>CM077465.1:88992743-90326431 GCA_039654755.1 Calcarius lapponicus
ACTCTCTCTGTCTAAACAGTGGACCTGAAATAAGTCCTATGAAAAAAATGTGTGTAAAATATATGCAGCCACTGAATGCTATTCCCGAGTCTCTCGGCATCTCTTAACTGCTGTCTGTGGATTTCAGATACTGGATTTTGGAATTTCCTGCAGAGTTTAACTTGGATCTTGGGCTGATTCGTTTGACTGAAGAGTTTCAAGAAGTAGCCAGCCAGCTTGGATATGAGGATCACATCCATCTCATTGATATCTCCAGCATGTAAGGATGTCATGTCAGAGACATCTTTGTGTCTGGAACAGCAGAATTCTGGTTCTGTATAAAGTACAAAAATATTAAAGCCCATCTTGATCTTGAGAGAACAAAAAAAGCACTTGCAAAATTGTCTTTAAATTTGAAGCTACTAAAAATTTGAAGTTATAGCTACGCAGTAAGGAGAAGATTCCTACCTGTATGTAAATTTTACATATAAACAGGAAATAAATTATTTTTCTGACAAGGAACAAGCCAATTAAGTGATAAGTATTACTTTTTTTCTACAAGTTTTCATACAGAATAGCAAGCAATGTAGTGACTTGGCATGCTGTGTAAATCTCAGATCTTCTCAGGGAAGCTTTCTCATCTTCTCATCCGTAATCTGTTAGTTTTTTTGCAATATTTTCTATTATTTACCTGGAGAATTTTTAGCATTCACATATGTAGTTACATTACATCAAAATGATAACAATTACTATTTATTTGACAAGCTGGGATGAAAGTTACTTTTTAAACATCACCAGATATGCTTTTGCATCTCATCTGATATTGTAGATTTTCTTTTGAAATATGATACATTCACAGTATTTGGCTGTCTCTGTTGTTCCATTACTTCAGGGACCTGTGGACTTACAGAGGAAAAATTAATCCTTGATGTTATTCAAGTGTGTTTTTATTCTGTATCAGAAATTGTTTTGAGCTGTTCTTGTATTTTCAAGCATCCTTAATTATGGCTTCCTGTATCATGGGGAAGAAAATGTCATCCTTTTGTTGTGATATAAACCTGCTATTATTTATCACTTGGAGTAGTGCATGCAAAACTCCCAGCTTCTGTAACACTCTTGAACAGATCTCACTCTGTTTGTAATGTGCTGGATGTCACAGAGCAGAAGTCTCATGGTCCTTCTGTGGTCAGTTTTACGCAACACATTCCAGCTGTGGGCTGCACTGACATGCCCCCAAAGAGAACTGAGACTTATTCCTATTCTGTTGCAGTCCTTCCTATGACTGGATGAGAAGAGTTACACAGAGGAAGAAGATTTCCAAGAAAGGAAAAGCCTGCCTGCTGTTTGACCATCTGGAGCCCATTGAGCTAGCTGAACATCTCACTTTTCTGGAGCATAAATCTTTTAGGAGAATTTCTGTAAGAAGCCCACAACTTTGTCACTTGCAATTAGGAGCCTGTCTTTAAAGAATGTTCACATGGTTTCACATTTATAACTTTTTTCTCAACATTTCAGTGTAGTGAATCTTTATACTCTCTCATATGATATACATAGCCATGCACTTCCTAGACCTTTTTGTGCCTGATGATTTTTGACACCGAGGGAAATTCAGGCACAGTTGCTTCTTTTCACAGAGGATTGCATAAGGGCAAGAGGCAAAAGTGGATGAAAACTGAAGTTGAAACTAAAACAAAACAAATGAGTAAGACAAATGCCAAAAGAAATGCTGATTTCTGCTGGCAAATATCCAATATCCATACTGTATCAGGTGGCAAATGGAAGCACTAAGTTCTCAAGATGACAAATGAGACTTTTTTTAAAAGTGTTCAGAAGCATGAGAGAAATCAAACTCCCAAACTAAGGAAAATATATGAGTTTTTTTGTTTGTTTCAAGGGAGGAAGGAAAAAGAGATCAATGAGGAGCTGAACCCAGTCTAAATAGAATCACTTTTGATGTTGCTTAATAATATTCAAAGGTTCATGACTCTAGACTTCAAATTGTAGGAAAACACCCTACTGTGATCCATGCAATGCTGACCTCAAAGAAGGAGGGAAGGACAAGAAAAAAGGCATGGATTTCTAATTAGAATTAAGATGCATTTGAATTCCTTTGGGGATTCCAGGAAGAAAACTCAAATCTGCAAGGAATTTTCTTTTTTTTCCTTGCTGTTTCTAGCTTCTCTGTTAATTCTTCAGTTTGAATTTTGCTGTTACAGATGACTCTCTGCAACCAGTGAGAGTTCATTGATCTTGTACCACTTGTTGTCTCAAAGATATGTAATTGTAGAATATGATTAGTCTGAATCCTGTGTTTGGTTTTACCTGTTTAAAAAATGGGGGAGAAGGAAGGGCAGCGTTAACTATAACAAAAAAATTTAAATCATCTGAACACTGAACTACTGTCTATCTGCAGATAGGAGACAAGCATCTGTTGTGTTAGAGTATTTGCCCTCATGTTTTGCTAACAGGCTGGTTTTGATCAGCTAAACCCATCTTGTCTGTCATTGCTAGCAACTCCCTACACGAGCTAAAATGATGTCCTAAATTACTGAAAACCTCCCTTTAAGGGACAGCTGAAAACTGTTTTTCAGACATTCAGCAAAATTTAATTTTTGGGATCCTATAGAGTACCATGGCTTGAAGGTGTCAAATATAACTTCACAGAATAAAATGTGTTGAGCAAATGATGGGAAAGATGGAAGTAGCAATCACACTCATCTCGCAGGCTTCTGTGTTTCCTGACACACAAACAAGTTATAAGTTGACATTTAAGGAAAAGTCACACCAGAACAACAGCAAAAAGATTTTAAGCAGGAGGTGTTGTGCAGCAGGAGATGTTGTGCTGACCCTGAATCATGGTCACTTTCTAAACAAGAGGAGCTTTAGAAAGAAAAGTATCAAAGTTTCAATTTGGTTCTCCAGTTTGTCCACTGTGAGACAGAGTAAAAATCCCTAGAGTAAAAGCCCATTTTGAATTAGGTGAAATGTCCAGGAGAGGTGAAAAGTTTCTGAGGTTAAAGCTGAAGGAAAAACTGCAGAACAGACATAATAGGGAGACATGGGAGAAATAAATAGAGATAAACAAGATCTACTGCAAGGCCAAGTCGACCTGACCTAGGAATTCTTTCTGATAAAAGGAACTAGCGGCAAATGTCACGCGAAATCCTGTAAAAATGAATATGTATGAACCTATTGTGAAACTGTATGCATATGTATTTGAAAGGAGGATAAAAAGAGACCTAAAGTTCCAAGAGGTACGCATGCCTTTTGGGGAGAACATTATCTCCGCATGCATCCAGCGCTGTAATAAACATACCGGCTTTTACAACTTTAACAAAGTTGTGGGGTTCTTTTCTTTATCTCCGCAAAACAACTGTTTCACTGCAAGTGTCTTTTCTCTGTTAGTTCACAGATTACCAAAGCTATGTGATCCATGGCTGCTTGGAAAACAATCCTACTTTGGAGAGATCTATTGCTTTATTTAATGGTATCTCTAAATGGGTCCAGCTCATGGTTCTCAGCAAACCAACACCCCAGCAAAGAGCAGAAGTAATCACAAAGTTTATCAATGTTGCACAGGTAGGTCTTGCAGATGAATCTTTTTCTTCCAGTACAAAGCAGGAGTATAAATGGAGATTACAGTAAACAAATCAGCTGATGTTCTTTGTGTGCTTTCCTCAGTGAACAGCCTGTTCAATGTCACTGGAGGTTATTTGTTCAGGTGTGGTATGCCTGCATTTTCTAACTAGCAGACATAACTTTATAATAATTTTTCTTTATTTTATTCCACTTGGCAACTGTCACTATTGTGTGTTTCTTCTGGACCTACAATAATTAAAAAACAAAATGCTGAACCATTCTATTATGTGCCCTGGTTTATTGGTTTGTGCTTTAGCCATTAGGGATTGTCTCCTTTAACTTGCTGTATGTGACATTGAGTAGCTGCTGCTTGTATTTCATTAATTTTTAATTATGCATGATTAATCTCTCCTGCAGAAGCTCCTTCACCTCCAGAACTTCAACACACTGATGGCAGTGGTGGGAGGTCTAAGCCACAGCTCTATTTCTCGCCTGAAAGAGACTCATTCTCATCTGTCCTCAGAAGTCACAAAGGTATGATGGACTCCAGAGTACAGACATATTGAGGGGAACATCACCCCTTTGAGGTCTGATGGGTTCTGCAGTGCAGGTGTCTCACCAGCACAATATTTGGATCATGGCAGAGCATCCTGAAAGGCACTGGGTTGCATTCCTCTCAATGGAGCAGGATAAGCTCACAGAGATCCTCTGGCTGACTGCCTGTGCCAGAGAGGAAATTAACACTGTTGGCACCATGACTAGAGTTGTGTTCATTTAAAACAGATTAAGGAAATGCAATGAATGCTTTCACAGGGACTTGCTTCTCTGGCTATTTGTAGGACTGGAACGAAATGACAGAGCTGGTCTCTTCCAATGGAAACTACTGCAACTACCGCAAGGCTTTTGCTGACTGTGTTGGCTTCAAAATTCCTATCTTGGGAGTCCATTTGAAAGACTTGATTGCTGTCCATGTCATTTTTCCTGATTGGATAGATGAGAACAAAGTTAATATAGTGAAAATGCAGCAGCTTTCCATCACCTTGAGTGAACTGGTTTCTCTGCAAACTGCTTCTCATCATTTAGAGCCTAATTTGGATTTAATTAACCTGCTAACCGTAAGTATTGAACATATTTCAATTCACTGCTGTGATTCAAATGTTGAGTGTCATTAGAAATACTCATATCTATAAAGTTAAGTGCATATTTTAATCTCAGTTTTGAAAAAGAAAAGGGAAAAAATACAAAACAGAAACAAGTTCATATGAGATGTTAAGAAAGTCAAAGAGTTTTAGTACAGTCATATGGGATGGCTGAAAGCAGCAACAGGATTGTTATAAATTACCTCTTTTAAAAGTGACAGATGGAGGGCTGTATTTATGCTAGAAGAAGTAAAACTCAGTTCTGACTACTTAGAATGGAGGTTTATGTCTCCTCTGGAACAACTCGGAGACATTCTGGCATCAACACACGAGAGAAATTCCAGCCTGAGCATCATTCCAATTTGCTCCCCTGTGCTTTCCTTGTGATGCAGTACCTTTCCTGTCCAGTAAATAAAAATGTGATGGATTTATACTGATCAGCTACAGAGCTTTACACTAAGGAGGCTGACACATATGAGCCTGAGCTTGGAGCAACCAAGCTGGTGTGGATATACCTATGACTTCATTGTAATTAGGGCTGGGAAAGTTTGGGGAAACTGGAAAACCTCCTTCAGTTGTGCCTTGTTTGGAACAACCTAGGAACAAGTCTTAATCCTGATTAGTGGGACAGGAAAGAGCAGGCACCAGATGTCGAAGCCTGCAGCAATCCTTTAACTTAAGGTTTGAACTATAAAAATAGATATTTATTGTCTTGTTTTGTTTTTGTAATGACTGAGAGCTGCTTTCTTGTGACACTCTTTCCCTTCCTGGTAATTTCTTACAAGCTTGGCTTTGAACAGGGGGAAGTGGAACCTCAGGCTTTGGGGAACTGAGCAATAAAAAAGTGAGTCCAAAAGGATAGAAATTAGACAGTGTGAAGTGAGAGATGGAAGCTGAACTGCTGCTACCACTTTCATTAGCTGTTCTCTCTTCTTGGTGACAGCCTGTTTTCCAAAAGGAGCAGAAAGCTAAAGATTTTTTAAGACCTTGCAGGTCTTCATATATTCATCATTGTATCAGCCTGAGCTCACATAGAGTATCTGTTTTTCAGTTTTTAATTTTTTTTCCTGGTTGTCTTTGTTTTCAGCAAGATGACAGGGATTTTATTTGTATTTTTGTATTTCTTTACTAGGAGAAGTAATGGAGTACATGATGGGTACTTTCTCACTTGTGATGCTCACTTGTGATGATTGTGATGCATTCATTCATAATATAACTCTGCTGACTTTGTTACAGTTGAGCCAATCTGATTGTAAAAAGTGAAGTTGCATTCTGCAATGTTGATTCCAGACCTGATCAAGGGTTATAAATAAGGTAGACAGGTGTGGGGAACCTAAAACCTTTCCAGGGTAATTCTGTCTTCACATCAGTCACTGGAAGTGTAGTTGTGGATCAAGTAGGTTTGTGTGGGAGTATTCATTTAAAACGGCGACTTCTGAAAAGGAAAAAAACAACAAATTTCTATCAAAAGTTCTTGGACCAGAATTTTGATTCATACCATAGTATGAATAATCTCATTTTTCTTCCTGTATGTAGATTTTGTCCTTATCAGTGTATATGAATATAATACTTTTTTTTTATGCTAGTCTCTTAAATAGAAATAATGGATTTATATTGTAGATTAAATATTCCTGTCTATCTTTTTGTTGAAAAGAAAGTTTTAAATCATTGGCTGGGTTCAGAGAAAGAGGACAAGAAAAGGGTTGCAACCCAAAGCTGAAAAGAACTGACAATTAAAACCAGTTGACCTTGCTATGTGTAAATGGTCTGTTAGCAGATTTAGCCTCCCCTTCTGCCTACATCATCTTCAGTTTTCAGAACATGAAGAATTAACAATTCCTTTTATTGCTAGGTCTTATCTCTCTAATGTCAACTGTAATTTTTTTCCATTTTTACTTTATTTAGAGAAACTCCCTTTCAAATCTAGCAAATGAACATAAATGTGTAGAATGTTTTCCAGTTGTGTGTGAATTGGCTGACCCAACTGTTTCTTCCCTTCTGCTGTTTTGCCATTGAGCAGCTTTTATCTGGGCAAGCTTTTAGTTGGTCTCTTGTCCTGATAAGCAATGTGTAAATCTCTTGCCTGGCCTCCCTCCCTTGCAGTGCTGCCTTTTACACCACACTAAGCAAGTGCCTGGCCTGTGCTTGCTTGACAAGTCAGCCACTGGGTTCTGGTTTGCTACTCCAACAACTTACACAGAAAGATAAAATGGTCATTTCATGGGCATGTGGGAATTTGGCCTGGCCTCTCTCTTCCTCAGTGGTAGAGTCCTGTTTGCTCTAAGGGAGATGATACCCTTCAAGTGGCTTGGAAATGGTAATGTTTGGGGAGACTTTGATAGGAGCTATGAAGTGAGAACTTGGGTTAAATGCGTGGGTGAGAGGTGGGTAATAAACTTCAGGCCAATTCCTCAAGGGGCTTATAGGCATTTTAAAGATGTTATTTTGAGTATAGATCAAAAGGGTTCATGGGGAACAAGAGGACTCTTGGTTTCAGTGGTAGCTGCTGAATGGTCAGCAGTTTGGAAAGTTGGTCTTCTCATGCCTTAAATGTCTGCACACAAACTTACAGTCTGCTTTCACCCATCCCCACACCCCTCCATCCCACCTCATCTTTTTGTAAGCATAAGAAGTCAGCCTCTAGCTCACAGAACTTTAGCTTTGAGCAAGCAGCTGAAAGAAGCCAGCATTTGGGATGGAACTTAGCATGCCACAAACAAGGGAAAGTTTTGGTGTATGGACAGCAGGGACACCTGCCAGGTTTACTGGCACAGGAGACTACGAAAGCTGGGGGAGATGCAAATCCTGCCCTGGGATGAGTAAATGAGTCTGAGCTACATGGGCAAGTGAAGTAAATGTGTTACAATTCAGCTGCCAGTGAGCCAAGGGACGTTACAGGAAGATGGACTCAGTTCTTAGTGCATGATTGCTCTTAGTCTGTGATTATTCCTCTTTTCCTGACTTACTGGCCACGCTTGCTCCACCCTTCACTTTGTACCTGGTTCTGTACCATGTGGAGCTAAGATGTAGTGAAAGAGGACCTAAACACAAGCTTGGCAGTGCAGCAGAGGGGAAAAACAGCTTTAATGACAGTTTTGCCTTTAGAAAACTTATATTTGGTAACCTTACCTGCTGTGCACTGGTTTGGGTTTTTTTTCACAATGTGAATAAAAACCTGTGGGTACACGTTTCATCACTTTCTGTGGAATGGGAGTGGATCTCAGTTTCTCAGCAAGACCACAGTGTATTTATATGAACTGTGTTAAAACTTATTTGGTGCCACCTTTTTTCTCTTGCTATTTTTATCTCTCAGTATCTATTTATCTAACCTGTTCTGAGACTATATGCAAATGACTGGAAAGCCCCAGGCATTTGTACAATCTGGTGAAGAGAATGAGAACTACCTAAACAATCAAACTGAAAGTCACCCTCCCTAACTTGTGTTCAGTAAGTTCCACTTAAAAAAAAAAAAAAAAAAAAAAAAAAAAAAAAAAAAAAAAGTCATGTGTTTCTGATCACTCCCCTACCTTTCTCAATGGCCCTCCAAATTGCTCAGAAAAAGAATAGGACAGCAATGATAGTCAAATTAGAATAGAAACTGCTACGCACTATAAAGTTTATTCTAGGAAAATTCTTATTATACTTTATTAGTTGTAGCAAAACTGTAAATAAAATATAAAATGAATGCTTACATAACTGCTTACATAACATAATCATCATGCTTGTAATTTTTCTGCTAATGTATGAAACTTCTGATCGAGACAATACCTTGTCCACTGCATACTTACTCATTGTGCCTAATGAAGTTATACCCACTGCTTCAGATAGGGTCATATAATTCAGGGAGGGAGAGATACAAGCTTGCTCAATAAATACTAATACATTACCACTCCCAAATCCACACCCAGCTCATCTGGCCTGCTGAGAAAACTGTGCTCTTTCACAGGAACCAGACACCACCATTTGAAGTACCATTTCTGCTCTCCCAGCCTGATCTGATAACATCATGCAGTCCACCTGAGTGCTGCTTGGGTTATGCCACCAAGGAAACTCAGAATACAGTCTCTGAACATCTCACCACATGATCAATATTTATTACAGCACTTACTGGTTCAATTTTGTCTTTAGGACAGGCCCTTACCTCAGCCTGTGACAGCAGTATGCCAGCTGGGTAAAAGAACCTGCAGGATGCGCAGCCTTTCACTGTGCCCTTAATTACAAAGTGCAAAAATCAGCAAAGTTTCAGCTAGACAAAATGAATAATGTGATCTCCAGACTTCTCTAAAGCCATGTGTTTGCTTTGGGAGCCTATCTTGGGAAAGGGCACAACTTGTGTCTTACTCATCACACAAAATTGTGCTGAAAAGAGAGCGGTTCCTAGAGGTGGTTTTGCAGTAGGTGTCACTGGTCCTGCTTGCTACTTACTTGGCACTTCAGATTCTCTAAAAATAACCTTCTGTCACAGTCATTTAGTCAGTAGTAATTCTATCTGTCTGCTTGGGGAGAGCAAAAAATCCTTTTAACTCAATCTTAGCTTAACTGGGGATTTGCAAGGTGGATGATAACTTCAAATCGTGTCAATCCTTCAAAGCCAGTTAGTGCAGGAACATGATCACAGGAAACATGCAATGTTTGTTTCCTCTCATTGTCAGACATTAGCTACAGTGTTGATTACCTTTCTCCTTCATCACTGCAGAGGAGGAGGAGTTCACTGCAGACATTGATCAGTGCAAGACTCCAGCTGCCAAAGTAAAAACAGATTCATCCTACTTTAAGTATATTTATGTACCTTCTTTTTTTCTCAATAAATCCTCCAGGGAAAAGAATGAGGACATGGTAGAAAAATCTTTCATTTATCTAGAAACAGCTGGAAGATAATTTGCCTGATTTGCTGAGAGGTGACCAGGAGCAGGCCAAGCTGGGCTAAACTGGGACTGCTCTCAGTGGAGCACTTTTCTGCTTCACCAGCAGTGGAAACCCAGCCTGCCTCTCCCAGGCCTCTGTCTGCCCAGGGCTTTCCAGAGAGGCATTTGCTGCATGGGCTGATCTTTGTAGAAGAGCTGCACTACTATGACCCTTCTTGAGGAGCAAAATTAAATCTGAAATCCTTCCAGCCTAGCCCCTCTACAACTACTGTCCTGAAGTTTTGGTATTCACCAGGCTGTTTCTCTGAGATCTCTCGTGAGCGCTGAGCTGCTAGAAGAAAGGGGTTTGTGTAGGGGTGGTCTGTGGAGCCCACGTCCCTCTTGTGCAGCCCCTCTCACCCCTGGGGTCAGGATCAGGGTTGTTCCAGCCCTCAGGTGCAGTGACATGAGCAGCAGCGTGTTCTTCCCCAGCTGCCTTGTGTTCACTCTGGGCAAATCCACTTCCCCAGCAGCTGCACGAGGCTTTGGCACGTCTCCTGAACTCAGAGTAGCAAAATGTTGTGTTTGCCTTCAGTGGGAGATTAAAAGCCTGCCATATTCAGCCCAGTCTAGTAAATATTACTGTTTTCCATTCTTTCTTACATACAGCTGTCCCTGGACCTCTACCACACTGAGGATGACATCTACAAGCTCTCGCTGGTGCTGGAGCCAAGGAACTCCAAATCTGTAAGTCATCTTTTATTGCATTTTGACATATTGTTTATTTTGTCTGCATGCAGTTGATTTAGTTTTTAAATGACAGTTAATGTTTCCTTATTCATATGTATATAAAGCTTTTTAGCGTTATATTTCTGTAGAAAACACAGGAACTATTTATAGGTTTCATTTATTTCTCCCAATATGCACTTTTATTCTAGTGAGTATTGGGTGAAATAAATAGAGGAACATGGCAGATGTCACTGTTAATTATTTTTCAACAAAACCTCTGCAAGTCCTGGAAAACAAAGTTCTGCTTTAGATATACAATCCTTTATAAGTTTGTATCAATTATTTATTGTGTGACCCTTAGCTGATTTTCTGGATGCTGGTGCAGTTACATAAAACAGCACTGAGTTAAAAGGTTTGTTTAAGGCAAGGCAAATAATTACTGTAGTATTTTAGAACTGTTTGCTTAGGTATAATTGGCTGCATCTTGGGCTCTCAAGCAATGTTTAAACAGATGAGAATAGATATTAGTCTTTATTTGGTTATGTGCAACTAAAGATAATGCTGCATTCATGCATTTTTCTTTATTTTTGAAAGTCAAAGGATACAGATTAACTTCATAATTAATAGTTGAATTTCACTTCAAGTATTAATTATTCACTTGCTTCTGCTGCTTATTGTTCTTCTTTCTTCTGTTGGGAACTCCACTTTCCTCTCTGCATTTCTTCAGTGTATCAACATTCTTATTACCTTTCATATCCAGTCTGTGATGCTCTCAGGCTGAGCCCTCTCAAGTCTGACAGCAGCAGAAGCTGAGAGTGGCTGGAAATGCTTCACAGGGGGTGAGAGCAGGGTCCAGAAGTCTGAGATAATGCATTCCAGTGCTTTTTAAGGCTTTGAAGCATTCTTAAAAGCAAGCAAGGAAGCAGAAGCCTTTAATTTCCAAGTATAAGGCTTCTCTGGGGTTTAAAATTGTTCAACACTTTTGAAGACAAGTTTGAGGACTGTGCGTGTGTGCTCCCAATGATGTATTATGAGCAATGATAAGGAAAATAATGAATATTTCTACAGTCAATACTAGCTCAGCTTGAACATTTGAAATTTCATTACTGAGTCTCCAGTCCTTATTGGGTATGACTTGACCACAACAGTTGCTTATTTCAGTCCTTCTGAGTCCTTCATGCTCTCATTACTGCCAGCAAAGTTGAAATGTCACAGCCCTATGCTGTGGAAGGACTGACGGACTGCTACCGTAAATGAAGAAAATTATCACATTGCTGCTTTGATCTCCAGCCTGAGCTTTAAGCAGGACAAAAGCAATATAAACACTGCTGTGAACTTTAACAGTGCCCAGCAGTTGTGGGAGATTTCTGCACAAGGATCAGTGAACAGCCAGTGACATTGAGCTATGGCAGCACCCTGATGGGTAAAAAGCTGCAGCTGAATCGACAGCAGCCAGACTATTTGAAGCTTTCTTCTCTTTGATGGAGTGCCAAAGCACACAGGCTCCATTACAGGGGAAAGGATCTGTAGGGCTTTTGTATGTGGAAAATTTTGTCAAAGGCAACGTGACAGCACGGTTATGTCATTCCAACTGCTCCTTGATTTATTGTTATGTGGGTACCACTCCCATGCAGGTGCACTGCGGAGGAAATGCCTCAGGTTGCTGCAATCATTTTCGGGCAAAAGTGGAGCTGATCTGTTAGCATATCAGTGTGCTGTCAACAGGACTTGAGCAAGACTTTCCTTCTGCTGAAACTGGGAGGAGACCCTTCAGTCAGTATAGCAGCCTTAAAAAAACTCTGAGGAATGGCCACCAGCTGTAGTATAGCACCTCCTTGTCACAGTGTCCTGCTTTTCCACACCCATTAATGGTCTTCTTGTTGGGAGTTTTTCACTGATACAGCTATTATCTAGCCTGGTGCAATTTTACCACTGATGATGCACTTAGGTAATTTTTTTTGTTGTTTTCAGCAGAATTCACTTCCATGCCAGAACACATAGATGCTAGCAAACATCTGAAAATGCTTTCTCAGTCTACAATACCATGGCCCCTGTGCTGCTGAAATAAATGAGAGATACAGTCTGAATCACAAACTGCATGGCCAGATACAGTGTTCTGGAACATTTAATAAATTCAGCTTGGAAGTCTCTGGACAGCCAGTTAGCACCTTTCTCATAGGATGCATTTCAAATACATAAATAAAATCACCATTGTTCATTTGTGTCTATGAGTGCAATAGAAGGACAAATAATTCCCTTTTGTTAGGGGTCAGTAACATGAGGATTTCATTGCAACTTGTCAAAAAAACCATAAAAATTGAATGAGACTTCAAATTAAATAGCCCAGAAATAAGAGGAAGGCTCCAGTGGATTCAGTCTCTTTCTGCCACTGCTCACTCAGACCAGCAGATGTTAAAAGCTCCTTGTGAGGTCTTGGTAGTCCAGCACCACACTGACATTTTTAATTTGGATGATTTGAGTCCGTGCTTTTGGCAGATAGAGTTGGATGTTCAGGCTCACTGCACTTCTTATGAAAATTGAATTTTGTTGATGTAGGGGTGTTTTCCTCCCAAACTTACTTGTGCACATTTGTATGGGTCAAAATCTATCAAGGTGTTGATAGAAGCTGTTCTAACACTTGAAAAAGGAAAAACCAAATTAATAAAGCAATCCACTAACAAATCCTTTTTTTCTTTTCCAACCAAACACAGTAAAATATGAATCTGTGACCATTTCTCATCTGGATGTCAGTCTGCAATACCATTGCTGTACACAATGAGATGTGTAACATCTTTACATGTCTTAGTTGTCTCCCTTTCAAGTCACAGCAATTCAGAGCAAGACAAATGAGACCCAGATTCTTTGCTCATCAGCTAACACAGGAGCCTTCTGAGACTGTGGACCCTCTCCCTTCTGATCCAAAACACACTGATTTTTTTCTGCTTGACACAGCTTCACCTGCTAGGTGTCCAGTGCAGATGCAGGGAAAGGCCAGTTTGTCTTGAAGAGTTGTCCATGCTAAATGGGGTTTTTTAATCCTTACCTGAAAATGTGTTCAGGTTTGTCCTATATTTCCTTCTTGAAGAATCTGAGCTGCATTCCAGAGCTACTCCCAAAGCACTGTAGTGGTGTGGAAAGAGTCAGGTTGTGAAGTCTGTGCATTCAGTGAGCTGTCAGCTACTGTTCTGTCTTGACAGAAGATGTTTTTAAAATAAAATAGTCTGGCTGGTGTTATCTGCAGAACAAGTCAAAGGTTAGAGCCTTTCTACTCAAGCTGCCTAGATGAATCAAGCTGTGCATCCTGGCACATCTCAGCTGGAAACCAGCAGGATTGCTGAGCACAATTCTGCCCTGCTTCTGCATCCTGCTGTCCTGCTGATGGCACACGGATCAGGAGCATGAACTTACCCTGGTTGAGGCAGTCCCTCATGTGGCTGCTGGGCATGGTCCCTCCACAGGGAGCTGGGGGCAGACTGTGGTGACCTCCTCAGAGGTTTTACAGAGGAGCAAAGCAGGTTTTTGGGCTTACCTATTTCTGATGGCCACTGTGTTCACAAACCCTACAGACCCTCCTTCCTTCCCTCTTCCTTCAAGTCTCATTGCTGTTGAACCCTCTGGAATGTCAGTGAGGAAAGACTGCTTGGGTTTGCTCCTGAGCTCCCTGGGTGGTGGCAGTGAAGCTGCAAGGTGGAGCACAGGTAGAGCCCAGAGCCTGACTGAAGCTGTTAGTGAAGCCCTTTAAAACCTTGCCTGGTGTTTTGCTAAGCACATTTCTACAGCACAAGCACTCCAGCAGTTTGCCGTTGTAGCTCTGACATTTTGAGGTGCTTTTACTGGGAAATTCAGCTTCTTAATTCAAATATGAAAATCCTTGTGTTCTGCTCCATCTCTCAGCAGCCTACCTCCCCGACCACCCCCAACAAGCCAGTAGTGCCACTGGAGTGGGCATCTGGAGTGGTACCTAAACCTGACCCCACAGTCATCAACAAGCACATCCGGAAACTGGTGGATGTAAGTATTTGGGCCATTACACTGGTCTAAGGGAATGGTAGATCTGATATTTTCATCATTATAATCAATTTCAAGCTTATAATGAGATTGTTATGGTTGAGGTGAATTTCAGACATACCATAACAAATTTGAGCTGTTACTGATACCTTCAGAAATATTTATTTTATTCCTGCAATCAGCAATAGGACTAGTAAACAGGTTTCTGGGTGCAAAGGAGCAGACTTTCAGAAGCATCTGGCTGCTGTTTAATAGGTTTGTCTAGCAAATATAAATTCAGAGTGCAAAGTTTGTTTTCTGCAGCTCTAGCCACATAGCCACAGCTGAAAAGAAAGCAACTCAGAAAAAAGGTCTCATACATTAACAGGTCCAATGAAATTTTCTGGAAACTCTATTTCTGGTTTTCAGCTTGCTGTTAGTTTACTGTCCAGGGCATGTTATGAATGGTAAAGACAGCATTGTCTTAGTGTCACTTTAAAAATATGGACATAAGGTCACGCAGAATTAGAGCTGAGATCTTCTAGCTCCAGTTTAGAAGGTGATGTGTTGTGCTAGTAATGTAAACAAAGCTAAGCACCTCCAGGTTCCTTTGGAGAGACTGAACTTTTCTTTCTCCTTTTTACAAATTAATAAGTAGCTCTGGGAGGAACTGTTAAATTCTGATTTTGTTTGTATTACAGATCACTAATTGGGGTTATGTTGTTAAGATAACCTAAACAAATTCTTCAGTTCTCTCATCCAGATTTCAAATATATCTTGTTGTTTACTTTTTGTACGTGACCTTTTTTAAAAAAAGTTTAATTTTTCTTCTAATGTGGGATGCCAGAAATGTACATGCTCTTCCTGAATTGCTTTTGTCAGTGCCATATGTGTTGATAAAAATGACTCCACATCCAAACCTCTCTTTGATATCTTGTTAAATAGGAAGTCTGCCACAATTCCTTAATCTTTCCAGAATGTGCGGGGTGGGAGTTTATGTTTGTTCCTATAGTTGAGGGAGTTGCAGTTCCCCATTCCACAACTTTGGCCTGGTTCAGGACATGTGATTTGAGTTTGACAGGATTAAAACATGGTTTGGGGCTTTTATAGATACAGCTTACTAAAAGGCTCACACCACTCTACAACTGTTTTCACTTTGCCAGTATTTGTTGTTTACTTGCTGCTTTGATTTGTGCTTTTAGCCATTGTTTTTGTTACAAAAAGTGTTGAATACTGCTTGGGTTTGTGTTTTAGTTCCATCTTTATGATGTTTTTTTTGAGGTCTGCCAGTCATTGGTTACAGTCATTTCATAGAAATGGGTTTCATCAGGTTCTTGTTAAAACAGGAACACTCCAGATGCCTTTCAGGGGTCTCGGTATATTGATGTAATATCTTTATCAACAACATTTTCATCTAATGAAGGAGCATGTACCTCACCATGTGCCTCTCAGATAGCCATGTTGACTTTGACACTCATGTTTTCCCCATCAGCATGGCACGTAGCTTTAACACCACTTGCACATCTCTGCAAACAGGAAGACAGAATACAGTGACTCTTTAGCAACTAAGGAGGGCACCCATCACTGTATGTGACCTTTAAATTTGATCCCACGTCTGTTTTTACTTAGTAGTGGGTTGGGGTGGGTTGATGGAAGAGAATGGTTGTTAAACACAAATTGCTCATGATTGGGGTGTCAAAATATTAGTAAACAAAACAAATTGAAACAGTACTGTGGCAGACTAGAAGTGACCATCTAAAAGAAAAATTAAGCCAAAACTATCTGAAATACTCATGGGAAAGCTGCTGTTGTTTTCATTTTATTTCTTTTTTTTATTATTAAAAAGTATACTTAACTAAGCAAAGGGAATATGTCATCACCTGGGGCAGAATTTTAGTGATATTCCATCAAAGAAGAAAAGTAAAGCAAGAATAATTATGTGTGAAGATGTGTGGAGGATCATCACTAGATAAATGATGATGTCAAGTTTCCTTTAAAAATCAGCTATTTTTCACATAATATGCATATTAAAATACTAAGGAAAATAAAAGGAATAAAACAGATGCAAGAAAGCATCTGAATAGGTGAATAAAACATTAGTTTACCTGTAATTATATTGTTGAAGAGGCTGGTATAGACTCAGGATAAACTAGATAATAGTACAATTATATCTCTTTTTTTCTCCCCAGTCTGTCTTTAGGAACTACGATCACGACCATGATGGTTATATATCTCAGGAAGACTTTGAGAGTATAGCTGCCAACTTCCCCTTTCTGGACTCTTTCTGTGTACTGGACAAAGACCAGTAAGCTTGGATATCTCTTTGTGGTGTTTTTTCCCGTTTTCCTCAATTTAAAAATTCAGAAATACGGCTCCCAAATTTCTTGTGTCTGGCAAGATTACTGAAAGGCAAATTCTGTTGTCATTTAAATTCTTATACACAAGTCAGTTCTTTAAGTCCTAGGTTAGAGTCCTGCTTTTACCTGGTAATTTAAAAATCATTCATGTAATAGCTTAATGACAAATTCCAGCTGGGACTGAGTCAAAACCCGAAAGTACTGTGAAACTACAGTGGAGATAGTTCATCCAGACCAGGCATGAGACTGATGAAACAAATAAGTTCTGTACAGCACATGGGAAAGGAGTGCATGTAGCAGAGAGGGGGTAACAAATACTCCAGAGGGTATAACATCCATTTCCTGGCCAGTTGGGCTTGATTATTCTTGTTCTCCAGAATCTCTTTGACTGTGAAGGCTGGTGGCCAGCCAGAGGCATAACCACTTGTTCTGTGAGAGCAGTAAGTCAAGTTCCTTCATTTAGTGGCCTGGTCTGTGCTCTCATACCACTAACAGGTGAGATAACAAGGTTCAGTGTTACCATTTAAAGAAAAATAAGAACCACAAAGGCTATAAGGGTTTTTTCCTTCCAGGACTGTTGCAGCTCTTTCAAAGGATGTTCTTTGTGTGCTGCATGCTTTCTGCAATGAGAAAACTCCAAAATTTTCAGTGCCATGAGCAGTGACAGATCTACTCTACTTTTTATTTCCCTTACAGAGATGGTCTTATAAGCAAAGAAGAAATGATGGCTTACTTTCTGAGAGCTAAATCACAGTTTCAGTGTAAAATGGGACCAGGGTTTATTCATAACTTTCAGGAAATGACCTATCTTAAACCAACTTTCTGTGAGCACTGTGCAGGATTTGTAAGTATGATTTTAATAATAGCATATCTTAAAAGTAATAGCATATCTTAAAACAACTTTTAGCCTTTAATGTATATGAGGTGGAACTGGCTCCATACATTGCTAAAGTGTCTTGGCCAAATAATATCTCATATCTCTACAACATTTGCTCGTGTTGTAGCTGTGCTATCCAGTTTTGATTTAGTGGTTTCTTAAAACTGATGTTTGTAGGAATTTCTGTTGGGGGGGGGGGGTAACAATTACATTAGCTAAAGGATGTTAGAGACTATATGAATGGTCTTACTTGGTTTATCTTAAGTTCTTTAATTTGGTTTGATTTCCCATGTAAACAAGCTCAAGGGAAAATAGATGTCTGGAGCAGAGGATATAGATGAGGCAAAAGCTGTTCTTTCTCAGGAAATTGCACATGGCAACCAAGATATGTTCATAATTCTCTGAATGGCTGTAACAGCCCTAATTTTCCCCCTATTGAATTAACAGATCTTCTAATTTGGTAAAGAAATCAAAAGTGCTTCCAGCAGTTCTGTACAATAAGAAGTTTTAGAATTTATTAGTTGGAGGGTTTTTTTAATTTGCTTTTTCTGTCAGCCATAACTTACCAGATGTCACTTATTAGAATACTCTCTTCATATCTGGGAAAGGATTGGTTTTGTGGACATTTGTGTTGCTTGTAAACCTTCTCTAAGTTTTCTACTTCAAACCAAATATAGTAAAGAATTACTATGATATAGAAGTTACCTTAATGGACACACTTGGCTGAAATCAAATGCCCACAATTAGACAGCTAAAGCAGTAAGGGTAGAGGCCCATGTTTGTGTGTGGCTCCCATAACAGGCTGTAAACTCAGACCCTGTCCCTGCTCTCCAGAACAGATAACTTTATTCCATTATATTTTCCACTAAGCAATATTTCTTCATGATGGTTGAAAGTAGCAACAGCAGCACTGCAGAGTGCAAAAATGTGCCTCCTTTCAGCCCTGCCCTGGCGTTCCTGCTCTAGCCCATGCTCCCATTTTCCACTCACTTCTTTTGCAACGTGTCAGTTCTGTTCGGGTGCCTGGAGCCCCTATCACAGCCGCTGCCGCTGATTAATGCCACGGGCAAGAAGGAATTCCACCTATTTCCGCTGGAGCTGCAGAAGCCCTGGCTTCTGGTGACATGGTCAGTGCTGACGTAGGAGTGTGCTGCTGGCTCTCAGGCTGACAGCTCCAGCAGACCCACGGGGCAGGGGCAGCCACTGGCCTGAGCCTCTTGTTCCAGGCTGCCTTGGGAAGACGTCATTGCATTCGTGACACTCGGTGCGTGTTTGGAAGGCTTCCATGGCAAAGCAGGGCCCAAGGACTGCCCTGAAACGTTCTCTCCTGCAGATATTTTTCTCCTACATCAATTTTTTAATTGGCCATTGTTAGATTTTTCACGTCTCCCTGATTACAGCCAGTGCAGGAATGCAAACGAGTAAGGGGTTGTACAGGAAATGGAAATAAGGTCATTTTTTCCTGTCAGCTCACTGAAGTCATTGGCATTGTTCTGTGGATGAGTTGGACTGATAGGACAGGAACCAACAACAGAATCTGCTGCATATTTGTTCTGCATTTCAGTGCTACTCATCCACAGGTGGAAACCTAATTTCAAACCGATGCACTGATTCACAGTCAAAATAATGTGCACTGAGCATGCAGCAGGATGAATTGACATGACAGTGCAATGCACACAGTTATTAGAACGCTACAAATGCTGAAGGTCAAGCTAAGACCTAATGCCATTAAGCAGCACAAAGTTGATATGTCTATGGCCAGTTGCAGTTCCGTCCCAAAGCTTGAGTTGCACCACATGGCAGGGTGGGTGACCAGCCAGCCCTCCTGCTAAGCTTTATAATCTGAATTTGCACAGATCCTCTTACCTTGGCAGCAAAGCTGTGTCAGACACATTCAAAGCTTTAGGTCAGAATTCATGACATGACACTTCAGCTAAGCTTCCACTGCGGTGTGTAACCACAACAGTGGTGCCAAATTTGAGTGGGAGGAAGGTACAGAGATAAGAAGGTGAGGAATGAGTAGAGAGGCCTTCAGTGGGAACAGATTAGAGCTTAAATGAAGTAAGTAACAATCCATGTCTCTTACAGGGATCCTCTTAAAGAAATCTGGGAATATAGGTCATCTCTGCCCTTTCAGGAGGACTGGGCTGCTCCCCTGTTGCTGTCTGAGCACAGCAGCTGTATTTGCTGTACACATATATGGCATTAGCAAGAAAAGAATAAGCCACAGGCCTTCTGTGGACCCAGCTTCCACTGTTGTCCTTTCTGTTCTTTTGTTCACCATTCTTCTACCTTGTCTAATCTATTTCTGCTCTCTCCAGAGCCCCATTTTTGCTTGCTATTTCTTTTGTGCAGTGAGTGGGGTGGGGTTTTTTTTTCACCCAGAATCTTTCCATTGTGTTTATTTTACTCTTTCCTTTGTATTCAGAATGATCTTCATCTCTTCCTTTTGAACCTTTCTTTAATGACCATATTCATCTCCTGCTCTCTGTGCATGGATACTTATAAATCTGGTGATGAGCCACATGCAGTTTGAGTTGCCTGGATCCCTGGTGAATGAGTTCAGGAAAAATAAACATCAGAGCCCCCAGTTTTTTTCCTTTTATGCTAGAGTTAGAAAAACTGCCCTTCCTCTCACTGCCTCTCAAGAGTGGAAATGCTTGTTTTTATAATGCCGTGGCTGTAGATACAGCACTGCTGAGTAGATAGAAAACAATTTACTAGGGAGTTTCCCTGTTTCCAAGCAATCCTGCTTATGTGGCAGTGAAAGCTTCCCAAAAGTGGGACCACACACACTGGCCCTTGAATGTTTAGCATTTGGTAGTTGCAAGTCTATGTTGACAAGAACAGCTTCTGAGGGAAGGCAAAGATGGAATTTAGTGGCTCTTCTGCCTGTTTCATTCTTCATCTGTTTGGGTTGGGGTTTTTTTAAGTTGGAAAAGGCAGGTGTGCAAATCAGATTGCTGTGGCTAGGTGTGCTGAGAGCCAGTATGGGAACCAAGAACCTAGTTTTTATCCCCTGTGGTCTTTTCTTCTGCTCTGTTTGAATGTTTTGGGTCAGTGATGTATCTGGAGAATGGATGTACACAGGAAATTCTCCTGCAGATAACATTAAGGGAGCCTAGAAGCAGAATGTGCTCTGCTGTTTTCACTGAGCTTGATATGATAGCACATTTTAACCCATTACTGGAAGCAAAAGTCATCTGTGTCTCTCCTTCTCTGGTAGTCCCATTACTACAAGTAAGTAGCAGAAGTAAGGGAGAAGCCACACAAGTCTTATCACAACCAGAGGGGGAGGTCTGCCTGACAGGAAGGGTGTTAAGAGCAGTTGTATCCTGTTTGTGCTTTTGTAGCCATTGGTACTTCCTCATTGCGACCTTGTTTTCCTTCCAGCTTTCTTTTCTGATTCCTTGACGTTCTTTTGTCTTTCTTTGCAGCTCTGGGGTATAATCAAACAAGGCTACAAATGTAAAGGTAAATAAATACTACAAGGATTTTTTCCAAGCTATGGGTGGTGGGTTGTAGTACAAGTTAGTCAACCATACCTTTAACTGAAATGGCATATATTCAAACACATCTTGCATCTACATTTGGTATTGTCCATGAGCACTATGAAGTTTCACTGCATTAGAATGCACATTACTACATTAGAATGCAGTAGGAATGCACAGATTCTGTGAGATAATGATCCAAAGCAGCCCCTGACTCCATGAGCTGTAACTTTCTACTAGTAAAGACCTTGTAAATTGGAAAACCAAATGTTCTTATCCTAACACTGAGAGATCCTGAAATATAACCTCTGAGACTCAGGTCAGGAAAAAGTCTGCTGGCAACAGTTTGTACATCCATGTACATCCATGCACCTGTAGTGAAGCCTACATGCAATTTAATAGTGGCTGAGCTAGAAATAGAGAAATATTTAATTCCTAGACTGCCCAGCAGATCTCATTGCAAGATCTTCTTCAGACATTCAACTCACAAAAAATGCTAGAGCTCTTACATCCCTCTCCTTTGCCTTCATAAATACTTAATTTCTTATGCAGTACTTGTACCATATTAAGCAGATCAGACCAAAAAGGGCATTATAGTGGTCCTCATTGGCTTTTAAATCCTGGACCTGTTTATTTCTCAAGCAGCCCAACTCTGGCTGAAGGGCACTGTTGATTTTCATAGCTGTTGCTGCAGCTCAGTTAGTCAAAGGGGAAGATTCACATTTGTACTCTTTTCACTTAGTCTTACACAGACTCCAAGGAGAAGGATAAAGAATTCACAGTAATTTTTTTTAGGATACATCATACTCCTGTCTCTCTCTCTCCAGCCACAAACCTCTCTTCCTCATGGGAAGAGAGGAAAAATGTCCACAGCTAAATCAACACACGTAATTCAGATATTCCTGATTACTATCATCTTAGAAGATGTGAAAAGGCTGGTTGCAGTCTACAGTTTTATTGGTAGGATGAGGAAAGGAAGGTAAACTTTTATCACACCAACCTGTAAACTCAATCTGAGATCTGAAAGTTGAGCTTCTGTCCTGCATCACTGCCTGTAGCAGTGGCCCCGTGGAGACTGAGCAAAAGAGGTTCTGTAAAGTCAAAGTTACGGGCAATGAAGCATGAAAGTAGGAGAGCAGAGCTGCTCACTCAGATCCTTCAGTGGTCAACAAGTGTCAGGGTGCTTGCCTTTTGTTGCAGCAGCTACCAGCTGCTCTGTGTTCTAGCATCACTGCAGTGTGACACCCATTAGGGATGAACTCTGACTTCAGCACATCCTCTGTTTGAGCACAGCGGGGGGACGGAGGGAGGGAGGGAGTTCCTTCTCCCAGGTCTGCTGCTTACCCCAGCACTGTGAGTAATGAGATAAAAGCTACACTGCATGGTCTGCAAGTGATAGGAGTCCTGCACGTCAAGAGAGATCTTTAGTGTGTCTGAGGGAGTGTGTTACCTTTGAGGCAGAGAAGGGCAGAGCTGGGCATGGGCTGCTGCATTAGTCATAAGAACAAGGTGTTAGCAGAAAGCAGAACTCTCACCCAGCATGCCAGCACTGCTGCCCTGAGCAGAGTTGTTCCTACAGCAGAGCCATAAATGCTTGATATTTAAATAAATTAAATAAACCTTGACAATGCTCACTTCGAACAAAATGCTGGGCTGTGAAGCAGCAGAAGAAAAATAAGGGAGATGGGAATTTTTAAACAATGGAAAAGGATACAGAGGAGCGAGATTGTGTTTGGGGCACATTCTCCACCCTTCAGCCCTTTCTTGCATGTGAGATCCATACTCCAGCCACACTTCAGATAAATGTACCTAGTCATGGTGTATCCACAGTTATTTAAATCCCAGCAGAGTATTGGAGTGCAGGTACTCAAGAGGTCTTTTCTGAGTGGATGATGCACTTCCACAGAGCTCATTTATGTGTGAATGTTGCTTACTGAGCCACTTAGAGCAGTTTTAACCTACAGTAGTCTACACTGACCTCCAGCAGTCCTTCCAGACACTCAGGGTATGGATGCTCTGGTGTCTTCTAACCAAACCTGTTTACTATAATGGGCCCTGCTGGGTCAAATAAAAGCCAGCCAAATAAATACCTTCCCCCCCCACCCTTGGGGGAACTCATGTGGTAGAGGAGGAGTTTTATGTAGGGCATATACAGGATCATATCATTCCACATCTCTTCTTTGAGACTATTATATTATTAAAACATCATCTTCCCTCTTGTCTTCTACTGCCATTTTTCTACTAATGGCTGTCATGGAAATGATCCTTTTTTTTTTTTTTTTTTTTTTTGTAATGCCCTTCACACCAAATGATCCATTTCTCTAACACCCTTCACAACTTCTGTCAAATTTTTTGTTCCTTCAAAGTCCTTTCTTGGTATGTGCCTGCTAATAGCCCTGTGGGATTACCAGATAGTTGTGGCTTTCCATTTGATGATTTGACAATTCCTTGTTTTACAGATTGTGGTGCCAACTGTCACAAGCAATGCAGAGACCTGCTTGTGCTGGCTTGCAGGAAATTTTCCAGAGGAACTTCAGTAGGCAGCAACCATGGGTCTCTTCCTAGCAGTCCATCTCTGCCTCCAGGTGAGAACAGTTTTCCTCCTGTTTTAAACCATTTCTGGAATCCTCTCCAATGGCCAGTGTCCTTGCTGCCATTTTAAATTTTTCCTTTGCATTAACACAAAAAGCAGCACCTGTCCTTTTTGCTGCACTACGGCTTGTGTTCAGTCCTCAGATTACAGCATCCTTTTCTCCAGTGATGGCTTTACTGTCCTGTCTAAGGCTCACTATCCTCCTTACTGGCACCCCTATCCCAGCCAAAAAGAAATGAAATTATATTTCTCCTTTTTTGTCACTTAGGAGCAAGAAGACCTAGGGCACAAGTCTAACACTCTCTTACCCCCTGATCATGCATGGTGAGGCAATAAGATCTGTGCACCCAGTGTCAGAAACAGTTTCCAAACAGCATATGGATATTGATAATTATAGCACTGCTTCATACAAGGGGTTACCTCCCCACCCTCCCCCATGTTTGTTAACTTTTCGTAAAGACCTTGAAGCAGAATACTTAAACAAAACAATTCCACCCTCTCTTTCAGTCCAAGATGAAGTATTTGAATTTCCCAGTGTTGCTGCAGAACACCAGGACCTTGATGGCAGAGCCATCACCCTTGTCACTGGCTCTTCACGGAAAATTTCCGTGCGGCTGCAGCGGGTGACCACCAGCCAAGCAACACAGACAGAACCACTCTGGCAGGAGCCAGGTTGGAATGATTCAGGTTCCCACACTTTCCCCAAAATGAAGTCCAAATTCGACGGAAAAGCTGGGAAGAACAAAGGCTTTGCAAAGTGGGAGAATGAAAAGCCCAGCATGCAGGCTGATGTAGAGCTAGAAGCCGAGGCCCCACAAGATATACAGGATCACAATGGAATAGAAACTCTCCCAGAAACACAAGAATCTGAGGTGAGTTCCAGAAGAAGGCAAGACAGTTTATAATCTGCTACAGTCTGAAGTCTCATAAGGTTATTTGATGGGTTTCAGGGCGCTTTTTCATTCAAATTTGTCGTTGCTTCTTGCACAAGTCGCTTTCAGAAGAACACTAAATCATCATAGATCCCTATTTTCTACACTGCACTACACATGTGCTATGACACTGTAACTGGCAGTTTGGGACCTGGTGTCAGTGTGTGCTCTTTAGTAGTTGCTACTTCTCATTTTGAAAACCATTAAAGTAGCCTGGTGGATATCTGGCCACCTTCTGTGCTATTGTACCCTTGCAGTGCACAGTTCAGGGCTCCATGAGAGAGCAACACTCACAACAATTACCATTCTGACAAATACAGGAATCCAGGCCAGGGCAGGTGTTGATCTGATGTCTGTTGCTGTCATTCATAAAGTTTATGCTTCCAAAGCCTCATGCTTTTATTGACCAGCATGTAAATACTTATTTTCTTCTGCTTGCAGGATAGCTGATTGCTTACCCTGAAGCACAGAAAGCTAAAGATGACAACTACAGCAAGTGTTGATGGACTGTCACAGACCACATTTGGCCATAAGGAGTGTTCCCATACCTCATCCTTTTAAAGCCAACCATTGCCCTGTTTTCTTAGCTGAAAGGTGTTATAAGGCACTATTTATTTCCTCACGAGTAAGCCATTTCAATGAACATTGTGCAGCCACAGCAGAATGGATCTCTGTGCTCAGTGTTTTCTTTTGTATGACTTCTGTGGAAACTTCCTCTACCTGCCAGTGAGGATGTGTTGGGCCTTCTTTAAATGCACTGCATCATTTCAGTATGTCTGCCAGCAACAGCAAGGATGAGGACAGAAGCCAAACATCCAAGTTTGTTCAATAACGCTCCTTTCCCGAGGCTTGTCATGATCATTTAAAGAAAGAAGTAGGGTGTGTGTGTTGATTAAATCTCAAACAAAAATCTCTCACGAAATACTCTAGACTGAAATTCTTCACGCATCTGGGGTTTTGAATTTTGGCCATGTTTACATTGCTGCAGTGAAGATATTGGTGTTCAGCACAGTGATATTGGTTCCCAGACCGGGGATCCTTCAAAGAGGCAGCAGCTGGCTGAGACTGAAGGAATTCCAAGACACTATGTGTTTTTCTGGTTACACCACAATGGAGAAGGGTCATTTCTGCCAGCACTGATTATGGTAACATTAGCATGCAATAAACACTTTAGTTTTAAGTGTGTGTGTATTTGTGTCTGTGCATACATGTGGGTTTGGTACTTTTCTCTGGTTAGAAAGCAGTACATGTTAAGACTAAATGTTCTGAAGAGCAATCTCCAAATCAGCAGATCACTAAGGTAGGATCTAGCACCTGAATTATAATGGTCTGGTTTGAAGTTGCATTTCCCAGAACCATTAAGTTGTTGAAAGAGGACAGCGCTCATCTGGAAAAAGAGAGGAAAACAAAACACCACAAAGCTCAAACCTGAAAAACTGGCACACATGTTAGTCTTCTTATCCCATCTCCCCACAACAACAGGGATGGGGAGTGTGCATATGTAGCACACACTCTGATTTAAAACCCAGTTGTAAGATGTCCTACAAAATTCAACTTATTGCACCCTTCAACATCTTATAAGCCTTCAAGATGAGAGTAATTTCATAGACTTCCCTAACACAAAACTGACAGCTGCACTCCTCTGTGATAATTTGACTGCAAACTGCACTGGGACTACATCATACCTGCCCAGGTTTGCATCCTGCAGGTTTGTTTTGCAGCACCTTTAACCATAGCAATAGTAAATCTGTGGAGACAAAAAAAATTTAAAAAACCATTCTCTTTACTGTTGTAAACTCAAAAGAAATAAGCACTCTTCAGGTTTCCAAACTAGGATGAGGGCCAGAAGCAGACTTAATTCTTCTACTGCTGTGGGCAAAGAGCAAGCATCAGCAAGCCCCTGGTGTTGATTTCCTGTGGTGCGTCAGCTGACAGGTCACAGCCACTGCTACCATTACAGCACACGGCTTGCTCACAGTGAAAATGCTCTGCTGGAGAATTTGAATAGAGAAATTTGGTTACCATCCAGGCTGTTGATGGAGCTGTTGAGATAAGCCTCTTAATGCTCTATAAATGAAATGCTCATGAGCAATTTCATTCTTAACATCACGTAGTTTTGATCAGAATTTAGGCTGTAGACCTCAGCTCATTTCTTGCAGGCTTTTAAAAGTTATTTGTAGCTCTTGACTTACTCATCTCATCAATAAATCTCTTGCAAGCCTGGAAGCTTCAGTCAGTTATATGCTTGCCTCAGCAGCAGCAGTTGCAGATCAAGGATAGTCTGCAGGCTCACACAACTGATCCTGCTAAGCAAAATATTGCAGCCTCCAAGGAGAATCACCAAATCATTAAGGCTGGAAAAGACCTCCAAGATCAGCAAGTCCAACCTTTGACCAATCACCTTGTCAATTAAACCATGGCACTAAATGCCACATCCAGTTGTTTCTTGAACACGACCAAGGATGGTGACTCTATCACCTCCCTGGGTAGTCCATTCCAATGCTTAACAACCCCAACCATGAAGAAATTCTTCCTGAAATGCTTCATGAAATTGAAAAGGAATAGGTGAAAATTTCAAGCACCTGCTACAGCTGGAAACCCTTTGCTTCAGGCATTTACGGAAGGGGAACACAGAGTGTGTTGTTGGCAGTAAGTGATCGTGGCCATTGAAAACAAGAAAGACACTGAGTAGAAATGCAGCCATTTTTCCCTCACTGCCCAAAAAGGAATAGATTTATCTTAGACAATGTAATAATTTATTAAAAAAACATTCAGAGACTGTTTACAGAATGTGGATCTCCTAGTTCCACAACAAGAATCTGAGTAAGGAGAGCTCACAGGGCTTGAACAAACTTTAGGAAGCTAAACAAAGGGCTTGAACAAATTTTAAGAAGTTAATGTGAGCTTTTTTTTTTCTCCCTGTGGGGAGACCTGAATATCAGAAATTTAGAAAATCTTTTTCTTTTCTTATTTCAAATGGACATTTTTTTCTGAACAGGGGAAAGACTTTTCTTCATAAAAACCATTTCAGTTACCCAATCTAGGCAAAGGAACAAAGAGTTTCTTGTTTGCTCTCTCTAACTTAACAAAATGCAGAAAGCATCAGCCATCAGAGTTCCTGCCTGATCTATGTGTCTTCACTGATCTTGGTGAAATCCTGCCTGCTAGAAGTACAGCAATTCCAGGAGAGTGTCCAGGAGAAAGTGTGTCATAATGACAAGAATGCTGGATTAATGAAGTAGCTAAAGTCAGATACAATCCCAAATGATGCTGGATACTTCCACCCCATCCATTCTCTCCTGTCTGAAGATCTTTTAAAAAACATGGGGGGGGAGACTGAGGGATTGTTTAAGAAACAAACTCTCCAAAACACCACACAGTGGAAAGAAGGAAGATTATGTCAAACCTTATTTACAGCTTGATCTGCAAATGCCAAAGAATACAAGCAATAAGAGTAGGTGAAAAATGCAAGTGCTTGGACAGACCCTGTAAGAGATTATTTGGCTGTTTGAGCCAAACCCACTAGGACTTTCTGTGCTTGTTTAAAACCTCTGCAAAGCCTCATGTTGCACATAAGAGAGCTTCAGGTTTGCTTCCAACTTTATGGAGTAAAGTGCTTGAGTGCTTCTCAAGGAGTCAGGGGGACATCTGGCTCCCTCAGAGGGAAATGCAAAGTCAGGTTTGAAACCCAGCTCTCTCTGCTCTAAACCTCCCCAGAGTCTTGGCCTCCTCTGCCCCCCACCCCCAGTCCTACTCAGATTTTAGGCTTTAAAAGAATAAACCCAGCTTTACAAAGAAACACCTTCCTAGAGAGAAGCTGTCTTCTCAGAGGCACTTCCACAGGCAGATCAAGTCTCAGGCAGGGGCAGGGAGAATATACTTGCTGACCAGAACTAGTCTGAAGCATGGATTTTCCCCAGCTGGGAAAGGTGAGCAATTTTCCTTTCAGTACAGCAGATGAGCTGAGCTGCAGAGCAAGGTTAGGGGCAGCCCTTGCCTAAAATGTTACATATTTCCAAAATTAAACAGCCTGTCACCTCTGTGGACTGTTGCTCAAGGACTCCTCTACAGAAGTCAAAGTGAAAGCATGCCCTCCATGCTCCCCCTCCCCCTGCACAAGGTCTTCCTCATGGGAAGCCCAGAAGTCTTTGGCTGAGCAGCCACAGGAGGATCCTTGCAGCCTTGGACACTAGTTCTAGAAGCTTTAGGCATCTGTATGGGAAATACAGATTTCACATGAAAGAAAGTTGCATGTGAAGTATACTGGACAGAGGCTGGAAAAAAACAACAAAACAAACCCCACAAAAACAACCAACCCAAAAACCCCCAAAACAAAACAAACCCCACCAAAAACAGAGAACAAATAACAAGATAGAAAAAGAGCAAATGCAGGAAGAAGCACACTTAGAGACCTCTTTCTCTATGTGACACCAAGAATGGAAGGGGATCCCCATGGAGGAGGGAGGGAAGGAAGGAAAGGAGGGAAGGAAGGAGGGAAGGCAGGAAGGTTGGTTTTGTAGAGGCAGGAGAAACAAGGGTTTGTTTGTTTTGTGACTATTATAGCACAAAGAAAATCTAATCAAGGTTTGCTTCATTCAACATCAGCCGACTAACTGATGAAAATATCCATACAGCACAATAAATAGTTCCAAGTACTTCTCAAGAAAGCCTTGACAAAAGAGCTGGCAGGGTCATTGCAGAAATGGATGCAAGTTTGGAAAAAGTTTTTGAGTTATCAGCACTGATCTGGATTTTCAAAATAAGCATTGCAGCCAACAGGGTAAACTCATTGGAAAATCCGTGCACTGCACTTTAAAGTGCTGTTTACAGCTGTGGACAATCTGGTCCTAGGAGACAGAAAAGCCATCGGCAAAAGGCTACTGCTGGAGCAGTATGAAATTTAGCCAAAAAGTCTGCTTTTTCCATGAGTGGAGCTAATGCCGGAAAGTTTAAAGAGGCCTTATCACCTTCATCTCTGCTCCATGTGTGAAAACGAGTTATGACCTTCCACCTGCCCACAGCATAGGCAGACTCCCTCTTTCTTTGGTTTTACAATAGTGTTTTCCTACTTTTTGTACTTGTTTTTCTCTCCTCTGTTGTGGGAAAGACCCACGTGGACAAGAGAGGAAATTACTGGACAATAAAGGGGAAACAATGACACTGACAGCAGTCAAGAGCTATAAAAAGCACCAAGTAAACACAAAGGAAAAATATTTTTTCCCTTCTACCCTTGTTTGTCAAGCCATTAGAGCTGTGACTTATTTTCAGCCAAGGAGGGGAGAAGGCAATGTTTACAGCTGGTAACAGCACTTGCTTTTCAGACTGTGTCCCCTTGAGAAGTCATAACCTGAACCAAGCAAGGACATGAGTATGCCAAGAGCCTACACAGGTGAAACACCTTGGCATACTGCTCTCCAATCCAACACTGCTGTGACTCCAATCTAAGGGTTTGCTAGCAGGCTGATAAAGCAAACTTGGAGTTCAGCATAAGCTGGCTTGTTTGGGACTGCTTAATCATGCTCAACACCTTAAAAATGCATTGATACATCTGTACCATTCCTCTTGTCCAAGGAAATCAGAAGATCAGAGAGAGAAGAATCACAAGCCTAACAGTCAATAACACTTGGACTCTCTACTGCAGTCTAAATGTGGCAGAACTAAGACTAAATTATGTGCAATAAAAAGGTATTTGAGGGCTTTTATTTGCAGGTCTTCATTAACCTAACAGGGAGCTGAATTAACTTCCAGTACCACAAGAATTGACACAAGCCTTTTGGACACTCAAAAGTCATCAGATCCCAGGGATAATCCTTACTCCCCACTGCGTTCTTTCCACTTCAGCAGTTTAATTTTCTAGGTGCATAACCTGTCACAGGGAATACTCCTCCACAATAGGACTTTTCAGGCTCCAACCACTTCTCATAACTATCTACTGTCATGAATCTTGCTTCCCTCCTCCCCAGTTCTATCTTAGTTGACTGGTAAGCGTCTAGGTTCTAATTGAGCCCGAAGTTGGTTGAGGCACTTGCCACTTTCCTCAATTCAGATATAAGTAACAGTTTCCTGAAGACAGACAGCCGAAACCTTAAGGCAGGTTACCCACAGGCTCTGGCTGAGAAGCCAAATCCCTAACTTGAGGAGCCCCTCTGGGGCCATCAGCCATCATGGCACATCACCATGGAGCTACACATTTCAGGATTTTGGCTGCTGAACTAGAGGAATCTCATCAAGAGAGCCGTTACCAGCCAGCTAAAGAGAAAACTACTCAGGGAACAGCTACAAGCCAAAAGGGTCTCTGGGGTGAGTTATGTACAGTGCAAGCTCAGTTTGACCCACTTTCCCTTCTGGCTGTGGTACTCCTTTACTCACAGTAAGAAATCAATTTTTATCTCTTCCTCAGACCTACAAGGAAAACTCAACTACAGTGCATATGGATCATGGTATTCCAAGCCAGGTAGTAATGCACCTGCACCTGATGTGGGAAGCAAGTGTGCCTTTCTCCCCACAGTTATGTTTACTGCACAGTGACAATGCTTGAGAGACAGTGATCCTAACACAGGGAATGGAAAGGCAATGCAAGTGAAGCCTTTAGGAAACAAAAGCTGCTAGAGAAAAAAAGGCAGACGGAAAAAACAGAACAAGATGCCTACAGCTTGTGGGAGAAGAGTGGCAAGAACAGGAAGGCCAAGAGGAAGAACATTGTTCCCCTGGCTTGCTTACTTGCCTTTTTAATCTGCTGGAGTTCTGCTTTTGATCATGATGCACAATGAAATCAAACATGTATATCCAATCCACCACTGTCTAATAACATCCACAACCCATCTCACTTCTCCCAGCTTCTATTTTAGAGATTCCTCCCAGTGCAGCAGTGCAGAAATCGTGTTTGGAAAACAGTAAATATCAGAGCATCATACAGAGAATAACAAAGCGGTGGCTGTTTGCTTTCATTAATCAAAGCTGCTCTCTGCACATACACAAAGCTTGTTTTCTCTGGGGAACAAAGAAGTCACAGCACACTAGGAGGAAACAATAGAGTAAGGAAAAACAACAACAGCTGGCAGAAGCAAAGTGTTTTCTTTCCTGTTGGAAGAGTAAAGCCTCCTGGTTTTGACTTCTGATTTTTTTTTTTAACTTTCCCCCTCAAACAGGAATAAACTGGGACCTGGCTTACCCTAAGTTCTGGAAGAGGAAGGAGGAGAAGGAACATATTTTGATGAGAAAAAGCTATCTGGGAGGAGGAAGAGGAAGCTCCTACCCCACCCCAGCATCAATTCCCCATGTCACAGTGTGCAAAGGTGAGACTGCACTGCAGCAACAGCTACAGCCTTGCAGAGGTACTGGCAGCTCTGGCACAGAAAGCAATCTCTGAAGGCACTGATGTAACTCCAGCAGGGGCTCTCTGAAGACCCTCCTGAGTTCCCTCTTGCTAGGAACAAGTTTACAGCACTCTTACTGCACTGACAGAAAACACCATCCTCTTTGCAGTGAGGAGTGTGAAGAAAAGCAGAAGCCGTCAGCTTGAAGAGATTACATTCCCAGCAAAAGGCTCTTTTGTCAATCTCTTTGCATTTGCTAGTCTAGGACTGACCCCACTGTTGGAACCCTAATTCTTAAAAAATTAATTATTCTTGCAGGAATGCAGCTCATCACCAGCTAATTACATTACAGGAGAGCATTACAGGGGAGACACCTTCTCTGGAGATTGCTGCTGTGAGAAATCATCAATAAACTTTTGTGAAGCAGCAACATTCAGTTTTAGATGCTGATAATCTGAACTGTGTTAGGCACAGATAGATCTGTATCAGTGAATCTCAAAGACCTGGATTCAATACAGAAAGCTTTTCCTTCATCAGGCTTGTTAGATTTGTTTGAAACACTAAAGGAGAAAAGCCATTAAGTCAGATTCCCAAGTGCCTTTCTCAGGGACCTTTGCTTCCAAACCTGTGAATCACTAGCAGCATCTAGTGGCTGCAATAAATCAAACAGATTTTCAGGTTGACTGTGGCATGAAATACAGGCAAATCAGTTCTAAATTATGTTTTTTAGCTTATTTACATGACTACCTTGAATTACAGCAACACCAGTGTTAGAGAGATTCCCTCAGATACTCATGTATTACTGTTAGCCAAGTAACTCCTCCTGCGTGCATCAATCTGGATTCACCCCTGGGGACAAAATAGGTAGACTCTGCTACAGTGATCTGAGCATGGTAGCAAGAACCTACATTTCCACAAGGCTGGAGAGCATCAGGAAGTTCCCAGAAGCAGCATACCAAGTTCACATGGCATGCAGGAGCATAACCTGGGAGACGCGTGCTCACAGAGCCTAAGAATATCTTTACACAGCAAGAGAGTACTACGAGCTGCTACACCAGGTCAGTGGGAGGAACAGAAAAAAGTCAGAGCAACTGAAGAACAGTTCCCCCCACCTGCTGCTGTTCTGACAGTGCCTCAAAGGACAGAATGCATGGTACAGCTGGGACGACTACAAAATATAAAATAGGTTACAATAAAAAAAGAGATGAAGACAGAAATCCCCATGAATTCCCAGCTACTGTAGTAACTGCATTTTACTGTCAAGGAAAAGAAACTAAAGCAAACAGAACATACAGATACTTTTATTGCTCACCTTTTATACAACAGCACACCTTCAGCCATTTTCTTTCACAGCTTTTTGACAATGTTTATGTACACAAAAAACCCAGCAAGAAGCATTATGTGGCTTTCAGTAAAGAAAAAAACCCAAACATCAGAACATCAAACTCAGCCAGGTTTTGTTTTCTGCAGCAATAATAAAAGGGCTTCCTCCAGGCAGGAACTAATCTTCCCAGGCCGTAGTGCATTTCTTTAAAAAGACAACCCCCAAAACAAATTGCCCTAGATTTGCTGAGCCAGTGGTATTCAACTTGTAAATAAAATAAACTTCAGTTTGTCATTTCTTCTAACTGATTTCAAGTAAAAATTAGGTTTGGAGGAGGAGCAACTTGTTTTGGATGGATGCAGGTCAGTTTGAATTGCTACACCTAACTACAGGCCTACACACACTATCAGTTCACAATTTAGCTTAGTTTGAAATGATCTTTGCAGATTTTGGCGGCGGTCAGTCTTCATTGTTGAGCAGGTGGGAAAACGTGGTTTAGCAGGAGATAAGGCTACTGAACATGGCATCCACAGTAGAGCTCAAATAACACAAAACCCTGTTTGTCAGAGTTCCCTGTGCGCGCACACACGCGCTGTAACAGCATCGTGACTGAAACAAGAGGTCAGCGAGAAGAAAAGCAACACTCCAGACTGGTTTAGAACATGTAACTCAACAATGATTTGGGGGGGAAAATGCAGAAGTTCTACTGTGTACTATAATAGACAAATTTGACAGGTCTTGGTATTTCTTCAAATCAAAATAGAAGGCAAACACAGCAGGCATATTTAGAACAAAAGTGTTTTGAGCAGAGGGAACCAGTCCAACATCCAAAAAGCATGGCTATTAGTTGGTGTTTAGGGTGCAGGGGGTAGTGACAATGTCTTTCATTCACAGGTAGAGGTGGGTGGGGAGGAGAGGTCTACACAAAATTGTGCTTTGCTCTATGCAAAACACCCCACCCAAGGAGATTCTACCTGCTGTGTACAAACCTGTACTAATTCAAGCAGCATTTAAGTCAGGCCTCTGAAACCAGGTTTCTATTATGTGAGCTCTGCTGAAGTGTAAATTTTTAGCAGCCTCAGCTGGTGAAGTGTCTTCCTTGTCCAAAGCCAGATTGATTATACTGATAACCTCCATGCTGGAAGTGCTGCTCAAACTGCCCTCCTTGATTAAAGTTCTGTCCGCCTCTGCCCCCCCAGCCGCCTCCTTGACCTCCTCGGCCACCGCGACCGCCGCGGCCGCCCCTCCCTCCTCCACGGCCACCCCCCTCGGTCACTGTGGGACCCACCATCTTGGTATCTGTTGTCTTGCTGGTAACCACCACCACCCCCACCCCCTTGGTAGCCACTCCCAGAATAAGAAGACGACTGGTAGCCACCATAGCCTCCTCCTTGGTAGCCACCACCACCATGGTAGCCACCTGTTTGAAAACCTGCATCTCTGTAGTTGCTCTCCCTGTAGCCGCCATCCTGGTAGCCACCACTTCCGCCATCTGTCCAGCCTCCTTGAAGCTTGTTTCCTCTTCCTCCCCCTCTGCCACCATGATCGTAACCACCACGTCCTCCTCGTCCCCCTCGATCATGGCTCCCTTGTTCGTGACCTCCTCGGCCTCCGTACGATGAGTCATAGCCTCCTCTTCCTCCTCGGTCATGACCCCCGTGGTCGTAGCCTCCCCGCCCTCCATAGGAAGAGTCGTAGCCACCTCTGCCTCCTCTGCCACCGCCTTGCTGCGAGCCACCCTCTGGTCTTTTCTGCCACGGTGGCATCTCAGGAGGTGGAGGTTCAATTTCATTGGGCCTTCCTCCTCTGTCAGGCACTCTGCCCATTAGCACCTGCAAAGGGAAAGGGAAAACTGCCATAGGAGTTGTGACATCTCACACAAGAGTCACATTTCCTGAGACACACCACAGACACCACCCACTCCAAGGTTTTTACATCCAGGCAATTTTGTGTGTTTGGATGTGACAGACCTCTGTGACCAGTTAACAGAAGTTAAACAGGGATTATCTAGTACTTGAAGCACTGCTTACAAGACAAGTCAGGTGACCTGTCCTTTGTGTTCAAATAGCAGGCACACCACAGCACAGTCCTTCACTTAACTCTTTATTAGTGCAGAGTGCTAAACTCAAATAAACACAAGTAGAATGTAACACACTCTCCCTCCTAACTAGTGCTCTGAGTTCCTGTAGAAGCCATTGACTTGATAAATAAGGGGCAAAAAATTCTATTTTTCAGTGAGGATATGCAGAAACTTAACAATAGGTGTGAGACAGCACTGATCAGAGTGGAACAAAACTCTAGAGGTCTTTACCTGTCTAAGGATAGTGTCACCTTAAAATCTAGCAATGCAAAATGGGACAGAACATTTGTACTGCTTGAAGTTTTGAAGCAATATAACAAGGAACTTTAATGGAAGTAGGCTAGTTTGCTATTTTATGCTACTGTCTTGGAAAACATTTAATATTGATAATGGAGATTAGTTAACAGATTATACATCAGCAGCAGGGCAATACTGCATTCCTACTAAAACATACATACAGTCTGGTTATGGGGTCAACCTGTCTTACTACTTAATTTCTTTCACACCAACAACACTAAAAAGGTGCAGAAATTATTTGGGTTGGACAGGCTGTGGCCAAATCAGCACACCACTATTCCCTCCTAAATTAATTAGAACTTTACCAGAGGTACAGTTGGTACTCAAAAGGTAGAAGAGCATGTACCCATCCCCACAATTTTAAAGCATCAAGTATGCTGCTGTACATAGCTACTGAGGTGCAAGTTCAGCACGTATTTTTTTTTGAGCCTATTACTCCTATAAAATCATAATTTGTGAAACAAGGCAGATTGTTTTGTCTAAGTCATGTTTCTCCTATGTCATCATTAGAACTATACACTTGACTGTAATCTATTTGTGTACCCAGGGCAATCTTAATTTGTGGGATCCTGGCCTTGTAATCTTAGTACATTTTATTTACACAGACCAGAAACAGAGTTACTATGTAGATGCTCTTTTAGATATGGTGACAGAATCAGGTAGCAATAGGGTAATGGCTTCAGTAATTCTGGTAGAACAGAGCAGGCCTACTCCCACTCAAAGTAATCCAAGGTATTTCAGCCATTTTTACTGCCCCAAAGAAGGGACACTGTGAACCTCAAAGCTGAAACTGCACTATCCATAATCCACTGATGCATTATCTGCAACACATAAACACCAAGTTTCTTATCCTTTATTTCCAAATTCACTTACAATCCTGAAAAAAACCAGGATTTATTACTACATTCAAGTTACTTAAATATTCCTAACAGAACAAGACATTTGTCCCCAAAGGTACCTTATTAATGGCACATGCAGTCTTCTCTCGGATGGATCCACTGCTTGTTCTCATAATCTTGGACAGATCCTGCCGAGCTGCCAAGAGATTTGCAATTGATATAGTGCACTTAGTAGATAAGAGGGCACGTTTTGGCTGGTAGACTTTAGCCAGTTTTTCTGTTTGACTCTGTTGGAGCAAAGAAAAATAAAACCCAGTCAGTTAAAGCAATGAGACATCTCATGAAAATAATCAAATCAGCACTAAATAACAAGCCACTACTGCAAATAGAACAAAAAGTTAATATAAAATCAGTGAGAACCACTTTATAACTGAGGATTACTCCAATCAAACTAGCATTTGTCACATTAATTTCTTAAGTAAATAGGAAACACAATTCTGACTGAAAGGCCAAGACACCAATGAGCTGACAATTTCAACATACACATCAGACTGTATTACTTCCAGGCAGTCAAACACAGAATAGAAGTGTGCCATATAGTTACATGGATTGCTGCTGAAATCCAGAAGACACTGAAACACATCTGTGTTCAGCCTCCAGACCCCCTTCTGTGCCTTCACCCTGACCTGCACCCATTCCAGCTGGGCCAGCATCACCCCATCTCCAGCACTTATCAGCAGAAAAAGGTCCTGTTAACTCATTTCACCCTTCATTCCAGTCAGCTTCTTCACAAAGACAAGGCACCAAGAGGCCTGGCAGAGCTAGAAATGAGGTCCTACACTCAACTGTGCCTTGTAGGCAATGTCTCTTCCTCTACTGCCTTTCAGCATTAACCACTTCAGCTTTCTTGAACACCTCAAAAGTTTTCCAGCTGAGACCCAGGAGAAATCTGTGCTACCACACGAGTTACTACACAAGTTACATCTCTCTTCAGTCATCAACAGAGTGTAGTGTGCAATGTAGTTAGGATAAAACAGATTGCCATCTGAATGCAGATGATGGCAGTGGGGACAGGCAAACCAGGTTTCCCAACATATCTTAACAGTGCAAATACTTAGAAGCACATTTTAAAATCCTAAAAAATCTTCTTTTCCATCCAAAGGCAGAAAACTGGAATATGGCACTGGCTAAAGGTAGGAGAAGCAAAAGTATTCATCAGTGTGTTTTTCTAGTACTAGCGTGTTTTTCCCTGCTAAGTTTGACTGAACTCTGAGCACAATATTTTGGTCCTATGATACTGTTTTAGGCGAAACTTGAAATTTTAACTTTTAAAAATCCCTAATAATTGACTGCAAGGGTTTTTTCCCTCGTATTTCTACTCTCAGGAGAAGTAGCTATTTAGTCATACCATTATATTCTGATATTTTTCAAATAAAAAAGAAAATTATGATCTTGCCAAAAGTTACTGTTAAAACAAACTTTTTTGTGTGTCTGGAATACTACAGGAACATTCTCCAAAATTGTTTTGTTATGCTTCAAAAAAAGATTGCATTTTAATAGATATAAAAGCATATCCACAATTTGAGGGTTTCGCGAAAATATTTTGTGTAGCTAGTCAAGTTCAAAAGTATCTGAGATTCCTAAGAAAAAGCACAAAACCACATGGACAAAGATGCCAAAACTCTAACACAATTAGAAATCCCTGGTTTTAAAACATAATTCACACTTTTGCTCATTTTTATTCACTACTAAAATATTTAAACCATCAGGTAATTCTTCAGTCATCTACTAAAAAGCCGGAAGAATACAAGGTTTAATAGAGAGTACACCAGTAGAAGTCCTACTCAGATGATGAAACAAAATGGAAGAGGTCACAGTTTATTATTAAAGTATACCTGCTTTTTGAAAAAACACTTATCAAGAAAAAACACTCAATGATTCTATGTGTCACAGTTTAGCACTATAACTCTGTCTCAAACAATGTCAGCAGTATACTTAACACTATGTTAGCAGATCTGGTTTAGTCCTGGAAAATAAATTATATGTACTATTTTTTTAAATCCTGTAATTTCTGAGACACAGGAAATAGGGAAATCATGTAATTATTTCTATAAGCAGAATATGTATCACGTACTCAAGGGAGAACAGATCTCATGCCACAGCCACTTGCATGGTTCAAAGACAAAAGTGGCACACGTAGCATTACCCTGTCTATAAGGTAAGAAGAAGTAGTGCCTTAGCAGCTTTTCTCATGTGCATCTCTGGAGTTGTGACTGCAGACACACTTTGAGTTAATGAAATCTGATTGCTGTGTACAGCACAAAGTAAGATAAGGGATGGTCAACAGGAAGGTGCTTTTCTACCATCACACAAGACACAGCACTTAATGGTTCACATGGTACTCTGAACATTGTTAGATCCAGTGGCTTTGGTGTGTAGCTACACACAGTCTGACTTCTCATTTTACAGACTGATTTAAAATCCAACAGTTTTAAGTAAAATATTTTTACTCATCTTCTACTGTCATAAACATCTTTAGAAACTGAAAACAAAGCCAGACAACTCCTGCGATTATTTTTGACTCATGAAGGACAAAACAATGATGCAGTTTTCCAGAGATACTTATTATGAAGTGTTACCATCAACCAGGATTTCAGAGCAAGCTGTCTGTACCTTAGCTCTGTCTGACCAGCCGAAGGATTGCACAGTAACATCCAAACGTTTGACTAACAGTTTTCTTCGGACTTCGTATTCGTTGGCTATGGCTTGATTAATTGCTTCAATTTTTTCCTGAAACAAAAATTTGCAAACAATCTATAGATTAAAGTGTTTCTACTTAATAAACTATGTGGATGGAAGAGAGTATAATACAGACATAATATGCATGGCTTAAGATTGCAATTATCTACCTTGTCAAATGGACTCACAGCGAAGCTGTGCCTGCTGATGTTATTTTCCTGAAGCTTCCATGGCTCATGTTCAGCCTTCTACCATTTCTAACAGCACAAAAACTGCACACATTGCTGAGGCACTTCTCAACATCCACCAGGACAGAGAAACAAAGGTGAGAGGATACTACAGGCAACAAGCTGAAGCAAGGGTATACATAACTCCTAAGAAACAGGATGTTCGTGCCTTCTTAAAAAGTAGAAAGCTTAAGGATAAAGATAGAGCAAAGCTAAAGGACTGAGAGTAAGTACAGTACTGCAAGAGGATCTTGATTAAAGCACAGTCTGCATACAGCCAAAACAACAAAGTGCTCTACAGGAAAAAGTCATCATGAGAAATAGCTGGTAGCAGACAGTGGTTTAGTTAGAGCAGCAGGTGAGGTATGCACCATTAGAGTATATTTATATTTATGTATATTTAAAGAGGCCTGGCTGGAGGGAGAACAGCAGGGCCCACTTTCAGTCTCAACAATACAAGCACTGAAGGAAGCAGACTGCTGGGGGAAGATGTGCTTCAGCCTGAAGTGAGAGAGACAAGAGACCTGAAGTCTTGCAGCAGCAGCCATAGCTGTGAGCTTGGTGCAGCAGCAGCGGTTAACCCAGATGCCCCTAGTACAGCAGGTGACAAATCCCACCTGGAGAAGATCACAGCTCTGCAGCCTGGGTGTACAATGTCTCTCCCAGCTCCTACCTGCATACTCACTGCCTCTTGGAGAGGCTATGAAGGAAGCAAACTACTCCAAGTGACAAAAAGAAGGGGACATTATGAACAGAACCACAGCTCAGATAAAAAGAAGTCCCAGAAGCAGACATGCCACCATCTCAGCAGGTCTAGGTCACACAGACAGGGCTGGTAAAGGGCAGGAGAGGAAGGTTTAAGCCACAGCACAAGAATGCTGGTCAGCACCACCACTGTAGGGTCTCTAATTTTGGAAAGGTTTAGCCTGCACCTGGACCTAGAGATTCATGAATCTAAGATCTTATCAGTTACTGTACATTTATTGAACCAACATATACATTATACTGCAAGAAATTATCTTCTCGTCTTCAGAAAGAGAAAAAATCATTTTGCGACACACAGGATCAATACTTTGTACGCTGGGAAAAGAGAAATGGACTCTAATACCCACAACTACTCACCCAGTGAGCTGGTCCCAGTTGTTTCTTTAATAAAGGTTTTCCAACATGATTAGGTGGAACCTTTGCTAGAGTTTCCTTCAGCTGTTAGGAGACATATAAAAATATAAGCTTTGGCTAAAAAAGGGCGAGGGGAATGGTTTTTGATACGGTGAGAGCGCGGGGCAGAAGCAAGCCGGGGCTTGTTGTTGAGTGGAGAAAGTGATTTTCCCTCTGGAACAGAGAAACAAGCACACTGTCTTCTGGAAAGCAACTGTTTTTATACTTCTGCAGTCTCAGCATATAATTATTTAAAAAGTTAAGAGACAGGACTATAGAATAGATCAGCAGTAAAAACAAAGACACCACAGGGTACTGCTACTCTTGAAGCCATAGGGATTATTCTACACATCATCTCTTTAATCCAGAAAAGAACCCACATTTGTATCAAAAAGTTTATTTTAAGATGATGTAAAATGCAACATGATCCAAAGAAAGACCCCTCTTTACAATCAAAAGGAGAAAAATCTTTAGTATGAAATTTTAACTATCTTGCATTTTAGGAGTTTGGACACAAAGCATCTACCCCATCTCAAAATTTCTTAGGACTTCAAGTGGGAAGAAATGGAGTGGCAGTGACAAAAACTTCCAAAGTAGTTTGGAAAAAAAACCACAAACCTGTTCATTCCAGCATGTGATCTAACACATTCAGTGACCTGGTTTTCCAATGACACTGAGCCAAATTTATTTAAGACTTTAAACCTAAGTGCTTTCAAATAGCACTGTTTTGGGAAGATTTGTAATCACAGAATATTCTGCACTGGAAGGGACCCATATCTGCTCTTTGAAGTTAAGGGTTGTCTTCTGCTGTTCCCTATCTGCTGTTCTGCTCTCCCCTATCCTGCAAATTAAGTCACTAAATGTGATTTAAAAGCTTTCTGTCCCAACCCTTGGTCTCTGCATTGGAGTCCATTCCATTTAATTTCTCTGATTTATAAAAGTTACTCAGAAGTAAATTTAATTTTTTAAAAAATCTCAGAAGTCTGGAGAACACACACATGCAAGGAATAAAAATAAATGGAATCATAAGAAATTATGAAGTCTTAGGGAGAGGGTGTTAAGTTTCACTTTTGTTACACCACCTTTTAACAAAACATCTTTAAAACATTAGGTTCCCATACAAATTTGTTTAGGTGTATTTCTTGAAAAACATTTCTCTTTAACATTTTTCCTGAGGCCTAAGATGAGCATTTTCTACGTCTTCTGCAACAAGTGATGGCATCAAAACCTAGAGCAGTCACCCTGAAAAGTGATGATAGCAACAGTCCCCAACATCATGCCTTGGCATGGAAAAAGCCTTCAAAATAATTTTCAGAATTTCAGAATATGCAGTAAAACACATCAACTCTCCTTCACAATTCAAACACTGGAGTTTCACAAGAGGCAAATCTCACCCAGGTAGCAGAACTATTTTCCATCAAAACAATATCATAAATATTCAAATTTTTCTTCCTTTGGATCTTACTTTTTTTTCAATTCCGCTGAAGAACTGGAACATCGTTATGTTGGCGGGAGGCTTGGACATGCCTAAAGCAATGCAGATGCCTTTCAGCTCCTGAAAGACTTCACTGCCACCCCCTTCCTGGGCTTTTTTAGGAGGGGCATTCACACACAGCATTCTGGCAGCTTCCAGTTCTGAGATGAGGTATGCTGGGGTAAGAAAAATTAGATTTGAAAATCAGATATTAAAGAGTTATTTTAGAGCCAGTGAAAACTCAAGTGCTTACAACCAACAAATGCGCAAACTGACTGTTTTAGATAGAGGGAGGGATAGAAATTTTGTATCTACAAAATTTCTTGTATCTTCAAGATATCTTGTATCTTAAATTTTCTTGTATCTTCAAGAACACTCATGCTTACCATTACTAAGTTCAGTGCTAGAAACACAACAAACAGGACAGGTTTAGTACAACCAATTAAAGCCTGGAAAAAATCCCTATGATTCCAGCAAGTATTAATCCCAGAGTTCAACAGAGCACAGCTCTTTTCCTTCAGGTTTTGCCCAGCAAAGACAGGAAATTAGGAACATGGAAACAAGCAGGATGAGGGACTGAGATGTGCATTTTAGGGTAGACAAGCAAGCACTTCTTGAGGCTCTAGGAAACAAGCAAGGTAATGAGTGGAGAGAAGTGAAATGTCAGATGAATCTCCTCTACTTCTCCATACAAAATGTAGAGTGGAAGAATAATCCCAGTGAGAAATACTATTGAGAATTCATGTTTACAATAACTACAGAAAGGAAGGCTGTAAATGATGAAATAGAAGCTAGAATGGCTGAAGTTTCTTCAATATCAGAACTGTAAGAGCCTACCATTACATTGTAACTCCTTAATCAAACAAAAAAAAATCAAAATCACAATTTCTGAACATAGTATATGCCCAGAATTTTAGCATCAGGTGTCATTTACAGTGATATAAATTTACAATTATATAAACAGCCTTTGTTTGCGGGTGTCACAACATCAAGGTCTGAATTTTAAAAAAAGCACAAGTTTAACAATACTTTTCTCATTCATCATAAGTGAGTGACCATAGCAATAATATACATAAACACTTCTAAAAATAAGAAAAACTGATACTGCAGACACACTTGTGAGCAGGGAAGTAAACCCACAGATACACAAAAGAAACTTATTATTTATAAAACTGGACAGATAAAAAGATTAAGAAAAGAACACAGCATTTTAATGATCTCTAAAATGTCATCTGCTAAAGATACAGAATACCTTATAAATAAAAAAATTCTTAGAATACATAAAACAGTGAAGCATCCTTTGTAAGCTCTTTCAGCAACACTTTATACAGGTTTTTCTTACACTGAACTTTCAATTATTTACACTCTTTTCAGACCTACTGTAAAAGAAACTAGCAGGAGAATTTTGTTTCAAAAATTTAGAGATCACATTTAAGCTATCTTCAACCTCTTCTAAAAATGACAGAAATTTTTAAGTCTATCACTAAGATGAATGTTCTTTAGATAGCTATTCTTTTTTTGCACAACTTTTCTGAACCAGCCTGAAACTCCTGTACTTTTTTGTAGATGCTAGTGCCTAACATTGTATTCTAGTGATGCTGCACATTAGGACAATCAATCCTAATTACTTGGGTTTATTTGGTGCTTTCATCTCCCAGCAATACTGCTGCATTTTCCAAGTGACAAACTGTGCTGCATTTCATTAAAATGTAAAATACCCTGGCATTTCACTACAAAGGGTTATCCTGTTTCTCCTGAAAAAACTAGTTTTATGGCTCACATACAACAGGATACCTAATAAGTTCACTTAACACAGCTAAAGAAAGCTATGCTACTATGGTGGTACACAAAAAAGGAATTTGGCACTACTGCAATTTCACATTTGACAGTAAACACAGCATTCCTGCCAGATGGGATACCAGAGTTCAGCTCCTGAACACGGCCTTATATTACCAAAATGTACATCCCAAAGAACTTCTGGGATAAACTGTGTGTCACAGACAAGCCAAATTTACTGAATGGCTTGGCTTACAGAAAACAAGCTGAAGAGAAGATTGTTTGAGCTACAAACTATTTCAAATGAAACAACTACCTCACTTCATCTGACATTTTTAAACATACTATAAGAAATATTCAGATTAAGTCTAATCATCTTTCTCCAACTGTTGAAATACAGGAACCTACTCTGTAAATAATTTCTTGTATCTCAGAAGAAGGCAGAACTAAATTTCTGTTTTGAAAAGTTAAAGAATCAGCAGCAACTGAGGAAGCAAATAAAACATTACCTCATCTTGATTTTAAAATTATGTTAAAATTAGTACTACAGTTTCTAACTCAAGCTTTTATTTTTTTATTGTAATGTGAATTAATATCACACACCTTTTACAAATTCAAGTACTATTTCTTCTCCTCTAACATTCATAAGGAGAAAAAAAAGACAATTCAGCTATTGAGATCTGATGAGTGGAAAAGGAAAGATGTCACCATTCCTAATGTTAATTTCCTTTCAACCAGCAGAAAGCAACAGTGAAGCTATTTACTAAGGATGTTGATCAAAAGAACAGGGAGCTGGGATAAAACATTCTCTCCTTCATAACAATTCTGACTGCTGTCAGTGTAGGAAAATGCAAGTTTTGTTGCACCTTGCATCACACTGGGAGTCTCTAAAATTATGATGCATCTGATGTTGGTGGTCATTTTTACAACCATGCTAAGTAGAGTTCAGTGGCTAAATTCTGGCAGAAGTCTTCAAATAATTCCCTCTTTGATGTGCCTTTTGAGAAGTGATAGGACAGGCTTTTTGCTGGTGAATGTCAAAAAGGTTAACATTCAAAGTATTTTCCCTCGTATACTGGGTACGTATTGACTGGTAAACCCACAAGTATAATACTCTGATGCTGTAAATCACCGTAAAAATAATGCATCTTTTTAGGTAACTACATTGTGGTAAAGAAACCAGTACCTCATTAAGTGTAAGAAACAGTACTATAAATCTTGCAGAAAACCAGGTTTGCTTGCAAGCACCCTTTTAACTTACTAAGCAGCAAGAGACAGTTCTTTTGATTATGAAGGCGTTTTGTCACATCTCCTGATGTTAATGATGCATATGGACAGTTCATTTCAGACAGCAGCCCACTCATTTCAAGCTGAAATTCTTCTGCTTCATTTGGACCTTCGAAAGAAAAGAATAATAATTCATTCACTGCTAATATATAGGGGGTATGATTAGAATGAATTAGCTATTTAAAAAAATACATATTTTGCTCGAGTTGCTATTTAATATTAAAAGTCCCATTTCCAATGGAGGCCAAGTGCATTTCCTGGGTTCCTCCAAGACACAGCACAACCTATTTGGATCCATTATATGCTCCATAATTAATATAAAATTATGTTTCACTGACAGCTTTTCCAAGCTACAACAGACAGGCACTGGCAATTTCTACAAGGAAAGGGGACATTAAAAACTATCATGAATAATAAATGTGGCTTATGAGTTCTCACTTTGTTCTATTATTTCTCCCTGTAAACTCACATTTGTCAACTGATTTTATTTCATATCAATATCCTTTAAAAATAAGGAAGTCACATAAACCAAACCTTTGGCTGATATTTCTGTCAAAAATTACTGAAACTAATCAGAATTTGTTAGGTAAAAAAAAAAAAAACAGTGATGAGAAGTAACTTTTTTATCTTTTAGAAAGAGACTTCAACCCCAAATGTCTGTTATTCCTAAACTCAAGACATACAAAATGAAGGCAGGACTTCATGGTACTCCAGCTACTATGTTTCTGTCACTTGTGTTTAAAGAATTTAAGATAGGTGTTGGAAGACTTCTGGATTGTGTTTCTACATAAAACAAAGAATAGGAACCTTGTACTACTAGAAGGGGTGAGATACTGTGTTGTTACAGAGAAAGAATATGAAATACACTCAAAGGAGAAAGAATGAATATGTCAAAAACAGAGAGAAAGGAAAGTAACAGATGTTGAGGTAAAAGGCAGCAACCTTTGGCCACTGAGCAAATACAAAGCTAAGCTCACAAAGGCATTATGAGTTAATGTATTGGATATTCAGGAATGTGGGTTATCACACCAATTTAATAACTTAGTCTGTAGACTGACACGACTAGCTTTTTTTTCTGAAAGCTACAGTTTGCTTCCTCTACCAAAATGAAAAACAATCATTTTCAGGCTCCTTCTCAAAAATTCATAGCAAGCACAGAGTTAAGAGAACTAACAGTAAAAAGAAGATATGGTTACTGTAGTCACAAGAATGTTACCTTGAACAGTAGTATTACTGACATCAAAATTACAAATAGAAGCATTGAAATAAAAGTATTCTCACAATCTAGTAAAAACCCCACTAGCATTAATGTTTCCCTAAATCCATCTAAGATTTTCAATATGGTTGAAAAATTAACAGAAAAAGCTAATTTCAGAAGAAAGACTCTTTGATCGCCACTATTATTTCAATCTGTACTGGCTGTTCATCAGGCAAACTTGAGGTGGAAAATATCCAAAATCTGGCAGTGTGCAGACAACACTCCCTGGTACAAGAGATATGGCCAGCCCTAATCTCTGTGGCATGCAAGAACACACACTAAAGTGCATGTTCGTGCTGGAGTTATGACTACTTACTGTTGGTTGCCTGCACGTTCTCCTCCAGTTTACAGAAGAGCCGTAACTCAGACACCAGCCAAGCGCAGAGTTTGGTGAATTCAGGGGAGCTGGCTCCATGGGAGACCGCCTGTGCCAGCGCTCCGTCGTCTAACAAGGGACCTTTGTAACTGAGAGGGAAAACAAAACCACAGTTTATTAAACTCTGCTGTGACCAGTGTCCTTGGACAGATTTATTTTATGCTGGATACATATTGAGAGCAACAACCACAATGCATCTACAGTGTTGATCTCATGGAATCGTGATTCCTGGACTGAACTGTAGCAAGAACTACACTGAAAATATCAGAACAAACTCAGAATCTGTGTGCATCTTAACTCACCATCACAGAGACTGTGTCACAAAGTATCATCATCAAAGGTTTCCTCTTGGAGAATGTTACCACGGACAGTGGCAACTTCTCTGCCTCCAGCTCCTGGAGATGTTACTGACAACAGACCTATCCAGGGCAACTGCAGTCCCAAAGAATCCTTCCTGAGCTCTCCATGTCAGATAATTACTGCTGAACAAGTGCATCTTTTCTGTCACTGCCTATCACGTATGAAATGCTCCTTACAAAACAAAGCCTTTGATAGAAATATTACAAAAGTGATCTGCATAACAATATCATCTCTTGAAAAACCAACCTCCCTAAATATACACAAGAAAAATTAATGGAATTGGTTCTTTGCATAAGCAAAATAACCCAAAAGTCAGACCTCATGAAAGAAAGCATGAGTTTATAGATGAGATCTTAGAAAACACAGCTTTCAGGACATCTGTGTTCTAATAATCTCTCAAAGAGAGAACGAAAAGTAGGGAGAAGGCTGCCTTATCAACCAGGTAGAAGCACAAGTCGGAGATTACCTCAGTATTTTAGGAAAAACATGTATAATATTGTTTTGATATACTGCCCCCACAAGAGACAGACATCCAAGAGTGCTCATAACTAAATGAAAATCTCTCTTGGGAACTTCCAGGTAAAGCCACCCACTACCTCACAACAATCCAACGAGTCCAGGTAACTCTTGGCAAATCTCAGCAATAAAAAAACATTTCAAATTGAAATGTAATTCTCCTCACTCTGCTCCTATGCTTAATACCACATACAAAGGATTTGGCCTTCACTGTAGTGGCCTGTTACTTCAGCCAAGGAAGATGAAGAAGCCACACTCAAAAATAACTTTTACCTCACAGAGCAGCTTGATTGGTGACAGAGTTAATCTACTGGCAGCTGGTGGGAAGCTGTAATCTCATGTATTACAGCCCTACTGCATAACCACAGTAGGCTGGATGCTTCAAGAGGATAATCAGAGCAAGCTCCAGTCCCACCCCACAGACGTCTCAGGCCTACATGTGTAGATCTGAGAACATCTGGGGCTCAGAACAGAAGCATCCAGTTATAGGTCAAAGTAGAAAGGAAGCAATGGCAAGCCTTTTGCTTTGGCAGGATTGGGATTTAAGTCCCTGCTCAGATCTTCTAGAGGCACCTTTTCTTTAACAGAGGTAATATCTTGAGTGTGTTATTTCTTATAATTATGAGTTCAGCTACACATCAATCTGGCCAATACTCCAATTTGCAGATTCCCAACTGCAAGCAGCTTTTTCCTTCTGTTTCTGCCAATGGCACGTGTTCCAGAGCTATGCTCTCTTTTGGTAACATTGCGCTATCCCATCTGTTACCTTTTTCAACAGTTCAACAAACTCGTGCACAAGACAAGAGGCCACCATCTGAACACCTCGAGCACAATTACAAAAAGAAACATCTCTCTAACATGTAATGCTATGAGAAAAAAAAAAAAAAAAACAAGTGATATGTTAGGAATATCTTCACTATCTGATGAGAGAAAATTAGTTGAACCATGAAGACCACGGAGCTGCTGCCAAAGCAGAAGGCCTCAAACACCCCAGTCTTTCCAGATACCAAGAATCAGAAGTCCTTTAGACACATGTAATAGTTTCCCAGTTGTTACCAATATTGCTGAGGTCTCGTGTCTTTCTTCTTTCAAATTTTCTCTTTTTCACTGTTGTCAATTTTGCTTCATATAACTTACTTGTTCAACTACTTTCACTGTTTGGTTTACTTATTTATGTCAAAAATCAGCAACACGTTCTGTCTATAATTGCACAAATCACTACTCCTTCATGCCACTAGTATCCTTTTAAACATATGACAGGAAAAAGAAGCCAATCACTAAAATCAACAAAATCAGTAATTTTCAGTATTTTCATTGTGGCAGAGCTGCCTTTTCACATTTCAGTCAGAAAAACACCTGCTAAGACAGCAGCCTATTTGTCAAGCTTTGCAACTATCACCACTAACCTAGCCTGGAAATACAATCTTTGTAGGAGCATAATGACTCTAGCCACAAAGTGATTTATGGGAACGGGGCCAACATCAGTAAATACAGCTGTTTGCATGCAACCAGCAGTAGAAGTGAAATTGTAGCTGCCTGTCCTCTGAACTCTCAACAGTTCACAGATATAGGAGCTTAAAGCATGACGTTTCTCCACGCTCTCCCTTTCATACTTATGCAACCTTTCCTGACTCTGACAAAGTAACAGGTTTACACAGCAAAAGTTTCCTGTGCTCTATTACCCTTAGAAAATGTAAAGAAAAACACTCGCTCATTTGCAATTCTTTTTACTCTTTCCCCACCCCCCCCCCCCCCCCCCCAAAAAATACGAAGCCTAGAAGTTTTATTGTCTGACGTATCTCTTTATCCTGTCCCACCCTCAGCTAGGGCCGCTGTGCAGAACAGAGCATCGAGACCAGACGGCACCCAAGAATCAGCGGCATCAGCTCGCACGGAAAGGGACTCACTCGCCAGGGCCGTGCAGGTAAAAGCCGGCCCGTCTGCCTTGGGGCACCATCCCCAGCCCGGCTCTGGGGGCGGCTCCGACCGAAAGGGGCCATTCCAGGCGCTGCCCCGAGCCGCGGGCCCTCCGGAGCGGGGCGGCCCCGCCTGTGCGGGGCGGACAGCGGCGCCGTGTCCGTGCCGGGCCGCCCTCTGCTCCCGGCCAGCACCCCCAGCCCCGGACACGTACCCCAGGTCCTCCAGCGACTCCAGCACATCGTTCTCCAGGAGCTCGAACTCCATCCTGCGGCGGGGCACGACGGGTGGACCTGCGCGACACGGCACTCAGCGCTACCGGTACTCGCACTCCCACCGCCCGCCATTCCCCCTCCTCCAGCCCATCCCGGCCTCGTGGGGGAGACTCAGCTCTCACCCCGTGCCGGGCGGTGAGGCAGCGCTCCCGGCGCCGCAGCCGCGCTCCCCCGCGCCGCCCATGCCCCCCGGCTCCCCGAGCCCCGGCCCCACGCACCGCGCTCGCAGCTGCGCCGCCGACTGCCGGGTTGGCATCTCAGGGCGGGGAGCGCGGCGCCGCAGGCCCCCGGCCGCCCTCTTCACCCGGCTTCTCTAGGGCCGCCTCCCCAGTGCCTGACCGGCGCCCCCTCCGTCCACGGCGGTCTCCGCCTATCCGCGGAACGGAGCACCTTTGCTAAAGTGGAGCGCGGGTGCGAGGCCGGAGAACGGGCCGATTTTATGGGAAAGGAGCCCGGGACGAGCCAAGGATCTTACTTTTGTGTTCAGGCGTCGGCGCGGGCCAGACCCGGAAGCAAGACTCCTCCCTCGCCGCCGCGCAGGCCCGCGCAGGAATGTGCTGCGGCCAGCGGCGTCGCGGCAACGGGCGGGGGCGGGGGGAGAGGACGGGGCGGCGAAAGGGTCAAACCGCGCCAGGGAGCGAGAGTGCGTCCCCACCCTGCAGGACCCCGCGCCACGGCCAGAACCACAAATCCCGGCATGCCTTGCGCGCGACACAGCCCTTTGCCGGGGGCGCCGGGTGCCGAATAAAATCAATAAAATGATAAAATCCGTAAATCGAAGCCGTTTCAGTTCAATTACTAAATGGCACCCGCGGGTCTCGTCCCTCTGCTCTGTGGCCTGGCAGCGCGGGCTGCAGCGGTGTCCCGGCCGGGCCGTGGCGGAAGGCAGCGCTGGGCGGGCTGAGCCTGCCCGAGCACAGAAACGCATGGAAGCGATGCTCTGGAGGCTTCCTTTAAAAATTATTTTAAATTCGGGCGGCAGGGGAGGGATGTAACAGCGTTCACTCTTTCCAGCTGCTCAGCTGCCAGCATGCTCCGAGGTGTGAAAAAATGCGTATTGTGTGATTGGCTTTTTGTAAATATTAAAATGAATATTATATGTGTTATGTTAGAAAGTTATGCTGCATTAATTTTCTTAAGTAGTGTGTTAAATATAGTTTTAGGTTATAACAAAATGTTAAAATAGAAACTATGCTATGTAGGATACATTTTTTTCCTAAAGAAAGGACTCGCACCGAGACAGCAGCCACAGGACACCTAAATCTTTCAGAGGAAGAGAATTTATTGATCCATTATCAGACGAAACGAACTTCTTCCCACCTCACTCAGCCCTGAAGATGTCGTCAGGATTAAGAGGAAGAAGTTGACACTGATCAGACAGAATCCTGTGTTTGAATGGAGTTTATGCATCATGTATGAGATGTATGAATATGCAACAGGCTATTGCTTTTAAGGATTAATCCTCTGTTGATGTGTGTCCTTTTTTGGGCTTCTGCTGCCCAGAAAAAGGTACCCAGACATCCATAACTCTTTGTTTTTATTGTCTCATATTGTCCTAATCCAAATTGTCCAAAATCTTTATTACTCCAATTATATTGCTATTTTTGTAACCATTTTATTACTATTAAACTTTTAAAAATTTAAAAACGAGTGATTGGCGTTTTTCACAGAGGCAAAGCCGTGCCCGCGGGTGCAGATCCACGCCCAGGAAAGGGAGCTCAGTTGTGGAGCCACAGGGGATGATCCTGCCTGCTCCCTGCAGCCCTGCCCGCCTGCCCAGGACACAGCAGACCCACAGAAAGCACGTCAGGAAAGGAGGCACGGCTAAAAGGATATGTTGAGATGGCTAAGGAAAGCCAAAACCACTGGTACCAAAAATGATCCCAGTCTGTCACCAGCAGCGAGCTGGTGCTGCAGGAGAGGAGTCCTGTTCTTCATGAAACTGCCCTTGGCAGTCACGAAACAGAAAACCTGCCCTCAAAATACGAAGGATCTTGTAGCCTCAAGATAGGTAAAGGAGGATAAAGGGTAGGGATCTTAGTCACCAGTTCTACTACTAAAGACATGTCAATCTACACATCTGGAGGAAAATTGCCTCCTAAAGACTAAAAGCTTAATGTCAAAGGAATAATGCAGGCATTCTACTTTGTGTATTTGCTTCTTTGCCTAGTTGTAGAGTGGTTAGTACAGTGTAGCCACAGCCTGCTTCAGTTTTTTAAAAAGAAAAGAAATAAAGGGTTCTGGCAAGCTGCCTAATCACTGCTGGGCTGGGAGAATGACCTGATTTTCCTTCAGTCCATTCATTTTTGATTCAAAGCATCTCAGGTGTTGTGCTTGGGAGCCTTCCCTGGGTGGGTAGTCTAAACTGGAGATTTGGGCAATTAGGATTTTCCTCACAAATTCAACGCTGCTGCTGAAAGCTTGTGACCTTTTGCTTGTGTGGTTGACTTGGGGGTTCTGTTTAGTTTTGGTTTTGTTGTTTTGCTTTTGGGTTTTTTTTTTATTTTTATGTAATGGTTGGGTTCACCTTGCTTGCACGGGTGGAAGTGTACAAAGCTGGGCAGTAAGTCCACAGTCTGACCCTGCTCAGCTGCTTGTGGTCATGATAATATTTAGCCCTTATTTCTGAACCTTCTTTTTTCTTTTCTAAATATATGGTTTTAAAGCATTCACAGGAGCAAGCAATGCGTGGAATAATTCATTTTGTCACATTGACACTGTTCCTGTGTCCACTCCTGAATCTGCACATGTTGAGAAGCAAGGATTTTGTGCTAATTTCATGAGGACATTTGCTGTCATCTTATATTTACTGCTCAGATAAGCATTGGCACAGAAGGGTCATATTCATCTTGGCACCCAGCTGATGGATGACATCTGCCTTCTGAAACAAATAAATGTATTTCTCTCTTGGTTCAGTTGTGCCAACACTGCAGGGTAGGGACAGTTTGAAGGCATTTTCTCCAGTCTGTATCACTCAGTTCCATAACTGCTTTAATATCCCTTCTGTGCTGTGAGAACCAGCAGTTTCTTGAAAAATGCAAGGATTTTGTGGCTGGGGAGAAGAACATTTGGAGGTGTGATGCTAACCTGGAGCAGGCAGCTACAATTTTCTCCTGGGGACAGGAATGAGAGCTTTGCTTTGTCATTGTCTCTTATTAGTCGTGATTTTTTATTTTCCTACCAACATAGGGTTTTTCACCACAAAAATTTTGGAGGCATGGGAGGTGTGAATGGCCACTGTGCAGCATCCTGGCCCCCCTAGAAGAAATTAATTTTGACACTGGACAGTTTTTGAGTACAAATGCTTCTTGAACAAAATGATATTGTCTTGAGCAGTTTGCTGTTGCACAACGAGATGCAGAACTCTGCAGACAGGTTACTTCTGAAAGCAGCAGCCACTTGGGCTTTTGGCTCAGGGAAGGGCTGTAACTGGGGTAATTTCCTTAGGCTACACAAGGCTCTGCAGACTTGTCAAGCTGCAGAACTGAGCTCAGCTCTCCTTGGGTTGTTCTCTCCCTGGGGTGGGTTTGTTATACCTACTTCCCTCACTCACAGAGAGCTGTAGGACTGGGAGTCCAGTGTCCCTCACTAGCTGGACTGCAGTGTCCTGCCTGGGGCCACACATGACTCCCTGCACTGTGCCACCACTGGAAAAGCTGGGTAGTACTGGTTTCTCCTACGGGAAGAAGCAAACCAGCCCTGACTGCTGCTGTCCTCTTCATGGGACACCCGTAAACCCCTCCTGGCCCCTTTAGCCCTGGAGGGATGGGGAGGTGTGTGGTGGATATTGGTCAGGTGCTCCCAGGCTGTTAGTACAGGTTAAGGAAGTTGGCAGCCCGTGCATGGCCTGAGATATATATATTTTGAGAGGTGTGAGGTGCTCCACTGCTTGGATTCCAGCTGTCATTAAACAGAGAATTGGTTTCCTGTGCACTTGCCTTTTGTGATTGATTGGTTTTGCTGTTTGAGATGCTGTGAGCTTTGACTGAAGATAAATGACTTCCTCCTCTGCATATTCTCTCACAGCTAATAAAGTAAGGCTGTAGTCCCTCCTTCAGCTTTGCACCAAAAGAGGCTGTCACCAGTGTGGAGGAGGCTTGTTGAACTTGCCCAGGTCACTAAAGACACACCCTGATGGTTTAAACCTCACTTCCATAGGAAAGCTAGCCAAAACCAACAACTCTAAGGCAGGCTTTATTTCATTATAGACTAATTATTTTCACATGGTTTACACCACCTCACCTCAGGTCTTGCCCCACCTCAGGTTGGCTCTGTGGCTGTCAAAAATCCCATGACAGAGACATGAAATATGAAATCTGTACTTGCAGAACAGCATGAAACACACAAGTGTTACCAGGTGCAGAGTGGTAAAGGGCTGCTAAGCACTTTTGTGTCAAAATCTTTTCTTTACTAATTTTCTCAGGAGGCTGCAGTTTCTTCAATGTCTGGATGCAACAGAATCCAGCCACTGTGCTGCAGCTAAAAGCCCACTGCCTGCCAGCTGGATTTGCCAGCTATTGAGGAATGGCAGTTCTGGCTCAGAGCATGCTCTGGTTAGCCAAATGGCCTGCTGGTGGTACTGAAGGAAAGCAGATACCATGAAAGACTAAGAGCAGGACAATGACAAATGACACTTCCCCTACTACTCACCCACCTTCTGACTACTTTCAGCTCTCTGGACTTTCTTCAGTCCTTACTGCTGTGCCATGAGGTTCTGCCTGAGAGGATCAGAGAGGACAGGGAGGGTGCCAGGGCCAGCTGGCAGGGGCACTGCCCAAGGCTGGTTATTGAGCAGATCTGCAGCCTGTGGGTGCCTCTGCTATAGATGGCTAATGAGATGATTGGCTCTCACAATTAAAAGATAACTATTGTGTGAATATTAAGAAAGTCTTTAGTGATGTATAGTTATGTTAGTGTGGTTTAGATGTCCTCCGTTCTCCCCATAGTTCCCTTTTCCCCCTGTATTGTAGCCATCAAACAGCCAGGGTTGTCCAGGACAGGTAAAAAGAAGGTGTGCACATGTGTCCCTTGCATGGGGCATTTGGGAATGGAAAAGCTTGGTGCTTAGGGGGTCAGGCAACACCTGACCTCCAATCAAGTTACAAGTAGTTTCCACTGATAAATGGCATTGGTCTTGTTTCCATTTGCAGAAGTGCTGTTTCTGGTTTTCTATGTGTCTGTCTGTGTGGCTGGCCATGTGCACACACACATAAGTGTGTTTGTGTGCTTACTGGGAGCACACACACACCCTTCATGCTGCCTGGACCTGGTGAGACAAAGATGCAGGCAGCTTCACTTCTGTTGGGCTACCACGTTTACCAACTCCAACCAACACTTCTACTGCAGGCAGGAGGTCATTTCTGCTAAAGAACACGATTAAAATGCAGCCTTTGTATGGCAAATAATTTTTTCACTAGCTGTACAGACCATGTTCCTGAATATTTTCTGGAGCAGCCAGATCTGTGCTGCTGTGATGTTTTAATTATGATTAAAGTACAGGCCATCCCTTCTAGGTAGGCTGTTTGAATCCACCCCTGGATTACACCTCTGTTGGCTAAAGGATGTCAGTGCTATGGTAATTAGTTTACCAGTCAGCCTCTGCAGCAGCAATTAAGGAAGGAGAAAGAGAAAGAGGATCTATAACACAACAAGCTAAGAGCTGACAATTCAATACTTAGGATTATACTCATGGGTATGACTGACTGTGTGAAGTTTGTGTGGCAAAAAATAAGAATTTCTAAAATGTTCTTCTTTGAGCAGCAGCAACAAGATGGTTTGTGGGGTTTTAGTCATATATAAAGCAGGATGAGTCTACACACTGTAAAGCGATCTCTCACACATGATTTTCAAGAATAATCAACAGTTATAATAAATCTTTGGGGAAAAAAATAAGCACGGGCTGTCTTTATTCTTTTACATGCCTGGCAGCTGCTGTCAGGATATTTTTGTTGGTGAAACACAACACCACTTCCCTTGAGATGAAATACTTGTGACAAGAGTTAACAAGGCACTTCTGTGAGCACATGACAAAGAAGTTTGCATGAATAATTTAACAGGGTAGCTGAGTTCAAAAATAGCTGCAAGATTCCAAATTAAGTATAGAGACAGGAGCTTTAAAAAGCCTTTTTCCCTACTTTAAGCAGCTTTTCCAAGGGATACAGAAAGGCCTGTAAAGGCCCTATGAATCAAGAAGCTTCAGAATCCAGCACCCTCTCTTGCCACTATTAATACCTCGTAGTAGCCTGCACTTTTTAAATCCTCTTTAGAGAATAATTTTTAAACAAACACCACTCAGGAATCAGTACAATTTCATAAAAGTTTAATGTTTGTTTTTAAAATAACACTATTTAATTCAGAGAAAGAAATCCACACATAGAGAGTCTTCTTGGATGCTGACAAAAGAACTTAAATTAGAGATATGCCCATGACCAGCAGGTTTAACCAGAAAGAATATGAGAAAGTTTCACTGATTAGTCACATTAATAATAAGAAAAAGAATGTGCCCTCCAAAGAGAGGAGCAAAAGATACCATTCCAGTCATGCATATCTGCACTCACCTTCTCAGAACAGGTTTCCAGAAGTCTGGCAATTCAAGATAACATTTTCTTAGCTCCTGTGGAAAATAATCAAGATACAAAGAGGGAAAGACTTGTTACAGCAGAAGATGTTCATCCTAAAATCCCACTTGCTGGAGCATCTGGTGGGTTTGACTGTTACAATCCCAAATCTTAGACCCTTTTAATTGTTTCCCTCCCCTCTGCAGCAAAACCCTTCAATAGCTACACAGCTAGTCTGGAAGGAATTTGTCAAGCTGCTAGACTGGAATGTTAATGGACCATGACTCAAACAATCAGGCACTTGGCTGCTTTTGCTGTGATGTGCATCCTAACAGCCCAGGTGCACAGGGGGCCACAGCTGGGCTTTGAGCCAGATAAGGAACAAGAGTGATAAAAAGACCCTTTGGGAGCAGGGTACCTGGGGAGGCATTGGGACATTCCAACACAGGCCTGGAGGTGCTCATCCCTCAAGACAGGGCACAAAATATGCTGTCATGAGAGGCAGCTGTCATGTCTTAGAAGGTGTCATAAACCTCAGAGACCCCCAAAGTGCCCTCAAACTAATTTCTGAGGCTTTCACCTATCCTTTCTTTTTTGTTTTCTTCATACATTTTTTTACATGTTATGTGTCTGTATTGTTATACTTCTACAGATAATAATCAAGCCAAATTGTTTTGAAATAAACCTGACATGCATATACATACATATATATATATATATATATATAATTTATTTATTTATTTATAAACACTGGTAATTTTGTGTCATTTCACTCTAATCCACCCCCACGGATGTATTATTAGAAGAACCTCAGTTACCCCACTTTCAGGGATGGGTCATAATACAAGCATAATACAAAATGAAAACAGCTGTCAATGAACACACTGTGAAGGAAGACAGTTCACTAGGAGAAGGGATTTGTAGGAAATAAGATAACTAAAAGCCATGTATTTGATGCTTTAGTCTAGGAGGCCAAACATATAAAACATAAGGTTTCATCTTACAAACCTGAAATAAGCCTTCAGCCTGCAAGCCTTTCTTGTATTCTGAAGTACAAATTCAACTTTTGGAGAATAATTACACTTACTATCTTGGATGATGTCTCTTCTGTAGACATTGTAGCAGCTTGAGGCAGGTTGTCCATGCCTGTTATCTTGAATCAAATGCCAGACAGATCAAATCAAATGCCAGATAGATCAAATGTGAATGATGAAGGACTACAGCAATGCAAATATGGGATGTTTTTTTCACCCAGCCAATCCACTGCATGACTTCATTCCACTGAATACCCACAATAGAAGTGTGAATTACTTTTGTAACCCTAGCTTGGACACAACAGGGATACACTGATTCTGAACAATTCCCTCACCTTGGAAAAGCAATATAACATGTGAAACGAACCAGCAGAGGCCATGAAATTTAAACAGTACCTGGAAAGCAACACATTAAATGGGTTTCACTCCATTAAGCCTGCAGTTCTTAAGAGAAAATGCAGTGACAGATATTCCTTTGCTAATGGACTTTTTATTTTTTTTCCCCACTAATCAAGCATGTCTAAATGCCCATCTTGCAGGTGCCTAGCTACAAGACTCCTCTCATCTAATAATTGGCACTTACATTTAATTCCTGTTTTTTTCATCTCTGACAGGATATGAATACAGCTTAATGTGAGATCTGATATAAAGACCATCCATATAATTTCTTACCAGACAGCTATTACAGGGCTTTTCATCCACCACAGCTACCATGCTCCTAAAGCGTTATTTTGTTTCTACATTCATCTCAAGTTTGTAAGCAAAATAAACAGGGTGATAACACAAATGGCTTGTAGTATTTCAGTGTTTCTTAGGTTCTGGCTGAAACTCTCCCACAAAAGCAGCTTCTTGAAGAAAAATTGTATTTGATTAAGAATTGAAAACATTACCTGGCATGCTCTACTGTCTGTAAAATGAAGATTCTTCAGTCAGGCTTCTGGAAAAGGGAATACTGTTTGCCTTGAATCAGCTTGATGCAGGTTTTATTTCCTGCAGGTGTTCAACTATTCTCCAATACCTGCCCAACCAATTCTAATGGCTCTGCTCTCTGCATCCACCACTGATGGACAGTTTCATGGAAATTGTAGCAGCAGCTTGACTCATTTTACCAGAGCCTAGAACTGCTAACATTCAGTAATCAGCCTTCTCATCACAGGCAAGATGACAGCCCAAGAAGAGGTGGAGGTGGGATCAGAAAACAAAACCTAGAAACTAATTCTAACTGTGGAGCCTTGGATTTCTGCTCTAAGGCAGAATATAACAGTCTGCAGCTGCGTTATTCTGCCCAAGTTGGTTACAAACATGAATACATCCATATTGTCTGAAAACAGCTGACAGAAAAGACAGTCTAGCAACCAGAATTTGCATCTCCCTCTTCTTCATGTCAGACAGAAGCAGAGGAGTCAAGTAAAATAAATTTTATGGCTGCTTTGTGCTCCCACACTCCTGGCACGTAGGCTGTTTGCACATAACCCAGCAGGCACAAAAGGACTGAGGTCTGTCTCAGAGAATAATTTTGCTCCCTTTAACCTTTTGTAATGTTCTCAGAGAATAATAAACCAGCACAGTATTACATCAGGCACCACAGGAAAACCTGTCTCAGGTGACTTCTCTTGCCCTCTGCACTAAAGAGATATAGTTCTGTCATGCTTTGGGATGCACTGGTTTGGTAGATGGTTGTGGGGTTTTTTTTAAATCTTCCGCTATCATCACTTACTTTCATAGGTATTTCTAAAAACTGTTTGGGGTTTACCAACATAAAAAATAATTGACCTTTGCCCACATTTCCTACTGTTTCCCTGAGAAAATTTTAAGTTTTTTGTGAAGCTTCTCTTAGATAAGAATTAGGCATTTATTTCCACCCTTGGCAAAAATTAAGGTATCATAAAACCACAAAGATTGGAAAATACTTCTAAGATCTTTGAATCCAACCGTTAACCCAGCACCATTGTGTTCACCACTGACCCATGTGCCACATCCACATGTCTTTTGAATACTTCCAGGGATGATGATTCCAGAAACAGCATGATGATTCTGCCAAATAGCAGAGACCTTATATCTTAATCTACTAACATAAAAGTATAATCTCTTATACTTTTTACCACCAGAGCACAAATATACTTGGAAAAAATTTAGTAACAAAATGATGGTTGCAACATTTCTTCCCTACTCACATGCTATTTAAAATTCTAAACCAAACAAAAAATCCCCCCAAAAGCCCATCTACTGCTTAGTTAAAACTTAGTCAAAGACGAGACTCCAGCAAGCTAGAAGCAAGGTTTACCTACCCAACTGACTACCCCAGGAAAAATTACTGTTTTGCCTAAAACATTTGAAGGTTTCTTCTCCTTTCCAAATGTACACTCAAAGAGACTGGAAGAAGAATTAAAAACCCACCTGGCCTTAAAACAGATTGATAGGATGACTGCAGCTTTTCTATGTCTCTTCTCCTACTGCTTCTTAATCGAGCTTGGTTTTGCAACAAACTTCATCCAGGAGAAAGGATGTGCCAGCCTCCATCATGACAAACTAAAGGTTTACAACATCAAATCACTTTAGAGTAAATCCATTGTTCTTTAAATTTACTAGGTATTTGTGCCTGGTCTGAAGTAGTGTAAAGATAGAAACATTCAAACTATATTTGTTTCCTTCCTATCAGGAGCTTTCTGAAAACCAGGAAAAAGGTAACTTTTTGTGCTTTGTGCAGTTTTAAGAGAAGCATGTCAGGAAGGAGAGGTAATGTATTGCACCATTCAAACAGACAAGTAAATCCCCATTAACTCACCTCTCCTCCTGAGGATCTGGAAGAGTCCAAGGCCAGCCTAGAAATAAGGCTTCCCAGTCAGTGCACTATGCTACAGCTCTGCCAGCACAGGGAACGAGCACAGTGGATAAATCATTTACTGCAAGCCTCTGGAAACCACAGGGAAAAAAGCAGGAAAAAAAAAAAGAAAGAAAAAAAGAAAAAAACATAAATAAAAATACATGCCATTTCATGAAATTACAGTGTTAATGCCTCTGTCTGCCAATCTGCCTAGATGTCATCACCTACACCACCCATTATGTTCTTGGCTATTCCAGAGGTTCAAGGATTACCGTTTACTTCTTCCCCTAAAGAGACCAAGTTAATCTTCCTTCCAGGAGTAAAGAGCCCTACCTCCTCTCAGGTATAGACTAAAGGGCATGAAGAGAAGTAGTATTTAATTTGGACCACATGAAAATTCATATTCTGGAAAGCTTTAGACATATATGGGGCAACAACTTCCAGTTTCTCCTTTGCAAAGCTCTTGCCTGCCCTTGGCACTAGCACCTCTCCATTTATGGCCAGCCACGTTCAGCACTGACCACGACCACTACTTGTAGAAGCAACTGTAGAGCACAGAACAAGGATAACAGAATTATATTGTCCTTTCCCCAAAAATAAAGTTAATTTTTAAAATTAAGTTCCGCACAGATAACACAGCATTAAATAAGGCTGTCTGAAGAAGATTGTCCAGATTACTGTTTGCCACTGTATGCACTGAAACTTTAATGAAAACCAATCTGCAGAAGGAAACTAACCAGAAAGCACGTGTGTATTTCAAAACAGCACTATCTATAAAGTGCAGAACTCTAGAAAAATTCAGCCTTCCCTTTAATACTTCCCTTCCCTGCACTTGTATCTTTCAATACAAGGCAGGTAAGAAAATCAATTCCCCTCCTCCTCTGTGGATTTACAAGAGACCAAGCACTTTACTGAAAAAAAAATGGAAAGAAAACATGGGGAAAAATTTATCTGTCAAATGTAATCAAACAAACTCAAGTATATTATTAAAAATACAGGAGAAAACCAAGAAGCAACTACAAAGGACTTTTTTATAATCAGGATTTAAGCAATCTCTACTCATTGCCCAACTCAATTTTAAACTATCAAAGCATGTCAAACCTTGCTTGCTTTGGTTTTGACAGTCAATCAGCTATCTGATGAAAGTAGGTCAACAATACTAACAAAGATTTCCTATATTCAATGCAGTAACTGCTTAACATCACAAAACCAGCTCAAAGAGATTTTCTCAAAACTCTTTTCCCGTCTTAATTACCTTTTTACTGTTGACTTGACCATTTATACTAGATTTCCAAATTCAGCTTAGACAGTTCTTACATTTCTTGTATGAAAACACTGTAAGACTCAGAGAAACATTTCATACCTTCCTCACACACAGTATGGAAAACGAAGACAAATGGTGATTTTGCCTTCTCCAGAGGTCCATATGCAGGTAGTGATTACAGAAATTCAAGCTCTGCTGGGGTCCCTCCCTGATGCCCCGCCTCTGGTTTTACACAGGGTTCAGTTCAAACAGACTTCCACTGATGATGTTGACAGTAGCTCTTCCATTTACTTCAGCTGGGAATAAACTGGTTTTTACTGAGCAGGCTGTTAAGTATCTCCATCCTCTACAGTTTCTCAATTTTATCAACTACTACAGGAGTCAGAAACTAATTGAAAAAAAACCACTTTTACTGAATTAAGGAAAAAAAGAAAACCAAGAAGAAAGCCTTGTTGACCTCCATATGTTTATTTTTTTTAAACAATTTACAAAAAAATGTTATATTTATCCAAGGAAACACATTTAATACTTTAGTCTTTAACAAGCTATGCAAATGAGAACCATCACACTCAATAGCCCAAGGACCATTCAGGGTAGGCATGCATGTGTCTGTATCACATGAAGCGAGTCCAATTCCTGACACCAGGGTTCTGATCTTCTACTTCTTCAGAGCTGGTCAGCTGCTAAATGATTTAACACAAACAGTTACTGGATCACAATAAAATGAAAGAAAGCCCATTTCAAATCATGTAAGTGACCTCAATATGTCTGGTCCAGGTGTCAGGCCACAGAGCCTTACCGATTAGGTTTCTTCTCCAAAAGCCAGTCGGGACAGATTTTCTCCCCTTGCTTAGTGATGTGCCATCCATACATGTGCTTATACAATACAGTGAAACACCTTAAGTACAGATGTAATACAACAGGAATTACAAAGCACAGATAAACAGACAAAATCAACTCTGAACACATTTTTGCATTTCAAAACAACAAAAGTAAATGAACCCATGCATTACAGTTCAAAGAAATTTTCAGTTTTAGTTCTTCTGCAAGTCTCCATTTCCTCAGTTCTAAATTGCTGTTCTTGAGCTTGTCTTAGCAGCTGGGCTACTCACGGTGCTACTGACACAAACTGGGTGAGCTGGAAATCTGTGACCAGGAATGGTCAAAGAATAAAAGCCCCCAAAAATAAAGAAGACGCACGCATTATAAACAAGATTCCATTTTAATAGCAGAGTATAGAAAAGAAATTGGCAACAAAATTCACATGAAAAAAACCATTTTACACAATTAATTATGTACAGAATAAAGTGTGTGACTGCCTTCTGAGGATTTACGTTTCACTTTAGTCAAGTCCTACCACAGAATGCAAAATGCACCCAAAACTCTCAGCCGGAACAAAAAGAAAAACAAACAAAAACCATATACATAATCCCAGCTCTGGCTCCTCAAATATTGGGACTGGCTGAGTTTACTTCAACCCACTGGGCTTTCTGCTATGCTTTCAGAAATTCCTGATTTCATTGTAGCTTCCAAACTACTGTCAGGAGCTTCTGTTTGCTCAGTCTTCTTGCTCTGGATGGTGCACATTCCCTTGCCTCCTGAGCCACCCACCTTCCCATGTGTTTCTTTGAGCCCAGGCATTAAAGTTTCCACGCACCCAGAAGCCTGACTTTCTGTGCTGCCTCTGTCACAACTCAGAGACAGCATTTCAACAGTGCCACCTTTGCTCTCCTTCACTTGCACAAGTATCTCAGACGTGGGAGAAATGCCCTGCATTTCTAGAACTGGCATGACCACTTCTGTAGTGTCACTATTTGAGGTCTGTGATCCAGGTTGCAGCATAGGTTTCTGAGAAATCCGTGTGCAAATTTTATCTTCACAACTATCAGAAGTCAATGTAGTAAAATCAGTAATCTCTGTTTCATTCACTGTTCTTTCACTGCCCAGTTTTTTAAGTTTGCTGGACCCTAGCCTAATGGACGCAATAGTTTCTATTTTTGTGACTTCTTCTCTATTTTCCTTTAAAAGTCCTTCTGAAAGGATGCTGAAACATTCATGTTTTACCTTATTGTCTCCCAGATTGAAATCAGTGCTTTTCAACTCAAGCTCTGCTTTCTGGGAGGGAGTCTTCATGTGTTTCACATCCTCTGATGGTCTCTTGAAAAGAAAATTATCTAATCTCGCATCAGATCCAGTGTGTCCTAATGACTTCTTTTCATTTTCAGCTACTAATTCTAGATTGGATCTGAGTTCAGCAATGTTTGAGCAGGTATTGACTAACCGTTCAACGCCCTGCTTCTGGGTTTGGTTATCTAACACTGTGTGGCCCAAAGGTTTAGGTTGAACTTTTTCTTGAGCTTCTAATAGGGTACTTTTAGTTTCTGTCTGTCCCTCTGTCAATTCTGAAGCATCAACCTCATTAGAACCAGATTTTATTTCTGGATTTGGAGTATCTGATAGATCCCAACCACTTTCAGAACAAGAATGAGTTGTGACTATCTGTTCTTTTCCATTACTAGTTCTGGAAGTGCTGCAGAGCAAGTCTGGACTATCAGTTCCTGAGTGAGTTCTACAGTTATCACTTAACTTTACCAAATGGAAATTTCCCAAACTTTTAATTTCATTCTGTGTCTCAGGTAACAAAGTCTTTGTGTGTAGACTATGCTTAGACTTTACTGCTTTTATTTCCCAGTCTTTTGTCTCTGTCTCCAAGGTACCAGGAACATTTATGTTTGTAACTGGAGTTTTATTTCCATCTTCCTGTCCAACCTTCTCTTGGACCTCAGTTTTCTGTAGATCACAGAATTCCAGACTGCCTGCCTGCTCTCCACCTCCTGTATCAACAAGTCCAATTTCTGCAGGCATCTGAATACCAGAAACAGGGTTTTTTCCTGGTAATTCTGTGACTGAAACTTCTGATAGGTGAGGCTGAAGTGATTTCTTTTTCATTTCAGCCTGATTTTCAACAGGAACCAAACTCCCTGTCACTTGATTATTACACTGTGAGGAATCCACAGCCTCAGAATCCTCTTTCAACGAGGATGAGCTACTATTTGTCCTGTGATTTGCAGATAAATCTGCAGGTTTTGTTATGTTAGGGTTTTCTCCATTTGGAAGTGCAGAACTTGCAAGCTTGCTGTCAGCTGAACCCTTTCCACCACTACTGTAGAAAATATCATAGAGATCTTTAGCATTGGCTGTGGCCAAGCAAGAATTTCGTTTCTCTATCTTTTTTGCTTGTTCACTGAAAGCAGTTGAAGGTGGTGGTGGTCTCACAGGCATTGCCAACATTGTCTGTTCACTTTCAGACACACCTGGAGCTACTTCATCTGCGGGGATGAGAGCTGCTGGCTGGACTGCTGGTGGAGGACGAGGTGGAGGTAGTCTATCTGCAGTCTGAGAAGACTCATTTTTCTCTGCTGCTTTCAAATCCTCCTCTGAGCCTTTTAAAATTACTTCTTCTCCTCCAAAAGCTTTTGATATGATATCTGGAGGCAGTAGAAGATCTGCATTTGTTTCTTTTACCACTGGTAGTGGTTTGGTGGTAGTTCCAGAGGACTTTATGGATAAAAAGGTGTTCAAAGGTGGTGGTTTACTAACTGTTGCAGTATTAGACTTCCTGAAAATCATGGTGGGGACTGGTAGATTGGGGAGAATTTTTGTTGGTGTCGGTGTGGAAACAACTGGTATCCATGGGCTAGTGTGTGGAATAACAGTTTTGCCAGATAGCTTGATTTCAATGGGCTTTATATGGGATTTCACAGACTGACACTTGTTCTCCTCTTTGTTTCCTTCTGTATTCTCTTCCTTTGCAGCAGCTCCCGAGGTTTTATCCTCTCTTTCAGTCTTTTTCCAGCTGAATTTCCCAAAGGAGGTCTGGCTTGGTGATTCCTTTTTCAATTCCTCTTTCTTTTCTTCTTTCTTCTCCTCTGCCTTCTCTTCCTTCTTTAGCTTTACCGTAATACCCATTTTTCGCCCAGAAGAATCAGTTTTGCCTTGAGTTTCATTATTCCCTTCTCCCAGCTCTGGGACACTCTTTACTTCCTCCTTCTTTATTATTTTGGGGGTTTTCTCATCCTTCTCTTCCTTCTGTTTCTCAACCAGTTTCCGTTTCAGCTCGTTTTGCCGCCTGCGCTCTGTCTCCAGAACCACAGCCAATCCGGCCTGACGGTCTAGATTTCTCCTCTCTTCATAGAGTGGGTTTTCATCTATGTATTTCTGTGGAAATAAACAGCAACTTTTTAGCCACCATTTTTCATTTCCATGAAAAATAAATAAATAAATGCAACTCTCTAACAATTTTGACTTGCTCAGTAAGTGCCATCTCAACACTAAGAGAACAGGGAACTTTTTCCTACCAAGAAACTGAGGTATTACAAACTGCTTGCAGCAGTGCTGTCACTTTACAGTAGAAACTCTTTCAGCTTCATGCAGATAAAATATCTCTATGTACTGGTGTAGAGGGAAGTTCTGCTTATTTAGTTCAGTGGAATGTAGTGAAGAGAACCAAATACATACACTCCAAGGAGTTAAAGTCATTCTTCAGGAAAGGAAGACAGAACAAGCAGAAGCTAAGTTAGGGAATGTCTCTTGCCTAGTACATCAGTTACCAACCTTATACTTCTCATTGTGGGGATGACTTTTCACATGCTGCTCTGCTGAGATCTGATCTCCAAAAAATTCATGACAGAGCTGGCAATAATATCCAGTGATGGGAATCAGAAACTCAGAGCCTGAAAAGGCCAAAGAAAATTATCAGAGAAACAAAACCTAATAAATGCCAAGCTCTTAACAAAATTGGTCAAAGAACAACAGCAAAACCTCCAGCAATGTTTTTTTTGGAAAAGCTAATGCTGGTCTCCTTACAGTTACATAGGAACCACCACTACCAGGAACAAACATGCAAAGTGAAGAAGTTTATTACTATGGTTCAAGATTTAGGTGTGCTTCATTGTATTAAGGTAACCAAGTATTCAAGTAAGTTAAACATTTCCTGCAGCGTTGATCTATTTTCCATCTTTCTGGTATAGTCCGCTCAAATATTAAATACCTGGTTTATAAAGAGAACACAAATATTTTCATTGAAGTCCAGCAAGATTGCATCCTTGTGCCTACAGAACCTGCTACAGTTATCTAAGACATTGCAGATTCTTCTTTAGTGGGCACTACCAGAAATATGTAACAAATTAATAAAATTAGTTGATCACTGGCAGGCCTTTTAGACATTAATATTTTAAGTCCTATATTAATTTTCAACTCAGTTACAGCTCCTTCCATATATCTGTCTCAGATTCTCTGTATCTGCACTATAACAAGTACTCATCAGTCAATTTTCAGGGAGACCTCTGCTAAAAATATACTGAATGGAAAAGTCTACTACAAGACTGTGTGGAATACTGTGCAAGATCTACCCAAATACTGCCAACTATTGTGGTCATGCTCTGAATTCTAATATGTTGGCAAAAATTATTTCAGAACTACACTGAAAGACAACTAGTATTCAAAATAAAAATCTAATCTCTAAAAAGAGAATAAACCACACTTTTCCTACACTCTTGCTTCAAGACCTTTTACACAAGAACAGTCAAGAAACTAAATAATTTGCCTTTTTCCTAATAATACAATATCTATATGTGCTCCTATACCAAGGTAAAGTTTTGAAAATTCCTTTCTCTGAGCAAGTGGGACTTGGTGAAGGGCAAAGAGGGATGATAGCCAAGTTAATAAAACTTAACATACCTTTGGCAGGAACTGTTATCTTATCAATGCGTTTTATGGACTCCTGTTTGGTCTCGCTCTGGGTCTTCGAAGCCCAAGGTCTGTTGTAAGGATCCAGGGTCTATTTGCACAGTGACAGAGGTATATAGGCTCATATATTACACTAGCAAGGCAAGTACACTTGTCTTTTTCCTTTTTAATATCCTTTTAGAACACTGAACATTAAAATCAACGTGCAAATATTTACAACAACTTATTTTCCTCTCTTTTCCCTCCCACTTTGCAATCTACAATGACAAAATAACCTGTGAAAAGTGCAAAATGTAAATGACTGCAAAGAACTGGTAAACATGTGAAACACAAGTGGCAAACCTGAGCAAACTGAACATAGGCCCCATTTACACTATCTGGAATAAACCAGTAGCTGTACAACTGCTCAGGTCCAACATTAGGGGAAAAGAATTTGAAAAGTTACTTCTTGGGTTTGTTATTACTTCAGGTTCTCTTGTAAAATGTAGTTCCGTGATGTATGTTTTAGTGTTAATATTCATAGCAATATGAAATGCACTTAGTGAAGGAAGCCTGCAACATACCTGTCTGTGTTTCTTATTATGCATGTGTGTGAAAAAGTCAAACATGGTCCCGCAGATGGTATTGCAGTCTTTGCACCAGTGGTTCCCTGCATCATAATATTCATAAATATTGGCCAACTGGAAAGGATGTTTGGAGGACTGTGAAGAGGATTCTGCTGACTTCGGGCTTCTACCTCTCGATTTTTCATTAGTAGTTTTTGATTCCTAAATTGAACAGAAGGAAACACTTCTCTAAGACAAGGCAGGACAGACAAAATGCTCTAGAATTCAGAACCTGCCTCCAGCAGAAGCCATACACACAAAAAAAATATATCACCTGCTTTTCAGCGCCCAGGTTAATTCCACTGTTTCAGAGAGCTGGTATTGCCGCCTAAGATGCTGCGTGGCTGCAGTGAAGAGGTTCCAATAAGAGTCCCAGATGTAATGGCTGGATGGTTGCAGGTAATCAAGGAACCAAATGAACAAATTCCCTGTGGCATGCACCCTTCCCACTTTATTGTTTTCACATAACAGTTCTAATTTACCATACTAGCCAAACAGTGCCCAGAAGACCTCAAATAGTTCCCCTAGAGGCATTCAGAAGTTACTGTAAAAGTAGTTTGGATGAAAGCAGAATGGAAAAGGAAGCAAAAATCGGGTGACTAAAAGTATTTAACTCCATCAGTTTTATCAGATTATTTGAGTGTTCCTAAACTCTCCAGAAAACTTATTGTTTAATAATGAAAGAAAGACGGTGTTTTGTTAATTACCTAAGTATATAGGGTGAAGGATCTTGTGATTTAAACATGTGATGTTTGCACTTACATTGATCTGTACAGAAAGACGCCATATAGTGATATACAGACATTCCAGGACTCTATCCAAAATTAATACTAAACTAAACTTGTAGCAAAACGAATATTATCTGAAATATACCATGAAAGAGCCCTGGTAATTTAGATTACAATAGCACTAGATGTATTTTGAATTCTGAGTTACATTTTCAATGGCATAAAGTCCATCATGTTATCATTTTGCATGGCAGTCTGGAAAGAACAGGATGTTAATTTAGCAGACTCGAGTTGGTTGCATGATTCCCAAGTTATTCACTACCAGTACTGAACAAATTTATTTAAGCAGACTCAAAATTGTCAAATAACATCTGCCTTACTTTAAATTCCTTAACACCACCCCCCACAACACGCACTGTAAATCAAAGAATGAAGAGACAGCCAGGCCACTATGCACCCCACAGATATCCATATCCCAACATAATCTAGTTCTTGGTAGCAGAATAAGAAGTGACCTCAGGAATATTTGCATGTATTCTGTCAGCAAGAACATAGCAGACATTCTCTTGAACAATGAGATCAGCTTATGATCTGCAGGAGGTGCATGGAAGGATGTTCACAATGTCACACAAGCATCAATGTTTATGTTATTCATAGACATAGACCTATAAAAATACTATCTCAATCAAAACTTTAAAAATACAATACTTCTCAGATAGACAGGTGACTGCCCACTCTTAACTCCAGTTTGTGCATTACGCCAGCTCAAAGATGCCTTTATAATTTGCTACTACTTAGAGCCCAGATAGGGTGATCTGTCTGTTTAGCACAGTGACACTGGCTTCCCCTCTGCATTGACTGTGTAACTACAACACACAGACACAGGGTCAGCAGCAAGGGACCACAAGGTGCCTTGCAAATAAGCAGAAAGGCAAAGGCTTTTGCCCTCAGCCTGGCAGAGTCAAACAATCTCAGTGTTGAATGGCCAGCACCATCTTTCTTTTCATGAAAAAAAGTTAATCAGAACTACTCTATGTGAATTGCAGAGGCTGAAGCCACGTCCTATGTGCCTACGTATGTATGAAAATATTAAATGTTCCTGTCCAGAACTCACAATTTTCCATGTTAAAATAAGGAACTATGAAAAGGAGATCAAGTCATTATGAGTTTGGACAACACAAGACAATGCAAATTAAAATAATGACAAATATATTCACACGTGCCATATCTCAAGAAAAGAAAGCAATATAATTTAATGCAATGTACGACTTAACAAACATTTTTGCCTACTCTAGTTTTATGAAGTGGTGACTGAAGCAAACAATTTGTTAAATTACGTGAACAGTAAAGTTCAGAGATGTGTCAAGAAACAACAAAATAAAACAAAAGTCTTTAAATTAAAGATACCTAATGAGTTCTCAGACCACAATAAAGCATAAAGAAAATTTTACATGATAAATAGACTTGAGTGGCTTTGGAGAAAATACAGAATCACAAAATGAGTAAGGTTGGAAGGGACCACAGTGGGTCATCTGGTCCAACCTCCATGCTCAAGCAGGGTCAACCCAGAGCACATAGTACAGGATTGTGTCCAGATGGCAATGGAATTCCTCCAGTGAGAAAGACTCCACAACCTCTCTGAACAATCTGTTCCAGTGCTCAGTCACCCACCCAGTGAAGAAATTCTTTCTCACATTGAGCTGGAACTTCCTGTGCATCAGTTTCTGCCCATTGCCTCTTGTCCTATTTCTCAGCACCACTGAGAAGAAGAACCTGGCTCCATGCTCTTGACATCCTCCCTTCAGATAAATTGATGAGGTGCCATTTCAGCTTTCCTTATATCTCTTACCCTACTAATATTTTCCTCTCTGCAAAAAATATATATGCTAAGATCTACACAAAATTAATCTACAATTTCCCGTTAGCTATATCTGCTACATATTTGAATAAACATCTGAGAAGCAGGATAACTGATTTCCTGAATACAAGCGTAACCTTTCACATGGTAGTATCCATCCTACTTTTAAAGTAAAACTATCTTCTGGAATGCTGGTACATCCAGCTTAGAGTAGTACAAGCCACACCAGAGAGACCATACTGATGCATACTGACATTTCTGAAGAGAGAACGTGTGTACAGAAAAAACATCTTATGCTGACCATCATCTTTAAGTCTTGTGATTTGTTACTATCATTACTCAGTGAGAAGATCAACATGCTCCCAACTTTCAGAGAGCTTTGCTGCTATAAACACTCCTATAAATATGGTCTGAAAGGCCATGACAGAAATTTTGTAGAGAAAAAATAAATCTTCTCCTGGCATGGTATTGAGACCAAACAGCTATAACACACTCATGATACTGTTCAATCCAACCAGCAATGCAACACCTCAGCAATATCAAGATAAAGAACAGTAAGTGGTGCTGAAGTGCACAAAACCTGAGAGACATTATATACACTGATACATCAACTCTCACCTGCATGCACCATCAAAGCCAGTGTATGAGATGTGGTAACAAATGACATCAAATGATCCTTTAGTAAATGTCTGGGACCAGCTGTCTGCCCAGTGCCCTCTTCTCTCAGTGGGAAAATCATTAGCACACAAACCTGAAGACTTTACCTTGTTGGAGGAAGATGTTTTCTCTACACCTTTTGCACTTTCTGACTTGCTGCTCTTTTCCGAGGAATCTTTAGTTTCCACAGATGGTTTCCGGGGTTTTTCAAATATGTTAATCCCCAGGATTTGTGCTACTTTGTCAAGCTCAGACTGCTTCTTGTCAGCTGCATCAGATTCTTTATGCAGCTCTGCAATCTCCTTCATAATATTCTCTTGTAGTCTGTTCACCTCAACCAACAAGGGGTCTTTGTGTCCGTCCTTCTCACGACGTTTCTTCCTCAACATCTCGCCTGAGCCAATCAAGGAAGCAGAAGAGTCAGATATGCAAGAGGAAAACTGACTTTAGATCTGTACAATAATTTCAGCAACAAGTAAAATGCTAATACAAAATATTATGGCTAAATCTTCACTATAAAGTTGTAAAGATGGAATTGACTCTCAGGTGCAGCATCACTAAATCTGCATGATGTGCCTCCATAAGGATTACAATAACACACACCCTTAGAGAGGCACCATAATCCTCCAGAGAATCAATTTATAATCACTACTTCCCTGTGTGCCAAACAAGCAAAAGTTAAATTGCCTGTTCTAACCTGAAAGTATCATTTTCCAGAGGTGAGGGAATTAAGTATTTACTCAGACCAAACAAGTTTTAAAGACACAAAAAATTAGCTCTCTTGAGAGAGGACTTTTCTATCTCCAGATAAGATTCATGAAAAATTGAAAGGCACAATAACATCTTCAGTCACTATTTCTCACTTCTTCTAAAGAAGCACTAAAATGCATAAAGTACAATTCCTTTTGCTTATCAAGCCAAGAAGATGCAAGAGCAACTGTCTGCTCAAATTTTGATGTAATTGATCTTAATATAGTAACTAGGTCACTGCTTTTTCAAGAGTTGTGCATTGCCAGGAGCATGAAAATACATTATGGACAATTCTTATTTTGGTTCTCCTTCTCCTGCTAGATACCAGGACTTGTGACACATCCCAATGGAGGAGAAAATAGAAGCAGGGGCTGGGAGGGTGATAATGCACTTTACCTTGCTGTTTACGAAGCCTGTCCAATTCAGTCTTGAGATAGTAAAGCTTCTTCTGCCGTGCTTCTCGATCAGTCTTCAGTTTTTCTCTCTCTTCTATCACCTAAATAAATTGGAAGGTGTCTGGATTTTCTTCTCTTCCCAAGTTAAACAGTCTTGCAAGAATAACAGGAAAACAGCTTTCCAGACACAGAACACTGCTCGCTATTCCCAAAATGTTCTTGAGTACTTTAACACAATAAATACACCTCTCCCTCTGTATCTGAAAGTAACCGTATTGTGTGGTCATGCTTCAACCCAGTTTGTAGGCTTTTTTTTTTTTGCTTTTGGGCAGTGTATTCCTCTAAACGACTCTGTTTAGCTCAGCTGACTATCTTCTACAGGGCTAATCAAGATCAATGACAAATGGCTGTTCAAAACTCATGAAGAATGTCTACAGCTAGCATGTTCCATCAGCCTACACACCCCTTCACCTTGTCTCCTGCTTTGACTTTGGCTCCTTTTAGCTGTTAGTTAGGTTTTGCTTCAATCTGACATAAAACATCAGGATGAAATTTGTTTATTGTTCAATAAGGTAAAAACTGGCATTTGTGAGGAGCTCACAAATCCTTTTTTCACTGGTTTTCATTGATTCTCATAGAAGGAAACAAAGCAATATGCTAAAATGAAAACTGAAAAGTTCTTTCAGTTTCTTTTCCAGCTTCATTCTTCAAGAGACAAATCCCAATTTTTTTACCTTCACAAGGCTCTTAAAGCTTACTACAGAGTCCTCCCTTAACAAACAAGTCATCTTGACTTCCCTAGACAATCACTTCTATGACACCAATGCCAATATTGGCAAGATCCCTGAATCCTTCCTGATGTAGTTCTACCAACACAGTTAAGCTACATCTTAAACAACATAAGAAGTTTTTTTATTATTATTTTTGCTTTGTATGCTATTTTTTATCATCAAAGCACCATTCTCTCCTTCTGAGTTTTCTGCAGCATGGCGGCATCAAGTGGAACATGCTAATTTTTATACTCCAAACCATCCCAGCAAAAAAACAGTGGACTAAGCCCTAGACAAAGATTTCTGAAATGCAGACAAAGCCTTAGAACTTCTACCAAGATGCACAGATGAGCAACCCTAGGTATGTCAGGACAGGAGAAAAGCACACACCTTTAGCCAAGAGAGCTCTTCCAAAAGTACTAAATTTCATTAAGAACAAAATTTCAGCTGTGTCAGCTGAAGAAATTATTATTCCTGCAAGAAGTGGAAGCTCACTTATTTGCTGACATAGCACTTCATACAAGTGAAGAAGAGATGATATTTCAGCCTCAATACCTAAAGGGGGTTTGAAAGAAAAATGGGTACAGATATTTTACCAAGGTCTGTAGTCACAGGAAAAGTGGCAGCAGTTTCAAACTAAAAGAAGGTAGATTTAAACTGGATATAAAGGAAGCATTTCTTTACAATGTGGATGGTGAGGCACAGAAACAGGTTGCTCATAGAGACTGTGGACTCTCCAGCCCTGAAGTCTTCAAGGCCAGGCTGGATGGGGCTCTGAGCAATCTGGTCAAGTGGAATGTGTCCCTGTCTATGGCAGCAGGGTTGGAATGAGATGATTTATAATCGTCCCCTCATACCCAAATAATTCTATGCCCTTATTTTAACAACAAAGACCAAGTGGACGCCAGTCTGAAAACTCAACTTTTGGGAATCATCCAGTTCTTTGACAGTTGTGTAACTACAGTTTCCTATTTTAAAATACATTCTTCCCCACTACTTTCTAATTATTGTACAAACCAAGATAATTAGAAGAGGAAAACACTAACACATATGACCTGAACTGGTGCCAGAGCCTCCAAGTAGTTTCCCCTAAATTCTTCTAATTTTGTGATTTTTGTAGGAGTATTAGTATAAATGTAGAGGGAAGATTGTATATGATGTTGAATGATGATATCCTTTAAGAATATCTTATACAGGTATAACCGTGGTATTTTGTACAATGTAGCATGTCCAGATGGAACCTCCTGTGTTTCAGTGGCCCCTTGTTCTACCACTGGACATCAGTAAAAAAAGCCATTTCATTTTCTTTACACTGTTTCTTCAGATTCTTACATATCCCCAGATATCTTCAGGTATTTCAGTATCTAAATCTCAGCAGAATAAAGCCAAGCTGTGGCCACCATGTGTTTTCTCTATAAGATTTTGGCTGGTTGAAAGAAATTCAACTTTTTTATTTCATCTGTTCTGCCATAGCCAATGGCATACAACTTTGAGAGATTTAAAATGCATTTTTTATAGGTGTCACAGAATAATACAGACAAATGCTTAGAAACCTTACACGGGAGTAAACTAGGTGAAACTAGTTTTAAACTGGAGCAACTCAGAAAAAAAAGAAAAGGTGCACTTTTAGAGAAAAAGCTTCCACCCCACCAATCATGCAATCCAACACATTCTGAAGTATCAGAATACCTAACATACCTTCTGCTTTTGAGCTGCCCGATTTTTTTCATCCGACATCCTTTCTGTGGTATTTTTGAGAGGGTGTGACGACAGACGAAGGGGTGCTTTGGAATGAGAAGGCGTGGTAGGGACTTGAACAAGCACAGAACCGTCTCTTTTTACATCAGGGACATCCTTTCCCAGAGAGACTGTCTCAATCACCCGGAGATTGGGACGTGTGGGGTTCGCCGACATGGCCATAGTAAGAAGACCATGAGCTTCTGGTAGCGTAGGATTAGGCTGCTGGGCAGGGGGGTACATAGGCCAGCCAGGGGCTGCATATGCCATATAGTGCCCATATGCATCATATCCTGGAGGAGCCATTGTGGGAGGGGGATAGTTTTGGGACATTTGAGCAGCAGTGTAGTGGGAATAGCTGGGAATTTGGTATTGGGAAACAGAAGTAGGTGTAGGTGGCAAACTAGCAGGAGTTGGTGGAATTGAAGGAATGAGAGAGACAGAAGGAAGAGGCTGTTCTGGTGTGTGTGGAGGTATCTCCTGTCCCACTGGCTTGCTCTTAGTATAGTCTGATTTGTGAAGAGAGGACGCATCTTTGGGCTGCGGGAAGGAGCCCGGAGGTGACGCAGAACGCTGCTGGCCCGACTCAGGAGAACGAGTGTCACTGCGGCTGCGGCGCAGCTCCCAGGCGTCCAGCCTGCGGGCGTCCGAGGAGCGGCGATCCGGAGAACGAGACGCCAGCTTTTTGCCGTGCAGGCGCTCCTGGGTGCGAACAGCCAGTTTGCCAATTTCAGCAACACCAATGTCAAGCCCAATGGTTTTGAGCAAGTCGTGGATCTTTGCGTACTCTGCGTTTGGCTCTTCTAAAGGATCCATCTTGACAGCTGGAGCAGGAGAAGGAGGTGGGCTCATTTTCTGTATTATTATCTCATTGCCACAACTCACTGGGGGCTTCTCTATGGGGAGAGATTCAATTTTGGTCTCTTCCTCCTCATCACCATAAAGAAATTTCTCTTCGTCCTCAATGTCAGGAAAGCTACGTCTCCTCTTCTCCTGAGCACTGACAGAATCAGCCATCATGCCCAGAATTCGAGAGAAACCACTGCCATCCTGACTGGCCCTCTCATGAGGCAGCAGGAAGTCAGTATGGCGATCGGTGGGCTCTGACTTGGGTTCTACTTTTTCTTTGTGACTTAAGAAGCTTCCAAACTTCTCTTCAAACATCAAAGTGTCTTTGGGAGGCCCAGAGAGGGGGTTCCACTCACACAAACCTTCATGCAACTCCTTGTCTGAAGCCTCCGCAAGAGAGCCTTGGTTAAACCATTTGAGAAAGTTTTCCACTTCAGAAGCAAAAGGAGCTACGCTGTTGCTCTGGGGCAAAGAAGACTGACTAGAAGGAAGAGGAAGATCCTTGCTGGGGGCTGGACTGCTTGAAAAGCCCTCGGGCTGAAAGAGAGAATATACTATTTATTTCTAAGGCACTATGCACCTCACAGAACAAAGGAACCTGTTAGTTTCTCCTTGAGTTCGCAGCTGAATAAAAGCGTTAGAAGAGACAATAGGCAGTTGAAAGAGGACACAGAAGATTGCAAACCAAGTTGCCCGATGATTCTGGAATGCCCTGTCCAACAATGAATGCTTATCTCACAGAGCACACAAAATCACAATTATATTTCACAAACTTTTTGCAAGCATAAGAACTGAAATTATAAGATTTAAACCCTGCTACATCATTTTGGATATGCCTTGAGTTTAGTCACAGTCACATAGGATTTCAATACCTTAAGTCAGATAAAAACTACTGCATTGGGGTTATTCTCAGTCACTTCTTCAGATATTCATAATTAATGCCATATTAAATAGCATTTCCAGTAATAGGTATGGAATGGGATGCTCAGTATCTGCGCACTCCTGAGATAAATGCATCACTATCAAACCAACACTGATAAGTAAAACAGGCAAATCAAAGTGATGTGTTAAAACACAAAAAGTCAGTTTATCACAGTAGTCACAGCCACTTATCTGCCCAATTGCTCTCATTTTGAGACTCAATTGGTATAGGTTTGGTGCAAATTAAGTAGGGCTGATCCCAGCCTATAGTTCAAAGGGAAAAAAATAAGGAAATTTAGAAGTTGTTTTCAAACAGAGGTACTGAAGAAGCATTAGGCAGTTCTCTAAGTCTATAAAGAAACAAGAAAGAGACACTGCTACAGGGGAAGAGCTTCAATCAATATCCTGACTGCTGTGGCACTATGAGAGCCAGCTTTTCTTTGAAAGCTGGCCCAGATGTCTGCATCATGGGTTGAATTTCCACAAAGACATTTTATTCTGTCTCAGACTATATGTATATATATATGTGTGTGTGTGTGTGTGTGTGTGTGTGTGTGTACACACACAGGGGTGTATAATATATATATGGGAGTGTATATATATAATAATAATATATATATAGGGGTGTATATATATATTTTTTTTATATAGGGGTGTGTATATATATATATATATATATGATTCCTGATTAAATGCCATAACCATTTAAAGTTTCTAATGCACTTCAAACTTTTACCGCCCTGCAGAAAGATACTTGTCCTCTTAAGGAAAGGGAAGCAAAGATTTGGCCTTCGTATTTTGGAAATCAAACTAACATTCTGTATCATGAAGTAACTGTTTTGGAGAGTAGAAGCACATGGACAGACACACAGAGACCAAACCTGAACAGCAGACTCTACTTCCATCTCTACTCGTTTCTTCAAGATAGATTTTTTGGGCATGGGTGGGATTTCTTCAGGCCTATATGTACAGCGAAGCTCAGAAGTCTGTATTGTGTTAGTCAAGCCAGGGATCGTGTAGCCAGTGCCTGAAACATCATGATTCAAGTTTCTGCTGCGCTCCTCCTCTTCTCTTTTCCTCCTTGCACGATCAAGCTCTCGGAATTCTTCATTCAGGTATGACGGGCTCAGGCTTCTACTACGGCTGCGGCTTCGCCTGCGGTAGTTCCGTGTTCCTGATGAGAAACCCTGGTGCTCTCCGCTCACACCGTGCATCTTCTCATCCTTTTCATACCGTGGGCGCTTTATTTCTCGGCCCCTCTCCTCTGTCCTCAGTGGGTAGGGGGACCTCCTCAGTTTGTCACCATCTCTGTCAGATGCACGAGGAGGCAGCTCCTCCCGGCGGCCATAGTGCGGGCTGTAATCTGAGCGGTGCAGGAAAACATCTCTGTTGCGATAGTCCTCATCGTGCCTTGGGATGAAGGGACTGGAAGGCTGATCTTCATGTGCTGGGTATCTCTCAAGGCCACGAGGACATGTGAGGCCTCTAGTGAATATTGGACCATCAGCCACATCATCCCTGTGTGAGAGAAACACAGAACAGAAGTATTTGAATCAGATTAAATAAAGTCTTACTCCTACTCAAGTTTCCAAACCAGTTTCTAAATAACATCTCCCTTACTAAGCAGAACCAACATTTTATGTACTTAAAATGCAGGGTAGAGAGGGAGAATTCTTTTTAATGTTACGGTACATCCCTCCTAGGAAGTTACCTGCAAACACAGTAACATGAACAATTCAACTCATACTGAGGAATTAGAGCCTTGAAAAATTGATAGGATGGATTCATTTCTGTGAATGTGAGAGACTACATGTTTTAAGAAACCTTACTATCATATTTTAGACCACAATCCCTTTCCTCGTCTCTCCCAGTCAGATGCCAAGGTCAGATTTCCTATGAATTATTCAAGGTATAATTCAGTTTCACACTGGCAAATGCAACCAGATCCTCTTTTTATCTTCAGCTGTGGACAAGAACCACAAATTCTACCAACATTTTCTTTTGCAACAGATATGCGGACAGCACTGTCACTAATCACATGAACCCCATAACTAAAAAGAAGCAGTTTCTGGTATCTATAAACCAAGGAGATGAAGTGTAATGGTACCATTCTTCTGTGCCAGCCCCTGCATTGTAACACACAGTGGACGTGCAACTGTCACAACATTAAAATAACCAGCTGCTTCTCTTGGAGTATCTACTTTTGGACCAATTCCTACAGACACCTACAATTAGGGGTACTGTTTTGACTAAGGCCTTTTTCTTGATGCCTAAAAACTTTTCTGTGACTTTTCTTTAGATAAGGTAGAAGCAAACCATAACACTTTAGAAGTTACAAGTTGCTGGTTTTACTTATTGCTATTTCAAAACTTAGCAAGATCGTCCAAGAAAGAAAATGTGCTCCCTAAGTGACATCAATGAGACAGAAGACTCTTTCCTGAGTGAATCAATTTGAGATAAACTATGTATAATGGCCTGAATCCAAAAAAATCACCTCCTCCTACTCCAAAAGGTCCCTCCATAGATTTGAGAAGGGACAAATCAAGTCATGCCAGAAGACATCTTCAAAAAAATCTGCAAATAAATTACAGCCCCAGTTTTTCACAAAAGACTAAAGAATAGCAGAGATGGGTCCTTTTCCTGGGTATTTTCATAGTTTACACATGCATATTTAAGAACAAAATCAACACAAAACTTCACTTTACCTTGCATCATTGCAAAGCATTTATTAGATACTTTATCAGTCCAACCCATCTTATGAAACAAATCTGGCATGCACCTGTACCCATTGTATTACATGGTATCTTTCCAGTTTTCAGCAAACTACACATATCCACCTCCTCCAAAGCACAAAAACATCTACAAATAGCTAAATTAAATTTCATAAATAAATGCTGTTTTCACAACCTACATAAAGGTATGTCTATTCCCAGTGGCACGTTTTCTGAGAGCCGGCTAAACCTGTACAAGCTGCATAAACACACCTGATGGAGTAACAGATGTGTTTCACCATATACCTTCAAGCTGATTTTTGTGCAAATAAAATTATTTAGATGCATGTCTGGCAGCTGTCACCTACAATTCAAACTGACTGCAGTGACTAAGCACAGGAATTTTTAATCATAATTTGGAAAAAAGAGAATAGCAAATCTATTGTATTTAAAACTAGCAAGACATTCCAAATACACTTAGAACAGCTAAAAATGCAAATTTAAAACCTGAAAATTAAATACAGCTGGGGGAAAAATTATTACTTGCCTTACAGGATTCTTTGAAACATGTTTTCTGTGCATACAGTCCAAGAGAGTTACATCCCTCCTAACTGGTTTGCATGCTTTCAGCCAGTGATGTCCACTACTGCTACTGCATCCTCAAGAGAGGATACAAGGGGGTACCACTGTGACCATCCCAATTCCTTCATTAACAATGAATCCATGAATCACTGGAATTTACAGTTTCAGAGATGGGAAACAGACCACAGGCTACACACACATGATGCCTCAGAGACCTACAACTAGAGTAAGGTGATTTACTTTTTGGCATGTTTATTCACATACACAGAAATAGAAATAAATAGTGGTATTCTGCTGTCAGCAATCAACAGGACTCCACTTTAATACACAGTCTTTGAATAGGGAGTCAGATGAGCTGTTCATATTCCAGCCAACTGTTACTCTTGATATCATGCCAAAAAACGCTATTTCAGAACACAGCTTAATGCAGACCAACTCTTGTGCAGTGATTTGGTCTATCTTTTGTATTAACCTCAGATGAAAGAATTGGTGGGATGCTCTCTAGAGCTTGTGCCAGCTCAGATAGTAGTAGAATGTCTTAAAAATACTGAGAGCTGGACAGATGGAAGACAGGAAGAGAGAAAAAGATTTATTTTCCACTTTGACAGATTGAGATTCTGGAAGACAAAAAACCACTTATTGGTCCAAGCAGGAGACTGAAGCTGCTTAGGTGACCTTGAAGACACAGTCCAGCAGCATTCAGTATGCCTATCTGGACATGTGCAGGAGACCAGCTTCCCTAGAAACATGGGGCAAGCTCTTACAGATGTTTTAGGACAGACACAGCCTTAGAGAGTCTCTTCAGGCATCCTGAAAATCCAGGGCTGCAGGAGACTCTAAAAGTCTCCCTGATTTCCCTCCTTTGGTATTTTATTCCCTTTATAGACTAATGAACCTCTCTATTATCCCAAGGCCCTACAAATTACAGAGAATAATGTGTCAAAGTGATTGCTTGAAATATCAAAGTAGAGTAGTTAGCAAAAATAGCTGAGAATAACTAAATTCAGAATTATTTGCTCCAATTACTTCAAAATTTGAAAAGACATCTTTAGGAAACACTTTTTTCTTTTGCCTTTTTTTTCTTTACTTAGAATGAGAACGTACCACATGCAAAATAAAAATGTGATATGAGCAGTAACCATAAAGACCATTTTACAGCCCAGTGAAAGACAAAGTCATTGTCCAGGTACCAGGGCAGCCTCTCAGGGAAGGGAAAAATACATGATGAAAAATACTTGATAAACAATGTTCTTAATCAAAAACCAAGTGTCTTTTGAAAACAAATAAAATGGCTAGCAGTGAAGAAACTTAGAATTCAGAAGTAGTACCTAGATGATTTAGGGAAAGCTAATAGGTGACTCAGTTGTCACATACTTTAAGCTTCTGGGCAATGGGCAACACTCAGAAAAGCACAGCCAGCATAGGTTAGACAAAAAAAAGCAAATGTAACAACATAAAGTTCTTGCATACTTACACTACAAATACAAGGAAGTCACTTAAAGATTAAACTCTACATGGTCTCACTTTATCTTCTTCTCATTCTAACTCATCTGTCACTTTTAAACCTTCTCTGGAGTCTATTCTTACCATTCTGTTTCGCATCTATGGGCTCTGTAATAGAGAAGTCAACTTTTGTGATTTCTCACTCTTACATTAAATAAACTGCACTATACCTGATGTTATTTCTAACCATGCATCAGCACCACAGAAGAGGTTAAATCTAAAATCTCACCTGAGAACATGAAGCAATGGGACAAACACCACCATCCTCTGCCCTCTGTTCCTAATTTGCCAGAGAAGTGCCAGATCCCAGAATATGACTTCCTTTTCCTTCCAACCACTGTACTCTCCCTGAGCATACACACTAATTTAATTTACAAGATTGCAGACTGCACAGGGGATTTACAAATCAAACACTGATGCCAGGAGAATGGAGGTGAAGGCATAAAAGTGACAGTACCAAAAACCAAACTCTCATTTGGTTTTCTACACCTGCTGAAACTTAACTTTACACCTGAGAAAGACAGGAAATTAATTTCTTCTGCTCACTTCCCTCTCTCTCTTTTTTTTTTTTTTTTAACAGATGATATTTGCATCAAAAATGGAAGTGGTAATGTTTTCTCCTGTGCTGGATGCTTATCCCTGACCTGAAAGTGCAACTGTATGCTCCAGGGCATAAGCTATGCCATCTTTAATTTTGCAATTCAAGACAAAGAGAATTATTTGCACAGTTTTCTCATATTCTTTCTTTCACCAGATTATACTGGTTCTCCTACTGAAGGCAAAGAGCTCCTAATTGTATCTACTAATACTCACACCTCACTGTTCACAGCAGTGAAGTATTTTAACACAAAAGAATTCCCTCCATTAACTGTTTCTCTCCAATTTCAGTCAAGCGATCCTAAGAATTCTAACACTTCCTTTATAATGTATGAGGCTGTCTGACTATGTTCTCTTCTGCAAGGTTTTTAAAGTCAAAATAATAATCTCCTTCAAGCTGCTTTAGAGTTTTCTTCTAGACTAGTCTCAAAATCAGGAAAATAGACAATTTCTCCCAATAAATGAGGAAGTTGAAGCTTTACACTATCCTTATACCAAACAACCTTCCATTCAGTAAGGACTAGGTAGGTTCATAAGAAACAGAAGGTGGCTGAAGCAATGAAATGTCAAATGAAGTGTCTCCATGCGACATCCCACCCTTAAAGGGAAGGAAGCACCGGAGGGATTGACATCACACTCCCTCCTGCTATATATTATGTGCACAGTCAGTTTATATGGGTTTTAGAAGCAGCTGACAAAATTATAGAAGTATCTGTTTAGAGTTGCACAGGCAGAGACTTTTGTTCAGGAATTCTCTGTACCACAGCTTGCGAGATGGGAAGCACCACTACATGCTTACCCTCCTTCCCTAGGCATTCAGTGGGCTAATGAGATGTTCGATCTCATCCAGAAGAGCCTTTCCCACGCTGTTTCACCCAGGTGAATCCCCACGTGCAGAGGAGCATACCTGTCACTCAGGTTATCAATTGGTGAGCCCAGTCTATCAGGCAGCCTCCTTCGCTCCGGCGTGCCAACGCAATAGCGGTCATTACCAACAGTAATGCGCAAACTGTGCTCCAGGGAGGACTCAGAGCGGAGACTCGGGGAACGCCTCTGTAAATTGAAGAAAGAGTGCAAGCCCATCAATCAGGGGATTTTAATCTCAGCTACAGAAAGTGATTCTGCTCTGCTTAATAAATTCGACTTGAGGAGATGGCTCAATTGAAAAAATCAAACTAGAAGAACAACTGTTCCAAATACTTCAATTCTGTGTAGTTACTAAAGAAAGGGGAGGGTATTGACTGCATTTAACTTCTCATCCCAGGTGATAACAACATGCTCCATATTTAAATTACCTAGAAATTTTCAACTCAAAAATACATTTCATAAATCACCATTTTGGAAGATATGAAACCAAAAAGAAAATCACAAAGTCCCAAATTTGCTGCTGTTCTCCTTTCCTTGTAGAGAAGAAGCAGCTAAATAAACATTGCATAAAAAACAGTGCCAGGAATTTCTGAATAAAGTGTCCTGATTTCTGTCCCTTTGCAACTTTAGTAACAACACAAACCAGTGTAAACAAAGATTTTCCTAGCAGTGATGTTCTTAACAGTTTTCCTCACCTCATGCTGCTTTCAGCAGATAAGCACAACATAATACTAAAAACCAATGCCACTAGAAACACCTTCTATAGGTGTCTAAAATTCCCATTACCATTATTTAAAGCTGGTAGAGATAACCCAGAGTAAACTAAATAAATTTGCCTGGAAAAATCTACAGCAGAGAAGACCTGAACTCATTGCCTCTACACAGACCTTCCTTTGTACACATACACAGTACACAAAACACCATCACTGGTAAGTTTTGCTTAACTAGTTATGCCTCACATTATTCTAAAATATAGCACTGGAATACAGGACTGATCAGAGTTAAGGTGAGTTCCATAAAAACCAGGTGAGACTGCCTAAAGGCAGAGATACTTGATTTGCTTTTTAAACCAACACAATATAGATTCTGCCTAACAGGAAGCAGTGAACCACCTTCAGTTCTGCCAAACGAGTCATGCACTGCACCACTGCACACCGCTTTTACTGCTGAAAACTGCAGTAGCAAGCAGCAGGTGCACTGAATTGTCTACATCCATCCCAAGAACAAGCAACAGGTTCAGCTCAATCCTCCAAGAGACCAAAGGAACAGTACATAATCTCCAACAAAAGCAAAAGAATTCTTTTACAACTTTACCTAACAAAATTCACTTGCAGTACAAATTTGTACTAGAATCCAATGGGCATATAGCTTTATGCTAAGGTAACATATTAGTGATTTCTGTCTTGTTCATTAAGCTGAATCCTGGCATTTATCAGAACACACTTTAATTACTTCTGAAGACCAACTGCCCTGTCCAGCACAATATGATCCAGCAACAGCCTGGCTGAGATACAACATATTCAAGGTGCATGTGTCTCATACAAACACATTCTAACTTGTGCCCATTGTAACAGTGAATTTTGAGGGCTGCCTCAAGAAATTACTATCTTCAAGGCCATCTTCTAGGCATCAAGACTGTGGGCATACCGATGACAATCACCTCTACTGAAGACAGGGAAGTGATGATTACATCTCAGAACAAACTCTGGTCGAAGGAAGGAAATAGTTTACATTCAGAATGTTTGGGATGTTTGGTTTGCTTGTGACTGATCTACACAAATTGCCCAGAGACAGCAGTTAGGGCAGTAAATATTTGAACTTCATGATTTTTTAATATATTCTTTTAATATATTTTAATACGTATTTTTTAACCGGAGAAGTTCCACTTTTAAAAGGTTTTTATATCTGGAGCACTGAACACCACCACTAGTCATACCTATGTGTGCACTGCACTGCATTTTTCTCCCTTCCTGCTCTGCCACCTAAACCACAGTTACCACTGCCATATTACTGAACAGGCTGCATACCTGCTTGTCATTTCTCCATCCTCTGTTGACCCCACATGCTCCAGTCCTCTAATCTCAGCCAATTTTCTTACAAGAAAGCAAAGAAGCTAAAACAAACCTTTAAAAAGAACAAGCATGCAGGTCAGCAGGGATAAATAAAAGCAGCATGTGTCAGCCTTGCAAGAACAAATGAAAGTCTGCCAAAATCTCTCACTGTAAAGCCCTGACCTTCCTCTCCTCCATCACATTTCTCAGTACTCACCCCAAACCTTTGCTGTCACTCCACATTCTTCCAATCACCACAAAGTTTTCCTCAGCTATTAAGAAACGAACACCATCCCTACTTACAACTTCCAATACATGGCTCCACTGGCAGCATCCCAGTTATGCATAACAAAATGTGCAAGAATGCTGTAACCTGGAAGTGCATATACTCCATCTCACAAGTAATAAGAGTTTTTTTAAAAATCACAACAACAACAAAAAAAGCAAACCAAAACATTTCCCAGAAACAAGAAAGTTTAGTAAGAAAACTCTGAGGCTACTGCTTTCATACCTCAATTCATATATAGGATAGGGACAATGACCTGGAACTTGTACTACTTTATTTTCTCCATTTCAATTCCATGCTCCTATCCCATCAGTGTCTTCATTCTACATATTACATCTCCCATCCTTATGCATATATTCCCTTCTTTCAAGTCCTCTTTCCTCATTACAACCTAAGTTCCTTTTCCCTGGGCTACTGAATTCATGTCCTTTCAGTGACAGCTCCAAAATCCCACTTATTAATATATTTGTGTAACTTCCCACACCTACACATTTTGTATTCTCAAGCTTCTGAAGAGAAGAGAGGGTCTTAAGTCATAAAATCCTAAAAATTTTATTAAAGCTTTACCCTAACCAGTCATGATGACCCAACATATCTGCTGTCTGCTCTGTTTCCATCACATTTAGTGCCACTCTTTGGAAAATGACAGCGTAATCCCACTTTTATCTTTCTTTAATTAACACTACTTTTGTAAACAGTACTTTTAAAAAATAAAACAAACCTACATAAGTATTTTATGCTTTGTAACATCACTTTGAAGTAGTGTCAGTTGTCATTCAAACACCTGTTGGGGGACAAAAGCTTCCATGGAAAAAATGTGGATATTACACTCTAAGAATTACTTACACTGGGCTTTAGCAAACGCAAGAGTCAGCACAATATAGGTTGAAGAACTCTATTTAATTGTCTCAAGATCTCTTATTGTGACAATTGCTTCCTACAGAAGGGCTTTCCTTAAATGCAGTAATCCTGTAAATAAACAAAAAATCCATTTGGCTCATCAGTACAGCATTAGCTAACCTGCTAACGCCTAATTTCTAGGATAAATAGTTTTTCAATCCTTCTCTGAAGTTACAACAGGCAAGAAAAATCATTAATCTGTAGCAATTTGCTGAGATGACTGATTTAACTTGAGCCAGGAGGGTGTAAAGTAACACTAGAAGAGCAGAGTTTGTCAAAAATAATGTTCGTGTAAAGTGGACGTTTTTGGTGGCCTTCCCCCCCATCAAAGAGGGAATGGGAGGCTTCTAGTCAAAACTCTTAGATCAAATTTCTCCATGTCTGAACTACCAACACAGTCAGCATTGAAAGTTTTGTTACAGCCAGCACAGGTTCACAGCCTATCGTGGATACAGTGAATTGGGAGACTGAGTGATGGTGAAGGCAGTTTAAGAAAGTTCTGTCCCGTATCCCAGGTTTGCCACACATCAATTGTGAACACGCAACTGTCCATCAAGCCACAACACAAACTGACATGAATCAGAGAGAAAAACATTTCCTTTTTAAAAACTACTTATTTTCACCGTGGATATTATTAGTAATGCAATTTGCAAGAGTACCACACAGGAAACTAAAGAGGATGGAGATATGGGTGAAATACCACGTGAAAACAAATGTCCAGAGGCAAGTTTCAGTAGCCCGGCTTGGCTTAACTGTCCAAGATAACATTATCTTCCTGCATCTCCAGGGCAACTCACCTTTCAATAAGAAATAACACCAATATCTGAATTTTAACTCCACTACAATCACCGTGACCTCTTCTATGGCTGTAGCTCCAAAGAAATCCGATAAGTACCTGTATTACCACAATAAAAGGCAATCCCCATTCTCACTTGGGAGCGTCCCATCAGGCAATGAACCGGCAGATAACACACTTTTGTTGGACTGACTTTCAGCTACATTTTTTCCTCACATCAGCCCACCCTGCCACTCACAAATGCACACCTGAGCACAGGGGAAAGGGCAGAATATACTGCAAAGCAAGAGGGAAAGGTGAGTACACCGTTCTTTGCAACTGCATGTGTGCTGGATGGAGTGACCATGCAACCACTGCCTAGAGTACCCCAGTATGAAAATCTCTCCTTCCACGGTAGTACAAATGCACAATGAACTTACTCCACACCACAGTTCAGAATCACCAGACAAAACAATCACTGCACCGAGGAGCAAGAAGAGAAAACCTAGGTGAGCGAATTCCACTCACGGAAGAAAAAAAAAAAAAAAAGTCTTCACACTTTGATTTATTACGAAGGTGTCTGCATCCAAGATGCCATCCACCACAGACACCAAAACAGAGCTTGCCCAAATCAGATCTTGCCAAGCCAAAGACTGGACCATCCCGTGCACAGCTCCAGCTACAAAGCGGTGCCTACCAAAGAATCCTTCTCAAAGACATAAATCAGTAACAGCTCTCTTTGTACGCCCGCCGTGACAGCAGGAAGAATTCAGACAAAGTACTCATTCAACATGCTGTCTAAAAAGTTATATTCTCATAAGTTAAACGATATTTATGCACTAACACAACCCAATGTGTTAAATGGAAGAAAATTATATCCTCTGCCTTAGCGAAAAGGCAGCATCATCTTCGAACCTTCTCTAAAATGGCTCTAGCCAGTAAGACAAATAAAAATGCAATGGAAACTAGTGGGCAAACATCACTTAAAATGGAAATCAATTTTTCTCCCCCCATTTGGCTCTCTAAGGAATAGGGGCGAATTGCCGCTCTCCCTCAGCACAGGGAGAGCCCGGGGCCGGTGTAATTTTGCAAGGACCTGGCCGCGCCGAGGCAGGGCTCTGACAGCCCCCGGGCGGGGGCAGGGCCCGCACCGAGCCCCCGGGTGCACCGCAGTATTTACCCGGCTGCTGCTGCTGCTGCTGCCGCCGTCTCCGTGCTCGCTGCCCCGGCGGCCCCTGGGCCCGCCGAGCCCCGCTCCTCCCGGCGGCGACGGCAACCTCCGGCTGCGGTGCGGCGACGGGGACCGGCGGCAGGGCCCGCGGTGGCCCGATGGGGAGCGGTGGCGGCGAAGCGGCGGCGGACGGGGCGAAGCGGAGCGCGGCGGCGAGGCGGCGGCACAAGCGGCGGCGGGCATCGGCGGGGGAGGCCGGCCGTGGCCTGGCCCCGGCCCCGAAGTGCTGAAGCGGGAGGCGCGGGACGCCGACGAGCCGCCCTCCTTCAGGCGGTGGGAGGAGGACGAGGACGGAGGGCCGGAGCGGCCGCTGCTGGAGCGGTACATGATGGCGCCAGCGGCCCGGGGGTCCCGCGGCTCCTCCGGCCCGGCCCCCCCGGCGTGCGCGCTCCCCGCCGCCCTGCGCGCTCCCGAGCCGGGCGGGGGAGGGGGAGGGGGAGGGGGAGCCCGGGCGGGGGGGGCGGTGCCTGGGGACGCCCGCACAAAATGGCGGCCGCCGCTCGGCTGGGAGGTGTTGTCGCTGTGTTCGGCCGTGCGGCTCCTCTTTGCCTCCCTCCGCGCTTCGGACGCCAGTCGGCACGCTCGTCTTTGGTGGTTTTTTTTGTTGTTTGGGATTTTTTTGGTTGTTTGTTTATTTGCTTTTGTTGGTTTTTGTTCCCTCCCCTACACGCGCGCACTGGAGCTGGTCGGTACAGGCGGTGTTGTCTTCAAGCAGAAGTGTGTTGGAAAGCGAGCCTTGCCTGATCGATCCTTGCCTTCAGCTCAGAAAACTGCCGAGGCAATTGCCGTGCTCTGGGCTGCCGGGAGCAGGGATGGCAGGGTAGGAAATAGCTTCTTCCCGACGCCTCCCTCTCCTACCTGAGCAGCGACCGCGCTTCCTGCGGGACAGCGGCCGGGACAGCTGCGACTCTCCTGCCACGGCGGAAACATTTCTCTTGCTCTGTTCTGCGGCTGTCTCCAGCGAGGAAGGGGGTTTTCAATTAACTAAAATGGGGTAGCAGTCAAAACAAGTGAAAGCAGAGAAATTAAGGTTTTCATAAAACTCTTTAGCTTCACTTCCAAAATCCACAAGCTTTTATATCTTAATTTGTAATTTGTTCTTAGGTGAATGACATGTGAGGGATTGTATTTGAAGAGCCAGTCGATTTTTGGCTGAAATTCTGCTTGTGTGTTTGGGAATGAATTTGCTGGAACATCACACCATTTTGAAGTGTACTATTTATAAGTAGTAGGAACAAAGAGCAGCAGGATGGTGATCTGTCTGATAAGATATTTCTGCTGAGAGTGGTTTAGTACAATTGTATTAAAACTGACCCCCTTTAAGATTTTCTGAATGAGTGCATCACTACCCAAGCTTAGGAAATGCGCTCAGTCATCAAAATAAGCATGAGCTATAGAAAGACTTATTTTCTGCTACCATTGTCCTCTTCTCACCTTTCTGTCCTAAGGCTTGCAGTGTTTATCAGCGACCTTAATTCAATTGTAAGAATTCCTGGGATAAAAACTTCATCTTTGAGGATATGCAGCAGACTGTGACTCTACTTCCTGTGGGACCAATGGATGCTCAACCTGTTCCAATTAACTACCCTAAGCAGCAGACTCAGTGACACCCAGAGAAGCAGAACACTAACCACAAAACTGATGTGTGTTTTGGAACTTCCCCTCTAGTTTTTTTTGTGGTAGATCACATGCAAGTAGCTTATCACTGTAAGGAATATACTGTTACCCAAATATGTTCTGTTACTTTATTCAAAGGAGGAACAGGAACGTGTTTTCATGCCTTGGTGTCAGGTGTCTGCATCAAGCATTCAGTTTGACCAACTGAAGTAAATAAAAATAGCTGAGCATGATAAAAAGAGTGAGAAAAATTACTTTTTTGGTTTTGGACATCTCTTCCATGCTGTTGCTTTCTTTACATCAGTTTTTAATTTGCTTTTAAAACGGACAAGTAAAAAGCCACAAACCCAAGAAACTCTGCAAAACATTTTTAAATTCAGTTTTCTATAATAGTTGTGCATCTAATACCTAAAAACTTTGCAAAATGCCAGAAAATAAAGGTTTTTTACAACTTTTTTGCCTTATAGCCAAAGGAGGTCTACAGGAGATATTCTGGTGGTTTCTGATCATAGATTTTATTAGCATTGGAAGGTGAAAGAATCCAGATAATACAAACTGAAGAGAAAGTTCATTAAAGTGTCTTATCTGCACACCAGTAAGAAAACTACTCATGGGAGAAGTTGTAGAAAGAAAGCCAACACCCTGTGTGTTGTGATGTTAAAAGAGTTCCTAAGAGAAACATTCAATTTGTTGGAGACTGACCAGTGCTCATTAGCATTTTCTAGCACCCTGTCATCTTACTGAGCATTGCCTTACAATTACAGTTTATAATTGCAATTTATAAACTCATTTCCCACTAGATGTAGTATCATCTTTTAACCACATGCCTTACAAAGCTAAGTTTTTAAAGGGACTGAGCATCCCTAGTGGGATCCAGTTAAATTATTCCTAAAATCAGTACTGAAATCTGGGCCCAATGGTGCAGAGCAAATTGAGACTTCTCACATCTTTGGAAGAGGAAGCACTACAGTTTGTCTCAGGGATTGAAAAAGGCAAGGTCCTTACCTGCTTTGCAGAGGTTTTTGTAACATCCCTGCAATTGGTGCTCTAGACTCACACTGGATGGTAAAGGTGCCAGTCAGTCTGTTCTGGTAGAAGTTCAGCTCCTGAACTCCTCTTTGGAATTCCAAAGCTCATAGTTGAACTTGCAATTAGCTGCTGCTTGGAGAGGTTTTAGCTAATTGGATGCTGAGAGCAGTGTTGGGGTAATAAGGTATTTCTGAATTCTCATTACGCCCCGAATAAGAAAGGGGAGCAAATGACGTTCAGAAAGAACAGAATAAGAAAAGTTAGGAGTAGCTTTGTACAAACAAGTAAACAGAAATCGGAATTGAAGTTAATTCAGGTTGGACCATTAGGTTAAGAAGCAGACCAGTAAAAGAGAAAAATGTAATACCTTAATCATAATTTTTTACCTTCTTGTCTGAGTCAAGACTAGATCCAGGGGCATGAGACAACCATCTAATGTGGAATGGCTTGGCTATGAGTAACAACAAAGACAGTTTCTGTGTTTCTATGACAGAACTGGTGTTCTCATGAGGAGATGCAGTAGAAGATACTCATCTGTCTTCTGAACTTGGCATTAATTTTTTTCCCTGGAAAACAGGGCATAATATCTATCTTGTGCCTTCAGGTCCAGGCAAAGCAGCCTGTTCATGAAAAATTTTAGACTTAGCCAATTAATCAAACCTTCCTCGGCTGTGTCGTCATGGAATTTGAGGATGGTTCAGCTGATAGCAGAGTCCTGGCTAGGAGCACAGAAAACACATCCAAACAGACAATTGCTTTCAGAGATTTTACAGCTATAATTACAAGGTTGATATTTCTGAATTTAAGGCTTGTCTAGGCTGGCTTCTGTTTCAGCTCAATATTTACTTATAGCTGGGAAGTGGAATGGGCATGCAGCCTACACTGATTCCCTGAGTCCTGGGATTGGTATTAAGTAATCTGTTACAAAACAAACTCATCAGAAAAGGGGGGGCAGTCTCCCTTTGCCAGATAGTGCTTCCTCACTGGGGATTTATCCATCTAGAGCATTAACAAACTCTGGATAATAGTGAATAAAATCTGGCCTGCATGGCCTGTGGGGTTGGATTAAATTAAACCTAATGTTGGTGGGTTATTTTTTCAATTTTGAGTGCCCCGGTTCTTTTTTTTTTTTATATTTGCCAGGTGTATGATTATTTATAGTGTGCAAGGTACTTTGTATGCAATATAGCCACCATCCACGTGCCCACCTATCTTAAATCTGTCAAATATGTAGCAATAGATGGTGTGGGCAGCAATATTCAGGAGCAGGAGAAATAGCCAAAAGGAAGCAGGAAAAGGAGGAATGTCTGCTTAAATTCTTGCTGTGATGCTATTTAAATGCATTTATGCAGAACAGGCAAAGTGATTTCAGATCAGATAGGGTGAGTTGGTGTTTTCCTGGAGTTCCTTTTTTAATACCCTTGTGTTTGTTTTCCCATATGATTGTACGCAATGCTGTCTGGGCCAAAAAGGAATCTGTGGTACGTGAAAGTTTTCCATCTTTCAGGTGAAGTGATAAAGTTCATGGTTTTGAACCTGAAGAGTTTAGGAGAGATGAGCAAGCAGGATGCAGCACATGAAAAAAAGAGAATTTTAAAATACAGAGTGGCTGAATGGAAAAGCTCTGAGAGTGATTAGTTCAGGGGAGAAAGGTTGTTCTTTGTTGATATCCAAGAACTTCTCTGGTATCTTATTAACACAGGGAAAGTACTTGTTTGGTTGGTGTTGTGGGTAGTTTGAGGGTATTTATTTGGTTGGTTTTGGACGTTTCTAAGTTGTTTGGGTTTGTTTGTTTGTTTTCATTTGGAAAGAAATAAGACATCAGAACCATGAAATCTGAAATCGGCTTCACTTGTGTGCAGTTCAGTGCTTCAATCTCACACAACCCCTACTTGCTTTTTTGAGAGTTTGCTGCTTTCACAGCATTTTCGTTGAAGGGAAGCTTCCCTGAGCAGAGAGGACACAAAACTTACTCTCAAGGCCTCCTCAGGAAAGTTTAGTCTAGAAACCTTTGGATGACCTGTGGAAAAGAGCAGGCTGGCCAAATACACTGTACAGTATGAGTAGCTTGGTCATGTAAAGGCAACCTTGCAACTCTGACACACAAAGATTGCTGTCAGGCATGTGAGAAAAGATTTTATTAAACAAGGGTGGGGGGAGAGAGAGAGACTTGCAGAAAAAGCACTCTCCCGCTCCTTTTAAGGAAGCTATGATTAGAGAGTAGTGTGGCCGCGGAGCTCTTGCTCTTAGCGGCTGTTCCACACTCCCTTAGCCAGATTGCTCAATTTTCTCAGGAAGGTCACTGATATTTTCCTTCCTCAGCACTGCACTGATAACACTCCAAGCTCAGAGAATGCTTTTTGTATCTCTGGTGAGCTGCATGTTGAAAGTAAAGTTGTGCCTGTAGTGGTTATATGCTTATTTTCCCTGGCAACAGAGTACTGGGGAAGGGTTTGGGGACAGTTGAAACATTCAGATCATCTGTATAAGAATCACCAGTAGCAGCTAAAATTGCTAGGTAGTGTAGTGACATTCACAGCACTCTCCTGTTACTGTATAATAGTCCAGAGCAGATGAAGCTGGATGTCCTCTCCAGTTTGCTTTCTCTCATTTGGAAAGTTGTGCATTTACTCCCCCCACCCCAATGCAACATACTCTTATAGGAAAGAATGAGTGTCACATTTTGGGGTGCTGCTTGCATGTGTGTTTGTGCTCCAGACAGTCACTGAACGCAACACAGGTGAATCAGAGAGGATTTGTTTACCGTGTTATTCAGATGATTGTGTTAGGTTAACATCAGGACCCCTCACGATGCCAGGAGACCTCTGCCACTGTGAGTAGACTGATGTGTTATTGGCAGGGTGCTCTTATAGTAATGTTATTTTCATCTTGTAGTCTTCTGTCTTACAAGCAAAGAATGCTGTGCCTGTAAAAGTACATTTATACTGTAAAAGCACTGCCTGGGCTATACCTGCTGATGTTTGGGTAACACAGCGGCCCATAAATATTCCTGTGCTGGTTGACATGGTGACACTGCAAGTCTGTAATGTGGATCTGGTGTCTGTCAGTGTGTGTGAAAAATGCGTATTTTATGATTGGCTTTTTGCAAATATTAAAATGAATATTATATGTGTTATGTCGAAAGTTATGCTGTATTAATTTTCTTAAGTAGTGTGCTAAATATAGTTTTAGGTTATAACATAATGTTAAAATAGAAACTATGCTATGTAAGATACTTTTTTTTAAAGAAAGAAATTAGGTACTCACACTGAGACAGCAGCCACAGGACACCTAAATCTTTCAAAGAAAGAGAATTTATTGCTCCATTATCAAAAGAAGCAAACTTCTTCCCACCTCGCTCAGCCCTGAAGACGCTGTCAGGATTAAGAGGAAGAAGCTGACAGTGACCAGACAGAATCCTGTGTTTGAATGGAATTTATGCATCGTGTATGAGATGTATGAATATGCAACGGGTTATTGTTTTTAAGGGTTAATCCTCTGTTAATGTGTGTCCTTTTTTGGGCTTATTTTGCCCAGAAAGAGGTACCCAAACTATTTGTAACTCTTTGTTTTTATTATCTTGTATTGTCCTAAGTCCTAATTGTCCAAATTTTTATTACTCTAATTATATTGCTATTTTTATAACCATTTTATTACTGTTAAACTTTTAAAATTCTAAAAACAAGTGATTGGCGATTTTTCACAGTGTGCAAACAATTCAGATGCTGTGAGCTAAAAATCATAGAAGGAAGGGAGGGATATGATCACCAGGACAGAACTAGAGGAATTTTGGGGAAAATCACGCTCATGGCTGGAGCCTACCTTTTAGTTTGGGTAATTTATATTTTTTAACCGGAAGGTGGAAGCGGGCTGTGCGTGCTGCATTGGCCTCGCTCTGACTCGCCTATTGCTCCGGCCTGGGCTCGCCCCGCCGCCGCCCGGGCTGCGGCGCGTCCTCCGGGCCGCCAGGGGCGCGGGTTCTGCGCCGCGGGGAGCCGAGGTACCGGGCCCGGGGGCGGCGGGGACGGCGGGGGGCGCGCCCGGCCCGGGCACGTGGCGGCCGCAGCGCCGCCCCCGGCACGGCTGGGAGGGCCCTGCGCTGGCGCCGGCCCAGGCCCGTCCCGGGGTGCTGCCGTGCCGGGGTGCTGCTGCGCTGAGGGCCGCTGTGCCGAGGGCCGCTGTGCCAAGGCCCGCTGTGCCGGGGTGCTGCAGTGCCGGGGTGCTGCAGTGCCCCCGCTGCGTGCCGAGCTCGGTGCGGCGCCCGGCCCGTGGCGCTCAGCCGGCCCCGGGCTGGAGATGGGACGGGCTGGTGCGAGCAGAAATCCCTGTAAAGCCGAGGCCGTGCCAGGTGTGCTTCAGTCCGCGGGGCGGCACACACAGGGGGCTGGCTCGCCGCTCGTGTGTAGCTTACGGGTACCCCCTGCTTCTCCGGATGGGCACCAGCATCCTCCCCTGCTGTCTGGGGGATGTTTCGTGTTACACGCTGCCTCCAGGAGTACCTTGGTGGGAAGTGTTGTGAACATGGAAATACAATGAATAGGTTATTGTTTAAGCAGCTCAAAATACTTTTCATGCCAATCCATAGACAGGGAAATACTTCCTTATACTACTTATAGAGGATAAACTTGCCATGGGAAAAAAGAAATTGAACCTGAAAATAAGAAAGCTTCAAGCTCACAAGGCATTGCAGTCCCAGGGTGACGTAGGGAATAAACAAGATAATTTATTTTCAGCTGGCCCTTGATAATTTTCTTAAGTAGATGATATGATAGTGAGTGAACAATAGTCGGGCTTGGACTATGACCCAGGAACTTGCTTCTAGCGCTGTTAATTACTCCTCACTCCATCTTGGACTGGGGCTGTAGTTCTTATGTGTTTTACCTCATGCTGCTTTTTCTTTACCCTAGGACATCCTGTCTCTCAGACTGAATTACCAGCAAAGGATGGAGAACATCCTGGCTAGCTTGTGTGGGACCAGCCCAGAAGATCCACTCCCTGTGTGGGTTCGTGGCAGCGTTGGCCATTGCTTTAACCAGCTGACACTAAGCGTGATTCCTCATGTGATCCTTGCAGTGGTCAGTGCCTGCTTCCTTGGCACTCCGAGGTATGACAACTGACTCGTCTGGCTCTTGATTGCTATGCAGGACTGGAGGTGGGGTGGAAAGCCTGGAAATTGTATCTCCCTATCACGTGCTGAATATGTGATTAGGGAAGGACACAATATTATAATGCTATTATATTTGTAAGCATCAATTTTAATTCAGTGTACAGAAAGGAATGCAGAAAGAATGAAGGGGATTGTGGGCATAAAATCACAGAAAGTAATTAAAAACTTTTTCAGTGAAGGAGGACTGGGGAAACTGGGAGTATTCTGGTAGAGGATATAAATTCAAGGCGACATAGAAGATACATGTAAGGCAATAAGGAGTTTAGCGAAATGCAGAACTGTTTTTCTGTTACCCTCTTCTGAAATTCCTAAACATGACAGCATTCACTGATACTGAAAGGCCACAAAGAATCCAGTGATAATGAAGCATTTTGATGGGCAATAGATTATAGATCTTACAAGCACAGCATCACTGAAACTCACAGTGATAAAAATAATGTTTCTAGAAAAAATATCTGACAGACAAAGAAATCAAGGATCAGAGATGTAACACAGGGAATTTCATAATCCAAAATTTGTGTTAAAGAGGTTAAATATACTTTTTCTTGCTGTTAATCCTCAAGGATTGGAGTCTGATTTGACCACAAAATGTCATAGTTTGCAAACAAATTTCTGTAAAGAAATGCTTTTCTTTGGTAGCATCTAAATATCTGGTGTTCACCAAAGAGTGGGCTATACTGACCTGATGTAGTTTAGCAATGCTTACAGTCAGAAAAAGTTACAGATGTAGGGAGGTGTATCCAGAAGGTTAAGTAGGAGTGAATGTATAAACACGGGGAAGAGGAGAGGAAGAAAGGACAATACTGACTGAGAGGTACTGGATTTCCAACTGTAATTTATTTCACTGCTCTTTCCTCCTCAAGGTCTGGCTCTGGTGTGCCTCGCAGGCCGAGCTGGGGGTGGAGAATCGCTACTTCCTTCGTACTTGCTGGCTTGTTCCTTGCTGACACCATCCCAGCCACCATTTCCCAGCAGGAGCTGGGCCCTGTGTACCTGGAAGTGCTGGCCAATGGCACCGCTGCCCTGACATGGCTGGTGCACGGCTTCGCTCTTCTCATGCTCTGCAGGTCCATTCATGGCTTTACCAGGGGCCCTGCAGCCCTGGCTCTCCTCACTCTCTTACCCCTACCTTCCTCCATCATCACCCTGCTGTGGTACTGCCAGAGTGGGACAGCTTGGTCCCCTGCCCACCCCGGTGCCTCCGCCAGGTTCGCCATTCTGTGTCTGCAGCTGGCCTCTCTGCTTGCCTACGTGGTCAGCTACCTCTTCCCCACTGCTGCCAGGCAAGACTTTCTCTCCATCAATCGCTCCTGGCAAGAGGACCAGCCCATCTCAGAGCCAGGGATCCCAGTGCCTGACCAGCAGAGAGTGGCAGAAGATGGGGAGAGCTGGCTCTCCCGCTTCTTTTACACCTGGATGAACCCCCTTATGAAGCGTGGCTACCAGCAGAAGCTGAACCAGCCACAGGACATCTATGTGCTTCCTCGCCAGCTCCAGGCTGCCCAGGTCTGCGACCGGTTCTACTCTCGCTGGCAGAAGAAGGCAGCTCTTCAGCAAGCAGAGGAGGAGACAGTGTCTCTTACCAGCCCAATCATTGCTGGAAGTGATGGGAGCAGTGATGTTCCAGACAGCCCACACCACGCCCAGAAAGCTGCGCGCCTCCTGTCCATCCTTCACGCGGCCTTCGGGCTTCGTTTCTACGCCCTTGGACTTCTCAAGCTGGCTGACAGTCTGCTGGGTTTTTCAGGTCCTCTGCTTCTGAACTTGCTGGTGAACTTCATGGAGTCCCGGCAGGAGCCCCTGAGCCATGGGATTCTGTATGCCCTTGGGCTCTTTGCTGGCTCCTTCCTGGGCGCTCTCCTGCGGAGCCAGTTCAGGTACGAGATGAACAAGGTGGCGCTGATGGTGCGGGCCGCTGTCATCTCCGCCATCTACCGCAAGGCCCTGCGTGTCAGCAGCACCAGCCTTGCCCGCTTCACTGTGGGGGAAATTGTCAATTTCATGAGCACAGACACCAATAGGTTGGTCAACTTCTGCTACAGCTTCCATGAGTTGTGGAGCCTGCCTGTCCAGCTTGCCATTACCCTCTACCTCCTGTACCAGCAAGTGGGGATAGCCTTCCTGGGAGGTGTGGCCCTGGCCCTGCTGCTGGTGCCCGTCAACAAGATCATAGCTAGCCGCATCATGCTGAACAACCAGGAGATGCTGAAACACAAGGACGCACGAGTCAAGGTGGGTGAGGGGCAGGGCTGTCTCTCTGAGTTTGTGGTTTTTCCCTGTTTGTCCCAGAACGTTGGCTTCTTGGCCACTAGTCATGGTCCAAGGCAGATTAATTGGATCACACCTGCTGAGAAAAATGCCAGAAAGAGTGTGCGCACGCACACACACACACACACACACACACACACACACACTTTGGTCAAAAGTGTTTCAGGGTTTCACCACCCATAAGATTGTGAACCTTTAATGCTTGTCTTGTCCCCTGGGCTAATTTAGGTTCCCTTGCAAGTTTCTTTTCTCTGTGTAGTAAAGGTCAGACTCCCAATGGCTTCCTCTAGGTATGCATCCATCCTATTGCTCCAGTGATGCCATCAATGATGAAGTGGCTTTCAGTCTGGACAAGGGCAATGATCATGGATGTAATTTTATATGGCTCAAGGCTTGGCACTCTCAGTCATCTTTTCCACTGCTTTTCTCCTCTTTGCAGTGCCATCTCTCCTCTCCAAATGTCAGATATTTGATTCCCACCTTTTAGCATTGTATCTCTAATTTGAGGGGACAGCAGTTTCACTCATGCTTTGAAGCATGAAACTTAGGTGAACTCCCTGTCAGAACTGTTGGCAGCTTTAAAAATACATATTTTCCCAACAGTAGGTGCATCTACCAGAGTTCTATCTGATGATTCTGAACTTTCTCCAACTGTTGTAAGACTGGTTTGCTGAATATGGTCTCTCTTGTTAGTCTTCTTTAATGTTGGGCAGAGACACGGTCAGCTTGCTCTACATATGCTGACCTGAGAACAGAAATGAGAGGACTGCATCCTGCAGGGACACCAGAATTCTGGAAATGAGCCAGCCAGGCTCTGGATACAGACCAGCTGTGTCAGGGCAGGACCAGGCCTGAGAGTCAGATGTTATCTCAAGGCACTGTCAAGTCAACACAAGTAAATAGTATCCAGGCTGGAGTTAGCAATTCCACACATCCCTTCACCTGTGTTGTTCATCTTTCACTTGGAAAGTAGTGTAATATTTTGCCTTTTTCTTGGTTTTCCACAGCATGGGTGGCTGAAGAAGCTGGTGGGATGGATGAGCACAAAGTTTCCAGTAGTTGTCACTTAAGTTTTTGCCTTTGTTAGCAATAAATGGTTCCTGACATCTCTAGCTTGACCCTTAGCAGGAGACAGCTGCACACCCAGGCACAGCCCAGGTTGGTTGGGCACTGTTTGCTTGATGTTCTTTTCCTCGTTGCCTGCAGCTAATGACAGAGTTCCTGTGTGGCATTCGTGTGATCAAGTTTTATGCCTGGGAGCAGCACTTCAGCACCAGGATAAAATCCTGCCGGGCTCAAGAGCTGCAGAACATGCGGGCCATCAATTACCTGGATGCTTTGTGCGTGTACATGTGGGCAGCACTCCCTGTTGTTATCTCCATTGCCATCTTTGTCACCTATGTCCTGTTGGGTCACCAGCTCACTGCCACAAAGGTGAGTAGGTAGTAGGGAGAGCTCCAAACTTGTCTTGTGCAGAACACAGTCTACAGTGGAACTGTAATCCTGAGGCATCTTCTCTGTGAAATAAACCCAGCCCATGTCTCTCCACAGCTCTTCAGACTCTCACTGGTGAAGCTGTTTGGAGGATACAGGGGAGGTGCTGGCTCCAGCTCATGGCTGTTTGCTTACCCATGCAGGTGTTCACAGCATTGGCCCTTGTTGGGATGCTTATTCTACCCCTCAACAGCTTCCCATGGGTGCTGAATGGGATCTTGGAGGCCAAAGTTTCCCTGGATCGCATCCAGCAATTCTTTGAACTCATGGACCAGGACCTGGAAGCCTATTATGCCCTAGGTAAAGGTTAAGGAATCTGCAATGCCTGAGGCTCTGGCCAGCAGACATTCAGAGCAGAGAGCTGAGGTGTGAGGCCCAGGGGCAGTGCTGGAGGGCAGCTGGCTGTCACCCTGTGATTCAGGATGTCCAGTTGGGTAGAGGCAGAGTGGATACACTTCTAATTTCTGTGGAAAGCAGGAGACAAGGCTATAACATTCTACTTTACCAACCACAAGCCACTGCTTGCTCCAACAGAGCCATTAATGTCCAAGTAGAACAAGGAGCTCTGTCCTATGACCAAAGCTCTTCTGACACTGAAGCCATCAACAAACTTGGCTTCACATGGCAGAAAGGCTTGAGTGGCTGCCCCTCTCCTGAGCCGTATTAGCTCCCTTTCCTTCTTTCATTGCCTTTGACCAGCTCCCTGCCATTCTTTTACCTTCAGCAATAATAAAACCAGGTGGTATCATTACAGTGTCTTCCTGATAGCCATGTGTGTCTGGTGTAAGCTGGAGACAGAAGGGTTGGAAGAAGGGATGTATAAGTTTAAGGGCAAGTCAGTAGGCAAGAATCTCATTCTGTGGTTGGGTTAGGGGCATCATGCAGTACCTCATCCATGGTCTCTGCATTTGGGAAAAAGCTGATATTTGTCATGCCAGGTGCCTTTAATTTTCTGGTCTTCTCATAGCAATGCTTTGCTGTTCGGGTTTTCACTTGTAGATAGCCCTTCAGATACTGCTACTGCCATGGAGATGCAATGTGCAGCCTTCTCATGGGTGCCAGCTGAGGAGGAGAGCACTAGGCAGCCCTCATCCACAGGCAGTCTGCAACTACACATCGACAACCTGTCAGTGAGAAAGGTAAGCAAGGACATTGGAGGTAATAGAGAAAAATGCCTTTGAGAAGAAATACTGGAAACTAGAAATAATGGAGCAGAGGTGGCATGTTTTCCTCAGTCTAGAAGCTGTGCATCAAAATCTTCTCTTGGTCAAGAGGCACAGGACACTGAAAGGCTGAAAGGCACTAGAGAACATCCATGGCTTACAGACAGGAGATGAGCTAGTTCTCTCTGCCTTCTACTATTGCTGCTGGAGACAACTGGACAGGGAACAGAGCAGGGCTCTAGAGTCAACACTCCTTGCAAATCTGTGTCCTGTCATATCAGGAGTCTGGTTTGCCTGACAACTGTACCCAGCTGCACTGCCCTGGACCATGAGATGGTCCTAGCAGTCAGCTTCCTTACAGCCTGCGTGTGGCTCAAGAAATCTGGATGAGCTTCCCCGCATTAGCACATCAGGTTGCTTCTTTTCCTTTCCCTTTGCAGGGAATGCTCCTGGGGGTTGTTGGGAAGGTTGGCTCTGGCAAAAGCTCTCTGCTTGCAGCCATCACTGGAGAGCTCATTAAGTAAGTAGCCTAAAGAGTTTTCCCTGCCTGGTCCCTCCATGTGGGAATTGTCCAGTGCTATCCCAACTTGTGGGTAATTTTGATTTGCCAGCAGTTTTTCTTTGTTGTCCTTTATACCCACTTCTGTTGTGCTTGCAGACAAGGTGGACGAGTGTATGTTTGTGACCTGGAACAAGGATTTGGTCTGGCCACACAGGAGCCTTGGATTCAGTTTACCACTGTCCGCAAAAACATCCTTTTTGGGCGGGAATATGATGCCAGGCTGTTTGGGGAGGTGCTGGAGGCCTGTGCTCTCTCTGAGGACCTAAATGTGAGTGCCTAGGCTGGAAACCTGCCTGGGCCTTCTTGGCAGGCTTTTGCATCCATCCTGAACCTCATGGGATCAGTGTTTATTGTTTCAGACTGCTGCTCCAATGTCCCATCACACAGTGTTGCTCTGATTATCAAGCTCGCACCATTCTGAGTGTGCCCATACTTCTTTAAGGTGTGAAGTCACTCTTGTAGCACTTTGGGTGGTTTCTTCTGCTGCTGAGCCAAAAGCTCTTCATGCTGAGGAAAGGAGTTGTTCCTGCAGAGCTGATGACTGTTGGGTTTTTCAGACAGAACCTATCAGCAGCTGATGCTTTTTTGGGGGGAGGATCAGAAGCAACTACTTTGGGGTTTTGAAGGGCTACGTGAGTGCTCCTGACATATATTCTAAATTTGAGGTTTATGACTGTATTAGCCAGTAAACCTGGCTGCAAATATGGTATATATAGGAATCTAGCCTTCTCCTAGTTTATAAGCTAGTGCCTGATTTTCTGAAGTACCAAACTTTAGCAGCTCCTGTTTATTTTGGCCAGAGCTATGAATACTCTGTAAAGGCACGACTTCTATTTGAGATTTTGTAAAATACACCTATGCTACCAAACCAAGAGGAGACTTATTTCCAGGTACTGAAATTTGGTAGTTTTTACTGCTATGCCATTTGGAAGGACCCTGGCATAATTTTGATGCAGACACAGCCCTTGTTCTCACAGAAAATTACTGTATGCAATTACCTTGGACCAGAAGTTGCTCTCAATAGGTAGTTAAGATGTGACCACCCTATTCTGAAGTGTAAGAGATTTGTGTTGCATAAAAAACCTTGCCAGTTGTCTGTAGAACCAGTGTATAGATTGTTGCTTTGTTTAATTGTTGGTAAGGTGTCAGCCTTAGAAATTACTGCCAGAGGTTGGAGAGGGTCTCCTGTGTCCTGGTTTTGGGTCCCCAGCAGTTTCTTGTCCCTTTCTAAATTATTTTCTTGAATATTTCAGATTTTACCAGCGGGTGACCAGACAGAGGTGGGTGAAAATGGTGTGACACTCAGTGGGGGACAGAAGGCTCGAATAGCCCTTGCCAGAGCTGTTTACCAGGTAAATAACAAAGGCATTACTGTGTGGCAGATCTTGCCAAGTCAAATATAAAGAGTCTGGAAGCACTCAGCTATACAGTTCTGGCAGCATGTCTTTAAAGCACATTGTGCTAGTCTAAAGGTGCTGCCATACAGAGACACTTGGACTTTTCTGTACAGCACTGCCTGCTCCAGCAGGGCCAGCAGCTGTATCCTTTTTTCTTTTGTTCCCCTACCAGGAGAAAGAACTTTACCTCCTTGATGATCCTCTGGCTGCTGTTGATGCAGATGTAGCCAAACATATTATGCAGAAATGCATTTTTGGAGTTCTCAAACATAAGACCAGGGTCCTTTGCACTCACAGGACAGAGTTTTTGGAGAAGGCCGATGCCTTGTTGCTGATGGACAATGGCAGGATAGTTAAGACAGGTACACTGTCTGTCTTCTCAGGCGTTCACTTGGGCCTGTGTCTTGGAATGGCTTGAGGGGATTAGGATTGACTAGTGGGGAACCCAGTGATAAAAGAGCACACTGAGAGCACTGCATGTGTGCAAAGATGGGGTGCAAGAGGATGTGCAGATGTACAGATAAAACAGGACAGCCCTGGATGTGGGGAGCTGGTGAGGCAGAAAGAGTAACAGGTTGAACGGAGCGGAGCCTTCAAGGGTACAGTTGCTGTATAACATTAGGAATGTTATGAGGGAACAAAACTGGGTCATTTCAGAGCAAGAGGCTGTGGGAGGGTGGAAAGTTGTCACCCGCTCCTCACAGATGCTGAAGAATTTGCATGTCTCTCTTCGCAGGCACACCAGCTGATATCCTGCCACTTGTTGAAGCCTTCCCCAAGTTCAAGGATACAAACAAGGGGGATAAGGATAAAGGTCTGTTCCTGATGAGCTTAAGGGTGGCTGGGGCAGCCCAGCTGACCTTCCAGACAGAACCTGTACCTGATGGCTTTAGAGCAGAACTCCCATCATCTTGTTCTGCTGTGGCAGTGCTGATATGTGGGTGGTGTATACACAGAAGAACAGAAGGTCCACATATCATTGGGTATTGGTCTGGATCAGTATTTGAACCTCTTGTTCCACTTGTAGCCCAGTTTTGGATGAAGAACAGCCAGGGTTGCTGCACCTGTCTTGAAAGAGGAGAGAGGAGGGGAAAAAAGTGTCCCTCATAGTTTAGACTTGCTCTCTTCACATTTAGGAACAGCTGCAGGAAGAATTTAACACTGCACTGACCTTTGCTTTTGCATCTATACCCACAGCCCCTAATGAACAGGGACGGGAAGAGGCCATAAAGACAGAGGCAGAAGAACCAACCCAAAACCATAATCTCATCCACAAGGAGGAAGAGAAGAAAGAAGGGGCAGTGGCTTTTCAGGTGTACAAGGCCTATTGGATGGCAATGGGCAGCTGCTTAGCAATATCAATCCTCTTCTCACTGTTCCTGATGCAAGGTGAGGCAGTGACCCAGCAGCACATCTCTCTTTAGACACTCCTCTCCTCTTGTCTCATTCCCTGGCTGCATGGAGTCCAGAAGGAAAGATGCCAGGGCTTTGAACACTCACCTCTGTGGCAGTGCTGTGTTACTGCTGCACCTCAAGGCTCTTCACTTGCTCCTGCTCTACTACTAACAGGGGGAAGACTATACTTGGCAGTGAGACTATTCAAAAAGTTTTCCAGCAGCTTCCCCTTTAGCTTCATGTTTGCTGATTCAGAAGTAGAATTTCTCTTTACATAGTCTGTATTTCTCTGTAGCATCCAGAAATATCTCGGATTGGTGGCTGTCGTACTGGATCTCCAGGATATCCCAGACAGCAAATACCTCTGGGATGGCCTGCTCAGCTTCCCTGCCTTCCCCAGAGCTGCTTCTCTTCTCCACTGCTGGGCTTGTGTAAGTAAATATGGTCCAGAGGTGCCAAAGGGAGCAGGAAAAGTCCTTAAGTGCATTTCAGGTGAAGATCCTGGAGAGCAGGGATAGATAAACTGACCACTTCACTTCAGGGGATGTGTGTGGCTGCCTCGACAAAGAGAATCAAAATCCCTGACCTGATAGTGTGCCAGAAAGGCTTCTGTCTGTGGCTGATGGAAGACCCCTAGCTGCATAGTAATCAGAGTGTTTGCCCTAACATGCCAAAGGAGTGTAACAGGAGTATCAGGCTAAAGTATCCCGATTTCCTCTGCTGTATGCTCTTGGGTTCTCATGCCCTGTCTGTGAGTTTACTGTCAGGAGGATGTTGGCAGATTCATTATCTTCCTCCTTTTTTCCAGTTCCCCCATTCAAGATCTGGACAAGACCCCAGCCCCTCCCAATGTCTCAGTGGATGTGAATTTCTACCTGGTAGTTTATGGGAGTATTGCAGGGGCCAATTCCCTCTTCACCATTATCCGGGCGTTCCTCTTTGCTTATGGTGCTCTCCGTGCTGGCTCTGTCATTCACAACCGACTGCTCCAAAGGGTTCTAAAGGTAATGGGCACAAAGTCCAGAGCAGGCTGAGGCTCCTGCAAGCTGCCATTCTTCTCATAGCTGGGAGTACGGGTGTGGGAGATAGGTTAAGGTTTCTGTTGGTATTGGCTGGGAGGACTGTATTCCAAAGGGCTGCACCACAGCCAGCACCAGGGGCCAATGAGCAGGGTTCAAAATGTCTTGTTCATTCCATGGAAGGATGATTTACAGTTCCCACCTGCATCTGTTCATTCATTAGCCTTAGATGTATAGCCAGTCAAGTCAAAGTAGCTTTTACAGGATGGTGATTTCAGATTTAGATGCGATTGGAAGGAATTATTAAGCAAGGTGTAGGGCTGATGCTGGCATATGGTAGTTAACTTTATGTTTTTGGCTTCCTTAGGTACTCAGGCTAGAGTTAGGATTAGGAGATTGGAAGTTCAGATTAGAGGCTAGATTTGCCTAGCTACTGTTAGGCCATGATGGTGTCTGAGTGCCTGCTTTCTCAGTAGCTGTCAGCCATTTGATACAGAAGGAGTGCTTCCTTTTTCCATGCAAACAGTGTGTGAGTTGTTTGGCTGCTAGTGGATGCTGGCTTTGGAGGCTGAGGTAAGGAAGTGGGTTGTGGTGGCCACCTCCCTGTGGCCTTATCTGCTCCCCTTGGTGCTGCTCTCCTGCACACTGTTCTGTGGTTGGATCTCACTGCACCTGACTGGCTCTTACTGTCTGGTTCCCTTACCGCCAGGCCACAGTCACCTTCTTTGACAGCACACCAACAGGCCGCATCCTGAACCGCTTCTCCTCAGACCTGTACTGTGTGGATGACAACCTGCCATTCATCCTCAACATCTTCCTAGCCAACATCTTCGGGCTCTTGGGCATGCTGGTGATAATGACCTATGGCCTCCCTTGGATTGGTCTGGTCTTGCTCCCTCTGGCTGTAGTCTACTTCTTCATCCAGCGCTATTACCGATTCACATCGCGGGAGCTGAAGCGCCTGCATAGCATCACCCTGTCTCCCATTTACACCCACTTCTCAGAGACCCTCTCGGGACTGAGCACCATCAGAGCCATGCGGGCATCAAAGAGGTGAGCAGGGAGCACAAGCACCCGGACAGACAGAGCTCAGAGCTTTGGCTTTATAGGCCAAGGCCTTCCTCTTGTGGGGCTGGTTATAGGGTGGCTGGAATGCCCTTTGTCCAGGGCAGCAGGAGAGGAATTTGAGTGATGCAAACCTCTGTTGTGTGCCTGACAGGTTTGAGTTGGAGAATCAGCTGCATCTGGAGCAGAACCAGCGCTGTCTCTTTGCCAGCAAAACAGTGATGGAGTGGCTGGACATCCGCTTGCAGATGATTGGGGTTGCTGTGGTTACTGCTATAGCAGGGATTGCCATCATCCAGCACCAGAAACAGCTGGGAAATCCAGGTAGACTGCCAGGGACTGATCAATGTCCTCTCCTAGGCTGTGCCCAAGGGGTTCCTCCTCTCCCAGCCCAGAGCTACACATGTTCCTACACTGGGGTAAGATCTAGAGCTCCTGCTTCCTGTAGCAAGTCAACCACAGTGTAGTGCTTCAGTACCTGTCTCTGCTCCTGTGTGTCCCCAGCCTCAAGTGTGACCCCAGACTTCAGAGTCCCGACTTTTCCTTTTTTTTTTGCCAGCTCCTTCCCTGCCTCTAACATTCTTGCTTATGCTTTTGTCCTCACAGGACTTGTGGGCCTGGCACTCTCATATGCCCTGTCTGTCACAAACCTGCTCTCAGGCCTCATTGACAGTTTCACTCACACAGAGATGATGATGGTGAGTGTGGAGCGGACAGAGGAGTACACCACAGACATCCCCATGGAGCCTCAGGATAAACTGGTCCAGGTAAAAGCTCAAATGTGGTCTCAGGTACTGGCCCATCTTCTGGCTTTTTGCCCTGCACTTGCTCCCCAGGGAGATCACAGGGTTCCAGTGAATGGGTGGAGGGCCCTCACCACAGAGACCACCTTGATCACTCATCTTTTACGAGTGGATCTCTTGGGGAGGCTGAATCTCTGTCAGGAACTGGTGAAGGTGGGAGTGATGGGAAGGAGTAGGGAAGCAGAATGGTTGCTAGATACAAGCTGTGATGGAAGAACAAGCCTAGGAGTGGGCTGGAGGTGGGACTGGGCTGTGTGTTGGTTCTGCTCAGAAGCCAAGCAACCATCTAAAGGGAAGGGTGGAGCTTGGACTGTGGGGAGGTGATGGTGAAGATGACAATCCGTCATTATCATACCCTTTCTCACCTGTGTATTCCTCTTAGGTTTCTGCTGACTGGCCAAGCAAGGGGCTTGTGGAGTTCCAGCAGGTGGTCCTGGCATACAGAACAGGCTTGCCTAATGCACTTGACGGCGTGAGCTTCACTGTTTACCCCGGAGAGAAGCTGGGCATTGTGGGTCGCACAGGATCTGGAAAGTCCACCCTTTTCTTGGCCCTTTTCCGTATGGTGGAGATAAAATCAGGCCAGATTCTCCTCGATGGTGTTGACAGCCAGCTGGTGGGCTTGGAGGAGCTGAGGTATGGCTGAGCAGAGTGAAGAGTAGCTGATGATGGCTGAGAGCTGTCAGTGGCTGGATGCCAAATTAAAGAGTGAGGAGCAAAGGACTCACTGTTGTGGCACCCTCTTTTCTGATTGTGGCAGCTTTTTATGAGTCTGTCTGTTGTTTCTCAACAGTTGTGCTAAGGAAACCAGGCTGAATATGTGACCCATGTTTCTGTGTGTCTAAGATTTGTAGCAAACTAAGACACCGTAGCCACATTTCACAGAGAAAAGCAAGGCACAATTCTTCCCAAGAATATTCTTATCTCATTTGCTGTGCCTGTGTTTGTGCAAAAGTAGAATACAACATGGAGATTGTTTGCTCAAAGTCATGGTGTTTTGTTTCCTTGGCCTATCAAGGCCAAGAGAGTGTGTGTGTGTGTGTGTGTGTGTGTGTGAGGACTGTTGGGTTACAGTCACGAGATTCAGTGCAGTGTGTGCAGTTGTGTGCAAAGTTGAGTGCTTGGCAGATTCAGTTGTAGATGTATAGAATAATATAGTATAATAAAGTAATAAATTACCTTCTAATATCAATAAAGTCAGATACATCATTCTCTCCCCTTGTTGGAGCCATCACAACATTGCTTTAAGACACCCCATGAAAAAAGAAGTAGCAGATCTTTGCTTTTCTGCAGAATTCATCCCATGAGCCCTCAGCTTTTGTTTGCTTGCAGATCTAGGCTGGCCATCATCCCACAGGATCCATTTTTGTTCAGTGGCTCAATCAGAGAAAACCTGGACCCCCAGGGAAAACGGACGGATGCTGAGCTCCACGAGGTGCTGGAGCAGTGCCACCTGTGGGATGCTGTTACTCAGATGGGTGAGCTGGAAACCAGTGAGAAGCAGCTGATGAGTGCGGGTTCTGCAAGAGGAGGGAAGGGCTTAGCTCAGGCAGGGAGCTGAGGTGGGTGCAGTAGGGAATGTGTTAGGCAAGGTTAGAACCGGTGTGCGAACAGGTCAGTGAGACCTGGTGGCATTACCTGACATTTGGAGGCAAATGGACTGGCAGGTGATGGATTGGGTGGCAGAAGTTTGCTGGTGAGACCAAGCCTCAGTGGGTGTTAGAGGAGTAGCTGAGAGATAAGCCAGGCCTTAGTTCTCAGGGAACTGTGCCAGATCTTGCTCGTGTCTAAGTGTAAAGGCTCCAGTTCCTAAGGCCTGGGCCTGAGCAGAATTGGGATTTTGTGTGCTACTGGGAAAACCTTGGACTGGTGGAGCTGTCTGGGGCCCTGTGTAGGTGATGCAGGTGACTGCTGATCTTGATCCCTGCAGGTGGACTGGACAGCGAGCTGGGAGAGAGGGGAAGGAGTCTGTCTGTGGGACAGAGGCAGCTGGTGTGTCTGGCCAGAGCCCTCCTGACGCAGGCCAAGGTGAGTGCCCTGCCCCCGTCGCAGCAAGGGGGAGGGTGACCTGCTGGTGGCTGCCTGGGGACAGCAGAGTGAGCACTGCAGAGTTGGAGGTGTCATGGGAACAGATATCCCGTGCTAACTTCTCAGGCTGTCTCTAGCCAGGGAGTGGGGTCTCTGCTGTGGTGCTTGGGAGCTGCCTTCACTCTGTGTCCCTGGCAGGTGCTGTGCATCGATGAGGCCACAGCCAGCGTGGATCAGCAGACAGACCAGCTGCTGCAGCAAACCATCCGCCAGCGCTTCGCTGACAAAACTGTTCTGACAATTGCTCACAGGTATGGAAGAACCTCTGTGCCTAAATCATCCTGCCACTCTCAGGGAGAGGTGGCTTCACATGCCGTGCCTGCGCTTCAGGCTGAGCATGGAGGTCTCTGTGATAAGGTTTTTTATGTGCCAAAGCTTGACCTTGCCTTTTGCCTTTTCTGCTGGGTGCTGGAGCAACTGGATGTGAAAAGAGGAAAATGTTGTACCCAGAAGTTGGTCGCAGCAAAGGGCAAAATGCAGCATCATTTCTCTTCCTGGGCACTGCCTGCTGGCAGCGGTAGGGCAGGTGAATCGTTTCTTGTGGTTCTGCCACGTTAGGGCGAGGAGTAATGGGGAACTATCCTATGGAAAGGGGCAGAGTGGAGACAGGGGAGGAGTAGGTGTCCCTGGCTCAGTAGAGGGCAGTGCAGGACAGCCAGCAGCAAAGGGCTGCAAGCCAGCTCCTGGATGGTTCTGTCCTTTGAGTTTTAGTTCCAGCCTGCACCTTATACCAGCGAGATGATAGACACTGCCCAGGCAGGACAGGACAACAGTGGTTGCCTCCCATCAGAGCGACTAGGAGTAGAATCAGTGGATGGTTGCAGCCAGAGAGAGGAGGGCAAACGTGAATACTGCAGAGAAGGGATGGATCAGCATTAGGTGGTGTTCTCTACTCTTACTCTTGCCAAGTGGAGGAGCATTTGGAGGAGGGTTATGCAATTGTATGGAGGGTGTTTTCAAAGCACAGAGGTTACCACAAAAATAAAAATCAAATGAGCAGGTGGCAAGGCCTGGTGTCCTGCTGCACAGGAGTGGGAGTGATGGATGACAGGCAGGGTGGGCTGGGCCTGGCTAGTGAATCAAGTGGGTCTTGTTAAATACATTATGTAGGAGGGAGGCAGGAGGGGTGTGAAGGGAATGTGGTTCCTACACTAGGGATGTTAGGCATAAATAAAGTAGAAGTGCAAGGGCACTGTGGGCTGAGGTGTGTGTTTGGGTTGGGTGTGGGGATGCCACCTTTGATGGGGGAGTAATTAAAGAGGAGAAACAGCAGAGGAAGGAGTGGCAGAAGGCAAAGCAGCAAGACTGAGTTGAAGATGGCCCCAGCCCCTTTTCCACTGGGATGAAGAGCAATGGGGGAGAGCAGCAAGGAGAGACAGGTGATGATGGAGTTGTTTTGTCTCCATGGTTTTTCCATGCCATTCAGCTTTGGGTAAAACCCAGGATGGGTTTTACCCAAAGTGACTCTGTACTGGTCTCTTTCCCCTCCAAGTCATTTCCAGTGCTGCAGCCTGCACTCTTTTGGAGATGAACATGTAATCAGAGTCTTGAACTCCATGCCTTTTACCTGCTCAAATCCTGTATAGTCTCTTCCTTGTGATTTGCAGCTTCACAGGGTTGTAGTTTCACACTGAATGGTGCATGACTGTGCAAAAACATTCCTGCTGTCCTGTCTTCCCTATGCAGAGCCAGAGGCTGCTGTTCTGCTGGCAGTCTGGGCAGACCTGGGCACATATGTGTGCAGTGGGTCCTGTGGTTGGCTGTCTGGCAAGTACAAATCCAGTGGTGGTGGTAGCATAAGCAAAGATGCTAGACTGCAGGGGAATAGCAGCTGATGCACAATTTCTGCTGCCCTTGGGGGGTGGCAGGCGAGGAAATGTTGGGGCAAATAAAGCAACTCACTAACCCCTGCGGGAATGGAGACATTTTGTGCAACCCCAGAATCAGGCATGCCCCGAGCTTCCCTCCACAGAACCTCCCTCTGTGCTCCTGGTGCCCTGCCATGCCCAGCAGCTGGAAGGCATCACTGTGCTCTCCTAAGAGGTGCTGCACTTCAGCAGTGAGCAGAGGCTGTCTGGGGAGCTGCACTGCACTGAGGCCTTGAGTGCAGAGGGAGATCCTGCACAGCTCCTAATGCTGGCCATGTCTTGGGCCACCCTTAACAGCAGGGGTATCCAGAGCTTCTCCTCAGATCCAACAGCATGTGTCCTGGCATTTGTTGTCCACAGGCTGAACACCATCCTGGACTCGGACCGCGTGCTGGTGATGCAGGCTGGGAGAGTGGCAGAGCTGGATTCACCCGCCCGCCTCAGCCAGAAAGATGGCTCCTTGTTCCAGCACCTCCTGCACAGCAGGCAGCAATGATCTCCCTCCTGGACTCAGCCCAGGCAGCCCTTCCAGCTGGGTGCCTGGCATTCCTCACACCTCAGACACCAGCCCTGCCCCTACAGGGCGAGGAACTGCTGAGGTGAGGGAGGGGCTTATTCCTGCCTGCAGGCAGCAGCTGTGTGTCCTCAGGGACAGGAGCATGGCACTGTGGCCTTTCCTTTAATAAGGAAGATGTGACCTGCTGTTCAGAGTTATGCAAGCCTGGTTGGTGGGATCCTGCTCCCCTCCAAGGCTTCCCTTTGAGATTACAGAGGGATTTTCTACTCACTGTAGAACCAGTAACTCCTAGTTTGAGACTTAGTCAGACATATGCAATGTAAAATAAAGTGGAAATATCCTTGTGAAGCTGTTAATTCAGGTCCTTGGCCCTTTTCCTCACCAGACACTTATTTCCTTATGAGATACAAGAGGGGTGCCCTCTCTACTTGAAGACAGCCCTACCTCCCTCTGCTATTCCCAGAAGGCTTTTCCAAGCCCAGAAGGTTGCACCCAGGGACCTTGCTACTTTTCCTCTGGTTTTCAGTGGAGAAGGCCTTTCCCTGGAGGGGCTAGAATGCAATTAAAGTTGCATTAAAGGCCTCTAAGGCTAGTTTATTTGAAGACCACACCCTCAAGGGAAATTCTCTATCCCTCCTGCCCTGCTCCCAGCTGCACAAAACCCACAGCTGCTTTCAGTTTTAGGATCTTGCTTTTGACATAGGTACCTGGGACTCCTTCTTCCCAACACTCTTAAGGCAATGCCTAGCCCACACCTTTGCTGTGCTGTCCAGGGGTAGGTGCCATTCCTTCCCTGACGCTGTAGGAGCCATCCCCACCCCTGCAGATGGAGAATAAGGCAGGACAACTCCTGTGCCACAGTCTGGGTTTGCATTCGTGAGGGAAGTGATGGAGATACTCAGCAAGCTGCTGAGCAACCTGATCTACTTGGATCTGCTGAGAGCAGGAGGTTGGTGTTCAGAGGTCCCTTGCAATCTAAATTGTTTTATGATTCTCTGATACACTGTTTCTGAGCTTGTACTTGTTTTATTTGATAAAGGTACATAATCTATCCATGTATTAAAAAAATAATCTTTCTGATGAAGTCCCAGTCCCCTCTCCCAGGTCTCACTCCTGGCCTGAGCAGTCATTTCTTGGCTCACTTCACACCACCTTGGACCCAGCTCTGCAACCCTACAAGCCAGTAGTAGGGTTTGGGTTGTGGGGAGTTTTGCCCCACTGCTTAGCCATCTATGCCCATGAGAAGGCACAGAAATCCCTGGTCCTGGGAGAGATTCAGGTCCTCATGCTGCACACCAGACCAGCACAGGCAGGAACATCTTGTACAAAGGCTAAGTGACCTGACCATCTGCTGCCTCTCAGCCATGCTTTAGCAATGGTGGAAAAGGCAGTTTTGTGTCTGCTTCCTATGTTCATCCCAGGCTCACATCCACTGTGGGGAGTTCAGGCTTTGTTGTATCGAGGAATGCTGCAATGACTGATAGGAGGTTAGAGCCAGCTGCCTGCCTCCGAGTGAATGGGAGAGGAAAGGAGAACCTGGATCCTGTATTGCTCCTCAACCAGCCACAGCACAGCCTTGTCCATCTCCAGCTTCACCTATGAGGACATACGAGAAGGACCAGCTCAGGCCCAGAGGAGAGCAAATAGTGAGGCAGAAGTGCACACTGCAGAGGCAAAGGATCTTGGTCATTTGTGGACAGACCAGAAAGGACGGCTTAGTAAGTGAGTCAGAGAGACTCCTGGATTATCAGGAGGAAAGCATGGAACACGTTTGTAACCCCCAAGTCTGACAGCAAGAGGAGGGTGCATCAGCCAGGGCAGAAGAAGGGCATGAGATCTGCAATGATTTTTGAAGTCTCTTTGAACTGGCTCACAGAACCACAAGGCCAGGGAGCAAGGGTGTTTGCTCACTCCCTAGGGACATGGCATCTGAAATGACAGCCTCCAGAAACAGCCAGGAACTACGCCATACGGTACTGTGGCAGGGAGACCCATGCAGCCACAACTGTATCAAAGGCCCCAGAAGAAGCATCCCAACACCAGCAGAAATGAGGATAAATCCCCTTCCCGTAGTCACAGAGAGGAGTTACAAAGAGTCTGGCAGTATTTGGGCTTGCAGGAGGGCTGTGCCCTCCTCAGCACTACCTGTCCTGTTTCTGAGAGCTGGATCAGATGACAGCGGTGCCTGTGTGGCACGGGCTGCTGCAGGCAGTGCAGCACTGCTCCCCTGCAGGGCTGGCCCAACACAGCCCTGCCTTCAAGTGCCGTGGGTGCCAGCTGAGCCAGCCAGACAGGAGACAGCTCAGACCCAGGCAGGGCCATCACACCAATGCTCAACACCCAGGGTTTTGTTGACATGCTTGCTGCCCTGGGAGCCCTTCCGTGCTGCCCAGTGGGTGCCGGTGTGGCTCCACAGGGCGCAGTTCAAGGGGTTTGCCAGCACGATGACCTGCCAGGGCCTGGTTCAGAGTCCTCGCAGCTCACAGCTCTGTGGTCTTCCTTGGCTCAATCAAGATGGTGTTGAGCATGCCCACCTGACACTCCTGGTCTTGGAGCTTTCTTGCAGCCTGAGAAGGGCTTTGGCACCAGTTCGACCTTTGACGGCCTCTCTGCCAGTTCCTCAGCATTAGCAGGACAGTGATGAGGACCAGCACTGCTGTCAGCACCCCGAACACCAGCACTGTCACCAGCTGGGCTTCACTCAGCCCTGAGTCCCTTTGGGTCACTACCTCCTTCACAGAGATTTTCAACAACCCTCCCCCCGGCTCCTTCTCACTGTGGTTGGCCACACGCCGCCCTGTAACCACAGTCCTGATGGGCTCTGGCTGTGTCACCCCCGGCGTCTCACTAGTGGTGCTTTTCACTCCTCCAGCATTCTCATGGTTTGCAGGGTTGTAGGGAGGAGACCAGGTGGGCTCAGGGACGGAGATCTCACAGGTCTTGCCAGTGAAACGGTCGGGACACAAGCAGTCATAGTCATTGATGCGGTCATAGCACTTTGCCCCATTTTTGCACGGCTGGCTGGCGCAGTCGTTGATGTTGATGGTGCAGAAACGCCCCTCAAAGCCCGCCTGGCACTGGCAGGAGAAGCGGTTGACGCCGTCGTGGCAGGTGGCCCCGTTGGCACAGGGGCGCATCAGGCAGTCGTCCACGTCGTGCTCACAGAGAGCCCCCACAAAGCCAGCCAGACACCGGCAGGTGAAGTTACTGGCAAAGCCATTTTCATCTTGGCATTGCCCACCATTCTTGCACGGAGACCTGTATGGAGAAAGCAAGGATAGGTCATGGCCCTGGAGACCAAGCAGCTTCCCCTACCCCAGGGAGGTAAACATGCAGAGTTGCTTGCATGGTCAGTGTGTCCAGCTCTCCATGGGGGCAAGCTATCTCTAGAGAAGACTGGATGGGAGTTTCTGTCTCCTTGAGTGAGAGGCCGTGGGACCTCCTCAAAGGCTGTGGCTGTGCACAGACCCACCACCCATCAGGGAACGTCTTCAGCCAAACGACCTGAAGAGGAAACATGCCCTCCTGATGTTCCCCAAAGGCATCATGGATGGCAGCTCACCATGCCTACAGCAGTTTGGCTGCCTGGGAGATAGGATGTCCTAGGCATGATGAACAAGATTCCTGTCCTCCTACAGCAGGGACAGGAATCTGTTTGGATTGCAACAAAGCCCTTTCCCTGGTGGGACCGTGCACTGCACGCTGCTAAACCAAAGCCAAAGGTGATTTTGGCTTAACTACATTATTGTATGGAAATTCACAGGTAACGAGCCAAGCTGGGCCTCCGCTTGGCAGTGTGTGACCCAAAGTTAATGGTGTCTGTAATCTCACTGCAGTGTCTCACCCTGCCTTCTCACATGGCCCTGTCTTCATCTCACAGTCCTTCCCGTGGAAACCTTCTGGACACAAGCAGGAATACTCCCCATCTCGATCGTAGATGCACTGTGCTCCGTTCTGGCAGGGGGACTGGTGTTCACAGATGTGTATGTCTGAGGGGAAAAAAATGGTGTGAATTAGGGAGACAAGATGTGGCCAACTCAGTGCAAACAGAACCCACCAAACCCCCTGGGGATGGAGAAATGGCAGGAGCTTCTCTCTTCTCCCCTCCACTAGGTACCTGCAGCAACAGAAGTGCAGTGTCTGTGTGGTTGTGAAGATGCAGTGCATGCCAACTGTCTGACTAGTGGAGACCCCCTGACAAGTCCCTGGGCTGGAGAAGGGGACTCCCCCAGCCACCTGCTGAAGGCAGGAAGCCTTGGGGAAAGCAGGGAATGCTGCTTGGAGTCCTGATGCAGTACGGGAAATGCAATGAGTTCATCTGCTCCGTTTCCTGAGGCTGGCCAGTGTCATGCCAGCTCTTGCCATACAGCCAGGGAACAAGTGTCAGCAGTCTGACCTCTCTTGCAGGAAGGGAATGGTCCCAGCTGTGGCTGCCAGGTAACGTCCCATCTCCCAGGCAGCCAAAATGGCATCACCCAGATGGCTTCTGGCTACACTGGCTGACATGACCATGAGGGTGTGCTGGGCTCCAGAGGTGGGGCTGTCGAGCCCACAACTCACCTTTGTCACAGAACTTGCCAGCCCAGCCAGAGTGACAGATGCACTGCCAAGGCTGGTGGCACGTGCCGTGAAGACAGCCTGGCATACGCACGCACTCCTCGCAGTATTCCCCCTCCCAGCCTGGATCGCACCTGCAGGAGGACAGGGCAAAGCAGCATAATCAAATCAAATCAAATCATCAAATCAGATCCAAGCAGGGGCTGCACAAAAACTGTCTGTGTGCTGTGCAGGGCTCCTACAGACACAGCAGTGCTTGGAAACCCTCCCAAAAGGCCCCATGGACCCCCTAGCTCCCTCCTCCAGGGGTAAGTACTGGCGTCTCATCTGCCCAAGGAAGCAAGCAGGCGGAGCAGGAGCAGACACTCCCTGCAGCCAGGGAGGGTGAGTGGCCAGCAGCACAGCTCAGCAGCTTCACTTTCACTGCCCACATCCCTCTGCTCTCCTCCAACCAGCCACTCTGTATACACCCCTGCTCAGGAATTCCTGTGCCTCCCACAGCAGGCAGCCACTCCTGACAGGCAGAGAGAAGCCCATTCCTAACTCTGAGCTTCCTGAGGGAAAGGGACAAGAGGCTGCTGTGGTCTGTGTGTTTCACTGCTCCTCTCTGCATTACAATGTGTGTCATTTTTTGTCTGGAGTGCACTGTAAGCCAGCTGTGAAACCTTGCTTGCTGTGGCTGGTGCACAGAACAGACTCCTCAGCCAGCTCACAGGGGCAGTACAATGGGAGAACCTGCAGCACACAAGGAGCCTTCTGGCCCCAGAGGAGCAGGGCAGTGTCAATGCCTAAGTAAAGCCAAGCTGCATGGCTCCCGTGGCAGGCATCCCTCAGACCTGCCAGCTCCAAGGCAGAAAGCAAGCGATAACAAGATGAGAGCTGAGAGGAGGTGGCACCAAGCCACAACAAAAGATATACTCAAACCAGCACAAAATGAAACCCAATAGAAACAACACAGTTTCTAGAGTAAGAAAGGGGGTTAATTTTCATGGCTGGGGCTCATTTCAGCACAATGTGTGGTGACTGCAGTTCTTTTGGGCTGGCCCACAGCTGCACTTTCAAACCTGGGCTGGCTGTTGTCACCTGTATGTAGTTCCAAAGAGATAAGGAGTGAGGAAAATGGTCAAAAACAAAGTGTGTGTATATATATATATATATATATATATATATATATATATATATACACACACATATATTATCTAGAGGCTTTTCTCTGGAACTGGAGGTGATGCCATGTGCCTGGTATAGTCTGGGGAAATACATTCATACCTGGACAGCCCTGAGCAGAGGGATGTGGTTACCCCCACCCCCCAGTACCTGCAAGGAGCAGGTGCTATCAACTCTTCCACTTCTCCAAAAGGGAGCTGGCCAACCTAAAAACTGCCAGGAAGGGGGGCAGGTAAGGAGCCAGGTCTCCCTGAGTTTGAGGTGATTTTCAGGTACTGCCAAGCCACAAGGTTCAGCAAATGCTCTGGGGGCCTGAAATCAGCAGCAGCAGCTCACGTGTGGAAAGGTCTGCAGCTGGGACACCTGCCACATGGTGACATGTGGCCTTTCTCAGTGGAGCTTTGCAGCACCCTGCTCCCCCAGGCAGCCACAGCTGCTGAAAGGGCTCAGAGAGGAGCTCTGTGCAGCTGCAAAAGGGGGCCCAGCCAAACCAGAGCTGGACACTCCCCGGTGCAGCAGTCAGCAAGAACAAGTGGCCCAGCTGTGGTGTGACACCAGGGGCTGTGCTGTGCAAGGGGACTGACCATGCTCTGGTGAGGAGAACGAGGTGGCATTGAGCAGTCTGTCCCCTTGCAGCCACAAGTGTCCCAGCCAGCCCAAAGCCAGCCTTTGCACCCTGGTGCTGCCTTACAGAGTGGGGGCTGCAGATGGCCCTGCAGTGGGACAACAGGCCGTGGGTCTGTGGCAGCCCAGAGCACTTACATGGTGCTTCCCAGGCTGAAGTGCAGGGTCAGGCTCTGAGCTTTGACCCTGCAGGATCTGGGCACCAGCTGGAGCTGGGATGCCAAGTACCACATATGCACTTCTGCTGCTGTAGCTCACAGCTTGCTGGTAAACCCTTTATGAAAAACATCCAGAGATCCCCACCACAGCTCAGGCTTCTGAGAGGGGACCCTTGAAGCCCTCAGTTACATGCATAGCTGGAAGCCTTCTCTTCCATGCCCCGGGGGGAGCACCTCCATCTCAGTCAGTGAGGGGGCCAAGCAAGCTGGCAACCCTCATACCTGCTCTGCTCCCTGATGACTTATCATATCTGAGCCTAAAGGCTGCTTCCCATCACCCAGGCATGGCCAGGCTGTCCTAGGCTTCCCTGTAGACAAAAAGGGCTCAGCAGAATAACAGTGCTCAGTGTGTGAAGGTGGGCAGGGAAGCGCTGGAGCAAAGGCTAGAGGGGACCAGCAAGAGTCTGAGGCATCAACACCTCTCACTCCAGAGTGTGTCAGGTAAGAAGAGAGCAGAGTCATCCGTTCCAGGTGTGGGTGAGTGGAGGAGGAGGTGCTTCAGCTCTGGGCAGGGGTGTAGGCACCAGGGACACGGTGTCAAGGAGAGCAGTCACAGTCAGGAGCAGCAGAGAGCCAGACAAGCCATACCTGCACTTCCCATCCTGGTCACAGCAGCCGTGGGCGAGATTGCAGCGCTCACTGCAGTCATCCCCTGCAAGACAAGAGACTTGGATTAAGCAGAGACTATAGATGATTCCAGATCTGCCTGTGGCCCTGGGTGTTTCCTTAAGTGCTCAGCCTACCTGTCCCCCGAACTGTAAGGGAGGGAACCTTCCTTTCACTCATTGATGCCACACAAGAAATTAAGATTACACAGTCCACTGTCTATAACACTGTCTTTATTGAGAAATGGGTCTCTGCTCCAAAACTACCCAGTCTCTGGTCATCTTCCTCACCTTTTCTCTGCTGCCTCCCTTAGATTTTGGGCCCTTCTGGCCAAGAGCTGGGGCTGCCTGTGCATTAACACAACCTGTGTAATAGGGACTGACCTACCTGGGACCTTGGTCCCACAGTCTTGCATCAAGTATGGTGGGAGAGCTCAGGACCAAGTACTGCAAGCGGCACAAAGGGGCCAAGGATGGAAATGGAAAGAATGGTTCTTCTTTACCTGCCAGGATGTCACTGTCTCCAAGGACAGCTATTGGCACAGAGCAGTCTGACAGGGGCTCCTGCCCCCTTCTGGGACCTGGTTGCCAGCACTCCCCTTCCAGCACAGGGAAGCAGGACTTGGCCTCACATGGGGCCAGGTATCCAGTTCTGTTTATTTATTTAAAAGCCACAGAAGCTGTAACTGAGCCATGGCCTCACTGTGCCACTTCTCAGCCTCTCCTTTGTGCCAGGTGTTCCCTTTCATCTCCACCTTCCCCTCTTCCCCACCACTTGCTTGCATCTTAGCTCCACAGGGTAGCTGGTTGACTCTGGCTCCATGAGCAGCAGAACTAGAGCAGATGTCAAGAAGCAGGAGGTTTCTCCAGAAGTCTTGTGCAAATCTTTTGGAGGCCAGCCCCAGGAGGTGAATGTCTTTACCTGAGCCCCTCCATCCTGGACCGAAACAGATTAAAGCTCCCATGCCTAGAGATGTGCTCAGGCTTCCCAAGCAGCATTTTGTGCTGCCTGGGAAAATGAGCAGGGGAAGAAATCCCCTGTGCATGCAATTTTGCTGCAGTGAGGCAGCAGGTCCCACTGCACAGGGCCAGAGCCTCCTAAAACAAGTCACTATGGAGCTGGAGCAGCATCCTGGGACTGCTCAGCCACAAGCCTGGGTATTGCCACCTTTCCTATTTGTAACCATCTCTCCTGGCACATGGCTTTGGGAATTTACTGCTTATCTAGAGCAGGGATAGAGCAAACTAATCTTTGGGAAAGGATTTTGTCTCACTGGATCCAGAGTTAGCTGTTCACTTTTGGGACCTTCTACCCCCTGAGCAAGCTCATAGGGTGAATGGGTTCCCAAACTAAACTGAGAGAGAGCAGCAGGGATGTCTCTGTCAGTCTGCTCAGGCACTGCCACCCCTGTGGGCAAGAGTTTCTAAGGTACCTCCAGTGTCACACCCCAGAAGATTTAACAACCGGGCAGCATTTTCTGCTTTTCCAAGTCAGACCATCTCGATTTTGCATGGAAAACTGAGGAGACTTCAGGAATGCCAAGGACAGGTTTGGAAAAATGGATATGAAGGAGAAGGACCCATGTCTACAAAGACTCACCTTGCACAAGCTGGTGATGGGCCAAGAGGATCCAAATCAAGGACATGAGCTGGAGACAGAAACTCCTGAGCATGGTCAGTGTGGCCCCACCGAGATGAACACCTACAGGGAGAAAAAGAGCTAGCTCAGCAAAATCCCTTGGCTGACACCACAGTTCCTCTCTACTGCCTGGGAGTTTGAGTTGAAACATCCAGTTTTATACAGCCTCGTCACCACACTCCCCTCTGTTCCACCCAGACTCCTCCCTCTAAGTCAGCATTGGGGCACTAAGAATTAAAAAGCTTTTGAAAATGTGTGTACAGGAGAACCTAGAGTGCAGACTCGATCCTGAGTGTGTAATAGCTCAGGCTGCTGCAGCACATCTTGGAGCAGGGTGCTGCTGTCAGGAGATCAGAAACCCAAAAATACCCACCCAGCTGTGGGGACCTTCATCTTCCCTCCCTAGATCTGGGATGCTTCAGCTTCGTGTTAAATAAGGTCCTCCTGTGCACATTTGCATGAATAGATGGGCTGAGTGTTCTTCACAGTGCCCAGGCTGCTTTTCAAGCCCTGCAGCAGAGCAGGGAGTCCAGTGGATCTAGCAGAGGAGCAGGCACAAAACAGCAGCCCTCTTTCACTGTGGTCCAAGCAAGAGAGTGCAGCAACAGGCACTAGAGCTGGGCTGCAGCCCCAGGCAGGAAATGTGAACACACACCTCTCACTAGGTGTGTTCCTTTTCCTCAGCTGTCCTGCAGAGAGCCCCGTCAGCCCGAGGTTCCTGCACCCATCTATTTTCCGACCGCCTTCTGCCCTCTTGAAATAGCATTAAATACTTTCCAAAAATGCTTCATTCCCTCCCAGCCTTCTGGGGTTGTTAAGGGCAGGAAATTCAAGGGTGATATCATAAATATATTACTGTAATGAGATGGGAGGGGTTAAACAGTTCTGTTAAGAGCATGGTGAAGGTATGGAGCAGACTCTACCCAGCTGCGTGGGTGTGATGAACAGGGGCATTCCACTTTCAGCTTGACTCTTCAGCTCTGGAAGGTTATGTTTGGTCCATAGTTGTGTGAGAGACTTCTAAGATGGGGACATAAGTCTTCCCACTCACACGTACACATGCATTGCAGGAAGAGGTTTTGGGGTCCCTGCTAAGAGCTTCACCGCCCCGGACAGGACAAAACAGCCCATAAAAGCAATGATGTTGCTTGAAGCATCTCTCCAGCAAACAAACCACCACCAACTAAGGATGCAGCATTTTCAGAGGGGCTACAGGATGTTACTGCCACTGTCCCAGCCAAATCCCAGCATGGATTGCTGCATCCTCCCTCCCCACAGTCCCTCTGACAACATGCTTGCAGGACTCTCCTTTGCCTCCTGCCCCTAAATACTGGGCAGTGGCAAACAGCTGCTGCATTTCAGGAGAGGGTGAAGCAATTGCTATGAAACTTATAAAATAATTTAGGGCTGAAGAGTGGTATCATGTTCCTTCAGGGCTGTGAGGAGCACAAGCTCCGATCATATGCCATTGCAAAGGCTATGGCTATCCCCATTGCAAAGGCTGTGCTATCCCCATTGCAAGGGCTGATTTTCCCCCACAGCTCCCCACTCGAGGTGCAGCCTCTCAGGCCTCCTGACCTAGTCACCCCGTGGGTGCTGCTCCCAGCAAAACCCCCGGGGTCGCCCCAGACCCCGGCATCCTGGCTGGCAGCTGGTGCCCGGGAGAGGTGCGAGCAGCTCTCACCTGGGCAGGCCTGGCTTTGGGTCACACGGACACGGGCGAGGGAGCTCCCTCCGTCCCACTCGTCCGCGTCTGCCTGGCCGGGCTGGGGGCTACCAGACCTCCGGGTGCTGCGAGGACGATCCCCGAGTCTATTAACCTCCCTTTCGAGGGTATCAGGGACCTCTGTGCGCTTGGGGACCGCCAGGGACATCCCCAGGACGCGGGCTCTCAGGCACTGCCCCAAGTCTGAAGGCTACCGGGACCCCTCCGGGCTGGGTCCGGGGCAGGGCTGGGAGCCCGGCGGATGCCGCGCCGCTGCGGCTCGCCGCGCCTGTCCCCCGCCCCCCTCCCCCCGGGGCTTCGGGACCACCCCAAGCCCCGGTGCTCCCCGGAGGGGCACGGCCACAGGGGGTTCGCCTTTCCCGCAGCCCCACCCCACCCCAGGGCTGCCCCGGAGGGACCCTCCGCGGAGCCCGCCGGTGCCCCTGCGGCCGGGGCGGCGGCGGGGAAAGGGGGCCCGGCGGGGCTGGGGCGCGGCGGCTCCCCGGCCCCTGCTCACCTCGGCGTCGCGGCGGCTCGTGGGGCTATCGCGGGGCGCGGCGGCGGGGGGCGGCCATGCCCGGTGCGGCGGCGGCGGGGCTGGAGGCGCGGGGCTGCGGAGGGAGCTGCCGCCGCGTGTGCCGCGCCGCTCCGCCCGCCGCCGCCGCCGCTGCCGCCGTGCAGCCCCGGCCGCCTGCCAGCGGCTGCGTGTGCCTGCACATCCCCGCTCCCTCCCCGGGACATCCCGCCTCCCGCCGCCCCAAACCGCAGGCAGCCCCCGGCCCGGCCCGGCCCGCCCTGCCCGCTCACCCCTGCCCGCTCACCCCTGCCCTGCTCCCGCCGCCGGGGCCGGGGGGTCCCCGGCACGGCCCCGCCCGCCCCCAGCGCCCCGGGGCTCAGCGGCCCCGGCCCCAGCAGCGATCGCGGAGCACCGAGAGGTGCCCGGGCAGGCGATCCCCGCAGGGCCGCGCCCTCGCTGGGGTACCCCCGGCCGGGGCTCGGGGATGCAGCGCTCGCCGCCCTCGCCTGGGCTGGGGCGCGGTCCCGCGGGGCACGGAGCCTCTCAGCCTGGCGCCCCTCTCAGAAATAGGTGCGCGATGATCCGAGCCTTCGTTGTGCTCAGATTATCTGAAATAATACGAATAAGCAAAAACACCTCCTGCAGCCCCTCCCTGATGTCCCCGGGGTCCACTAAAACACCTCCGCTGGCAAACTGTAGGATTAAGAAAACCCATCCTTAAAATAAAGGTTCAACTTGTAGTAGTCACCCCCAAAAAAGGAACCATCCAGAGAAGCTGTGGTCCCCAGCATTTTTCTCGCTGCCACTCATGAGATGTGGATATCAGCACTTTAGTGGACAATAAGGAATAATGAGGCAACTGTGGGAGAGGGTCTGGGCTGTCACATCTTCAGATGAAACAGCTGCCCACTCTCCTCCTCACCTTGCATGGCCTTTCGGGTGTTTGACAAGATCATAGCCCTCACCTTCAAAGGTCCTAGCAATCCTTATTAGATTACAAGCTCGCATCAGTCATCTCTTTTCTACCCCTGTATCCCACAAGGTTTGCTCTTTTTCATCAGGAAGGAAGAACCGTGTACTACAGGCACTTAATGGATGCTTTCACACTCTTTCTCATCTCATTAGACAAAGCTCAACCTCTCCCTGCTCTCACCTTCTCCAGTCCCCCCCAGCCCTCTGCAGTTCCTGACAGCCCTGTCAGCACCCTGTGGCAGCCATGGGGAGCTCTGCAGGCCCCAGGACCCAGTAAGAGCCCAGGCACAACCCCATCAAAGCCAAGGTCTCTGCCAGCTCTGAGCAGGGACCCCTCCTTGTTCATCCTTGGCATGCCTGGACAACACAACATGATCGAGCGATAAAATGGGGGCCTATAACCCTGCCTACCTCTGCAGAAGCTGCCTCCTTCCTGCCTCCTTCCTGCCTCCTTCCTGCTGTCCTGTCAGCCAGGAGCCCTGTTCCTTTCCTTGCTCTCTTCCTGCTCTCTTCTCCTGTCTATCACCCCACAGACAGAGGGACAGAGAAGTCCAAACCTCCTGCTCAGGTTGCTCCATCAGCTTTTCGGTTATTTATGAGACGGGTGTGCAGCAGCTCTGTCCTGAAATGCTTCCTGTGATTCTACATCCATTCTCATCCCCTGACCCCTCACAGCCAGCTCAGCTTGCTTTTGAGCCCTGATTCCTGCCATGTCTCTGGAGCTTACAGCAAAAAGGAGAGGGGGAGGCTGAGGGCAAAGAACAGCTTCTGGTACTTTAAAACCAGACAGCCTCTCTAGGACCTGGAATGATGCACATTTCTGCTCTGACACCCACAACACCCTGCCTTGCACTCTTTGCCAGTCATGGTTGGAGGCCAAGGGTTTACTGGTGACACCTCCAACTCGGAGTGTAGGCTGCTCAGCCTCAGCCTCACCTCCTCCTTGACATCCTACCACCTTCACTAACTGTGTCAGATAGGGCACCACCTCCTGCAATATCCTCATCTGCTCTGACATTCCTCTGCTGGGATCTGCCCTGGTCCTGACCGCACTGCACTGCAACGTCATTGCACAGCCATGCCCTGGTGCCCTTAAACCTCACCTGCTTAAACGTGCCTAGGGAAACCCTCTGGATGCTGTGTGTGCATTTGAATGGGCAGAGAGGAGGGGGCCTGCAGAGGGGCCCCGGCACATGCCGATATCCGTAAGCATCTCTGCCCGCAGCAGGAGCGCTCTGAGAGAGGGAGATGGGCTAGGGTGCAGCCAACAGAATGGGACACATGGCTCTCCCTGTGCTGCCTCTCTTGGAGGTGAGAGCTGTACCAGCAAGTGAGGGCTGTCCAGGCTGAGGAGATAAAGTTGGTTGCTGAAGATCTGAGCTCCGAGGAAGGGGAATGAAGAACAAAATCCAGGGTGGGATTTCAGAAGGTGGGATATCTGAGGAAATTATGTGTTTTGTGGCTTGAGGTTTGGCTTTGAATGTGAGTATCACAGAGAGAAGCAGGCAGGGATGGACGGGAGTAAAAGGGGAATACAGAGGAGGCAGAAGAGACTCATGCAATGTGGACCTTGGGTGCACTCCTTCCTCCACACCAAAGGGCTCCAGTCCCATCCCCAGGCACTATCCTGTGTCTCAGGTTCGCTGTGTCAGTCCGTGGACTGCCCAGTACTATTTATTCAGAGCAGCTCTATTTGCAGACCCAAGAAATGGGCATTGAAGGGATTCCTGTGCTTGGCTTAGACCCTGCTCTACTAGGCTCTGATCCCTGCCATGCCATCCCTAGAGGCGTCTCAGATGGAACAGCTGCTGGATCAGAATTAGGAAGGATTTTTTTCCTAGCCAAAAGAGTCCCCTCCATGGCTTTTCCCTCCAGTGAAGGAAATCCCACAAAGCAGGGACCTGCTGGAGCAACTTCTTGTCATGGTTTTCCCTCCAATGCATGCTAGATGAAGACTCCCTCCCCTGCCATCATCCCAACACATGGTCACCACTCACAGACAGAGGGAGGAATTACCTGTCAAAACCAGCTGAAGCTGTTTCCCTTTCTTCCGGAGTCTGGAACTTGCACCTTGGAGGCAGCCAGACATCAGGGACAAGAAGCAGATGGTGGGCTGAGAAAACAGATAATGTTGCCTCTTCTCCTTCACAAAGAAGCCTTCTCCAGAGCAGAAACTCTTCCCTGTGCAGAAGTCCAGAGAAATTCACCCCTTCCTGCTCACTCGAATTCCTCAAGAAAGGCAGAAAAGCAGCACAAAGAAGCTGGAGAAAGACTGCAAACACCTCTGAGCTGCCAACTCAAATGATCATCCTCTTCAGCTCTTGCTCTGGGTCACCCTCTCTGCCTTACGCACAGCACCAGCCCAGGGTCTCTAGGTTAAAACAAATGTTCTCCCCCACCCCCCTTGCTTTTCCAATTCCACCCCAGCCCACAACAAACAGCAGCTCACTGGCCCTACAGCCATGTAACCCAACCCCAGCCATTGTTTCCCTTCCACAAGGTCTATATTTGACTTTGCAGCAGCACCGTGGCTGTGCATGTGTGTGTGTGTGTGTGTGCATGTGTGTGCACTCTCTGCACACACGGGCTCTGATATTTGTTCAGAGCCTCATTCCCCAGATGCCCGGGATTGCTTAGGAATAGCTTCCATGGGCAGTAGGTGTTTGTGCCTTCAGCGGGAAAGTGGAGGAGGCAGGCAGAAGAGGAGCAGGGAGGGGGTGGGAGTTGAAGGTAGAAAACCTCCTGGCTCTTTTCTCGCTATTTGCACCATCTCGATGCTCTGCCACACTGTGGAGCATGGCCAGGCTGGCAGACAGCAATGCATGCACTCAACAGTGGAACTGATGGCATATCTGGGGGATGATGGAGAAAAGGACAAGCCGTGGTCTCGGTGACTCTATCTGGTGTTACCCTGCCCCACGTTTTGCTCTCTGGTGGCAAAAGTGCAGTTAAGCCTCCAAAAACTCTTCAAATCTTCCTAGGCTGAGACCACCAGAAATGCCACTTGGAAGTTCCCAATTCCCCTGGCCTGGTGGCTTTGCAAGGGATGCCTCAGGGAATGGGAGCTGCCCTTGGATTCACCTTCCTACATTCCAGTACTGCACTAAGAGTAGCCATCCTGGGTTTCCCCAAGACGTATTTTGTATTTGCCCAAAGCCTCCAGGAATGCTGCCCAAGTCCAATATCACAGTCCCTGTGACCCCAGAGTATCTGGGAACACTGCCTAGACTTGGCATGAGCTTCTTTTATTTCCTCCTTTTGTGACCTGCCAGGGTATAAGGCAAAAGGAGAAAAAAGTGCAATCCAAATGAATGACAGGGAGAATTACTTTCATCCTAAACACTGATGATACAGTGAACTCATTGCCACTGGGTAACAAGAAAAGGCATTCATTAAAAAAACCTGACTAGACATTTATATAGACAGTGAGAATAAATAGGAATGAACTCCAAAGAGCTATAAACCCTCTTGCTCCAGGGCATTGAAGATGAGTTCTAGGCGATGGTATAAGGAGCAGCTTTCCACAAGGGCAGATTCTGCAGTAATTTTGTAGAGGGCAATGTTTGTACCTTTCCCTGAGCCATGCAAGCGCAACCCTGGGAGAAAAAGGATGCTGGGCATGGGTAGGCACCATCCATGCATACCCAATGCACACATTTACCATTAGCAAGGCCGAGGCAGGATGAACTCTGTGGATACCCTGTGAGGTGTCCTGTGAGGTGTCCTGAAGAGGTGATTCCCAGCTGACTCAAGCCAAGTGTCAGCCTCCATCCAAGCTTCTGATCATCAGCTTGCTTCTCCTCCTCCTAGAGCCAGATGCAGGGAGTTCTCATCACCAGGGCTGCTGCTTCCTGAGGGGTGGTCTGCACTCTCCACTGGCCTCCAGGCAGCTGCTCTGTTGGGACTGACTAAAATCTGACTGCCTGCTGGACTGCTCCACTGAAACAGATCCTCTGAGTGTGGGAGAATGCATGTGTCACTGTGATGGACCTGAGTTCAGTACCCAACAGCCTTCAAACCTGCTGTGAGGAGCAGCAAAAGTAAGCTTAAGTCACACGTTATTTTGAGATACAGACTCCTCAAATCCACCCTCAGTACTTCAATCCAGGACAAGACAAAGGTACCAGGGGAAAAAAATTAAAGAAAAAGATTAAATACTAGAGGAAAAATATCTAGACTTGAAGAGGGGGAAAAGAGAGTGACTTATGTATGGAGGGCAGTTAGAGAAAAGAGGTTTTACCTGTGTCCCCACAGCTGAAAAAGCTGAGTAAACCCCCTTCAAAAAACCCTCAGGAGTTCATGAGAAGGTGTAGGATCTTGTTTTGTCCTGTGATTTCTGGCTTCCCTCTGGGTGCATGTACAACAGCCAATGTCAGGGCTCTCCCAAGGGCACTGATTCAGGGGGTGTACCCGTTCCCCCCACCTGCCTCCTGCTGTCAGGAGGAGGTCTGGAAGGGCTGGAGTGGGAAGGAGATGTCTGCCAGGCTTTCCCTTTGCTGGCACACACCCGTGGGTGCCTCAAAGCCCATCTCCAGCTATGCAGTCTCCTTTGCCTTTCCAGCTGGTAGCTCTAGCAATGAAACCTCTTAATCTCACCAGGAGCATGCAAGCATTTAATGGGAGACTCTTGAAGCAAATGTTTTGTGCTTTCTCGGTGCTTGCCTCTGAGCTTGCTCCTGGGTGTTTACAGGGGATGGCATATCTTGGTGTTTGCAGTGAAACCTGGCAGGAGACCCTGTTGCAGAGAATGTCAAGGTCATTTCATGAAACTGTGGCCTGTGCTTAGAAAGACTTGAACCCTGGCTACAGAGGAGTCCATAATTAGCAGCCCCAGGGGATGTGGACGAGTGTTGGGAGGGAGGCTAATTGTAGACTGGCTGTCTCCTTGGCCTTCAGCAGCTCCCGTGAAGCGAGAAGCGGTGTGCTCAGCCAAGCACCAAGCGTGTCCTAGGGAAAGGTAATTCCTCCCTGGCCTGCCTGGACCCGTCCCTATAAACAACAAGAGCTCCACAGGGAGAGCAGTGCTGCAGATTTCATGGAAAAAAAAAAAAAGGCTCTGTGAGTTGGAGGCGCATGCTAGCCACACAGAAGGGTTTTTGAGAGACACCACACAGCCATGTGTGTCTACATGACAGAGTCACGAGTCCCTGCTCTGCCTCAGAGGGCTTGGAGGATCAAGCCCTCCTCATTTTGAACCATGGTGAAGTGCCAACCCCCTCCCCCCAGTGTGGAGTGTCCTCTCCTTGCACATGGCAAGCACTGTGCCCAAACCTGGGTGAAGCGCTGTGTGCCTGCACATACCAAGGAGAGCTGGTGTTACACCTAGCCCTCTGCCACCTCCCCACATGCTCCAGGAGACATCCTCCCCCTTCCTCCCCACATACTTTTAACTCAGTTCATTTCAAACACTTTATTAGCATGACAAGCTAAACAAGTTTTGACAAAGGGGAAGGGAAGCAGAGCCCCTTGAGTCTTGGTCTGAGGCTGACACAGGGACTCCAGCCTTTGCTTCCCATGGGGTTTTGCCTTGCATTGGAGCAGCCATCCTGCCTGTCAGGCACATTCTCTCCACTCCTTCACCAAGGTAAATCACCAATCCAGGAGGGCCCTTCAGTCTCTGCTGCACAGCAGCACTCATGCTGGATTTAGCACCCAGTGGGGTGAAGAATTTACAGTGAGCTTCGGTGGGGCTAAGGTGAGGCTGCCAGGAGGAGAAACTGTGCAGTGCTGGGGCAGCTTCTTCTGTAGGGAGCTGACCTCGAGGAGCTGTGGTGTGGAATGTTTCTGGAAAAAATACCCTCTATAGGGTCACAGCCCAATACCTGGTCCCTTGCAGAGCCCTGCAACTGTGTGGACTAAGAATTGGAGGCACCTGTACAGGGCTCAGTGCTAGAGCTGGGATCGTGGCATGGAGCTGGCGGTGAGCAGAGAAATGAGTGGGATGCCACAAACAAATACTTGAGGTCAGAAAATCCCGGTTTCAGCTGCCTGCCCCCAGGAGTGATGCAGCCAGCACAGAGTGAGTGCAAAGAGCACAAACACACCACTGCCAGGCTCTGCTCTCTGTGTCTCACATGGAAATACAGCACCTCAGCAAGAGCTCACTGTGGCTGCACAATTTTGTGGCTAGTTAGAAATGGCCAGTAGGGGTCACTGATATAAATTTATTTAATTTTAGTTTTATACACACACCTTTATAAATATACAGAAGACTTGCATAGGCAGCAATTGTAATGGGCAAGCATTGATGTGCAGCATATCCTTCAAGCACAGAGGTTGGGGGAAAGTACCCCTGGGTATGTCTGAAATACCAGTGTGAGCTGTACGTTGTGCTCTGCTCTGACCCATGATGGCATGAAACCACCGAGCTGCGCCAAGCACCAGGGTGCTGCAATGGTGGATTTTTGTCATTGTTCCCCAGTTCTGCCTTCATCTTCCATTTCATATTGACAGAGGTGCTTTGAGAGAGATTCAAAAGATTCAGAGATTCAAGCCTTGAGGGCAGGATATTGTGTCTGCTTGTCTTTCTGTGCAGTGCCCAGCACAACTACATCCCAGCCACAGTGGGTGCCTTTGGGCAGTCCCATAAGACAAACAGCATTTTGGGTTGGGTTGGGTTGGGTTGGGCCAGCACTGTTTTGTTCTTCAGGCACTGATGCTGGGGAATGTGTTTGCTTGTGAAAAGACTCCAGTGGTTTTTTGAGGGTTGAATCTCTATTAAACTCAAAATTGAGTCCCAGCCCTCGCTCTTACGCGGTGGGATGGCCTGAACTATACACGTGGGTATGTTTTTAGCAACTGTTTTATTGGCGGGTTGGCTGTATTTGTCTGGTAGGTGTATGCTCCAGGCATACTGGCAGAATGTGCTTGGCTGTCCAATTCGGCATCCACAGACTTGTTTGACTGTCACAGGCTGGCAGTATTTCACTGATCTTATTGTTCCTGAAATGCTGTTAGTTTTGGGTGCTGAGCTCCTCTTGTGTTGGCCTATCCCAGAGTGAAAACTCTGCTCAAACTAAGTCTCAGGTCTTTTGGTTTTGGTGGGCTCATCCATCCAACAAACATCTTTTGCCTATGAGGGTTTCCCCGCTGATGTCTACTGGGGAATCCTCTTTGCAACTGGAGTTAGAGAAGTAGCTGAGGAGGCAAGTGTTTCATAGGGGTCCCTTCACCACTGCAACTCTCAGGCAGGTGACAGCCTCCAAGTCAGCCACCAAGGGGCTGTCCAGCACCTGCCATCTTCCTCACTTGACCAAGTCTGATGGAAGACTTGACAGGACCAAGCCTGCACTGCCTTCTTCTGGTGGGGAGACATTATTTCTGGCATCCCCTTTTTCACTAGCCAAGACCATAGGCACTTCAGAGGGATTTGTCCTTCCACAGGGTGGCACCTGCCCCTCCAGGGGTTCCTTTTATTCAGTTACAAGGGTCTATATAAAGTGCTGCCAGCTGGAAAGTATTTTGAAGAGATTCCTCTCTGCTCTTCACTAAGGGTCATAAATTCAGCTGGTATTTGAGAGAATCTCAAATGTACTTCCAGCACTGTTTGCTGAGGGCTTTACATCTGCCAGAGGCCCCTTAAAATAAAAGGATTATTGGGAGTCAAGTGTTAGATTACCTGGCGCTTGTTAATTGAACTTCAGAGGCTTTAGCGAGCAACTGGCTCTAGCAGGGAGCTGCACTTTGGTATTAATGGCGTTGTATAAATGAATCTAATGTAACCTGGTGTCATGCTTCTGCATCTTGTCACAGCTCTGGGCTCAGGACAATGCTGAGTCCAGCTCACAGGCATACCGGATATGGGGAAAGGCAGGGCGGATGTATGTGGAGAGGAAGCAGGATTGGAAATCAAGGCCTTTGGGATCTGAGGGAAGAGGGCTTTTTGGTGCTCAGAGCAGGTGACTGGTGCTGAGCCAGCCCAAGTGGAGTTCCTGTCTCCCTTTGGTGGTCTGACCTTGACATCTGATTTTGAGAAGAGTTGAGTTTAATGGAAGCAGTGAATGACAAGATCGTCTGAAAATCAGCCTCTCTTCTTCATTCAGGGCTTATTTCACCAGGACTTGCCAAAAGTTTGAAGATCCTACTCTGACAAATCACTAAAAGAGAGCAAAGTACTCTAATCATTGCTGCCATCAGTGCTCACCCATAGAAACCTGAACAGACCACAGCTGTGAAGGCTCCAGGGCAGCAAGGCCCTGGTGGAAACGAGAAACCTCATCAGCTATGAAAATTTCATCAGCTGGCGCTGTGGAAGCAAGAATCTGGAAGTGCAGAGCAGATGGGCAGCCTGGATTCTTGGACCCATTGTCCTTCTGCTTGTTATCTGACTCCAGCACAGGGAGGATTTGGAGAATTTATGGGGGCACAAGTACCGAAGGCTTTCTTGAAATATCCCTGGCTGACGCGCGGTGTGGTGCAGACAGCACTTGCTGGGCGCTCGGCAGACATTTTTGCACAATATTCCCAAGGTCATGGAAGTGGGGTCCTGTTGAGCACCTGTCTTTCATTGTGTAAGAGAGGGGACCATTTGGGCAGAGTTTGCAGTACTGTGAGCCTGGTACTACTACCTGAATGTAAATCTGAAGGCTTTGTAAATGTACTAATACATTAAAGAACATCATGTAAGTTCTATCAGGACTTTTCTGAACCGGGCAAATTTCCTCAGAACTAGGCTCCATTGTTTACTGTGTGAGTCATCAATTCATGAGATGTTTGTGAAAGAAAGGATAACAGGAAATGGAAGCAGTCGGTGAGTAAGTATATTCACTGGGCATGAAAAGTAATGGAAAAAGTACCTGTCTGCACTCAGAGTTGAATAAATGGGATGATTTGGTTAGAAATTAAAATGTACTGATTTTTCAAAGACCCAAGACTAGAACAACACAGTGAAAGATTTTGCAAATGAATACCAAAGCACATTCACAAACTGTGTCAGGGTTTGACTAGCTCTTGCCTGGCACACGCTGTCCTCAGCACCTCTCCTTTAAGAAGCGGACAGTTGTCCTTGGGGGGGTTCAGGTGGGTTTCTCCATTTACTACTCCACCTTTCTGCCTCCCTCTCCACCTGCTCCCACGGTTGGGTTTCTATTTCCCTAGCGACCGGCTGGGATACGCCCCAGGCTGTCGGGTCGTTTCTCAGAACACGGGACACGTAGGAAGGGCCAGGAGCGGGTCCCGGCCCGCGGCACTGGCAGTGACAGCTCCCGTCCCGCCGCCCCTCAGGGTGTTCCCAGGTCCCGGGGCAGGCGGGAAGGGACAGGAGTGGTTCCCAGCTCCCGTCCCGTCGTTCCCAGATGCCGGGGCAGGCGGGAAGGGACAGGAGTGGTTCCCAGCTCCCGTCCCGCCGCCCCTCAGCGTATTCCCAGGTCCCGGGGCAAGCGGGAAGGGACAGGAACGGTTCCCGTCCCGCTGCCCCTCAGGGTGTCCCCAGGTCCCGGGGCAGGCAGGAAGAGGCAGGAGCGGGTCCCGGTTCCCGGCCCCCGGCACTGACAATGGCAGCTCCCGTCCCACCGCCCCTCGGGGTGTCCCCAGGTCCCGGGGCAGGCGGGCAGGGGCAGGAGCGGGTCCCGGTTCCCGGCCCCCGGCACTGACGGCAGCCGCTCCCGTCCCGCCCCGCCGCCCCTCGCGCTGCCGGGACGGGACCGCCCCGCCCCGCCCCGCCCCCCCGCGCGTGCCGTCCGATGACGCAGCCGCGCCGCGACGTGGGGATTCCGCCGGATTACCCGGCGTGCCCCGCGGCAAAATGGCGGCCTGAGGCGAGAGAGTGGGGCCGGGGCCGGGCGGGGGCAAAGTTTGGGGCGGGCCCGAACCGGGGCTGAACCGGCCGCAAAGTCACTGGGACTCCTGGTGGAGCCGAGCCCGACCGGGTCAGAGCCAGGCTGGGGCTCTGGGGGCGGGGAGCGGCGAGCGCGACCGGCTGGGGACGAAGCCCCGGGCGGGGCCCCCTGCGCTCCTGGGCCTCTGCGGGCTTCGGACGGCGCCCAGCGAGCGGGGTGGGCGTTTCTGTCCATGTGTGTGGCGAGTTCCCCGAGGACAGCGGGTTCGGGCGGGTCGCACCGTGGCCGGGGGGGCTCAGCCAGGCCGGGCGGGGGCCGGGTGCGGGGCGACGGCGAAGCCCCAGGGAAGGGACGGGCTCCGTGGGGAAGGGTGGTGATGGCACTGCCTCAGCCATCGGGGCCTTACGGAGCTCTTCCTCCCGGGGAGAGACCCGTGTCAGGGAGCAGCGCAGGCACGGGATCGGCAGGCAGAACTTGGTGCACGCAGGGTGTAGCTGTTTCTGAGCGATGGAGAGTTAGGTGCTGCGATGGAGAGTTAGGTGGTGGGGAGATGAGAAAGCAGCATCTCTGCAGGGAGCGTTGCTGGAGTAGGAGCTGCAAAGCGGAACAAGTCTGGGCCAGCAGGTGTGTTAAAGAGCCGGAGTGTAACTGGCAGAGGCAGGGTTGGAAGGGAAGAATCAGCATTCCTCTGCTGTCACACTCGGCGAGGGTTAATGGGAAATTCTCTGCCAGCCTGGACATCCTCTCTAGTGCAAGAACCAGTGTGCAGCCTCTGGGAACATGGGGGACTTTAAAGGAAAACAGGTGAACAGTAAATGCTGTACTGCTTCTGGCTCTGAGCTTGAGCACTGTGCCTAGAGTGGAGTAAAGGATTGAGTGCTAATACACAGATTTTTGGGTGTGCATGAGGTTGCATTGGTAGGCATCAGGGTGTGCAAATGATACACAAATCTGGCAAGGCTGAGAATGACCTAGATCTGAGAGATGCCAGGTGGATCTTGTCCACTGAAAAGAATCATCCATCACAGAAAGATAGTTCTGTGCCAGTGAAAACTTTTCAGAGCTATGCATTTCTGTTTTACAGATTCAGAGAAGGAACTGGGATAAAGGGCCTATATAAAATGAAGCCATGAATCCTTACTGAATCTTCAGAGAGCAGGTAAGAAAGCCAGGAATGATCTAATGCTGAGTCAGACTGTGTTCTTTTTGTACCACTACCTGAATTTTTTGAGAACATGTGAACCTCATACCTGAAACAGTGCCCCTCTTTGTGGTGTTCTCTGCATCATAGTAGGTCTGTGTTGCCAGAATTGAGAGGCCAGGGGTGTCAGTGAAATGGGGGTGACCCTGAGAAATTCAGCAAGAGCTTCTGGAAAGAAAAGTTCAATTAAAGATGTAAGCCAGTGCTCTGGACATGCCATCTGGGAAAGCAATCTTAGATGTGCTCTATCTGTGCCAAAGTAGCCATGCTGTCTGTATAATGCACAAGGGATCTGCCCAGCCATAATGGAAATGAAATCCTTTCTGGTGATCCTGCTCTTGCAGGAATGGCAGTGTCAAAGTTAGGTGCTTCTGGTGGCCCTCTGTTCTGCCAGGTTATTTGTTGCACCACGTTCTTTTTCCACACAAGTTTTAACTGTTCCTGTGATGGATGGTGCTGGTGTACCTGAGCTCCCTGTTGAGATCCAGTTGAGAGGAGCTGCTGTTTGGTACCCAGCAGCTGGTTTTTGACTGTACACTGTCGGATCACCTTTATAACAACTCCTTGCTCTCTTCTGCACTTGCTAGTGGGTCACTGCAGAAAGCACCTGTATCCCAGCAGTGCTTTGCATACAGTGTGGTTTAGCTTCTGGGTGTTAAATCAGCACTTAAGCTACCAGGTCTTAGCTGTGGTATCAAGAGGAGTTTTTCATTCCTTCCCAGGCACCCAGTGCTCTTGGAATCCTGTGAATGCATTTCAGCAGGGCCAGTGGAGTTCCAAAGGGCAGCCCATGGTTATCTTCATCTTTAATATTAACAAGGCACTGGGTCAGGAGGGGATGAGTTACTTGCCAAGACCTGTTGCCTCTTCACCCTCCAAACCAGCTTTCTGAACTAAAGATGACCTTGTGTGCTTTTCCACTCTGTTTCAAGTTGTTTGTTGGCTGCTGCTAAGTTGCTTGCTTTGTAGCCAACAAACCCTCAGTTCTTATCTCTGCCATCCACCCTAAATACAGTCATGGTATAGCTTGTCAGGAAGATAGGCTAAAGCCTTGAAAAAGCTGTAGTCTTTTGCAAGTCTGTCTGCTTCTTGTCTCAGAGCAGAGCAAATAAAGTCAGATGGACAAATGATTTTTGTTTGGCATGCTGGTCTGAATGGTATCAGAACTGGCTTGGAAAAAGGGCTTGTGGCAGCTGCTGTGGCATATAAGTTTTCTTTAAAAAGGTGAAGAAAGCCAAGCTATTTGAGAGGTAGCAAAGAAAACAAGTTTTAGTAAAATGCAACTGTATTTTTTGGTAGTTGATTTGATGCTTGTGAGTCTTAGAGGCTGATGGTTTTTCTGAAGGTGAGCTCCCTAACCTGTTAAAATGTCTGCCATGTTTTATGGAGAATCCACTGAAAACTGCATTCTGAGATTTCCATGTGTCACCAATCTACAGTGTAGAACCAGGAAGCAGTTCTGGAGGTGATGTCCTGACTAATTTACTGTGTTATGTATTTGTTGTCACGGGCCTCTCTTCTCCAGCACAGAGTGACAACAGAACTCTCTGCCTTACGTGTTGCTGGGGGAAATGCAACATGTAGAGGTCTCAAATGAGCCTGCGTGTGATGCAGATTGAGGGTAGGATTCCTCTGCGAATAAATGCGCATCTGGCTTGACACCTTTTTGATTCATCTTGCTCTTTTTACTGGGCTTGTCAGGATCTGGAATTCTCATAATAGAGCAGATTTTCCTGATAATTTGACTTGATTAATGCTTTGAGTGTAAATTTAAGGTCCTGAAACTGGGTATATTCATCTTCTTGCTTCAGGGTTTTTGGTTGGGAAGGTATCTCCTTTCTGTCTGACACCCTGAGCTGTGGAGAGAGAGTGCTTGTTGGCATTCGAGCCAGCTGTGTGTATTCCAGATCACTGGTAACTGGGTAAATACCATCCTCTCTGAGATTCTTTTACACAGGACTGCAGAGGAACTATGTGTGTAACCTATGCAAACAGGACAAATGCCTTAGGGCATGAAATCATCCATCCTGTTTCCCTGCCAGTTCCCCTACCTGAGGGCTTTTCCTTAGATCTAGATTGGCTGAGTCTGTAACTGTAGTAGGAAGAATGTTACTTTTTAAAGTTGAAATACCTTTACAGCTCGTTGGAGGGGAAGGGCAGTGTTATGGTCAGAAAGATACCTAATTTCTGCCACAGATTTATTGTGTTCAGATCATTACTGTTTCTTACTCTTCATTCTTTGCTTGGAAAAGACTAACACCAGTCTTACTAGGGATTTGAGGATGAACCCATAAGTGTGTAGATGCTTAGATACTGTGGTGTTGAACGCTTTAGTAAAGCTTGGTGGAGGAGGAATGAAAAGGGTATTTCAAGCTCTGACTTCAGAATGAAGCAGACCCCTGTGTGATCCATTGTTCTGTGTATTCTGTGGCATGGTGAAGTTGCTGTGGAGTGCAAGTCAGGCCCTGCCTGGTTCAAGGCAAGTGGGTACTCTGAGACATCGCCATTTTTGCCTTCCCAGGAACTATTTGCTTGTTTTGCTCACATCTAACCTTGCCTGAATCTTTTTGACCTCTAGGATAATTTTCTCTTTTTTACTTTGTTGTTTGTTCCATTTTCAGAAATCATTCTCTTCATTGTCAGGATGTTCATGTATGGTTTTATTCCAAGTATGCTCAGCCAGAGAGGGCCAAAAGCAGCAGCTTGCAGGATGTTTCGTAGTTGGAATGACATGAGCCAGCCTCTCCAGAGTGTCCTCCTGGGACAAGCTGCTCTTAGGAAGGAAATGGCGTGGAAAACCATGTAGGAGTGTGAGAATAGCTTTGCAATGGTTGGAATGCACTATAAGCATCACTTGGGTGGGCTCAGTTTTCCTCTGCTTTTCAACAATGCTGGGTGCCAAGCCTGAGGAAGACTGCTGTGCAGGGGTAAAGGAGCTGGAATGTATTCTTCAGTTGAGGTGAATGCAATTCAGTGAAACTGATAGGCATCAAACTGAATAATGATTTTAAAGTATTTTCACATGATGTCTAATCTGTGGAAATTCACTACCACATAATAGCGCTGAGGCTAAGAGCTGAGCGGGATTCAGAAAGATCAAGCATTTCGGAGTGGAAATGTTCAGACTTGCTTTAGTTAAAGAACTTGTTTTAGAAGGTGTATTTTTCAGACCTAATCCAATCTCTTAACATTTTGAAGAAATGGTGTTCCATAATTGTCCACTGAGTCTTCTTGCTCCGGCTACTAAACCACCTTAATGTATAGGTCTGTGTCAGCGGCAAGGTATTGAATCACTTACGTGCTATGTTAGGTTGCTCACTGACCTTGCTTTTTGTGGTAACTGCATTAGGGGAAAAAAAAATCCAACAAATCACCAACCAAAGAACAAATCCACAAAGCACTGCAGCTGCTCTGATTAGTCCTGGTAGTTGAGGATTTTAAGCTGGTGAAGAGCAGGGTCTGTGGAAGGATAGTGTGGTTCGTAGAGGAGGACTGTCTTACTGATAAACGTGGAGACTGCAGCTATTGTCATTTCATGCTGACTGGTCAGGCAGAGCACTTGCTGCTTCTTCCCTTTGTTTGTAAGAGGGGAAAGAATGTGTGGAGTTTGGCCTCTCCACGTTTCAGTCTTGTTGTGGACTTTGGTCTGTAAGGTGTCTGAAAGGCAGGGCTTCAAGTGTTCAGGTGAGTTCTGGTATGTTGTAGCATGAGCCTCAATGTACTAATGTCTGTGAAGACACATTGTGTCCTGTGCTCATGCTCTGTGTCCAATCTGTTGAGGATCAGGAGAATCATCAGTGCTGCAAGTAGGTATAAATTCAATTTGATGTATAGGCTAATAAAGATAAGTGGCAGTGACATGAGGATATGTATAAAAAGCTGTGTGTTTGTAATGTTTGCCTAAATGCAAGGGGAGCTGAAGGAAAGAGTCTGTATTTTCAGAGATAGAAGCACAAGATCCCTGTATGGGCCCTATGGGCTTCTTTGGGAACAACATGTGCTTTAGGGCACATGTCCTTAACCCTTTTGTGGCAGGGCTAACAGCTGAGAATAAACAGTTACTGACTCTGACAGAAGTTTTGTATTGCTGTTAAAGTGAAAGGGTCAGAATTGGAAAGGAAATTTTCCTGCAAGGCTTAGACTGATTTTTTAGGCAGAGAGTATCTGACCAGCTTCTGATGGCAAGAGAGAACTGGTTTAAATTTTTTATTTCTTAAGGGTTAGCAAATCCAGACCTGGAAGTCCCACAGTGAGTTCTGTGTCTTTGGTTGAGTTCTGTATTTGTATTTTAGCTCTGTGATAAAGCTGGCTTTGGGAATGTTGTAGGAGTCATAACTGGATTTTCTTACTCTTGTGTTAAAGTTTCAGTTATCCAGCTGTGTTAATGTAACACTCATGCACAAATGGTTCTGAAATCAAAAGGGACAGATAAGGTAGTCTTTCTAACTATTGAGGAATTACACACAGGCTCATAAAAAGCCTTAGGCGAGTTTTACTTTATAGCATTTGTTTCAAAAGAATATAAGTTATTTTCCCAAGGTAATAATTAGATAATTGTTGTGGCTGTAAGGTTTTTGACCATTATTTTGGCATATGCTACTCAGAGTAACTGGTTTTGGACCTGCGTGTGTCTTACTTCACAAGCTCTCTGCAGTTCTCAAAGATGCCTTGCTGCTCTGTCTCCTGCATCAGATTTCTTCCTGCAGCTTTAGTGTTCATTAGTGATGACTCTGCTGCTGCCCAGCAGGAAGATTAAAAATATTCTAGGGAGATGAGTTGAAATCTGGTCTCTCACAACTGAATAGTGATTGCAGTTAAAGCTACTGTTCTGGGTTTTTTTTCCCTTCAGTATTTTATTTATAATTTTTTCATTGTGGAGAATTCTTCTCCCTTCTCTTTTATTGGTGGGAGATTCGTACCCAGTGTATTGTAGGAAAAGCATTTTCAAATGGGGGAAAAAGGTGGAAAATGACAGGATGTTTGTGCTTAAAATTGTTTTAATAACCTTTCTTGAGAATGGACTTCAAGCTTACATCCTGCCTTTAAGTACATTTATTTTTCTGAGCAGAAAGTGTCTTGTGCACTAAAGTATGCAAAATATCTTTATTTCCCTTTTTAAATTTAAGCATCGCTTACACTACAGTTATGTGAATAGTGGGAAATGAAAACTTTGCTCAGAAGGGTTTTCTCAGGTAACTGCATTTTGCTAGAGATACACTCTGTTATTAGGTGTCTGTGTAGGCACTCAATCCAATTTCTTCTATGACTGATGTGGAGAGTAATTTTTGGCACACGTCTCGTACCAGTTTGGTTTGATTCCTGAAAGCAAATCACCCTTGCTGGGCTGCAGAATTTTGATAGATTCTACTTACAAGCATATTCATTTTTTCCACGATTAGATGATGCCTTTGCAAATAGGTCCCCAGGTGTATTTGAAATAGCTAGAACAGAATTCGGTGTCATCGAGGCCCCAGCTGGATGGGGCTGTATTACTGTGCAGCTCCAGAGGTGATTTACTGCCTGACTGACAACTCGCAATATAAACATTAGTCCAAGCATGATCTTGTCCCAAAGCCCCGCCTACGCAGGGAGCCAGGAGCCTTCCTGCCACGCGCCATAAATCGTTTATGGTTTGCTCATGCCCGTACATTTGAGAAGCAGCTGTGGAGGGGGGATTAGCAGTTTGCAGAAGGCCTGTGCGGGGCTAAATTAGGGTCTCTTGCTCTGGTGGTGAATACCAGTGTTGGAATAGTAGGAGTGCTTCTCAGCAGTGGAAGGCAATTTTCTCTGGGAATGGGGGTGGGTACAGGGTATCTGGGGGTGCAGCAGCCAGGAGAGAGCGTTGGATTGCAATGCTCCAGTTTGAGCTCTGAAGCCTGATTGATAGCTGCCCAGCACTGTGTGGGGTTGAACAGTCATTGTTAGTTCTGTGGGTTTAACATTTTATTTATAGATTTATTATTTCTACGTATTTTACACATATATATAGAGACACGAAATGTAAGCCTACCTCTTCTGTCTCCTAGGAGCTGAAGGATGATAGAGTTTTTCAGTGTTTTTTTTTACAGTGTGAAGAGTGATTTCCCTTTTGCTAGCCCACGGTAGCAGAATCAAATGATATGCAAGGCCATTTGGGGCTTCACAACTAATTTTAAGCTTTTATAAGAAGTTTTACTGTTCCACTTGGATTTATTACAGCTTTGCAACTTCAGCTCCCAAAGGAAAACTATTTTTGTGCTGGCTGTGATAATTTGAATTACCTCCTGGAGCTTCTAATGACTAACTCGTGTTTATAGTGAAAGCTTCCATTTATCCAAACCCTGAAAGCACGTTCTGTTTGGTAATATAACTCTAAATGGATTGATGCTTTATATCAATGGCAAGTACATTGGAGCCCAAAGTCAATTGGTACCTTCAAGTCTTGCTGTAATAAAGAGAATATTCAGGTTTTGCTGTACAGATGGGACTAGACAGTACAGTTCAGAGATGTATGTGCTGGCTGAAGGACCAGCTGCTGAGTAAAGCACATACGAGTAGATCATTTTCAGCTGGGTTGGTTACTCATTAAGGAATTCTTTCTTGGGTGGGTTGGGTAAGAATCCAGGTGGAATGTGTCAGCAGGGTGTCCCCTCTAGATGCATCAGCTGAATGTGAGTGCTTCCAGACTGTACTGTGAGCATCCATGGGGCCATGGGCAAAGACAGTGGGCTCTGGGTAAAGCAGGTGTTTGTTTCCAATAGGACACAATTAGGAGACTTCTTACTATTTTATTGAAGCTTCTGCATGGGCTTCTCTCTCAAGTAAGACCATGTTCCTGGAGCTTTCTGCTGTGCTTGCTTCTGTTGGAGGTTTGGGGAGAAGTAGCTGGAAGGGCTGATCCTAGGCTTTATTTTTCTTACTGCTTTTGGTGAAAGGCTCCATCTGCTGAGATGGAGGCCAGATAGCACCAAATATATTTGTGGCTGTTTGTGTGGGCATTTTGAGATTTGGAAGGCACTTTGCTAATGAGCTGTAGGTCATTTCATGTCAGATTGGCTGAGTTTCCATTGAGCTGGATCTTTGTTGCGGCAATGCATATGGACTGTGTATGTTTGGGGATCCCTATTACCTATCTCAGATGGAGAGGGCTTTCCTCCTCTTTGCTACCTCCTCTCTCCCCACAAGAAAAAAATCCTCACCTGGAGAGCTGTTAACCTCCAGATTGAATTAGATGTTTTGCTGTTCTTTATGTAGACCTTTCAGATGTATACAGAGGTTAGAGAGAGGTGTGGATATCTGATCGTATTTTGAGCTTTCCCTCCTTCTCCGTGTTTTTGATACTGAAGTTGGAATTCACCCTTCCCTTTCCCTGGGAACTGATGTGAAGGAATTGCTGTCACCCAGAGCAAAGCTCAGTCCTCTTTGCCTCGAGGCACTGCCTCTCCAGGTTAGGACTCTGCCTGACTTCTACAGGCAACAGTTTGTTTATGAGCTTTTGTTACATGAATCTTGTGGTGTGGGTCTGAGGGGTACTACTGTTCAGGGCAGTGGAAATCTCAACTCAGCCACGGTAGGGAAGGAGAGGAATAGAGTTAGTACAGTTAACTCATCCCCCCCCACACCCTCCTTTCTTCCCTGTTTCCTCACCTGCCCAGCTGTGTAGTAGGTTAGCAGTACGTGTCTGTTCTTATTCTTATGAAAGTAGACTTTGTTCTCTGAAGACTGCTAATCATGCCCCATGGGGGTGTAATCAGTTATAAGGTATTTAATACAGTGCAGGCGGGAACAGGCTGCCTGGCCGGGCTGGCAGATTGCAACACTACAATTATAAAGGGCCCCTTTCCCCCACTCACCCACCCACCGGTGGCAGGATGAGGGTACCTTGAAACAGTATTGAGTCTATGAAAAGTAAAGATGTAGTGGGGGAAGGGAGAGGAGAGGCTGTAGAGGCAGCTCCTATTCTGGGAAACAGGCAGACCTACATTCTGTGAGAGCTGCAGCCATTGCAGGTTGCACTGTTGAGACTTGTGGAGTTCGGGTGCTGTCACCATCGGAGTGGATTGCACAGGGATGGCTCTTGGTCCTGTTTGAAATGGGTTTTCTTTTGGTGGCTGGGGTTGGAGAGGTATGAAGTGGTTAGAAGGGGAGAAGCCCATTCTCCTGCATGCAGTGATTTAGACACCTAATCTGTAAATCCTGCCAGGCTTCTATTTATATCTTTGGATATAAATCTATTGGTAAATTTGGCCTTCCATGCCTCATTCTTCCAAGTACTGGAGCTACTGCAGCTTATGAAGAGAACAGGTAGCCTGAGGCCTTGAATTTCAACAGTCATGAGAAAGTCTACTGGACCTGGGTCTGGTCTGGTCTTGTTACTTAATATCAGATCATTTGCCTCTGTGAGGGCCTTGAAATGCACATGCGGGATGTGGAGCAGCTGGGCCGCAAGCCTTATAAATCATCCCTGCTCCAGCAGCCTGCTAGATGCATGGGTATATCTCTGGAGCTTATGGCTATATTGACCTTTCTCCTTTGAAGTTCCCTAGAGGTTACAGTGTTTCAGCCCTTAATTGGTTCTCTCTGAATTTCCTGACACTGTTTTGTGTCTGTTAGGTTCAAGTTAGATATATTCCTGCTGCAGTGCTCTTGAGAGTGTTGGTTTTCCTGTTTGGTGCTGGGAGAGCACTGGCTATTGAGTATTGTTAATCCTTAGCACTGAGATGGATTTTTAAGGTTTTCAGGAGTGGGTTGTTTAGTTGTGTTGCACAGAGTAAGTGCAGATTCACAGTGTGGGGAGGTCACAATATAGTCTTGAGAATTCTGCTGACAGTTTCACATCTGAGGCATGCTTCAGAGTAACTTCATATTTGAGAATGTGAATTCTTTGGAAAGCTTTAGGATTCGTAGGAGTGCCGCATGAAGGAGGAATAATGTTTTTTCTGGTGAGAGCATAGAGTCTCTTTGCAGCTCTAAAATGATGAGGTTCTGAGATAAGAGGTTACCTGATGTCTTGGGTATTTGTACATTAAGTTTTTCTTCTCTTGATCACTGAAATGACCTGGCGTCAGTGCTGTAGTGGAAGAATGTTGTACAGTGAAGGTCAAATCTGTGTGTGTGGGCAGTAGAGACAGGCATTTGTAGAAGGATTTTGGGGTAATGAGGAAGTGCCTCCATCCCAGAAAAGCTGCTTGACTTAAGGTAGGATGGTTTTCTAGGGGTAGAAAAAGACCTGGATCTTTCCAAGCATCCCTTTTGCCCAAAGTCAACTTCTTATTCAGCCCTGCCCTCTTAGTTCAAGAGATCTCAGTGTTACATTTGTCCCTCTTCTTATAGGAAGAGTCAGGGAAATTCCCTTCCCAGGCTAATGCACAGAGCTGTATCTGCTCTGGACTGTGGCTACTTTCCAGCCCGGGTGACAACACTTCTCCCTGTGGCTTGCATGCCCAGTTGAGAACTCTCCTTCCTGCCTCGCTCTGTTTCTCTTGTCCCATTGGCCCAAGAAATTGCCTGGAGGACTTGACCCTCACAGGAATGAATTCGGGGCTGAAGCTGCCGTTGAGGTCCTGACAGTGGCCATGCAGGCAGTGTGGGGAGGGAGCATGGCGGGTGTCAGCAGGATGGGTGTGTGGGCTTGCTACTTGTTTTCCTTCTCTGCCTGATGAGGAATGCAATGTGTTTGCCTTCCTTGGCCTGTGGTTGCAGCCGCATTCCTGCTGTGGGAGTCAGCACGGCGGCGGGCGGCGTGCTGTTCATGCCCCGTGGCTACATGCTTTCAGCTCCACATCAAAGGTGTATTTTGTGTGTAGCTTGTGCCATTCCTGGCCACACCTGGTGGCCTGCAGGCATGCAGGAGGTGGAGTCTGGCTGTGTTTGCAGATGGCATTCAGGGTTCAGACTTTTTGCTTGTGGAAAGGCTGGAGCTGAATCCATGCTAAACAACCCCAGGAATGCACCGGGAGAGCTGAGCGGCACAGTCACTCCAGGGGCATGTCCTAGCAGCAATGTTTCCTTTATAGCTGCAGCAAAATAACTCATGCCTCCTTCTCCAAAGGAACTGACTGTTTGCTTGGGTGTGTTGTAGGGTTTAATTTACACCGATAAGGCCAATTAAGGTTGGTTGGTCCCCCCTGCAGCCTGTGTGCTCTTGGCAATCAGTAGATGATTGAGTGGTTCGTGCTATGCAGCCTGGAAATGGAATGGCTCTGGGATTTAACCCAGGCAGGAGTGCTTCCCTCAGTCAGTGGGTAAATGTTCTGTCCCAACTTCTTCTGGAAAATCTTTCTTTTTCTAGCTGATGCTCCAAGAGCTGAGGACAGGAAGTTTGCTGAAGGATGGCAGATCAGGATGTAGCTGTTATTTTGGGATCCTTGACATGATATCTGTTTTGAGAAATGGTCACTAGTTTGCTATGCACCCATCGTGCAAGCCATCCTTGTCCTCTATAGAAGTCTTTCATTTTGCCTGGCACAGGGAAACGTGATCAGGTTTGGTAGTGTCATTATGAGCAGGCCTTAGGCAAGACTTGTGGAAGTAACATCTTCTGTGTTCTGGGTAAGCCCTGGGCTGTTCATTACCCCATTTGCTTGAATCTTCCGCAGTTTCTCTTTTGGCAGTTTCTAGTAGCCTGAAATTCTGTGATCTGCCAGTCATTTCCTTATTAAAGTTAGTCTTCTGCAGAAGACCTCCTACTCCCATCCTTAGATAGTAGCAGGAATGAAAGAATTTGCTCTCAGAAGTTCTCTGGCTTTATAGTTTAGTTTTTGCTTTTTAGCTGACGCCACACTCACCACGTGAGTCACTGCAAAGAGGTCCATGCCTCCCTCTCTCCATGAGGCTGTATCACTTTTCAAAGGAGGATCTCAGTGATAGGTGTTTAAGGGAATGTTACTTGCTCCAAGGCTCATAGCATTGTGAAACAGTTGGAAATTATTCACACTGGGCTCTCTTCTCTTTTGGTTTCATGTAAACTATGCATTTCATTTCAAACTAGCTACCACTGACTCCATACTCATGTATTTGGGCTTGGATGCTGAGAGAGTGTGTTGCTTGAATCTTCATTTTCCTTCCTCTGTTCTGTAGTGGCAGACTGGACAGACAATATGCCCTGCAGCAACAGGAGGTGGTAGCAAAATATAAGTCAGTCTAAAATTGGATTGTGTGGCAGGTTACTGATAGAACATTTAAATGTGTATAATCTTTGCCATACTGCCTGTTTCAGCTTTGTCATGCAATACAGGCTATAGCTGCAAAGATGGAGCTCTTGTTTTGGATTACATACTGCTTCTGCTGACACTTTCCAGTTGCCAGGAAAGGAGTGAGGGAATAAGAATGAAATAGATGTGACATTGGCCAAGGGGGAAGTACAGCTTATTATTGGCCTTTTTCCATCCTGTCAGTGAGTTTTAATATGTTGTGGAGAGAAAGTCACTAAGTCCTTATTTTGGCTTCCCTGCTCTGGACTTCAAGGCTGTAGGAATGCAGGCCTCTGTGCTCCTGTATCCGGGCAATGTGTTCCTCTGGCTAGAGCTGTAACCCTCCCAAGTAGCTAGATCTCCCCCTGGTGGAACAGAGAGCAGAAGGCCCTTCTACAGCTGGACGGTAAAACTGGGAATTGGTCTGATCCCGGGCACCTTGAGCCGGCAGCAGATGTGGTGTTTGTCCAGTTGAGACATTCCTTAGTCCAGAGTCACAGACTCAGCAGAGTCGTGCTCGTGCAGCTGCATGAAGCTGCAGGCGTGAGTGAACAGATCACTACTGAGCAAACACCTTGTCTGTGCAACATCTGCCTGGCTATGTGCTGGCGTTCCTCCATGGCCTTTGCCCTTAGATTAGCAGTGAGCTACTGCTCTTTGGGTTCTTGTCTGAAACTTGACAAAAAAAAGGTACCTGGAATGTGGTGGCTTGCTTTCTATAAGATAGCTGGGGTTTATTAGTCCTCAGTTAGAACCCCTTTGAGGATGATTTTGCTTGTAGCTCAACTATTTCTCATTCCCTGCTTGCTCTCTGAAGAGCTGCATAGGGTTTACTTATGGGGGATCTACAGGAGGGAGCCCTGTGTAGGGGAGGATCTTGTCTGTTTAGCATTACTAAAAAGGAGTGGTTTTCCTTAACCTTAGAATAATAAATGGACTCATGCTATCCCAAAGGATGACAGTGGTGAAGGCATTTCAGTTTCACAAGAGCAATGCCAGGCAGGGGGTGTGAAGTAGACTGGAGAAGCTGACCTTGTGGTAAGACTGAAATGATGGACCTTTGCTGCAATTGCCCATTGAGACAATTGATGCTCATAATTAGCTCCAGCTGAAGAACAGCACTGGTGCTGGCAATGATGACAGATGTGGAAGGAGGCAGTTAATGGGAACTCTCTCTGACTCATCTGTCACAAAGAGAAGTTGTGTCTGAGGGAAGAGCTGAAGTACCACAGCTTGGTCACAAATGAGGAGTCTGTGGTTATCCCCCTCCAAGGGAGGAAGGTGAGCTAGGAGGTACACTACAGTATGTACAGAAGGACAAGCAGTGCAGCCCATGACTGCTGGTGACAGGCAGCCTCCCTGTGCAGGGCAGGGGTGGAGGTGGGAGTCCCCTCTGCTGTGGCTGGGATCCTGCTGTTAAAAGGAGTGACGGGAGCCCAGGGGAGCAGGGACAGAGGAGCCGCAGTCAGTTGCGTGCTTTACACAGGGCATCAGTGAAAGATAGATGGGTGGATCTGTTTGTTTTTCCTAAGCTGGATTAAGCCATGTTATATTTCTGTGACTGAACTCAGAATGAAATCTCTCAGTAATTCAGTGGTGCTGAAGACTAAGAGAATCATTAAAAAGACCCAACCAAAACCAAAAAACCCAAACCAAACAAATGAGGCAAACTGAGGCAGATTAACTACAGGACCACACCACAAAAAGAAAGATGTTCCAGGGTTACATGCTGCTTAGGAGCCATGCTGCTGTATTGTTGACAGAATTGAGACAAGTTTTGTGCCTGTTCCTGCCCCTGGCTCAGGCTCTGAATCTGCTAGGCCAAAAGCGTGGATTTGAAAGCCAACTCCTTGTTCTGCCTTTGTGGCCTGTTGAGATGACTACTGCCAGTGTGTACAGGAGTGGATGCTCTAACACTCAGCATTGTGCCTGGATACAGAGGCTGAGTGGAAATCAATGAGGAATACTTGTTTTAGCCTCCAAAGTAGGCAGTGGCTGTGACATGGTTAAGTGGGAGATCTCTGTGCCTAGTAGGAATCCTGCTTTGCACAGGAGTCAGTAGCAACACCACTTGTAACCTCTTGGAAGAGAAAGGGCCAGGATATAATCAGCTTTGGGAAAGGGCTGTGATGACCCCTTTTCTTTCTCATCCCTTTGGCTGGATAGTTTTACTCCTCAGACATCACTTTGCATCTCTCAGTGCTGCTCTGCTTTTCCCTGCCAGCTTATAGCAACTTATTGCTCGTTGTAGGTGATGCAAGGTTCAGGCAGCTTGGTTGAAGAGCACCCCACTGCTGTCCTCACACAACACCAGTGTCACTGGTTCCACTTCATTATGCTGACTGATGTATGTATTCAGTGCCACAGAGATCATAAAATATTTCTGTGCTAGATCTTCTCTGATGAATAGCATAGAGGATGTCTCGAGTTCCCATGGCAATGCTTCTGGATGTGTTTCTGTCACCAAAGGAAGAGGGACTTCCAGATAATGAAGATTTGAGGATTTTGTCTGAGGAAGGGGATGGTGGTGAAGCTGCATATTATTTGTTTGCCTGCCTTTTGGATGTGCCTCTGACTGATACATAATCTGGAAAAAAGAGGAAGCTGACATTTGGCTAATGGCAGAGATGGCCTGTGTCATGCAAGCTACAGCTGGACCCCTGGACATGCTTAACTGTTCAGCTACAGATGCAGCTGCACAATCACCCAACAGTTAAGCCTGTACCATTCTCTGCCTCTCATATCTGACCATCTGCTAGGGAAAAGCTAATTAAACCAAAACGATTCTTGCTGGGATTAAACCCCAGCAGCAGAAAAAATCGAGTATAGTACAAATGTTGTTCTACTACTGGATCAGGGCTGCTGATTTATTTGTTCTTATAAAGAATTGCAGCTGTACAACTCAATTGCTGTCAGGTAGGTGTTTAGCTCATGCACACTTATCTTTCTCTTTTCTATCCCGGATCATTCTTGTTTTAGGTGCAAGAAATAAGACTGTCTTGCTGATTTTTTTTTTTGCAGTTCTTTCTTATGTCAACTGAGTCTGTTTTTCTTTAACTTTCAACTTAATGAAAAACCAGGGCAGCAGACTGATTTTCTGTCCTAGTGCCTCAATTCCTCTGCTTCTGGAAAGGAAATTGTTCCTACCTTCTTTGCATGTATTTATGGTGACAATGAATCCTAGACTTGGTGTGGGTCCACATAACTTCATAGTTGTACCAGTGTGAAGCTGGGACTTAAGACCAGTTTATTGCAAAATTATATCTGAAACCCTTTGAGAATTGAAGTTTAAATTTTATAAAACCAAAAATGTGTAAGTTAGCAGCCAAACTCTGGTGTACCTACAATCTTTGATGCCATGTGATCTGGGCTTCAAAACAGCTCTTTAAAAAAAAAAAAAAAAAAAAAAAAAAAAAAAAAAAAAAAAAAAGAAGAAAAAGAAAAGAACTTACAATTCAGGTTGATTTCAGGGCTGTTCTGTGTACTCAAGTGACAGTTCACCACTTTATTCAAAGCTGTGGCACAATTTAGTTTCTGAAGACCAGTGAGGGATTTAGTTCTCTTCAAGAGGCTCTGAGAGGATTCTTTATGATGTCTTTCTGTGCTAAACTTGGAAAATTTAACACTGAAGAGGAAGTTAGTTCTACACATAGTAGCTCAGAGGCAGCAGTAGAAGGTGGCCCTGAGGAGAGCGAAATGGTTGTGTTGTTGGTATGGATGTGAAGATGGTAAGCTCAAAGAAACACAATTGAAAAAGCAGGTAGAGGTGAAAGAGTGCCAAGAGAATGAAGATAAGTTTAATTTTGGTATCCAGGGAGAAGAGTTTGAATAGTTTTTAATGAGGAATGGAAAGAACACTACTAATTTTAGAATTGTTGAAATTTAATTTTGACAGATATGTTTCCTGGGGAAACGCTGTGGGAACAGAGGAGATGAGAGATGATGTTAGAGTGTGGGTTTGCAGCATGTTAGGTCTGTGACCTAGGATTTGGTTTGTGTATGTGCTTGCCCCACAGTTAACAGGAGAACATGTAGGTAGAAGAGGGTCAGTAGTGAGACTGTGCCTGGGGCACTTGGATAACATGCTCTAACTCCACACTCCAGCTGGCTCCAGTGAACTGTTGGTGAGCCATACCCTCAGGAATGGGCAAGTGGGGGCCATTGGCTTCCCGGAACTGCTCCAGGGATGCTGGACATCAGCAAGCAAAAGCTGTGTGGGAGTATGGAAAACAGTGTGCAGTGTGAGCATTTGTGATCACCTTTTCCATCTTGCTTGGGGAAGGTAGAGAAAATATTAAGCTGCACTGGTCTGAGCATTGTTATGATGTTTATTTGGCATAGGATTAATAAAATTTTCAAGACATATAAATGTCAATACCTTTAGTGTCTTAATACACCTTGTAGAGTGTAGTTAGCTTATTTTGATTGTGAGAGAGGCTTCACTGTTGTGGGTTTGGGGTTTTTTGGAAGAAAAAACCCCAAACCAAACACAAAAGCTTTGGAAGTAGAAAAGTGCAAAAAAGGGTTAACATTAATATCAGTAAGGATTTTGCCATTGCAGGGAAGTTGTACTGATTTAGCTTAATCAGATTAGAGACAGCTGTGATTATATTAGTGCAGCATTCCTGTATAGGCATCCTTAATTTAGTTTGTGTCTTGTATCTATCTATTTAACTTAAGTTGTTTCAATGTAAAGTGCTCTTAAACTGAATTAAGAACATTTGCCCAGGAGCATTATACCGCTTTATATTATTTTCTAAGTCAATTTAATTTAGTACAGTGTATATGTAGACAAGACCTTGGGGAAAAAGCTGATCCTTTTTATTACTTGCTGAACAGTCTGTCATGTTTGGCTGCAGCCATGTGATCATGGAATGAAAGAGCCTGTTGTGGTGCATGTTGGTGGAGGATGGGTGAACTGATCATTGTGAGCCTTTGTACAACTTGGTCATTCTTAGCTGTAGTGTTCAATTAAAGTAGCTTGATCCTCCTTGTAAATGAGGACTTTTCCTGTCTAGAGCAGATGTGAGACCCCTGTAATGTTAAGTTTTGTCCTCTGCCTACCAATACAAGTGCCTGCAACGTGGTTAGTGTCCTGTCTGTTCAGTCAGCAAAAGCAACATCTTAAACCTGGCACAAATATTTAATGTTTGAAAAAACTCAGATGGCTGAGCAGGTTTGAGCTGAATTTTGCTACTTTTCTTCATCCATAGCTTGAAATAAACACCACTCAGTTTTGATGCTGTTTCCTTCCTGGTCTGTGTCTCTCAACAGTATGTGCTACCTGCTATATGTGGTGACTTACACACATACAGAACTTACGGCTAAGGAATAAGTAAGTACTGCAGATGTCAGTTCTCTTTCTGGTTGAAAAGGATAAATCTAGTCAATACATCTTGTGTTCTGCTTGCTGGTAAAGGCCCTGTGGGAACAAAACTGCCATGTGAATTACTCTGCAAGTGTGGTTGTAATGATAGCATTTCAGAATAAAGCTGACTGCTGAAAACAGCCATTTTATTTTTTGAATTTGTTTTTATCAGCACCTGCAAGCATTAGAGCTGGACTTAGCGCCTCCTCAGCATTGCAGATGCTCTGTAGGCTAGGTCACTGTAGCAACTTGTCCATCTGTCCTCTGTAAATAATGCAAATAATGTGCTCTGCTCCATTGTCCCTCTGTGTAGATAGTGCATAGTGTGTCAGCCATCTGTGCATCACTGAGAGCCTCGGACAGAGGGCACGTTTTGGAGAGTGGATTGTGGCAAGTGTAGCGTTGAATGCTCCAGCAATGGAGCATTCTCTGGCATTACTGTATCTGTGCTAGAGGGGCAACTCAGTGACATTCAGTTCCTGGCACTAAAGAGATGGCGATTGCTGTTTGCCCAGAGCTTCTGAACCAAAGCTTGAAACAAGAGGGCTGCTGATATTAATTGCTGGGGGTTGTGTGAGACTTGGGGGATACTTACAGGGGCTGAGAGTCTGCCTTTCAGTAGTTGAAAGATTTAAGCTGCTTCTACCCTGTCCTAATTAAATGCCTTTTGATTTTATGCTCTGGGAAGGTAATATATGATTTTTCCCCCCTCTTCTTCCCCTCCTACACAGCACAGAATATGACAGAGGTCTGGGAAATGAATTCCTGCATAATGATTTTCTACAGAAATCTCCCTCTTCCACTTCTCTTCAAATGTTTGCTTGTGGTAGCCATTCCCTTGGTTGTGTTAGGGAAAGTTTAAGGCCATGACTCCCAAATTTCCTTAATGTGAAGTATCAGCTTTATCCAGATACATGTTGTTATCAAGATTTGCTTTTTCTAGCTGGGTCCAGACACTTCCAGAAACTTTTGAGAGTTCTCCTGATCTCCATCAGTTTTTATCTAATGTTCTGGTATTTCTTTAAATTTCTGAGCAATGTACTCCAGAAGTCTCATGGGAGATCTTAAAAGAACAGGTAAGAAGACAGCGTGAGGAAGGACATGAAACCCAGGGTGCTAAGAGGAAGAGACTGAAAGTTTGTAGCCTAAACTACCTTGTGAGAGTTGGAAGGATCACTGAACAAGCTAAACATGCTTCTGGTGTGTCAGCATTCTGAATGAGAAGCTGTCATTAGCCCTTGATGTAGCTGTCTATGCTAAAGGTAGCTTGGTAAATGACCTTTTGCTGAGCTGGTTCTTGTGCAATTTCAGGTGTAGCCATTAATAGTGCTTCTATGCTTTATATGTATTAAAAAGCTGGTGCTCATTTCCTGGTCAAAATCTCCCCTGGGTATTTTTATTCTCCATTAACATTCCTTTTGGGGATTGAATTCTGGTCCTTTGCTTCCTGTCCTGTTCCTGTTCAGATGTTAATCAGCTGTTGCATTCTATTCCAGTTACATGTTAGTGATGCTAGCATTTCTTGGTCAATGTTGACCAGTCCTGGCTTCTATAAAGGAATTAGGGAAGCTAAGCTACTCCTAAGCAGAGAGTAGATAATAAAATGCACATTTAAGGGTGTGGAGTGCATCTGAATTATGGGGACTGAGATCTTTGTATTGTGGAAGGAGAGAGCAGGACTGTAAGAAAAGTGTGATTCTGATAATTTTTAAGAGAATTCTGCATAGTGCAGTGGATGTGACTGATACATGATATGTCCTGTGGTATTTCCATTCAACAGGAACTATGTATGACTGGAGTCCAGGGATTTCATTTTCTTTGGAAATGTGTTAGGTGTTAAGTAGGGCTTGTTACATAGACTGTTGTCCAACAGCTAGCCTGATCCCTTTTTCTTGATAGCTCTTGGAATTGTTCCCATGCAGAGAACAGAGGTTTCTGCCTAACAGTCAAGGTTAATTGGTATGGAAAAGCAGGAATGAGCAATAATCCTCCTGAAATTCTATTTTAATCCAAGAGTCACTATAATGCTATTACTCAGCTCTGAATCCTGAGCATTAACATACAGGCAGAACTGAGATGCGAGTCTGCACTTGGAGCTGTTATCCTTTTATTTTAAAATGAGCTTCAACACAGCCAGCAGTAGAATGGATCTGAACATTCTTTTGAGATGCCTTCTCTGAATGAAAAGATCTCTCTCATTAAATGTTAAAGGGCCCTTTAATAACCTTGCAGTCCTTTTCTATTATGCTTGGCACCAGTCTACAGGTGCTGTTTTTAATTTCACACAGATTGTTTTCCTGTCCTGGACAGACATCCCTTGGTGCAGTTATGGTATTGTCCATCTCCCTGGTTAGTTGGTGAGGCTTTCTGCAGCAGCTTCTCAGGTAGTCTGGCTTGAGACTTCTGAAATCTAAGGTTTCCTCTATCCATAAGCACAGGAAGGCAACTAGACAAAACTCTCTTGTGTTTGCTTTTCATGAAGCTAGTCAGGAAATATTGATACCTCCTAAAGCAGGATGTGCCAATATCCTCTATCGGATATGCATGCGGAACATAGCTTGGCCCACAGAGAGCAATATTCCAGGTTTACTGTGGTGATCAGATATATGTCGCAGGACATTTGGTTTTGTTACTTGTGGATATTGTACCTTCAGGTTTGTGGAGTGTGCTGACTCTGATAGCCACAAAAACCACCTTTCTGTAGTGTTGCATTAGAAACAAATGTGACTGTGATTGTGTTATGGAATGTATGTTTTCATTATTGCAAGTTTATCTTTCTTAATAAAAAGCAGTGCTAAAGAAATGCTGCTAAAGAGGAAAAAGCTGGAAAGGTGATATACAGTACCTGAAATAAGAAACTGTATCTGCATCATAATCACTGTATTTCTCTTGAGGGACACTGCTGACCCTCAGCACTGGTAAGAAGGCTGTTTTATAAGGTCAGAAAAGGCAACACAAGAGAAGGTGATAATGAGGAAACGCCTGCAAGTCATCTGCCTCTTTGCAGGGAATGTTCAGCTGCTGCAACTACAAGCAGGCAGAAGTTGTGTGCATCTTAGAAGCAAAGTGTTGGCTACCTCAGGCCTCAAGGGACTTACTAAATATGAGGAAGACACTTGGTGCCTACAAATGTTGCCGTTTTATTTCTCTTGTTCTTTCCCTTTTTGTCCAAAGCATCCCTGTTTGAACCTTCCTTTCTCTGCCAGGGACCTCTTTCTTATTACTGGAGATAAAGCAATGCTCATGGGTGGTGGTGTGGTTTTGTATGCATGCCAAGTGGCTGTTTATTCTGTACAGGGCCCACAGAACTGTCTTAAGCAATTCCGTGTGAGATGACATCTGTTTGTGGTGTGTGGTAGAGGTTTTGCCTTTCTCAGATCACACAGAGAACAGAGCTGCCCTGCAAGTGGATTTTACACTGAGGGATGCTCTCTGGTAATGTCAGCTAGAGTCAAGCTTGTGTGCTGCCTGTGCAGCTGTACTCTGTCACTGTGTTGTGGTTAATCCCAGCTGGCAGCCAAGTACCATGCAGGCACTTGGTCACTCTCCCCTCTGCTCCCAGGGGGATGGGCAGGAGAACTGGAAAAAAGTAAAACTTGTGGGTTGGGATTAGAGCTGTTTAATAATTCAAATAAAGTAAAATATAATAACAATTATAATGGAGAGAGGTTATAATGGAGAGAGGGAGAGAGGAATAAAACCCAAGAAAAACAAGTGATGCACAGTGCAGTTGGTCACCACCCGCTGACCAATGCCCAGCCTCTTCCCCAGCAGCAGTTGGCCCTTCCCAGCAACTCCCCTCAGTTTATGTACTGAGCACGATGCCATTAAGGATGGAATATTCCTTTGCTTGGTTTGAGTCAGCTGTCCTGACTGTGCTCCCTCTGAGCTTGGTCAGCTGTCCTGACTATGCTTCCTTCCGGCTTCTCATGCACCTTGTCACTGGCACAAGAAACTGAAAATTCCCTGAGTTAGAGTAAGCACTGCATAGTAACAGCTAAACCATCCGTGTGTTACCAACATCATTCTCATACCAAATCCCTACCGCAGCACTGTACCAGCTACCAGAAAGAAAATTAACTCTGTCCCAGCTGTAACCAGGACATGGTGTCCCTGTGAAGAAAGAGTTTGTGTGTGTTTTGTCAGTGTGAGCCTCGTGGCCCTTAGTAAGCCATTCCAATGAAGCTGTGATTGTCGGTGACCTTAGGAATCCTGCTGGAACAACAGTGGGTAATAGCTAGAAGACAAGAGAATTGGACCTACTGCAGGTGATAGACTGGTAAAAAGATGTAAATGTTAAGGAGCATTACTGATGAGAGGTGGAAAGGATGGATAAAAAGAACTAGGAGTTTAAGTTTCCTCTTGTATTACAATGCTAATTAAAATAGCTGAAGAGCTGCCTCCTGCTGTAGCTCCAGGCTAAAATTGAGCTTCTACAGGGTAGTCTTAATGTGGACTTGACAGCAAGCTCTTTCAGAGAGAGACTTGTGAATAGTGTGATGAGCAGAATTAGTGCCTTCTTCTATTTCTGGGTATTACCTATATCCATTTCTGCTTTGGAGCACAGGGTCCATCTGTTCTGCAGAGAGTATCTGCTCCTCTCTGAACAGAGGTGTGGTGAATTGAACCACCTTGGGATTCTCACTCTGTGCTAGCAAGAGATGCTCAGGTATTGTAGATGATAAGGCCTTTGCTGTGCTGTTCACTGCAGGGATGTCTGCTAAACAAAATTAGGTTGGTGTGGAAGAGTGGTTGGAGCATAATGTCAGCAACTGGATTCTTGATGGTGAACAGGAATGCAGGTGGGGAAGCAGGGACCCCTGGAGAAAAAACAGCTGCCTTTCTGAGGTCAGTTACTGGTCTGCACAGGCATCCTGCTCAGTGGAGAGATGGTTAAAAGACCTGTGCTTTCTGAGATACAGTGAAGGCATGGAGCTTTTACAGTGAAGGCATTTTACCTGGCATTAGATAGTAGTCTGATGGTGCAGCAGTTTGCTGTTGACTTCTGCCCTGTCACCTGGCTATGGGTTGCTCTGAGCATGCCTGGTTGTTTCCATGTTTTGTGCTGATAGGTGACTGACACCAAGTTTCCTTTCTCATGTTTCAGGATCTGTTGGCCAGATGCTGCTGAATACTAACAGGAGAAAGCTGATTCGGAGACCAACGACCAGAAATGTTTGGACACGTCGTCACTTTGGATCTGTAAGTCCTTGTTTGAGGGAAGGTTGTCTGGCAGCCGTGTGAGTTTTTAACTATCTATGGAAATTCTCAGATCCTGAGGGTAGATTTCAAATCCTGGTATCTTTTCCAGGTAAGTGGGGATGAGATGGCAGGTAGCATAGTTGCTGCCTCTAGGGTAGGAAGCAGGAGAGTTCTGTTTGAGCCTGAGGAACAGTGTGCTGAGAGACAGGGAGGCCCCTGGCATGTTCGTTCTGAGCACAGCTGCAGTGGAAACATACGTGGACCCATGGGTGCAGCTGTTCCTGGAAACCTCTGTCTGTCTGCCATGTGGCTGGTGGTTATGCAATGATGCTGAACCAGCTTCTGCTGGGAGTTGATGGAAAGCAGATTCAAACTATGCTGCTCTGATCCCTCCTGGAGGTGGACTTCTCCCTCTCTTTCTCCCGTCATACTTTGCAGTTTGCCCCACAGAGCAGTTCCACTGTTGTGAAGCTGTTTTTCCGTGTGCTAGTTGAGACCCGACTCAGCATTGTAGCAAGGAAAGTAGCCAGACAGCTTGTTGGGGCAGGGCCAGCACTGGGGCACCTCTTCAGCTTGTTTTGGCAGAACTTAATTTTGCATGGTCCTGGTTGCCTGCTTGTTCCTTTCACCTTCAGTCTGACTCTCCCTGCGTGTGTATAGCTGCTCCACACCCTGCCTCCTGTCCCACCTCCCAGGGCTTCATGCCACTGACATGGAAAAAGTAACACAGGAGCAATAGTGTTTCAGGGAAAGGAAGGCTTTACTGAAGGCTTTGCTCTCATGCCGGTGGCAGAGTGATGGCGACAAAGCTACTCTCTCACAGCTGACTAACCCAGATTAACCCAATTCTCTTCTTGTAGTGATGGATACCTGTTGTGGTTTGATTTCCACTGGCAACTAAGCATCACACAGCTGTTGGCTCACTTCTTACCCCTCAGTGGTATGGGGATAGATTGTGGAAAGAAGTAAAATTTTGTTGGTTGATATACTACTGACAGTTAAATGGGACAGAAAAGGAGGGGATCATAATAAAATAAGTAGAATATACAAAACAAGGGATGCACAGTGCAATTGCTCACCACCTGCTGACCAATGCCCAGCCAATTCCTGAGCAGTGGCCCGTGGCCACCTTTCCCCTGGTTTGTATCCTGACCATGATACCATATGCTATGGGACATCCCTTTGGACAGTGGGGGTCAGCTGTCCTGGCCATGTCACCTCTCAGCTTCTCCCCTGCCTACTCACTGATAGGGTGAGAAGCTGAAGAATCTTTGCCTTAATGTAAACACTGCTTAGCAACATCTAAAACATCAGTGTGTTATCAACATTATTCTCATCCAAAATCCAAAGTACAGCACTTACTAGCTACTAGGAAGAAAATTAACTCTATCTCGGACAAAACCAGTTAAATACCCCAGGCTTTGACCAGAGAGGAATGTTATTTCTGAACTTGTTTTGTGTCCATGGTTGGCTGGATATTTTACAGAAGCCTGTTAACAGCAAGGTAGAGTATTATATGTTGCTTGATGGCAATCAGAGAGTAGCTTGCCTTCCCCTCCCTTGTGGAGGTGTGGGTTATCACAGCTCTAGGCACAAATGTTTTGGCTTAAACAAAAGCCTGATAATTGCCAGCTCATTTGTGGGTGAAAAACATTGACTTAAAAGGATGAGTGAGATAATTGTTAGCATCACCAAACTTCTGTACCGAAGGCTTCACAGTTAGCATCCCTCTGCAGTGGCAGGGAAGATTAGCTGGGAGGGTCCCATTCTAGAGGAGGTTTGTTTAGTCCTTTCTGGAACCAATGTTGCTTTGAAGCCATTGCTTCATGAATTTTGAGTTTATGTGATTCCAGTTGTCTGAGTGCCTTGAACATTTCCTTGCCACATTCCTTTTCAGCTCTTGCTGGGCCATGTGCCCATGTGTTTGTAAGTTCATTTTCTTTACTTTCAGATCTGATGTGGGCTGAGGCAGGTATCTGGAACGAGGTGGCCATCCCAGTTGTCCTTGACTATAAATATTCCCTATGCCTTACATATTTGTGCTCAAGCTGGCTGTTTTGGTGGATGCTAAGCTATTTGTTTCTCTTCTTCAGGTCATCTGAGTGATTGTCCTGGCTTCATGAGGCTTTGAATTTGAGCCCAGACTGGTAAGTGCTCATGTCCTTATGAACTAGAGAAATGATTGTGATTTCAGCTGGGCATATCTTCATGCACATCGCCTGTCCTTAGCCTGGCAGAAATTGAGAGAAGAGTCCCCTAGACCACCTGTTTGATAGTGGGCCATTTACAAACCTTCTTCTGGCTTTTCTTTTTGAAAAAGAGAAATGTCTTCCCAAATGTCTTCCCAGAAAATCAGACCTATCTGTTTTGCTTAGGGATACAGTGAAATGTGCATTCAGTATTATGGATGTAATTTTTCTAAAATATTAGAGATCTCTGCATCTACTTGAGTCTTTTTAGGAGAAGGGACTTTGAGGGAATGACTGCAGCAAGGGGAAGTTCCCAGCATTCTGATGGGAGAGATTTACAGGTTAGTCCTAGGAAGGGAAGTTGTTTGTATTTGTGGAAAGGTGTGAGAAACTTCTGTGAGCTCATGCTTATAGCAGAGTGAAGGATGGTTTGCAAATGTACCTGTGAAGTGTAAAGCCTGTTATGGCTTGGGACTACTCTGTGCTTGGTGCAGACACCTCCCACTTGCCTTCCTCTCAGGGGACTCAGTCTGGGTGTCAAAAGAGGCAGCTAGATAAGAATTTGAGAGAATTCTTGAGGATAAGAATTGGAGAGAATTCTCAAGGCTCTGTTAGACTGTTACCATGTAAAACTCCACTGTCCAACACACAAAGCAAGTGGGTCCTGTGGCAGCCATTGACTGCAGGTATGTAAAAGGGAGTTGTGTGGCCCTGCTTGTAAAAGTGGGGAGAGGGCATAATCTGAGTGGACACAGGTCCTGCATTTTGAAGGGCTGCATGAAGGTGCAGGTCAGGTGCTGAGGATTGCAGAGATGCTAGGCTGTCTGGGTGTAAGGGTCTTGCAAGGGGAATGAGAATTGGGCACTTATTCCAAATATAGGACAACTATAAATGATGCATGTGTTGTCACTGAGAAAAGTCTGGTATTGGGCTCTGCAGAACTTGCTTGATAGCTCTGAGACTTCTCGTCTTGTGTACAACAGAGTGGTTGACATTTTGGCTGCTTGTGAGGAAGTCTTCCTGCCCTCAACTGCAGACTAGAAGATGGAAAGAAAGGGGTTTCTTCCTTGTATAGGAGACAGCTGCTTTTCTTCTACCCCATTTTTTCCTCTTGTACTGTTCCTGAAGCAGGAAGAATCCCAGCATAGCTAGGGTGAAGGAACTAATCTTTCCACTAGTGGTACAGCTGCATGTCTACATATTGTGCACTTATTCCCTCTAGGGGTGGTGAGGCACTGGAACAGGTTGCCTGGAGAAGTTGTGAACTCCTCATCCCTGGAGGTTTCAGGCCAGGCTGGATGGGGCTCTGAGCAGCCTGGTCTAGTGGAAGGTGTCCCTGTCCATGGCAGGGGGGTTGAAATGAGATGATCTTTAAGGTCCCTTCCAACCCAAACCATTCTGTGATTCTGTGTTGCAAAATCTGGCCTTAAGTACTAAGGGGTCAAAACCATTACTCCCTAATTTGATGCCACCTGTGACTTGGGGGTTGTCTTTGTCTTTTCTGCCAGAGTAATAATCAGTTCTCCTTCTAACAAATCTCCTGTGGTCTGCTGCACTGGTCCCAGTGTAAGCCAAAAAATTCTGGGCTCTTTAATGGCCAAAGTCTCCTCCCACATAGTCCCTGCTGACAGTGACAGGACATGATCAATAACTCCTGCTCCAGCTGTCAGTGCTGCCTGTAAGGCTTGCAGTTTCCATATTGAAAAAGGCCTTTCCTAAAGAGCCTAATCAATATGCTGCTGTGAGGTCTGTTCTCATTTGCTATATATAATCTGGGCACACAACTACGTGAGTGAGCGTGTGTGGAGGGGGGAGAGGATGTGCCAGCCCTCTGCTCTCACTAGCTGGGAGAAGGACACAGCTGCCTCTTACTTTGCTCCCTCTCCTGCGGCTGCTGCTCAAGGCTTGTGGCTACATCCTTTACCTGCTCTATTAGCACTCTGCATGGGGACCTGCTCTGGGACTCCAGGGGAGCCAGATTCCTGCTGGGTCACTTCTAGGGTTGGATGGAGCAGCCGTGACTCTCTCTTGTGTGCACTTTCTGCTGTTGGTAGGTAACCTGCTTTGGGAGCCGCGCAGGTGGGAGGATGTCGAGCACGGCCCCGGCAAAGAAGCCTTACCGCAAGGCACCCCCGCAGCACCGCGAAATCCGACATGAGGTGCCCATCATTCGCGACGACCAGGATGGAGTGATCTTGGCTGAGCAGAGTCAGGTAACAACTTGCCGGGTGACAAAGGGCTTAACACCATTGCACCAGCAAATAGGGTTTAGTTACACCGAGGCAGGCCAGCTCGAGCAGGCAGAGGGGTTTGAGGTTTGCAACCTGAATTTCTCCTCATCGTGGTCCCTGGAGTCCAGCAGTGAGAAGGAAGTGGCAGGGTGCAGAGCAGAGTTGAACGTCAAGAGCCAGACTGCCTCTCCAGCGCTTCAGCGTGGTGGGAAGATGGGGCAGCGAAGTGGGAAGCGGTGCCCGAACCGCAGTCGTGGGCACCGCAGCAAATTTGTGAGCCGTAGCATGGAGACAGTTCTGGTGTCTGGAGATGAAAGGCACCATCCCACTTGCTCCTTCAAGAGCAGAAGCCTGGAACGCTCACTTATATTTAAAGAGCCTCCTGAAGTGCTGACACCGAGGAAGTTTCGTGTCTCCTCTACGCACCTGCCTCTCAAAGGGATCCTGAAGCAGACCAACATGACTGGCTCATGCCCTGAGAGCTTGTGCAAGTCCCGCTCAGTAGAGACGCTTTGCCATGGTCGTGGCTCACGCAAATACAGTGATCCTGAGCTCCTCCTCAGCCCTGGGGAGAAGCGCTCCCTGGAGCAAAGCAGCAGCAGGGCTGCTGGCTCTGTCAAGCGCAGGGGGAAGCTCACAGAGGAAAAACTGCAGTTCTCCAAATTCCTGGATGAGATTACCCAGCGGGTGCTGAGTCCCAACCGCTTGCGCTCACTGGGAGAGACCAGGGGAGCAGAACAAGAACAGAACTCTCCCCGTTTCCCCAGAAGCTCCGTGCCAGAAGGCCAAGGGGAAAGTCGCCTAAAAGGGGTCAAAACCAAGCATGCAACTGAAAGATCCCCCTGCCCAAGCAGAAGAAAAGCAGAAAAGAAAAGTGAGGGGCTGGGAGTGGCTTCGGGCCAGAGAAAGTATGCTGAGGAAGCTGAGAGAGCTTCCAGACTAAGAAAGAAACCTGTCCTTGGGAGGAAGGACAGTAAGGGAAAACTCCTTTCCTTGGAGAGAAGGGTAGTAGATCTATGTCAGTATGAGCTGCAGCAGCTGGCAGATGTGGGGCTGGCAGGGACATCCTCTGGGCAGCAGCATTCACTGTCTTCATGGAAAAGCAGTGCAGAGGGCAGAAGGGATGAAAGCAGTCCCTGTTCACAGCTATTACAGCCACACCATCAGTGTGCTAAGCTTGGGCAGAAGCGTACAGTGGAGCCGAACTACTCAGAGAAAGGATCCTGCTCCACTCCAACATGCTGGAGTCGGGAGGAGGGGCCTACCCCATCTAGATCCTCCCCTTCCTTCAACCTGGCACTAAACAAGGTAGGTGCCAGGGTCACCGACTTGCAGGCAGGGCTCTCACAAAGGCCAAACCCCTACCTGGATCTCATCTAGGCTGGAATGCCAGGGCAGAGACTGAGAGCAGACCCCCAGACTTCATGTTGTGGGTGCCTAATCACCAGAGGTTGCTCTCTTGTGGGTGCCACTCATGGCTGTGCTAGAGGTTGGGTATGTCTACCTGGGAGTAACCAGCTTTCCTTTGGCCCCAGGAGTTAAGGAAGGTAGAAACTGTTGTTTTCTCCCCACTGCAAACTTCCCAGGTGTTTGCTGGTTGGAGGCCCTTCAGGCTGCTGAGTAGTAGGTGTGTGCAGGAGGCAGGCAGCTCTATTGTCAGGAGGTGCTGGGATGTTCCTAGTGCTTTGTGTGTGCCCTGTGCCTGTCTGCCTCAGGATACTTGATCTTTGTATGATGGCTGTTTCAGGTCCTTTAAGCTTTCTCCTCTTTTCTGTAGCCTGCTTTGAGGCAATGCCATTACCTTGTATTAATAAGAATCACATTATCCCCTTTGCCTGGTCACTATCATCTGCTGTTTGCGTATTTGTGGGGGCAGGGGAGGCAGTTGCTAGATAATTCTGTGTGAATTAACTGATTGCCATGTGGAGTCAGGAGGTAAGAAAAGAATGGATTGATGCTTTGCCCTTAGGAACGGGAGGGTGTATGCAGGTGTTAAAGACCATTTTTTAAAAGTGTGAATTGATGAAGAAAGCAGCCCCATGATGTCTTAGGGCCAGAACTGGGATGGTGTACTTTATGGCATTGTTAGCAGCTTGGCTGTCTGACATGGTCTCTCAGCCCAGAGCTGACTGTGACACTTAATGGACTGTCTGTAGTGTGGCTGCACTTGGGTTTGTGAAGTGCTCCTGGTATCAAGCACCAAAAATAATCCATGGGCAGTTTGGACTTTGTGAGAATGGTCAGAGTCTTGGCTTTCACAAAAGAAGTTGTTTCTAGTGCTAATTAGATATCTCCCAGCCATCCTGGCAGGCAGCAGCCATCTCATGGGTTAGCACAGAGAGTTTAGAATAGCTGAGCTGTGTGCTCTTGTCACTGCTCTCTGCCTTCTTGTTCTGCAGGGCCCTGCTCCAGCTATCTCTGGGGATCTTGCCCATAACATTTTCTTTTACAGGCTTTCCTGACCATTAGTGTTTCTTCTGCTATCCTAGTATAGTTACAGTGGTTGGTTTCAGGTCTGCAGAAAGAAACCTGTTTTTGCAGCACAATCTGGTTCATATAATTGGTAGCCACATTTTTCAGCTCCCAAATGATTCTCACTCATTATTTTTGTGGGGCTTCAGGGCCCCATGAGTGATTGCTGTGGTGACTAGTGAATCCTGTGTATGCTGGCCTGTGAGATTCCTGCTGCCCACCAGCTGTGGATGTGGAGGAAGCTGAAAGACCTGCTAAGGTGGTGATGTTACCAAAGAGATGCTGAGATTGCACCATGGTAGGGTAAAGTTACCTAACTTGTGTGGTGGTTTCTAGTCTTCTACCCTGAACCAGAATACAGAGTGTGTTTTGGTATCAGACAGCTGAACAGTGTGTACAAATCCTTGTAATTCTAAGCTTGCCTAGTTTGAGCTGTCAGAGCAGGGGAGGAGGAGTCACAGCTAGGGTCTGGCAACCAAGACTGCCTTTTAGGACAGTGTGAGAGACCAACTCCTCTTCTAAAAGAATCTCACCGCTGTTTTCTTCCCTGTGCAGGAACCCTTGACGGATGCAGAAAGGATGAAGTAAGTGTCCTGCTCCCCCTTTATGCCTGTCATACTGCAATTGTGTGGGTGCTGATTCCTCACATCCTGCTTATGCCACCTGTGCAGTGAAGCTGACTGGCCCTGCAGGCTCCTCTCAGATCTTCAATCTTCTTGGGGCCGTGTGGGCAGAGCTTTGGTCTGTGCCTTGCCAACCTGTGCCTTGCATGTCCCTCCCGCTGGAGGAGGAGGGAACATGGATCCCCAGTGCAGGTGCAGGCAGAGGAGTTGGTGGGTGTGAAAGAAAGTAGATGAAGTTTTTAACAGAGATGGAGAGGATTTTTCCCTTCTATTCATCCAACCTGGACTGGGATAAATTATTGATTGCTTTTCATTCATCAGTGAGGGACACTGGAGCTGTGCAGCTCATCTGTCTTTATGCAAGCACTGTAACCTGAGATGGAGCTGGGAGCCATGGCTGGCCAGCTGGCATGTACTTCTTTGCTCAGAGACGAGACAGAGATGAGATGTACCTCTTGCTTCATGCATTGGAGTCTCCTGAGCATTCAGTTCCTGACTTCCTGGGGCCCCTGTGAAGGCTCTTGGGCCCTGCTGCAGGGGAGTGGGGTGGGGGTGCTGGTGTGGAATCCTCCCTGTGCACTCAGTGGTTCCTTGCTCCTGGTTCCTGCCCTAGGCTACTGCAGCATGAGAACGAGGAGCTTCGCCGACGGCTGACATACGTGACTAACAAAATGGAGGCAATGGAGAGGGAACTGGAGTCAGGTCAGGACTACCTGGAGATGGAACTGGGCCAGAACCGTGAGGAGCTGGAGAAGTTCAAGGACAAATTCCGTAGGTACGACAAAGAAAATGAGAGGGGTAGAGTTAGAAATATCCCTCACACCAAAGACTCCCTCAGCTGGCGTGAGCAGGTTGTGCCCTGTTGTGCAAATCAGAGGTGTGCTGCATCCTTGAAAAGGTGCACCTCCAGACTCTAGGGGAGATAAAGGCTCTGCAGCCATTATTTCTTCCCTGGTACAGTGTAGGAATGCTGCCAGCATGAAAGGCTGATGACAGGGAATTCTTCATCTGTTGGATATAAGCAGGCGTGCAAAAAAAGCCACTGGTGGCTGCAAGAAAATACATCATTGCTTTACCTGAGAAGTACCTCAGTTAAAAATCAGTGCCAGTCACTGGCATGAGCTTAGATGAGACATAGCTCAGAGGAGTCCTCCAAAGTCATCTACATCCCCTCCTGCAGGATCCTTTCACCCCACCAGCCTCATCTTGCCTCCAGTAACTTGGAGTCTGAAAGCCATCATGTGTCAGAGGTGAGGCATAGTTAATATGCCTGGTTGTCTTAGTAGCAGTCTTTCTGAGTTCTGGAGTTGGTGGTTTTCTTGGCACCTATGAAGCCAACTTGAGTAGGTGCCTGAAATCCATTCCCAAGCATACAAACTTGTTTCTATAGGTTGCAGAACAGCTACACTGCTTCCCAGAGAACCAACCAAGACCTGGAGGAGAAGCTGCATGCCCTGGTGAGTGCCATATTAAGTCACTGAAGAGATGAGGTGGAAGAGACCAGTGTGTGTTAGGATCAGATGGAGGAAGGGGCCCTGTCTTTACCCAGCAGATGTGGCAGTGGGTGAGGGGTGAGATTCTGGCCATGATCATCTACTCCCCGTTCTGGCTGGTGTCATGAGTGGTTTTCTTGATTCACTGAGCCTGTACTTGGTCATGCACGAGAGCTTTGGTTCCTCACAACATAATTGCATGGTATTCCGTCATGTTGCTTCAGTCCCTTTCAAAGTGCCAGGGATGTGTCAGGGGTGGTCATCCTGGGAGGACGGGGGCAGTCAGAGCAGAGCCAATGTGCGTGTATGTCTGTTGTGTGCATTCATAACACTCATGGCTGTTTCTTTTCTCTCCCTCCCCCTCTCTTTCTCTTTCTCCTCCCCACGCTGCCGCTGGCACACTCTGGGCGCACTCACCTCTCAGGCCTCTCTCAGCCAAAGCTGGATTTTTGCAGTTGCGTCTTTTCGTTTGTGTGTTTTTCCTTTTTCCTCTTTACGTGTCTCAGCCTGTTGGTCTCATTGTCAATCCCACATACCCCATCTCAGATGGAGGGGCCCCAGCCCTCGTCCAGCCAAGGGCTCACCTGGTATCCAGCAGCTGCCCGCAGATGCAGCAGGTCCTAGCTTGCAGGGCTCCATCTTAAGTGTTTGACTCTGAGCCAGCTGGAGCATGACATGTTGGGAAGTGGTGCCCATAAGCTGCAGCACTGCATAAGGTGTGGATGGCTGTGAGCCTTGTTTGCTCCCTTTCCTTCCCCTTCTGAGCTGTGAGCAGGCAAGTCAAATAGCTGAGGTGCTGATTGCCTCTATGTAGCCCAGGATGAGATTTCTTTGGTTCTAGGACTTTAATTTCTTGGGTTAATATTCACTACCAATTATTCGTTGTGCTGGTGCCTGAAGAGACTGCATACTGGTGAAGTACTGGCACCCCTATCCACTTGGCTGTTGCTGTGCTGTACCTGTGATGCACAGCTGGCCCTGCTGGTCACAGCCTCACAACACCCTTGGGCGGTTTGGAAGAACTTCTTGAGACAGCGACAGCTTGGTTGTTCTGAGCTGTTGTCCTTCTTTGCTGTTCCATCTGAGTCTGTGGCAGCCCTGTACCTGAACTGTTAGGGAGTCTGAAGAGGCAAGGTTCCCTGCTTTATGGAGGACATTAGCTGAACTTCAAATGAAGCCACAGGTCCTTTAACTTACTAGAGCAAGGCTTAAACTCTTGCAAGATGGTGCCTCCCCCCTTTTGTCCCTTCAGTATTGACTGTTAGATCTTTTCAGGCAGTATTCTTGTTTTGGTTTCCCCAGGAAGGAGGGCTGGGTGTCACAGTCTCAGAGGTCTTTGCTTTCAGTGGCAGGTTGGGATTGATCGCTCAAAACCACTAACTTTTTGTGAGGCACCATGGGAACCAGGGGTAGAGAGGAAACATGCTGGTGCTGCAAGAAGAGATACTGCATTAAGGAGGTTCTGACTCAACCTATTGTCTCTGTAGCTAGCAGAGCAGCTGGTCCCATTTGGCTTTTGGAATCACCTTCCTTTGAAGAGGGCTGTCTCCCTTGTCTGTCTGTCCGTCTGGAAGTTTTTTGTATCCCAGCTGAACATGTCATTGTGCTATGCTTGGGCTGAGGTGGGTGGTAAAGCCAGATTCTGTGCTAGGAAGTTTTAAACCTGGTGTTCTTGCATCCCAGATTAAAAAAGCGGAAATGGACCGCAAGACACTGGACTGGGAGATTGTAGAGCTGACTAATAAATTGCTTGATGCCAAAACCACCATCAATAAGCTGGAGGAACTCAATGTAAGTGTCAGTCTGCAAATGGCTGTGAAAATGTGTGAGGTGTGGGCTTTTCCTTTTGTTCAAAGTCATTAGTGTAAAGGAGCACATGAATGACTCCAGTGTGTATGGAAGTGCAGGAGCTGTACAGGATAGCAGGGACAGATAAACAGAAGAGGGTCTGAGGGGTTGAACAGGGAAGAATGGATCTTCAAGTCTGATGTATTTGCTCTTTTAAGCTTAGGGTTTGACTTGAGTCTGGGCTGTACCTAAGGAGGGGTCATGCACTCCAGAGCTGGGAGGGAACTGATGCTTTTTCTACACCATTAATATAGAAGTTCCTGGATCCAGTGCTTGTCTCTGTTAACTGCTTTCAACTCATTTCAATCTGTCTGCATCATTAGATATAGCTGAACTGTGGGATGGGAGAGAAAAGGTGTGATTTTTGGGGATGGTTAAAATCCCCAGAGGGAGTGGGGCTTGATACAGTGACAGAGGATAAGCCAGGAACAAGGACTGGAGTTAAAAGGGACACCGTGGTTGAGTTGTAAGAAAATACATAAAAGTATGGAGAGGAGGGAATGGCAGTGCCCTGATGAATGATTCATCAGATGCCTCTTTTGGCTTCTGTTCAAACAGTATCTGGTCTGTTGGTGCCTTTTTGGGTAAGAGCTTGGGTGGGCCTGACAGTGTTGCGCACCTGTGCCCTCTCTTGCAGGAACGCTATCGACAGGACTGTAACCTTGCAGTACAGCTGCTCAAGTGTAACAAGTCTCACTTCAGGAACCACAAGTTTGCTGATGTGAGTAGTAATCCTGCTGATGGGGAAGAAGGGCTTATGGGCTTTGACTGCATTTTGCTTTCTCCAGCTTTCTCCACAGGGCTTCTGGCCTCTCATCCTTCATTCTCAGAGGTAGGGGGAGGTTCCTGTTCCCACTCCCACTGAGAAGGCAGCACAGAGCTTCTGCCAGCTCCTCTTTCATGAGAGCTTCATTTCACAGTTCAGCAGGAGCTGTTATAAAAAGCACAATAACCTTGAACTTGATAGTCTGCTGGGTGCATGCTGGTAGCTGGCAGGAGGACAGACCTTTCTCTTACTCAGCTCCATCCTTTTTCCTTCCTCTCCTGGCCACATGGAAGGGCCATATTGCCTCATAAGAATCAGCAGATGACAGTTATTACTCTGAGGAGTATTATTCTCTGAGGAGAAATGTGTGAGGGTTTTCAGGGTTTTCTAGGCCCTCTGAGCAGGAGAAGCTGGTGCCAACTCACTGCCCCCTGTGGGGAGGGATACGGGTGCAGGCAGCTCAGCTCATCCTGCTCTCATCTCCTTTCACATTAGTAGCATCAATTCTTTGGTTGAAAGTATTTGTCCAGGCCCTTAGCCCAGCTCTCTCTTTGCCATACCTCTAGTCTCTGTCCCTTCTTGTGTTCCTCTCAAAACTACATGCTTGTCTTTTTTAACTTAGCAGGTGACCACTTTGTCACCCTCCCCCATTGTGTCTCAAATTAGCACTCTTGAGGTCAGTGTATCAGTTACTGCTGGGATAACCTTGACCTCTCTCCCAGCTGTCCCCCCTCTCTGGAGCTTTGAATTCTGCCCCCCAAAGCACTGTGTTCCACATGGCTGCCACTGGAGGGGGTTTGGTGCTGAGCAGCTGTGCACACAGCCCGCCTCAGAGCCAGCTGTTGTTATGCAGTGTGCCCTGCATGCCCAGATGTGGGTGCAGTTTCCTTACGGCTGTGATGGACAGACCTCGCTGTGCCACTGAGTGGCTTGGGGACGTCCGCTCTCCGTGCTTCACTTGCCTGTGGTGACCCAGGTGAGGGCAGCTTGGCAGGGCAGTGGGGAGAGCAGTAGTGCCCATTTGCTGGATGAGGGGTAGTGCTTGCCCCCTGGTGACACCCCAGTCCTTTGGTAATAAGCCCTATGTTTGTCTCTCTGAAATGGAGAGAGTAAGGGAGCGGGGTGACACGTTGGAGTTGGTAGGAACACAGGAAGGCATCGATCCTGGTCTGTGGGCAGGCTGCCAAGGCAGCATGGCTGCAATTATGCATTCAGGGAGCACTGTGGATCTCAGCTGTGGGGGCCGTACAGTCACTTCAGTGCAACCACCCGCTGATTTTCCACAGATCAATAGACCCCTTCCTAGTGTGTGCTGGCTGGGCCTTTTCTCTGTGCTCACAGGCATGTGAGACTGAGCCCATGTGCTGTCTTTACCTGTTTGCTTTGCCACATGGGGCCTGTGAACCATGGCCTAGAAGCATGACTGCTGTGACAGCTAGAGAGCCTTGTAAGTCACTCATGGGGCAGGTTTGCTTTGAAAAAAGATGCTCTTCTGAAGGCAAGGTAGGTGAATGTTAGGGTCGAGATAATGACTTCAAAACACACATGTAGGTTGGTTGGAAAAGGCAGATTATATGAAACTAAATTACTTGCATGGCAGCCCCCTTCTAATGTCATTTTCCTTCTCCCTAGCTTCCCTATGAGCTGCAGGACATGGTGAATAAGCATTTGCACAGTGCACAGGAGTCTGCAGGCCCTGGTCAAGAGGCAGCCCACACCTTGGCTCCATCTGATGTTGTGCCCACCTCAGTCATCGCCAGAGTCTTGGAGAAACCAGAATCTCTGGTTCTGAATTCAGCCAAGTCTAGCAGTGGCAGCTGTCCCATGGCTGAGGATGTCTTTGTGCATGTGGACATGAGCGGAGCCCTTCCTGATGCCTGCAACAGTGCAGGGCAGATGGGGAAGGAGGGAGGAGATGCAGGGAAACAGCAGAATGGTGGCTGCAAGCCGCAGAGTAGTGTAGAAAGTATGCCTGAGGAGGTGCCTGCCTTTGAGAAGCTAAGCCCATACCCTACTCCCTCACCTCCCCATCCTATGTACCCAGGGCGCAAAGTGATTGAGTTCTCTGAGGACAAGGTAAGGATCCCAAAGAACAGCCCCCTGCCCAACTGCACGTATGCTACACGCCAGGCCATCTCCCTCAGCCTGGTGCAGAGCGAAGATGAGAGCTGCGACAGGCACCGGACACTCCCCAGCAGCCCTGCTTCCGAAGGGCACCGTTCAGCCTCCAGCTGTTCCTGCCAGCAGTCCCCCAAAGCAGCCAGGGCTCACGGCTCTTCCCAGAGCAGCCCGTTCAGCAGCCCTCCCCAAATCCCGAGCGCCTTTGCCAGCTCTGCCAGCTCTGAGGAGGACCTGCTGGCTAACTGGCAGCGAATGTTTGTGGATAAGGCACCCCCCACCTCGGAGCGAGTGCTGATGAACCGCACGGCTTTCAGCCGTGACACGGCCCCCGAGCTCCAGAAGAGGTTCAGCCGCTCCATGCAGGAGCTGGGTAGGGCAGCCTCAGCTTACTCGGATGGTGAGGAGTCTGCACAGAGCTGCAGCTGGACCGTGAGCCGGGACTCGAGTGTGGACACAGACAGCACCGAGTCCAGAGCCCGCAGGAGTCATTTCTCCTCAGACTATGGTACAGATTTCTCCCAGGATGAAGCCCAGAAGCTATTGCTTGGAAGCGGTGGAGGCACTGCTGAGCCTGAAAGCCCCTCACCAGAGAAGCACAAGGACTATGTAGACCTTGGCTTGCCTGAGAGTCCAGCTGAGGAGAGAGAAATGCTGCTCCAGGGAAACAAGGAGAGCAGCCAAGGAGGTGTCCAAGAGGAAAGCGGAGAAGGCAGGGTCAAGCCTCCTTTCAGTCGGCCGCACCGCAGCCCCAAGAGAATGGGGGTGCACCACTTGCATCGCAAAGACAGTCTGACACAAGCCCAGGAACAGGGCAATCTTCTCAGCTGAGGCACAGCAAGAAGCAGCCATGCTTAGCGGAGCTGTGGGATGCCCCCCATCAGTCCACCTGAGGGAGAAGCCTCCCTTAGTACCCTCCTCCCAGGGGAAATCTGCTCTGAGGTTTTATATTTATTCTCTTCTTTTGCTACCTGGAAGAGCTGAGATCTCCCTTCCCTGGCACCTCAGACCCTCAGTACAAGCACACACAGTGTGCAGAAGCACACCCACTGCCCCAACACACTCACAGCTCTCTTCACAGCCTCACACTGGTGCCTGTACCAGAGCTAGTTCTTGGTACCCCTTGTCCTGGTGCCTGTGCCTCTTTTTGCTCTCATTCCCTTTCCCACTCAGGTACCTGAGGCCCTGGGTGCTCTCTTGTTGTTTCCCCACAGCTGCTCTGTTCTCTTTTAACTTGTGCCAACAGGGCAGAGTGCCTGTGTGGTGGATGATTCCCTGGGAGCCCCAGCGGCTGTGAGTGGGGCACAAGGACTCTCCCAGCAGATGGCTGTGTGCCGTGGGGATGAGCTGGGATTGCTGGTGTCTCGTTTTCCTCCTGGGTTTTGTTTTCCCCAGCCACTCACTGCGTGGGTCTTCAGAATCTTCCTCTGCAGGTCGCCATCGTGTGTCTCCATGGCTGGCTTCAGCACCTGGTCCCCACTAAAGCAATGCACAGGGGCTGGTGCTGTGCTGTGGGGCATGGGTGTTGCTTGCTGAGGTAGTTTGGGGAGGCAGTGCCTGCTGGGCTCTGGGGTTTGTGTTTTGTGTGTCTCCTCCCTCACACCTCTTCCCTTGTTTTCTGTGCTGTTGTTTTGTTTGAACGGTGCTGATGCTTTGCTCTTGGGTGGGCTTCTTTATTCTTTCCAAGCCTTTGGTTTTGGGGTGTATTGTTTTTTCTTTCCCCCACCCCGCATAAACAGACACAGCCGTTGGCAGCCGGTCCGATGCCTGCACTGAGGGTGTGTTGAGTCTCAGCTATCAGAGCTGCACTTCCCTCTGATCCTGGCCTCCAGCCTGCAGAAACCCCTCCAGATTTAAGAACAAGGTTTTGCCCCAGGCAAACAAGGCATGAAGTATGCTACTGGGCTTTTCTGGGAAGGGCTTGGTGCAGGGCCAGCAGGGATGCGAGGGCAGCGTGCTGCGGAGCTGCTCCCTGCAGATGCACTACCTCATGGCTCGGCAGCAGCCCTTCACCAGGGTCTCCTTGCACGGCCCCTTCTCTCGGGGGCTCCAGGCTCTGGGGCCTCTCTGGGGCCTCCCTTCCTGGGTAGGGCTCTCTGCGTGTTTTTCCTAGCGTAGTGTGATACTGTGTGACTTTTCTTCTCAGTCTTGTGTGCTCAGTGTCTTGGGGGGAGGGAAGGGGAGAGGTCTGTAGATGTAGGTATTTTTTTGAGGGCTTACAAAGCTCAGGCCTCCTGTTTTAATTTTGTCCTGTGCCCTTGTCTGTCTGGTGTTTCTTGGCTTCCATGGGAGTGCAGGGCAGAGAACAGCCCAGTTCCCTTCACCATAGCCCCTTCAAACCCTGCCCTCAGCCTGCTGTCTGGTTTTTGAGTTGGGTTTGTGTTGTCCTCTCACCCTACACCATGTAGGCTCTTCATTGGGCTGGAGGAAAGCATCCTTCTGTCCAGGTGGGAGCATCTGTTCATATGCTTGCATCAAGATTTGCAGCCAAGAGCTGTCTGGGGGGCCTGCTCCCTTCCCCAAACCCCTGTCTTGTAAAGGGCTTGCAGCTTGTAGCTGGGGCCAGCCAGGGCTTCAGCTTGAGCCTGGAGGCTCCAGGGCCAGTGAAGGGGAGCTGCAGGCCTCTCTGGCAAGATGTGTAGGTTGTTTTATGTACTCTGGGCAGAGCTGCTGCCTTCACACTCACCTAGTTTCCCACCTGGAACAGTTGTAGAGTTGGATGCCACCCTCTGGTGGGGAGGTGGGCCTCGGTATTTCACTGCAGTGTTTCACTGTGCAGACAGGCTGAGAGTGGGAGCCTCCTCTGAGCCTGCAGAGTGTTTATCTCCCTGTCCCAGTTGTGGAGGGGCAGGGGGTTGTCCTTGTGTTTGCTGCCATCAGCCGCTCCACTGCTGTATTTCTTTTGTTCTTCTGCAGCACTGCCGAGGGTTTGCATCTGCAGCAGCTGCCAGATCCTGCCTCACAGATGTCACCTGGGGTTGGCTGCTCACTCAGTGAGCTGCTCTGGCTCTGAGGCTGCTGGTGGCCTGCAGGCATTGCCCCCCAGGGCTCAGCCCCATCTCCCCTGAATCCTGGCATGCCGGGCAGTGGACAAAACTCTTGCTGAGGCAGGTGGTGCTGATGATGCTGAACAGAGCTGGCTTTGCTCTGCTTTTGGTCAAGGTAGACTGAAAAACAAAACAGTGAAGTGGAGGAGTGGCAAAGGTATGCGCACCACCTCACCAGACACTTGTGCTTTGCAGCATTAGGATGCTGGCAGAGGTTGAGGGGGACTGGTGGCCTCAAGCAGCAGCAGAGCCCTCTCTTGACCTGTGGGCATTGTGTCCTCTGCACTCCTGCCCACCTCCAGCAGTATTGGCTCTGGGGCCTTGAGCCCATCTGAGTTCCAGTGTCCCAACTCCAGACTGTTAATCTGTAACTAATGTGTTTTTTTCTGAGATTTTCAAACTGATGTATATTTTAAGACCAGAAATAAACTATTTTAAAAGTAGATGGCAATGGCTATATTGTACTTGATACTGACTAAGACCTGGACTGGAATGATCCTGAGCATGTGAATGTGTAGAGCTAGCTACTCATGGTACAGTGTCCCAAGTTTGTTGAACTGTGTGTGCCACGCATTGTCTTGTCCAGGGAGAGCGATCCTGTGACTAGTGAGCTGGTGCTGTAAGCACCCCTCAGTGTTACTTGTAAGATTTTGCTGACCCCATTTCACATATTTTGCTGGCTGTACTGCCTTGGCCAACCTCCAGATTATCAACTAGCATAGGATAAGGTGTAGCTAATCCCTTTAATAGCTGTTGGTTTTCTTGGAGTCCCAGCTTTTGGAGTCATCTGAGACTACCACTTCACTTCAGAAACCACATAGCATACCCCCTTGCTTGGGTTCCTAAGAGGTTTATAATTCTAGGTTCAGTATTTTGTGTGAGGAGGGAGGATTGGGGGTGACTGGACATACCCCAGTCAGGAAACCTTCCAAACATGAGGCAGAGAGTTCCTGCAGGATGCTGATACAGGCAATTGAAGTGTTTCCTTTTCACGTTGAAAGGTGCTGCAGAGGTCACAGGGCTGTGATGAATTTTCCTCCCTCTCCCAAGTTAGGCTGCCTGTGCCTTTCTGAGCTACATGCAAGCCTAACACTAGAAAGAGTGTCTTGTTTCTTTGTCCCCGTAATTAATGATTTTATTCCTTGTTTCCTTGAGTAGCAGCTGCTCTCACAATTTAATCTTCCAGCCTAATCTGAGCCCTGAAACACGATCTTCCTTGTCAGCAAGGGACGCCTGGCAACGCACAGCCAGCGCAATCCACGGTGCTGCTGCGGGCTGAAGCCTTCACCAGGGTGTGCACGGCTGGTGTCAAGCTCCCTGCAGAGCTAGATTAGCCCAGCCCGCTTCCTCCTGGCCCGAGGGAGAGCCTGGGGAACAGAAAATTGGGCTGTCACCGACTTGTCCCCAGGGCCGGCACCGAGGCGGGGAGGCGCGGCGGAGCCGTGAGGCGGCGCGCGCGGGGCTGGCGCCCCCTGCCGGCGCTTGCCCGCCGCTCCTGGCCGGGCCTGGCCGGGCCCACAGCGCCTGCCCGCGCCTGGCACCTGCCCGTCCCTGCCGGCACCCCCCAGACCCTGCCCGTCCCTGCCGGCACCCCCCAGACCCTGCTCTCTGCCCATACCAGCTGGTCCCGGCCCTTCCCTGCCGCTCTCTGCCCATACCAGCTGGTCCCGGCCCGTGCCTGCCGGCGCCCGCTCTCCCTGGGTCGCACAGTGGCGGAGGCGGACGCTGCCGAGTGGTGCCACCACATCTGTGACCTTTATAAAAGTCTCACCGCGACAGCAGTACAAGCGATAGAAAGGACATCTCTCATACACATCTGAATAAATACAGCCAGCGCCCTGCGGGCGCAGCCGGGCGTGGGGGTGGCAGGGCGGCGTGAGCTACACATGCGGCGACGGGGACAATCACAAGCGGCCGACGAGGCGTGTGAGGACACAGAGACGTGTGTAGAGACTCGCTTGGAGCAGGCTCCTGCGCTCAGAGCCCAGGGAGGCATCGGCAGGAGGTGAGATGTGTGACGAGAGGGCTGGGGAGCCCAGCCGAGGCTGGGGCTGGCGGTGCACGGCGCTCTCCTCGGCAGAAGCAGGCAGGGTAGCCCAGCTACATTTCTGTTTCTGCTAAGAGGCTGTCACCGAGGCCTGATGTCATCAGGACCATCTGGGAGCTGGAATCTGTGTGGAGAGAGGGAGAGAACCATGAGCCGTTCGGGCTGCTGGAGAGCGCAGGGCTGTACTCCAGATCCAGAGGTGAGGATGAGGAATTAAAACACAGCAGGGTGGGAAGAAAACTGCTGAGAGAAGTGGGAGATTAAGTAGGAGCTAGGCCTGCTCTGGCTACACAGCGGAACAGAATCGATTTTTGGGGAGGGCGAGAAAGCACAGACAGCAGCAAAAGGCCAGAGGAACATCAGGTCTGAGTACCCCCGACATGCAGGTGATCCTGGTTGCACTGGCCCAACCGTGCCCTCACCCAACCCTGCACAGGCCTTTAGATCTGCACTCATCGAGTGTTTCTCAGCAGAGAGACAGTGTCCAGGTGGGGCAGGCTTCAGGCTGCAAGCCAGCCAACGCCACACAGGGTGGTGGTGTTGCCTTCCCAAGAGCAGGGAATGCTGCGGGCAATCAGCCATGTTACAGCAGCAGAGGCCTGGAAATACTGACTTTCTGCACTGCATGAATGGAGGGTTTGTGCAGCCCTCCCCTGCCTGCCTCGGGGAGGTGAGGGCAGCTTGCTGGCTCTGCCATGGCTCAGAGCCACAGCCAGGAACACTGTGACTCTCCCCAAAGCAAGTGAATCAGCTGCAAGGAGAATGGGCCTGCATAGCAAATAAGAAACTTAGCAGGATACCAGTTTCCCATCCAGAAGCCTTTTGAAACTGAAAAAAAACCCCTGTTTTTTCCTGGGTAGAAGGGAGGAGATCTCTAGTAGCAGTCCTGCACATTCAAAACTGCTGCAGGGGAATCTCTATTTCAGAAATCAATTTCTGGAAGCAAGATCCAAAACTTGGCCAAACTGTCACTAAATTATTTTTATGGGTTTAACAGATGAGGATCCAGATGTTTTGAGGCTCCAGAATTGGTTGTGCTTGTCTACTGGTAGTCTGATATGAGAATTGTGAGGTGTGAAGGACAAATTAAGGTAAAAAAAAGCAAACCCTCAAACCAGCTGGATCACAAGGTAGGCACGACAAAATACAGTATCATATATGCAAAGTACACAGAACAGGCTACTGCTATCTCTGTAATACACCTTTTTTCCATTACATGCAACAGACAGACAGTGGCACCTGGCTAACCCTTCACATGTTTGGGACATAGAGATAGGAACAGCTGATGCTGTGCGGATTGCAAAGAGGTTCTGGAAACAGTGAGGAATGACACAAGTTTTGGCTAGGATATCTGGCAAAGGCTCCCAAGATCTTTAATATTCCTGTCCTTGAGTTTTAAGACTTTCAGATTTCATTCTGCAGCATCAGGAAAAAGCCTCAGAGGTACTGTTTCCACTCTTTGCAGCAGCCGCATTGTCCTTGGAGGCTGCCTTTCCTCCTGTGAGGAGAGAGGCACAGCCAACGCTGTTTAACATGAAGGTCATGCCTGGAGGTGTATGTGTTCCATGGAGGTTCTATGTATTCCATGGAGGTTGTATCCATTCCATGGAGGTTGTATGCATTCCAGTTCATGGGGAAAAGGGATAGGCACATTCACCAACCCCACTGCAAGGGGCCAGTGCCACTGGAAACACCTGACACTCCAGGAGCCCCTCAGCTCCTGCCCCCCACTCCCAGAGCTCTTACTGTTCTGGCAGATCCAGGGATTCTTCTCCCTGGCTGTGACTTCGTGGACCTCTGTCTCCTCCTCTTCCTCGCCCTCTGAGAGAAGATCAGAGATCTGCTGCTGCAGCTCAGGACTAATGTTGTTCTCTGCCAGGATGAGTGTCCGTAGGGCTGTGGGGTAATTCTCTACCATGTCCAGCAAGGTCTAGGGGGAGAGTAAGATAAACAGGCTGACAAACATCACAAGGGCTGAGCAGAAAGAGTGCCAGTGCTTTGTCTCCCTGCAGACTCCAGCCCTCCTCTCCTTGCTTCTACCTTCCCTTGACCTCCCTTCATCAGGCTTTATGAGAGACTGAAGACATCCCATCTTCCTGCGGGAAGAGCCGAGTTTGGATTTTCTGGCTCTATCTAAAGAAGGGACTACTCTGCACTGTTGCTGTCACATATCCAGGTCCATTCCCTCTTACCACTAGACGCTAGAGATCTGAGAGTCTGTGCAATTGAGCCTTGGCCTGTGATTGTCCACAGAGATTTAGTTCTGATTCTCAGCCAAAAATCCAGAAACCTAATTTCTTCCGAGAAAACAGCCAGGGGAAAGCAAGAACCCCCGTGCGTGCAGGGAGAGAAGGGGTGCATGTGGACTCCAGGGTGTGGTTGGAGGCAGGTGTGGGTCCTGGGCCTCTGCAGACACCCCAGCCCTGAGCCCTTGAGGCGTCGGTGATGCTGTAGGGTACTTGTGAATTGCTCACCTGAGCTGACTGGTTGGTAAGTCCTGTTCCCTCCAAGTCCAGCACTTCGAGGGTTCGGCTGGAGGCCACAGCCACAGCGAGCATCCCGGCTACCTGGTCACCTGTGGGAGGAGCACACCAGGGCTGTCAGCAGAGCCTGCCTTCCCTTTGTAATGCCACATGCCCTCATGTGCCTGAAGCTGCCATGGGAACATCCTCTGAGTATTTCTGCCATCAGACAACCTTCCAAATCTGTTATCTCGTGGTAGGAAAAAAGCTGTTAACTGAGAAAAGAGACAAGGAAAGGTGCGCCATATTGTGGTTATGGGAGCAGTCACTGATTATCAGGGGAACACTGTGAGACTGGTTTTATTCCCCAAAGAACCATATCTTCCCGAATCTCCTTTCTACTCAAGGAGGCAATGGCCTTTACCAGTCCCTGTAAGGGCATCCCAGACACAGAATAGGAGCTGAATACTTCAGTCTAGGAAAAGGCTGGAGTCAGACAGAGGACTCTTCACCAGCTGGCAGACTGCCTCCCTAGAAAGGGGGTAGACTTTGATGGGGGATGCAGCAGGATGAGGAGCATTGAAAATTGATGTTGGTGAAGAGACAAGACTCCAGAATGTGTTCTGACATTCTCTGTCAAGTGTCAAGATGCCATACAACCGTGACACCTGCTCTTGGAACAAAACCCAGCCTGCTGTCAAGTAACACCTGGGGCTTTTCCTGCCCAAGAGGAGGTACCTGGTCAGAGAACAGGGCCTGGGGGAGGCTCTGCTGGCAGACAGGTTGAGGAGGGGAGTGTCATCCTGATGCTCAGGCATGGCCCGATCTCCTCCTCACCACCTTGCAGCAGAGCAGGAGAGAGTTTGTTTCTATGGCAACGAGTGCCAGGCTCTCCTCCTCCTCCTCCCTGCTCCCCCAGGAAGATGAAGGGGGGAGCGCAGGGACATACTGCATCTGCCAAGCCAGCTTCAGCGCCCAGGGCTTCGGGGAAAAGGGAGACATGGAGGGTCAAACGTGACGACAAAGGCGGTGGAGTGGGCAAGGCACAGCCTCCTTTCTGCACCTCCCCACAGGGCATGTGCCACCTCACACAAGCAGAGCAGTGACTGTGGCTTCTTCTAGAGCTGAAGGTGCCTGGCAGGGTGAACTTGCTGCTGGGGAACAGAGGGCACCTATGCAAGGAACTGCCCCATCCTGCTGTTGATGCTTTACTGCCTTTCTAGAGCTTGGTCCCTGGCTCTCCACTGGTGCAAATCACACAAACGCTGGGAGGCAGGAGCGCTCCTCCTCCCCAGCCCCCAGCTTACCTAGGGGGTTGTAGTCCAGGTTCAGCACACGGAGCTGTGAGCTGTGAGCCACTGCAATGGCCAGGCGTCCCCAGCCTTTACTTGTGATGCCTGGGTTGGCGCTCAGTGTTAGCTCTTTGAGGCCTGGAGAAGAGAGAGAAGCCAAACCAGAGCCTTAGGGTCCCCAAAGCAGTCACAGGAGGACTTGTTCAGCTCACCAGAACAGCTTTGGGTTGTATCCCCTGTACTCTGTAGGGCTTAAGGGCTTGGTTTGCTCTGACAACTGTCATGACATATTTCAGTGATCAGTGAAATATTTCGCTGCCTTCAGCTGTGGCCCTTCATCTAACCGTGCTGCAATTGCCCCATTTATCTGCCCTCCTGCTTACCCTAAATAGCAAACACAATGGAAAACACAATGGAAACTAAGGGGGGTGTGTGTGTGAGACAACTGACTGGGCAAAGAAGGTGGCTTGAGGTGACAGGCTGGAGAGAGGATAACAGGGACAGTAGGCTCTGAAGCCTGCACCTGAGAGGGATGGCCAGCAGAGATAACTGCATCAGTGGCATTGTGCACACACAGAGCAGGAGGTGCTGGGAAAAGGTGGAAAGCACTTTGAGAGTCAGAAGGAAGGACTGGTATTACCTCAGCACATGCCAGCTCTCAGCTTGAGTGGGTCACTGGCCTCACACCACCAAAGATCATTCCCTGCAAAGACCTGAGTCTTGGCACAAAGGCCGTGACCATGCAACTACACACTCATGGAATGCACCGCAAGCAGGGACAACTCCCAGGCCCTGATAATGAAGCTAGGTGCTGAGGTAGGAGCGCACAGTATATTTATCTACAGTGATTATCAACACGCAAATGCAAAATAATAAATTCCAAGTCCAAGCTGTCCTCTCCTCCAGTTTCAAATGCTGCTGACATGAACCAGAAGCAACCTGTTAGTCCCTGAGCTCCAAACTGCCAACAGGACAGATCAGTAGGAGAAAGCCCAAACCTGCCCAAGGGAACCACTCGTCTATTGCTTGGCTTATCTGCTTTTCTTATATTAGAGGAAAGAAATCCTTAGCCCTGGCAAACCATAGAGCCTGCCTCCTCCAGGGCTGAGGATTTAGTGCTGCATACATCTGACCTATGTGAAAGCTCCACCAGTCATTGAGCAGCCCACAGCCCCTGGTGCTTACCAGACTTGGCCCCATCAGGCGGCAGGAGCCCACAGATAAGGTTGATGCCTTCATCACCCAGCATGCAGTCTCCTAGATCCAGAGCCACCAGCGAGGGGTGGATGGAGAGAGCAGGGTTGAGGAGGGCCAAGCCTGCATCTGTCAGGGGACTCCCATGGAGGCTGTGCAGGTAAAAGGGAAAATTACTACGGAGCCTTCTTCCTGGGGGCTAACTAACCTGACAGGGAGGAAGAAGCATACAAAATGAGGTGGATGAAAAATACTAACCCCAAGTGGGCAAAAAGCTTTGGAAAGCCTCTGTTGCTAGGGTCGGCTAGCCGCTACGGTGGCCCTTCTCTCCCGGCCGGGACGAGGGGTGCAGGGGATGCCAGCGTTGAAGGGGCAGCCCCACTACGGGGTTGGAGGAGGACCGAGACTGAGAGGCAGGGCCGTGCCCAGCCGGCGGGGGCAGAGGTAGCTCCCTCCCAGCCAGGTGATGCGCAGGGGCTTATCCTCCGCAGCATTAAGGGCATTTTCCCTCCGACAAGACTCAAATTCAGGGACTGGCCCCGAGCTGACAGTCCCCCGAAAGAGCCGTCCCCGCCCGGGAGAGGACCGGGACGCCCTGGGCAGCCCCCGCCGCACTGTACTCACAAGAGGGACTGAACGGAGCGGTTCGTCTTCAGGGCCTCGGCCAGCTGCTTGACGCGATTGATGTTGGAGACGATGCCCAGGTTGAGGTTGAGCTGGGCGAGGGAGCGGGACTCGGCCACCCCGCGGCAGACGTGCCCGAAGTCCCGCTCGGAGAGCTGGCAGCCCCGCAGCGACAGCAGCCGCACCGAGTTCTCCCGCAGGCTCTCGCAGATGTCTCGGATCTCCGCCCCCGACAGCGTCTCCCCGGAGATCTGGATAGACCCCGGCAGCATCTTCCCCCGGCTCGGAGCGCCGCCGATCCCGGGGCCGCGCAGCCCGGGGCAGAGCCGGGGGAGAGCCGCGCTGCGCGCTGCGGGCCGGGGCGGGCAACGCCGCCGCCGCTGCCGCCGCCGCTGCCGGGCAGTCCCGGCCCGGCCCACCGCGGCCCCGGGGGCGGCACCGCGCTGCCTCACCGGCGGCCGCCGGGCCGCCCCGCTCCGCCCGGCGGGGCGGTGTGACCCAGGGCAGCCATCGGCGGGGGCTGATCCGCACCGGGACGCAGGGTCGCGCCGCCCCGCAGCGCCGGGCGGGGGCCGGGCAGCGCCGCGGGTCCCCGCCCCGCTCCGCCCGCACCTGCCGGGCCGCTCCGCCTTCCCCCGGCCGCCGCTCCGAGCCCTCCTCCCCGCCCGGCCAGAGCCTCCCCGCGCGACGGAACGGGCGTGGAGGGGGGTCCGGCATCCCTCATCCCACCCCGGTATCTCGCCCGGCATCCCGGGCCCCGAAGCCAATCCAAGACCGCGAGGGGCGACGGCAGCTCCCGCTGGCACCTGCCCGCTGCCTTGAGGAGATGGCGGGGCCAGGGCCGGCCGGGCCGGGTTCCCGACACGGGGGGCGCAGGAGGGGAGGGAGGGTGTAAGAAGCACCTAGGAAAGGCTCTCCATGCCCAGCCCTGCTTCCACCTGGGGAAAGGGGCCCAAGCCATTGGCCATGGTGCACTCTGGGTGCTTGGTCGGAGAAACTGTGGTGTTCCATGGCTTCAGTTCCTTTTAATACTCAAACTCACTAAACCTGAATCCTCGACCCATGACTTAGTGGCAAGGTCAGTCTGATCTGCTCCTCATGGCCCAGAGCGTGCAAGAGCCAGTGCTTGGAGGCATCTGCCTGGAGCTGAAAGTTGGAGGGCTGGGGAAGGGCCAAAAACTTCCTTATCCCTGAGCACACAGCCTCTGCCCTCAGCCTGACCTGAGGTATATAGGGCACACCCCACCTCCTGCTAATTCACAGGTATGGATCACAGGGATTTGTCCCCTCTCTCCCCATTGAGAAATCCTGTTCTTGGTGAGAAATAGGAAGCAGGGCCCCTGCGTTTTCAACTTCACTGAGCTGAAAAAGGAAAGCAGTGATGTGGAAATTAGGTTAAACCGCCTAAGTAGGCAGCTTTCTGCACGTAACTAATCTGGCTGCTGCATATAGCAGTGCTCAAATGAATTCCAGCCCAGTGGGTAACACTGGGACAAAACCAGGCTCCTCTGTTTGGTTTGCAGGCCAGGGCCCAGGAGAGGGGATGGAAAGGGAAGATAAAAATAAGGTGTGGAGTGGGATATGGAGCACTTCTCCTCCATTGAAATGGAGGAGCAGATCACCTGAGCATGCACGTTAGGTCCTGGGTAGGTAAGGGAAGCAGCAGCTTTAAGACTTTGGCTTAAACTCCCAATGTGAGTATCACCATGCCCTTTGAGCAATCCATGGCTGTTCTCTGGAGTACCTACACAGCCTCCTCTTTCTTTCCCTGTTGCAGAGATGCATGACCTTGATACTGTTCTGCAAAATACACCAAGAACAGACCACTGGCCTCGCAATTCATCTGTGCTGCAATATGAACAGCAGCTGCAAGCATGCAGACGTGGTACAGCTGTGGTACTGTGGCTTTCAGAAATACAGCAGCTCATCTCCAAGGTCACATTAATGGACCCAGGTGAGAATGCAATCCTACATATTACAGGATGGTGAGGGACAGTTTTCAGTTATAGGCAGGGGGTGTAGCCAAGAAAATCCCAGCTGCTTCTACTACATGCAGGTCCACTAGAAGGCTACACTCAGACTCACCTCTCAATTACCTCCAGGCGCTACTCAACCCATGCTTTTTTAAACAGACTATTATTAGAGAGGTGCTCGGAGGAGAGCCCCTGAGACATGTCCCACTTCCATTGCAGCAGCAGTCCTGAAACATTGATGAAGATGCTCTAGTGCCTCTTCACTGCCTGTTGTCAGGAGCCAGAGCACATTGAGGAGACAAGTATCCCACCTACTTTATGCTCAATTCATTGAAAAAGTGGCACAGGAGCTAATGGTCCAAAGCTTTGGCTCACCAAACCTAATGCAGGACTGTGCAGAGGGGACTTTGGCAATGCTACTTTGTGTAGAACTAGGTATTTCTTCCTTGTCATGTGCAGTTAGCCAGCAGGTATGAGGAAGGTCATTTATTGTTTACCTACTGGGGGCAGAAAGAGTGATGCCGTTGAGAGTTAACACATAGACAGAGAAAAACAGTGGATGAACAGCAACTACAGTGAGAGTAGACACAGGAAACAAATGGGAGAAGAAAGAGCCTACCTGTAATCCAAAATCACAACTAAGGTGACCATTAGTGCAACAAGGATAGACTGTGAGAAGAGTTGGACGCTCAGGTACTGCATAGGAGAAGAGGAGGTCATAGATGCTTTAATATTAATTTTCAGCTTTAATATACAGCTTTCTCTTTCTAATCTGACAGCTTTATATGTTTGTTCCATATTTAATAAAGAGGGGCTTACACAGAGCTACCTTTACTCAAAAGGGGGAAATGATGAGTGGGTTATTTCAGATTTGCTGCAAAGGAGAAGGGCGAAAATTATTTGAGATTTGCTGCAAGAGCTGTGGCAGGAAACAAAGACAGAGACAGTATTGCACGATAGAGTTGTAAGGCTTGTTCTGCTAACTAGAGGACTTGAGTAAGCACAGAGATGCCCTCCCACAAGGACTCCATTAAGCCTGCGTGCTCAGCATGCTCCCTGGAACTGCAGCATGCATGCATTTCTCTGAAAAAACATGTCCTTCTCTGTCAGTGAAAGGCAATGCTGAAGCTCTCAGCTGAGCACTGAATTTCTGGCAGAAAAGAACAGTTCAGCTTCCAGCTGCTGCTGCACAAAGAATTAATCAGGGCTGAAGAACTGGAGCAGAGCAAGCCCCACAGGTTCCAAGAAGGTGGTTGGTTGTCACCCTGATCATGTCCCTTGCTGACACAACACACAAGCTGCTCAGGGGAAGCATGAGAAGTTTACTCACTGCTCTCTTCTGTGCTTTGAGTGAAAACACGGGGCACAGCTTCACCCCTCAGGCTCAGCTGAGTGGCTCAGTGCAGGAGAGAGCACAGCTGTTCTCCAATTGTGTCATAAATCAGCAATGGTACAAGTTTGGTCAAGAGTGATTTCTTCTTCTCAGCTGAACTTACTCCAGTGACAGTTGTCTCTTTCTCCTTTCCTTCCCCCCTGTCAGTACTTCCAGAGTTTGCACCAAGAGAAATAGATCCATTCTAGGCTGCCAGGGCAAGAACTTGGAACTAGAAACAAACCTCCCATGGAGATATAAAGAGGGAAATACCAGAAGCAGCATTACAAACTATCATTTCAATTTTGTTAAGTTTTGAAGTAATAAAAATGCTAGGAGCTTAAAGTGGTTCAATTGGTCCAAAAAACCCTATGGAGACTACTAGCCAAAATAATTAACAATTCCCCCAAGTAGCCTGCTCTGACTGCTGTTCTTCAGCCAAAATGTTTCCCAAGGAAGGGGGTCAGGAGGGGAGAGTGAGGGAACCTGTTACACATGTGATTGTTAGCAGAGCTTTTTGCTGTTGAAAGGGGAACAAATTATGAATGTGGGAATAAGCAAATAGTGGAAAGTAGGTCTGTGACTGAAAATAATCAAGTCCTGTCCAGTGACATTTTTTTCAACCAAAGCAGATGAAAAACCTGATCACAGTAGCTGGCACTATTGTCCTCTCTTTCACTGCACCTTGGCACTAGTCTGAATGCCAATACAGCTGCATCCTCTCCCATTAGTATCAACAAGGGACCAAACAGTGCAGTTCTGACATACTGCCTTGTGCACTTGTGGGCACACCAAGAAAGGGTCATATCCTGGGTTTTTTTCTGCCTGAGTTTCAAGATGACCTTCTCTGAAGGGTGACTCGTCTCCCCCAGACATCCAGAACCACAGGGAGAGAAAAGATGAAAGCCAGTTACCAGCTAACAGCTTCTACTTGCAGACCAGTAGAAGTTTGAGCAGTGAGGGAAGGCTGAACTGCTCAGTTGTGAGTTACTGCAGTGCAGGTAAGTCTAGACTGGGCTGCTCTGCTTAGCGATCCTTACTGGAGATTTCCTGCATCAATACACTGGAGATTAATATGGCCACTCCATTTCCATTATACACTCTGCTATTTCTCCCTTTGTTAAATGGAAACACCAGAGAAAAGCTTGCCAGAGACTCTCAAGGGCCCAAGAGTCCTTTCAAACTCAGCTTGAAAAGCTGGGCAGTGCACAGCAGAATGAATGTCTGGGGAACAGAATGCCACTCCTGCCCAGACGGTCCCATGGCTGGCAGACATGAGGGCGAGCAGCACATGGGCTGAACTGGCCTCCTAATAGAAATATCCACTGAAAACCATGCACAAAGGTGCTGCCCTGCATGTCCCACAGAGCAACATGGGCAGAAGGGTGGCAGGAGCAAAGGGTATACTGAAAGAATGGGGACAGATACATTTCTGACATCCAGAGCAGAAGGGATGCTGAGGTGAGATAGCAGCTTGGACCAAGTGAAGAGAGAGGGAGCAATAGGGAACATGACAAGAACGAGCATGTGGTTAAACACTGTGCTGTTCCTGAAAATCACCAGAGAAAGTGAAGTTCCTGTGCCTTTTGAACTACTACGCCTTTGAAAAAGGTGCCCAAAACAGGACATGTATCACAGAACATTTGAAGAAGGACAGCAGAAAATTTCAAAGAATCCTGCTTTGAGTCTAGGACAGGACAGATGAAGGCACAGAGACCCAAACACCATGCTCCCAATTAGACAAGCAGGCTCAAGCATAAGACATCACTCAGCACCAACATCAATTTAATTCTTCCCTCTTCAGGACAGGAACAGGGCAGATACTCCTGGAGTTACATCAGCAAGCGGAAAGAGGGCTAAGGAACAAACTGTGCTGGGAAATCCCAGCTAAACATGCAGGTAACAGAACCACTCTACTCAAGATAGCCCACACCTGGATGGGGGAAGAGTACATCTCTTCAGAGTCACTGAGGTGTGACTCACCTCCGCTGAGTCCACTCAGCTGCCCAAAACCATAACACAGAGGACAGGTCCAGAAAAACAAAACCAAGTTGTCTTCTTGCTGTTCTGTCCTGCTCCTAACAGGCAGCAGGTTACTGTGGCCCTATGCAGCCCCAAAAGTAGTGAAGGAAGCAAGTCCAAGTCTGTAAAACTAGAGGGTCAATGCAATGGCTTTGGCTGTTGTGTTCAGTACAGCATTGGAAACAACTGGAATGTCTCGGGCAACTCTCTGGAAGGGTGGCATGTTGGGTCCTTCCAATGTGTCCAGGATACCTGGAGAACAGAAAAAAGGGGAGAGAGGCAAGAGTTAGTTCAGATGATAACAGATGGCACATTTCTTCTTGCCTTCCTCTCTGTCCAGGTAGTAGTTGAGGGTGGCAAGGCCCAGAACGGGCAAAGCACTTGCAGGTAATGGGAGGAGACATCTAGCCCCAAAGACTAAAAAAGAGTAAACACTTTCCATCCAGAGACCACAGGGTACATACACATCAGAGTTTGTGCTCGGGGCAGGAAAACTGCATGTTCCAAAAAGGAACACAGACGCTTTTGCTTTGAGGGTGTCAGATCCAGTCCCCTGCCATTTGACCTAAATGCAGGTACTGCCAGAGATGTTGCTCTGCTGAAGGAAATTGATAAAATCCTGTTTCTACTCCATCCCAGCACAGATCTCGCTCTTAGACCAAGACTCACTTTCATCCTGAGATACACTTGCAGACTCACATCAGGAGCTGCAGCTGTGCTGCAATGTGGAATTTTTGTCACTGCAATGCAAACAGACCATGCTTGGCAGGAAATACACAGACCAATGCAAATGTCCTCAAGTCTCTGTCAATTACCCTCTTAAGACTGATAATCAGTTTTGGAGTGCTTTGAGGAAAATTGCTTGGAGTATATTTTATTCTGTTTAATCTGCCAAAAAGCTGCAGATCAGAACCTTTGCCATAAGAACAGATTCAGGAAAGACAAGATTTATATCCAAAAGGACTTGTAATGCTATTAAACTAATTATGAAGATTTATCAGAAATATCACAAATGGGTCTGGCTGCCTAAACTCATATAAGAGACTTGCAGAACTGCATATTTAGGGATCTGGAAACTCTCTAGAGATGGGCTGGGAGAAGAATTTTGCCTTTTTTTTTTTTTTTTTTTTTTTTTAAGGAGGTTGAGACTTTGTTAGGAGAAAAGAAGAAGAGGTAGAAGGAGGACGTTAACATGCATGGCCTGATTAACAGTACCAGCTGGGGAAGATACAGCTTCTACTATCTGTGCTATACAACATAAGATACAAAAAGATGTTAAACAAAGAAGGAAAAGCATTTATGACACATTTCCTGATCAGAGAAAAGCAACCTGACTTCAACAATATTCAGGAAGGGGCTGGACATCTGCATGCAAGAACAGTCAGTGCTGTTACACTTCACTTGTGGGGAAATAATTAGGGTCCTGCCTCACAAATTGGGTCTTAAGTGCTAAAACTCAGTGCACAGTAACTACTCCAATGTTTATCTGCTGCCCTATTTGAACAGCTTCTTCTAAAGCTAGTGGTAGTGATTTTAGAGTTGGAAACTGGCACAGATGCCCTAAGGACAGATTTAAATGGTCCATCCTTTCTCTCAGAGAGAGAAAAAACAACTTCTCTTCCCCCAGATCTAACAGGATGTCTTTGTATCTCCCTTGCTTACCTTCTACCACCTTGTGATAAGCAAAGTGCAGATAGAGGAGGAAAAGCATATGCAGAGCAGCAAGAGTCCCACACAGGATGAGCCGCTGGGTATGTCCCACGGTGCGTGACACCAACACAGCAACCTAGGAGAGGGGAGGTGATCAGAGACAGGGCACCTGTACCTGAGCCTCTGGCACTGCAGCCAGGAACACATGGAAGAACAGGTCAGGCAGTGAGAATCTGCAGGAACACTGCACTAAGTCTTTTTCACAGTTTTCACAAACAAATTTGGAGTAATTTGGCGCTGTTTTGTGTGGGTGAACCTTGCCCAGTCTTGCCAAGAGTTCAGGATGCTCAGGCATGGCTCTCCACAGCAGCAAGGGCTGTAAGGGAGTAAATGAACCTCCTGCAGCTGTTAGAATGGGTGAGGATATTAATCCAAGCAGCACCTCCATACAACAGTGGCCAAATTATGCAGGAGCATAATTTTCTCCACAGTAGTTCGACTGGCTGTGAAATGAACCACCAGGCCAAGGAACAGAAAGCAAACACCACTTCCCTTCCTTTTTCTGTCCCAGGAAGAGGAGGACCCCAGGCTGCCTGTCCCTTACCATTCGTAGTGTAGAGAGTCCACCAACGACCAACCAGAAGATATAGAAGAGGGAGTGGAAGTGGATGTTATAGGTGACAAAGAGAGTGATGCAGTGTCCAAAAAGACCGTAGCCCTGACAAAACAAAAACGTCCATGTTACAAGCACCAGTCCCACACAAAGGGCCATTAAAGAAGAGCAGAACAGCCTATTCCTGCAACACTTCACCAGGGCAAAGCCTCACAAACCACTCATTCACTGCCCAACAGTCAACCAGAACAACAACAGCAGCTCACACACAGATAATCGGTCTGAAGGATTCACAGGCATGTCGGAGATTGCAACAACGTGGGAAACAGAAGAAAGATCCTCCAATCCCAGAGAAACTGGAGTCTCCAGGCTTTTAACCACCAGATTCTCAAATCAGGAAGTGCAAAGCAGGAGACCTGCACAAAGGAACTGCCTCTTTGTACTATTGCTGTGCCTGGGATGGGGCAGGTCAGAAGAGCATCCTAGATTTTCCGGTTGTCCCAGTGCAGTTACCTGCAGTTACCAGCAGTTTAGAAAGACTTTCCTGTTCTTTGTGAAAAGCTTGTTCTGGAACACCACACAGCCAATGTGCATCACAGGGCAGCTCCATGAGTACATACCAGCAGTGACAGCATCTGCACCATCGTGATTTGGGCATTGCACAGATATGCCAGGAAATACAAGAACGATGAGACACCCAGCCAGTAACCGAAGCAGGTGCCAATGGCTGTGCCCATCAGTGTGCCTTCCCTCTGTGGAGACAGTGTCAGGATGAGAAGAACTCATAGGAGTGACCTGCCAGCACCCACATTAACCCCTCAGAGTCCCAGACACTTTGTAGGAATTATCAAAGAAGTGGCCAGCAGCATTCAGGGGGTCACAGGACCTACACCCCAAGCTCTCCCAGCAGCAGAATGTCAAGACTTTCTGGTACATCCTTCCTCCCACCCCCAAACCAACATCCTCAAATCAATCTGCTTTTCACAAGATGCTTATTTAGTTATAGAAGAGGTTTCCTCTCCTTTTCTAGCGTCAGTACAGCAACCCAGAGCCCAGTCAAACCAGCACTTCTTATCGCTGAAACTCGACGTACAATGATGGTGTCTGAGGTCTTCATTCCATGCAAAAGAATGGCTACCAGTGTGAAAACCAGCATGAGGGGTCCGTACAGCTCGCCTGCAATCTTCTACAGGAGGAGACAGGTGAGAGAAAGTTTGGTTAGAGCCCCTGAATATCAGGGTCCCCACCACAGGCGATGTGAGAAGTGCACTGGATGGAGATTATCACCCAGGTTATCACCTGAGGTTAGGTGACAGCACAATGAAGTTTGGAACAACCATGGAAAGGAGCTACAAACATTTTCAGGGAGAAGAACACCTAACAAACTCAGTCCTTAATAACACGGATTATGCCAAGTTTTACAAGGTGTCTGTGGGACAGTCACTTGGCCATGGAGTCTGATTCAGCAAAAGGGAACTCACCTGTGGGAAATTAATCATCTTCACAGGAATCATGGACTCCAGCAGTCTGCATCACAGGAAAACAGGGAATGACAACAGGAGCAGGAAGAACAACAGGATAGTTAACAAAACGCTTCATAAGTAAAAGATGCCATATACCCATTACCAGTGCTTGCTATTGTGTTGACAGGCCTCGAGAGACAGAGGATTCTTTCTAAAGGGTGAGTCAAGGTCACTAAAGAAAGAAAACCTTACTGTCAGTGGGTTAACTTTGCTGAGGAGGGGCAGATTTAATGAAAATGTTTAGGAACCCACTCAGGGATGAGAGATCATTGACAGAACAGCAGGAAGGAAAGGTAACTTTCCTCATAAAGGCTCACAAAACTTTGCCTTGTTAGACACAACTGTGTTGCAAACCCAGCAGAAGTCACATAAGGCAGCCAAGTACAAAAAGAGCCCCTTCTCCTGCCCTGAGCAGCACTGCCAGGTGACAGGGCTGCCAGCCCAGCCACAGGACCTCACTAAGGCGAGCAGGGCAACGCACAATGTGTTTGGCCATACGTGAGTCTCCCTGCAGGGCTGCCAGCCCGCTGCTGCTCGCTGGCTCGGAGCTGGCAACCAGGTTCCTGCAGGCACGGAGCCGCTGCCTGCCCGCGCCGGGGCTGCCCACCTGGCTCGCACTTGGACGGGCTCCACATCGAAGTAGGGCCGGAGGATGTCGATGTTGGCGTAGAGGCTGAAGGCCCTGGAGGCTTGTCTCTTCCCCACCTGCCACATCTGCGGAGAGAAGGGAGCGGGCAGCGGCCGGCCGGGCAGGCAGGGACCCCGGGGCCGGGGCGGGTCGGGGGACAGCGCTCACCTGGTCAGCGACCTGCCGGCCCAGCTGCCCCCGCAGCCCCTTCATGCCCAGGAACTCCCCGTCCTCCTCCTCGCCGGCGCCCGCCTCGCCCTCCGCCTCCTCCTCCTCCTCCTCCTTCATGCGCTGGTGCATCTCCCCCATGTCCTCGAAGCTGGAGCCCGACGTGTCGTCCATGTTCTCCATGTCGATGACGGCGGAGCCGCCACCCTGCGCCGGGGCACACACGGTGTCAGCACCCGCTTTGCCCGGCCCGGCCCCGCCGCCGCCCCCGGCCCGGCCCCACCTGCATGTTGTCCTCGAAGCCGCCCCATTCGGCGGCAGGGGCACCGCTCCTGCCGCCGCCCGCCGCCCCCGACGCGGCCATGGTGCCCGTCCCGGCCCCGCCGCGCTGGCCCGGATGGGCGGGAGCCGGATGTGACGGCGGCCGCGGAGCCGCGGGCCGGGCCGGGAGCGCCGCCCATCGCCCTCATGGCGGCCCGGCGGGCCACGGACGAGATGCGGGACCGCGTGGTGCTGGGCGAGTTCGGCGTCCGCAACGTGAGCGAGCCCGGCGGGGCGGGACGGGGGGCGGCCGGCGCCCGCAGCCCCTCACGGCCCCGCCTGTGCCCTCTCCTCGCAGGTCCACACCACCGACTTCCCCGGCAACTACCCCGGCTACGATGACGCCTGGGACCAGCGGCGCTTCGAGGAGGTGGGTGAGCGGCGCCGGCGGCCGGGGCTGTCTGTGGATGTGCGGGGTCGGGCCCTGGCCGGGGCTGTCTGTGGGTGTGCGGGGCCGGGCCCTGGCCGGGGCTGTCTGTGGGTGTGCGGGGCCGGGCCCTGGCCGGGGCTGTCTGTGGGTGTGCGGGGCCGGGCCCTGCGGCCGGCTGACCTGCGGCTTCCGCAGGCGTTCCGCGTGGACGTGATCCGTGAGGAGGAGGACACCCTGGAGTTCGACATGGTGGGCATCGACGCCGCCATCGCCAACGCCTTCCGCCGCATCCTGCTCGCCGAGGTACCGGTGCTCACCTGGGGGTGCCCGCCTAAGACTGGCTTCACAGGGAGCATGGAATGTCCAGCCTTGTCAGCCCTTGCGGACAGCTGCGGGTTTTCCACATGTGTGCCAGGAGCCCAAAGAGAATTAGGGCTTTAGCAGCATGAGCGATATTGCCTACTGGTCCTAGGTGCTGTTGGTGGTGGCTACGGGTCAGCCTTTTTGACATAGCTGTGTTGCCAACCCAACAGAGGCCACATAATGCTGCCAAGTACTAAAAGGTTGAGGATGCCCCAAAGCACTTTCTCCTGCCCTTCACCTCGTCCGATTGATTGTTTTTGGGAGTTTGTGTGTAGATGGGGTGGAAGGATATATTGCATAGCCTGATTTGGCAGAAATACCACTCCAAATAATTTGCATGGCAGTTATTTGTGGGAGAGGAGGGACACTTGAGCTGGATAATCTCTTGGCATGTAGTTCAGCTATTGTCTTAGGCTGACTTGATCTCTTGTCTCCCTGAGGTGCCAACGATGGCTGTAGAGAAGGTCTTTGTGTACAACAACACATCCATTGTGCAGGATGAAATTCTGGCTCATCGGTTGGGCCTCATCCCTATCCGAGCTGACCCTCGGCTCTTTGAGTACAGAAACCAAGGTGAGAATCTTCAATAGAATAGAAATATTAAAGGTTTATCTCCAAGTAGGAAATCAGTGTCGTGTAAGCTGAGCAGAAGTGTGATTTCATATGCTTCTTCCCAGGAGATCAGGAAGGCACTGAAATTGATACTCTGCAGTTTCAGCTGAAAATCAAATGCAAACGAAACCCTCAGGCTGCCAAGGAATCATCTGATCCCGATGAACTATATATCAATCATAAAGGTGAGATTGCTCCTATAAATAGGTGCTGTTTTTTTCTTTTTGTTCTTGGAAGACAGGACTTGGGCTGTTTTCTCAGCCCTGTGTGCTCACAGGGAGAGTTGATTCCGTTCTGCTAAACTTACTTTTTGCTATCTCCAGTCCTGTACAAGTGAGTGACCTGCTTTGAGGCAGCAGCTGGCTGATGCTTGTGGCTTCTCTTTGCAGTGTACAGTAAACACATGACATGGGTGCCCTTGGGGAATCAGACAGACCTTTTTCCAGATGCTGACTTCCGACCTGTCCACGATGACATCCTCATTGCACTTTTGCGACCCGGCCAGGAAATAGATGTGCTTATGCACTGTGTCAAGGGTATAGGTGAGTGCTGGCTCCTGGGGCAGCGGGAGAAAGAATGGGTGTGCTTGGACTCGGGCACTGTGATGGAGAAGGGTGGAAAACTGGCTTTTCCCCTGGGACTTTAGGCCCCAGCATCCTTGTTCCCTGAGGCCTGCTCTCATCCTTGACTCTTGACTTTTCATACAGGTAAGGATCATGCCAAGTTTTCTCCTGTGGCCACAGCCAGCTATCGACTGCTTCCTGACATTACTCTCCTGCAGCCTATTGAGGATGAGGCAGCTGAGACGTTGCAGAAGTGCTTTTCCCCTGGGGTCATTGAGATCCAGAATATCAATGGTACTTTTTTCCTGTACTAAGTGCCTTGTTCCTTGCAAGCTTTAGTAGAGACGATTGGAGCTGAGAGCCAAACTTTGCAGAGACAAAACCACATTGTGATTGCTGATCAATGGTTCATGCTCTTCTGAGCCTGGTTTTATGGGTGAGTGGCTGCCACGTGCAGATGTGTTGGGTGATGAACTGAAATAAACTGGATACCTGTCCACAGAACTCTGCAGCTGCTGACTCCAGCTTCCAGTGCTGTTCAATTGTGACACTGGGTAGTGAGCTTGCTAGTGAGCTAGAAAAGCAGCTGAGTGTGGAGACTTTTTGTGTCCTTCCAGAGGTGCAAGTAGGCTTAGTGTTTGGGTTTTCTTGCCAGGTTGGAGTTTCATGTTGGGTATATGCTAATTCTTGATATTGCTGTCTCCCAGCCTTTGGTGAGGAGGGAGTGCCTGTTTGAGGTAAGCACATGCTGTGACCACAAGGCACTCACCTGCTGCAATTTGCCCATCTTATTTCATCTTCCCTTTAGGAAAAAAGGTGGCAAGAGTAGCCAATGCACGGCTGGACACATTCAGCAGAGAAGTTTTCCGACACGAGGGTCTGAAAAACCTTGTGCGCCTGGCAAGAGTACGGAACCATTACATTTGTAAGTGCCCTGTTTTCCGCAGAGTGCTGACGTGGTTTGTGAGAACAAGCAGTGACTGGTCAGCATGTGTGGCTGGCTCTGTGCCTCTTCCCACCCTCAGCATCCATACATTCAGAATGGGTGGGTAACTACTTGCTTTGGGATGGAATCTGTCGGTGCTTCCTGCTGGCAAAGGTAGCTGCTTCTCTGCCTGCGAAGATCTGGCTTGTTTCTGTGAGGTGTAAGGGAAGGTGAGGGCCAGCAACATGGAGCCAGGTGCATGGAGGCTGAGGCTGCCTTGTGGCTCTGCTGACTTGTGTCTGTGTCTCTGTGCAGTTTCTGTGGAGTCAACGGGTATCTTGCCTCCAGATGTGCTGGTGAGTGAAGCCATCAAGATCCTGATGGGAAAGTGTCAGCGTTTCCTCAATGAGCTGGACTCTGTGTCTATGGAGTGACCAGGCTGTAGCTGGGAAAGCAGAAACCTGCACTGCTGTTTTGGGCTTCCTTCACCTGCCTCTAGGGGGAATTCCTCTTCCATAGGCAGGAGGCTTGTTAGAGGCTTGCTAGGAGTCCAAGGGACTGTCTCTTTGGATTTTTTGGTTGGTAATGAAACGCAGTTGAGAAGATGCACTAAAATAAAGCCTTTTTTTTTTTTTTTTAAAGCCGTCTCCTGTGCCATTCACAATTGTGGAAACATAATACATGGAGAAGAAAGTGGCAGTATGTCTAAACATGAGTAACAGCATTTATTTTAGATGGTATGCAGTGAGGAGGACTGATGGGCAGTGTAGTAAAGCACTTCACAGCAGGTCAGTGCAGTTGAACGAGTTGCTATCAGAGCATCGCTGTTTTGTGGGTGTTTCAGACCACTCAGGGATAGTTAATATGATAGAGAAAAGGCTGTACTGTCAGAGGACTGGAACACCTCTTCTATGAAGAAACTGAGAGAGCTGGGATTGTTCAGCCTGGAGAACAAGAAAGCTCCAGGGAGACCCTATTCTGGCCTTTCAGTATATCAGGGGGGCATGGGGAAAGACTTTACCAGGGTCTGTAGCAACAGGCTAAGGGCCAACAGTTTTGAACTTGAGAAAGTAGACTTACATTGAACAATGAGGGTAGAGGTAAGTTGTCACAGGTTGCCCAGAGCTGTGAATGCCCATCCCTGGAAGTGTTCAAGGCCAGGTTAGGGCATTGAGCAACATGGTTGAGTGTTAAAGAGTTGAAAATGTCTTGGAGTATTGGTGTGTCCCAGTTGCTGAAGTCAAAGCACACTATAGTGCTAGACCCCAGCAAGTAAGCAGAATCTAAGTTCTGTTTCGTTGGGGTAGAATTACTTAGAGTGTAAACATCCTGTTAGGGGAACATGCTGTAGGGAGGAGGTACACTTGGCATCCTGGCTCCAACCCCAATCCATGGGACCCCTGTCCCCTGCCATGCTGCAGACCCAGGCATATGCTGTGTGTGCCTATCACATGTTATCTCTATCTATCTATTTCTCTGTGCTATTGCTTCACATGCTTATGGGACAGACCCTTGAAAAGCCTAAAGGTTTTGCTTTGACAGCACTTACCTCTGAAGCTGTAAGCTGGGACCTAGAATTAAACTAAACTAGCAGTGACAAATAAATACTTGAAAAATGCAATTCCCCACTCACCTAATTAAACTATAGTCTGGAATGGTTCACCCCCTCCCTGACAGTGTACTAACCACCAGCAAAGGTGCCCCCTTTTTGGTAACTGGAGTAAGGAATGCTGAGAAATCTCCAGGCAGGCAGTCTGGTCAGACCAGAGGCCTCAGATCTTATTGAAACAGATAAAAGAATAAAAATGAAACATGACACCATGTGTATGAAACTGGAATAGCTTTACTGACATTCAGGTGTAACACAACCAGTTCAGAGACAGCTTCGGATTTAAACATTCCTACAAAAAAGGTTTAAAATCCATTTTACAAAAACCCCTTGTGTCTAGCATGAAGTCACAGAATGTTAAAAATATCACAACACAATAAATACACCCAGCCTTTGCTAGATCCAGGCGCCGTGTTAGCTCAGAGGTTAAAAAAGTTTGAGGCTAGGAAGAAAGTGGAGGGTGCTGGTGGAACAGCAGGGGCAGGAGGGTGAGTGGATGCCCAAGGCCTGCTCTTCCTATCTGCACTCCCACACCTCCCAACCCCAGCCTTTTTGTCTAGTCTGTCCATGTGGAGACATCACTTCACCTACCACAGTTTATTACTTGTTCTGTCTCCTGGATGGCAAAACTGCCAGCTAGCTCTGGACAGACCCTCCTGGCTCCTGGGCTAACTCTAGGATAGATTGTGTAGTATTTGTCATGTAAGAAGAACCAGCTTTGCAGACTGGAGTGGCTTCATTAGAGTCCCACCACATCTGAAACCCAGTTTCTGACCTGGCTCCCCCCTGTAAACTGCAGTATAAAGCCTGCCCCTCCTGCCCCACCATGCAATTCTCTGGGAAGTACCAGACTGGGTAAAAACAGGGGCTACTGTCACCTCCACTGCAACAGGGCAAGGAGATCCCTTTTGGATTGCAGGTGCTTCAGGTGTTGGTCCAGATTTTATCTACCCTGCGCTGGCCAAGTTCTAGTCTACAGGGCATGGAAAAATGAAAAAAAATTAAGAAAAAAATATGTCCTGCTCCCCCTGAGAGATGTCCAAGAAAGGCTGGCACAAAGTAAAAGCCTTCCATTTGGCTCTGGGTAGAACAAGCTGTATAATCATATCTATACATACATATGTATATATATGACAGCGTCTGCCTCTTTATAGAGAACAGTTGCACCTTAGAAAGGCTGATCTCACAGGAGATCCTAGAGCACTGCTAGGCTTCCTGGCACACAGCCCTCAGCCCAAGGCTCAGCATCCTGGAGGGAAACGGATTCAGCAGAATTCCAGTCCGCTAGGGACAAGTGCTGATAAGCATGACAGGAGTGTCCGATGTGTTCCCTACAAAGCCTGGCTACTAGCACCCAGAGGAAGATTAGATTAGGGTAGCCCCTTTTCACATGGCACACTACTCTGCCTTTTGCATTAATCCTAAACCCCAAGGGCTGAAGAGGTGGAGCAAGAGTGACCCGAGGCTACAAGATGACAGGCTTTACCCTAAAGAGGTCTATGGACTCAGCTCCCACCTTGCAGAGAAGCAGAGGTCTAAAGAAGCTCATCCAATGGAGGGGAAGGAGTCACGGGAAGAGCTTAATATTGACTGGTTCAAATGCCACCGCAGGCCCCATCCCAGAGTATGGAAGAGAAGGGGACGGGACCCGTAAGGGGCTTTATTCAGACAATGCTTGTGGAGGCAGTGACAAGGAGAATCTAATGTGCTTACTATGAGGAGAGACAAATTATAAGGTAGGGGAGGAGATGGTTGCAGCATCCCAGGTTCAGGGTTCAAAGAGTACATTGAAGCCCTCTCCATCTTCGTTTTCTAGCACATCTGTCTCCAGTGATGGCTTCACCTTTCTGAAGAGAGACGGAAGGTTCCGGATATGAACCTCCTTGCGGAACTGCTCCCCAATGGGCTTCTGCAGAGGACAGACAGGCAGGCACCAATCATTATTGTCTTCATACCCCCACACAGCTCAGGGACAGCTTGCTTGCACATCAGAGGCAGAGCCTGGGTTCTGAGCAATCCTTAGGCCTGGACCCTGTGCTTGCATTTTGAGGAATTTCAGGCCTGGCCTCTCCCAGGTGCCAAGGCACTGAGGTAACCTTCAGAATACCAGCTCCCCATTTTCTATTCAATGTCAAAGGCTCCACCACCACCATCCTCACAGAAGTCCAATGCCCACCCAGCAGCTTCAACCAAACATTTTAACACCGTTTCCCCAGGCACCCTTGTGCAAAGTACCCGCTGCCTCTCAGTGAGAAGCCATTGCTGGAGGGGCTGCTCAGGACCTCCAGGGTGAAGAGAGGCACTAAGAACAAACACTAAGAACATGCTTCAACAGCCTCCTGGCTGGGAAGGGGGGTGGTTGGTGAGAGGAGGCAGGCTGGCCACCCCATCACTTCTGCAGGATACAGCTGTGAAATATTCCTCCAGGATATCACTTACCCCAATGCAACCTGAGATGAGGCGCTTGAAGTGATCCTTCCGGCGCTTGTCTGCCACTTTTTGCAGTGTTGGGTTGAGAAGCTTTGAATCAAACTGCTCCAAAGAGTCCAGCTGGATGTCTGGGATCTGCTCCATCACTGCCTTCAGCTCCCCATAGCGAGGGCGCTGCATGGAGAAGTACCATTAACACAGCTCTGCCACAGGAACAGCCTGGCCCTCACTGGGGCCATTAACTCCTCTGCCCATACCCACTAGGCATGGGATCACTTTTCACCATTCCCCTCACATTCCTCAACCTCACATTTGGATGAAGAACAGAATTTCTCACCAAGGCCTCGTAGATCTGGAAAGCCAGGTGGACAAGAGCTGCCATGCACCCATCGTGCTGCCCATGTACCTGCAAGCCCTTGAGCACACTTGTGAAAAACCAGGACACAGCATCGGGAAGGAGGTTTCCTGGAAGCACCTGGGGAAGAAGCACTGTCAGCACTGAAGCAACATACTGGTACATAACCACCTTTCTGCAACAGCTTGCTCTTCCTGACGGAGAAGGTGCCCAGGGGTGAAGCCACACTTCTCACAACATGGGAAGCTTCCTCTTCCAACCCTGCCAGAACTAATCCCTTCTTCCTCCTAGAGGTACCTGTTTGAGCAGTGGCCAGCAAAGCTGTGTTGTGGTTCTTTGGCAGGACAAGGTGTCCTTCCAGGACAGGGATGTGTAGGCAGTGATCAGGACTGCAGTGCAAACATCCTGAAAAGGAGTCAGAGGGGAAAACCAGTCAGAGGAACTATTTTCTACTTCCAGCATTCAAACCTGATGGGAGCCAAGAAGCAATCCAGAGAATGTGCAGGAGCTTCTGAGAATCCTGCATGTTACTGTTGCTCTAGTGAAAGGTGTTCACCCAGTGTGCACCATCAGAACCATGAGGGACCAGTGTTAAGTTAACCTGCTCCCTTAATCTCCCTGGGAATGACCCTGGAGCACTCCCGGACTCCCCTCAGCTGCTACTCTCAAGTCACTACAAAAGCTTCTACAAGAGCTTCCGAGGCATTCACAGCAGAGTCCAGGAAAAAAAAGCTGGATGAAAACTGGGCCCCAAGATGAAGGCAGAGCCAGGGAGCACCCTCAGGGCTGAATATCCAGGGCCTCTTCCCCAAAAGAGCTGAAGCTCTGTAGCTGTGTGTTATAACTGGATCCCAACCCCCATTTGCTTTGTGGTTTCTGCAAGGCCCTTAGAAGCCATATGTGTTCCTAAGGGGTGATTCCCACATGGGGAACGCTCCAGCAGCCTAGATCTCTGCAGCAGCGTCTCGCTGCAGAGCAGACAACTGTAACAAAGAGTACAGAGAAAGGACAGTGGCAGTCAGAGCACACGCTCTTACCTCTTGCTTCATCAGACACTTGCCAAGCTCAGTGAGCTCTGCGTTGGCAGGGGGAGTCACCTCTGTGGCCATCGCCTCATCATCTGCAGAGCAAAGGCTGCACTGTGAACGTGGCCTCCCACGGACTGAGGGGGACACAGGGAGGCTGCAAGAACTAAGCTGGGAGCCAGGAGACAGCACACAGAATCGGTGTCCTGGCAGAGCTTACCCAGGACATCTCTTTTCAAGCAAAAAGCACCCACCGTGGAGGGGCATGCAACTGGCTACCTTCAGCTCTTGGGAAAGTGTTCACATCCCACTCTGCTCCTCAGAGCCCACTTCTTTACCTATGAACCCTGCAGCACATTCATTTCCAGGCTAGACTGGGTTTTTCTGTGGCCCCCAGGCATGCTGGGCAGGACAGAGCTGAAGGCTTCCTTCCAAGCCTATATCCCTGACACAGAACTTCCAGCCCAGCCTCCCGTTTAAGAAACAGGAAAGGAACAGTGTTTGTGTCCACCAAGGGCAGGAAAGACAAAGGTAGGCATTTACTTACCATCTCCATCTACAGCAGCAGTAGTGTTCTGTTCAACACCTTTCTTAGAAACACAGCAAACAGCTGCAAAAACAGTTGCAGGTCAGAGAAGCAGAAAAGGGAAGATGCTACTGCAGAACATGCAGAGGTTATCCTACAGACTCTGATGGGCTCACAGCTGCTTCAAGCTCCCCCAGCTCTTACAGGGAGTCTGAAGAATCAGAAAGCCCAGTATAAAAGCTCAATACTGCACTCCCTGGAAGGCTGTAACACCCCACCCACAGTACCTTCCCACAGTGGAACCTGCTGCACAGTGCTTGCTTCGTACTACTGAGAACCAGGAATGTGCAAAACAACCTGAAGCCCATAACCCAAGCAGAACATTGACTTAAAGCAAAAAGGACAGTCAAGAAAGGAGAGAGAAGATTGAAATCTGTAATCTCCATGGAATCAATTTCCCCAACCTTCCTGTACAAAGCCATGCTGACACAAAAATTCTGTTGGAGAAGGGGAACAGAAGGAAGACTGCTTTGGGGGATGGCCTCCTCCCTTACGTGTGGTTAGACACATGGCAATTGCCAGCAACAAAACTGCTCTACACTTGGCTTGTCCACAAATCCATGTCCCATACAGGGTTCCAAAACAGAATGGGAGAACCCAATTCCCTGCATGACTGGATTCCTACAGGAACGGTGCCAAAACCATGGAGCCCTAAAAGCTAACAAACAGAAGAATATCTCTTCTGAAGGTTTTCAATTATCTAAAACTAGGTTTTAGCAAAGATTTTGGCAGGGCTGTCTCCTATCTGCATTCTCATGGTTATGTTACATACTACTGATGGTTATAATTAAGTTTACTGCTCATTGGGAATTCCTGTTGTCTACTGCAGGGAAAACTTCCTAAATATCTCAGGAGACCTAATCTGATTTCACTTACTGGCAAGATCCATGACTTCTCGAGTCAGCAGCCTGACCAGCTGTTCCTCAAGCATCTCCTGAGACTCAGGGTTGTCATCTGCAGCATCATCCTCACTGAGGAGAACAGGTTTTAGTTTGACAGGAGCCAATGTCTTCAAGTACCCCTCCACCCAAACACAGGGAATGAGTCACCAGTGTGTCTTCCAGCCCTGGCTAGCAGGGCTGCTCCTGGGCAAAGGGCCACATAAAAGACCCCATTTCCCTCTTTGTACCAAGGGGTGGAAGCTTACCAGAGCATGCTTCGCTGGTTGATCACCTGCCATTTCTGGGACAACCTCTGTTCAAGACAGAAGGAAAGATTAAATCTGGACACAATGCAAGGAGACCTAAGCAATATCTGCTGGCAGAAGCACAAGAGCTTTAAATGCCCAGACCCATTTTGAACTGCAGGAGAATTGGTACCAAGTGTGCTGGAATGTCAATGAGCTGTCATGAAAATGAGAGGACATGGAAAAAAAAACCCATAAACAAACCCAAAACTATCAGGGCTGCAGGTTAAGGAGTTGATGTCCACTTGAACTCACAGCAAGGGGTGCTGTGCAACAGCCAGGGTTCAATGCACTTTAAAGGTCCCTCTAAACATCATCAAAATCATTAAGCATCAAGGCTCTGCCCCCGTGTCTGCTGGCTCTGTAGAGACAGATATTCCCACACGTTGCTGCCAGCTGCTACAGGAAGTCAGGGCTGCCAAGGGCAGGCACTGAACAAGCTATTTCTTACCATGTGCAGATAGGTGAAGAGTGGTCCCAGCATGGGGCAGACAAGGGTTTCGTAGTATTCTGCAGGGCAGGAAAGTACCAAGGGCTTCACAAACACACCTGCACAGATCAGTTAAGGAAGAGATCCAACACAGCCAGCCCATTCCACTGGGAGGCCAAGGGACAGGCACTTGGAAGCCACCTTCTCACAGCCCTGAACTAACAAGTGGCATCTCTATACAGCAAGAACATCAGTTATTCAGCTCTTTCCCCTGACAGTTCAGCTGAGAAAGTTAAAGGTGCTTAGCACCCACTTCCCAGCTGTGAGACTGAATGTCCAGCCCGGGAAAGCAGGTTGGGAAACCCACATGATCACCCAGAGAAGTTTATCCTAATGTCAAGCTCCTCACTATCCAAGCCTCCTTGCCCATCAGAAGGCACTACTCACCTCTCACAGTGCCTCCAGAACCACACAAATCCTTGGCATTTATTCTGACCCCACACACTGCTCGTTCTGATCGTGCCCTCCTAGCATCACACCTCACCCACACCAGGTGTTTCCCTGTTTGTTTACCTCCTCAATCACCCTTCTTTGTCTTGGCCATACTGAAAACAATGCAGGGTTTAAATCTATGTCTTCAGAGCCTCCCAAGCTGGCCTGAGACAGTGATGGAAGGATACGGAGCATGGGACGCAGTCGGTAATCAGGAATGTTGTTGAGGTTGTTGAAAGCAGAGCTGAGGAGCTGGGTGGCAAGACCCTCAACAGTGTAGAAATCCTGTTGCATGGAGGGGCCTGCATTTCCCAGGATGTGAAAACTTCAACAAAAAAACAAGTTAGTTACACGTCTGCCAGGTAACAAGTACCCCGCTTCTGATCTGCAAAGGCTACAAGTACTATCATTTTGAGACTACACAGTTGTCACATGCCTAAACAAATACTATAGAGGAATTTCAGCACAGCATCTCTTTTTCTGGGATACCTGCAGAGGGACAATGAATCAAGCATTTAAGTACTACCAGGTGCTTTCAAGTGCTGATAATGAGAAGTGGCAAAAGAGACAAACTAGATCAGGATATCAGGTAAGCACTCCAATCTGACTAGCTAACTGCAGAAGAGCTAAAAGCAGATCCCCATTTTGAGATACTTTTTCCAGACTGTTCCATGTCTGTGTGGCAGGTTACAACCACTGTATATATGCCACCACTGCAGCATGTACTTGGGTACTGCAGGATACAGCTCACATCAAAAGTCTACTCTAGAGGAAGCTAGGACCCCACCATAACCTGCTGCTCTGGCTGTGCAGTGCTGCATTGTGGTGAGAGATGTGGTGCACTTACCAGTTGTCATAGAGGGTACAAAAGAAGCCCTGCATCCTTTCTAAGACTGTTTTGTAAACAGGAGAGTCATAAAGCTCCAACAAAGGCTGAGGGAGACCTGTGGGAAGGAATAAGCTTCAGTTACATTAATGAGAGAGCACAGTGCACCTTCAGAGCATGCTGGGCAGACCTCAGCCAGCTTGACAACAGCAAGGGAAGCTCTTGGCAAGAGCCAAATACAAAGTGATGCAGCAACCCTGGGGCATAAAGTCAGAGGTCAGCCAGGTTCAGGTTGGTTGCACCCAGAGCAGAGGTGTTTCCACTGAGGTTGTTGTAGCTGCCTTATTTCTCTGAAATAGAACTTACTTGAGCTATCAGAACCCAGTCAGCAGCAAAGCTGACAGTTGCAGCTCCTCTAATAGCTCATCTCTTCAGGTTTGTATTCTCGGCCAGGATACAAGCAAGTTGAACTATGATATTAAGAAGTTGAGAGCAGAGGCCAAGGCCCTGCTGCTTTATGTGCAGGGGCCACCCACTTCTGCTTGGCTGCAAAGGCTTCTGTGTTCACAAGCTCAAACCTGTTTTAAGAAGGCTCCGAAGGCCTCTTTCTAATATGCTGTCTAGAAACAAATGCCAGGGCCACACTGCACAACTTGGCTCTTGCCCTCCAGGACTGGTCTCTGCACCAGCACTCAGGGCTCCTTCTCAGCACTAATTCTGCTCAAAGGCAGACAATTACAGCACCCTCCAGCCTCTGCAGCCTGAAATGCCATGTTGCAGAGACCACCATCACCCCACAGATGGGATAAGCAGTTTGGTAGTGTACCCTACAATGCATGCAGAAGAAACCAATGTGTCTGAGACCAGTAACTTATTTATATCTTAGTTTCAGCTGGTTCAAATCACAGCTGAGCTGCAAATACTATGAAGAAGCTGGTCCTCCAGCCCTATTTCACTTCCACTGTTATGGACAGATCACTAACTCAAATATCTCTAAGAATCTGCCCACACATTCCTCCTGAAGAGAAACCTCTTACCTAGAATGGCATTCTTCTCCACTTCCAGCATGTCCAAGGCCTTTGCAAATGTATCCCCCAGCCTGGCCACCATCTCTGGCGTGTAGAGGTTGTTGTGAGTCCTGAAACAGAAGAGCACTTGGTTTATACTCATGTAAATCAACCCCCTTTTGCCCTTGACAGTGGAATCCTCTCCTTCAGCTTGTGGACAGCTCTTCTGAGGCAGATGATGAGGAAGGTGAGACCACGCACATGTGCATGGGATCCCCCTTCCCCACCTGCAAAATACTGGGGAAGCTGATCTAACAGAGACATGGAGTGACTCCACCTCATGTCCTAAATCTCCTGGCTGCCCCTTCCACTTATTTCAGTTCATCCCACCCCTTGCAAGCACCGGCAGTAAAAACTCCCAGCAATTCTCCAGATGATGCTGGGAACAACTTATTAGCTTGGCCAAAGGGATCTGAGAATGTATTTTTAAAACTGACAAGACATGGATTCTGTCATCTCAAAAGATCTGCACCTAAGGTCCCTGCAGAGGGAGGGGCTATTTCAGCTCCAAAATACACACACTGCCCCTCAAGGATGGGTCTCAGCCCCCAGAATGGCAGGTGGCATTGGAGAGACTCTAGCGAGAACATCAGTCTGATCAGATGTTACTCATGGCAGGCACATCTGTCCCCTGGACAACACATCCAGCTGGGAACAGTTCTGAATCATAGGAAGTGGCCACTGTCAGCTGTCTGCAAGGGCCACCAATTCAGCCATGGGTGGCTGCTTCTTGCCATCCAGGCCAAAATGGGTCCCCTCTCTCAGCCAGGGTACTGACACTCAGAGCTGGACTCGGCAGGGGTGTCTCTCTCACCTACCTCTCTCCTTTGAGACCTCAGACCTCCACTCTGGGTGTCGCCAGCTGCACACAGCACAAATCCTGCAGCCTCCTCCAAAACTGCAATGCCATTGTACCTGCTGCTAGAGGTGATCAAGGGCAACTCAGTATCTCCCCCTCAGCAGCGTTTCCCAAAGCAGGGGGTACATGGGAATGGCTGGGGGAAAGGAGGGTGGACAGACCTCAGGATGTTCTCCAGAGTCTCAGCTTTCACTCATGTAGTAATTATTGGTTTTTGGTTTTTTTTTTTTTTTTTAAAGTCTACATTCGTAATTCTGGCAACTGTGATGCAGTGATGTCTGCCTGCATTTGCAGAAAGCTCCAAAACCGCAACTAGCCTGTTTCTCTCCGCATGTGTTAAATACTTCCCTGCTCACTGTACATGAGGAAGGCAAGTATGTGAACTTCATGAGAAAGAACTATAGAAATGACTTCTTAATGACTCATACTCTCATTCTGGGCTGGATCTAACACCATGCAACAGGCCTCAAAGGGGCACAAGCTGATTCTGCTTTGCCAAGAAGGGCCAGGGAACAGCCCAGCTTCCACACTGGTTAATGCTGCCCCACTGACTCAAAAATCTGTACATTTCTGCTTGAGGCTGTCCTGAAACCTAGACAGAAAAATAATCTCTTGTATGTCTTCTGTCTACTCCATGTCAGTGTTGGCTTTGCCTCATGCTGGGCAGAAGGCCAGTGGGGCAAATGCAGGGACTGTGCAATTGCAAAGGTGAACCCTGAAATCACAGAGCACTAACTCCAGCAGGACAGGCCAGTCATATCCTGAAGGCGTTGCCATGGTCCTTAGTTGTTTCAGAGTCCTTGAAGCATTTTCTTAAGTCTGAGAATTAGGAGGCAGATGTCCACTTACAGGGCAATATCTCCTAATACTGTGGCGAGTTCCCAGTGGGAATGGAGAGAAAATGGCCAACCACCCACTCCCTACTATGGGAGTTAAAAAGACATCCAACAGCCCTCATGTATGATGATGTAGCCCCTAAGCATGTTCCAGCTGAGACTTATCAGCACTCCTGGGCACTCCACACACAGGAAAACAAACTAATTTCAAGAGACATTTATGCTTTAGAAAAGACAAGCAAAGGATATGGCAGGACTTGGGTAATTTTCAGTGATGGCACACCTCTGCTAGAAAGAGTATCTGATGCATAGAGAGAACAGCTCGTAAACCAGAAGATGAGTCCTTTAGGACAGTTCATGATTCAAGAATCTCTTTCCAAAGCTGGAGTTGCCTACAATGGAAATGCCTACAGCATCCATGTCTACCCAAGAATTCTTTCACCAGCATTAATGCTTTGGCAATGTCAGTATTTCATCATCATGAGTTCCAAAAGAGCCTTTGTCTAAGCAAAGCATTTGCTGAGCCTAAGCACCTAATTTGCAACAAAACACGAATGAAATCCCAGCACAAAAAAGGCTCTGCACCAATCAGGTCATGCAGCTACTGACTGCAGAAATGCACCAAGGTGGCTGAAAATCATGATTTGGGTTTAAATTCAGGAGTGAATGTTTTAAGCCAGAAGCTAGAAAACACCTAAATGAAATGAGGTGCCACAAAGGACAGGAGAATCGTCACTCTAAAAACTGCAAGCAGTGATTAATAAAGCAACCTCAAAATAATTCATTTAACACAGCTACCAACACAGATACAAATACAGGTAAGATGCCACTCAAAGCTACTTAATTATTCCATTACATGGACTACCTCGTTCTCCTCAGTTCTTTGATCTCACCCATGACCTCCCTTCAGGCTACTTACCACCCTGGGAAAGGCCCAATGGCTTAACAGCTTCACGGCCTCTTGCTGACACAGCAGCAGAATGCCACACACTATCCAGAGAGCAGCAGTGCCACCTGCTCAGCCTGGAAGCCCCCTCTGTTGGCACACTGGTGCCTGACTTGGTGCTCAGTCCAGCTGCTCAGCAGGATCCACGCTACTGCTACTTGCACATCTGCTCACACAGAAGCCAACACAGCCTGCAGGGACTTCCATATCTCTGTCCCAGGGTTGCATGTGGGCAACACTGGATGCTGCTTTTCCATACAGAGCTGCCCAATGGCACAGATCTCAGGGAAGCATCCATCCCCAGGCAGTAATGCAACTAAGTCCCTGAAGGCATCCTAAACACAGCCTGGCAGCTTTCCTGCCAGGCACTCTTCCTCATATCCCCATACCTCCTGCCTGCTGACAGGCAGCTACAGATTCCATATTCTCCTGAGTGAACCATATTAAAGAGGGCTTGAGGACGACATACATGGATAAAGCACCTGAAGTCAGCAAAGAACACAACAGGAACTCCACAGCACAAGATCCAGCTTTGCCAAAAAGACTTCAGCATCATCACCAACACTTGCACTGAACAACTAGGAGCTTGCAGTTGTCAAAGAGAGGCCTACACATCCAACACCAGCAATGGAAAAATATGAAGCATAAAGATCCACTGTTCTGAATACATCATTCATTAATTCTTGCTGGAGTATCCAGCTTAAGAAAAGCCCAAGTGAAGTACAGGTTTCTCCATGTATGTTACTACCATGTACTCATATTTTGGTCTGCAGGTGAGATGCTTGAACACAGACACATTATCTCAAAAAAAGCCCAAACCAGCCATGGACCCCCTTCCTTTATATCCTGGGTAGAGAACATAGCTCATGTGTTCTCTTGGAGGTGCTAAAAGCCAGGCACAGGGTTTCTGCTTCTTCACAGAAGTGAAGTGGTGACAGAAGTTGGATGACAGTTTCCTAAGCTTGTCGTAACAGAGATCCCACGTGATTTTACTGAGGCACAAGTTCTGGCAGGAACAGTGACTGCATGAGGAAGAAGTGTCTGTTGCAGCCTGTTCAGGCCTTGGGCACTGTCACACAATATGACACGTGGCAGGCATTGGAAGAAATGGCATGAGGCTACCACTACTCAGGGCAACTCTACTCTACCTAACCTCTCCCAAAAGCTCATCAATAGGATCTTCAGCCTTCCAGGACAAAAGGCAAAAACACTTCAAGCACAATTCTGTAGGTCTACCTGGTCACTGGCCAAAGTACCACACACTGTGCTACAGAGTTTAGTGATGAGGAACACTGCCAGTGTGGGCCAAGACAGCATGTGCTTGTCCCAACAGAAGCATGTTGCTTCTCTCTGGAAGCAGCACATTCCTGAGCTCAGTGACTATAAACACCCTTGACTAGACAGAGCTCAGGCAACAGAGCCCTTCCCTTACAAACCCAGGAGCTGAAAAATCTAAGTGGATCCGCAAACGCTTTTTCTCAAAAGGCCCCTGCCAAGGACAGAGCAGCGAGTTTTCAAGTATGCAACATGTTATCTCACAAAATTGTCCCATAAATCTGGCAAACTCCCAGTGTCAGGAGTTACCCTGAGAGAGACTTCTCCTTTGTAATTCTGGGAACTGTGTTCTTCAGGATTTCCCTTTTCTGCCTTCTCTTGCTGCCCCAGACCAACACAACACTGGTGACACACAGAGAGGCAGTGCATGGTAGCAACAGCCTGAGAGTATGCATCCACTGATTTCAAGAGCAGACAGTGCTTCAGGAGGCTGCTGCTCATGGTCAGCCAAGCCAGCTTAATTTAACACTGAAGAGAGAACAACGCAAGCGGATGTGATGAGAGCTGGGACTGCCCTGGTGGTGACAGGAGAGGTGGCCTTGTAGGGGCTGAGGGCAGAGCAGAGATGTTAGCTGAGAAATCATTAACTGGGTGGCAGAACTACAGCAGTGGAGGTGGGGGAGGCAACCCCAGCATAAGCTCCCATTAGCTTTGATGGCCTTCTGCAGGCCAGGCCAATGAACATTGAGAAGGCTCCAGTTTGCACAGTGCCATTCCCCACTGTGAGCAGTCAGGAACAGTACTTGGGCACTGGCACCAGCCTGTATTCCCACTGGCTTCACTGGGCAAACCATGCTCTGAGCATTCCACCTATTTATCACAGTTTGGCTTTCAGAGACAACATAAATTATTTCAAATCAACTTGACCCACCTTATGAGAGCAAGTAAATTGTCAAAAAGCTTCAGGACCTGCTCAGTGCAGGGATTACGGTACATTGGCGTTCCACTGGGCAGGTATCCCAAAAAGAATCCTCCAGCTTTTGCCTCTTCAGTAGCAGCAGGCCAACGAGCTCGTTTCACAACTCCCAGAATAGTGTAAACACAAAAGCTTATCTGCAGCAAGAGATGTGGAGAAACAGTCTGAATCAACAGGTTCTCAGAGAAACACATCATCGTCCCATCTCAAAGGGAATGTTCTACAGTGAGCCTAACCTGGTGATAGGAACAAACTCTGGTGAGTTTGTTGCCAGGGAAATGCAGCAAATTATCATGCCGTATTCCATCACCTTCAGAGAGCCCTGGCCATGGCAGGATAGCCTAGGAATTCGCTATCAGACAGAGCACCAATGCATGCAAGCAGCCAGGCGGGCTGCTAAAAGTAAGGGTCTAGACCATCAGTTCCTCATGTCCTTAAGCATGAGGGGACAGTGCTGAGACAGATACAGCAATGTGAGATGACAGAACTGCATTAGCCCCAAATCACTCTACGGACTACATTTCAGTGTCTTCTACAGATCTGAGGACAGCAACTCTGTCTGCAGTTGAAGTGAAGACTTTACACTAAAAATTCAACACAAATCTCCTCAGATGAATTTAATTATATTCTGTGCTCCAGTCTGAGCACAATGTTTTCCATACTGTCTGGTTTAAAAAGCACAATTCACTGTGCCATATTTCTAAAAATCATGCAAATGAATTGCTTCTCCAAAACCAAACACTATTATAAACAAAGAGTAGGAAACTGCTTCGCTTTGATAAATAATGTCCTTTTGCATGGCCTGCATGCTCTTTACTGTAGCTTAAAGAGCAAAGGCCAGCCTGCTATTCTGCAATCTAAAGAAGTACATGATAACAGATCTCGTGTGCAATCACAAGAGAAATGGGGATGGAAGGAGGCAGGTCTCCTTTCTTTAAGGATTACACCTCTCCTGATAATGATACTCACTCTAGACCGGTTCAGACCACTAGGATCTTCCATGACTGGATCAGCCATTTTGTTGTCTGCACCCACGTAGGATATAAAGGCTTCAGGATCTGAGAGGACTCTGGCAGCAGCAGAAGACAGCAATGGGATTATTGTTTGTACCAGGGAATTTAAGCAGTGCTTTGCACTGTCAATGAACACCTCACAAATACAGAGCAGCCTAGAGAGGCTAGGAAGCACTCCATCCTGTACATGGGAACATGCCTAAAAAGCATCAGAAATGGTTGCACTCTCCAAACATTATCAGTTCTCTTGGGCTGTGGGGATCTAAAAGATTCAAATCTCTTATGAAGACAGCCCTGCTGGGAAAACTCTTGTGCATGCCCAGCTACCCAGAGCTGCAAGACATCTCAGTTTTAGTAAGAACTCATCTTCTTATCTTCTCCTGGGGATGAGCAAGGATGTCTTTTATTTCTTATTTTATGCAAATGCTTTGAGCATGCTGGGGAATGTTCCTTTATTACCTTAAGTAATTCTTACCCAGAAATTTTCAGCGAACAGCATTTAGTCTATTGGCAGTTTCTGAACTGTAGAATTATTATCACAATGACTGCCCACAGCACAGGAGGTCAAGAGGCAGCCCACCATCCTCCTATGGTTTGTGTGTTTCCTTACTGGGCAAAGCATTACCTCCTCAACACCTGCAGCTCAAAAGTTGGAGAAGAAATGACCAACAGAAAGAAAAGTAACCCATACCTCTGCATCTCTGGGGAGAGCCATAAGCCAGCCACAGGAGCCATGAGCTCCTCCAGGAAAGCCTTCTGTCGCTCATAGTCCTTAAACTGGTTGCTGATGAGGACAAGGGCCTCCATAAGAGCACACTTCTCCATCTGTGTCAGAAGGAGCTCATTTGACAGCAGCTGCTTCACGTGGTTGTACAACATCTCAAAGTTTGGCTAGAAAACACATCCAAATGGAAAAGCATCATGCATCTGGTATGGAGAAGGGCCACTGGGGGAGGTAGAGAAGGGGTGTACTGTACAGCTGGAGAAGCATGGCTGTTACCTTTTCTCAACATAGCCATCTCCTCCTCACACTCAAATTTCTCTGCATGTTCAGTCTAAGAGAACTTCCATTTTCCCCTACCCCTCAATCATTATCCTGCAGCCACTTTAACTCTCCAGAATGACTGAAATAAGAAGAGGAAATCTCTCCCTAGGCAGTTATATCCCTTAAAGCAGTGTCACACTTCAAAACAGTTCTGGTGCTTTTATTTACTCACAGAAAGCACCTTGCTTCTTTGGCCAGACTCAGGATTCATCCATCTCTTTGTTTGTGGTACGTAACAACTCATATGGTTACAATGAGTGCCACAGGAATTCTTGCACTTCTTCCCTTCCTTCTCTAGTAGCCACCACACCTACCCATAATTTTGTACAAACATTAGCAATCATCCTCTTCAGCAAAGTCCTCTGAATATCTTTTGGGGCAACTCTGGGTCCTTGGCTCTTTCTAGCAAGGATGTTTGGGAAAGAGGCAATTATAGCTCAAAGACCAATAAAGTGGAACAAAAACCAACCCATTAGGTCTTAGCATCAATTACAGAGTGCAGACTGAAACCTCCAAATTACCTTAATTAACATCCTTTAAAAACGTCTTTCTTTAAATTAGCAATGTTCAATGGTCCTCCCATAATCCTAGGTCCCACTCCACAGAAACACATCTAAAGAATGTTGCATAAAGAGACTGTTTACTTCAGAAAAATGAACAAAACACAGCTCATGGAATTTAAATGTATTTGTCTTCTAGTGTCCTCAAGCTGGTCCAGAAAACAAATACTCTCCTTTTTCTCCTATATTCTGTTAAGTAACAGAAGAAAATCTAGTGATTAGCTATGCTAGAGTCTTCAGCTAAGGAATTAACTGAGACCAACACAGGTGATAACATGGACATTCGGCAAACATTCCCATAAAACCAATGCAGTGCTGCTTGTATCCTCCACATCATCCCTTTTACATTTAATCCACCAATCTACAATTCAACTGCTCAGGCAGAAAATTTTTCAGTGGGGAAGAAAAGAGGTACAGGGAATGAACCACTTTGCCATTTGTGCAGCAGGAATGTCTCCTGCAAAGAAAGCAGAGACTGTAGCCAAGGAAGCTGAAGATCCCACAAAATCCAACTGAAACTGAGTCAAGACTCTTACTGACAGTTGCATTCACATACCAGGACAAGCTGAGGGTAATCCCGGCACATCTTTATGATTGAGGAGCATGCATGCCTTCTCACATTCTTCACTGCTCGAGTTCTAGGAGCCTGGACAGACACAACAAACTTCAATGCAACAAAACAAAAGTTCAGCCAAATGCAGGGTATCCTCAAGAGACAAATTCATTACACATAGATTTCTGCACTGTTGAGCACAGATCAAAAAAACATCTCCATGCCTCCCCTGCTCCCTCCAAACAATCATGCAGCAACCAAATTTCCCCTGAAGCAGTAGTCAACCCAAGCAGTCCATGTTCAAACAAGCTGTACTTCAGGAGTGAGGATGCCATAGCTCTTACTCACTATTTCAAGACTCCAGGCACTCCTTAGGTAACTGGCAGGTTTAAAGCCATCCTTCAGAGCCATTTATACCAAGTACTGAAAGAATGCCCAGAGCTAATGAAGGGATTTCACTGTCAGGAAGGCCAGCACTGACTGGGGAACTAAGTTCATTGGCTTTAGAGCACACCTGTGGCCTTCTAAGTTTGTGAGGCAAAGCTTAGTAGGCCATGTCAACCACAGAGATCAGCAGTATCTAGACCCCCCAGCTTTTTCAGGAGCAGAACTATACTTGAGAAGCCTACTTCAGCAGAGTCTTCAGACTCAGGATGCTCTCTCCACTAGAATATGATTTGATGCAACCGTTACAACTCATTAGTAGATAATAATTCAGACGTACCTTACTTTCTTCTACAACTTCAAAGGTAACTGAAGCAAACAGCTGTGAAAAAAGGGAGGAAAAATAAAAAAAAAATGTATCATTTGTTAATATTTAGAACTCATGTCTCTTTGAGCTCAAGGAACAGGTAGTAAGGATTTTAATGCAATTTCACTGAAGTCAGTGAAGAACCCCTGAGTGAGCTGAAAGATAAATCATCAATACAGTGACGCCTTGAAATAAAAGATGGCCAGAGCATGTAATTAATACTAAGATTTAAGGCTAAAAACTACAAAATTTGGTTAATTGACATTACTCTTCTTGTGACAAGCCTCAGTCTCGGTTTCTCCCATCTTTAACATGAAGAACAGTCCTTCCCTGACAGCAGCATCAAGAGGATTGACTCCTGCAGTTTAGTCCAAGAGCCCTGCACCACAAAAAGCTGATGTGATGTTAGCAGGGTCTGCATGTACCTACCTTGGAAAGTACTTGGGGGAGGTATTCTGGTCGGTAAGTGACAAACGGAAAGAGAGCAGAGACATTGGTGAGCACACAGGACAGGATCAGAGGATCTTTTGTTTCAAAATTAAGGACAAGCTGCAGCAGATCTATGCCATCATTCACAGGGATTTCCTACAAAGGTAGCAAAAAGAAAAGGAAGAAAAAGGGAGGCAACACTCAATACTTCAACCTGTAGTATACTTCCTACAAAACCTAGGAAAAAGGCTGAGGCAAAAAGGACAGCAGCATTGCCACTGTTGATAGGACAGTCATGAGACATCAGTCTCTAATCCCCATACTATTGCTTACACCTCTGGGAAAGGCAAATTTCCTCTCTGTCTCCCAATTCTCCTCTTGACATTGTCCAACAGATTTCAAGCTTAACCAGCTGTACTGACCCATATAATTATTCTACTGTGATTAGACTGATGAGTATATGAGCAGTTTAATCTAATAAAAAAGTCAAGTCAGTCTACATCAAACTGATCCTTTTGATTTGCCTGCTGTTGAACAAGAGAGAGAAAACGATCTCCTACTCTCTGGGCATAGATTCTTTCATTTAGTTAGAAAGTTAAAAAAAAGTAAAAAAATCTAGTAAGAGGATAATTAAATAAATTAAATAATTTTTTTCCTTAAATAATCTCTTCTCCTCTAGCAAGGCACTATGTAAAAGCATGTCACCTGAGCACTCTCCTGTGACTTCTCATCCCATAGTGTCCAAAACTAAGACAGTATGAGTTTGGGGTCATCAAAAGAAGGGTCATTATTCCTTGTGAGAATGGCTCACCAAACATTCTGGGTTTTGCATGGAGGTAACCAGTTACTACAAACTGCTCAAGGACAACAGAACTGCAAAACCCCTCTGGTGTCAACCCAGAAGCAGGCAGGAGAGAAGGCAGGAGCATGGGATACACATACATCTTTATCCATGGTTCGAAACAGCTGGCTGATGACGCTCTCTGAGAAGAAGGTCATGGCATCCCACTGCACAAAGGATGGAGAGAAGATGGAGCAGAGACCTTCGCCTGTCTTAGCTGAAAGGAAGAGAACACTGGAGCTCTCACCATGCTCCTCAACAGCAGCCTGGTAAGTTCTTGTGCTGCAACACCTTAGCACTCACAAGTATTTTAAGCACACAGCTCTCCCTGCAGATGCCTGGCAGGGGTGCACTGGGAGCAATTAAGGTAATCCTGTGTGATTTGCTTAATTCAAGTGAAGGCTCCTGAGGCATAAATCTTTGAGGTACTGTGCAGAGGATATGAACAGATCACAGAAGGGAAAGAAGGGAGACCACATACCCAGACTCAGCACTGCAGGCAAGACTGCCCTCAGTGTGACTTTGCAGAGCACCAAGCAGCCTTCCTTCAGAGCAGGGAAAGCAAAGAGAATGACAAGGAATTTGCCAGATGGGCATAACTTCCCTAACAAAAGTAATAAATATGTTACAAAGATAAAATGGCCCAAATAATTGTAAAATTGTATCAGAGGGACAGCTGTACCTGTTCTGCAGAGAGATTTAGGGGAAGAAAAGGAGAAGGGGAGGCTTTACATTACTTTTTCCATATGTAGACTCCAAAGGGATAAATTAGGGAAGGGGTGGGTTTGACTTCGTTTTGCTTTTAACTTGCAAAAACCTTAAAATCCTTAAAATCTAGCATGGGGTCTTGGCTACCACTTAAAAAATTCCAACAACCAACAAAAACAAGGCCAAGAAATTTCTTCTTGGCTTTAATTACAAAACCAAATCCCATATCCCTAATTTTTTTCAGGTAACCTACAGTTTGTGGGTCCAGTATCAACAGGAGCTGTGAGTTGGTACTTCAGCCATTCACCAGCCATTTGGAAGCCAGTTAGAGGGTCCAGACGACAAGCCATCCTCATCACCTCTCCTTGCTGGGCTCGGAAAGCTGCAGGGAAAAATCACACACCAAGAAACCAGCTGATGCTGCAAATTTTGCAGCGCCACGAACATTGTGGACTTCTGCTTTGGCAATAGCTGTGTAGTGGGCACAGATACACAACCAGTAATTCAGGTACAACAGGATGGGCAATTTTTGAAGTGATTTAAGTGGAGTAAAACATGACAAACTAACATTAAAAAAGTACAATTAAAATGCAGTATGAATTATGAAAATATATGCTGATGCCTTTTCCTGGTCTTAAAACATTGAGAGCCAGACATGGTTGAAGGATAAGGGGTTTCTACCTTGGTATTTTAATAAGGATCCTTATTGGTGCACCACTTTGCCAAGGTGCATTTTTTTGTGGCACCTTTCACCTCACCAAGGTAAAAATTCCTTATGCCTTAACAGTGTCTGGCTCTCAATGTTTTAAGACCAGGAAAAGGCATCAATGCTAAACCAGATTTACTACAATTAAGCCTCTATTCTTCATTTAAAATATGCTGCAAACTATAAATGTTTGCTGCTTACAGAGCACATGGGGATACTGAAATAAAATACCAGCATTAGATAACTATCACTTCCTTTAGCTAAACATTGTTGCTAGATTATTCAACTAATGACAAACTTGATCTCAAAACCCAGTTGCCTTGTTTTCAATTTGAAAGATACTAAAGACAAAGTACAGAACAGGAATTTCACTTGTTCCAAAATATTGCAGTGCATGACCACACAAAAGAATCAGCTCTGCTGACTAGACAAATGCAACTTGCATTGTGTTGCCAAGTAATTTTATTTTGTGTTTCAAATTAGTTATATTTTCTTATATGTGTAATGTCTTCAATATAACTTAACCGTCTAAAACTATTTCAGATTCTGGCTTTGTGCATTTAGCTACTTTATATTTTCTATCCAAAAGGATTTCTTACAATAAGTAAAACTATCTAGTAAGCAATAAAAATGAAACACTTAAAATCTTCAGACATAAATGTAAAATATAAAAATTTATGTAATTTCTTCCATGGATCCTCCCACCCACCAAGTTAGTACCAAATTACACCAGTCAGTGAGAGCCAGCTTCAGTTTTGGGAAGAAAAATACAAGATGAAAGAAAAAGTAAAATCATTAATATCCAGCACTGGTTTAATATCCTTATTAAATTAGGCTATTGTAATTGCTCAAATCTAGCTATTGGTACTAAACCAAAAGCTTCCTACCAGGACCAAGACAAATTCTTTCTGGAGTGACATCTAAAGTCTTTTGTAAGGTGCCTTCCTCTCCTAACCTGAGCATGACTTGAGGCTGTTTGATTTCCTTCTCTAGGTGACCAAAAGACACATTTGCTTTGACACCAGAATGCTATTAGGCCATCTATCTGACCAGCCAGCAAAACAACAGCAAATACTAAAATTAAACACATGAGCTGCCCCAGGAAAATCCTAACTTAATTTACTCCAAGATCCAAACTTAAAAAGATGAGAAACAAATGGAAGCTGCCAAGCCAATCTGGTAGGCTCCAAGCTCAGCCAGTGAGTAAAAGCAGGAAGGACGGACAGACAACAGAATGCAGACAGGATCATGGCAACTTACAGTTGAAGAAGGCATTGAAGTCCTCATCACTGTCAAAATCAAAACGGGAGTATTCACAGCTGGGGCTGTCTGCTTTGGAAGGAAAGCCCACCTGGCGACAAAGTGGAAAAGGTCAGGAAGAAAAAAAAGTCAACCATCACAGCTAACACCAGCGTCAAGGAGATGAAGGTTGGAGGCAAGGAGCAAGACACAACTGTGCTCAGCAGCCTGGAGATGATGTTTGGCTATGATACAACAAAAATGTTGTTTCTTCCCCCATGACCCACAGGCCACATTCACCAGGCACTTTCTCAAAACCACCCGTGACTTCCACATACCTTCACCAGGTTGGTCATGGATGCACGGAGATACTTGGGAACGACAGCCAGCAACAAAGGATCACGAGACAGAACTTCATGCCGAAAGAGGGCTCCCCATGTGATCTGGGTGGAAGAGCGCAGAAACTGGGGGAAGAAGAAAGGAAAAAGAGGAGCAAAGCAGGATTTCAGTGCTGGAATTTCCACTGCTAACATTAAGTGTTGCTATCAGAAAGCAACAGCAAATTATATTGACTATTAAGTTGAGGCCAAGGCACGTTGAAAGCACACTGCAAATTCCCAGAAAGACAAAAATCCCTAATACTAGGGCTGGTTGCAAATTCTGCATTTTCTACTCAGTACTCTGTGTCAGGAACCGCTCCTGATGGTGTCGTAATGGAGTAGAAAACACTCTGCCTTCCAGGCCTTCAGCTGAAATGGAGAGCCTAGAGAGCAATATTTAGCAGCTAAGGTTTTGTAGTTTTCTACAGGCTAGCTCAATTATGCATTCACACACACAGACAAACACACATGAGATTTTCAGCCCTTTACATACCTGGCTGGGATGGGTTGTGAAGGCTAAAAATGACTCAAGGTATTTTCCAAAGTTGGCTGGCGTTTCCACATTACAATCTGAGCCCTATGAGGAACATGAAGTATTTCAGACAAAATACTAACTTTATGGCAGGCTGGGCTCACAAATGGTATGTTTCAGGGTAAAGCAGGAGCACTACATCCAAGGCCATAGACTGTAAAGGAGCAGAGACAGAAACACTGAACAACTGATTTTTTTTCTGAAACCAGTATAGCCCAAGGAACATCAAGTTCTGTTGACCAGTCTGGAGGTGCTGGAGACACCACCACCCTCATTCAAGAGTAACAGCTGACTTCTCACACAGTGGAGGAGCTCCATTAAAACCAAATTTACAACCACTGCTGCGGCCGTGAGTCACAATTTCACTTCAATTGGGTCAAACCCACACAGCAGTACCAAAGTAGTACAATTCAAACCAATGAACTTCACAGGAAAATACACCCAGATAATTTCACTAAATTTCTCCAAATTTTCTCCATTTTGTATATTTAACATAAGGGTATCTATGAACAGTAACTTTCTTGGAAGTTTGTCAGGAAATTAAGTTTTGCCCGGAGCCATAAACTCAAGGTTTTGCTTCTTCTCAGAAATTATAACATGATCTGGTGCCCTCAAGATGTCCGCAATTGTACAGCTCAGGGCTGCCTCTCCCAAGTGAATCTGAATTAGCAAGCTCCATCTCATAATTTCATTATGGATTAACAACTCCTACTGCCTAACAGCAAGTGGAGTCACTGCAAGCAGTAATGCACTCTGTATGCTGTCCATTCCTTTTAGGGATGAATTATCAAAGGTTGTTTTTGTTTTTTTCTTTCTCTCCCTATGAGACTTTACTTTGCTCTATTGCTTTTACAGGCTGGTTGCTTCAATCTCCCCACAAACAGCATCCCTCAACAAGCCTGCCCTCTTCATTGTAGAAGCACTCAGCTGAATGGAGGGAGTGGGAATTCAGCACCAGCATGTCATGAACAGTATGAATTTGCATCTTCATCCCAACATTGACACAAAGCATTACAAAGATGAACAGCAGGAACAAAACCCGTTTCTTCCTTCAGCTTCAGAGAGTCTTGGTAGAAGAACAGACTGGTATACTCTCTGAGTTATATTTATTGGGAAATTTAATAGGCTTCCAACAGAAGAGCAATTTCCTGGACTAGATTTTCTCTAGCGGTACTCAGCTAAAAACCTGACCAATTTTCAGGGAAGCTCAGCATTTTACAGAGGTTATAGGAAATGGTTCTTGATGACAGCAAAGCCCTGGCATCAGTCAGGGTCCCTCCAGTCTACATCCCTATGACTTGGCAGGATACAGTTAACCCACTTAAAAGCAGAGCCATTTCTGCCTTTTGGAAATGCATGGAGAGAACCCTGGTCCTACCTTAGATCAGGGTTGCCTCAAGCCCCAGCCCTAAAAACTAGCCCTGCCAGGGTTGCTGTTGATACTGATAAAGACTTACTAGCAACGCACATAGCTGGCTGCCCAACGCGCACAAAACTTGGCAAAGCCTCTTCAAGAAAACATAGTGCTTCTCCACCAGGCCTTCTCCATCTGCTGTCCTGGGAATGAGGGAAGGGGGAAAAACAGGATCACAGTTACTCATGCTGTAGGTGACACGCACACTGCTGTCTATCTTGAAGACAGAAAGAGGACTAGAGCAATTTGATTTTATCGTAGTGGGATCTTCTTTGCTGCTTTATTGGCATCTAAAACCTCTGAAATTGCCTCTTTGAAAGAGTCCTTCCTCTGGATTAGCTTCAGGCTAAAACAAAGTCAGGGAGCTGTGATATTTATACCTCCTTGTCTTTCAATTATGGGTTGTGGGAAAAAAAAAAACAAACCCTGGTTTTCCAGATTTTGCAAAAGAAATGGTGGTTTTGTTCTCTCCTATCCAGTCCCTGCTTCCTTTGCTTAAGCAGCAGTATCTTTTGCACCTACAAAGCCATTTGTATGCAGTATTGTGTGAAATCACCAGGGTACTCACTGGGCAGCAGAGAGGATGCAGTGCATGGCAACATCTCCAAACAAGACCATCAGAGGCTTCCGATCCTCCAGCTTACCCTACACACAAAACACACCACATGCTTCAATTAGAACTTATTTATTCCTATCTACATAAATATTTATTTCCATCTGCAATCAAAATTAGGAGAGTCACAATTTTCTTTCCATCTAGGGAGGGGCTTACAGTCCACATATGATTGAAGTAAAAAGTTTCCAAAATTCCAAGATATCTGATCTAAGGAAATGTCTCCAAGCAATCCCACCACAGGAACTTTAAACGGCAAAACTGACCCTGAGACATTATCTTTTATTCACAGAAGACTGGCTAGTTATTTACAGGCAGCTGATAAACACTCAGCCTTGACACTCAGCTGCTTGTGAATGAATGGGTCAGAATCACCTGTTTAGATCCTGCTGTCATTTCTCTGAGCTGCCAGGTGACACAGCTGATGACACTATTTTCCACTTCACCGTTGTAGGAAGTGGGGGGTAAAAGATCAGTGAGGACCTCCAAATTCAAACTGCAAGGAGAAGTGAGCACAGAATTTGGAGAGGGTTCTAGTAGTTGCTCGGTGTATAGTGCTGGCATGACACTCACACCAAATATCTTTAACAGAATCAGCTAAATTTGAATTTTGAGTCTCAGATAAAATGGCAAAGATAGCATTGCTCAGTCTGAAGAATTATATAGGAGAATAGGAGAAAAATAAAAGGGAGCCAGAAGAGCCAGAGAGGAAGAACTCACTTTCCTGCTGACAGCAATCAGGAGGCACTCTGCTGCTCCAACTTGGAGTTCAGGCTCATTTAGGAGCAGACACAACATCTCCAGGAGCTTGCAGTTGTCTGCTGTAATATGGCTTAGGGCTACCCAGTCAATGTAGCCAGCCAAAGTGTTGAGTGCTGCTATCCCCACACGACAGTTTGCCTGGGCCTGTGAACAGAGAGGAGGCACAAGGTCAGAGCCAGAGAAAACCAGCAATTCCCATCTAAAGCCACCCACTCCCTGAAATAATAGCACCAAGAACCCCCCTGAGAAAGTGAGAGATTTGGACCCTTCTGCCACTCCTCACTTGTCTCTTCCCAAGGGGTTTGTATTAAGAGTGAACAAATCCATCTGTGTGAAACTGCAGGCAACAACTTGAAAGCCTGGGAAAAGTCTAGTTCTAAGTAACCTTAATCTTAAGAATTACTAATGAGCTAATTCTCATATAGCTCCACTCACCTTTGGTTCCTGAGCCAAATCAGTTTTCTAAAAAAGAAAACAAGAGAGGGTAAGTAACAGCTACAGCACACACTTCCACACAGCCACTGCTGTACAAGCTTATCCTCAAGGACACAGCGAAAAAGGAGGCTGCTTCACAGTCTCCCACTCAGGACATTGCTGCAGCCAACAGTCACCTCTGCAGCCACCAGCTAGGTAAGATTAAGAGGACTCTGAATTGCCAAGTTAAGCCACAATTCCCTTCTTATCCAAAATGTAATATTTCAGTCGGCAGGCACCAGGGAGACACAGGAGACAAGAAGGAAAGGCATTTTGGTACTTCCTGGAGACTTGCAGGAAAGAAGCTTTTGTCCTTTTAAGAGCATCTTACACCCAAAAGCCAGACTCTGAAATATGCTGGTGGCTTTAAAGATTCAGGTCTGAAAAGGTGTTTTGTTCATGGTCAGAAAGGCAGCTGGAGAGAGCTGGAGCAGCAACTTACAGCCCGACTTCGAGGCCTAGGACACTTAACAGCACTGCCTGTACCATCTTTTTGTCTAATGCAAACAAGTCCCTCAGATACTCAGGTTTGATTTGATTTTCAGCTGCAAAGACACCACAAGCTTTTCTTTCTGCTGTAAGCTTTTGTTTTGGACTATTCACTGCAGTGATGTTTTTAAGTTAATCAGCTTGAGTCCCAAACATCTCATATATTCCCCACCTAATAAACATGTTTATCTATTAATCCATCATACTATAAGCACTGCACACTATCATGGGCTTGGGGACCTATCCATCATCTCCCCCAGTCTGTGTGCAGACAGGTGAACACCCAACCCTCAGAAACGATCCTGTGCACAAATAGCCCAAAGATCTGCTAACCTGTGGAGAGGTGAGGACTTCTTGTTCCTGGGGTGCTCCAACCTTGCCAATCAGAAAGATTCCACCGTTAGCGGAAGCAGCCACACTTCAGAGCCTCAAGCATTGCAATGCAAACCTTACCTGGAAATGCATTTCAACCAGACTACGAAACACACAAGGGTCACCCTCCCATCACCATGAACTGCACAGAAAACTGGCTGCTCTACAGTGTAGGGGGTTGCTCAGCCTGACAAAGCATCAGGAAGGTGTACAGAAGGCAGGTAGAAAAAGGGTTTTTCATTGCTTCCCAGTTTCACATTTAGTATAACTCTAGACTTTAATTAATGGGAAAAAAAGAATATGAGATATGACTAAGTAACTAGTTTCTAGATTGGTTTCTCAACTGTGCTTCACTCCCAAATCCACTTCCTTTTCACAGGAACAGATGGGGGTAGAGACTCCCCTTCATCATCCATTGTGACTGACCCGCACATCTCTGATTCTAGGTAAGAATTCAGGAAAGAAGTCTGTTCGCACAAAAACAGAAAGAGCATTCTTCATAGGAACTTGGCAAAAAAAGGGCTTCCTGACTTGAGCTCTTGGAGAAAAGGACCAGAGGCCCAGAAACATGTTGACACATGAGAAACTCATGCATTTTGGTGCATCACCTCAGATGTAGCACCGCAGCATGAGAGAGAAGACATGATTCCTGGATGGCATCTCTTAATCACTGTGTGTTACATAAACCACCCCAAATTACCTGTTTCTGCCACAACCACACCTTCATTTTGCTAAGCTGTACACCTCTAGTGCAAGCACACATTCCAACAGCATGGATGAAGCACGCATCCACTCAAGCCATTTACACCAGCAAAATCAAAGTATCAACACTAACTCTATCAGCCTTGTGTGTTCAGTCTCTCTGATCAGCACCAGTTTCCCAGGCCACAGCAGATCCCTATCTCAGAGCAGCAGCAACAGATTTCAGTTTCTGCATTTGCTTCCCCAACAATTTGCCAGCTGCATCCCAATTCCTAAATGCCTCCAGCACAAACTAAACCCAAGGGAAGGAGACTCTTACCATGAGTCTGTACTTGTTGACGTTCTGCTGCAGGGCAGTTAGTAGGAAGCTGAAGATCTTTTCCATGTTCTGGGTGAGGGTTTGCTGGATATCTCGTCGCCGCTGGGTAGGTAGAGTTTGAAAAGTCACCACATCCTCTGCCAAACGTAGGAGGATGAACATCACCAGTTCTGTCTGAGTTTCCTGATGTCCCAAAGTGAAATACACTCCATCAGCACAGTCCAAACATCAAAATCTCTAGAGACTAGCTCAAAGATGTGGAGAGAAAGCGAGCATGCATCAAGACAGAGGTCTCATGTTGAGAAAGTAAAACAGCAGGATGGCGCTCTCTCTGCTAGTCATCTCAAGATAGATTAATCTTACAGGGATTTTTGAGTCCATCACCAACCTGTCTCACTTGACTCATGAGCGAGTTAGATTTTTCTCAGGATGATGGAAGACTGAACCCCACACTAAGAGCAAGCAAAAGAGACCAGAGAGTTGTGTTTCATACCCCTTGCTTGGAAAGGGTATCCAGCTCCTTTAGCATGTCAGGCCAGTGCTGAGGCCATTCCCGCTTGATCATCTCCACCACAATGCGAGACAGCACATCCTTAATATGACTTTCCTCCTCCAGGATACTTTGAGTTCCCTGTGACAGAAAGAGGACAATTACACAAAACAGTAAGCATCAGGTGTTTATAACTCTGACCTGGGAAACAGTGTTTGCAAACATTCTAAACCATAGAAACTAAAACCAAACCAAAACACAACGTTGGGCAGCTCTTCACTGCAGCTACCTGAGATGACACTCCTATGCTCCCAAGTATCCATAGCTAATAAAGTCTGGGAACCAGATGGATTCTCCTCAAAAGAAGGTCACTTGGTCACGAGAGCAATCACAACAACAGAGAAAACACAACTAAGATAATGACTTTAGTATTTTTGTAAAGGATAAGAACATTTGTAGTTACTGAATTTCCTCCTAAGAAAAGAAAAAATACTTTACATATGTTATACAAGCCTCACAATTTCCTGCCGTGTGAGGCAACATGGCTATTCACCTGACAAGACAGGGAAAAGCACTGAAACAACCAGAGACACAAAGTGAAAAAGCAATGAAATGAAAAACTGGATTCAGATCCTCTGTGCTAATTAACTGGAGTATTTTTTACTTTTGTTCTCATATTTCAGGGCAGCCTGGGGCAGCAGGTACTTACACTGGATATGAGGCCCATAACATTGTTCTTTAGATAAACTTTTTCTAGGCGGGGCATATTGTTCCAACGGTATCTGTTAAAAATAAACAAACAAAAAAGAAACCAAGTCAAAACATCTGTAAGGATCTCTGACTTAATTCTCAAGGAACCAGTGCTTCTTTACCTAAACTAGAGACACTACCAGCTCCCTGCCTCTGCCAGCACCCAATCCTTTAATAAAAGGGCTGAGTTAGAACTGCTGCTGGCAAATGGGCATGCCCCACCGAGGTCAACAGACACCAGAAGCAGCAGCAAAAGCACAAAGCATCAGGTCTGTAGAGGCGGCAGAGAAAGGAATCTCAGAACTGAACTAATACAAAGCCTCTTTGTTAGCAGGAGGCCAATGACAGACCGCTGCAAAGACCTACTGGTAACCCACTGCACTTGTTTTCATCTTTTGATGTTAACGCGTCTTACAGCTCAGTGAATTCACCTTCCCAGCCTGCCTGAAAGCAATTCTCTCCTCTCTTTCTTTTACAGAATAAGAAAAAAATCTAGAGCAGGACTGCAACTGTCCTCTGCTGCCGAACAAACTCCCTGCGCCCTCAAAGTGCCTCCCGGAGTAGGAGGTGCCGGAATGGGCACAGATCCCACGCCAGAGCTGGGTGGCGGCAGGCTGGGACCCTTCCCAGGCTTGGCGGCACGGGACGAGCTGACTTACTTGACCACATGCTCCAGGATCTGCAGGCCGAAGTGCCGGACGATGGCCGTCTGCGTCTTCTCCGCCAGCTTCAGCCCGCAGGGCACGCAGATGGGGCACTTTTCCTTGAACTCCTCGCAGAACTAGGGGAGGAGGGCCGGGACGCGCGCACGCAGTTACACACCGGGGCAGGAGGTGGCAGCCCCATCCCTGGCGGAGCACGCCGGGCACACGCGGCCGCCCGACCCCCGCCGCCTGCTGACGGCTCCCGGGACTTCACGGGACGCCCGGGACCGGCCCGCCAGGCTCTCGCCCGCCCCGGGGCCGTGCGGACGGGGCGCCCGCGTGGCCGGAGCCCGGCGCCCTCCCTCCTTTCCTCCCTCCCCGGCCGGGCCGTACCTTGAGGGCCTCCAGGCGGTACCGTTGCGTGGACGCCGGGTCCATGATGACGGTCACGGCCTTCACCAGCTGCTCGCAGAGGCCGCTCACCTGCTCGGCGGACATGGCGGAGGCGGCGGGCGCGCGCCACCGGCCACCCACGGGAGGGACGAGCGGGGCGGCCGGGACGCAGCTCCGCGCATGCGCCTTGGGGGACACGGGGACACAGAACGCGGGCGCCGCGCACCGTCGCGGCGGGGATACGCGCACGCCCCACCGCACCCTGGAGAACTACGACTCCCGGCGTGCCTCACGCGGAAAGTACGGGCGCCGCAAAGCGGCGGGCCGAGGCGGGGCTCTCCGCCCCACAGAGCGGGCGGTTATTCAATCCTTCACTCAGTCGGGCGGGAGCCGGTGGTGGCGGCGGCGGCGGGATGTCTCGAGGCCGGGAGCGCGTGGTGGCCCTGGTAGACATGGACTGCTTCTTCATGCAGGTGGAGCAGCGCCTCGACCCGCAGCTGCGCGGCCGCCCTTGCGCCGTGGTGCAGTACACCGAGTGGCAGGGCGGCGGGTAGGTAGGCGAGCCGCCTTGGCGACCCCGGCTCCTCGTCCCACCCCGCTCCCCGCGGGGCCGGGCCCGCCCTGCGCTTCACCTCCGTGTCTTGGCAGGATCATCGCGGTGAGCTACGAGGCGCGCGCCTTCGGCGTGTCCCGCGGGATGTGGGCGTCGGAGGCGCGGGCGCTGTGCCCCGAGCTGGCGCTGGCCCGGGTGCCGCAGGCGCGGGGCAAGGCGGACCTCACACGGTGAGAGCGGGGGCCGGGGGTAGCGGCGGCGGCGGCGCGGGCCTCCCTGGTGGCGCGGGGCGGCGGCTGAGCCCGTGCCCGCCGCCCGGCAGGTACCGGGAGGCCAGCGCGGAGGTGATGCAGGTGCTGTCGCGCTTCGCCGCCATCGAGCGCGCGAGCATCGACGAGGCGTACCTGGACCTGACGGGCAGCGCGCGCCACCGGCTGCGCGAGCTGCGCGGGCGCCCCCTGTCGGCCGCGCTGCTGCCCAGCACCTTCGTGCAGGGACTGCCCGCCGAGCCCGGCGCCGAGCCCGGCGGGAAGGGCGCGCACCGAGCCGATCCCCGCGGGAAGGGTACGCACCGACCCCCGGGAAGGGCCCGCTCCGCCTGCTCTGACTCCCCCGAATCGAGAGCGTGGTAAATGGGGTCTGCGTTTTCCGCAGTGAATGGCTTCTAAAGTGCCCCTTCTCCTCCCTGTGGCTGGAATGCGCTTACGGAAGTCTGCGGCTGCTGGCTGGGACTGGCTGCTGCGGGTCCCTTTGCTGGGCTCAGCAAGAAGTGCCGTATCGTGTCCCTTTGAGATCCCTTCTGTGTCCCTTTTCTAGAGGAGCTGCGGCAGCGTGGTTTGGACGAGTGGCTGGCGTCGCTGTCTTTCGATAACCCAGACTGTCCTGACCTGCAGCTGACCATGGGCGCAGTAATTGTGGAAGAAATTAGGGTGGCAGTGGAAGAAGCTACCGGATTCAGGTGTTCAGCTGGCATCTCACACAACAAGGTATGTGCATAACACATCAGCCTGAATCTTCTGGGCTGCGGAGTCAGAACGTGCTGTAGGTGGTCTCTTATACTTAGAAGTCTCCCGTACAGAAGATGAACGAAGTTGGGAATGCAACCATGTGTGATCACACCTTCAGAGAAATTATAAGACATCTGGAAATGGGAGGAGTTGTTTCCCCAGAGCTGTGGCCTGGGCAGTCAGTAATCCCCTCATTTACTGCCTGGATTCCTGGTGTACCCTAATCAATGAGCTCACTAGGAATAAAAGGAGTTTAAGTCCTCTGGAGTTGTTTTCTGTAGAAAAAAACAGAAGCATAAAGCAGATAATCTTCACCTTGAGTTTCAGGCCACAGTCACTGTAGCCAGCTTTACTGACACAAATTCCCAGTTACTCAGTGGCAGAAGAACACCAGATTGGGGCACTGAGGTGAGCTGGGTTGTTTTTTGTCTTTCTGGTGAGTCAGTGTTTACCCTGCTGGCCATGGGGATTTGGGTGATGCTCAGCCAGCTGCTGAGAGCAGCCACAGCAGCCCTTGGTGCATGACAGCAGCTGCAGAAACAAACGGACTTTGCTGACTTTGATGCTGCAGCTACAGAGGATTTCCTGCCGGGTGAAATGCAGACTGGTTTGCTGAGACATCCCTTTTGCTCTGCAAAAGAGGGGCTTATTATACAGTAATGACTTTATAAAGGCAAGCTATGACTTAAAATAAAAAAAAAAGAAAAAAACATGAAGACTAAAGGGATGCTTTGGAGGTCAAGGAAGATATATTTCATTGACTGCTGCAGAAACAGCTGGTACTACTGCCAGCTACACAGGGATTGGAACTGGTTCTGCACTGGCTTAGTCTGAAACTAGCAGAGACTGTGAGGCAGAAATGAGCTAGCTGAGGAGCATCACTGGGGTAGAAATTTCTAGTGGAAGCTATGTTCAATTTCCCTTTTTGCTTTCTTTAGTCAAGAGTAACAGAGAACTTCCCTGATACTCCTAGCAGCTTCTCCCAGCTTCCATTTTCTATGCCAGCATTTTTTTTTTTAAAGAGTAAGGACATTGTGATGTACTGTGCTATCCCTGAAGAACTGTGTATCTGTAGCAGCAAGCACAGTGCAGAGATCACCACAGCATACTTGTGGCTCTGCAGAACACTGTGCTGTGCTTCCACAGCCAGCTCACCTCGGTGGGTACAAATCTTTTCTGCAAACCAGCCTGCCTTCCCCCCAGCAGGAAGCCCTCTGTAGCTGCAGCATCAAAGTCAGCAAAGTCTGTTTGTTTCTGCAGCTGCTGTCATGCAGCTGTTTCTGCAGCTGCTGTCATGCACCAAGAGCTCCTGTGGCTGCTCTCAGCAGCTGGCTGAGCATCACCCAAATCCCCATGGCCAGCAGGGTAAGCTCTGACTCACCAGAAAGAGGGAAAGCAACCCACCTCACCTCAGTGCCCCAGTCTGGTCTTCTGCCGCTGAGTATCTGGGAATTTGTGTCAGTAAAAACTATTCTCAGGCTACAACAACTGTTGCCTGAAACTCAAAGTGAGCATTATCTGCTTTATGCTTGTGTTTTTTCTACAAAAAACTCCCAAGGAACTGCTTTTCCCAATGAAGTACCTTGTTAGAGTACACCAGGAACTCAGATGATGAACGAGACCAAAAAATTTGGAAGCACCTGAAGGATAACAGCATGGCTTTCTCAAGAACCACTCATGCCAAATTCATTTATATGCCCTCCTTGACAACATAAGTGGCAAATGTGCGGGAAAGACTACAGATGTGAGCTGTCAACCTTAAAGTTTCTAACACACCTCACCCTGAGCTGAGGAAGCTGGTGATGACACTGTAGCAGACAACATGGCTGAAGTTTTCTGAAGGGCATGCATGTAGCTGAAAAACCTTTACTGTTTCCCATAATGATTTTGTTCAGTGAGGTGCACTCAAATTGGGGTGTTCAGAGTGGAATCCTGAGGGGATCTATCCAAGGTCTGCTAAGAGCCAGTAATTTCACTGAAGCCTACAGAGAGGGAACAGCTGTATGAATTCAGGTGTTGGCACAAATGGGGCTCAGGGCCTGGGCTGTGAAAGTTCTGAGATGAAATTAGAATTGAAAATTCCGAGCTTGAAAAAGCTTAGAATCAGTCTGAAATCACTAAACAATGCTTCTTATGCTCCTCTTATGCTCATTGACTGTTTTTGTGGTTTATAGAAAAAAAGCAACCAGCAGGATTTTGGCTGAGTCACAGTAAGTCAGGAAGTAGCCTGGAGTTGTTGTGGACAAGCAGCAGGATGAGTCAGTAATATAAGTGCTCTTGTAGAAATGCCAAATCCTGTTTCAGCATGTGCAGTTTACAGAAGGTGTCAGAAAAAGTAAATTATTTCTCCCCATGAAGTCTCAGTGATTGGTTTCGCTTGCAGCACGTCACTTTATGAGGTGGGTAAACTTGGAAGTCTCCAGCCAGACAAGAAAAACAGTGATTGGACATCTGAAAAGGGATCTAGTTTGTTTAGAAGTGATTTCAAATGTATGTAAGCCTGTAAAATGGGTTGTTAATAAAGGTCATAGCTCAATAGGCAGGCAAGAAATTTTGCTTAGTTACAGGATGTGTGGCAAAGCACTGAAAGAGAAAGTTATTAAGAGTTGTTCAATAAACCCTCAAACACCCAGCTAAATGTACTTCAAGCTGGTCTGTGTGTTTTTGACCCTGTGGTAGCTTAAGAGTGGGAAGGGAAGCTGTATAGGAGAGTATGCCTTCAGGCTAGCAGTTCTGCATTTTAAAGGTTTCCTTTTGCAGCACTATGCTGTTGCAGACCTCACAGAGAGAAGATTAAAATAATGACATTGAGAAAAAGCAAGACAAACACAGAAGATGAAGGAAAAAGGCATAGTGAGAGGCATAGCCTGGGGGAGGACTATGGGCATGCTGTGGAAGTTCTAGCATGCTTGCCTGATGGAAAACTATAGCAACCACAACAGATGAAAGATCTTTATCTGCCTGGAGCAGGAGTCCAGCAATTCACAGAACTAAAGCCTGGAAGCAGCTTTGCTTTCAGAGTACCCAGCTTGTGCATGTCACATCCTGAGGTGGATACTGCCTAAGAGCAAGCAGTGGTGCACCCTGCACGTATTCCTAGCAGCCATTCCAAAGGCAGCTCTTAGAGGTGATGCAGCACAAGCTGTTAGGTGGAGTCACATAGTGCACAGTGTATAATAACAGAGTTTCCACCCTTTTCTGTGTTACAGACCCTGGCAAAGCTGGCCTGTGGGTTGAACAAGCCCAACCGGCAGACGCTGGTGTCCGCACGGTTTGTGCCACAGCTCTTCAGCCAACTGCCCGTCAGCAGCATGTGAGTACCAGGGAGCTGCTGCTGCTCCTGGCCTCCTCAGCACAGCAGTGTGAGCTCACTGACTGCAGCCAGCAGAGCCTCTCAGCTCCACACTAACTGCTTGGCAAATCCCAACAAACAGAGGGAATCCTCCCAGTGATCTCTCTTGGCTGTGAGTGACAGTTCAGGGGGAGTATGCTTGGGAAGTACAGCCCTGCTGGTGAAGGGACCACAGTCCAAATGCCCACTAGCAGCTGTGGGCATCCTTTCCCAGGGTAAGGCTGTGCTCAGGATGTCTGCTGGGGTGCATAGGTGTAAGCCAGAAGCAACTGTGAGCAAGGAGGCCATAGCTGTTCTCCAGTGTGACTGACAGCTGTCCTCACAGAGAGCAGATGTGGTTTGCTTTTGAGCATCCACACTGTGCACAAGTACTTTTCCTGGTGTAGGGAAGTGTTACCAGCACTGCTGCTCCAGAGGAATGGATCCCTAATCCTGCTGTCCAGACCTGCACTGCTGCTCTCTGCTTTCTATGTCTTGCAAGGGATGGAGAGGGATGTGTGTGGAAAAGGGTCCTGTCTGTGCAGGAAGAAGGAAGCTGTGAGGCATTCTTCAGAGCATAGTTTGGGGATCAGATGGAGCTGAGGGAGAAGCAATAAAATTGAGGAACCTAAGGAGCAGTTCCTACTTCAGCTCCTATGTGTCCTTTTACTGTGAGCAGAAGAGGCAGGTGCCAGGTGTTCCTTTTGTCCTGCTAGTTCCTAGCAGCTTCTAGTTTTCCTTATCTAGGAGCAGCTGCTGCAGTGAGACTTGTCACAGTCTCCCCATGATGCTTCATTAGTGTTTTTTCCTTTGTTTCTCTGCCGTAGCCGTAACCTGGGAGGCAAGCTTGGCACTGCTATCACAGACATCCTGGGAGTGGAGTACATTGGGGAGCTGACACAGTTCAGTGAGACTGAGCTCCAGACACATTTTGGAGACAAAACCGGGTAATGATGAACCACTCACCACAACTTGGCTCTTGGCAGGAATTGAGGCTTCCTTTCAGTCACAGAACCTTGTTCTGCTGTGATTAGGAAGGTTGGAAGGTAAAACTTCGGTGATATCTTTGGGAAGCATTGATTTGTCAGGCCCACAGCAGGTTTCCAGTCTTGCCTGCTCCCAGGCACCCTCCCCAGGATAATATTTTGCTTGTCAGCCACTGCCTCAGCCTTCCTCTACAGCATCCAAGGATGGGGTCAAAGGGCTGGTTCTCTGCAGGCTGGAAAGAGGGCAGTCTTGACAGTCTCATCATAGAGGAAATTACAAGGCCACGCTGGAGCCAGAAACACAACTTCTGGGCCCAGAACAGTGGTTGGACAGCCCTGCAGACTGGTGAACTGATGCCACTTGAGAAGAGGTGGAGGAGTTGTGCTGACAGGCAGTTGTGGCCTGAAGGAACCCTGCCTGTTCATCTGTGGCTGTGACTGTAGAGTTGAGGATGAGAGACAGTCACAGCTTGCACTGAGTTGAAAGCAGGGCTCAGCAGGAGACTGACATGATGCCTGCCTGTCTGTAGCTGCCTTAACCTCATGCCTTCCCTGTGGCTTTCAGGTCTTGGCTCTATGACTTGTGCAGAGGAATTGAAGAGGAACCTGTCAAAAACCGGTACCTGCCCCAGTCTATTGGCTGCAGCAAGAATTTCCCTGGGAAGTCAGCCCTGGCCACACAGAAGGCGGTAGGAGAAGCCTACATCTAGCATAAGGCTTGGTTTCACACTGGCGAAGATAAGAATACTAAAAACAGACTAGCTTGCAAAACTGCTGATTTTCTGCACAATTATGCCCTGAAACTCAGACTAGAGGCTCAGTGGGAGAAAGTGGTTTAAGCTCTGGAAGTCCCTGTTCACAGAAATGCATTTACAAACTCCTGCACAAAGAGGTCCATCCTGGTTGTAAACTTTCATGAGCAAAACTGGGCCTGTGCTGTTCGAAAGTTATTCACAGTGCCAAGCTTCAAGAGCATGGATGTTAGAAGGAAGGTAACTAGCCCAAAGAAAGAGGCAGGATGCACTTTAGCTATTAAGTGGGGGGCAGTTCCCACTGAGCTGTAGGAGGATGGAAAGAGAAATCCAGGACAGGCAACGTAGGTTACTTGGCAAAGTCTGGTAGTAATGGAGGGCTTGTATGGTATCTATAATGTCCTTGCCTGCAGTGTTGAATCTCAGCTGGACTGATTTCTCAAGGTCTACTACAGATATGGGGCCTTACAATAGTCTGTGCATTCCAGTCTGATCCCCCCCAGCATTCCCCTTGTACTGTGGTACTGCTGTGAGCAGAAGCCCAACCTGTCTGTTACCCCTGCTTTGTCCAGGTGCAGCACTGGCTCCTGCAGCTGGCCTTGGAGCTGGAGTCCAGACTGAACAAGGACAGGAGCCAGGTAAGGAGGGGAGGCACAGGGACACAAGGAGACACATTTGCACCATGAGTGGTTTGCAGGAGTCTGAGGGTGGCATGTGGGAAGGGAGGAAATCTGCTCACCCACAGATGTGTGCCTGTGTGCTGAGGTTTCCCAAGAAGAGAGGTGTGCAGGAACATGGCCAGGCAGGATGGTTTTGCCCCAGAACACTGCAGGGTTAAGTCCTTGTCCCATGCTTTAGGATGCAGGGATCTGAAAGCCACTGCACCTTCCTTCAGCTGCACTGCTGCTCTGCTGGTCCCTTGCAAGCCCTTTGCTGACCCAGGTGTGCCCAGAGGCTGTGAGAGGGAGCGCTGTGCTCCTATCTGAGGGTAGGCTGCAGGCCAGGGTGGGAGCAATCCACCAGCTTTGGCACTGCAGTGGGGCCAAAAAAACCTCTGGAGCTGTCTTTGAGGGAAAGCAAGGACTAGCTGCTTCCCATCCTGTGTGGCCCAGCTGTGCAAGCACTTCTTGTGTATCCCATCCCTTGGCAATCAGGCCGGGCAGGACGTGTCCCTCCCCACCCTCGGGAGATGGCAGGGGGCGGAGGGCTGGGCAGGGCTCCGGGCAGAGAACGGTCCCCTCGGCTGTTCCTGCCCCCTCCTGCAGGAGTCGCTGGAAGCACAGCTCTGCTCTCCCGGCAGAACCACCGCGTGGCCCGGCAGCTGATGGTGGTGATCCGCCAGCAAGGGGACACCCGCGTGTCACGTCTGTGTGCCCTGTCCCGCTATGACGCACAGAAAATGTGCAACGACGCCTTCACCCTCATCCAAACCTGCAACGTGGCTGGGGCTCACCAGGCAGCGTGGTGAGTGTGGGACAAAGTGGGTCACCTCTGTCAGAACTGGTTCTGATGTGGGAGGTACTGGATGAGCCAGAGACCTACTGGGAAGGAACTCTAGTTAATGTGAGTGGCAGGAAAAGTGATTGCCAGCACCCTCACAGTAGAGTGCAGAGACCTTTTAGCAGAGCCCCACATCTGGTGAGACACTTCTGTACTTGGAGTTAGGATTGCCACTGGCTGGGGTTTGTCCAGCTGAAGCGAGGCTGTCCTGGCCCTGCTGGGCTGAAGAAATTAGCTAAGCCTTGTTGTCCTACCTTAAGGACAAAGCTTTTTGTGAGGAAGCCGTTGGGGCAGGAAGAAAAATGAAAGTGCACAAGTCCTGTCTTCAGTATTTTCTTCCTTCCTTCCTTCTGCCCTGCAGTGAAGGCAAGAAGGTCCTGTCTGTTAAACTCTGACAAGGCTGCTGCTCCTTTAACGTGCTCTCATCTCACAGCAGCTTCAGCCTGTAGTGACTGAAAGTCCAGGCTGGCAGTTGGCTGCTCCTGCTCCAATGCCTTTCCTTTGGGAATTGCTGCTTTGGAAAGAGGGGTTCTGCTTTGCCCAGCAAGCCTGCTGTGTCTGTTCTGGAGGTAGCAGTACTAACTTTGTCAGAGCAAACATCTGTCCCAACCCTTGCCAGATACTACAATTCCCCTGTCTGTGAATGTTTTGTGTTGTTTAAAGTCTTACCTCAAAAGATTTCTTGCTTTCCAGGCTGGTGTCTGAGCTGATGTTGGTCTGTCCTTTGCAGGTCTCCACCACTGATTTCAGTGCAACTCTCAGCAAGCAAGTTCTCGGAGCCTGTCACCCTCTCTACAGGCATTGCCACCTTCCTGACAGGTGATGCCCAGCCTGATGGCGCTGCCACCACCAGCCAAAACTCCACGTCTTGTGGGAGGGCTGGGGTCAAGTTCTTTAGGAGCCCGAGCAAAGAGCTTCGGCAGAAGCCAGCTAGTGCTATTGAGTCATTCTTCCAAAAGGCAGCAGAACGGCAGCTGTCACAGGCAGTGGCAGCACCCAGCCTGCCCACTGCTGCCACTGCAGAGCCAGCTGTGCCCAGCTCCCCTGAGCACCAAGAGAGAGCTGCTGTTGGCTTGCCTGTTGGACTTGCCTCTGTACAGAGTGACCTGGAGTCCCCTGTGAAGCAGGATCCCAGTGATGCCAGCCCTACTTCTCTGTACAAGAGGCTTTGCCGGGAGAAGTTGCCATCAGATGCCACACAAACACCCTCAACTCCACCCAGCTCCAGGACCCTTCTGAAATTCCAGCCAGCTGTGGAGGGAAATGAGCAGAATTTGCCACCCTCTCCTGAGCTTGCCCTGCTGCCTCCTGCCTCTCCAGGGGACCAGCAGCGCTGTGAGAAGTGTGGCCAGCTCGTGCTGGTGTGGGAGTTCCCAGAGCACATGGACTACCACTTTGCGCTGGAGCTGCAAAGCTCTTTCCTGGAGCCCAGCCCTCCCATGGCTCCAGAAGCAGCTCCCAACGCAAAGGCTGTGACTTCCAGGTCTCCTGCCAAGGCAAAGAACAGGCCCAAGACTTCAGCAGGATCTAGTACAAAACGACCCAAAGAAGGTGTGACAAGAACTTTAGATTTTTTCTTTAAGCCCTTACCTCCTTAAATCTCAGCCACACTGGGTGTTTTTAAAGAATCAGTATTTTTAAATAATCAGTGTTTTTAAAGAATCGGTGCTTTTAAATACAGTTAAAAGTTTTTATACTGCCTGTCAGGTTTTAATGCCAAAAAGTCTAGTAAATTATTTTCACCCCAAGTCTAAGAGGAAGTGGAAGTCATGAATTGTGTAGATGTAGCCTGTTTAGCTGGTGGCAGCTAAGCCTGCCTCTGCCTGCCTGGTGCTACTAGAAGCTGCATAGTACTGTCACCTACACCTCTTACCATAGGTATTTGCATGCCATCACTGCTCAGTAATTCTGTTCCTCCTATAAAAGCAGCTACTGTAACTGCAGCAGCTTATCCCAGGGAATCTCCAGCTAAGCCTTGGCTTGAACCCCTGTCTAATCACTCTGTTTAAAACCTTCAACTTGTGGTTCTACTCTGGCTGCAGTTGCAGGCCTTGCCCTTACTGTGTAATTTATTTGCGGTAGCTTAGCCCAGTTGTTCCTTCTCCTCTCCACCTGGAAGACAGTGATTTTTATACCCTCCTTCCCACACCCCAGGATTTATTTTATAGATGGTTTAATAATTCCCTCTGTGTAGCAATCCATTGCATTATGCTTATCAGCAGCTCAGGAGTACACAAGAAAGATTACTCCTGTCATAAAAGATTTAAGAAAGCAGTAGCTGCAGAGGCATACTTTTGGTGGGCTCTTTGAAAACTCTGCACTAATTCATAATAATTGCTATTAACACATAAACAGTCTACTGTTAGAGCCCTCACTAGAAGGGAGAGAAAACATGCCAAGAGTCACAAAGAACACTGTGAAAGCTTTTGTTTGGTGTAGAGTGCATAACCACATTTTTCCTCCTTCCCAGACTCAGTGATACTAGACACAACTTGCTGACAGGTACCTGTTCTGACTAGGTTCTGCCAAATGACTTTTCAGCTCTTTGAGCCACAGGCCACAGTATAGTGGCCACTCCAGAGCTCCACAGATTACAACAGCCAACAAAGCAGAGTATCATGGCGGGGACGAGCAGGCACTGGGAGGGAGAGGGTGAGACTGGCTCCAGGGCAAGAGAAGTGCCCTCAGCTGCCTGGCAGGGCTCAGCTACACTGCTACACTGCGAGCTGCCTGGAGCCTGCCAGGAGCTCTGCTGCCAATAATTTGAACGTGGCTCTTTGGGTGGGGGGAAGAATGTGCCACGTCAAGGCAGCTCTGGGTGGGGTTAGGAATCGAATTTCAGGGAGTTTCATCAGCTGCCAGCTTCCCTTCCTTGGGTAGCGGGGGAGAGCCTTTCAGGCAGCAGATAATAATGCAAACTGCAGCTGTGTGCTATCTTCTGAACTGCATCATCCTAAATGCAGCTGTTGAGCTGCTCTCTCCTTCCAGCAGACAGCCTTTGCTGGGATGCTGCTACATTACTGTCAGTAGAGTGTGATACTTGACATCACAGTCTTGAAATTTCAGGAACAACAAGAAACTCATTCTGATGTGTGCAGCTCTGGTAATAAGCAGAGGAAGGAATTACGGAGTCACTCCCACTAATGACAGTCCTAACATTGCGAAGTGACAAATTTCCCAAAGTCCTCACGTGAAGAGAACCAGTCTGGCAGGATTGTCTCATCTCCTGTGACAGTGGCACATCTAATTTCCTAAGTGTCTGGCAGGACTGGACTCTGCAGATGCCACTATCTGACACAAAAACAAGTCTAGAAGAGGCAAATCCTTTTGGTCACAGGTCATCTCCACAGGGAAACCTTCCTGCCTCTACGTGTCCCAAGGGAACAACCTGTTCTCATGAAGACAAGGCAGTCACGAACCCCTTGATAAGGTCAAAGCTATTTTAGAAACAAATCACCGGTTAGATGTGTGCCCTAGAAAGCGTCTCTTTAATTAGGCTCTGGGGGAATTTGTGACTGTGAGGAGGCTCTTGCCACAGCCCACAGTCCCGCCCACAGCAGCCCAAAGTGCTGTGCTCAGGGTGACGTGGCTGCTGTTACGTCGGGCTGCACACCCAGGCTTGCTCAGATAAGCCGGGAGCGCAGGGTTGTAAACAGCAGCGCGTGCATTCTTTCCACGCCACGGCGCAGTATTTATAGGGCTGAATGCAGGAAGCTTAGGAATGGGTGAAGGGTAGCCAGCTCCAACTGTGACGCAGCTCCAAGGGCAGCAGGGTAAGAGCCCAGCTCCACCCTCATTGTACAACTCAGCCAGCAAGCTCAATAAAACATCTTTATTCTGTACATTTATATAGATGCTTAGAGAACAGGGACAATCCCCAGCTTTAGAAAAATTCAAGACAACAAAACAGCAATTATGAAGAGCATGGCACCAAGAACAGTCATGCCACAGATGGCAGGGATGAGGTGAGACCAGCCATCAGCTGTTTCAGAAAAGGTCACAGCACCCCCCTTTGGGGCAGAAAACACCAGTGCAGAAGAGTACAAAAAGCTGGAGTCCTCCAGCCAACTCTCTTTGTGACACTAGCACCAAAGGGAAGAGCCTGCTGGCAGCTGGGGCCTGTCCTTCTTGCAGGCATTGGTGAAAAGACTGTGTCATTGGAATACCCAGCCCACTGCCAGAATGGGAAAAAAGGGATCCTGCTTGAGCAGTGACGCCGAGCCACCATCTCCTTTCTCTCTGCTGGGGATGCAACAGTTTTCAGCTGGATCGGTGCTCCCTCCAAGGGACAGGTCACTCCTGCAACTATTAAGCTGCCTTCCCTTCATTTATGCCACCACTTGCCAGGCTTCCCCCTACCTCAGCACGCTCCTGGCAGGGTGCAGCTCCCACCTTCCTGCCCCACGATGGCCTCACCCAGCGCAGAGACCCCCGGCCCCGCACAGCAGCGCCTGTGCCAGTGGCCCAGCAGCAGAACTGCTCTCAGCATGGCACAAGGGCCACTTGGGTGTCCAAGTGCTATCACAGGCCCTCACCCTTCTCTTCAGTCAGGGCTAGCAGGCCACCACACCAACCAGCAGGGCTTGCTGAAGGCCTTTACTCACAGCAGACACATTTGGTCTAACAGTCAACAATAAAACCAAAAGCCTATGTACAGCTTTACAGACCCTGCTGCACCCTCCAGGCTGCACAGCAGAGCTGCAAGACAGAGTGGGAGTCCTGTGCTCCACTCTACATACAGAGTGCTCCACTCTACAGACAGAGTGCTTGCTGGCAACATCATCTTCCCTCTGACAACAAACACCGGTGGCAATGGAAAGAAAGGAATTCTTGCTCCAAGAGAAATAAAAATCATGCCACTGTCAGAACAGAAGTTACCTGGTTTTTTGTAGGTAATGCAGCTTGTCCTCCTCACACATTAAGGCAAGCGTGTGAGGAACAAGGTGGGCTGGGAGCAGCCACACCAGGGAGCCCACTGCAAACCACTGCTACCAATGTGCAGATGGCACCTTCAGGTGAACATCCATGGAAACAACCTGCTCACACCAGCACAGGCCTAGGCCCTGGTCTGCTCCACAGAATGGCCTCCTGTCCAGCTGCTGCAAGGAACAGATCCAAGTACAAACTCTGTCTTCATGATGTTATGTCAGGAGGCTGTGCCACTCAGAGCAGCCACAGCTTCCTGGAAGTCATAAAGAGGGATGCTGAAGAAACGTGTACATGTGAGTGGGGAACAGGACATCTGTCCAACAGTAAGACACTCAGATTGGAGTAACGCAAAACCAATGCACAAATGGACACACAGCAGATTAAAGCCAACCAAGATTCAAACGGTTAAAAAGTGTCCTGAACATTCTGAGAGGTTCAGTCAAGCCCCTGATGCGGGTAGCATGGTCTGTTCCATCCCCTGCCCAGAAGGATGTACTGAAGGATGATTTGAGAGAACGCTGTTATCAACTCAGTGCTCAGACAGCAAAAATGGGACCAGACCTTGTGTCAGAGATGGAAAAACATCCCTTCACCGCTTGTCTTCAAGGTTGCTGCGCCTCCCAACCAGCAATTTTCAAACAGTAAACAAAGCCAATACTTGCTTGCCCAGGTCTGCAGGTACCTCTGATCTATTCTGAAGGAATCTATTCCAAATGAAAGCTGCAGGCGATGTGGAGAACATGCTTAACTTGTCCCACGTACGGCACCGAATGGAAGAAATTCTCTCATGCTCCATCTCACAGTGCAGAGGAGGGACATCCACACTAGAACGGGACAGCAGCAGCTCCAGGCATTGCTCAGAAAGCCACAGGAGCTTCCAGCCTTCTCCCCAGGTGCTGGTGAGTGGAGATTTCTCTGACCTACTGGTAGTCAGAAGCTCAGCTGTCCAGGCCCCAGGGACTCCTCCAGGCCGTTTTCTTTGGTGGTGATGGCTTGGAGGTTAGTGACATGCCCAATGCCTTTGGTGACTCCTTCACGGAAAAGTAGTTTGGCTCCAATCTTCAAGTATTCAGGATGCTTGATGAACCTGAAACAGACAACTGCCTTCTCTCCTGTCCGCAGCTTGTCCTGAAAAGAAAAATGGGAGAGCTTAGACCCATCTCCCAAGCTGATGCATGCAGGCAGATGTACATGTGGATGGTAAGAAGATGAGGCAAATGAGCAGCCTTCTTCAGACTGCAAGGCTTCAGCCCTTCCCATTACTGTATACATAAGAAGAGACAGGAAGACACAAGCCCTGAAGAATAGAGTTTACCTCCCTTCTTTAACATGTTTGGAGGAAAAGCAACCAAATGGGAAGGATAAAGGGATGGAGTCTGCTCTAGGAAAGGACACGGCTACTCAAAATACCAGCAGACCCCAGCTTTACTAGAGGGTGTAGTGGAATCTTAACAAACCCAACAAACCCCACAGGGAGGTCCATCTTCCTCCCCTTTCTTCCCATGGCCTACCTTTCCATGGATCTTCTCTACGATAGCTGTCTGTCGCACATTCCCCACGTGCACTGTCACCTGAAACCCCTTCCGGAAAGTTGTGGCATGGAATAACAGCACGATCTCGGCTTCAAACACTGAGCAGATGGTGGGGTTCATTTCTGGGCTCACCATCACCATGCCCTGCAGAAAAACGCAAGGCTCAAACCAGTCAGGGCCAGTCTCCTTGCTTCTGAACAGCCCCCAAAACCACAAATTCACCTCCACTTTGTGACTTGGACTTACATCCCATTCTCAGCCTTGTACTCACTGTAATTTGTAATCTGGCCATTTCCTCCCCTTGCAGCAAGTTTCCTGCAAACATTTCTACTTCATTCCCACCCTACCAATGGGGGTGCGCCTAGGGAAGCCTCCAGCCCTGCTCACTGGAGCAGTGAAGGACCTGCAGGAGCAGGACTAACCTTGCGCAGCAGGGCGCGGTCGAAGGGTCCGAGGGCCAGGGTGGCTGCCTGCCCGGCCCGCAGCACGCGGCAGGCAGAGCGGTTCCGCTGGATGCTGCACACTTTCAGCCGAAGGAACTTCCCATCATCAGTGGGACCAACCACCAAGTTCTCCCCTTCTCGGCAGATCCCACTGCCCAGGGTAGAAGAGCAGGACACAGTTAATCAGGAGACAAAGACATTTCACCCTCCAAAATTAACCTGAACAAATTCCCCGGGGACAAGTCTTTGGACTCTTACCCTGGACCAACTAACAGGGAAACAGGGAAACAACTAACAGGGAAACAAAGCTGCTGAGAATCAGGATTTCTTACAGAAGGAGTGAAAGTCACACTAGCACTCTTAGGAATCCCAGGTACAGACGGGCCATTGCACCCCCAGTGCTCTGTCACGCTGCTTTGTTTCTGGTGGAGACCTCAGATGACACTCCTTCAGTGTGGGTGTGTTGATGGCCAGACTGCTCTCACCGCTCCCAAACACGGAGGGACAGCTGCCTTTTCATGAGGTAGTGTGCAGTTAACCCCTGCTGGAATCAGAGGATCTACCTTTTACATTTCCTCCCCCCACCTGAGGAAGGAAGCAAGCAACTCCTTGGGATCATGCCTAATCTCTGCCAACTCTAGATTCCAGCATGCCTTCTTTCAGCATGCTTCAGGACACATTCCTAGTCCAGCAACTTTAGAGCAGACTGCTTGCCACTACATGACCAATGGTCTGCTCATGTCACTTCCCAACACCCTGTAGGGCTCTACTTTCCCTTGGGTCAGTCATTTGGCAGCAATCAGAACTGAGCCTCACACAGCTTCCACTTCTGCAGCAGGTGACTCTAACCTTGTGGGAACTCCAGCAACCATTCACATCCACACGTTTCTGCCTAGGCTCACTTACCTTGACAGAGTTCCTCCTACAACAGTCCCCACCTCTGGCACAGTATAAATTTCATCAACCTGCAGCAAGGCAACAAGAATAAGCTGTTCAGACAGACAGCTATGAAACAGCACTCCAGAATGAGGACAAAGAGCCCACCCCTTGGGTGGAAGGAGTTGATCTCTCTGCTGGTCATCAGACACCATCTCAGAGGATCACCAGCTCCCACTTACCCTCCCATTAGAGGAACAAAGCTCTTCCTTTTAAACAGCAACCAGAGAAATGATTGTATCCCTGAGACAGACATCTCATGGTTACAACAGATTCAGCCTATCAGGCTTTTATCAAGGACCAAGTCCTTTTTTCAATGTCTCTCAACAGTCCAGGAGTTCACCACATCTCTACTCGTGGTGTCCATATTCCCCAAACATCTCTCCCATGGCAATGAGTCCAATATCAGAGCTAGAAACAAATGACCCTTACCCACCTGAAATTCTGTATGTTGCTGCATTAATTCTTCCTGCTCTTTACTGTTGGTCAGTGGAGGGAGGATGTTGAGGAAGACTTTCAAGAGATCCAGGTTCTCCCCAGAAACACTGGACAGTGTGAAGATTGGGGTGATGCTGTCAGACACAAGTAGACAGAAATAAACAGAAGGCCATGGCACAGTTCCAGAAGGTTTCCAGGATTCTGAATCTACTGAGACCCACAGGAAGATGGATACTGTACCACAAAGTGGCTAAAGCAGGAAGGCTAGATACAACTCCACAGTAACCCCTGCCTCAATGTTTGGTTGAGGCACCAATCCCTTGTCAACATACACTTTTCTCATGAAAAAGTAACTCTAATGCAGCCTTTGCTCCAGAGCCCAGAAAAAAGTTTGGGAGGGGAAAATGCCTTCTTGGAGAATGCAAAGGTAGGAAACCTGACAAGGAGCAGAGATGTTCAAGATGTAGTCACCTCCCCTGTGTTCACCCTTCCCCAGCTCCGCAGGCAGCCCACCCTGAATTGCCTGCTCCCAACGGAAGAAAGAACAGTCCCTTACTTGGGAGATTGTGCAAACTGTTGTGCTGCTGTAACTGCATCATCGTCTGAATTCACAAGCAGGGGGAGCTTGTTGCAGCCTGGCTGCTTCAGGATTCGTTCCAGCTGCTTCACTGTCCGTTCCACGGTGGCTTTTGAACACAAGTCAACTTTGCTGATGACAATGAAGAAGGGGACCTTGAGGGCCATGGCCAAGCCCAAGTGCTCTCGTGTTGTGCCCGCTGCAGGAGACAAGTGAGAGTGTAGGTGCAGCAGCAGTCACCCCTGTAGCTTGTTTATGCTGAAGCTGTGTCTCCTGGCTATCCCACGGGCCCACTCTAGAGATTTCACTGTAACTGCTTAGCTCATCATGCATTGAAAAAGCACAGTTATTCTTTTAAACAAAACTAAACATCAGTCCAGAAAAATAAAAACTACCAAGAAATTTTGTGACTGATCTGTCTGCTTCAGAAAGATGCAGCAGTTTTCATTCTTTGACCAAAGTTTGCCAGAGAACAGTTACAAAAATGTCAGAGATAGATATGGGAGAACTCCAGATGCCTTTTTACAAGACTTTGGGATCCAGCACCCCTAAGAATATTTCAAAGCTGTTTTCTTTTCTGAGAAACACTGCCCCAAATCCCAAACAAATCCTCTCAGTCCAGGGTACAGTTTAATGTGGTCTGCAGCCAGTAAGAGGATCCCAGATCTTACTCCCCTCTCAGGCACTCATAGACACTGGCTTACAAGATATCAGTAGAAGCTTACAAATGAATAAACTTTTCTGAAAGCCATTCACAGCTGACAAGGACCCATTCCCCTCATTCTCCATTCCTCTTCACATGTTGCACTCAATCCATGCAGGCAGGGCAACACTCACCAATGCCAGTGTTGGCACTAACCACCAGCATGGCAAAGTCTGGGCAGTAGCTGGTGAGGCCAAAGATGGTTGTTTTCAGATACTTGTGGTGGCCAGCCAGGTCAATGAAAGTGATCATTTTGGAAGAACTCTCACAGATCTCTTCTGCTGTCCGGGAGTCACTGTAATTTACCACCTAAGGGATAAGGAGCTTGTGAGAGAGGCAGCCCCAGCAGGCATGTAAAGAAAACCCTTATCTATCCACTTTGATGTCAGAACAACTAAGTAGAGATCATCTACCATGGGTGCAAGGAACAGTGTCTGCTGCAAACATACAACCACCACTCCAGCTTAAGGGACAGAGAAATGTGCCACCTCTCTTTCCTCCTGTCCCACTCACAGTTCTAACAGGAGGGTAATCCTAGTCTCCTCCAGCTTTCTGGGTTCAGCAACCTGCTCTCTCTTACCTCTCCTTTGCTGTTGAAGCCAAGGATCTCGAAGCTGATGCTTGATGTTCTTCCTGACTGGATTTCATGGAGATGCCGGAAGAGGTTGAGGCGTGCTCTGCCCCGCCCATTGTCCAGCTCTCCTTGCGTTAGGACACCCAACAGTGTTGACTTCCCTGAGTCCACATTCCCTAGCACAGCTACTCGAAGGTCTAGGAACTACAGGAAAAAGAACAAAGAAATCATTACACTTAGCCACTGTTGTGCTGAGTGCACAAGCACTACTGGGCAGTGGAGATGCAGCTCAGAGAGCTTCCCTACATCAGGGACAACGTGCAGTTTAATCTTGCTCAGATTCTGCTCCTGCTCCAAGCAAACCACTGCCAGCAGTTGTGATACACTCTCTAGAGTTGAGATGTGACATATCAGGCTTTGATATCACAAAAACGGCAGCAGACCTCTAAATCCTTCCTTGTTTGCACATAGGTCTGCATCAGAACCACTGCTATAGAAGCAAAATAATTTTTCATTTCTGCAATCTCCTGCACTGACATCTGCCTCAATCACAGTCTTGGAGATAAGAAGCGTTATCATCAAGCCTCTCTCTGGCAGCCCTTTAAAGCATCTGCTATGGGCCAACCTATGACAAAGTGCCTCTAGGGTTTGGGCTCCCATCCCAAAAGGAAGCTGCTCACACAAAGCCTCTCAGTCTCCAGCAGGAGAAGACAGCCAAACCACAGGTCCTTACCTGCTGGTTGTCAGGCACCTTTCGGACAAGCACCTCCGTTATCTTCCTTGGAACATCGCTGTCGTAATCGACCTCCCTCTCCCGCAGCACCGTAATGTCAGCCCCAACCCTGCCACAACGACAAAAGGAAGGAGTGGGACACATTTATACTTGACAGCTCTTGCACCTCTACGATAACAGCTGACAAAGTGAATGGGATGAAGGCTGGGGATAGCAGGGAAGGAGCCTCAAGCTTCCAGACAAAAGCCCTATAACTTTCCTCATGCTTCCAGAGCCTCGGGACCGAAGGAATGTCAGTCATACAGGGCTTTGTAGGATGGAGCTGCCAGCTGCTCGGGGGACTGCAGGGAGTCACGCTGGCGGCCCTGCAGAACAAAGGGAGCACGTACTTCTCCGCCATGCGGCGCAGCGTCTTGAGCGAGGCTCGCATCTCCTCCTCCGAGAGGCCCACCAGCAGCCCGTTGTCCTCCACGCCGATCTGATAGACGGCCTCCCCTCGGCCCTCCTGCAGCCGCCACTTCATCTGTGTCACCAGGTGCTCAAAGCGGTACTGCGAGGGGTTCACCAGCTTCAGCTGTTTAACAGAGGGGCAGTTCTAGTCACAGCCTGGATGCAGAGGCAGTCCCATTGCCCAATTCCCAAGCAATGTTCCCAACTCTGACCCACCTCTAGAAAGCACAGCCTGTATCAGTGTCTGAACAGAAGCCGTGGGACTGACGAGGAGGGGTTTCACAAAGGTACAAATATATGATAGAGGAACTTTCCTGCATCCTGACAAAGGGATCTGTACCCTGCCTGCTGCAGGGTTAAAGATAGCACTCTGGGACCAATCTGTGATCCAGGAACCAATAAGTGCAAATGGCAGAGCAGCCACAAGAAAGTGACAAATCATTTTCAGGGATATCTGCCTCTCTCTCTCTCAAGAAAAATACAGTAGGCATCAAGTACTAGAAGAGATTCCTAAAATTCAGTACTGAGATCAAGCTTTACCAGCTCAGCAGACTGGGTAAAGCTTGACACAGGGACACAGAAGATGAATGGTAGTTCCTTAGTGCAGTGTCCAATCTTCTGTCCTTTCCTTGGCCACGTCACCCATAAGGTGTCTTTGATGAAGTTACTCACTGCAAAATAACCCTCTGGGAGGAAGACCTCCTTCTGCAACCTCAGAAGACTCACCTTGTACTCGATGTTCCCATCTTCTGCCTGGTCAGAGAATGAAACAAGACAGAAGGGTTAGATGCTGTGCCCACAGGGACTTTTACAGGCACCAGCTGCCCATATATTCTGAAGCTGGTGCTGAAGATTTCAAAGAGAGGGAAAGTGGCAGAAGGAGACTGTGTTAGGTCCCAGCCTTCTGCCATTCTTTCCTACACTCAACTAGAACTTTCCTTATCGTTTGTCTGTGCTGTTTGTATCCCACATCATGAACACCAAAGGACAAAACTAGATTAGGACACAAGGGTAATACTATCCAGGGGGGAATTTTTTTCTGGACAGTAAAGAATAGGGCCAGCCTAACAGTCATAGAGAAAGAGAGAATTCCAGTTTCAAAAGTTACAGGCCAGCATATGATTTAAAGTCTCCCCCCTCACCCATCTATGACCCACAAAATGCCACACACAGCATCCCACTCCCACCCTATCCAGCAGCTTCCATCCATCCAATGTGCACAGAAACAGGGGCCTGAGAACAAATGCTTCTGCTTCCTCTCCTGCTCAATGATGCTCTCCCTCACTCAATTAGTTTTTCACTGACTTCCTTCTACATTCTTATGTATCTTCTCTCTACAAGGAAGGACTACAGACATAAAGAAACAAGGTAATGACTCATCTGCCAGCTAGTCACTGGCCAGAGTTCTGGAGAACCAGACTTGATTGGGACTGTCTGTACACAATATGCTCATAACTACTTTCTCAGGGAAGGCCAGATGGGGTTGTAACAGAGAGGTCTGGGTACTCATCAAGCTCAATTCAACCAAAACAGGCTCCAGCTTACCAAAGAGAATATCTAATTCTACAATTAGATATACAATATTTAAATAATTTTCCCCAGTAATTCAGTATAAGGACCACTAAGAAAAGGCTGGAGCCCGCAGGCAGCCACATACTCTGTCAGACTAAATGGGGCTGGCAACAGTAAGCACTTCCTTTTCCTCTGGATACCTATTTGCATGTCAGGAGAGGCAACAGCCCTCTCCTTGCCTTCCAGCTCAGCTCTTAACCACAGCGGTGCTTACAGTGGCAAAAGGCCAACAGAAGTTCTCAATTGTCAGCTCAGTTCTCTGGCAGCAGAGCTGTGCTGTAAGAAAAAGGCACTTTTAGCAGGTTTTCCTCTCTTGCCATCTACCAGCTTTCCAGTTCTAAGCAAAACCCATTCACCTACTGCACTGTCATCTAAATAAGGGAGTGGGTCTTCTCCAAGGCACTTGAGACTAGAAAAGCAACAAGGCTCGACTTGCTGGGGCACACACTGCACAGGCTAGCCAGAAACAGGAAGCTGAGTTGAAACCACAGGGGACTCTCCAGCCTCCAGCTGAAAGGAACGAGAACTAAACTGCGGCTGCAGGGCACAGTCCTGCCCGTGGAGAAGATCTAACAGTAGCAAAGCACTGTTTTCATATCTTCCCAAGCGTCCCAGGCTTGCCTTGTGGAGGAATTGCTCCCTTCCAGCACAGGCTATTACATATTTTACAGAAAGTTCACTGACAGGGGCCAAGCAACTGAGTCTGAGCAAACGTCATTCTGCCCACAGTGACAGTTCTGCGAGAGCAATGACAACTGCCCCAGCTGAGCACACATCCGCGGTACTGCCGATGCCACTTCTTCCTGCTGCAAGAGACAAGTGCCTCACCCTCTGTCCATGGCACCTGCCGCCCTACGCAAGGAACCAGCTGTCAAATTAGCTGGGAAGGGAGTCACCAGGACCCGTCTGGCAGCTGGAAAGGGGCTCAGACCCACCAGATCGTCGGTCGGGGAGGGAGAGATGCAAACGGGATGTTTGGAACTACGAGGCGAGCAAAGCTTTATTTTCGAAGCTATTTCGATTGCAGGCGGCAAAGCGCCCACAGACAGACGCCAGGCAGTGCGATACGACTCACGGACGGGCTCCGGTGAAGCCCGCAGGAACTCGCTGGCACCAGGGGCCCGGAGGAGAGCCCGGGGCAGGCGGGCACACCGGGGCTGCAGGACAGCTCCTACGGCTGCTGTCAGCTCGATCCCGGCACGGCCCCGCACCAGCCCCGCCGGCACCTCCAGCCAGACCCGCCACCAACCTGCGGGGTCCGGCCGCCGCACCGACCCGCTCTGGGGGGCACCGACCTCCGGCCCCTCCCGCCCCTCAGCGGCAGCGCCCCCCGCCCCCGGGCCCGGTCTCGTTCCCTCCGCGGCTGATGGGACGCGGCGGCCGCCGGAGCTCACCTCGGGCGGCAGGTACGGGGGGTTGTTGGCCTTCCCTCCGCGGCTCCGCCCGTTCTTCTTCTTCGTCTTCGAGCCGCCGCCGCCGCCAGGCGCGGCCCCCCCGCGTCCGCGCAGCGCTGCGCTTGCCCCGCCGCCCGCCGGCCGACAGCAGCCCCCGAACAGCTCTGACACCCGCGAGTCCATGGCGGACACCGCGGCCCCGCCGCCCCCTGCAGCGCCCGCTCCGCTCCCCGCCCGGCCCCGCCGGCCCGGCTCCGGCCCCGGCGTCACCGACCGCCGCGCGGCGCCCCGGGAAAGCGAGTCCCGCCCGCCTACAACGCCGAGAACGCTCCGCGCGCCTCCCGCTCGAAACTACACCTCCCGACGTGCCCCGCGGCGCGACGAGCTCGCTACTGTATGGGTTTCAGCCGCGGGGGCTGATGGGAGAAGGAGTCCAAGGGAAAGGGCGCCGCCTGTCGGCCGCGGCTGACAACGCGCGGGATGCCACCACTCCCCGGGCCCCGCTCGCCGGGATCTGCGGACGCCCGTGGGTTATCCCTTTGGCAGTTCACAGCCCCGGGTTCCCTGGTTATTAACATCCAGCCAGCAGTCATTCTGGATTCGGGAAACTGGGGCACTTTCGAAGCTGTTTGGCTTTGCAGGTACCTCATGACTACGCAGAGGCAGCAGCCCGACACAGAACGACCCCAAAGCACACATTAAGATCCAACCGGGGGGGGCGGCCGGAACAGCAAAAGAACCTCTAGCCGTGCGCCGCATTCCCTCACTAAGTGTAATCCCAGTCTCCAGTTCCACGGCCACTGCGCCTTCTCTTTCCCCGCCGCATGCCCTGGGGAGAGCGACGCTGGATCATTGTTCGTGTACAACCGACACCCTCCGTGGCGCTCCGCACAGGTGGCCGCGGCTCCTGTAAAGCAGCCTCGGAGCGGCTCCTCTCGCCATCCCGCCCTCCACTCGCCGTGCGCTGGACGCGGCACCCAATGGGGCGGCAGGCACAATGTTTCCAAACACGGCACTCCCTGCACGCTCCCCGCCTCCGCCTCCCCGCGGCAGCGCGAGGGCGGCTCCTCCGCACGACAGCGGAGCCGCCAGGGCTGCCGGGACCGGGATGAAGGACAGCGGAGCCGCTTCCTGCGGCCCTCCCCGGATAGCCCGGCAGGAAGCAGCCCCAGCTCCCGGCACGGCCTCAGCCGGGCGGCCCCGGAACGGGAGCGGGAGGGGGAGCAGGGGGCGGGGCTACGAAGAGACTCCGCCTCCCACCGCGCGGCGCGGCCCGCGCGGCGCTCCCGTGAGGCTGCGCGGCGGCGGCGGCATTTAAACCGCGGCGGCCGTTGGGGGCGGTGTGCGTGCCACGGGCTCCTCCTGGCTCCCGGCGCTGGCGGGCCTGGATCGCGGCAGCGGGATGGGGCCTCGGGGGGACGGGGCGGTGCTGGGCAGCCCCGCCGTGGCCGTGGCCTTCCCGGGAGCTGTGTGCCGGGGCAGCGGCTACCGCTTCGCCTGCGAGCTCCTGAAGCACGTCCTGCACCAGCGGAACCAGCTCCCGCTGCCCTACGAGCAGCTGGTCTACTTCTGCCGGCGGGCGGCCCAGGTGAGGCGCGGCGGCCTCGGAGGCGGCCCCTGGGCCGGGGAATAGGGGGGCCGTGGCTTTTGCTTGCAAGCTCCTGTTCTCGCTCGGGGACTCGCACGGCGACATGTTTTACTTTTAAGAGTAAAGCGCTTGTTGGGGGTGCATCCTTAAATGTTACATCTTCTTTTCAAAACGAGGCAAAGGCAGCGTTAAGTTCAGAGTGCTGAAGGTGCCGACAATTTGTTCTTAATTGATTGCTTCCTGCTTTCCGCTCAAAGCGTGTCACTGCTTTGTGACCTCTAAGTAAAAGCAAACAAAATACTATTAAGTTATTTCAGAGAGAGGACTGATCTTCGAAAGATGGGCTTCTAATTCCTATTGGAATTCATCAGTAGCGTGATTCAGATTCTAGCTGAGTAGCTATGGATTGTGCTTTTGTGTTCCTCTTGCATCTCCTGATGTGGCGAGACGTGCATCTTCCCCATGTGGATACCTGTAGCTCTCAAAATGAACACAAACTGCTTGTTCCTTGACTCTCTGGGACGGGCCGTGCTTTCTGCAGAGTATAATACATGTTCATAACTAAATGTGTTAATGTGAATTTTTATTTTCGAGGGTGGAGATGGAATTGAGAAATCACATTCCCGGGGCCTAGCAAGCAGAAAGTGCCAGCAGTTGCTGACAGAGCTGGAGGGATTGTTCCAGCACCTGGAAGTCATGTTTAGTCTGACGCTGGTTCCTCGGGTTCTTTTCCTGCTTGGAGGCAACGTCATGAATCCCAAGGAGCTCTATGAGCTGAATTTGGAGGGGTTCTGTGAGGGCTCTGCTGAAGAGAGCCTCCAGACGGCACCCTGTGTTCGCCAGCTCTTTCACCGCCTGTTTGTTGCTGATGTCTTCAGTGAACTTAAGGCTCTCCCTGTGACAGGCACTCTTGTCCTGGTCCAGGGCCACCGGGACTGTGGTGTTGAGTGGTTCCGGCCCAAGCTCAACTACCAAGTGCCGAGCCGAGGGAGGAAGCTGACTGTTAAGGTGTCCTGTGATGGAGCCCTCCACGTCAGTGCCTCACCTCCACAGCACACAGCACCTGCTTGGGAGGACTATGTCTGGTTCCAAGCACCAGTGACCCTCAAAGGCTTTAGTGAATGAATCCTTTCCGTAGAAATTTAACTGGGATATTGATTACTTTTTTTTCTTTAGGTGCTAATTTTAGCAAATGTAACCATGTATTTTTGAACTATGTCTGCCTGATTTTTTTTTCTTCATGGTGTCCACTGCCTTCCTGCATCTTGCTGTGCTCCTCTATTGTCCTTATTTCCTGAGTTGTTTTTGAAGGCAAATCCACTTTAAGGCACAGTTGCACACAGGTCCAGCGATTCTTTAGGGACCTGATCGATGACCCGGGATGAATTAATGTATTGGGAGTAAAACTCCCTGCTGAGTGCTTGCTGAACTGGATACATACGATCTCCTCCTGAGTTTTAATATGGCCCTTTTCTGACCCTGCCTTTGCCATGTTACCCATAGGCTCTCTTAGGTGAAGTTACTTCCCGCAAAATAACTCTCTGAGAGGGAATCCTGCAGTCCTTAAAAGGCTCCCCACAGCAGGAAAATCTGCGGGCGAAACCGGACCGGCACACAGATGTAACATTGTTGCAGAAGATGGATTTGTTCCCAGCTAGTAAAGAATGGGGCAGGATGAAGGCAGTTCCTCTGCAAAGGCCCGGGGCTGCCATGGAGATGGGCGGAGCCGCTTCTGGGGCCCTCTGGCAACTCTACAAGCAACAGCCGCAGCTCCCGACACTGCCTCAGCTGTGGTGTGCGCCCCACTACTTGGTAATATTACACTTTCCCATATCTCACTTTCTGTTCCTTAACACTCCAAAGTAAGACTTTTCAGCAACTAAAAAATCTTGTACCTAGTACTGTCTTGGAGATGGAAAGAGACCCCGTACCGTGGAGGCAGGGTAGCAAGAAGCAATTTATTTTTTTAACTAATCTTTGCCTAACAGCCCTGACAGCTGGTTAGATATAACATTAAAAGTAAGCAGTTTCTTTGCTAACCCTCTTCAGAGAAAGTTAGAAGTGCTGCTGCAATAATGGAAGGTTACTCTCACTCAAGGAAGAAACTCGGACTTAAACGTTTCTGAAATGCATAGAAATCAGGGAAATGTGATCAAGTTTAGCACTATGTTTACCTGCCAAATTTGTGTTCTTAGTCAGACTGTATTACCTAGAATCAGAACTGGAGCCTGTTCTTCTGGGCTGGTGTCTACTGCAGAACAGGACAGGGAGAGAAGCCCTGAGAGCAGAGTGTTAGAACTAGATATCTGCTGGAGTTGTCTTCAGTCAGCTGGGCTATTATCCGTGCTGCAATGAGCTTTCAGTAGCTTGAAATAACTCCATCCCACTTGAAGAGAAAGGTGAGCCTATTGGTAGTGAGGGTACTTGCTGTTACTAGTAAAAAATGCACAATGGGGTGGTAAAAGTCCTTTGTGAAGAGGGTGAAGGTTGAAGTAACCCTCTATGCTTGGTGCATATTTTAACTTTGACCTTTTGGATGGAATGAGATGATAGAAGTAGTAGGAACTTAATTTGGAATTTTTGAGCTTGGAGAACACTAATGTGCCCTCTCTGCTGTAGTATCCATTAATATCTGTTTACAATGTGCAGTAGCTGCTTCTTAAGCTTGTTCTAAGGGAAAAACTTTGAGTGATAAAAGCTGCCTTATGTGCAGCTGCCCACTTGAATATGGAATCTCAGGCCTCTTGAAGGAAAAATATAACTTGAATGTAGGAGTGGGTGTGTTCAGGAGATCAAAACCTTTTATGCTTCCACCAAAGCTGCTTGTAACACATGCAGTTTAAGAATGCAGGTGCCCAAGTGTTTCAAGAAGATTTTAAACAGAAGCATTGACCAGTTCCTTTCACCTCTCTTCCTCAGCTGAGTGCAATGTTACCACAATAAACTGTTTACATATTCTGTTGTACTTGAACTATGAATGCAGCAATGATAGGGTGCTGGAAACTAAGGAACACAAGATGCTTTTTGGATTTTTTGTTTTGTTTTTTACTTATGAAAACATTACAAATTGATTTTAAAAATCATTAATGTAATTATTATCAAAATAAAATGCTGGCTTCTATATGTGATTATTTTGAGGGATTAAACAAATCCAGTCTAAAGGTTCTGCCACTGGTAGAACCACTTGTTTCCATTCTGTGCATATATTTCAACTGCAGGCTTACAGCTGTTCCACTTTTCGGACAAACTGGATGATGTCTTGTGCCAGGAGCTTTGGTTCCTCAAAGGCAGCAAAATGCCCTCCACGTGGCATGTAAGTGTAAGTGACAATGTTCTTGTAGACATCCTTTGCCCAGACACGTGGCACATGTACAATCTCCTGAGGAAAAGCTGCAATCCCTGTGGGAACGTGTACGCCAACCCTGGAAGACATAAGTTCATTGCATTGTTGAAACAAGTCCTGGGGGAAGTCTATAAAAACCTCTGCCTCTGGGAACACATTCAGCTGGAGAAGTTTCCCCACTTTGTGCAGTGTACCCCCTGGTCTGCACTCTACTGAGGAGCTTCCTTTCTACTCAGGTATCATTGAGTTTTAGAAGATGATATCTATAGAGGTGCAAAGTAGAGCCAAGTTTGCACACAGGTTGATCTTGAAATGTTTCCCATCTTTGAGTTTAACTTTTGTAAGTGTTGTGCTACATGGCAAGATACCACACTTATTTGAGAAATGAGCCAGCCCCTGTTTGCTTTAGAATATGATACCAAGTACGTAACAAATGACTCTCTGGAGAGGAAAGAGCCTGGTTCACTCCACCAAGAAAGACTCCCCCACTTGTTCAGATGATCAGTTACCTGTCTGCTGAGCAACATTTTGTGGTCAGCCTCTCTTAGCATCATCTTAATGTACCAGCTGTCACAAGGTGCTGGGTTTCAAGTACTGTTCTCCAAATTGCTACCCCAGGTTTGTGCTTAACTCTTGTAGTTCTTAGCTTATCCTCCAGCAAGCAGTAGCCTTCCTAATTCAGTTTATACTTATCTCGTAGGTGTGCCCATGATCTTCTGTTTTGTTTTCACTGAACTAGGCTGCAAGTGACATTTGTTTGGTGAATAAGTATATAGGCTTGTAGTTTGGAGACAAGACTTTGCTTGGTGCTTTGATAAGTCTTTTGCATTGTCTTGGCTGCAAGCTACCCTGTGTGCATTATAGGTTCAAAAGAAAAATGACCCTTAACTATATTTATCAAAAGCAAGTAAGAATTTGGACTTTCATTTTTCTCAGAACTAATTAAATGTGCTATTTTAAATGATCTAACTGTTGATACAGGCAAATGTTTCAACCTCATTTGCAAATCTGCCTTGCAACTTGCCACATAATTACCTGTTATGAATTCTCGGGTCCTTGGAAAAGTTTTCCTTGTAGTATCGCATTGAAGACACAATGGAGGATGTGACCCAATAAATCATCACATTGGTCAAAAGCTCATCAAGAGAGTATTTGCTGTTGAGAGAGAGAGGAAGAAATTTAACTGGAAGCTGTTCCTCACAGTGCTCTATGCTGGGCTCGTGCCCTGAAGAACTGCTGTCCCTCTTAATCTCCACTTATTTTCAAGCAGCAGATTAGTTGGCACCTGCGTGTTCAGAGCAAAACTGCCTGGTGCTGAAGCAGTAGTGTGCAGGCAGTCTGCTCTAAGTTTAAACTAGTGCTTGTCATGTCAGCCTTTCATCCTTAAGTTTCAGCTTTGAGAGGCTAGTATCTTACCTGTATCCTCATATTAGTTCCCACCAGTCATTCTTTTAATGAGACTTCTTACAGAATAACATCATAACCTAACATCTTACCTTTCCAAGCCTCCATCATCTTTATGCAGAAATGATTTGTCTGTCCAGGTTGAGAATTTCTCCATAATATACGCAGCAAGCCCCACTGGGGAGTCATTCAGTCCACAACCTAAGTGAGGAGAGGAGAAGACCTGTTGCAGTTGCCTGGCATTGCAATACTTCAGTGCAAGTTAAACTGGACTTTCATGAAGAGTTCACAGTTCTCTAGAGAATTCAGTACACAGAGTCTGTATTTGTCTATCCCTTATAGTACTTTATTTGTGACAAATTCCCTGCAGAGGAATTCTGGCTGTATCTGAGAGCACTACAAATTCAGATAATTCCTATACAAAAGCTGGGAGTTAAGGAAGTTCCATTGGCTTCTTGGTGATGTGTGGCAGAAGGAGCAAATTCAGATGTAAAGAGATGACAGTCTGAAAAGAAATTTCAGATAAAATATTTGGGAGCATTATCCTGCTTAGGATGGGATGTATTCTGATTCTAAAATATATTTATGAAACAGGGCTAACAAGAATACAACAGATTCAGAATATCATGAATATAATGGATTCTGTGTTTTTGCTATTAATTTTTTTTAGAGTTTGCAAAATTGCCTTAATCTTTGATCCAGCTGATTTTTGAGAGCAGGACCCTTGACTCATGGATTCTCTCATAGGGAAGCAGCCAAACTTGGACCCACTTAAACTGCTTTGAACTTTGTTGATATCAGGTTTTATTGGCTGGTTTTATCAACCAGTCACTTATAAACCAAAGCTTGGATAACTATCAATTTTACATCTAATTATTAACTTTTATTCATAGAGAAGTTAGGATCTTGTTAAAGGGTATAGATGTCAGCACAGATTTTTGTGATTCTCTCCCTCGCCTGGAACTTGTGGATTTATTCCTGTGCTTGGATTCTCATGTTGACTAGTTTTAATTCTTTTCTTAAGGCAGTTCAATTTCTTAAGAATGCTGGGGAAGGAGCCTCAACAAAATATTTTTGGAAATTATATAAGTTCCATTAGTGGACCTACAGCTGTTTGATTCTGCCAGAGGTCTGATTCTTGAAGCATAATTTCCTTGTGATATTATCCCCTGTAAATCAATTCTCCTTGTTTAAACAATTCTGTCAGATTTCTGATCAGAGAGAGACTAGACATACTAATCTTCATTTTTTTTTTGTGGATCCCTTCACTTTTTGACCCTTAAAAACACCCAAGCAACCAGAAACACCACCACCACAACTCCCTCCCACCTGGTATATTTTTTATCTCCTTTTATTTCTTGGGGTTTGCAATCACTTCAAGCAATAATCTAGGCATTCATTGACATTCCAGTTTGACCTTCTTCTTCTCCTTTGGTGAATTGCTGGGATAAGGGGCTGTTTGTTCTCTGGTCTCCAAATCTGACACCAGCCTGAGACAGCTCTGCTGTCTTTCCTGATGAGGGATGACTTCAATAAAGCAATACCCCAGAATCCTCTCTAGTGGGGACTGATGCAAAGAGTTCCTCTTAGCATTATGAAATAGCCATATCTTTCTTCACAGTCCTTTTCCACTGGCCCCAGGACGTCAGCATTCTGGCTTTTCGGGTGTTTGAGCTTTGTCTACCTTTTTGCAACTTTCACATTGCACCTCTTTGCTTGTGATATTTTTCTTGTTTTCAGCTCCATTTACTTCTCAAAGCTTCAATTTCAGAACCCTGTGTTTTACTTTTGAGACACTCTATGGAAATAGGTTCATTCTCAAGGAAAGTGGTGTGCTATTTAAAAGACCTTGAAAAGATATTCTTGAAATCTCCATCTTTTTTTGAGTGGTTTCTTTTAGCTTCATTTTATACAGTTCTCATCCCCATAAACTCATTACTTCCATGAGTCTTGCACTCAAGTCATCAGAAGTCATTGCTTCTCAAATTTGGCTGCCCTTTGTTTTCATGTACCACGAGTGATTAGTGTGCCATGTTCACAGGGATACAGAGAAGGTACATTACCTGCAGTATCTGGTTTGGTTGCTTGGATGTGTAAGTACCCAGACTCTCGCAAGACATCAAAAACATTTTTCTGCACAAAAGGGTAGAAACGTCGCACATCTTCCCTGCTGAAGCCTACAAGCCATGGTACATAAGCCCCAAGCATTGTACGAATCATCTTTCCCAAGCCTTGTGTGGTGATGAAAACAAGATTCAGATGAAGCCCTTTCACAGATCTAAAAGTAAGTTAAGGAATAGAGGGTTAAATCAAGCAATTTTCTGTCTCCAAGTTTTCTAGAAAAGAAGACTGACTGCAGCTGTGCAATAAACACTGGACTGAATCAAATACACAAAGCCCTTCAGGTTCATCATGATTAAAAAAAAAATCAATACAAAGCATATGAAAGCAATTGATTATGCAGGATGGGGTTGTCCCTGAAGGAAACGGAGCAGAAGGGAATGAGAAGCAGGGCAAACAGAAGGTAGGACTATGGAGCCAGAAGGGTAGGGTAGGGTAGGAATTGGAGGCAGCTTTGCTGCACTGATTTCCTTTGCTACTTACTGTGGCAGCATCTGGGCCATGTTAGTGGTAATGCGAGATCCCCAGTCCCCTCCCTGTAGGTAGTATTCCTTGAAGCCCAATCTGTTCATCAGCTTATGAAATATCCGAGCAGTTGCTATGGAGTCAAACCCTGTAAGTAAAGGGAAACACAGGAGACCTGTTGGTCCTAGTGCTCCTCTTCTGGCCAAAGACAGGCATGGGGCTGTGGGAAGGGACAGTGTGCAATGCTGCTCTGCCTCACTCTTTGGAAAGAAAGTGAACACAAGATGAAAGAAATCCAGTGGAAAACAAAATCAGACCTGACTTCCATTTACCGTTGTGTTGCAAATCTCCACAGCCAGCCCCAGAGCCTCAACCACATGGGTCTTAGTGAAGAGCCAGGCATCTGCAGTGCCCAGGGCTGCCTGGAATAGTTAGGTGTTTGTTACTCCAAAACCTGCAATTCCAACAGAGCCTTTTCATTGCTTACCTTTCTGGTGAGAGGCCTCTGAGAAAGCATATCCTGGGATGGAGGGACAGATGACCTCAAACACCACATCACCCTCATTCAGGCTGTGCTTGGCTGGCTCCGTGAGCAGAGGGATGATCTTGTAGAACTCATAGAAGGAGCCGGGCCAGCCATGGACCATCAGCAGAGGTCGAACAGCTTGACCATGAGGAACATAGGATGGCTTCACATGGATAAAATGGATATCAATCCCTGCCACACATCCAAGAAAGAAAAATTAAAGCTCTGGGACCACAGTTTCTGCTTTGCATTCTGTAGGAGGGAGGCAAAACTAATTAGCATCTGGAGCAGAAGTTCCACAATCAGCCCACTGCAAGAAGATGCCTGGCTGAAAGGGAATGCCTGGCATAGTATTGGTTGTCTCATCTTTTACATACAGAGATATTGACCCCAGCTACAGATGTTGGGGTCACTGGAGATTAGCATCCATCTCCTGAGAAACTGGTCTCACAGTATATAAGTAAGAATTGCACTTGAATGTGTTGCAGTGTGATGCTACCACAATGGGGGTAAGATACACTACATTACAGTAGTTAAAAGAGAAGCATGAAAAGGGGCATGATAGTAGTCTAGCATAGAGATCATTTATGTAAAGTCTGGCTAAGCTCACCTGGCTAAACTACTGTGTGTGGTGGGGAGGGATATTCCAGCCTCAGTCTGGCTGAATTTCACAGTTTTCAAAGGTGGCTTCAAGGCAATCACTGAAGAGCACCTCATCGTTAGTTCAGAGCCAGATGAAGCTCATCTTGAAGCAGACCTAATCTTATTTCCACTGTGTAATGGTCTTAATCCCTATAAGGTTATTAATAATAAAGCCTCCACTAGTTATATTTCACTTGTATCACGAAGCTGTTATGCGTAGCTTATCTCAAATATTGTCACTTTTTACACCTCTGCCTTCTTGCTGTGCATTTCCAAGTGAGACCCGTTCAAGGCACAGTGGCCCCCTCACCTTCAATGGTGGTGTGGAAGTGGGGGTATTTGTTCAGCACTTCCACTTGCTTACGCCAGTCAAACTGATTCCTCCAGTAGTCCACCACCTTCCGCAGGTAGCTGGAGTTGAAGCCATAGTGGAAGGCGGCTCCCTCCACGTGCGGTGTGAAGCGGAACCGATCCAGGCGCTGGTGCAGGTCCTGTGGAAGGGAGCCCTTCTTGCCAGGCTGGCCAGCTGCTGCCATGTGCCCTATGCCAGGGCAGGCACAGACAGGCTCTCCTGCCTCTGCTGGCCTTTGTATTGCTCTCTGGGACACCACAAGCCCTCCTGAAGAAGTGCCATACTCTAATTGGCCATCTGAATTGTTTGTATGTGGAATACAATTCTCTACAGGTTACAAGTTCCCCACGGGCACCCAGCAGTACTGGGTCCTCCTACTCTTGGCTTGCTGCTAATTCACTCCAGGGCTTTTGGTGCTAGGAGCTTGGCAGCACCTCTGGCTGGGAGAATAAGAATCTCACCTTGAGCGGCTGGCTGCTGCTTGCTCAGATAATTAGAGACAGGCATGCAGGGATGGAGGAGCTGTGATTCAGTCAAGATACCATCCCTCTTCAGCCTTACAGCCCTTTCCTCTGTGGAAGCCCCTCAGTCCTGCCCTACTGGTGCCACTGCTGTCCCAATGCCCTCCTGCCCTGCTCCACCATCCACAGACTCACTGTGAAAGTCTGCTGCTCAAAGCATGGCCTTTCTGCAGGAGAAGCTCCAGCTTGCACAGAGGGGCTGCTGTCTCAGAAAGTCTTTAGGGGACATCGCAAGGGACCGGAGCTCAAATCCCCTTCATAAAGAATGGTGAGCCAGAGCATCCTCTAACGGAGCTGGGTAGCTGCCCTGGCACATGGAAGTGCCCTGCTGACACCCCCAAGGCATCACCTCGAGGCAGTGAGGTGGGTGATGGACTACCTCCCCTTGCAGCTTTCTGCCCCTCCTTACCCCCCAGGTAGGTGTACCTCGATTTCTTTGTCAGATGTTTCAATCTTGAAAGGACGGATGCTTGTGTCTTCTTTCCCTTTGGGGGGCCTTTCTCCGGCACCCCACCACCCATCACCCATGTCAAGAGTCTTGATCTTGCGTCCAGATCTGAGCCAGTAAAGCAGCATCCCTCCAACCCCCAGGGCAGCCACAGGGACCAGGACTGCATTCTTCTGAGAATAGTCAAAAGACCTGGGGAGGCAGAAAATTGCTTGTATTCAACAACAGCAGTGTCAAAGGGACTTATGCTGAGGCTTGTTTGCACATCCACAGGGACTGAGCAGGGACAAATGCCTCCAAATCCCAGGCATTCAGCAGGGACTGGGCATTTCTGTTATTTTTGAAGATCACAGGTAAGATTTGGGGCAGGGTTCTATCTACCAAGGCTTCTTAGGGGTCTCAAGTCCTTGCTGATCAGGACTTGCTGATCACAAGTCTTCCTTGTCCCTTTCCTTGTGAACTAGGATGCCCTGGGGGACAAAGTTCAATAGGATATGGGCCAAGCTACTTTGAGGCAGGTGCTGCAGTGAATGAGACAGTAGCAGCTGGACTTGTCCAGGAATAAAGACTGCATGGGCAGAGTGTGCTGAGGAGCAGGAGGAGAGAAAAAAGTCTCCAGCTGCTAAAGAAAGCTGGATGTGCTGGACATGCTCCTCTTGCCAGTGCTTCATGCACAGCTCCCCTACAGATTCAATCATCTCTTAGGGCAATCCTGGCTCTCTCCCCTAGTTCTTAAGTGAGGAGTGTCTGCTGGTGCCCCTGTTTCTGTTCTGAACAGCAAAGTCCCACACTTCAGGTGTGGGAGCCAAGCTGACAGAGCTGGAGTTGACAGACACGCAGTCCTAAATGTAGTGTACGTTCCCACCCCTCTGACTTCTGTTTCAAGTTCCCCAGCTTCCTTTGGGGATTAGTAGAGGTGTCGGGGGCTCCTGCAGGGGGCTGCAAGGAAGCTGTGAGTGAAGATTTTGTTGCTGTTGTCATTCAGAGTACAGAAGGGATGATGCTGTGCCCCAGTCAGGGCACTAACCAAAAGAGGAGAGTGCAGCACAAACAGCTATTCCACTCACCTGATCCGGGACATGATGCTCTCCCTACAAAAGGGGAAAAAACAGAAAGATCCTTACAGTCTGATAGTGTTGTCCTATTCCAACCCTTCTGGATGGTGCAAAGAATGTCTACTGCCAGCACCACTCATTTCCCAGGGAGGTGATCACAAGCTCTTTAGCCACCTGGCAACATCTGCCATTATTTTTCGTACTCTTTGGATAGGATGAGCAGAGAGGAGCTCACAAAGCACCGCCTCTGTACAAAGAGACAGTGTTTCTGGGCTGTGCTTTAGCTAGATAATTTGTTGCCATAATATTCCCTCCTTCGGCACAATTTAGATGAAAGGCAGTAAACAGCTGCATTGGCGTCCTTGCAGTGTTTCATCCTGTGAGCAGCTGTGTAACTTTGGCCAAGAAAATCGTTTACTTAGCTGTGTTGCAATAGGTGCACAGCCTCAGCAGGGCAGTTCCGAGCTCCAGGGCTGTTCTGCTCCCAGCCATGCGGTGCTGATCGTGCTGCAGGGCAGGCACCAGCAGAGGCTTGTGGACCCTTGCCTGTCCAGAGTTTAAGGAGCTGCTGTACCTTTGACACTTCTAGCTACTCCTGACTGGATATCAAGCCTTTAGGTCTCCCCTGTCTGCTAGGAAAAGAAAGTATCCTCCTCGGTTCACTAAGCCTCTATGTTTCTGGTACAAAAGCACAATCTAAAATCTAGCAACGATAGAAGCAAGTCTTGTTACTCTGCCTTGTGGAAGGCAGCTACATTAGGGAGTTCTTTGGTACAATAATTATAGTACTTTGAGAAAAAAAAAAAAAAACAACACAACAACCAAAAAAAAAAAAAAAAAAAAAAGCCAAGAAGGAAAAAGACTTGCTAATCCATGAAAAATCAACTCCACTGGGTGTTTGTTATCGCCTAGAATTGTTTCCCTCTGCTGTCTGACATGCAAAACCCGGAGCCTGTACTGGATATCTCAGTAACCTCCAAGGCAATTTTCTCACACTTGCTGAAACAGCCTATGCGTGGTTTTTTATTTTTCCCTTAAGTCACTTCCAGACATGGAAGAACAAGGCTCCTAAGAACAAAGAGCTTATGCAACAGGTAGGAGTATCCCCCTGCACTTACATCCGGGAGGTCGGTGAGCAGAGCTGTGAGAGCAGCTATCAAGGCAGTAGTAGCACGAGCCCCGCTCTAACAAAGCCAGCCTGTCCCAGCAGCAGCTCTCTGAGCGACACAAACAAGGCTCAGCACCTCCTCCGCACTCATGCTCAGGAGATCTCAGCTCCTGCTCCCGCTCTCCCGCGACCGGGTGACCCACCCGGGGCTTTCCCGCAGCCCCAAGCGCATAAAGCCCGGTCTGGATCCCTGCTCCCGTGCCGAGGAGATCTCACCATGCGTTTGGAAGGCTCTCCCGCCACATATCTGCTGCTCCCTGCCTGGCCGCTGCTCCGACACACTCCCAGCTTCTCCTCTCCGGCTTTCTCTTCCGCAGTGACGTTTTCTCGGGGACAACCCAAACCGCATCGTCCCTCAGTGCCACCTATGGTCCGAGTGTGCAGCTGCAAACCGAGCTCTGTCCAGGCCGAGCCCTGGATGCAGCAGGAGCAGCCCTGAGAGCCACCGGGTGCCGAACGCACCGAGAGCGGCCCTGCCGAGGCTCCCTGAGCTCCTCGGCTCGGGCAGCGGCAGCACCGCGCCCTCACAGCAAGGCCAGCTGGGTTATACCCCCGTACGGAGCCCTGTGGCGGGATCTACAGCCAGCAGCCTGAGGGAAGGGATTCTTCACTCTCCTCAGCGTTCCTGAGACCACACCTGGGTTGCCACAGCCACTTCTGGCCTTGCTGGTAGAAGACGGACTGGAGAGGGCCCAGCCTTGGGGGTGCAGGGCCACCAAACTGCTGGCTGGGCCATGTGGTGTATGAGGAAGGTGAAGAAGCATCTTCATCCTGGAGAGGAAAGAGTAAAGGGTGGGATCTTATTGCTGTCTACAGTTAACCAGTGAAAAGCTGAGGGAAAATGGACCCAGAGTCATCCCAGTGAAGCAGCAGGTGAAGGATAAAAGGCAAGGACTCAAATTGTAACAAGAGAAGTTAAGGTTAGATATGAGGAAAAATCAGTCTTCCACCGAGGTATTCAGATGCTGGGACAGGGGTCCAGAGAGGATGTGGGATTTTCCCCCTTAGGGGCATTCCAAATTTGACAGGAACAAGGCACTGAGCAGTCTGACAGAGCTGAACCTGTTCTGAGCAGGTGTTGGCATGAGCTCACCTCCAGGTGGCCCTCACAACCTCTATATCACTTGGCTACATTCCAGGTGCGCCCATGATTTGCAGCAGCCAAAACATAATGGAAAAGTTCAGTTTTTAATTTTCTACAGAAATCAATGCTATTTTTCAGTTCAGGTGCTGAGATTTCATTTTCCTTGTGGTTGGTAAAATAGTCCTGGATAAAGGCTTCTCCTTCATAGGAATTTGACAGCTTGGGTGAATGGGAGTTCAAAGCCTAAGGAGTATTGGGTGGGGGGAAAGTGACCAGAAGAGCAGTATGGAAGAAAGAATACATGCATGAAAGAGGATGGTGAATCACTGACATATTATGCACCATGGTCAGTATTTTGCCTTTTACATTTTCATCATGTACTTCAGTAAGGGCTATTCTCATTGATTCCACAAGCGGAAGGGCAGTGGCAGGGAGACTGTCACCAGAGTTTTATTTGCTTACAGTCAAGAAAGACTGATATTCATCTTTCTGTTACTTTGTTCTGCCTCTCAGAAGCCTCTAGTTAAAGATTCTTTCCAATGTGCTGTCTCTGCTATTAAGCTTCCAAATAAAATACATTAGTGGAAGGCTTTATAAACAAAAGAGAGAATTACAAGAGTAGGAGGAACAAAAATGAACCACAGCTTTCTAGCTTTTTTATGTTGACAGCTTATGTTCCCAGGCAAGTATATAGCAAAAGAAGCATTTACAGTGCATAAAATCCACAATAACCCCATGGGTTTCCTAAATCAAAGTGTTGTTAAATCAAACATCTGTGATGTGCCTAAGTAGTGACTCATGTTTATGCCTTCAGTTATTTACCAATGTTTATGAATCCAGTCCCTGTGGCAAAAAGCATGTGAAACTCCCAAGACCTCCACAATCAATGGGAGGTCAACAATGGTTCAAAATGAAATGTTTACTAAGTTCTTCCACATGAACAGTGGAAAACCCTCTGATTATCCAGCCAGCTTCTAGGGCTGATGATTGCTACGTCTTGGTGCTAACTTGCTCCCATGTTGTTGTTTTGTGCTGCAACCCTGAGTACTGTGCAGCCCACCTGCCTCTGCTTGCAGGTGCACAGTGCAGCAACTCTGAGACTGCACGAACCTGGGTGTCCCTTTCTGCTGAAACTTCTGTGACTTCCCTGACTTCAGGATATGAGTTTGGATTTGAATAACCACATTGCCATCAGGATGTGTCATGGATGGCATTGGATGCAAATATTCCAGATGTGAAGGGGCGCCATTACTGCCTTCTGCCATGAACCGTGGTCACTTTGCCATTATTACTCAGGTAGTGCCTCTCACTCTGAGGTGCCATGTGAAGCTTGACTGGCTATTGACCAGTTTGGGGGGGTCAAAGTCCCTGTGCAGAGTAGCACTTTAGATGTGCATAGGCACTCTCCAAGCCATTTTCATTCAAACAGTCCATAGGAATTTTTTTTAGCATGTGGTTGATTTCTCATTATTGATTTTATAATCATTATGTGCCCTTGGGCATTCACACTCAGCCCTGCCCTTTTGTTAAGGAATTAGCATGCCAAACGGCAGAGCTGAAGGTGATAATACCACACCCTGCAAAAGAAGTTGTTAAGTTACAGGGACAGAGACTTGTTGAAAATTTTACTGGGGAAATGAAATAAAGCTTTCTGAAGAGAAAGCACATGGTAAAGGACTGTAGTGTTTTAAGCATACTGTTTCATACTGTTGCATGAAAAGTTTAAGCTTGTCAGAGGGGGGAGAACTGTTCCCTCCCCCTACTTCAACATGTGATAAAAGTACTGGGAGTGTGTGGGAAGTGGTGGGCTTCCTAACAGTGCCCAAGAAGGAGCTGATACCCTGTTGGCCTTTACCCAAATTATTGTTATTCATTCCAAAATGTAGAGATCAGGCCTGAGACAAAAAAACTCGAGGAACCATCCCCAGCTTACAAGTTCAAGTATCAAAAATAGTAATGTAAATTATCTAATATTAGATAATGTTAAACTTCACAGAAGGAAAGTGTTGCCTCCAAGAACACACTGGAAATCATGGATGATCTGCTTGACTCCTTGGGTGCTGAAAGATTGCTGCATGCATTTCCCCCACAGAGCCTGTTTGTCCTGCAGGTTTTGGATTCAAGACCTGCTGGAGGGAATGAACTTCATATAAGGGATATTAACTAGATTTATGAATAGCAGCTGCCCCTTACAGGAGTTTTAGCATGCTTTCCTCTTCTTTAGCATCCTTTCCTCTTCTTTCCCTTCTTCTCTATCAACTAGATGGGAACATGAGAGGAAAGGTCCCAGTGCGGTGGTTCTGGTCTGTTGTACTGAGATATGGGGTGGCTGTCAGAGGCTGGATGAGCTGTGTCTCAAACCAGGGCAGGTGTGTGTGTGTGTGGTTGAGGATAGGTCAGGCCTTGCTTCTGGTGAGACAGTGCCCCACCCCCAGAACCCCAGCCTGGCTGAGCTGTCAATCAATCAATCAATCAATCAATCACTAGAGGTCTTTCGAACCCAGCTCCTGATTCTTTCCAGCTGTAGACAGTAAAGGATTAAAAGAAAGATTTAAGTTGGAGAACTACTGAAGGGCTTGGTTAAGTTGAAAAGGCTTATGGTCAGAAATCATGACCCTGAAAATGATATGCTGAGGAGGTTGGTATGAATGAGTGTTATTTTCTCTTTAACTCCCCACCCCTGAGGCAATCCAGATCATTTTAGTAGTAGAATTGCACTGTATGTCATTTCCCATGATGTCCACTGACCTTTTCTCTCTCTCTGAGTACAGGTTTTGGGAATCTCCCTGAAACCTGCTTGGTGGGAGGAATAAGGCTGGTAATCTGGGACATGTGTATTTGTTTGGGCTGTAGGGATACCTGGACATGTAAGATTGTGGAGACCAAAAGGCAAGGTGGCCTAAATTGAATTTGCCAAGCTTTTTTTGGAACTCGGCTTACAAGTCCAACAAGTGACTGTCATGTCATATTTAATCCTTTTGCCAAAGTCCCCTTTTTTAATATGCTTTTGCCAGTGAGCTTTTGTGTGATTTTTCACCTCTTGAGAGTATCTGGTTGGGATTTCTCTTTGTGCCAACTAGTGTAAAGGAACCTTCAATTTAATTACTGGATTTAAGTATTTGGGGTGTAACAGGGGTGAAGCAGGAGCCTTACAGCTCCTGTCACATGCAACCATGTTGAATCACACAGGTACAACAGGGACACTCTGACAGACAGTAACAATTGCTCAGCTTGGCTGCTGCTTTGCAATAGCTACTTACACTCAGCCAGTAGAGGTATTTATTGAGGATTTCTATGAATTATTACATACTTTTTAAAACCAGTCTTAAAATCATACTTGGAATGTTGTTTCTGACACAGGGACTGCTTTTCAGAAAAATCAGCCTGCATCCAGATTCAGTGGGAAGCCACTGCATTCTTGATCCAAGAAACAAAACCAGGAATCTGGACAAAACCAGGCTTTGATGGCTGGGTACAGTCCAGTCCCCAAGAGGTGACTCCATATTGGACAAATCTGTTCTTCTCTTGGCAGACCAGAGGTTCTCCAACTTCAGCCTAGGGAGGAAAAGAGAGTATGGAGTAACTTCTCTAGTAATGGGGACACTACTTATGCAAACAGCAAAATACTGGCAGGAAAAAATTGTAACTCCAAAGGCTTTAAAATGTGGCTGACACAAGGACTGTAGAGAGAGAAAGTGTTTTATTAGACCTGCTGGAGTAAAAGAATTGGGGGTGAAAAAACCCCTTGTCTCTAAGCATCCAGGCCATGCTCTTGGTCTGAAGATCCACCAGTCACGGATGTGAGCACATCCCCAGATCACTGTGAGGTCAGTCACACACACAAAAACGGAACTTTCCTAATTTTCCATATCCCCGATCTATGTGATCTGGACAAAAATAATTTGTTTGAATGCTTTAAATTCCTTGAAATGCAGGCATAGCAGCATATGAATACCTGTGTCTGATGATTTTTGACTCTACCAATGAACGCACTGCCCACAGTCTCTAAGTCAGTATATTACAGTATATTACAGTCTATATACAGTATATTCAGTATATTACAGTCTATATACAGTATATTCAGTATATTACAGGCTTTGCTTCAGGTGAGTGGGATATTCACAACACTGGGCTAATATGAGTAAGATATTACCTTATACAATTTTCCTCCTTTTCTGGTTGACTGTGTAAGAAAAAAAATGCTGTGTATACCTCAGTTCTTAGGCTTCATGCAGAAACATTGAGCTTCTGAAACTATTTCTGAGCCTTGAAAGCCCAAATTACATGCATTTGCCTGCTTATAGTCAAAGTTAGATTATTCTTACCCCACAGTTATCTATGCTTCCCAAAGTAAATTCGCCACAAAATTAATGATTTTTAACACTTCCATTCATAAATCCGGGGTGATTGTATATTGATATCAAGGAACTTCAGGCTAAATGTTTTCTGTAACATATTGCAAATATCTGGAAAGACTTCAAGGTTTTTGCTTAATTGGTATCAGTAAGCACTTTCATGAGAGAAGCATATTTCAGCAGCCCATTAGACTGAAGGAGCAACTTTTGCTTCCAAGGACTTTGCTACAGGTTCTTCTTTTCTGCTGCATGTAAGAAGAGCATCCAACTCAATTTAGAAATGTCTTTTGTTCAACCCCGCCGCCTTCCTTTGCAAAGTAAGTAACTCATGCAAAGCTCCACTATACTTTAAGAAATGCCATATCACTTTGAACAATGTGAGCTGTTAATTAAGGAAGTAACAAAACAGGACAGAGCAAAACGTCATTTATCTAAAGCTGTCTTTGAACAATACAAGCTAAGGTCACCCTCCTGAAAACATAAAGCACAACACAAGCAAAATTCATATGATAATAACAGTCACATATTCAATAGCACACAGCTAGAGAAATACTAGAAATGTCTTTTTTCCTCTTGTTCACCTAAATGAAAAAGGTGAATTCCTTCAGAATGCACTGTAAAAGGACATAGGCTACAGGATATATACTAACTAGAGAGCACTTGCTGCAAAATGCAGCAGGACAGATCAGAGAGCTGCAGGAGGGATGTAATTGTTACATTGCAAGCCTAGTCAGTGAACTGGTTTTGGCTTAGATAGAGTTAATTTTCTTCTTAGTGGCTGGTAGGGTGCCGTGTTTTAGGTTTAATATCAGAATAACAATTACAACACACTGATATTTTGGTTGTTACTAAGTAGTGCTTACTCTAACTCAAGGACTTTTCAGCTTCCCTTCTCTGCCAGTGAGGAGGTGCACAAGAAGCTGGGCAGAAGCACGGCCAGGACAGCTGACCTGGCCTGGCCAGGGATGTTCCATCCCATAGAACCACATGCATAAGCATTACATGCACTGGATGGAGCCACTAATTGCTGCTCAGGGACAGGCTAGGCATTGGTCAGCAATTGTATTGTGCACCACTTTTGTTCCTTGGGTTTTATCTCTCGTGTTTTCATTACAATTATTACTATTATTATTGCCACTATTATTATTGTAGTTATTGCACATCATTTTGTTTCAATTATTAAACTATTCTTATGAGTCTTACTTTTTCAACATTCTCCTCCCCATCAAAGAAGGGATGGGGGAATGAGTGAGCAGCTGCACAGTACTTAGTTTCTGGCTGTGCTTAAACCATGACACTCAAGAATAATTTTGATAGGTTGCTATTTACTATAGACACTACAGGAAGTGATGCTTATAGCCAGCTGTTACCAGATGTGGTGGATGTAGTCCAGCCAGTGTTTTGTTCCATCATTCCAGGGGAGGCATTTGGTGCAGGCTCTTGTGCATGATCATCACACCTCTTGAGATTGCAGTACTCCCATATTGTGTTGGGGTCAGTGGTGAAACACCACGGGCTGCTGTCACCATCTGGGTTTCTACAATAGTTGTCCCTCAAATCCCTGCACAAATAAAGTCAACAGTCATGCTGTATAAGACTGAAAGTAAGCACAGGAATATCTTGACAAAAGAATGTACTATGTATATCTACTATGTACAAATAAATAGATTTATTGGTTTTACTTATGGCCAGATATCCTATTACCAGCAAGCACATCTGTGGTTGTGATGCTAGTGAAGAGTTGTATTTCACATGTGCATTGGAATGCTGAATATATTTATGCATAAGGAAACAATTCAACTACTGGCTTATACTCTGGCTGTAATATTTCAATATACTAGTACCTAAATAACTACCCCACATGGCAATTAAAAAAAAATTACAAGTAGGTGTGTGTAAGCATACACAATTTTCAGAATGTGTGAATTAGTAATAAATATGCAAGAAAATTCATACTATTGTGGGGAACTTAGGCTTTTCCAAACTTTTTTAAATGTTAAAAGGTTCCTTCTCATATTCAGAAGAATGGCAAATAAATGCTTATGCAATTGATCCCCTCTTACACCCCAAAGCCCCATTTCTACTGGATGGAGTAGTCCTCTACTGACTTCAGTGAGAGGAATCCTATGTCTGTACTGACTGGGGCATGGGGGAGGAGAATTTCTCTTTTCAATAATTTGCAGAGTTGCAGTATTTCCCCCTCCTGAATCACAGCATGGTCTCAGAATAAAAAAGAACTGAAATGCTTTTTCTCTGAATATGACAGAACACATGAATTCCACATTTTCCCAATTTGATTTTCATTTTCTAAAATGTTTTTGAAAGATATCATCCCCTCTGAGGATATTCCAGTTTTTTCATGCCAAAATAGAACTGAAAATTTCAAATTATTTAGGGTGACAGCATAAAAAGGGCAAAAAATTAAAAAAGTATAAACCTTCCTGCTTATAATCCACTAAGCATGATGGATTTCCTCACAATTGCTCCTGTAATCCTGTTGCTCTCCTGCCTTTAGTAAAAACTGGCACATTAGTGATTTTGATTAGCTTGTCACTGCTCCAGTCATTCCTGGTGCAGTTTTGTTAATCTGAAGAAGATAAATCAAGGGGAAATTTCAGTGCATACAATTCTGGGTGCCCAATTCCAATGGCAAAGAACACTTAGTTGGCATTTCTAAGCATGACATATCTGTGTGTTTTGTATCATAAATGCTGTGTCCTGCCCAGATTAAATCATTAGAAAGGCCACAACAGCAAGTCTCAAATTCATAAATGAAACACATATTTCAGTAGATGCCTTGTCTCTGGATGCAAGTCTCCTGGTGTTGGTTGCAGAAGATCATTTTAAGAATAAGGGACACAGTTGTATTTTACTCAGAATTTAGATAACAAGGAAACACAGTTCTTACAGATGAGACTAACAGAAAACATTTCTGTATCTTAGAAAAGTTATCTTTTATCAATATGCTCCCTAGCAGTGTTTTAAAGCATAGCTGTGCAAAGATAATACAACCAGCAGCAGTTATTGCCAGAGAAAGCAAGAAAAGGTGAGGTAAACGTACGCGTCCGGGAATTTCTCTGGGGTTTTTATATGCCTGTGTGGGAACATGGAGCTCCAGGCCTGGCACTTCTTCCCTGATACAGTGACTGAAGTTGTGCCACGATAACTCTGCCCTTTGCCTCGGTAGCACTCCTCTGTTAGGGGAGCTTGTCCAGGCACATCTGCAGCAAACAACAGAAACTGGTCTTTGGCATTGTAATTTTAATGTTCTTACTGAGTGGGCACAAGAAAGCCTCAAACACACAGGATGACAGAAATTAACATCTCGTTTATGCAGACAGTATCCAGTGAAGTCACCACACCTGCAGCAGAAGGACATTTCCAAAGATACTGAGAAAACTTTCACAGTTTTAACATCTTATGTCAGATGTTTTTCAGCGAAGGATTCACCAGTTACCTTCATTTTGGCGTAAGCCAACATGTCAGAATTAAAGATAAGAAAGTTCTCATGCCAAATCCTCAAAGATTAGATACTGGTGATTTTGCCCATTATATTTCTCAAACAGACATTGTCTTAAAATTCAGTCTATCTAGTATTCTTTTGATTGTAAGACTTTCTTGTTAATTTTGTGCTTAAATGAATGAATGCTTCAATGTGATTTTTAGTTGCGTTGAAAGCTCTTGTCGCCTCATTTGTGGTTAACTTCCAAAAATAGGAGTTAATTTTGTTTAGCAATTTTTCATCCCTTTAAACCTTTTACTTTTTCAATGAATTTGCTATAATTGGCCTACCTTTGGGAAGAAAGGAATATGAAAACATAAATATCTTTCATCCTGTAATTCTTCTGTTGAGTCACCTTGTGATTTGCATCTTTCACTGAATTTTCCTAACCACTGAAAGTTTAATATTTGGCAGATTTTGCAACATACCGGGCAGAAAAACATTAAGAGTGACAAAGTGACTGAAAAAAGAAAGATTTAACATATTTACAATCTGAAACAATAAATTTTTCACTGTTTTAAAGTCCTTATCTCAAGTACAGTCCTCTATTCATACCAGCAATCCCTTGTTCTGTTCTGTCACAGGGAGGAATTGTGCAATATTCCCATCTAATGTTGCTGTTGGTGGTGTAGCACCAAGGCTTCTTCTCTCCATCAGGGTTTCTACAGTAGTTTTCCTCTAAGCCCCTTAAAATAAGAAACAGGAACACTGACTTTAAACCAGTCACAGAAATCCAGAAGAGTTGTATGCATGTATGCATGACTATTAACAACTACTGCACACAGAATTCAACTCAGTGGTGTATTTACTCCTTTTGGAGATTGATTAACCCATGCATCACTCCTTTGGGACTAATCAATGGTCTTCAGCTTCACAGTCTGAATGCTGAAGATATAGGAAGAACTTTTCTAATGCTTACACTTTCTACTCTTGTTGTTGAGATCAAGATGCAGCAGTAAGAGCTGGCTTCAGAACACAAGGCACTGATATCCCTGAGATTACAGTAAGAGCCAGGCAAGGCTGGAAGTGTGTACATAGGAGCACTTGTGCACACTGCTTTCTGCCCTGTGAGAGCGGACAGGGTTCCAGCTCCCTAGGAAAACTTGCAGGATCAAACTACAGAGCTATAAACCAGGTCAGTCCCAGCTATTCCTGCACATCAGTATTGCTCTGCAAACCCAGCTCCTCTGACCTTGGAGCACAAGGAGGTATGGGAGTTTGTTGTCCTTGGAGCATCACTCTTCAGAAGAGTAATGCATTGAAGATGTGCCAAAGCACAGCCAAAGGATTTTTAACATAAAAGTAGTGAACTAACTATAGCTCTGCTGTGGGATGTGGAGGAGACAAGTGAAAAAAAATACATGAGAATAAGCAGGGAGGCAGAAAAAATATGAAGAGCAAGACCTGAACAGAAGTAATGAGTGCTGACAAACAGTGAGAATTATGACTTAACAACATAAATGAGGAAAACCTGTCCTCCTCTTGCCTCTGCATCTAGATTGATAGGGAATAACTGTTCTTTGGTATTTGTTAGAATGATGAGGCTCAGCATACTTGCAGGGGTATCTGTCAGGAATCCAGCCATGTTTGTGAGGAAACTGCGTGTTCCAGTGTTGACAGGCATTTCCCGACTCAGTGATGGCTATCCTTCCTCTATAGTCTTCTCCTCTCCCTGAAAGACACTGGGAGTCCAGGCCAGAGACTGGTGGGGGTGTAGCTGTAACAGAAAAAGAAGAAAAAGAAAAGGGAAGGGGAGGAAAATATTGTTAAGTAGTGCTTTCAGAAATATATAAATGCCTTTGTTTTGGTAATGTTGAAGATGTACTTTTTTTCTTTCAGCAGAGGTTACACTGGTTAAAAGCCATGTCAAAATCAAAGAGGACATTTTTATGGGCCTCCAGACTGCCAGATGGATGTCCTGAGTCTGCCCTTTTACAGCAGCCAGTTACTAGCTTGGCTGGGTTGAGCCCAGTGTGCCCTCAGTGCCTACTGTCCCCTGAGAGCAGAGCAGGAAAGGCAGTGAGTAGTCTTGCACAGTCTTGTAAATCCAAGTGAGATGGAGTTTTAATGAGTATCGCATTACAATAATACAATACTCAAAACAATACACACAGGTAGCGTGAAAGGGCAGAAATGACCGAGAAGAAATTGTGAAAGAAAGCAGAGCAGACTTCAGAGCTGAACCTCTGCAGTCTGTGAACTGGGGAAGAGGGACAGAAGGAATAGTGAAAAAAAGAAAGTGAAATGATCTGCCATGTGGGGAACAGCAAAGAAAACAAGAGTAATGATCAGAGGCATAGAACCTGCAGAGGGCAAATGGAAAATGAACTTACAGCACATACTTATAACATACAGAATTCCCCAAGGACATGAGTATGACCCTAAAAGGCTGGTATGTTCCTTAAACGTTAAGTTTTATGCAAGGGTGGAAATGCTATGGTAACTGTCACAATTTATCATACAAAAGTCTATAAATAGTTATTCTGCCATCTGTAATTGAGCAGGCTAAGAGAACTACATCTAGCAAACACACACCACTGCTTAGAGTGCTGGCAAGTTCAGATACATACAAAAGCAATCTCTAGCGAGAAGAACCACACTTACAATTGTTTTTTCTCAAAGTGCAGTCCACTTCTACAATAGGGAATCTTACCTCTTAATCCAGTGCCTTGGAAATATCCAGATTTTGTGTGCTCAACTTAATGGGTTAAGCTAGCTCACTGATAAACCAGGTTTTTCTCCTGAGGCCTGAACCTCTCAGGATTCACACCTTGCTAAGAAAAAGGCAGTGCTGGCTGTGCAGATGGGACCCAGGTAAAATATCACAGTATAGCCACATGGTAATTTAGATGATTTCTGTGAGTTAGCAGATAGCAGTAAACTGATTTAACCTTAATGTCTTGCCTCCCAGGTAAGTTGAAAAGTAAAGTGGTTAAGGACAGATTATGGTTTCCCATAACATCTTCGGCTGTACTTCACTTTGTGACACCTTCATCCTCACTGACCATACATGATTTTACATGATAGAAATTTAATGAGTGATTCTGCTTATTAATGTGCACTTTCCCTGATTCACAGAGATACCTGTAGGTTACTCAGAACTGTGGTTTCTTTTCTTTCCCCTCCCTGCATAATTTTAATGAGCTACCCTCTGGAGTGATCTCAGGAAATCAGACTCACTGCACCGAGGAATGTTGCAATATTCCCAGCGTTTATTTGGGTTGGTAGTGAAACACCAGGGCCGAAGTTCACCATCAGGATTGCGGCAATAATTCATCCTCAGATCCTTTTCTGGATAGCTGTACATTAAAAATGGAGAGAAACTCGGGAGTCAGCAACAGCCACATGCAGCAACCAGGCTGTCTGCAGGCAGGCTCTCCCAGGCTCTATGGGAATGAATTTGGTGCTGAGCGTCACTCACTGTTTCAGGATAAATCCATGCATATGAGGCTCTTGCACATCCCAGTGCTGGCACTCCAGTCCAGACTCTGTTCTGGAAACTTCTCCACGGTAATCCTCGCCGTTACACTGCATGCACTCCCCCGGAGGTCCTAGGCAGAAGGAAAAGAAGCAAGGAACACACCAGCCTATTCATGGAGGATTAGGCTGAAAGGACAAGTGGGGTTTGCTCCAGCTAACAATGAAAGGAATTCAGAAAGCCGTGCATTACAGCCTGGCCAAATCAGTAATGCTTCAGGAGTATGTTTCACTTGCAGGGAGGAATTTATCATGTATCTGTATGTACTGTTAGCAATGGGAGTTCAGTGTGTTGCACAGCACTTGGGTCAGTCTTTACTCCTGTTACAATTAAATAAATTACTGGTGTAAGAGCAATATAGTCCTTATCAGATCATTGCCATTCTCTGCCAGTAGAGTAAAATGTAACAAGACAGATAAAGATAAAGCAAACAATATCAGCAAATTTAGTTCTTCCATATTTACAAAATAACTTTGATAACTCAAGCCAATTAGGAAAATAACCTCTCTGTTGAGAACTTATTAAGTTCATCTTGATTTAAATTCTAATTTGAAAAAATGTGTAAAAATAAAGCACAAAAACGTAGCAGGAATAATATTACCTACTTGAACATCCTTTCTCTGAAAAGTAAATATACCTTCTGCAGTGTGTGTGACCTGGTCCTCACACTCTGGGATGGCACAGTAATCAAATCTCATATCAGGATCTGTTGTGTAACACCAGGGTCCATTTTCATCTGCATCAGGGTTTCTGCAGTAATTTTCTTCCAACCCTGCATTGGGGTGTTTTTCAGGTGTATAACTGTAACAGTATTAAATTTTTATTTTAATGCCAGTACTTTTGTAGTGTGGAAGGGAAAAGTTCAACCTGCTCAGCTAGCTGGGAACTCTATTCATCCACAGTAAAAATGAGAGAAACTGATTTCCCATTGTAAGCCATAAATGAAAACTGAAAAAACATTCCTAACTACAATTATTAGTAGCTTTTTCCCTAGCCCCAGTTGCTAGTAAGAAGTGAGCTTACAGCCTGTAAAGACAATGACAGTCTCAAAGGACAATTTTTTTCTTTAATACGTGCATCCAGTTGATCTAATGAGCTCACTGCAACGTGTGTCTCTGTCATGTGTTTGTCTTAATGGAGCTGCTTTAAAAGTTGTTGTATTTCTAGAGACTATTCGCCAAACACAACTAGGTCTCACAGAGATCTGAAGCAAGTGAAGCTAGGCTTCTTCCTACAGCAATCTTCCCAGAGAAGACTCAATTACTTTTAAATTATCTGAACAAGAGTATCCGAGTGTATTTAATTAGAGTAAAAACAAAATATTTTTTTTTAAAAAATCTTCAACATAGATGAGAGGACACAGGACCTCTGCTTCCCCACTTGCTTCAGCGAGCCTAATGGCAGCCAGCCCTGACAAGACTCTACCTAGCCAGATCCATTTGGTCCTTGAATACTTTTCTCAATTTTTTTTGACTATCTGTATGGCAGGTAGGAGGAGCCTAGAGCTGGACAGATATTTTATACAGAGGAGAGTAATTTTGACCCCACTGTTACCAACAGCAAAAATCATCATGTTGAGAGAAGGAGCATTTTATCTCACATTTATACACAACTTCTCTAGCTGACAATGCATTCTTTCCTTATCCAGATCATTGCAGTAGAGTCAAAAGTAACAGACAGATAAAGATAAAGCTGTTTCTAAAAGTCACCTGACAACAGGATTTGATAACTTGCACTATAAATCTGTGCATATGTATGAAGATGAGGAAACTTGGAAAAGGTTCAGAACAGCAAAAATAAATGTAAATAGGGACATACTTTGGCTTGTGGGGTATTTTTTCTGCCCACTTCTGGCATGGAATACCCCTCTGAGTCTTGGCTTCTGTTCCTCTGTAGTCTGTCCCAATCCCTCTTTTACACTGCATAAGGTAAACTGAAATGGAATCAAATTTGTAAATTCAGTGGTGTTACAACATTCATTGGTACTGAAAATCTGCAGATATAACTGAAGCTCATCTGCACATGATGGACCATGTTTTACTCATGATTTGAGCCTCTTGTGCCTGCAAACATTCTATAATATATTTTAAAATAAATTAGTTACAGCTACTAGGCATATAAAGAGAAACATTTCTGAAGCATTAAAGCATTGATTATCTAGTTATAAAGCTAGATAATCAAGTAAAGAGGACAGCTATATCAAGTTTTTGATGTGCAAAATAATGCAGGCTTATACTCTCATAATACTGGGATAAATAGGAATGTCTTTCAGCAGCAGCTGGGGATTCTTGGAAAGGCATTGTTCATAAGCACATTTGCCGTGTGGGTTCACCCAGCTATCCCTTTAAGCCAGAAAATGCTTAGTTGTCAAAATGCCCTTGTCACATAAGGGCCCCCAAACTTTTGATTCATCTTAGCCTCTGACTCTCCCAGGTGTTGTTCTAGTGGGATTCCAAGACAGAGAATACAAATCATGTCAATGGTGCTTTTATTGGCAGCAGACACTGGAAAAATTCCAGTTATTGAGGGCAGTGATCTTGATTTTCCCTTCCTTTTCCCTTTTCTTGTTTGCACAAGAAGAATCTCCCCAAACCTCAAAATATAAAATGGAAATGTTAGAGCAAGGACAGGAGACCAATCTGCTGGGAAAAAATGGGTTCCTCCTAAATTATTTTAGCCTCTCTAAATAATAAAGCTGGACACATCTGGCGCCCAGGGAGAGGAGATGAAGACTAGATAAGTGGGTCTGAGAGGAAGGCAACAAGTAGATTCCCAGTTCAAATGGCACATGGAGACCACCATGGATCTAGGCCTTGGTATTTGATCCCTCTTGAACAGCATTTTTAGTAATGTGGCTTCTTCCTGTTTGGCCTCCAAATTCTCTATTAGTTTTCTGCCCTATAGAGGGATTTGCTCCAGCACTACAGCAGAGAAAAGAAGGATGCCATTAGAATAGGCTTGATGAATAAATATGTTGCATCTTACTGTACACATACTTATCTTCTCATAAAGAACTGTGTCTGTGCTGGCAAATGTCACTGTCATTTTAGCATTTTCAGCCAGTGTTAAACACTGTAGCTTTTTCCTGGTGAATAGGAAAGCCCTGTTGAAATTGAGAAGGAAGCAATATTGACATAGGAAGCAATATTTTAAATTCATTTCAAATTATTAATCTTATAAGTATTTTTCTATAAATTATTAATTTGCTAGCACTGTCTTTATTCATTCTTATCTTTCAGATACTGCACTCAGTATTTTAGACAAGTAAGAGGTTAGGGTTATCTACTACTCTCAAGTGGTTCGCTTATTCAAGATATATGACTTAATGAATAAATTATTGTGTGGGCAACTAGAAACTGCATTGGAAAAACATTTATCAACATCATCCTAGCTGCTCTGGTTAGTTAGTGCCCCTACAATGAACTAGAAACCTTGCACTCTTGTGAAACAAAGCAGCACCCAGCTAGAGAGGCTCAACCAGTTCTCCATGTAATGTTGGATAAAACCGGGAACTTTAACATTTACTATAAATATAAAGTGAGTAGTAGGTTGTAAATCCACTCTTTACTTGATCTTGTGGTAATTTATGCCTGGAGATAAGTCACAAGCTAAAGGCACAGCATGGGAGACACTGCTGTAGGCAGAGCTGCAGCAGAATGGGGATGTTGGTTCTGAGTAAAGGTAGGAGCATATCATTGATAAGCAGACACCCACAATGGCACAGTTTTAAGATTCAACAGAAATTACCTGCAGGTAAAATTTCTTTCAGCTTCACATTTGACTGCACATTCTTTTTCATTATTTGTCTCGTAAAACTGTTTGTTTCGAGTAAGTATCCAAACACCATCTGTTCTTGAATAGTCATCCAGTATATCTCCTTTCACTAGAAGGGAAGGAAAGGAATCAGACATTGCAATTGAGAATTCTGCAGTTATGAAGATCTCCGGATTTCAGTCCCATTTTCCATGTAGCTTGGCCAGGTGAAGACACAATTTATTTTGCATAATTCTGGGTAAAAGATGATAAACTCTGAGGTTATTTTTGTCTCCTGACAGAATCACAACTGATTGACTGCAACATGTCATGGGAAGAAAGAGGCAGAAGAAAGATGTAGAGGCAATTCTGATTATGCATGAGTTTGAAGCTAAAAGCAAAAAATGGGAAACAAGAGTGAAGGGGAATGGAGAGAGAGACTAAGTGGTGTCAACACCAACTAGAGAAAGATGAAGGGAAGTGATACCCATATCAAGGTTTTAGAGAAGCATGAATTAGGTGGATGGGAGATTATGACCTGTCATGTGGATTGTGCAATCCCTGCAGCTTCATTGGTCACTGCCTAGTTATTTGTCCCAACATGTCTTGCCCTAGCGCAAGACACCTCAATCACAAAGTTACTATACAGCCTTTTACAATGCCCACCATTGTTTCATTGCAATGGGTTGAGCCGACTCAGTAATGAAATTGTCAGGCTACATCTTTGTTGCAACAAATTAAGCCAAGAGTTTAAATTAGTAAATCAGTTAGTTTTATTAGATCTGAAAGTGACATATGCATAAGATGTATATTATCTACCTGCTAATAATTCTAACATACCTCTAAAATACTGTAGCTCACAGTAGAGTTTACCACTTAATTAATTTTTTTTCTTTCTATGTCTAAAAAGATTCTATGTTTCTAATTTCTACAAGAGTTTATTTCCGTCTCCAGCATCAGGTTACAGTGTTGCACAAGTGAGTTTATTTGGTCATATGGTTTAATTATTTCATTTTTTTCAATATAGATTATTATTGACAGATGCAGGACGTTCATAATTTTATACGGCATGCTCACAGGTAATGTTGTGAATTTTTCATTTACACACTCATATACTAGGGCTGAATTCACTGCAACATCAATCCAGTGTTACTAAGTCCCATGACATATGGGCCATTCATCACCTACCTCCACATGACACAGATTCACACAAAATAAAAGATATTTTGGCCACTAATGAAAATAAGGTTATTCATTGCCTGAGGGCATTTTCTGTGTCTCTTTGCAGAGTTGGCTCAATGCTATAAAACCTGTATGTCTTGAGAAATCCCTGACACTGAGGCTTCCCCTATCTAGTCCTACTGTTACAGCTGGGCTATGCAGAGCACCAGTAGCCTACCCTGCTAATTTCTCCTGATGGAGTTAGTAGACAAGTGCTTCCTTTCCTGAATTTTTTCCTAACTTAACTGAGGCCACTGTTCCAGTGGACTAGAAAAAGAAAATACTCCTTTCCAAACTTCATTTACTCATCTTAAAACACTGTATTTTTTCAAAGAGCTCTACTTTGGATACTATTCTTTTTCAGTGACTATAAGAAAAAAATTATTACAGTTGGATTGAGAATTAATACATGGGAACTTGGATGACATGCATAAACTAAAAGTCAACATAGATCAGCAGAAAGATAATAAAAAAGAAAAGGCGATGCTAGTTGCCTGAAAAACACTGCAAAGTGGAAACAAAAAAAGAATATAAGAGATTTTAAATGCATCAGGGAATATATTAGTCTGACTAAAATCCATATAAACCCAGATATTTTACAGGAGAACTGAACAGAATATTCAAGATACTGGTCAATATTCCAGATTTGACCAGTACTAACCCAGAAAACATACAAATTGGCTTTAAGGCAGTTGTGGACCATCACTTTTGAGCAAGTCAGCTAGAGCTGGTAACAATGAACAAATAAACCCCCCCACTTTCTCAGTTGTATTTTATAACCTGGTACAATCATACAATATTTCCCTGGTATTCTGACCTTAAGTCCCTGGTATTCTGACCTGAACTATTAAAAACTCATAAAAACTTTACTGATATGTATTTATCAGTACTTTTAAAAAATCACTTAAGTGCCATGCAATTTCACATAGTTTCAAAGTACAAGAGAGTATGGTATCTGATTGAAATCTGGTTGAAATATACTACATATAGAATATTTACTTACAGAATTTGTAGATAAGCTTGAAATCCATATATTACCATCAGCGGAACACCTATCATCTTTTGGAACAGTAAGAAAGAATTCTGGACATATTCCTGGAAGAGGTGATCTAGGTTACTGAGGAGTAAATTTCTGCCTACTGCCCTCAGGAAAACAAGGGAGAACATTTTATTGTGTTTGACAACAGAAAATGTGAAATTGTTGGAATATAAAGAAGCCTGTTAATTTTTCATTTTGCTTTAAATATTCAATTTCAAAGCTTTAAAACTCCTGTCATAAAGGATGAAAATCAGTATCACTGTGCTTAACAATGCTTGGCAGTAAACACAGCTTTACCTTTAGCATTTGATCCAAAGCCTGCTGAAATTAGAGCTGACTTCTGACTGACTGCTGTGGGTTTTGGACAAGCCTTTGACAGGCTGCTTCCCAAGGGTGCCAAAATCTCTGGCCATGGGAAAGGTAGACCTGGGGCCATTACTTGCCCTTGCAGACACCAAGGCAGCTGGTCTTCTGGTGTTGCTAATGAACACCCCTGGGGCAGCCAGAGCTCTCTCTTTGCTCAACAGCAGCTGTTTCTGACCAGCCAGGCCCAAACCCATCACTGTCCAGGAAAGGAGTGACACATTGACTTGGGACTACCTTCACCACACAGAGCCTGCTAGTGTTTGGCCCCAGTCTCAACCAGGCAAGCAGAAGGCAATGGACTCTTACCTGAGCTGAGAAAGAACAGAAGGAGAAACGCAGCTTTGCTAATCCCCATTTTGGCCCAGATGGTGGGTGCTGGAAATTGTGTTGGTGTGCAAAGTTTTATTGACTCGCACTGGAGTGAGGCAGCATCAAACAAACAAGGCAGGAGGATTAAGTTAATCATTCTCCTGTGCTGTGCCCCCCCTGCCATGGTGTGGCTATCAAAACAACCTTGAATTGAATGGATTACCAAATCAGGCTTTAATTTCTACTGTATACTGGGAAATGTGAAGGCACTTTCTTCTTTTGTGGGACATGTTTTTGTTTTTGGTTTTTTGTTTGTTTGTTTGTTTGTTTGTTTGTTTGTTTTTGTTTGATTTGGTTTGGTTGGTTTTTTGTGTGTGGGGGTTTTTTTTTGTTTGCTTTTTGGTTTTTTTCTCAGATTGCTTGGCAGCACTTTTTTAAGGTAAAGATGAAGATCATAGTGATGGACAGTATGGGAGCAAGACACAATCCACACACCTAATTCTATATAGTCCTGGGTATTCATTTTTAGGTCCCAATAGTATTTCCAGTCAGAGACTTGGACTGCTTTAGATTGAAACTGCTGTTGATTTATGCTCTTGTGTAAGTCAGTCCCCCCAAACAGATGCTGATAATGTTAACTCTGTATCAGTATTGTTTTTAACACCCTCCCATGCCTTTTCTGGAGGGAAAAAAGTTACTTCCCTCAGCTTTTTTTCAGTTTCTGGTTTAGTTTTTGTGGTTCATGACTTGGGAGGCACCACTCACTTTGGTTCAGTGTATGATGTGCCTTTCACCTCCAGGCAAAGCTGCTGATACCTCAAGTCTACCCAGATCTCAGGGTATGTTCAGGGTGCCCCATGCATTTCAGCAACATCTGTCACATCTGTCAACCCCATGGGGCTCAGCTAAGGCAAGCCAGGCATTGCCAGCCATAGTGCCTTCAGGAATTTCCACTGGCCTGCCTGGCCAGTCAGGGTAGCCCTTAGCTGGGATTGGGAGGAAGGTGGGAGCCCTGCATATTCCCCTCTGTGCTGGGAGTTACCTGGGGTAAAGGCAGTGGCCAAAGGTACATGGCTCCAGGGCACAGGTGGGACACGCACCCTGGGCTGCTGAGGAGGCAGTGGGGGAGTGGCCTTTTTGTGGGTTTTTGCCTCAGCTTTGTCACACTGCAGAGGGCTCTTGGCCAATGTGTAACCTGTAGTGAGAACAGGCAGGAGTGACACTAGCAGGAGAACAAGTCTTTGGTCCTAACTGTTTTGTGGTGAGCTGTTTCTATATGCCAACACATCCACAGCTCATCTGCATCCCAACCTACACAATCAGGGTTTGAGCATATCATTCAACCTGTATCACATCTGACAGAAGGATATTCCTACAGGGATGTTCCTACAAGGCTTCAGAAAATCAGTGGTTGAACAGAGAAAAGAACCCAAAATTTCTATGAAGACACTCATGGTGGAAGCAAACACCACTGATTTCTGCTTGGCCAGCCAGCCAGTCTGTACCCTCCAAGCAGTATGTCAGCACATGCACAGGTGAATCCTGGGGCCACATGGCTGTGGAAGAGACAGGCTGTCCTCCTGGAAGCCAGGAACAACTCACAGAGACATTATGGGGACATGAGTGGGAGAAAGCAGGACTAGGGGACCATCTGGTAGAGGTGGGTAGAAGGGCATGCAGGACCTGAAGATTCCCCAGTTTAATACAGCAGAGAAGTGGAGTTACCAAGAGATGCAGTGGGACATGATGAGCAGGGATATGAACTACGGGGAGCCAAGCCTCGCTGTTTCTGTCATTGACAGCACTACCTGCTCTGTCCTCAGATAGCAAATGCACTACAGATGCAGAAGTCTGAAACCACTCTAGATCTGCTAGCAAGTAGTATGGAAACTCTTTTCTCTTGGAGTTAATTTAAATCTTAGAACAATCAAAAGCAGAGAGATTTTAAGGCTCATGTTCTAACAGCAACAAATAAAATCACATCTTTGCTGATGAAAACTCTGCTGCAATCCCACTTCACACTGTGTGAGATTTTCTGGAGAGCGTGCTGTGCTGACAATGTCCAGAGGGGTGCAGCAGACGATAGCTTTTGGAAAAAGTGAGTGGCATCAAATCCCCAGCATGGAAAAAAGTATCTGACCACATTCAGGATACATTGTCAGGCAATGTTTGTCCACAAGCTAGCTCATATTGCAGCTCAAGCTTATAAGGAAATTTGTTGTATGCAAATATGCTTTGTGTTTCTTTCCAAGTTTCCCCTTTTCCTTCCTACCTTAATACAACAGGTTTCAGGTTGATTGGTTTGAACTTATATAAATAGGTTCAAAAGCTTTATTTTCTCAATGCAATACTCTGTGTAGGAAAGACAGCATGCAAGTGTGAAATACAGATTAAAAACAGAATGAGAAAGAGTGAGGGGAAAAAAGCCAAATGTAGTATTGTCACTGTAAGGTACTCAAAAACATAATAAAGGCTGTGATGCAGTGAAAAATAGAGTCTCTATGGAGCAGAGAAAATTTCTCACAATTTTGTGAGAAAATAGCACAGATTTAATCAAAATTAGGAAAATTAGAAGGACAAGAAATTACTAGATTGAAAAGAAAAAGAAATGTTGATAAAACAAATAAGTGAGATTAAGTTCAACATAATCTTAAAATTAATTTGGAAAAACACAGATAAAGAGCTGAACAATAATGAAAACATAAAAAAAAAAGGATTAGAATGTCCAGTATCAAATTATAAAATACTTTCTTTTGGCTTTCAGCTTGGAGAAAAAAAAATTGTGCACGCTTGCTCATTCTATACTTTTGCTAGAGAGCATCATGCAGCTCTGCTGCACTGGCTTGCAGTGTGTGTTTTCTGTAAGAGCTGGGCAGAGGATTTGTTATTTAATCACAGTGCTTCTTCCAGCCACTGATTCACTCAATGCTGTCAGTGGGATCACAGGGCTTTTAGACAGGCCTCATGTAACTTTTCATCACCCTGCACTCTGCACTGTGAGGTCACACCTCAGGTGCTGTGCCCAATTCTGGGCCCCTCACTGCAAGAAGGACATTGAGGCCCTGGAACAAGTCCAGAGGAGGGCAATGGAGCTGGTAAAGGGTGTGGGACCCAAGGCCTGTGAGGAGTGGCTGAGGGAGCTGCGGATGTTTAGCTGGGAGAAAAGAAGGCTCAGGGAAGACCTGAAATTTTGCCTGGGGAGGTTTTCAGATAAACACGACTAGAAACTTCAGAAACAGGTTTGATAAACATCTGACAGACATTTTAGATCTGTACATGTTCTTACATCATGATGGTTGAACTCAATAATCCTTTTCATTGCCTTTTTGTTCTCATTCTGTGAATTAGATTTGTGACACCTAAACAATTCCTCAGCACAGCTATAGAGCAACTCTCCATAAGCCATTACCAATAATGCTTTCTCTGTTGAATGGCTTTTGCACCTTCTGTCTTCCTTCTCCCTGATACACTCAGCTTACAGACATGAGGAGAAGAATCACATTTCCAGGACTCCAGACCCATTCATTTAAGTGTTGGGCTTGATGAACCTTGTGGGTCCCTTCCAACTCAGAATATTCTGTGATTCTTGAAGTGTTCACATTCCCACAGCACTGTGCCCATTAGCTGCCTTGGTTTTATCTACATGCCCTGCTCAGCTGGCAGGCTGCAGCTCTGTGCTCTGGGTCTGTGGGTCACTCTTAGAGCACTTTGGTTTCCTTTGGGAAAAGTACAGCACACTGAATCCTTGCCCCAGGAAGACTGACTGATCAGAATAACTCGCTTCAAAGAAAGAAAAATCTTTTCCAAATGTCTCTGGGAACACACAGCAATCTCCTTTCTCAAGACATCTCAGTATGAGCCTACAAGCAACATAATTTCATTCAAGTGACAGCTTCCTCTGCCCCAGGGGCACACCAAGCACAGTTGGTTTGCCCCTGCTTTTCACAACATAATTGCAACTTCTGGAGTTACCTCACCTTGACAGCTCTGTTGTTTTCAGCTGTGGTGCCCCCAGCTATGATGAGAGATGCAAGTCAGACTTGTTTAGGCCTGATCCCTGGCCTCTGCCAGTTCTGCAGCTGACGAGGGAGAGTTTGTGTCCTGCTGGCATCCGCCAGACTGGGCTCTGGCTCCCACCCAGCAGCTGCTTTCCTGCCTCAGGCTCTCATACACCCAGCTTCTCAGCACCACAGGCATTACCAGTCTGCTCCCAGCTCTGCCGAAAGCTCTTCACTTGGAATAGCTGGATAGTAGAATTATCAGATAATAAAATATTTTAGGAAAACATCTTGACTAAAATGACCTTGCTAAATAAGAGATTGATACTTCAGTTTATATGGACCTAATGCATTGGTAAATTAATGAGACCCACCCAAAGGACTGAGGATTCTCCTGGAGTGTACTCAGAGGAATGATGCCCTTGTCCATAGTCATAAGCAGCTGGTTATCCAGGCAAAACTCCTTCCAAAACTGAACATTGCTATGACTTTTTACCTTTGAGGAAGGTTTGAGGTGCAGGCCTAGAGCTCATTTCCTCCTGCAATTGATTGTTTCCATATTTTCTTCACCTACATGTGGATACCAACAACTGAATCTTTAATTTGAAATGCAGTGCATACACCCAAGTTTGGGCTCTTTCCTATAACAACTGGAGAAGAAATGAGCCCCAGAAGCCACCTAATCAGTCTCCCTTCCTTCAAACAGAATCAACTCTATAATATCCTTCCTGACTGCTGCTTGAACAACCCCCCAGGTTAAAAACCTCCCAGGACACCCTTCTCAGGAAAGCAACTAGCAACTATCCTTACTGTTAAGACTTTCCTATGTCTAACCTAAAGAGTTTTGCCTTAGTGTATTTCTTTCTTATCTTACAGCATGTGGGAAATTAGCAAGGCATCAAATAGCAGAATTGCAAAAAAATCATAGTACAATCCAGAATGGTACAAGCCTTATAGTTTCTACTAGCTCCTCTGCATGGATGAGTTAGGTTTACATAATATAGCAAATATAATGAATGGCTGATTTTTTTGAAATGCATTCAGACAACTGGATGCAATACTAAGTTTGAAGTACATTCAGAATACCTCAAGTAAACCACACATAAATAATACACATTTAATATTCATGTAAATTATTAATATTAATTCCATATTAAAGGTAAATATCAGCACTGCTAAAGCAAGCAAGGATATGATGGGAGTGCCTCAAAAAGCTGTTTGATAACAAATATCTGAGCTTACATTATTGTGCTGCCTGCTCAGAGTGTCTCATAGCCCCGACAGAGCCACAGTCTCACAGCCACTCCTGTGACATTTGGCCTGAGACTCTTCACTTGTGCTCCAGCTGTACCAGCCATGCTGCTCCTTATCCCAGCAAAGCTTTCACACAAACAGTGCAAGAAGGGCTGCCAGGGCTGCATCACTGATGTTTACTGTGTTTTTCTTGTCTATCCTTCTCCTTCAAGTGGTCCTCAAACATCTTCATAGTAGCCACAGAGAAAGCCAGAGACCTGCTGGTGCTCTGACATGTTAGATGATAAATCCCCTCCTGGCAGATGGTAAACCTTGGGCTAAGGGCTCACTTCCAGAAATTTAGTTCCTAAAAAAGCCTGTCCCAGGATGACTGTACAGAAGCAGGTCTCCTAGCCCTGCTGTGAAACATTCTCAGACAGGGAGCGTGGCAGCTCCTGCAGAGCGGGAAGGTGTCCGTACAGCCAGCCGGGAGGAGGCTGTGCTGGGGAGCTGCCTGAGCCAGGCAGGCACTTCCCCTGCTTTGGCTCCTGCACCCTCCCTGCTGCAGGGATCACTGGCTGGAGACAACCAGGGTAGGAGCAGGGAATCAAACAGCAAGGTACAAACCCTTTCCTGCTACAAGAACCATGGAGAAAACAGTTTTGCTCCCTAAGGAACTCCCTATGGGCCTGTCCCACCTTTAGATAGGAGCAGCAGGATCACCAGAGCAGCACCAGTGCCAGGAATTTGGCACATCCCTGGGGGGCCTGGCTTTGAGGGGCCCAGGGCTGGTCAGGGCTGCGGGGACCTGGAGAGCAGCCCTGCTGCAGCACTGTGTGTCCTGGACCATGGGGGAGCCCTGTGTGCCTGGGCAGGGACAGACAGGGCTCGTGGTGCCTGACAGCTACAGGACAGGGAACTGAGGAAACAGGAGCTCATTTCTGTCCATCTTGCACCCATGCCATCCTCTGCACTTCTCCCTAGACTGATCTGCCCTTCAGCTCTGCGGGAAAGAGTCCAAGGTCAGAGGCATTTCTGTAGAGAAAAATCTGCAAATGCAGTTTCAGTCAGCAGAGAAACTGAAAGTTCAGAACACCTGACTGCCTCTTTTCTTGCACAAATGCATCATGGACAAGGACCTTTTTTCCTGATTTTTTCTGTGCTAACGTCTACTGTGACTTTTCCTGAATGGTGCTGGGCAGGGAGCTGGAGTGGCACAGGGAAAACTGGTGCAATTGCTTCTTACAGCCCTTGGGAAGAACTTACTCATTTTGTGGAGACATTTCACTGAGCAAAGAGATAAAAATCTGCTATGACATCTATTAGTCCGTGTTTTAGTTGGTTTCAAGTAAATGTCAAAACTGACCATAAGAACAAAACAAGCTACAGTGCTGGAAAATATTTCACATGCACATTGTATAGGCTTTATAGATCTACCTTCACCTTGTTTCTTTTGTATTTCTCAGGTATTATGTGGCAGTTTATTTTTCTGTCCTAAACGAAGCTTCCCTGTGAGGGAAATCTTGTTTCTTCTCATCTGAGAAGAACATTTCCCACCCAAACCTGTCCTTTCTCCCTGACAGACATGGTAGTGATCAGCTGCATATGCTGTCACAGGTCACTTGTCAATGACTGAGAGTCACCAGCACAAAGTGAATACCAAACAAGTGCAGTTTCATGTACAACATACATTGAATTAAAACGAACTGAAGTGCAGTTTGATATGCAACATACATTGAATTTAAATGAACTGCCAGCAGTCAGCTGAGTTCAGAGGTAGGAGCTAATGTTGTCTGGCAAAAGGAAGACAAGATACTGTTTGTCCAATTGTAACTAAGAGTGAAGGGGCGTCTGACGTCTTTGGCTTCTGCTCTTCCGCAAATCTGAAACTTAGCTTGTGTTGTTGGCAAGTGGATTTTCTAGAAAAAAAATAGTAGTATCTTTCTTGTAAAGGGTAAGTTTTTAGGAAATCACAAGAACTGAAACTATTTCACCATTAAAACCACCCTAGAATACATGCTTTTGGACATAGTTCTTTTCAATAGCAGTCTTATTTTCCTTGGAAACAACTTTATTTGACATTAAATTCCTACAGCAGAAGCTACTGCCCTTTATATTATGCCATGCTGGCCAATCTATGCTGTAATGAACTATTTTTATGCTCTTCCCTCTTCTGACGTAAGGTCATGCCACGTTCTTCCCTGATGAGTTAGCAAAGAGCTTCTTAGCACCACGATCCTCTGTCCTCTGTGCAGCTGTTGCCCAGGTTCTCCTCTTGCTTCTCCTCTGCTTCTGGAGTTTCAGACTGTCAGATTATGCAGATTTGTTCCTTGAGACACTGTGCTTTTTTTTTAACAGAGACTGGAACAATCTAGTCTTTAGCTCTGTTGCTTCTTGGCTAGAGACACTAGAAGGAGGTATTTGCGTAAAAAAGGATCTATATTGGCTGCCTGTTGTGAAAGTGAGGAGATACCTACCTATGTAAAGGTAGGACAGCTCCAGAAAATGTCCCTTTGGACAGTTACAGAAAAATGTTTTCCTTTCCTCTTCCCCCGCAATCAAACCTCCAGGTATGAGAACACATCCAGGGACAGAGTGCTCAGTAAAGGATAAAGAAAGCAGTGCAACCTCTCAACCATCTGCAAAATGTGCAGATTTTGGGACTTGCAAATGCCTTTTTAAAATTTAGCCTGACATTTGCAAATTCAATGCATACTTAGGTACCCTGGGAAAGAGGCCTTGATGTTCAGAGACATTGTGCAAATGTGATTTCTATTCTGCAGCCAGGCTTCACATTAACAATGCAAAACAAGCCCACTTGATCTGGAGAACCAGAAATTAATTTAGCTGTCCATCTTGGGAATCCTTCCAGGAAGCATATTAGCTTTTATCACCCTTTTCACAGGGAGATAAACTGTTGCTTATGTTTGAAAAATATATTTTCTTTCAGCAACCTTGCCTACTGCTAGAAGAAAGGAGAAAAGAGGGTTGCTACTAAAGCAGCGTCTATACTTTTGTTCACAGTCAAGGGTGTTTGGTATTGCTGTGATAATATGTCTGGCAGATAGAGTGTGCAGTTGGATCAGAATGCTATTTAAAATTCAACAGCTCAGCTGTGTGGCTTGTTCAACAAATTGTTCCTCACACTGAGCAAAAGCTAGGCTTTTTCATCCACTTTTATGGTACACACTTTTAGTGTTCAGATTAGCAATTTATCTATGTACATCTTAAGCAAAAAGTCATAGATAAGCTATGACTAGATCATCTCTAGAAAGCTTAGATACCCAGCATCAGTAAAAATATCCATAAAAACAGGGCTTGAGGAGTAAAGAACATATATAGAAGTGCAGCACCTGCATTGCTGTGAACTCTCCCATAACTGAATCTATTTTTGGGTATTTTTGTCACCTTAACTGCATGAGAACAATTAAGGTGGAAATAGTCTATCTGTTCAGTTACCCTCTGAAGATGTGGGAATCATTTTGAGGAATGAGAATCCTTTGATTCTTAGGGTTCTACCCCTTGCAAATCAAGGTGGAAAAGACTTTATTTGCTTGTTCATGCTGTAATGGTGGTCTAAGAACATGGGCAAGACAAGATTTATAGGTGGACTTAGTATTTTTCTCTTAGATCAACTATTACAGTCAAAAAAAATGAGTCAAGTTTTGTGCACACAAGCCCTTCCTTGGGCCTTAAAGCTCCTCTAATTTTTACAGCCATGACAGCTGTAAAAATAGGTTGGGCCAATAAAACAAGTAGCAGGAGAATCAAGAGATGCACAGGGGTGAGACAGAGCAGGTTGGTTCACACACACTGCAAGAGCTTATTATTCACTTTGAAGGAAGTCTTTTTGTACAGGCTTAATCAGAATACTAAAATATGACCTAAATAACCAATTCCATTTTATAATAAATATGCAGAGATCAATATGTTTTATATGATCCTGGAATTATAGATAATCTAGAAATATTGAAATGTTGCTTAAATTTTTTTTCATTAATCCTCTAAGCAAAGCAGGACTTGTAACAGATTCTTATTTTCTCCCTTATGCAAGAGTTCTTGCACACAGGACACCAAACTGCTGACTGGATTTAATACAAAATTTTTTAAACAAGAACATCTGGTTGAAAGAGACTAATCTCACAAATTTCTGTTTAAGAGCAAAAGAGCATTTTGAACAATTTTTTTGACTCTTGTACAATAGCTGGTATAAAAAAATCTGTTCATTAAAAAAAAAAAATTGATCATATTAAAAGCTACCACCAACTTCTGAAAATTATTATTAAAAACATTTGTATGTTTCAGATTTAAAACCATGATAAACTAGAAAGCGTAGTTCACAGGCAAAGGTTGAGATTGACAATTCAACAAATCAGTTTAATAATTAATAATTAAACTAGTTACTGATGGTTTAGTGTCTGTACCCCTACCATGGAGCAAGGTTTTACAATGAAGGTATAAAATCCTTAATATATTACCTGACATGCCAGATATTTCTGACTATAGATCAAAAACTATAAAATTATGCAACCTATGCCTTCTAAACCAGTATATAACAGACAAGTATGCAGGCTATCATAACAGAGTGCACCATCCCTGAATACAAAACGGAGTGAAAAATAAAAAAAAACAGAAACCCAAATCAGATTAGTAGCCTTAAACTAATCTAATTGTCTACTGAATTGTAAATACTGATAATAAAAGCTGCCTGTGTAAGTAAATAATTCTTTATCAAATTATTCTAGTTTTCAAAGTATTTTTTGTTTATTTGAGTTGTTTGGGTTTTTATCCCTCTCTCTCTCTAGCTCCCCATTTTATAGGATTTTCATATGAGATGTAAAATGAGTATCTATGCACTGTTAGTCTTTATTATTTAGAGTAAGTGTTTTAGTAAAAATGGGAGGTAAAATCAACATAGAAACAAGGCAAGTTTTTGAAAGACCTAGTTAAAAGTTATGCCAGTTTCTGTTACACATGTAAGGTTGTTAAGCACAGCATGAGTGAAACCATAGACACTAAGTGCATTAGTGATTAAGATGAAAGAACAGTGATATTTTTAGGGGAGTGATATAGATAATTAATTTTGTAATGCCTTAATGCTTTGAGTCTGAAAGCTTTGTAAGTCAAGTAATGAAAGAACTTTTAGTCTTGCATCTTTTTGAGCTAATGAAGTCAAGACACTTGCAAAATTCATGTTGAACTACTGTTACTCTTCTAATAATAGGAGTTCTGAAAGTACAGTATTATCCAATCAAATAAGATAATGAAAGTCTCCTGAGTATACCCTCTAATGCATATTACATGTGTAAAGTGGAATCTTTAATGATAAAACTGCAAGTTTGGTGTTCAGTTAGGAAGTGAACTGTTGCACTAGCCTTCTCTCTGATACATAACATCTGCTTAGCTCTTGCCAAGATGTTATCACCCGTTAGGGTTTTATTTTCTTTGAAAACTTACTAGGTAATAATACCTGTCCTATGCCTTTCTAGTCTACAAATGTGCATTTGTTACAGTAAATAACCCCTATATATTTTTAGGGAATAGCTATTCAATTACTCTTTTTCATCTGTACAAAATATGCAATGTGGGAAATAACTAAGGGGTTTGCTCAAAAGCTTTTTCAGCTCTACTGAACTGAAGTAGAAAAAGCAAATGAGGACATTGGATAAAAGACAGCACCCTCTTAACTGATAATATTGTACAGCTAACCTGGCTTTAGAACTGCAGTGGAATGGTGCACTTCTATCCATACATGCCATTGTAAGCAATAAAAATTTGGCTATTGGAATTTAAAAAAGATGCTGAATAATTAAAAAATGAGACAGGCTGGCTTTTGATATCTTTGTTGACTCTGCAGAGAAATTAACAAAAAAATGCACTTAAAAAAAAGTAAATTAACGTTACAAACAGCAAAATTCACCACTCAGTGAAAAGTTAAAAAATTTATTTCTAAGTATTCTGTGTTCTCCAAGGAGAAGATCAAGAGGATGAAAGTCTTGTGCATTGGATATTTGAATCTAGTCCAGATTAGTAGTTACTTAAACACAGGGTGAAAATTACTCCTGGGGCTATGAGTACAGATGGTTTTTTTGGGCATATTGTCATTTCTAGACAGCTTGTCAGTCTTCTTCTTAAAGACGATGCTTCCTTATGTTCTCAGAAAGAAAAGCAATGCTCCTTGTGGTGCATTCCAGGAGTGGTATTGTTTGTACACAGGGACAACTGTCATTGGAATGAGGCTCTGAAGAATCAATGTGCCAGTGCAAAACAAAATATTAAAATAACTATACTAAGATTTGATTTGCATGGCAAAGAATTAAATGCATTGTAGCTTCTTTGTCTTCTTTTCCTCTACTGCATGTCTTAAATTATGAAGAAATAAAACCTATTTATGTATCCTAACAGATAATGGGACAGCCTTTCACAGCCTCACTGTGACATAAATTCTTTCCATACAGATGGGATGTGACTTTTTTAAGCAAAGTACCTACTACTATTTTAGACTCCCTGGGGAATTCTCATGAGGCTCTAGCTGTCACTTGAGAAAGAACTGGATCTCCTTCATATCCTGTAACTTTTCTGCTGGCAAGAACCTGAAGATTTCTAAATGACCCTAATATTTTCTTTTTGGGTATTTAAATCCTACCTCTGATATGTACAGACTGAGACAAGATGGGTACTGAGGATCTGATATAATTTTTGCTTTTCACTGTGATTGGTTGTCAACAACAAAGCTGAAGACTTGCCTCAACCTGCCCAATGGAGAAGTTTTTGACACCCCATGTGTTACTGGTGTCTTTGACACCCCATATGGACACTCCATATGTTACTGGTGTCCTTGACACCCCATATGGACACCCCATGTGTTACTGGTGTCTTTGACACCCCAAATGGACACTCCATATGTTACTGGTGTCCTTGATACCCCATATGGACTCCCCATGAGTTACTGGTGTCTTTGACACCCCATGTGAACACCCCATGTGTTACTGGATCTTGTGTCCTCCAGCGCTGAGACTCAGGAACGGTTCTGAATTTGCCATACACAAAACTGAAGAAAGAGTCCCTTCCATTTGCACCAAATCAGACCCTGAAAAAAATCACACCTAGTGCCAATTGCCAAGTATAAGAAACTTCCAAAACAGAAGGCTTCTTTGCTGACTATTTTATTTTGCCTGCATAGCATCTGGAGGGGAAAATAATCCTCATGCTAGGCAGTTGCTGTGATGGCTGTTAGGTAAGTTCTAGATGATGGAGGTTACCAAAGCTATATACTGCTGACTAAAAGGCATTCACAGCCAAAGCCTGCCAATGGAGAACCTTCCTCCCATAATTTAGTTTGATGTCTTCACAGCTTATGGGAGTCCCTGAGAAAAAAACCTGGAAGTATGGCCATTAATACTACAGCAGATCAGTGGAAAGGTTGAGAGCACAAAGGACCCAGAACCAATACAATCTTTATGAGAGCCAGAAATAGGTGTGAGATTCAGCTGCACAGAGAAGGGGGTGTTTTAAATGGATGCTTCATCTGTTTTTATTGTAGAATGCACTGAAATACAGAGCATACTGAAAGTGGGGTACAAACCACCTCTTTGGCTAATTATTAGAATGTTAGTTTATTTTAATTTATAATGGATGATTTTTCCCTTAGATTTTAATGTAATTTTTTTTGTTGCAGTTGAAATCTTATGTTTTGAATATGCATACTGCTTTCCAGAAGAGGGCAGTCCATTCCCAGGATCAGTTGGCTCCCACCACATTCTTAATCCAAGAAATGTCTAAAGACAGAAAGTTTCTTTTTGGCAGGGCACAACCAAGACCCCAAGATGTGGCTGCATTTTATACAAAGCTGTCTTGGATAAGAAAAACAGAATTTCTCCACTGTCCCCCTGAAGAAGAAAGAATGCAAATATGCTACTGGAAGCACATCAGTAACCAGTAATGTGCAGAAAGGAGGCACAGAAGTGGAATGAATGTATAACCACAGCTGTACAAGGGCTAATGAATGCCACATCCAGAACTTTGTCCAGGGAAGAGCTCTCTCTATCACACGGTTATTGTGAGTTTAACAAGGGCAAGTGCCAGATTCTGCATGTGTGACAGGGCAAGCCAGGTTGTGTGCACAGACTGGGGAATGAGAAACTGGAGAGCAGTGCTGTGGGAAGGGACCTGGGGGTCCTAGTTGATGGCAAGTTTAACCTGAGTCAGCAGGGCCCTGGCAGCCAGGAGGGCCAACCTAGGGCGTCCTGAGGAGCATCAGGCACAGCATTGCCACAATCCCAAGGGAAGGGATTGTCCTGCTCTGCTCTGCACTCAGCCTCACCTCAAGTGCTGGGGGCAGTTTGGGTGACACAACATAAAAAGGACATTAAGCTACTAGAAGAACAGCCATGACGATGGTGAAGGGCCTTGAGGGGAAGACGTATGAGGAGCAGCTGAGGACACTTGGTTCACTGAGTCTGGAAAAGACTCCCTCAGTGGGGAGGCCTCACTGTGTTCTTTAACATTCTCACAGGGGGAAGAGGAGGGGCAGGTGCAGATCTCTTTTCTATGGTGACCGGTGACTTGAGGGAATGACTTGAAACTGAATTGAAGAGGATTAGGTTGGATATTAGGAAAAGATTTTTCATCCAGAGGGTGGTTGGGCACTGGAACAGACTCTCTAGGGATACGATCACAGCACTAAGCTTTACAGAGTTCAAGAAGCATTTGGACAACACTTTCAGGGCCCACGTGTGACTCTGGGGGTGTCTTGCACTGGTCCAGGAGTTCAACTCAGCATATTCTACAGTTCTAAGATTCTATATGGGCATAAAAGCTTTAGACACAGACAGGAGCTAAGACTGGACTTTCATTTAATGTAATTTCATTCTTCAATGAATTTCATTACTTTTCATATTTTTACAGAACAATGTCAGGTTTTTTTTTCTGAAAACACAATGTATTGAGTCAGACTGTGTTTCTTCCCTTACAATCATGCCAGTGCTCTTTCTATTTGTCTCTGCTAGGTATGTGATTCACCCAAGAGAGCTTTGAAGTCTGCTCTGGAGCAAAAAGCAGGGTAGCCACATCAACGAGATAGAGCAGCTAAAGTAATTAGCGTCTGGAGAGACACTCCCCAGCTTGTCTGAGAGAGTGTGATCAGGTGTGGCATCTCATGGGCACTGACATCCACAGCAGACACTGACTCCTGAGCTGGGGTGGCAGCACCACTGAGGCGCTCAGCAGCAGTTCGTGAGTGCTCTTGTGGCCCTGCACTATAACCTGCGCTGCAGGATGTAATAAATGTAATTTATAAATGTTATAAAACTCAAGGAAGGAGAAGGTGATTTCTTCCACAAAATGTTAAAGGAGCTGATTTTACCCCTTCAAACTCATTCTCTCATGAACCTCATTTGCTCATGCTCCTACACCCAGGCATGTGAAGCACTTCTTGGTCTGTACTTCTGCATCCAAGTGGTCTGCCCAGGATCACTGATGGGGCACCAGGGATTCTGGCTCCTGAGTCCTCATCATGTCTCTATGATTATTTTTGATTTGCAATGGTTAAAATTTTTTGGACAGGTCTTTTACATAATTTAGGAGTCAGGGATGTAATGGGGCAGTCCTTTTCTGCAGCCTGTCATCCTGATCAGTTACAGAAAAAGGAATGGCACAATGCGGTGTGCAGTCATGCAGCTGGAGTGCCATAAAAGGAAGGTCAAGGCACAGTACACACCTTTCAGCTCTGACATTTTAGTTGAAGGCTAAAGCATGTATCCCCTGAGTAATAATCTAAGAATGGAACTGTAAAGACTGACAGATTATTTTAATTTTCTTGGAGAATCAAACAGAAACTTGAAACACAGTCATAAGCAATAGTACAGCAAATCAGTGAATATATTGACAGGATCAAATTATTAGAAAAATAAATTTCTAAGAGCAATGTACTTTCTACAGGCTTGTAATAAGAATAGAAAAAATTAATCATTGTCAGTGGGCTAGGGTGAAAAACTTCATACTACAGACATGAAGAACAGAGGAATTCATTGCCAGAGAAGCATACATGTTATTTTTATTAGGAAGGCACTATTAGGTTAGGAATATGTATGAAACTTTGAATTGAATCTCAGTCCACTTTTTTATCTGGAAATTGGACCTAGATATTTCCTAAATTATTTTTAGTGCATTTTCTATCACACCATCTACCCCCCATTACAGTCAAATCCACTTCCTACAAGTTCCTTCAGGGTTTGAGACAGGTGCTGAAGGTAAGAATGTTTGGTAGGCAGGAGGATGTATCCTCCAAAGGGCAACAATGACTACGCCACAGTCTCTGTTCCCTCCTACTCTTCAGTGGTACGCATACTGTCTAGGTGGGCGGTAATAAATAATTGTGCAAATAAATAAGTGTGCAAAAGAAAGACTAAGTTTGTGAACTTTTTTCTTTTGCAGTACTCAAAGGGAATTTTTTGTTAGCTGAATTTGCCTTTTCCAGAGGATTTTACCTCCTTCTTCCCCTTCATTGAGAGTTTTAATCCTGTGAACTAGAGGAAGCACTATGGTTTCTGTTTGTTTCTGAATTTGTTTTCATTAATCTGTGGTTGTGCCTTATGACATCTCCCTTGCCCTAGCCCACTCCCCAGTCCTAAACCATCTGCCACTCTTGCCAGACCTCAGCTATAACCTGCCACAGCGCCAGGATCATACTTTCTCTTGTTGATTCAGATAATTGCACAAATGACCGTCTTCTCCTCAGCTGCAACATCTACAGCCCATCTCAGAGGGTGATCTGTGTCCATGCCCAGAACTGGGTGTACCACTAACCCCCTAGATAAATATATATATATATTCTTTTCCTTGTACTTCACTCATCCCAATGAGCTGGAATGTTTGTGCAATGATCCTCGTTCCCCCAGCCCAACTGGTAATGATTTCAGTATCAGGGTGTCCTTTGTTGGAGAGGGGACAAAAACTACGTCTGTCCAAGCAAACGAAACGTGACCAGAGCCCAGACCTGCACGCTGTCCCGTGATGGCGCAAGCTGTTCAAACGTTAGCACATTCCCTGGCACAGCTCTGGCCCAGGCTGCCCAGCATGGTCTCACAGAGTGCCAAGACATGGTTTGGGAGCTGGCAGAGTCTGGGAGCATTTTCAGTGAGCAGGGCAATTGTCCACTTCTTTCTTGATAAAACCCAGCAGTGTTGGTAGAGCCTTAACCACCAGCTGTGCAAATGTTCTGACTGGAGAAGTGATGCCCCACAACGTGGCATTCCTGCTTATTGACATTCATGAGAACATAGATGCAACTGTAGAAACCAATTCTCTCTCTCTTTTTTTTTTTATTCCCATTTAAATCGAACCACTTCTTTCATAAGTAGTATTTTACCATAAAAGTAAAAAGGTTCTCTTTTTCTTTGTCAGAAATTGATAAAACAAAAGCTAAGTCCTGTATAATTTTTAGGTTGAAGGACACATGAGTACATATGGATGTGAATTTGAGTGAGGACTCCAAATCAACAATAGTGATAATGAATCCAGTGAGCATTTCCCCACCTAAGAGCTTGCACTGCAATGACTGGAGAGGACAGCAATCACTGGATGGGACAGTGAGGGGAATGGTCTTTCTCTCCCCAAGAATTTAAAAGAGATCAATTAATTTTTGTGTCCTGAGTCAGAACAGGGACAGGACCTCCAACAGTTTCACAAAGAGAATAATTTCATACACACAAAAAACTGTTGATCAGAAGAGAAGGATTTAGGATGGAACATAAAATAAGAGATGAGTTGTTGGCAGGTTTGAACAGAGGTTTATATGGGAAGAAGTCAGAACACACTGGGAGGATTTGGGGAAAAAAGACTGATGAGAAAGCTGAAAAAGCGTCAGTTAAATTAACAGTATTTGTCTTATCGTTGCCATTACAGTTTACAGCTAATGGTAGCCTTGCTACAAATTGTGATTACTTTGCCATATAAAACACAGCCCAGGCCACTGATAAATGACAAGCTGTTCAATTTTTCCATCTATTGCTCTCTAAAGCACTTCAAAGGCTATTGCAGTTCTCACAAATATTTATAAAGAGATGCTTTTGGAAAGCAGACAGCTATTTTGCCATATGTCTGAATTGCTGTTCTTCAATATGTTCCTGAAGAGTAATGGCAACTCTTAAAATTTCAAGGGCAATTTAAAGGGATCCTCTTCATTTACATTTAGTCCAGTTTGTGAAAAAATGACTGAAGGGTCCTATTTAATATTTGGAAACATGATTTTTTTTTTTAATCCAGCACATTCTCCTCTACTTTTAAGTATTGTATGGCAATTGTGTGGAAAGTAAGAGAAGCTGGCTAACATAACACAAACAATGCAAACCAAACATAGGCATTTGGGAAACCCCTTACTGTTCTGTTGTGACAATGTGGCATCACCAAGCTCCAGGCTTGCCATTTCTTTCCTGGGAAAGAAACTGACCCATGGTAATTCAAACTTCTGCATTGACATATCAGCGTGTGTAATGAACAGCAGAAATCAGTCCCTTAATTTCATTTATTGTTTAAATTTAAAAAAATCCCCCCCTGCCCCCTCAGTATTTAGGAAATATGTAAAAGTGAGTTAGAAACAGCAGATAGATTAGTAAGCAGTCACAGCAATGATTGAGAACAGAGACCAGAAGGCATTTTTAAGGGTGTCTGGTACAACTTCACGCAACAGATGGTACTTGGTAGGAGCACTTGCATTTCAATTTCACTTTGGCATGCTGCATTTGTTTGTATGCAAAGCCTTCACATACAGCTCAATAATTTCTTGAAATATAATTTTTCATGAGTAAGATTTACGACATTAATGTCCAGGTTTTAAAAAAATTAAAATTATCCTTTCATTTTTTTCCTCTCCTCATTTTCACTTTCCCCCCACCCACATGATATAAGAAATTTGGAGTCCAGCAGTTTAATTTTACCACCTACCTTTAGTTGTGTTCTTTCTGACAAATTCATACATTTCTTACATCTAAAAGGAAAAGCAGAAGTCTCTAATTTGTCAATCAGCAGACTGTAAATCTTCAGTGTCAGATCCCCCAGTGATCAAAAGTCTCTATTTTCTACCCTGGCTGAGAAGGATTTGCAGCATGCACACAAGAGCAATAAAAAATCAGTGGCACCGAGGAGAGTTTTAGCACAGACTTCTACGTGATCCCACTCCACCAGGCTCAGAACTGTAGCATTAGGGAGGTTGAATGAGAGGCTGAAAAGAAAAATGTGAAAAGTCAGCTGGAAAAACAAAACTGGAGAGAGTAGGAAAAAGTGAGAATAAGAGACAAGAAAAAGGTATGACAAGAAGCACTGCAGGCTACAGAGTAGTAGAAGTACTCTACCCTTAGCAGAAGCCAAACTTAAGTCCTTTCTTCTATGCATTGTAACTGGACTTTGTCAAACTACATTTTAGTGATTCATATGAATAAATCCAGTCTTAACAATAAAAATGCTCTAAATTCACATGTAAAGCAAATGGCTGATTAAAAAAAAACACACAGAAGGATCTGAATGTTGTTTCATATTTAAATATATCTTGCTCTCATGTTTATACTCTGGGATGCCACAGTAATTCAGTGAGGTATCAGGAGCAGTTGTGAAACACCATGGTCTGTTTTCATTCCCATCAGGTTTCCTGCAGTAGTTTTTTTCAAACCCCACATGAATGAAAGTTTAATCTCCAAAGTTGTAATGGATAGGAAAATATCATTACATAATAAGTGAAATATTTTTGTTTTTATTTTTTCCAAATGTTTGTGGCTCAGTTCATGTAGTCTGAAAGCCAAGAAAATGGATGTTCCCCTTGTGGATCTGCTGTGTTTGCCTGAATATTTTTCCATAAGATAAGCTGGCATAAAAGGTCTCTCCATTGCCTGCCCTGGAAGAACCACCAGAATATATCCACAGTTTACAGGGAATTCAACAGTCCCCTCTGTAGTTTTAAAATTAGAAATGTATTTATTTATTTATTTATTTATTTATGTTATTATTTTGTTTTATATTACTGTATGCAACAGTACTCTATATTTTCGTGCAGCACCAGCTATTTGACTTTTATTGCCATACCTATTGTTCTAACCTAGGTTAAACAAGGTTTAAACCTAGGTTAGAACAAGGTTAACCTAGATTCTAACAAGGTTTACAAGAGGTTTACATAAAGAACTGTTGGCTTTTTTTTTTTGAAGATATAGAGAGGAAACTGATTAAACAACAGAATTTTCCAGTAACATACATCATACCTGTTTGAATCTACCTGAAGAGCAAACAGGCCTTTTTGCCAGCTTCTCAGACAGTAAAATCAACATATTGGCAGAAAAAGGTGCATCAGTGTAATGATACTATTTCAGTTTCATTTCCCACATACTATCGGTTACCTAACCAAAAAAATCCTGTCTCCGTTTAAGGAGGTGTAAGTGAGTGCTATTTTTTCTAAGTGTGTGTTTTGCCTGAACAAGAACCACAAAACTGGAAGCATATGATACCATTTTAATCAAAATGGGGTGTATTACACAGTGTCTTCAAAACATATTTGTCTTTCTTATTTTTGTGGTAAGAGATAAAAGTCAGAGTGAGAGATATGTGGAGGAAATTATTCACTATAAATTTACCTCAGCAAAAAGCAACTGTTTTGATAATCCATGCTATAGTATTGCTTAAAGTAAGCTATTAATGGATATGTCAGAAATGATCACTCATAATATTTAGACAAATGTGACAGGATCAAACATTGATGTGTGGATTGCGCTACCCACCCAGTTCTGGCACAGCACCCTCTTCAGAGTTCTTGTCTTTTATTCCTCTGTAATATCCTGCCCCCTCCTTTCTTTTTTTTTTCTTTTTCCACTCTAGAAGATAAAGAGAAACAAAATCCACCACTGATGAATCAGTATCACCTTATATGTGCCTTACCTAACTGACATTCTGCACTTGTAACATATTTAGCAAATTTCAAACCCTGGTCCTACAGAAACATGCATGTTATTCCACCAGCATTAATAAAGTAAAATTAGAGATATTAACAGAGTACTTATGAAATGAAACTCATTAAAGTTGTATTGTTTTCAACAGGAAGACCCTGTTGAAACCAAGAGAGGAAAACACATGAAGGTCAATAGGCTGTTTTGTTCAAGCTGTTCTGCTGCTGCTTCTGACACATGTGGCTTTATCTCCAGCTTCCCAGGTAGCATTTGCATTAAAATGTTGTTTCTTTCATTTGCATTAGTGGTGACAAACATAATGAAGCTCGCTCTCCTGGGAGTGGCACAGGGTAATGTTGCTGGAATAGGTAGTGAGGAACACAGAAGGCAGGGCAAAGACAGAGCCTTTAGCAGCACAGTGCTTCTGAAGATGAATATTAGCTTAGTGCATAGCAGAGGGCTCTTCCCAGTCAATGCCTTGACATTCTACACTGTGCCGTTTTAGATCTCACTTCCAGCTACCTGGCATGCCTTGCTCACAGCAGAACCATGAGAATAAGTATATGCAAAATTATAAATTATTCAAATGTGATATGAAGGAGGGCCTTGGAGGTATGTAGACAGTGAGGCAGAACACTTCTCTGACAGCCCCTTACAGGATTATAAAGCAATGAATTTGTGAGCCATCTGTGGCTCTTTGAATCTCTAATCTCAAATTCTGTATGTGCTTCAAAATAGTTCCAGTTCAGCTACTCATTCATTTTTATTCATTTTTTCTCATAAAGAATGTGCATTCTAGCTGGTTCAAGCTGAACAGAAGAGTATTTGGGTGGGATGCATACTGAAGTGGAAGAGAGAATTAACTGAATCTCTAAGCAGCAGCAAGAAAAGGAAAATGTGGCTTAAACTCCTATCTGACAGGGACTTTAAAATAAAAATGTAAACTGGTTTCAAAAGACCAGCAGTGCTTATCATCATGGTTTGAAGCCCATTCCACTATAAGCACAGGAAAATTAATTAGGACAACAACAAAAATAAATGGATCTAATTGCTTTGCAGACACTTCTCTTAGAAATGAAACTGGGTAATCAAAGATATTTAAGCAGCACAATGCTGCAATAACTGGAAGTAATATGGATAATCAGATTTAATAACAGTTTTTAATAACCCAAAGTACACAGAGCACATCCTTGCTATACTTTATAATTTTTTTGATGCTTTTGTCACATGGTGTTTCTGAATTATTACAGAACTGTACAAAATGTATTTACCTTCTTGCTGCTATATCTTAAAAATGCAGTTACAACAGCAAAATAAGCTTTTTAATATTTAAATGAAAACATACATTTTGATGCTACATGAAATCTGATTGTGTACTGTATTTACTGAACTATTTACCCCAAATGTCCAAAACTTTTACAGATAATAAAATATAAATTATAAAATATAATAAAATATAAATACTTTAAAAAGTTTATCAGATTACTTTGCATTTTGTGAAGGTAATTACATTTCCCTAAAAAACAAATCCTGCAAATCTTGGTAACTGAAAATTATTCTTAAATCTCCTAAAGTCTATTTTGGTCCTATTTTTATATGCAATAAGAAACCTCCATCAACATGTAGCCATAGAAAAGAGGGGATGTTTTGTCCCTTTACTCATGGTGCTTTTTAAAAGTTGGGATTTCAGAAAAGGAGGATTAAAATTAGGATTGCTATATTGTAAAACATTTCTTAGCAACAGATGAGCAGATACAGGAGCAGTTCCACATTTCAATGGTGTTCAATACATGTCGTTTTAACTGAGATCAAATAGAACTTTGTTTTAGACTTTTAAAAGTCTCATTCTAAGAATGTCAGGGACACATTGGCATCTAGACTGTATCCTTTCCCCAAAAGCAACTGCAAAGGGATAACCAGTGAGTGACCCTGGATAACAGGGTATCCAAATAGGGCAGTTTCCCCAGCACTACCCCAGCCAGCCATTTTCATACCAGTGTGACTACACCCTAATTTCTCAAGCCTGATACTTCTCTAGTGGTACTTGGGTTCTATATCTTAACCCCCTCCTTAAATCATAGAGAATTTTGCAGCAGTTTGTTAGGAGCAGGGCACTCATTTTCATGCCTGTGTCAGCAGCTCCAAAAGTTATTCCTCAAAGAAAAAAGTTATATCTGCAGATATGTTGATAGGTCTTTAATAAGAACAGAAGTAGTAATATTTGTGCATTAAATCTATATATGACTATTTTCAGAAAATAGATGAATAATTTAATAAAGACTCTTAATTTTTGTAAGTCTCAGCTACCATTGGTCTGATGCTCTGGCAGTGACTGGAGTTGGTCAGGAAATCTGCAAATCACAATGTGACTTCACAAACTTGACACTGAAAATACCTGGGTTTGACTTTACTAATTCAAATGTAAGGGCAAATAAATATTTCCTGAGCATAGAAATGCAAGAGAAAGACAGCTTTCCTAATCCCTATTTCAGCCCAGCTGGCTGGGCTTGAAGCTGTGTGTGAGTGCATAAACTTTTATTGATTCCCACCAGAGTTACGCATCAGCAAACAAATGTGATAAATGGAGTTAATAATTTCCTCTGTTCCAATCGCCATTTTTTAATCTTCAAACATGACCTGGAATGTAAGATGTTACAAAATAACATTTAAATGTTTGCATTAGGTCTTGGGAAAGGTAAAAGGTGCTTTTGTCTTACTAAATATGCTTATTTACCTTAATTAAAATGTAGATAATACTGCTGAAAATCATGGACAATGCCTCTGAGCAGAATCCTGGTCTCTGCATGTTCAAGCCCAATTGTCTGTGCTATAAAAGGTTTACCTACATGATAAGGAACACAGGACTGAAAAGGACCTTCAATCTATTTCTCTGCAATTGGAGAGCTGTATCATGCCATCATACATAAAAAAATTATCAAAGTTCATTGTAAAATGGTGTATGTTGAAATCTTATCTCCTGTATACTACTCCAAGCAGGAAGGCTGCTTTTAACTCTTACAGACCTGGTAAAAGCCATAAAAGTAAGGACTGAGGCAAACTGAAAAGCAGTCTCTAACTTAAACATCTCTAATAGGATCTCCTAACAGAAGTGTGTGTGCTGAAAACTGTTTGAAAGTGCCTGCAATGCCTAGTATTGCACAGTCTCCATAGAGGCAGGCTCTCCCTGGAGTCCCAGTCCCCCTTATTTTAAAGGACTTTCACATGTGGAAGTTCCTAGCTCCATGAACAGAGGAAAGATGCTTTAGTCTAGGGAGGCAGGTGGCACCTGGAAACCAAACTCATGGCAGATGGTGAAAACCAGTTCAACAGAGGGAGAAAAAGCAGCACATAAGGCTTACTTCTCTTTTGGCTTGTCAATTGCTATGCAACTGCAGTTTTCTAGAAAGAAGGACAAAAAACTGCAAAATGCACAATAGCCCTGTCATTTTGACCTCAGTGGTCAAATTTACTAGCCAGGCTCTCAAGCACTTAGGGTCTCCATGGACTGGCTGTATGATGGAATATTTAACATTGATTGCAAGCTTGGCCATATTCGGGCACACTCAAGGACAGGAGTAGCATTCCACATTATCTTGACAAGCTGGAGGTTCAGTCACAGGGAAAAGGCAGTATAAAGGCCTTGATTTTATCCAGATAAAATAATTATGGAAAATTTGGTGGAAAATAGGTAGATGTATAGGAAATGTGTGAAAAGGAGACTGATCACTCTGATTGTTCACAACTTGAAGAAGGGTTAGTACCAAGGTCATCCATAATATTTCCAAAGGCAGTGTGAGAGAGGATGCTAAGAATGGTCAATAATCTTGAAATATTATTTGTGAAAAAAGCCTGCAAGATAGGTTTCTTGACATTAAGACAAAACTAGCAGTTCTGTGGCAGTGGGGCAGATATTCAGATGTTCAAGCAGCTCTGTTTTCATGATGGATAGGCTTAAATTTAAATTTGGAAGACTCAAGGCAGACACAAAGCATCACCAGGAGTTCAAGGGAGGTGATTGTCCCATTCTGTTCTGCACTGGTGTGAACTCACCTTGCATTGTGTGCAGTTTTGGGTTCCACTATGTAAGAAGGATATAAAGCTATTAGAGTTTTCAAAAGAGGGCCACAAAGGTGGTGAAGGGCCTTGAGGAGCAGCCATATGAGGAATAGCTGAGGTCACTGGGTCTGTTCAGCCTGGAGGAGACCGAGGGCAGACCTCACTGCAGTCACAGCTTCCTTGTGAGGGGAACAGGAGGGGCAGGCACTGATCTCTGCTCTGTGGTGCCAGTGACAGGACCCAAGGGAATGGCCTGAAGTTGTGTCAGGGGAGGTTTAGGTTGGATATTAGGAAAAGGTTCTTCACCAAGAGGGTGGGTGGGCACTGGGACAGCTCCCCAGGGAAGTGGTCACAGCACCAGCCTGACAGAGTTCAAGAAGCATTTGGACAAAACTCTTGGGCAGCTGGTGTGACTCTTTGAGGTGGTGCTGTGCAGGGCCAGGAGAGTGACTGGATACCCTTGTGAGTCCCTTCAACTCTGTATGTTCTGTGATTCTGTGGTCTGTCATGGCACAAAAAGAAAGTTCTGAATTAAAACAGCTGAAAAGATGTCTTAAGTACAGGTAACAAACCACTCATAGGACTGATGTAGAAAAAGTTGCACTATTTATAGGAGAGAAGGATAGAAGAGGTGGACTTGTGTTTTGGACAACCAAAGTAAGATTTTTTAAAAAATTCTACTTACCAAGTTCAAATAGTGAAACCTTGGAATTCTAGAGTGGAAACATTGCCCAAAATGAAGAGGAGGATGAAGGGACTGTCCAAAAGACAGATTAATAGAGGGACTTTCTGAAACTCAGGACCTCTCCCGAGCCCCAGCATTCAGTCAGGTGAAATGGCAGCACCTGGGAAATATACAGTAAAATCTTTGGCATCTTACTTGTACTAAAAAAGAAAGGTAGAGTTCAACCCACTTAACTTTAGATAAAGTTAAGATATCAGGTAAATACTGATTTCTAATTAGTCTGTAACTAATTAGTCACCATTCAGATTCCCTTTCCAACCAGCTGAGGAATAGGTATTTGGAAACAGTTTGTCTGACTACACATATATGTCTACTTTGGGATGAGCCGCATCCTGGGAATTCTCATTTCTCTCATTGACTACAAAAGGAACTTAGTGTGAAGAACTTGTCAGGAGACATCTACACTGCAGATCTCTGCATTTAATCAGATAAATCCACCCACAGTGTACATAGTTACATTGCTTCATTTCCATTTGTTCCCAAGCATATTCTGAGCAAGTTCTCATCCTACTTCAACATGCTCACCATATTGCCAGTAATGGGGTGGGAAGAGCCAAGAACCTTCGGGCATTTTAATTTACTTTTTTTTTTTTTTTTTTTTTTTTCCTGCTGAGATACTAGGTGAAAGAACTGATTTCTCATCAAATTGGTTTGGGCTGACCATACATGCTTTCTTTGAGCCAGGCAGTCAAGAAGAATCTCTTCTACCATAATGCAAGCTTTTATATATAACTACAGACTCTTATGTGTGCTACCTTTCTATTTTTATTGACATTTCTTCTTTCTTATAACTAGGTAGCCTAATGTTTCAGCCATTTCATTAAGTTTGGGGGAATAATACTGACAATCATGTGGCAAAAGATAGCTGAGAAAACATAAAGGAGAAGTACTTTCCCTTGCCTGGAAAAGGAAGAGACTCTGAGGAAGAGATATTTACAGGAGTAAGAGAGATTTTACATTATAGGTAGGAGTCACCTAGCTAGCTGGCTTTGAAGATCCTCAGAAGTTGCATCAGAAGTTTCAGCATTTTACATTTTCTTGAAACAGGACAGTAATGCCTGGGATGTTTTTTGTGATGACCTGTGAGTCCCTGTGGTGCAGGTTATTACTTATGATGATTGCAATATCTAAGCAGCTTTGCCACTCAAAACCTTTAATCAGGATGTAAAATTGATAGAGCATTTGTTTGTGCAGTTTTCCATGGTAGTAGCCCTCATACACACTTTGACAAAATTTCCTTATTTTCCATATTACAGACATGTTCATACTATCAAAACAGGTTTTTGATAATTGCTTTATTCTTTTTATTATTTAGCTTTTATTGTCCCATCATTAACTGGTAAGATATCCTTTCCTCTTCACAAACCAAAATAAAAAAGCTAAACAGGCAAATGAAATGCAATATTTCATTCAATACATACATGAGAATGAGACCATCAAAGTGCTGCTGCAAAGGGAGTTGTCACAGACTTCAATGTAGTCAAAATATCATCACTGGCAATATGTACAGATAACTGACCACACTTTAAAATGTAAATGTGTAAAGAAGAGAAACTGAATAATAGCTCGTCTATTTGTAGTGCTTTATCAATATTTTCAGGTCAAAGTAACATAACTTCTTTTTGTGTGCTTCTTCTAAAGCATTCTTATGAGTTTAACAAAAAGATTTTCTCCAGGACATATCTGCTTAAGGTATGGCATCTAAGTCTAAACTCATGCACACTTGTAAAACTCAGGTTAGTTCACTGAAATATCTTGGATGTTATCATCCATAATTTATTTCCTTAAAATAACAGTATTCACTGCTACTGTTGAGAATATATATGCTGATATTAAAAAAACCAGAATATTATTATTTCTGTTTGTGGATGAATTCAGTTCGTGTTTCAAGGTATCACAAGTCAAACTTCACCAAAAAAAATCTGTTTTACTCTACACTCAGGGTACTGTGCTGAGAAATGACATACATCATTCTGAAGTTCTCAGAATTCCTTATCCAGTAGTAATGTCTGAGGACAAAGAATAAAGTAAGAGAGTAATTTTTTTTCCATTGGAAACACGCACACACACACACACACTACACACACACACACATACGTCACAAGTTCAGCTCTTTTCTGTAGCAAGCATCATGTGAAACTCTAAGAAAGAAGAGCCTCTCCTTTCAAAGAATCAGGAGAGCTCTCAGTTTAAGGCTGCACAAATATTATAGTAACACTGACATGCTAACTTCCACTGGTACTCTTTCATTTCAATAGTGCCCCCTTTTTAACTATATCAATTTTTCATACTCACTATTCTTGTTTATTACTGAAGACAGTGAGGACTGAAAATCACCACTCAAGAATGTGTAACACCAATGAAAATATCTCTCTTCTCCACAAATTGTTTTCATTTCCTGAGGGAAAAAGCAAAAACAGGAGTAAAATGCATACCTTCCATATACCTTCTAATTGTTCTACCTCCAATTTACAAAATATTTTACTGTGGTTGCAGTTAACGAGCATTCTATAAGAAAAGTGGGAGGCAGCCTTTTGTCCTTAGGCAGCAAAAAGCCATACAGTGTAAGTACAGACCTGTGATCTGAAATCATTCTTCAGTTTGGGCAGAAGATAGTACTGAAACATTTTTTGCTCCTGAATCTGCCTTGGTCTTTGGATCAGCCAAAGGGATGGAAGTTAAAGTAGGCTTTGCTTTTAAAAGCACTGAAACTGAACTTTTGCTGATCCAACCCACTCTTTGATCTTACTACACATCTGCATAAATTTTCCTTAAGAAAGGGCTGTGCTGTGGATGCATGGAATAGTGATGCTTATGAATTTTTATTTGGAAAAAAGACATTAACAGGACAAGTTACAAATTACAAAGGTCTTGGTAACCACAACAGCGCATGTAGGCAGGAGGTATTTGGTTTCTAACCGAGTGAATTTCCAACTCCTTTGGTATTTCCTACCCCATTCCACTGAGCTAAATTTATATGGAAACTTGACTCTAGTCCTTTTCTCTTTCCCTACTTCTTTCTCCCTCGTTGAAATGATTAAAAGGACCAGAAAGGAAAAAGAGGAGGGACTCAAGATTGAAATGTCAATGCTGATGGAGAGGATAGCTGTGCAACGGAGAATTTAAACATGATACCCAGAGAGAGATTTTCACCTGTTTTCACTTGCAAAGTCACAGAAACATTGCAGAGCACTGTAGCTATTATTTCCAGAGCTGGATGTCTCCCATGAGATGAGTGGCATCTTGCTAATTTGAACTGGCCTGCAATGCTAAACGGAGTAAAAACAGGGAAGGTATAAGTAAAGGTAAGAAAATTCAAGGTCTTTTTCTTATCTTGCAGCTTGTGAGACAGATAACTAAATCATTGGCACTTTCCTTCTTTTCCCAGGAAAGTAACTGGTTATTGAAGTAAGAACAGCTCACAATAGCTTTGTATTGAATAAATCCTACTCTTGAGGGTGCAAAGGTTTGACCCTGGCAAGTGTATTGAAGGATTCTTGCGTCATTAAAACTAGGTGAAAAAATAGGTGCAGACACAAAATAAAAAGCAGAAGACTAAACACCTAAGAAGGCAGTGACAGAAATATTGGCAATAAAAGGACTATAAGAGACAAAGCTGTGAAAATCATACAAAACACATTAAGTAGCAAGACAAAAAAATTCAAGGTTTCACATCCACTTGATCTAGAAGACATCAGTATCCAGTAATTAAAAAAGCCTTAACATTTTATTTAATGTGCAAATATACTTTACAGAAAAAACCTGTGCACGCAGCATATACACCATGCATGCACACTGACATGCATGCTCACACATCAGGTACATTCATTGCTCTTTCTGCTAGTATGACCTGTGGTCTCACTCCAGCTGCTGTGCTTAAACCTCCATAATTGGAATAAAATATCACCATTTTCCAAAAGCAGAAATGGAGTTTTATAAGGTGGTGGATAGAGGCACAAGGGTAAAAGTGAGAAAACTTGTGGGTTGAGATAAAGACAGTTTGACAAGTAAAGTTACACATGCAAGCAAAGCAAAGCAAGGAATTTGTTCACCACTCCCCATGGGCAGGTGTGCAGCCATCCCTAGGAAATCAGGGCTGTGTCACATGTAACAGTCACTTGGGAAGACAAACAGCATCACTCTGAATGTTGCCTCCTGCTTCTTCTTCCCCCAGCTTTAGCTGCTGAGCATGACTCCACATGATACAGGATATCCCTGTAGTCATTTGGGGCCAGCTCTCCTGACAGTGTCCCTTCCCAGCTCCTCGGGCACACCCAGCCCACTCACTGCTGGGGTGGCTTGAGAGGCAGAAAGGGCCTCAGCTCTGTGTAAGCTGTGCTCAGCAATAGCCAAAACACCCCTGTGTTATCAGCACTGTTTCCAGCACAAATCCAAACCACAGCCCCTTACCAGCTACTCTGAAGAAAATCAACTCTATCCCAGTCAAAACCAGCACTGGAAGAAAGCAAGCGTAGGGAACATGAAAGGAAACAATAGTTTTTATTAGACAAGTAAATGGAAAATTAGACACACAGCTTCCACTTTAAATGTATTTTATTAGGGTAGGAAAAATAATTTCAATACCCAGCTCTTCATGCATTCTCAGGCTGACGTTATATGGAGCCAGCAGCAAGTCATGGTCTCCATGGAGTGCAAGTACCTGCACAGCTTCCTTCCACCATGCACACGTAGGCAAAGCTATTTCCTTCCCCACTCTGCATTTTTTCCTTCTGATATCTGATGTTTCTCAGGTCTCCACTGATAAATATATTGCAATGACAGTGAAAAAGGAGTAGGATAGCAGTCATGGGGAGTGGTGGAACAGACAGTAGGCGCAGTGTTGTTCAGTGTCACAGTGTTCACTTGTTTTCCAAAGTGAATGAGCTTGGTGACCTTTAAATCTGTTTCTGCTGCTTCTGCAGTTTGTTTTTTACCCTCTGCCACTCCACCCAAGCCACTGGACCCTGTTATACATTCGACACATCACAATTCTGGAACAGGCCATTATATATGCAGTAAGTAGAAAAGTTTTTTTAAACTTTTGTGGTTTACTTTCTTTAGGTTCCAGTCTTGCCTGGGGTTTTTGATTGCTTTGGTAGCTCTTTTTTTCTTTTGTTGTACAAGATCTGAAAGAACTGTTTATTATTAATTATGACTATCATCCTGATCAGTATTGCTATGAGTTCTCCTGGCAGTGCTTGGGACCCAGGGTTTGGTGCCCAGGGCTTGCTGGTGTCTCCAGCATGGCAGGAGAAAGGGCCTTGGAGGTAAAATGGAGTAAAAAGGATAAAGAAATCTTGATCAAGTTCACGGAAAAAGAGAGTGGCAAGGCTGAAAGCCTTGGTCACTTAAACACTTGGCAGAGCTCTGTGCATCTTCCTTACATTGCACCTGTGACAATGCCATGCCACCCACCTTTCTATCTCTGCTGGAAGCCTGCAGAGGAGCAGGGGGGCTGCTGTATCGTGCCCCTGGTGCCCCTGGTCCAGACACCCCTGTGGGGTGGCACCCCAGTCCTGCACGCTGGACCCCAGCTTCAGATGACCCACTTTGCACAAAGCAGAGTTTGTTGCACTCCCTGAGAGTAAGGCAGGGGTGTCAACACGTGCTTGTCTGCTTCCTTGATTTGTGATTAGTGAGGTTTTGCTTGTTCACAGCTCTAGAAATGAAAAGTATTGTCTGTCTGCTGAGAGTTCTGGTTACATGAGTTACTGGTGAGCCTCAAGGCATGTTCCCACTGAATATGTGGAGCAGCTGGTATTTTAAGTATCTAGCCTCTGTGATTGTGTCCAGATCACTGTAGAACTGAGTTCAACTTAAAAATAAAAGAACCTCTGTGTTTTCAGTAGAAAGCAAGTTCTCCTTTTCTGGTCATAAAACTTTATTTTGTACTTGTTCATGCTTTCCTGATCTGTGAAGCCCAAAGGTCTAGCATATTATCAGAGGTGCTGTAGGCTAGGCTGGGAGCTATAACTTAGGGGAAGTAAAAAATAATTTTGCTTCTCTCTCTTTTTTTTTTCTTTCCCTGGTGTTTGGGATGTGTATTTGTTATCCTATGGATGAGAACAAACACCTAGACTGGATTATTTGAAGATGTCAGTGTCCCCTGGATTTGAGAAAAATTGACTGAGGTGCCTACATGTTATTACTGTACAATATTACAGCTACTTACATCAAGCTTATCTCAGTGTAGTAAGAACTTAAATAATTTCTGTATTTAGAGAGGATTTTGCTGGCAAATAAAACCAAGATGATGGTCTGCTGCAGGATATTCTTATATATCCAATGTATGCAAATTTGAAATTTTCAGGGACATATGAGGGCAAACATAAAAACCCCATTCTATATACCAAAAATTAATAAAAATATATTTTGAATTTTTAAATCTACTTTGATTAATTAGTAAAATATTCCATTTCCAGTTACATGGAAAATTCAGATAATCTGAAATTTAAAGTGCCAAACAGGATGGCTTAACCTTCAGAATACAAAAAGCTTTGGTGCTTTAAGATACTGTTGCCAGCATTGGACCATTTGCTTTCAGCTGTCTGCTCTGGAGGGTCACCCTCCTAGAAGAGCACATCATCTGAGCCCTGGGCACATCATGTCAGCCTCTGGGCAAAGCTGCTTGGCTGATTTGAGAAGCCCCCATGAGCTGGGGCTCAGCCCAGTTGCCTCCCTGGCACTCAGGCAAGAAACCTGCCAGTGATACTTGGGTAGATTGGCAGCAGTCACCTGCAGCAATCCTTGCAGTGCAAGGGACAGCTAGGAAATGGTCACTTTTCAAGCCATTACAGCTGTTTCCAAATAAAACCTATTTAGATTGCAGCCAGATAAAATGTTTCAGCTGTCCCTGAGACCAGATCATACCTCAGATTATTCACACAATTGACCCATCCCTCCTTTCTGCCATTCTGGCTGGTTTGTTTTCTTGTTCGTGCAATCTAATGGAACAGGGGAGCGGGGCAGGAAAAGCACTGGGGGGTGAGGAGCAGCAAACAGCTGGGATGATAACCTTTTCATCCAGCTCATCATAAGAGTTCACCTCATTCTCCTCTATGGAGCACAATTATGTGACTAAGGCGGCAGAGGAGAGTGGGAGGTGGGACCTGCCTGGGGTACATCCATACAGTCAGTCCCTGGCTGTGTGACTGCCAGGCTGGTAGGGATGAGGCCATCCTCAGCTGGCCAGAGATGTGACTGCTTCCCACACGTCTGCTTGCCTTCTCACAGGCTGGTGTGAGCTCCCACACCTCTCTGTGCTTGTCAGCAGTGGATCACTGAGTGCTCTGCCCACACAAAACCTGTGGGCTCAGGGCACAGGGACTGCTTCACCAGTCAGGGTCGGTGCCAGTGCTGCTCTGCAGCAGACAGCAGGGTGGTGTGAGCCAAGGGAAAAGGCAGGTGAAGTCTCCCTATCCCCAAAGACAACCTCACAGCTCCCATCAGTACCGAGGAATTCCCTACAGCAGTTGTTCCTCTCAGCTGGTCATCCATAATAACTCTGGTCAGAAGGGCAGATACTGTCAGAGACAAGCTCTGTCACCTCTGAGTCACCTCAGTGAGTCACCTCTGTCTGGCCTTGCCACTGGCTACAGAGCCCCCAGCTGCAGCCCAGCGTGGGAAGGCACAGTCTCCTTCTGTGAATCGTCTTTTCTTCCAGCCTCCTGCTGCTACTGGGCCCTTGGCTCCTGCCCCAGCATGGCTCACCCAGGCTTGTCTCTCTCTCTGGGGTGCCCCAGCTGGCTCCCTCTGCCCATAAAATTCAGGCAGCAAATCATTCCTTGGAGAGTGTAAGCAAATACACTGCAAGCCTGGTTTTAACTTGTCTTGTGATAGGGTTGGAGGAAAATGTCTTGGGCTCAGCACGTGATGCATTTAGATGGACACAGAAAAAGGTGCAACTTCTCCTGGCTTGAGTGCAGAGCTGCAGCTCCTGGAGCCTGACAGGCTGCTCTGCCCAGGGAGTCTGGTGAATGAGCTGAACCAATGAGCCCATCCATCCGTTTCACTGATGAGCAAGAAAGGGCTTTACACTCAGCCTGAGCTGCTGGAGCCAGCTCTGCCTCAGGCTGCTCCTCCGCCTGCGATAAGCAGGAAAGAAAAAAGGGACAGAGAACTGAGGGGTCTAACACAGACAGTAAAGCCAAAAAATTTACAAACAAGTTTGAAAACACTTCACAAATATCAAGAATGGCAGAGAAGGCTTCTACACTTTCAGCCAGTTTCTTGGGGTCATATCTTTGTGCAGATGAAAAAAAAAAAGATGAGTCATACAACTTTGATGAAAGCCCTCTCTGCCTTTCTAATAGCTATTTAGTTTTACATGGAGAGGAGTCTTTAGGATGCAAGAAAGGCATTACAAACAAATGAAGTTATTTAACAGGAATAAAATTATCTCTGCACGTGCTGAAATGGAGTAAGACGTTCTGCCTCTAAATATGATGCAAACTTCCTTTTGTTCTAATTGCCTGTCTATCCAGAAGAATTCCTTCTAGTTTTATGGCCTTTTAAATCCCCTCCTTTTCAAGGAACAAGCTGGTATTCAGTGTCATAGGAAAGAATCCAAGTTCAGAGGCGTCTTTGTAGAGAAAACCCGTGAACGCAGTTTCTCTCAAAGGGGAAATTGAGTGTTCAGGGCTCTTGGCTAACTGTCATGCTTGTCCCTACAGATGCACAAATGTAACACTAGCAAGGACCTTTTACATATTTTTTCCATGCTTCACTGTGTTCTTTTCACTGTGTTCACTGTGACTTTTTCTGCTGGGTACAGGGTTGGAAGATGGACTGACAAACAGACTGTATAATCACATTTTTTTAGATCCTCTGGATGAACATGTGAGTTTTGCATTTCACTCTAAAGCATTTCATTAGGCAACCGAGTAGCATAACAACTGTTCCCATTAATAACATGATTTTTGTCTTTATTTAATGTGACAGAACTACTGAATATGCAAGTATCAAAACAAAGTACAACCAAGTGTTTTGCAATTCTTTATATCTAGTTTTAAGTTTCTACATAGCTAAAAACATATGTATGTGTGTATGCAATTATATCTATCTATATATATATATATATCTCAGCATCAGGTTGAAGGAACTCAACTGAAAAAATCAATTTATGGTTTTTAGATTGTCTTGAAAGGGTGGGACATCACATGTGGTTACCCAGGCAGCTAGTGTGAATGCTGACTGAAGGGCAGGATTTCAATTCTACAGACACAAAACCCAGAGAAGAACAGAAATCCCCTTTATTTCTTGCAGGGCTCAGGTCTGTTTGCTTTTCAGTGTCTTGTTGATGACACAGCTTGCTGACTCTGAGAGAAGGGAGAAAGTGGGAAGGAAGTGGAGATTGTCAAGCTACAGAAGATCTTTGGAGGAACTGATGCAGGACTGCTCTGGCAGGTCACATTGCATAGTCATTGCATAGTTCACTTTGCATAATTTTTCATTTTACACATAATTGTAGCTTCTAACACTAACAGGATAAATCAATGTGTCTCTGATACACTGATACACTAATGGCATAATATGAAGTGATTCTAAGATCATTTCTCCCACATAGACCAGAATAACAGTAGCTGATTCCTGGAGGACACTAGAGAGATAAAAATCAGGGATGTTTCCATGTTCTTCCTGAGTATACCTAATGAAAGGTTAAGTTAAGGACTATTGAATAATGTGCAAGAATCTGCCATGCAGGAGCTATTAAAACATCACAACACAGACAGCTACTTTTGGCAAATACAGTAATCCAAACCACCTTGGGCATAGTTTTAAATCTGTTCATCTTTAGATTCATTACCAGAGTTGCACATGCCAGTGTATTTTACAAACACATCCTATTAAAATATAGGTAACATATTCATAGGGGTATGTACAGATAAGAAATGTACAGATAGCAATAAATAGCAAATAACACAACATATGAGTTTTGCACCACAGAAAAAAGGATGATACAAGTTTTAGAAAGGAAGCACACACAGGAATTCTAGGCAGAATAAGTTACTTAAAATGAAAATGAGACATGGAGAAATTTCCATTATAGTATCTCTGATGCAACAGCATGGGCACAGGCTTGTTTATGGACCAGAGTATTGCAATATTGCTCAGTTTTATCTTGGAGAAAGAGAGTTTCCCACAAGGACTCCCCTGTTATGATTAAAGCACCGAAATTCCTCTTTTTCTAGATTTTTTTTGTTTGTGGGTTAGAGGGGGTTTTTTGCACTGATCAATACAATGAGGGACCTACATGTGGTCTGTCCTCTCCTGGGCTAGCACTCAGGGAAGAGCTGGTGCCCTGGTGGGGGGTGCAGCTGGGAGTGGCTGGCACTTGCACAAGCCATCCTCAGGTGAGAGAGGCTGGCTGCTGCTCTGAGGAAGTGTTGGCAGGTTCTGATTCTGGACATTAAAGAACACATATTTGGGATTTGTACTGGAGGAGCTGTAAGGAGTTTCTATAGTGTAGAGGCTGACAAAGCAGAAAAGGAGGGGCACATAATAGTCTTAATTTGCTTCTAAAGTACATAAATGTGTCAGGAGGCACATATGGACAGTAAGAAAACTTACCTGTATCACTCCAGATGTCAGCTTTAAAACTCTGTATTTTGGAATGAAGATTTCTTCCAGACAGAAGCCTGACCAAATTGCTTTATTTGCTTATTATAGCTTTGGGTTACAATAGCCCAAAAGGAGTTGGGTGAGACAAGGAGTTGGCCAAAATTGTTATTCATTTAACACTTACAGTACAGCAAGTACAACTTCAGTCAGATTATCCAGCACTGTTATTAAAAAAAAAAAAAAAAAAAAGTAAATGGTGGTTTCTGTCCCAAAGGATGTCTAAAAGATAAGACATATCTGACTGGATAAAATCAACAAATAAATCAGACATGGGCAGAAAAGAGCAGAAAAGGCAGGTAATTGGTTAAGGCTTGTCTGATCTGTTCTTAATCAGGAACACCTCCTACGGTTTCCCAAATATGTGGCTTCTGAGATCACAGGTTTTTTCCACTTCAAAAAAATAGAATAAGTTTTTGCCTGGTGATCCTGCTCTTTTGGAAGTGCAATCACTTCGAATACTGTTGCTTTATGCATCACACTTAAAGGATAAGTGATAGAAGATGAGGAGGAGTCTCTCAGAGTAGCTCCTGTCAGTCTCTGCTGCTGCTGAGAGGCAACAGAAGAGAATTTCAGACCCAAGTGGCAATGTTGCATATTGGTTTTTGTGGACATGCCCTGCTAACTGGCAAGGTCTGTGTTTCTTTTTTTAGAAGCTTAGATGGCTTTTACCAAGCATAAATATAGACCACACAAATAGTGAGAAGCTATTTTTGAATATTTTGGTCACTGCTAAATACAGAATTGCTAATCCAGGCATTCAGAAGTCATGATTCAGGTCCCCAAAATGAAAAGACTGGCCTAAGTATATGTAAATTCTTTTTTATTTTCACTCTGGTTTGCTCACTGAAACTTCAGAATATTTCTGGATCATGTCTTCGAGAACAATTCTACAAAACTGAAGACAATGATTTAATCTGAGTTTGTATTTGTCTCTAATTCACACAGTTTCTGGAACTGTGACTTAAAAAAAATATTCCCAATGCTCTGAGGCAAGAGAATTTCTTTGCTCATATGCCTAAGTGTTTGTTATAAAAGTAGCTGAAATGTCTCGAATCAAAAATGGAAATGTCAACAGTGAGCAGGCAGAGCAGCAGAGGACCGAGGCACCATTCACCTCCCACCTTCCTTTGTCTTCGCAGATTAGATTTGAGGGGAGCTCAGTGCCTGCCCTGTGCAGGGCTGACAGCCCACGGCAGAGCAGCAGCAGCCCTCTGAGCAAAGCACTTGCTCATAGAGCAGGAACACCTCGTCAGTGTCACACAGCACACAAACACTGTGGCACAAATGTCAAATACTCTGAGCAATTCTTACAACAGGCATTTGCTTGAACTTGTTTGATGAATGTTTTGTACAAGTAATTCTAATTTGTGACGCATTTGGGAGGGCTTTTTTTTTTGTTTTGCAATTTTAAAAGCAGTTCATAAGCAGAACATGGGTCTTGTCCTGTGAAAGGAAAATATATTGCTTGTTCAGTTGTAACCTTAAGCCCAATATGTTTTTGTACATCCTCAGCTTCTACCCCCAGCAAATTTTAAATTTGGCCAATGTTTTTACTGACTGAGACTTCCTCCAAGAATGGTTTATTGTCTTGTCATTTCTCGTCATTCCCTTGAAACAACCCATTTTTAAGCAATCAGTGTCACAAGAGCTGGTGACTCTCTCATGTCTAAGAGCCCTTGCAAATATATTTTTGTGGACAAAGTACCCTTCATTCACTATTCTATTTTTCCTGGAAAAACCTCAAAACCAAATTTATACATGGGGAATATACTGGCCTTTTCAACAGTTTAGATTAGCAAATTTCTCTTTTATAAAGTACTTCCAGCATTCCTTTCTACTGCAAACTGGTCTTTGCTGAAAATTAACAAATTTGTCCTAGCACCTAATATGTATTATTGGTTCGGTAGTCTTTCATTGAATACCTGTTTTAATTTCTGCATGCTCTCGTGAGCTACATGTTTTGCTTTAGAGGGGCATCCTTTTGCCTTAGTAAATTGACTAAATGCATTTCTGTAAAAATAATGCCAGGCTATTTTTGCCTGCAGCTCTCCATGATGGTTGCGTGCCTCTTTAACCCTCCCTCCTGGTTAAAAGCTTTGGAGTTTGCTTGATACCTTTGAGGAAACAAATAGTCCGGCAGGGAAGGGCAAGGGCAGGGCTTGCATCACCCTGACCCGTTCCTGCTTGTTGAGCCAGCTTGACAGCCCAAGTCAGAGGTTACACCTTCCCTAAACAGGTGGAACTTGAATGCTCCTCCTAGTGTACTAGACAGCTGGGACGTAAGAACCAGAGTCCCTGAACATTTTCTTCTGGGCTTTCTTCTTGTGGCTGAGTGCTGATGTCCGACCAGGGGCAGAGCCCTTCCCTGTCACACTTGAGTGTGCCCTACCCTGCAGATCCTGGCCAGCTTGTGGTGTGGCTGTGACTCAGCCCAGAGCACCCTGAAGGTCAGGTTGGGACGGGCTGCGCGCTCTGCCCCGACCCACGGAGGAGGGGATGGAGCCCTTGTGCAAAGGAGGGACGAGCAGAAGCTCTGCAGCACAATTCCCCTCGGGTTCCTGGCAGGTCAGCACTCCACAGACCAGGAGCAAGGCAGCCTGCAGCAAACATGAGCTGGCCCAGGACAAGCCTGGCCTTCTGCTGCAACTTCACCTTCCTGCTGCAACTTCACCCTCCTGCAAAGCCACGGGCATGTCTTGCCCAGCCACTGCTGAATTTGTAGTTCTTTGATTTTGCCAATGTTCTGTTTGAGCTTTAGCCCTACCAAAATGCAGAATAAATGCATACCTACCTCCCTTTGCAAAGGTTTTCACAGATACGAAACATTGCATTTCCTTCTTACACAGAAAATGAAAATCAGACCAGCTTAATTTAAAGACCTTGAATTAGAATGAAATTGTTAGTATTAATTAGCTTATATGGATGGAGGCTAGGGGGGCTGGAAAAATTTCTAATCTAGCACTTTAAGGAAATAGGAACCTTGAACATCAAGGGTCACTAGTGGCACAAAAAAGTACATGCATGCTTTTGTTTATAGGCAAGGAATCTGGGTACTGCTCTGATAATATATTTGGCTGATGGGAAGCGTGCAGCTGGAGAAGCATTCAACAGCTCAACCATGCAGCCTGTTCCTCAGTGAGTCCCTTGCCCTTGGCAAAGAAAAAAAGATGCAGCTTTCTGGCTCTGAAGATGGGACTTTGTTTATTGACCAGAATAAACTTTTTTTCCTTCTTGTAAGCACAATAAATGACACTTTCACAGTAAGCTAATGATGGGTGTCTATAATGTATGGCAGTAGCAGCCCTATTATTGGTGTAGTTATGCTGGCAAAAAATGCACACATTATTATAGTTTTATGTCGCAATGGAAAGAGATTCAATTATGCTCATAAGCAATGCTGGAGTTGTATTCATAGCTCTGCCAGTTTGCCTCACTATAAGTACACCAAGAAAACCTTTTTTCAGCTTGTCCGATTGCACAGAAATAAAGATCACTCTCAAGGAGAATGCTTTGGAACAAAGTGCTATGTAATCCAAGCATGTGGAAGCTGAAAAAAATCCAGCAATATGCAGAGGTGAGAAACATGGTTCATAAAGGCATCATAATAAATTACATAATCTAAACATCAATCAGTTATTTTTAAGGCAGACTTCTTACTTTGAAAAAAAATATCAGTTAAATTCAGCTCAAGCAACAATTGTTAAATGAATACTTAACCCAGGTTAAGATAAGGCTCAAGTTAAAGCAGAATGGCAGCACCTACAACATCCTTGTTTCTGCTATTCCATCCTTTTTATATCTGCTGCTCATAACTATGATTACTAACAGAACCTACCACTAAATACCCCACTTAGATGTGCCCTGTCATGGCTGTAATTGTATTTATCACATATTTCTTAATCATGCTCCCATATTCTACAACAGAAATATTACAGTTCTAAATTAAAATGAAATGAAATGAAATGAAATAAAAATAAAATAAAATTTAAAAAAGGACGAGATAGATTACAAAGATGCTGTTAGAAAACCTAACAGACTTGCTTTGTAAACATCTTGTAGGTAACATGTCTGATTCCTTATGGCTCTGAGTACACAAACTGTACATTTAAATAGTAACTTTCAGATTATTTTATATGCCCACAGCCACATTTTCATAATCAGCTTCTAGGACTCTGATGGCCAATATGAGCAGAAACCTTTCATACTGAGCTTTCATACCTATGGACAAATACAAGACTCCATGAATGTCAACCTGGCAATCAGATTCACTTCTGGTTTGTGCTAAAAATTGCAAATTGTATAATGTGAAGAAAACTTGTTAGTTCACCTTAAGTTACCAAAATGCTGATGAGCAAGTAGGAAAGACATCCAATGGTATATTTAATAGGCTGCTTGTTACTGCTTTCTCAGGCAAAAATATTTTAAATTCAAATAAAGATCATTTGGCAGCTGACAGGAAACAAGACTCTGTGATGATGTGACACCTACAGCTTGCAACTTTCTAGGACACTCATGCTCACTGCATTACATCAGAGTAATTCTGATAGCTCTGCCCTTATCCTTTTTAGACAAGTGATGAGGCAGGCAAAACATCACTTTCTGAAGGCTATCTGAGCTCGTACTTCAGGGAGAGAGATCCATTCACAGATAAATCCTCTTACTCAACACCCTCAACACCGTGGTTGGCACGCTGTTGTGGATACAACCAGGAGATCTGGAATAGCTGCAATAAACACAGCATGAAATGTAACTCTGAAAAATAATGGTGATATCAATAGATGTTTGTACCTGCCACACTAAAAGTGCTTACAGGTTATTTTCAAATACAGGTAGTGTGATAATTAAAATACATCAGAAAGTTCAGCTGAGGTACAGTGCCATTAATAGGGAATAGCACAGAGCCATTCATCTTTTGGTCGGGCAAATCTCACTGAGAAAGAACAACTGCTGAAATCTAAGATTTTCAGAATCTGGCTTTGTGCAAATGATTATGGGAGTCACATTCACTCTCTGCAAGCAGTAAAGCTGACCACAACCAAATAATGGCAGGCTTGGTTTATTTGATGTGTAAAATGCAATGGTATATTTTTTATACAGTTTGAATATATCAGGATTCTGTATCACTTAAAATACAAAAGCATGGCTAATGTTACTTGTTTTTCAGAAGTTTCTTAAAACAATCCATGTTGTTCAAGTATAAAATAAAAATTTTTATAAAGGCAATATCATTGGTCTTGCTGTAAAACCTCCTTAGTAGGAAATGGCACAAGTTTGGAAAGGAAGGTGCTCACAAAGCTGTGATTTTACCCACATATTTGGTATTGCACACCTTCTTCTGACAGAAAGTTACAATTTAGCTGGCAGAAATGGCTACTTAACAGCATTATGAATGATATATTTTAGAATAACTTAATCCTTACCAGCAATAGTTCTTTATTAAAATTCATTAATTTAAAATCACCACAATTGGTAACAAAATTATAAATAGCACCAAAAGTTTTTGGTGCTGTGTGCTTTTAAATAGTTGTGTTTCCTAGGGAACTTTCTGTTTAAGAGATTGCTTGTAATTCAAAAGTATTTATGAGATCAGTCACACAATGGCTGAGGTGGACAAGTTCCCCTGGAGATCACCTCATCCCAACACTCTGCTTAAAGCAAGGGTGAGCAGGAGCAGGTACTTCAGGGCTACAACTACTCAGGTTTGGAATATCTCTAAGGATAGTGATTCCACAACCTCTCTGAGCAACATGTGCCATTGTTTGACCACTCTCACAATAAGGGAAGTTTTTCTCAAGTTTAGACAGAATTTTTCATGGTTTATCTACTGCTCCTAATCCTTTCACAGGACACCACTGAAAAGAGCCTGGCTCCACCTTCTTTACTCTGCCTCGTCAAGTATTTATACATATTGGTAATATCCTTCCTGAGCCTTCTCTTCCCCAGGCTGAACATTTCCAGCTACTCTCTTCAGATCTCAGATGCTCCATACCCTTCATTACCTTTATGGTCTTTTGCTGGACTCATCCCAGCATGTCCCTATCTCTTTTGTGATAGGGAGCCCAGAATTAAGCTGTCATTTGGGGGTGGTTTAGAAAAGTACAACTACAAATTTTAAGGCAAAAGTTTGAACTGGAATGTTATTGTTGACATTTGAAATCCAGGTAAGAATAGCAATGCAATTCTTCTATTAACTGTAACTATACATTTAGAAATATAGCATGTATTAGAGCCATCTTCCACAGCTTATAGAATACATAACTCCTCATTCTGTGAGTAGTCATCTCTGCCTAATGAAGACCATGGCTGCCTCAGACGGATGGGCTATAGCCCAAATGTCCATCTAAAGAGTTAGTTGGAAGATTAATACTTCTATGATCTCATCTCAGGCAGGTTACAGCTATCCAACATGTGATAAAGTTTTGCAGCTGATCCACACTGGATGCTTCCAACAGGTGAACAAGCACTCTCCAGCCAGGAGCTCCAACACTACTGAATGAATAATGTGTGCTTGCCTTGTTGAAAACTGGGTGCGGCATCTCCAGAGCAGCATTTTTCTCTTAGCTCTGTGTGCCACAACATCCATGCCCTGTTGGAAAGCTGGAGCCTTTTAAGCAAGTTTAGTCTGTTTTATGTTAGTGCCTCAATGCTTATTGACTGGTAGCTCTGCTGAGATTAGGGGTGGAAGAAATTTCCCTCCTGGACTTCACACTATCCATAGATAAACAGCAGAAGCAGGGCTCAAACATGCCATAGCATTGAGCCTGCAAGAGAGGAAGAACCAAGCAATTACAGACCCTCAGCTTCAACAAGGTCATCTTGTTCTCAAAAAAAACCATTATCTCATTCTATTTTCTTTGGACAGGAAGAAAAACTAACAAAATTTTGACCCCTTTGTATTTCTGATTATCACCACGGCTATGCAAGAGCAACTGCAGTGGATTTGAGGGGCTTTGGACTGAAATATAGAATTTAAATAGCTACTCCTAAAATTTATCAATGCCCATTGTATCCTGACAGTCTTAAAGAAATCCACCCAAAGGTGTTGAGAGCAGCCATCTTTTAAACAAACAGCTCAGCAGAAAATATCACATGGGTCTCAGCTCCCTAACACAAAGGTCATAATCTGGATTCCTCAGCTGGCTGTAGCTGGAAAGACTGCTGTGCCAGGACAGCATATTAATGACGTCACATCATTCCACAGTTATTTCAAGTGCTGTATGCAATGTCTCCTAGCATGGATATGCCTTAAAATAAGCATCAATTCCTGTGAGGAAGAGGAAATGCAAATCAATTATAGAAATAATGCTAGGGGCCAGTAAGACTCAAATGAGAATAAAAAACTCTGAATGCATTGAAATAATGTCAATGGCAGGCAATTACCTCTTTATAGTGTTTTGTACTGTAGGAGCTGTGTAAGTATTTAGAAGGATGAAAATAGTTATGTTAAGAATGAGGGAACAGCCTTTTTGAAGTAATGAAATGGACAAAAATGAAAAAATAATACCTGAGGCACTGCAGAATGGGACACAACAGGGAGTTGTAGATTAGATTAAGATACTATTTTACTATGCTCTAGTCAGGAGGGCTTTGCAACAAACAGGGAATATCTTAATTCCTATTGATGTTCACCAGAACTGAGCCATCAGCAGGATTACACCACAAAACTCACCTTGTGAAGTCGTGGGGAAGACATTATTCCAGATGATTCAGAGCAAAAGGAGGAAATGAATCCTATAAACATTTATATGTATGAGTAACTGTTCTCCCAGGGTTGTCCCACTGATTTCAGTATGCCTATTATATAAGTGAACTGATGTGTATGTAAATGTTTGCAGGGATTAACATTTAATGAAGATTAAAATTTTCTCATGGCTGCTTGTAACTCCGTCCAGCTGATACCACTGCCAGGACCTGCTGGGGTGAAGGAAAATGCTAGCTATGCTGCTTTTCTGTGATTACTCTCACTTATAAAAAAAGCTGTGGGAAGGAGGAGACATGGGCAGCTCCCGTCTTCCTAGAGAGGGAAGTTTGATACAAATCTCACAGCTGTTTTCTGCTGGGATAATGCAGCTGCTGTAAGGCAGACATAGACAGAATCTCAGCTGCACAACCAGATATTTTAAAAAGATACAGTCTGGAACCTTTTTTGGTGTTTTCTGGGCCGATGGAAATAAGAAGCATCACTTTATAAATTTTGGTATAAGCAAGTAGTCAAACTTGTAAGATGCTTGAAAACATGTTGAAAGAGTTTGTGTGCAACAATGCATTGAATTGCGCTGTCAGGCACACACAGAATACAGATGGATATGCTCTGGGCCTACAAATAGGGTTTCAAAGAACTGGCCCCAGCTCTTCACTGGAGCTTCTTTGAACACGAAATTAATGCAGTGAACACAAATGCAGACAAGCACTTGGTCTTGTTTATAAATGCCCCATGGCTGCTCACTGAGTGTGTCTATTATACAGCCGAGGAAAGAATTAAAATATGATTTAGCAGGAGCCAAGCTAGCTTGAAGCAAGCTTACTCTGTTGGTAGTCAAGTTCAAGTAGCACTGAATTCAGTGCAGCTTATTTTCACAGGTCCAAAATCAGTTATTGTGAAGATATAAACTGCTGTAGCCAGAATGCTATACACGCGTCAACATTGTCAGTTTCAGATAATTTTGAAGTCCAGTGCCTTGGTACCTTTGAAGAGCAGCCAGTGAGTTTAGCTATGCCCAGTTTTACAAACACTGAGCCCAGAGACCAGCTTTGCACAGCAAAAGCATACAGCTTTAAGCACAGCTGGATTTTGTACTTCTCTCATAGGGGTCATGCCATTTTAATAATGCAGAGGCTGTGCTACATAGAGTTGCTTTTTAGGACAGGAAGTACATAACAAATAATGCCCAGTTGAAGTGATAAAACAATAATCACAGGAACGTCTCTGACCTCATGGTACTCTTACTAACAAATACTCCTTTAATAGTGGTGAATTAATGGTATTGAGCCCTGTGCAATCTGATATGCAGCCTGTGAGATGACAGAGCTCAGACAGAAATATTCCACCTCCGTCAAGTTAGCTGGCTCCTATTACAGCACGGGTGTTAAACCATGCTGCTGAACAAGCTTTGGCAGCTCCCATGCCAGCTTCCCAAGTGAATGAATCACAGCAGTAACGGGTGATTGAACAGGGCTATATACAGTGGGACTCCTTAATTTCTGTCGGCTTCACACTTCAAATCAATTGCAGCAAAGCTCAGGTTAGATAACACTGAAAAGTGAGTTCTGTTTCTTTCAATGCCACCCCCAACCTGATCTGTGAGAACAACGAGACTGTAGATGGAGGAGTCTGCATATGCCCAGGTAGAAACACATCTTGGTATTTTATTTGGACTCTGGAGATGCTAGTTGCAATCCTTTCTACATAAGAAATGGTGTCAGGTTGTGTTCTAGATATTAAATGCAGGTATTGTTCCTGTTTTACTCTTCATTGCATTGCAGAAGAGCATTTCTAATCTATGACCAAGAAAAAATGAATATTCTGTCTTCAGCACATTTTACTAAATCTTGACTAACTATCCCTAGCAGGCTGTTTTCTAATGTCTGATTAAATTAGCTTTTACTTTTAAATAGCTTTTATTAGAATTAAAATAAATAACTTATTTGAAGGAAAAACTAATTGTACAAAGTTAGTTTTGTCAAGAATTTGATTTTTTTTGCATGCAGTTCACACAGTGAAGAAAAATCTGATTACTAGATTTCATTTACTGACTTAAGAAAACCCAAAACCAAGTTGTGCCTTATTCTGTGCAACATTCATAACGTGAAAAAAATAGTTTGGAAGTTTTGCCTTGTGACAGGTACCAGGAGAAATATTTTCAAATACATTTTAAAACATATTTTTTTACCTACATGGACCAAATATTTCTTTGTCTTCATTAGGATTTTTTGTATATAGAAAACACCTGGAGAAATGGCAGATGGCAAAAGCACACTGCATGTACAATTGTGTCTGATACCTGTGATGACTTGAGGAGGAAGGACCAACAGAATATATGCCCCAGGAATTGATAGAAATTTCAAGGGTAGTTGCAGTAGAAATTTGAAAATGCTATTTGAAAGAACCTATTTTTGTTATTAGGATGCTATTGCCATTTAAAATTTCTATTGCAAGTTCTAGGACTGCCACTGTAATAAAAGGCATGTTGCTAGAATAAAAAGCAATTCCTAAGCAATTGCAGCATCTGCTAAATTATAAAGCCAGGTGTTTCCTGAAAAAAAGAGAATTAATTCTAAAATTTCTGAAAACAGAAGTTAAACTGAAATAAGTTTGTCTATTTTGACAGTTACTTGTTTCCTGGTTTGTTTTTTAACCTGGAATTTTGGAGTCATGATTTTTCCACATCAGACAATAAAATCCATTCCCAATATTTTAACTCTATTTTCTTACAGATAGATGCTGCTTATTGCGATGTATATTTTAACCTTGTGCCTTCTTCTGTTCCAGTAGTAGAACCAGAGTGAATAGTGAAATTTATCAATTTCCCTGCACCTATGAAATATTGACATGCTTAGACTCAGAAACTGACAGTCAAGGAGTCTTTGAAATATAATGATATTCCTTAAAAGAAGCAAAAAATAATTAATTTTTTTTTTTGCAAATCAATTTTTAAGACCTCTGTATTGCCTTGAAATTTTTCTTTGCCAAATATTATCTGCATATAGGCTCTGAAACTCTTATGTCATCTGATGTTTCCTGTACTATCACCTCCAAATATTCCTGCATCTCTTAATTTCTTCCCAAATTCTCCGTAAGGCCATTCGTAAACTTCTTCTCTTCCAATATTCTCCTTGATGCCAGGAGCTCTGTTGCTCACTATGGTCAATTGCAGATAAAGAATCATCTCTGTATCAAATTGACAGCCTTGCTTTGCCTGGCCAGTATCTGTAGTTCTAGGATATTTTCTGTGATAAACCAGAAGAATGGGATGCAATGCAATATGCTGGGTTGCCCTAAAGGGAAAGGGGAAAATGTGTACAGAGAAGAGTTTTCTGGACCACCTTGTTTGAGAGGTTGCAGTGAACCCCAGTTTACTTCAGTAAGCTATCTTAATATTTATAGAAAGCACTGGCAGTGGTCAGTATCCATTTCTCCCTTTGCCAAGGGCCCTTGGGATGTCTCCACTTCCAAACCATCCCATCTGTGGCAAAATCAGATTTAATGAAAACTCTGTGTTTCTAACAGACCACTGCATTGATGGTTTTGATAGAAGATGCAAAGAAGCTGAAACACTTTGCCATGATTGCTAAATACGTCTCTGCCCTGCAAACAGCTGCAGAGATGGTGTGAGACAATGATCCCTAACTGAAAAGAATGTTCAAATTTAATCTGTAACACTGGCTCTTTATTATTTGTGATCATACTAAAAACACATGCATACTGTGAAGTAAGCAGCTTTACCTTAGATAATGTATGCTTTTGATGCAGATGACAACTAATTTATTAGGTTAGCACCTCAGAATTTTTGACCTTCACCTATGGTTTCTAAGTTTCATTCACCATGACAGATTAGTGGGAATGTATTGTGTGTATCTGCCATTGGAACTGCTTTATGGTTTTGGGCTCAATTACTCCAGCAAAAGTCTTTAACATGCTAAATACTGCATTTTTCCATTACATGAGGTATCTTAACTAAAAATTCTTGACCTAAATGCTGAATGTCTTGATGTTTCAATGTCACGATCATCAGGGTCGTGGTGATTTGGGTATCTTTCTTGACCTATGGAAAAGAGTTTAAGTGGCTTCCACCATAATGATATTTATCTGGTCCTGCATTTTAAAACATGCATTCATTAAGATAATAAATAGTAGATAGTATTAAGATTATACAGTAGAAGTATATCCCGCATTTCAGCTTAAAAAAAAATTCTTTTGTTTTAAAGGGACTGTTGAATTTGTTTCCTAAACTTCAACAGAGAGGTGGACAACTTTATTTCATGAACAGTGCCTCTACAGCTGAATTTTGGTATCAGACTAGAAAGGTGCAAATTTCTTGTACAGCTAATGAAGGAACTGGTGCAAAAATGCAGAATCTAGAACTGATTCTAGTCCAAGCTCAAATTTCAGAAATAATGCATGTGCTTTGTGTACGCATTACTGATGCCAGGGTTTGTTGCTGTGCTTCCAGTCCCGTAACACAGAAGGCGAGGCTCCCTTGAGAGCCGATAATTAAACGATCTGTGGCACTTTTCTGCTTTTCATGGGAGTTAATATTGATACTGATATTCCAGCCAACCTACAGTTTAGGAAATCACTTTTCCTCCCTGTATTTCCAGCTGGATAACGTGGCTCCAGTTCTCTGTCCAAGGCTGAACACCAGCGCTGCTGGAGGGTTTAAAAAGTCCAGGTTCACAAATTCAAACAAGTTACTCAGTCAGCAGCAGAGTATAAAAGACAGAAGATTATTCTTCCATGCACGCCCCCAAAGGTGACCTCAGGGGTCTCTCAGCCCTCCACCTCCTTGGATCCGGCCGCGGTCGCTCCGGACTTGGGGCGAGCACGGCTGCAGGGAGCGGGCACCTGCTGAGGCAAACCATCTTCCCCTCAGGACTAACACTGTACTTCTCTGCCTGTGTGCCGGCGGTGTGGGAGCGAGCAGCGGCAGGGACGGCCGCACCGCAGCCAGCGCCCGCAGGCAGCGCCTGACGGCTCCGCCGCCGGGGCACGGAGGGGGCGGCAGCGCCCGCCGCGCCCCCGTCACCGCCCCGCCTCGGGATAACCGCGGCCCCTCGCGGGGAAGCGTGAGATGTAATTTCCACGGTGCCGGAGGGAAGCGCCGCCGTCCCACAGCCCGCCCCGACCCCGCGGCCGAGAGGGGGAAACACGCACCGGGAGCCGCCCCCAGCCCGGCCGCGGCGGAGCGGGCGCCTCTGGCGCGGCCGGTCCCTCCTGGCGCGCCGTAGCGATGCTGCCGGCGCCGCTGCCCTCGGAGGCTGTTCCCAAGATGGCGGCCGCGCGGGCGGCTCTGCGCGGCCGCGCTCCTGCAGCCGGGTAGGGACCCGCTCCCCTCTCGCGCTGCTCCCGCTCCTCGCTGCGCCCCCGCGCCGCGCACCGGGACCCGCCGCCATGCCGGCCTCGGTGCATGCATGAGAGACGCCGCCGCGCTGGTCTGTGCCGCCGCCGCTGCCGCCATGGAGGAGCCGCCGCCGTCGCCGCCGGGGAGGTCAGTAGGCAGCGCTGGCTCGCGGCGGGGAGCTCCGTGCAGGGAGCGGTGCCGGGCGGGGGCTGCGAGCGCCGGGCCGGGGGTGCACGCTCTGCCTCCGGCCCCTCCGCGCTGCACAACCTGCGGCTGCGGCTGCTGCTGCTTCAGCGCTTCTGCAGAGCGCCCACGGAGCGAGACGGTGCTCCGATAAGAAATCTCTAGTGGCTGCGGTGGGTAAGGCAGTGTTTTGTGGGCGCTTTGCATTTAAAAGCAAATCGTTTCCTTCGCCCCCAGCCTCGCAGCAGTGCGAGCGGGTGTGTCGGGGCACTGCCCGCCCGGGGTCGGGGTCGGGCCGGAGGCTGCGGAGCGGCGGGGGAGCAGCAGCTGGAGCCCGCGGGAGGCTGACCGAGCGTGACCCGCGCTCCTTGACTTGTGAACTGCGGCCATAAAAGCGCTGCCTTCTTGCAAGGCTGTCTCGTGTTTATGGCAGCCGTGATGAAAATCGGGTTCTCTCTGGCGTGCGGGGTCACGGAGTATCGCTGCTGGCAACGCTGCAATCGATAGTTGCAAGAAGATAGAGTTAAAAAAAAAAAAAAAAAAGAAAAAAAGCGAAAGCGTTCACAAAGAAGTGTTGTGATGCCTCAAAGCTTTCTGCAACTGCTGTCACCTCCTGAATGTGCTGACCTGCAGATTGGCTTTTTGCAAGTCTCCATCTGTGCCCTGCTGAGAGATGGGGATGCAAATTACTTTTTGGTTTAGTGTTTCCAGCTGGCTGCAGAAGTATTGCATAAGTCCAAGTTATTAATGCCGTGGCAATTATTTCTCATTTTTAAGTAACATCCTGTTGATGCACTTCACTTCTCACTAGGAGGCACTCAGGAAACATTTTTAAAGCGCTTGTGTGATCAATTAGTATTGTAAGGCAGTAGTCAGGTGCATTGTGTTCCAGGTGTGCTGTGCAAAGTATCTGCTGTCGTGTTGCTGAGACAGTTCTTGAGTATTGTGAGCTGCTGTTTTGTACTGATGGAATAAAAGGGAAGTTGTGATGTGCTCCTGTGTGGGTCAAGGCTCTGGGGTGAACAATGCCTTTTTTAATGTGCATTAGTGATTTGTTTTTCTCTCATGAAAATGCCAAAATCAGAATATATGTAAAATTAGTAGGATTTAACAGAAATATTATGAAATACAAATGCTGCAGGGCAACTGAATTAGTAAGCTTCTAAGCTCCTTTTCAAAGGACTCTCCAATGACTAATACTGCAGGTTAAGCAGAAAATGATTTAAAATAAAGTTTGTACAAGAGCATGACCCTAGACCTGGGCTGTCTTCATGTAGAAGAGTACTCTTCAGAGCCTGAATGGAAAACACCCAGGCATTTCCTGTGCAGGGCCATTTCTGACCTCTGCTGGATTCTGTTTATTACAGGACAGCTTATATGAGTCGGATGTGGGTGTGGATAATGTGGTGACAACTTTACCCAGCAAATGAAAATTGAATTAGCTATTTCAGAGTGAGCTGGTGGGTGGGAAGGGGATGTCTCGAAACAATTAAGCAGCCTTAATTTGTGTAGGGTAGTGCATGTACTCCATCCACTGTGATTCACTTCTGTGTGTGCTTTGTGTCCCAAGTTCACACCTGCTTCTCCGGCTTTATGCAGCACTTGCTTTTACTTTAATGTAATACAAGTAAAGTGTCTGAAGCGTTTTCAAACATGATTACTTTTGATTTACATTTTTAAACCGTCATTAGGTGTTTATTCTTGGGGCTGTGAGGTCAGAATCTTGTTGAAATCAGTTTATTTTGCACAGGCTTGGGCATTTGAAATCCCTTTGATGGCAGATCACTTTTAATCCTCTTTGTAGAGTGTGAATGTGTTCTTATGATAAAGAGTTCTGGCTAGTAGCAAAGTGCATTGCTATAATACATTCTCTTTAAGTTAACTTTAGTTCTGGTGTAGAGGTATCCAGTCATTCTGAATTAGCAATACACCTACATTTGTTTGATAAAGCTTATTGATTTGGTCTTTTGAGACTGCCTGGTGTGAGAAATCTGCTTGTCTTTGTGTGAGGATTCTGTCTCTTGATAGAATATAAATGCAGTGGTAAGTTTTGTAAACTGAAGGCAAACATAATATATATTTATGTTTTTTCTTTTAATTACACAGTCCTTAGTCAAAAGCTTTTGATTGTGAATCCCTCTCCAAAACCACACTGTTTTTCCCAGGTCTTCCTTTCTTTCTTGAAACACACTTTGGTGGGGAGAGAGAGGGGAGACAGCTCTAAAGTGAAAAATGCTCTGGGAAGCTGCGAGCAGATGTTGATTTTGAGGTAGAATTGCACTTTGACCCTTGATAGCATGCAGTGGTTATGGATAAGTGAAAAGATACTGCTGAAAGGTTTAGTGAAGAATTCACATTTAAGTAACAATCCTTAAAACAAATGGAAAGTTTTCAAGCTAAAATGTTTCCGTTTAAATTATTTAGAATACTAATTAAAACAGATGCGTTTGGTGTTTCTTGATTATTACCCATTGGCTTTAAATTTTCCAAGCCCAGTTTTAGGCTTTCCCAAGAATTTTCTGGCACAAAGTCCACTATAGAGAAAAATGAGGCCTTAAGCATGTCCTTTGTTGGGACTTTTCCCTTTGTTTGGGGGCACTGCAAAGGCATGGAGAGCCATAGGGCTACCCTGACTTGTGCCCTGATTGCTTGTAGCCCTCTTTTCTCCTGGCATATATCCAGTGCAAGGGGTGAAGGAAGCACCAAGGCTGTGAGTTAGGTGGAGGCTTCCTCCTTGCTGGAGAACTTGTCAGTAGTCTGTCTATCAGATTTGTTGTCTCTAGGATGACAATGAATTGGGGCTGTCAGTCTGCAGCATCTGTGGTTTGGGGGAAGCCTGAGGTTATGTCATGAATTGTGCTCAACATATTTTCCTGCTTGACAGACTATCTCTATGGCTGATAGTGTATGAGCAGTGAAAGAGTTTATTTTATTAACTTAAGATCATAGCTTCAGTGGGAAAAATTATTTAAGTACATAGGGCTTTGCCATAGCTTTTATTCCCCCCCATGCATTTAAATGAGGTGAGATGTAATCTCTGTTCTACATGTATTGCATTTTCTTGTTTACATGTGCAAGACTGGAATGAATGACTGATTGCTCCACCTACGCACAAACACACATGAAGTGCTGGTTGTGATGTCTTTGGCATTTGTAGCAGTAAGGATTAGTCTGTGCAGTGTGGCTGCTTGGGTTGTTTTTATGTCTGTTAATTAGTGCTGTCTGTGTCAAGGTTGGTTTTACTATTATGTAAGCTAGTGATATTGACCTTTGTGGAATGCAAACTGTGCTGTGATGAAAACAAATCTACTGAATTTCAAGGAAAGCATAAGGGATATGCAGTAATTCTCAGTTCAGGGAGCTAATTGGGATTTTTAGAGGCTTATAAAGATTTGACTTCCATGACAACCACATTTCTTAAATTATATCTAAACCATTCTTTTAAACTGCATCCAAAATATTTAGAAGACAATTTTTCATAGTAGCAACTACTAGTCAATAGTGTGTTGGCCTCTGTCAGTGCAGGAGTCTCAGCTCATTTCTTCAGTTGTGTGGTTGGATTTGCTGTCATCTACGATGTTTATGTTTGCAAAACTGTTAATTTCCTTCAGTTTTATTCTTCCCTCAGATGTTAACTGCACTGATGCTACGTTTAGTCTGTAATTTATCAACTAAATTTTTGAATTAAAAAAAATAACTTAGAAGCTTATTTATTTAAAGAGTTGACAAGGGTCCCATGCTCACTCTTGGCTTACTGCAAATTTAAAGCCAAATGAAAATGTTTGTCTTTAACATCTGAATTTGAGTGTTACTGAATGTTCACTTGTGTCCAGTCCAAGAACCCTGTGTGTAAAGTCACATTAATTTGTCATGGAACCCAATCAGGTTTATTCTGGAGCCAGACAAGATAGGATGTAACTATTGTGCTGATGAATGTCTCCTGCAGTCTTAGGGTAGAAGGAGGAAATTAGTTCTGTTCTGTCTGTGTTCTGCTGATATTCAGTGGTTCTGAGTATCATGTGTTGCTTTCTAATGTGGTGTAAATATATGGTTTATTCTGCCCTTGGCTTACTTGTGCTGCTGATTTACTTGCTTTGCTTTTCCTGAGAGCAGTATTTGGAAGAGTTTTGCCATTTTGGCTGTAGAACATCCATTCAGTAAATGATAACAAGGCCACAGTTACTCATGCCTTGATTACTTCTCAGCCTCACTGTAGAGCTCTCCGTAGGTGTGACCACTGAGGTTTTGGGATGCTCCAAATAGTGTAGAGTACTGAAGTCCCATTGCATTGCACGGATTTTCCAAACATTACAGACAAGAAGTCCAGCATGCTGTGCTCAGACAGCAGCTTCCATTGAAAATCTATTTAACTTTCAATGCTTCACCTTCAGGGTTCTTGTAGATTTTGTCTTTGTCTAAATGATGAACTGAAACTTTGGGATCACAACCAATTGTTAGCTTTTTCTTATCTGGGAATGGAACTTTCTGCCAGAAGAATAGTGTGTGTATGGGAGAGTGGGGGGAGAATGGCTGTTGCAGTTGTTTTTATCTTTTATCACAGGTCTGTGCATTTCCCAGTTTATCACTTTTATGTATGATATATTTATAGTTGAACCTAGCAACCTAACACTCTTTTCCCAATAGTGTGTAACTTTTCCTGGTGTAGCTTAAGTTTTCCAGAAAAGCCATGCAGGTGTGTTAGTACAGATTTTTCATAAATAGTTCTTAATTAAGTATACTTTACTGTGTTGGTGTGTGGCTTGAGACCTTGGGATCTGATCTGTGCAGGTGCCAAGAGCTTAATTGCAGCACTTACCCTTTGGATTGATATTGTACTGTGTAGTGCTCAAACATCATTAGTGAGGAAAGCATATTTCAGAGATCCTTACTTAAAAAAAATCAGTTCAAATTCCCAAATATGAGCTAGCATATAGTTGAGGTTGAAAAAGTAGCACTAAAGGAGAAGCATGGGGTCTGGAATCAATGGATATTTTAACATCAGTAGTTAAGTGAAGAGAGCTGGATACCAGCTGGGCTGGGTAAAGCTCTCTTAGCTCTTGTTTCTACAGTTCTAACCTTTGATCCATTTGCAGCCCCACTTGGCAGGCTTAAACGTGGATGTGGAAACCTAACAAACCCATCAACACTTTCACACTTTATTGCACATTATAGAGCAAGGGTAGAATTAAATATACTTTTTTCTTTTGAAATAAAATATGGCATAGTTTTAATCAAATAATCTATTGGGGGCAAGCTCAGAAATGAATGTCCTGTAAATGCTGTTACCTCATGGTTCAAATCTGGATGAAAATTTATAATAAAAATCCAAGATGGAAAAATTAGTTAAGCTTTCTCTGTTTTCAAATTTGCTGGTAAAAAAGAACAGAAAGTTCTGAGTATTTTTTTTCTGAGATGAGAACACAAAGAACTGCCAAAACTTTTATGAGAGCTCTATTTTATTAATTTTTATACTTATTTCTAGTTGGTATAACTTGCAGAAGAAAAATTACTTCTGTAGATCATTTAAATGTGTCTCAGTAGTGCTTATCACTACTTACTATGAAAAGATATGATGAATACTACTTAGCATTGTGCTTAATTTATTCTTCAATCAATGTTTGACAGTTTCTTCTTTTGAGGTTTACCATGTTGTTCTAATCAGCCAAAAGGTGCTTCAATTCCTTACCACTCTTTCAGTAGCTTTGGTTAGATTTTTCTGTGACATTGTCTTTCCGTTGTAAATATAGTAAGCACATATAGAAGCTTCTGCCCTGGAATATAGGAGAAATTTGGGAAAAGTGCCAAAGTAGCAGTAATTTGCAGAACTGACTCTCGTGGCTTCCAGATCTTGAGAAGGAGAAAATTCTGTTAAAATTTTTCTGTTAAACTAAAATCTGCTAGTAAGTACATTAGTGCTCTAAGGAAATTTGTGATGCCCAGTCAGACATGTGCTTGAGGTCTACTGTAGAAATGAAGTGTGTTCACACTTGCTGGGTCCTTCCATTCTAATTAAACAGCTTAATTGAGAGTTACCAAGGAGGAAAAGTTGTTGCTGGGTCAATTACAGTTTAACTGTTTAGCTCAAAGCTGTACATTAGTCTTTTCCCAAGTAATGACTTTTATTTTGTCCTTGGTGGTTTCTGGAGAAACTGTGGTGGTTTTCTCGCAGTGAACTCTCGCTCCAAACCGCTGTTTGTGTTGCAGCTGAAATACTTGCTTTATATTGCTTCCTTAGTTGATGTGGAATTTATTGTACTTGGTTCTTAGCTGTTAGCAGGGCTGTTGTAGTGTAAACCCGTAGTGTGCAGTGGGTGGTGCAGGTTTCATAGCAGCCTTGAGTGCCCTCATTTGTGCAGCCCTGCTAAAGCTTAGCTTTCAAAGAGAAACAAGGTGTAAATCGTGAACAAAGCAGGGTTTTTCAAGGGTTTCTGTTACATCCTGACAATTCCCTAATGAAGTTTTAGTGTTTCTGTCGTTATTCCTATGCTCACACTCCCTTGTTCATAGGTTAATTTATAAGAAAGCTACTGGAATTATGTAATCAATCAGTTCTTGATGGTTACACCAGTATCACCTTAAGCATTTTCCTGCCCAAGTATTTTGCTTTTATTGTTGCTGCAAGTAAAAATCTGCATTAGTTTGTGGCTAACTTAGCTAAAAATGACTGTTCTCATCTCCTAACATCCCTCTCTTGCCCTCCCTCAATGAGGAATGCCTGCCACATGGAACTTGCTAGTGTGACATTAAGTACATTTAGCTGCCTAATCAAAATTAAAGTGGCTGAAGTTGGAAAAATCCTGCTAACAAAGGCATTCCAGCTAAGCTGGATTGTTTTGTCAGCACCAGTGAAGAGCCAGGGTTGGTACTTTAGGTTACACCTGTGCATCTTGGGTGCAGGTGACTTCTGGCAAAGTGTCTGGAAAGCAGAAAGGACAGACGGTCATGTAAAATTGCTTCATGTGCAGCCAGAAGAGAGTTACTGAGGACACCAATTCACTTAACACTCAGCAGGTTGCCGTCTTCACCCTGGTGTCTCTACAAGAGAATGCCAGGGTGAATGCCTCAGGAAGGATGTAGGGGAGGAGCTTGGCTGTCCCGTCGCTGTGGGGTTTTTGCCTGTGGGTGTTGATCTGACAGGTAAATGGTGCACCAAAAGCCAATGGGTTTGCTCACTGTCAGGTTGGTGATTGAGGTCACGATTGTTGCCTTCTGTGCAGAAGGGATGGCAAAAGGGGCAGGGATGTGCAACCTGGGAAGCAAAAAGTGCTCTGGAACAGATTCCCCTTTTTACTGTGTCATGTTACCATGCCTGTAGTGTTGGTAATTTCTGAGGGTCTTCACTGTAAAAAGTTGTGTGAATAGCTTTATATTGCATAATTGATTTTTTTTTTAATATTGCTTCCTTTTTTACACTTACAAGTGTCTTTGCTGTAAGCTGTTTTAATGCAAACTTAGATTCTATAGGATTTGCATATGTAGGCATACTAGATGAAAGATGCAAGTGCTTTTTTGAATTTTGTGTCAGGAGTAAATGGTGAAATTACTGTCTGTTATAAATAAATTCTTTGCTCTCCTTTACTCCTGTCCAGGTAGCTTTTCCCCCCCAGTATGCTGGCTGTTCATTCCTAGACTGCAGAGATAAATGATCACATATCCTGCCTTCCCTTGATTCCTCTGGGAGAAAAAAATTGTAGCTATGTACAGCTGCATTTGAATTCAAGTATTTATTAAAACTGAAATTTTTATGCTGATACTGTATCTTCTTTAAAACATAATTTGAAATTTGAAATTTCCTTCCTGTAAGTGCTGTGCCAGACTTAAACAGGGTGCATATAGCAAAAAAATACAGCTTCATTTGTACATACGGTGTGCAAATTCCTGCTGTGCTGCAATAAAAAATGTAATTAAAAAAACCCAACAAGATCTTTTCCTTGCCTTCTACTGAAGACTTCCTTTTGCTGCCCTTAGGGCAATTTATAGTAAATGCAGTAGCATCAAACACTTCATTTTTGTATTCACACATAAATGAAGATCTTTGAAAATACCTTATCCAAAGCTTTTAGTTGGATTTTTAGTTGCTTCTGCTTTCAGTTCAGCAACCTTTCAGAACCATGTCCATTTATTTGAGCTTACAGCTTCCCTCAGAACTTAATTTTAAAAAGTGGTTAAAATACAGGGGTGCAAGATGCTTTCCTAATGTTGGAATGTAACATTGTGTTTACACCAGGTAGCTGTCCTGTACTGTAGCAGAACTTCAGGTTTTTCCATCTTCTTTTCCTGATTAGGTTATCTAATCCTCAGTCTTTGATACCCAAGGTGCTACTACTGATTGTTTAGTGAAGTTCCTTCCTTGATCTGTTGGTCCAAGACTACCATTATTCTTATTATTATTACCAGTATTCTTACTGCCAGTATTCTCTTCTGCAACAAAATGAAACCTAGTACTGCCCTAAAGAAACTGGAGCTTCTGATTCCAGTTTTGTTGTGTGTGGTGTTTAGCAGCATCGACTGAATACTTCATAATTTTTCTGTTTTCACAGGTGCAAAGATGGGTATCTAAAAATTCTGTTTGCTTTTTGTATTACCAGCAGCTGTTGGGTGATGACAGTTCTTGTCAGAATACTGCTTGAAATAGACTGGTTGCAACTACCTTTAGGGAGAGCTACCTTAACTTTAACAAGATGTGTTTGGCAGTGTGTAGTGCCTGTGTTTTCTGCTGCTTTTGCTGACTGGGACTGTGCTTTACTAAGAACGGACTAATGTAGCTTTGTCTTTCTGCATTAGTTATCCAGCTGAATCTGAGTTAAGGAGTATCTATTTGAAAAACAGACACTTTGCTTTTAAAACAAAGCCACTGAATGTCAAGAGCTGGTACTTGGTAATTTGGGGCTGGACCCTGTGAAGATATTGCAGTTCTTTGTATGAAAGTGGCAGGGTGCTGTAAGAAGTGTTGAGAAAGAGCCTTGCTGATTCCTGCACGGTGTGATGTCTTTGAAGCTGCAGGAGGCTGTTTACAGCAGCAGTGTCTGGAGCGCACAGCTTCCAGACCATTGTGTGAGTGATGATCCTGGCTCCTGTGTGGTAACTGCATAACTCAAACTTATTGCCATGCGCTTGCAGTCCAGTCCATTGACCTCTGCTGCTCTGATCCCCAGCAGGCTTTTAGCCTGCCTGTGGGATGATGAGCAATGGCTATCCTGAGTTCATTATCTAAGTGCCTGATGTATTTGAACTCCTGCTTGTGACGAGGGTAGCTGGTAGAAGGGACCAGTAAAGAGATGTTTTCCCCCGTATAGCTGTCAAAGTTTTTAGGATGATCTCTCATTAATGGCTGTTACAAACTTTGGAAGTTTGCATGATACTTCAGGAAACTGCAAAATTTTGTGCTGGTTAAAAATCATATTCCTCCTACTTCAGCCTAATGACTGTAACGTTCCTCTGTGATCCTCAGTGGTCTTTTCATTCGCTAATTGTGATAAATTAATGTATTTTTCCAAAGGTTGTGGCCTTTATCAGTACTTGCCAGACTTTTTTTTCCCTGCCCTGCTGCTTCAAATTTCATGCTTTAATTTCTGTCCCCCCTTCCTATTTTTGTTTGCAGGCCTTTGAAAATCTAGAAGAATTATCGTGATTTTCATTACTGAGCTGGACTTGTAGATACATTGCCATCACTTTTATTTAGCTAGAAAAGAAAAGAAAAATCCTGTTGTCATCCAGAAGTGCAAATTAAAAAAATTATGTATTCTGTCTTTTCAGCTTCTGAAAATATGGAATACCCCCTGTTGTAACATACAGTAGTTACTTTTGGAAACATTCTCAGTTTGTTGGGGTTTTTTTGGTGCATTTCAGAGCTGTCAAAGTGTTTTGCTTTGGTTGTTGTTATTATCATACTGCTCTTAAAACTTTTGCAATATTTGTGTTTTATGCATCCTGTCTACAGTCTTTCTTATATACCAAGGGTAAATTTCCAAGAGGTATTTTTCTCATGAAAATTGAGACTGGAAACCTGTAAATAGAATATGAAAATTATGCACTTCTAGCTTTCCTAGTAGGGATTTGGTTTAGGCTTCTATTGGCAAATAGTAACTGCATTTGTCACATTTCTGGCTTTCACTTTCTGTATGTAAGCCTGATTAGGATTTGGATGGTTCTCACTGGCTGTGGGGGAGAAAACCTGCATATCTTGGTAGCTAAGAAGAAATTAGCCTTGATTAATGTTTCTCAACCCTGGTTGCAACAGTATTTAGGAACCAACAATTCTGTCTAATAACCAGCACTATAATCTGATTCAAGTTTGCCAGCACTGCGTTTTAGAGATTGGCAGGTTTAATTATTCTATGGTTTGTTCCTGACGGTAAGATGGTAAATAACACACAAACATTGCAAATGCTGTGTCAGTAATCTGTAAAACCATAACTGATTTAAGTACTAGAGTGTTGCTGATGAAGATCATATATGTCTGGTGTTGTCTGGAATAGGAAAATTGATCCTAGCATGTCAAAGCTGATGTAGCTGCTTTAGCTCAGACCCTGTATATTTAGTGCATTGTTTTACCATAAGGTTTGCACTGGTGAAACTGATTCATTGCGTTAATTGACACTGATTTGAGGTCTGAGTTGAGGTATAGGCTTTGCACACAAACCCAAAACTGAGTATGCTGGCTTTTTAAAACTTGCTTTGCAACCTGTGCCTTTCTCTGTCTAAGCAGACCAGCCAGCTTTGGTTAGATCATCTCCCCAGCTGCTAACAAGACTGCATCTGTTGTTACGAATGAGAGCATGATTGCTGGTTTTGTGATATGATTTCAAGTGCTGCATGTTTTGTGATGTCTGCTGTGCTTCTTATCAAAGAACATCTTACTAAATTACCCAGCAAAAATGGTTGAATGTTAAGTAAGTCATAATGGATGCTGCTGTATAGGTATGTATGTGATTCAGGTGTGAAGTTGGAGGGTAGTTTGGATACTTCTGGCATTCATGCCCTCTCATCAAACATAGCAAGAAACAAACAAGGCAGAATTATAGAATAATTTAGGTTGATACAGACCTCTAAGGTTGAGTCCGACTGTAAAGTAACAGATTCAAGTCCACCAATAGACTGTGTCCTGTAAGGGCCCCATCTACAGATCTTTCAAGTGCCTCCAGAGATAGAGACCAAAATAACCTAAAGTTCTTTAAAGATCGCTTATTTTGGCTTGGTGGAGAGGTTTGATCATTAAGTTTTTTAAAGAGGTTGCTTACTTATAAACAGAAGGAAAACACTGTTTCCACTGGTCTTCCCTAATGAGGTAACTTGTCCTAGTTTAAAACTGCCTTGGAGACCTAACGTGAGTGCTTGCAGGATCTGTTCTGCCAGACTCTGCAAGAGCATCAGCACTCCACCCTGTGCCTTGCCAGGCCAGTGAGATCACTGAAAAAATAAATGGCTCCATAAGCGCTGGAACTAATGACTTCTGTTTTATGTGGTTTAGTCTCTTGTGGTTGATTTGTCTTTGGCAAGATCAGAGGGGTGTTCTCTGCCTGTTTTGCAGTAGGGCTGTTTGCAAACATTCTCAGAAATAAAGCTCTTCTGGTGTCCCAAAAGATGTAAACTTGAATTCTATTTTCCCAGCTCAACGCTTGCAAGATCCATTTCTCCTACTCATCCACCTATTTTCACAAGATCTGTAGGAACAATTGTAAGACTTATTTTTTATATTTGGACAGTGGAGGTTGGTTAAATCACATTGCTGAGACACAGTAGCAGCATGGTGTCCCAAGGCAAGGAAACCAGACTAAAAGTATTGGTGATTTTGTGTGGTTGTCACTGTGACCAGATTGTAGGGCACCCCTAAGACTGCAGGTGGTGCTGGGGTACCACCTGGGTCATTCTTATTGGGTAACCAATAGAGTTTATCTGCAGCAGTTGGTGAACTTGCCTGCTGCCTTCTCAAAGCTGAAGTGGTAGAGTGAGAAGAGTAAAGAATATTTCATGCACTAAGTGTTTCTGTGGCTTTGTAGAGAACATAACTGTTCTGCATGCTAAAGTATTTATTTCTGTTTATAGCTAAAGATCAAGAAAACAACAGTTTTTGTATTGTTTTTGTTTTGCTAGCCTTACGGCTGTTCTACTAGCTGTCAATATTCTGGCATACTTCTTGCTGCAGTAACTCAGACTCATTTCACTAGAGTTATGAGTGACATTCCTTGTATGCCCCTAAAATAGTAGCAAGTAAAATATAATTTGTGATTTGAATGCAATTGAAGTTATCAGATACTGATGCTATCTTGCACTGATTTAGATTGACTATTTCTTTGCCTCAGTGTCTTTTACTAGAGTCAAGAGTCGCTGAGAGTTCTGTAGAGTTGTTATTTGCACACTTGCTTCAGAAATAAGTGAGGGAAGAGAGGCAAACCATTTCTTTTTTTCCTTTGAAAATGGTGTGTGTTCTCCCTGATACGTGTTTAAGCAAGAGAATTCCACGTATAGCACCACTGGGGAATAATAGTATTTATTTATGATCTTAATGGTATTCTTGATCTTAAAATCTGTGAAAAATACTTTCAGATCTCCTATGCTAGATAAAAGTTTTGTCAAGGGCAGGAGAGTGATTTTAGAAGTTGCCTTTGTGGTATGAGGGGTTTAGAGGGTGGAGGATGGAAGAGAAGACCTCTGCTGTTGTCCCTGCTACTGATTATATTAAATGTCTTGCATTATCTTTGTATGTCTGAATCTTTGTTTATTTCATGCATCTCTTAGTTTAGGCTTGCCACAAGTTTTTTCAGGAAGAGACATATATGTGTATGTTTACATTGTGTTCTTCTAGTGACACTGCCTATACCATCCTCTTTGTATGTTGGCTGTTATTTATTTGACTGGAAACTTATCCTTAGGGATATGAAAAAAATTGGGGTAAGTGTACATGGATGTGACAATAAAATAGAGAAAGTTGATTGTGGTTGTGATTTTTAGATGAATTGGCTTTTTAAACAGATATTGCAAGTAAAATGTCTTTTTCTTGATTGTAATGGTTTATCATATTCTCTGCAGGAAAGAGTGCAAATCAGGAGATGCTACTTCCAAGATCTCTGAATCTGACCCTGAGGAATTATCAGATGAAGCAAGTGCTGACACTTTCTATGGCGCTTCTCCCCCCAGTACACCCCGCCAGATGAAGCGTATGTCAACAAAGCATCAGAAAAATAATGTCAGCAGACCTGCTGGCCGCTCCTCTTCGAAAGGTAGGTGTGGTGCCTTGGATTTTCCCTAAAATGCCTCTTGTTACCTGGTGGAGGTACACTTATACAGAAGGTGGAGCTGGATATATACACTTATAAACTTAAACAGAAGGTGGAGCTGGATACTGGCATACAGAGAAAGAACACGAGGCAGCTGGTATGAATTGCAGCAAGGGAAGGCTCTTGGGTATTAGAAGAAAAATTTTGCTATGAGAGTGCTTAAACAGTGAAATTTACTAGAGGGATTGTTGGCTTGTGGAATCTCTATCTTCGGAGATTTCTAAAACAGAATGGTTAAAATCATGAGCAGGTTAAAGTAGTTTTGAAATAAACCCAATTTTGGGCAGAAAGTTGGAAAAAATTACTTTCTAAAGTATTTTTAATCACTTTTTTCTGCGATTCTGTGATCTGTAGTAATGGTGTAGTTGCTTTTCTGCTCAGTTTTCATGTTCTGAAGCACTTCACAGGCTGTTTATTACAAAATACAATTTTTAGGGATTATTCTTTACTCTTTAATGTCAGTGAATCAAAGTGTAGTTACTTCTGCTTGCTTCTGATGCTTTAGTGTAAGGAGATGAAGGGGGAAAACCCATACTTGATATGCATTTTTTCCCTAATGTTGCTAGGCAATGGTACCACATAATAAAACCTTTTAGCCTAAAGTGATTTGCATGGGTGCAAAAAAGCCATTTAAGATTGTATGTTCAATGTTTTCTTACAGTATACAACTAGGTTTTTGTGGGTTTGTTTTGTTGTTTGTTTAATATATTTTTAAACAAATAACAAACTATGTCAGACAATTATTTGCCAGAGTTATGGCAGCTTGACTATTACTAGTTAATGTTTTGGAAGCAATTTTTTAAATTGCTTCACTTGAAACAAGGAAATATTAGAGTGTATAGCAAGGGTAACATTTTTGAGGTAAAATGTAGGGAAGAAGAAGGTGAATTGTTTGGGATGAATAAGGGAATATAGTAAATTCTTTGGTTGTGTAGGGCTGTAGAATGTAAGTTCGTAATAAAAGAAGGGCCAATACAAACATTTTCCAAAGCTTCTATTTCCCTTTCCCTTCATGCAACCTCCAAATAGCATCACTGAAGAGAACATTCACCAAAATTTCTCTTCCTTATATGAAAATACAGAAAAATCCTGTTACTATTGCCAGTTAACTGTAGGCATTAGAACTATTAAGCCTCTTTAACTTTGCTAAAAGGCACATTTAAAAGCCAGTAAAATTCTTCTGTTGCAACATTAACTCTATTTTAACCCTGTATATAGTGGTTGTGTAAACTTTTCATGTTTCTGGTGATTTTTTTTTTTGGTTTTTTTTTTTTCATTATGTGCTTTAAAAAAAAGTTAGTTTCTAAACAGAGACATCGTGATACCTAAGAAATATAATGTATTATATTTCATTGTTAGCCTTTGCTTCTGAGTACATGTGGGAAGATTGAGACCTTTATGAGAAACAAGGAGTTGTTGTTTATCCCTGCTTACAGATTTAGAGTTTTTGGAGCGCAGTCTTTCTATTTGTGAGGGGAATGGTTCTTACTTCTGGTATGATAATATCCTTTTCTTTGTTCTCATGAGTATCTTAAAATATGTTTGAGGTTTTTTTCCCTGATTAATTGGATAGTGTTGTGTAAAGTATCTTTTTCTGGAAAGTTCATGGTTGTTTGTTTTTTTTTTTTTTTTTTACTTTACCTATGTGTAACATCTCAGAACAGTTATTTTGTATTATGAAGAGGAAAAAAAGCCACACCAAAACCTTGTGGAGTAGTTTGTTGACCTTGAATGTGTATGGATATGCTCTTACTGAGCTTGAATGGCTATACTTCAGTAAGAGAAGTCTATCAGAGGTTGGTTGGATGTAACTAATCATAATAAAAATAAATTTGAAATAACTTTTTAGATGTTTACAAATAAGGTTTAAGGTATCTTTATTTAGATAACTGAAAGGATTTTGAGAATTAGGAGCTCGGCTTACTTGTGCATCTGGTACTTGGTTGTTTAATTTCTGTCACACCATGTTTGTTGGCATACTCAAGATGACACTTCTCTAAGGTCCTTTCTGCAAAAAAAGGTAAAGCGAGAGAAAAAGAAAATATCCTTTGGTTTAGGGTATAGTAGTGGTAATTTCTAATAGTCAAACTACATTTTACTTCTATCCATGCCTGTTTTATTGATATTAAACATTTTTATGCTCAACCTAAGAAAAGTGATTGGGAACTGAACTGAAATATGCTTGTTTTTGTTGCTGCAGTCACGTTCTTTTTTCTTTGCTTACAGAAAAGATGAGTGTGCCATCTCAGTCTTTGCATAAAGACAATGGGAAAACCATTGAGAATGTGGAAGAGCACAGCTATAAACAAGGGAAAAAGATCAGAGATGCCCTAAGGACAACAGAACGAGATCACAAGAAAAATGTGCAGTGCTCATTTATGTTAGACTCAGTTGGTGGCTCTCTGCCAAAAAAACCAATTCCAGATGTTGATCTCAATAAGCCTTACCTCAGCCTTGGCTGTAGCCATGCTAAGCTTCCAGTCTCTGTGCCCATGCCAATACCCAGAACTACACGCCAGACTTCTAGGACTGATTGCCCGGCAGACCGGTTAAAATTCTTTGAAACCCTCCGGCTTTTGTTAAAACTTACCTCAGTCTCGAAGAAAAAGGACAGGGAACAGAGAGGACAGGAAAACACCTCCTCTGTCTGGTTGAACCGCTCCAATGAGCTGATCTGGCTGGAGCTGCAAGCTTGGCATGCTGGCCGGAGCATTAATGACCAAGATCTCTATCTCTATGCAGCCCGTCAAGCTATCCCCGATATCATCAATGAAATCCTCACCTTCAAAGTGGACTATGGAAACTTCTCCTCTGTAAAAAATGGAGCCAGTCTCAATGGTACTTCAGGAGAAGGGGTTTGCAAATCAAGACATGGAACTAGTGCTTTGGGTTACTCGAGTTATCATGAACACCTCCATCGGCAGCGGGTCTCATTTGAGCAGGTAAAGCGAATAATGGAGCTGCTGGAGTACATAGAAGCACTTTATCCGTCTCTGCAGGCTCTTCAAAAGGACTACGAAAAATATGCTGCAAAGGACTTCCAAGACAGGGTGCAGGCACTCTGTCTATGGTTAAATATTACAAAAGACTTAAACCAGAAACTAAGGATTATGGGGACTGTACTGGGCATCAAAAATCTGTCTGACATTGGCTGGCCAGTGTTTGAAATTCCTTCTCCTCGACTGTCTAAGGACAATGATCCAGATCATGAAGACATTGATAGGGAAGTAGAAGTAAAGGAGTCCTCAGGAACATGCACAGAAGAGAGTGATGGTGAAGAACAAATCTCTGAGGAGAATGTTGAGGAACTTAGACAAGCCATCAAGAACAATTTTACTAATAAGCCAAATTTTGACTTTCAGGACCATTTTTCAAGGAGGCTTGATAGGCTTGAATCTGAGGATGACTCTACTTCCTGGGTTATTCCAGAATGCAGCGCTGAGGGAAGCTGCAGCCAGCACTGTTTGACCTCTATTTACAGGCCGTTTGTTGATAAAGCACTGAAGCAAATGGGGTTGAGGAAACTAATTTTAAGACTGCACAAGCTAATGCATGGTTCATTGCAAAGGGCGCGTATGGCGTTAGTAAGGAGTGATCACCAGCTGGAGGTAGGTTACTAGTGTAAATGGATTACAGGAGCACCTCCTTGCTGTGTCGTTCCTAGCTGAAAATGTAGGAATTGGGATCTTATCAACATTTTGGTTGCTTAGTTGGTTTTTGAAAAACAGTGTCTATTATGATTAGTAGCCTGGTTCTCCTTCCGTGGAAATGAATCTGTCGTTTGACTGAATTTGTGTGAAGCCCAAACTAGTTCTCTGTTCTTGCTTGTAATTGAAATTACATTTTTGTGATAACATTTTTGTTCATTATGTTTTCTAATGTCTAAATCAACAAGTCAGAAAAATCATTGTGGAAAATCAGGCACAACAGTTGAATTTGAGAAAAATCAGCTATGGAGGTGGCAATTTTTCTTGTCTTCAAGACTGGATGTTTTTCTGCAAGACATTCTTTATAAAAATGTCACTATAGTTTTTTTTTGGTGGTTTTTCTCGTCTACACAAATGAAGTACTGTGATGGCACATTATGCTTGAAGAGAGATGGGATAAATGAATGGACTCAACCTTGAAATCTGTGAAAACAAGTCATGTTAGTGTTGCATTCTTTAGCTGGCTTTCACCTGAATTATTGTTTTTCTTTGGGTCATTTAATATTCTTAATTAAGAATGACTGAGTTAATAAAACCAATGTAGGAATTAAGCAGTAAGTGAAGGACAGTAGTTTCATATTGTCAAGTGTGGTCACTAAATTTTTCAGTGCAGAGTATTGTTTCTTAATATGAACTGTTATCTAACTTTTAGGCATTTTTATGCTAGGAAAATTGGTGGTAAGGATTACTCCTTGGTAAAGGGGCACTGAGAATTCTGGACAAAGGCATGTCTTAGCCAACAGGCCCATTATGATATGGATACCATATGTGGTCTTCAAAATGTTGCAGATCTCTTAATGTTGACTGTCACATTTGTGAAAGGAATAAGAATTGTTGATCTCCCTTAGAAGTTATTTTTTTAGGATGGATAAATTTATAAATATAAAGCTATTTAATTTGAAAGCTTTTTATTTGTACTGTTACTAGTGTAGAGATTACTGTAGAAATTAGGTTGTTAGTTTAAATTTTATTTATTCTCTAATTGGTTTCAGCTTGTGTTTTAGAAAATTTTTATTAGAAATGTGTGAACATTTCCTTAGAGTCAACTGCCTAAGCAAAACTTGCAGGTTATCTTGTTACAGTAACCAAAAGCACCCCCAAGCCATGTACACTTAGGAAAGTTCAGCTTAATATATAGGTTGAAGTAAATTTAAAAAAATCAAAGTAAGACATAATATAGGGGGTATTGAAAATGGACTTTAAATATATTTTTGGAACTGCTAAATACCTCAAAAGTTTTGACTGCATAAGGGTTTTTAAAACAAGTTAATGAAACATTAGGTAGCTAGAATTTTTGCTTCAGCTTCACAGAATTAGACTTTCTAGTAATGAAGTGTTGGATGATTTTATAAGATGTAAGGTTAATCTTTTCTCCCTTCTCTACCCTTGTGACTACTTTGAATGTTCATTTTCAGTAATTATTACCTTTATTCTCTTTTAAGTAATGGTTTTTAGTGAAGGTGAATGTTATATATATATATATATATATATATATATAAAATGTAAACTTCTTTCCTGCACCCACATTTGAAGGACGTTACCAGAGTTTTTTGTGGAAAAAAACCACAAACAACTCTGTCAGAATTGTGGTACTTCAGCAAAAGATGACTTTATACTAAAATGGAAGAGATAGGTTTCAATGGCTTGGTTTTTGCCTCTGACAGAACTTTGAATGTAGTGTCTTTTTTTAGTGCAGTTCAGTTTGGTATTTGTATGCAGACAGAGTTGTTAGTATTCTAATATTTAATCTTTATTGTTTCTGTTACTTGACTCTGTGTTTATGTGTATCCTTCTAAGTCTCTGGACATACTTTTGTTTCTATTGTTGCTTAAACAGTGTCTAAAACACATCTAAAATGTGCTTTTTGGATTCTTCCGCTGTATACATTTTATTGCTCATTTCATCCTAAATATGTGTAAATCTTTATACATATTCCTGGTCTTAATGTTTTCTAAAACATGTTTGATTCCTCTGTAGGCTCTGATACTTTAACAGGGCTCTAGGCATTATAGAGTCCATTCTGTATAGAAGTTGTACAATTTCATTCTTGGTGAAGATGGATACTATTTCTAACTTAGCATATGAGATCAGATATTATTTTAATAGAATGTATTTAAGCTTGTGTACCCTGTTTGTTGTTTATTCAACTGGCTGCAATTTGGAGTATTGTTTTTTGAATGCTCTCAATAAATGGCTTGGAGTTTTTCTTGAGGTTTTTATAAGAAATATTTGAAATACTTCAGATTGGGCCTGCAGAAGATTCAGATTAGTCAGATTGAAAAATAAAAGTTTAGGTGTCTAGTACTAAGCCCTAATGTCATTTACTGTTATCCTTGATGCTAGAAAAGAATATTGCAAATTTATTCAATTGGGCCATGTAATTCTTGCTTATAGACTAGTTCTTTAATATTTTTATAGGAACTGAATTTCCCTAAACTATATTTGCATCACCATGAGTATTGTATCTCTTAAGGGCTTTTTTGTACTGTGGAAGTGTAGTATTTTCATGATCTGTTTGTTAATGAAAACTTCTTGTATAAAGATCTTTAGCTCTAATGCTATTCTAGTGCTATATGTTCCTTTTAAACAGAGTAAAAAGAAGACACTAACATTCCATTTAAAAAGATGTGTTTATAAATATGTGCTTTAATTTTCTGCTAGATTATGAGTTTAAAAGGTTTTTAAAACTTTCTAGGCAGTAGTTTTATCATTTTTCATTACCTTACTTTAATTACTGGTAATGTTCTTCTCCCATTTGTAGTGATGTTATTTAAATTTGGTTGAAGAAAAACCTAGAAAATGCTAGTTATGTCTACTGTATGAATGAAGGATATTCAGATGTCATAGTTAGCAGCTGAGAAATGAGAATAAGAATAAAGCAAACTTAATTTGAAACATCTTATCCTTAAATGATATCTAGTGTGTTGCTATCTTTAGGAGCTACACGTTCTGTTGTCCAGCTTTTTTTTCTGAACTAAACCACAGAGAACCTCCATGTACAGCCTTGCTTAGAAGGTTATCACGAGGTATATAGCTTAGATTTCTAGGATGTTTATTTCATAGTTACATTTTCGGTACCTTGGCTTAGTTTAGCTAGTGACATTTTTTTGAATATTGCATTCATTTACAATGTGGAGTTTTATGTTAATATATGCATTATGTATTTGAAAAGGAATGAGGTTATGTACCTGATGTAGCTTAGTGTACACTTGTTTCTCTAGATAATGTCATAACAGAAACATAAAGTAAGTGGTTTTGTTCATTCCAAAGGGTCCATAGTTGCTTTTCCTGGGACTGATGATCCTTAAAAAAAAAGTTAACATAAAAATCTCCCAATGATATAAACTTGAAACTTGAGTGGTTGACTTGCCAGCTAATATACTTTTACCTTTTAAAAGCATACTTCTGTGCATGCTATTTTAAACAAATCCAAAATCCTAAAGACTTTTAAGGTTCCTTTTCATGATACCTATTTTTTGTTACAGTTTTCAGAATTTCCAGATCCCATGTTGTGTTCAGATTATGTGCAGTTACTAAATTTCCCACCTTGCTGCGAGCAAAAATGCAGTGCTGTATCATGGGAGGAGTTGAAATCCATGGATTTGCCATCTTTTGAACCGGCATTCTTGGTTCTCTGCCGGGTCCTGCTCAATGTTATCCATGAATGTCTCAAGCTGAGGTTGGAACAAAGACCTGCTGGGGAACCATCTCTTTTGAGTATTAAACAGGTTTGCTTCAATTTCTTTTTTCATATGTATTTCCTGTTTGAAATATTTTGTCATTTCATTATGATACGTCAGTTTAAAGAGGATTAGTGTAAGAAATTACAATGTATAATTATGTAATGAGTTTTGTAAATAGTCTTGTATGTTATATGTAGATCTGCTTTTTGCATAATAAATAACTAGTCTTGTAGCTCTCTGATTTAGGCTTCCATATCGAAACTGGTGATTAAAAATATTATTAGCCTACAGAAATAGACGGTATTGGTTCCATTTGCATTATAAGCTATAAAATCTGCTCTAGCACATCTTCCTCTGTTTGGGTTTCTTAGGCAATGTAAGTAGTTTTAAGGGTCTGTATTTCTCCTTTTTTCTTTGATTTGATTTTTTTTCTCTTGTGAATGTAAGACATCTGCTAATGTGCAGTAGTTGCATAGTGAAAGTTAATTGAGAAGAAAAATGAAATAAAAAATTAATCTTCCCCAACCTAGCGTATTATTTTCTGTGCGTAGTGACCCAAGACTGTCAGTCTTGCCACTGGTTGGTAGTATTGTATAAGGATTTATTTTCTGGAGGCTGTCAGGTACAATGAAGGCTGTGTAGATCAATGCCAGTTTTCAAACTGTAGTCTAGGACCTACTAAATTAATTTGATGTCCCTACATCCTGGCAAGCATAACCAAATCAGGGTTTTATCAGATGATCTCTAGGAGTAAACATCTAAATAAGCTCTTGGACTGATTATGATCTCACATCCCAGTTACTTGCTGATCCAAAATCCATTGCTGTGTTACTTTGTGGTCCCAAATAAATTTGTCCTCTCTTCCTTCCTGCCCTATGCTCTCCCTTGTTCTCCCCATTGATTGAAGCCTATAATTTCAGCCTTAAGAGTCACAGAGTAATCTGCTGCATAGCATGCTCTTTTTATTAAGCACAGTGTATCCTTCAGAAACAGGGGTGATTTTGTTTTTTCCCCCGTAGCATTTTGTGTGCTCCTTCTGGACTCCAAGTTGAGTAAAAATTACACTTTCCTCCTGGAAAACAATATGTTTGTACCAGACTGTTTTGGTGGTGGATACTGCCTTACTAATGACACTGAAAAAATGAATTCAACTCAGCAAATGCTTCCTGTCCCACATAATATTTCTGAATAGGCAAGGGAGGTGTGGAGGATGTTTTGCAAATAGACCTGTTTGTTTCCTGAAGAATTATAATTCCTAAAATCTTCATGAAGCTGAAGAGTCCAGGAGTCTGTGTTATTCTGCAAGTCCACAGAGTATTACAGAATTACAGAGAAGACTGGATTAGAAATACTCTGGTCCAACCTTCTGGAAGCTGGTTCCTACAATTAATTGATCCCCAAATTAGGTTATTTTATTATCATGTGAGAGCATTGCCAGCAGGTTGAGGGAGGTGATTCTGCCCCTCTACTCAAGCCCTAGTGAGGTGCATCAGGGCTGCTGTATCCAGTTTTGAGCTCCTCAGTACAAGAGAGACATGGAGCTCCTGGACTGGCTCCAGTGGAGGACAAGGATGATTAGGGACTTGGAACATCTCTCCTGTGAGGAAAGGCTGAGGGAGTTGGGCCTGTTCAGCCATGAGAAGAGACAGCTGAGAGGGGACCTCATCAATGTCCTGCATCACGCTCTCTAGCCCTCAGAAGCTGACCATCTGAAATATGATCAACTCACCTGTCTTCAGTCATGCTGCTCTCCTGGCCACTGGGCAGGGATGCAAAACTTGTACACAACTCAAGACAGCTGGGCCATCTTAACTGCAGACATAAGATTTTTCAATTCTTTCAAGATATTATTCAGGGAGGTGAGCTGGTGCTACAGCACAGTGTTCTGGGAGTGGCACTGCTCCACTTCCTTCTGTTAGATGGTCTTGATTGTTCTTTTTATGCCAGTAGCACAGCAGAGTCTGTTTTTTGTAGTGATTGACCTAGTGAATCTTATTTGAGGCACTGAGACCTTTAAGTGTCTCTTACTTGTTGATACCATTGGAAATATGTAGCAGTGCTGTGTGAACGTATCAGGCATGGTAGTCTTGTTACTCAACTTTTTCAAGGTGACATTAAATTTTTGTATTACTAGCAAGTCAATTGTATTAAAAAATTAATATGATTTTCAATAAAAAGTATATACACAAAAAGAAAACTAACTCAGGTTATATGTCTCTTACAATGTGCCTTTTCTGCTGTTCTTTCTTGCTGCCTTCCTCCTTTTTGTCCATGTTTCACTTTCGGTACTAGCTTTTGTAATCCTGATAATCCTGTGTTATTGGAGAGAGCTGTTATCTTTTAATTGCAGTTTAGTACCTGAACAGTTCAAGATGGTTTTTAAATTCAGCATTTGTGTTGACAGGTGGATGTGTGTATGTGCATGTGGGTTATTTCTGTTTGGTTGTTAAATTTGGTATTGTCTTGCCCCACCTGCTTTGAGAAAATAATTTGTTGTATAAACTAACTAAACAAAAAGCAACCCATCAAACCAATAATAGTGATAATATTTTCAGTTTAAGCCGTATATTCTTTCATGTGCTCATTGTACACCAAAATTTTGTTTGGCCATTGCCTCGTGAATTTCAGTTTCAAAAGATTAAGATCACCAACATTAACTCTACTGGTTTTTTGTAAATCCTATATTCTGTTACTCAATAGCACACCCCTGTAGAAAAGTATTATTTAAATAAACTCAATTTTTAATGAAGCTTTTCAAGTTTATTTTGGAATGGATATGCATTGAAGGGAAAAAATAACCCCATAGGTTAACAGAAAGTACACTGCATGTGATTGAGTGAAGAAGGACATTAATTTTAAACTATATGACATGTTAGGGATATAAAAGTGTCCATTTGAATTTCCACCTAATAAAAGATTCCTTTTATTTACCCTTTTTCACCTAACTTGGTAAATTTTAAACTGTAGAATTCAGACTATTGTCCTTGTTTCCTCTGCACATCAAGGGTGCAATACAATGTGTTCTGGCCTGTAAAGGATTCCAGAGACTCTTTCATACTAATAACATTCTTGTATGTTTTCTGCTTTTGTGCCATTATTATTTCTCATAGTTTGAGTCCACTCTGTTGGTATATTACTTTGCCAGGAGAGCCATTATAGAAGATTTTAAAAAGCATATTAATTCCAGCAATTCCATTTCCTCTGACCCTCAGAAAAAAATCAAAAGTTTGTCAAACTTGAAGACTGATGATGATCTCAGAATACACACTTAGCACTTGAAGTGCTTCTGAAAGAAGGGCATTAACATGTTAGTGTAGGTTTGAAATGATCCTTGCTCCTGTGCTCCTGTACCTGTGGTTGTGCATGTCTCTTGAAATAGATAAAGACTAAGCTTTCAGGGAGAGGTGACAGCTCTTCCAAAGGCAACCCCTTCTGCAGTTGAAAAGAGAATTTTGCTCATGTTAGCTTTGCCCAAGGAAGCAACAAAAACCCACTAATCATTTTCAGTCTGGTACGGATTTTGGAATCAAGGGCACCTGCCCAGGAGATTGACAGTGAATTCACTGTAGTAAAACATTTCTCTAAGCATATGTTAAACACATTGCATTCTTTTCCTAACTTGCTTCCATTGAAAGTGGTGGTTTTGTGACTGTGAGCCCTTTTGCCCCTTTCTAAACTAATTATCCAGTAAGCTGCTTGCTGTGGCATTGTGCAGGGAGTAAGTCTGAAACATCTGCCTCCATCTCCATTTACATTGATGTGGCAAATAATGGGATTGCAATAATCTGGGAAAACTAGTGACATCTTTCCTGCAGATGTGTAGAGCAACTGCATTTGTTTCAAAAAGCTCTAGAAATTATTTTGTGGCAAACTAACATATTTAGACAAACTGAGCTGACAAGGGTTGAATTTAAGAGTAATGTCTTGACTGATGGCAGTTTGGGGGTTTTTCTCTTGCAGCTAGTGAGAGAGTGTAAAGAAGTTCTGAAGGGTGGACTCTTAATGAAGCAATATTACCAGTTCATGTTACGGGAAGTGTTAGATGACTTACAAAAGATTGATTGCAACATTGATTCTTTTGAAGAGGATTTGCATAAAATGTTAATGGTAAGCTTCAATATGGAACGTTCAACTAGGTGTATTGATCTGGATACTTCTAATAGAAATCTGTTTTCCCTTTTGGGGATGATTGCCTTTTTCTTTTTTTCCTTTCCCTGCTTTGATACAATTTTATTGTTTTAATGGACTTGTAAAGGTAACACACAAGCCAGTGCTGTTTTAGCAATACTGGGTTTTGTTCCGTGATACAACATACTTGTAAATTGCCTGTATTTACCAAAATGGAACTGGAAATTCCATAAGTTTGAACTAATTAGTTTGAACAAATTTGAACAAATTAAAGTTTGAACTTTTTAATATTGAATAAAATATTATTTTTTGCTAACATTGTATCTTTATCTATTGGCATTGCATTAATGCATAATTGATTCCTTAGTTTTAATGTGTATTCATTGTTGCAATTAGTTAAAGCAGTCTTTTTTAAAAAAACACTTGACCTCTGAAATATAAGGGTTGGAACTAGATGATCCCTAAGGTCCCTTTCAACCCAAAATATTCCATGATTCTATGATCTTGGCATTTTTACAGTGTAGTCTGAAAATACCTGAAACCAATAGAAAGTATCTAAACCATTTTTGAGGGGGGATGTTATGGATTATTGAACTGAAACACAAGGTAATTTTTTGCATTCAATGTAATCCTGAAGGGCATATGGTTAAAGAAATATTGAACTTACCTGGATTTTTAATATTGGTTTAAACCAATAGTAATTAAATAAAGGTGAGAGATAAGACTTGATATAAAGGAACAGCAAGTGTAATGTAGAATCTCAGAAACCTTTTCACAGCGCTTACCCATATCCAGGAGGATATGTTCAGATAAAACCTTTTGACATAATCCAATTAATAAAGGGTTTAGAGACTGTTTTTGAGCAGTTCAGGCTTAAAAAACCCTGGCTACTGTGGGTACTCTGGCTACTGTGGGTATTCACTAATACAATGGTAAATAGCAGCACAGCAAGCAAGGTGGTCAATATTTTCAGGAAGGTATTGGGGAGATAGAACTTGATACTTGCTGAGCCATAACTTGCACCTTTTGTGTGAAAACATGCAGCTCATTTTCAGTTGGAGCAAATGAAAATTGTAGAAATACCTTCTAAAAATTGTATAATACTGAGTTTGTCTGTTGATTGGAGAAGTTCTGGTCCTTAACACCTTGTGTAACAACTTCTGTTTAAATTATCTCTGTCCTTGTTCAGGTTTACTTTGATTATATGCGAAGCTGGATCCAAATGCTGCAGCAGTTACCTCAAGCATCTCATAGTTTAAAAAATCTGTTAGAGGAAGAATGGAATTTCACCAAAGAAATAACTCCTTATATAAGAGGAGGTGAAGCTCAAGCTGGAAAGCTATTTTGGTAGGCTTTATTTAATTCCTCTATTTATCGTGTTGTTTTATACTTGAGGGGTATTCAAGTCAGCAGTTGTTTGGGGTTCCCAGATGGGACTTCTTGAGATGTCATTAAGCAGCTGTTAGTCTTTGAATGTATGGATTATTGCAGTGGGTATAGGTGCAGGATGCAGTAGGTGCAGGTGACTTCTGTGGACCCCAAGGTGCTGCTTGTTTCTGTACATGGACTTGGAAACAGCTCTCTTGCACTAAGAAGGAAGAAGTGTAAGATGCCATGCTACCTCAGTAAGACTCTGAAGTTCCACTATTTCTGTTGCTACAGTGATATTGCAGGAATGCTGCTGAAGTCTACAGGAATATTTTTAGATTCTGGACTACAAGACAGTTGTGATGAATTTTGGGCCAGTGCTGATGACAGTACTGCATCAGATGAAATCAGGTATTAAACCTTTTTACTTAATAATAACAAAACACTTATATATGTTTCTCTACCTGGGACAGATGCATAATGTATTTTATTCCTTAGAATGCAAACTTGGTAGATCCAAGGCTCCATAGACTGTATCACTGTATTTCTGTGTGCGCTAGTAATGAACCATCATTTTGATTTTTTTTGAAGCCTAGTAACCTTCTCTGTAGTTCAGGCTATGAGAGGTTTTTATGTAATGATATTTGAATTTGATTTTCATATTCTTACCAAAACTGTGCCTACGCAAGTTCAATTTATTTGTCAGCTGCTTGCAAATATTTATGTTCTTCTTACTAACATATATGTAAATAATTATTTTCTAATGGCTGTGTAAGTGTAATATGATTTACTAAGCCATTGTCATTTCATTTCTACCAATGTTTCAGGAGGTCTGTTATAGAGACCAGCAGAGCACTGAAAGAGCTGTTCCATGAAGCTAGAGAAAGGGCCTCCAAAGCTCTTGGTTTTGCTAAAATGCTGAGGAAGGTAAGTTAACAGAGTCTCCTCTTATTTATATGCATTTAAGAAATTTAGTCTGAAAGCATATTCCTTTGTTTTGTCATTATTTGTAGGACCTTGAAATAGCAGCAGAATTTGCATTGTCAGCCCCTGTGCGAGATCTTCTGAATGCTCTGAAAACAAAAGAGTATGTGAAGGTAAATTCACATAGGTAATAAAGTTTAGAGGCATGAAAGTGAACTGAGTATGCTAAGCAAAATGTCAAATACTGGCATGCTCTAGTATTTTAAGGGGACATCTATATTTCAACATTTAAAGTGTTGCGTATTTAATATTGAATTGTGGTAGTCAAATTCTGTACTTATGCTTGTATGAGTGAGAATGCTAATCTGTGTTTTGGGAAATCAGTGCCTTAATTCCTTTTTTTTCCCAAAGATTCTCTTTGTGACTGAGGAAAAACCTTTCTGTTTAATAACACTTAGTAGTGAGCGCTATGAAACAAATGCTTGCACATCTATAAGGTGAATGGATACGTGTTTGAGTAGATAATCTCAGACTATAGATCTGTGTTTTGCTTTTATACAGCAACAGTATTATAATGGGAGGTCTGTTTTGGCAAGCTTCCTAGAGAGTACTAAGGACATGAGAAATGCAGGGACTGTGTTCTGTTCCAGAGTAACTGTTGCTAGAAAACTGTTAGACAGCAAAAGTAAGTTAAGCTCTTGCTGATCTATGTTTACTGCAGGGTGAAGTCCCACTTTTGTGGTTTTGCGGAATTCCTTTAAAATTCAGCTTCAGCAGTTCAAATGTATTTGGATTTGCTGTTCTTTTTTGTCCTCCCATGCATTTAATATATATTTCGCAGTTGGGATATAATGCACTAACTTCTTAATGGCATAATTCTTGTTAGATTTATGTAAATGTTTGCTGAACACAGAAATTATTTGAAGGGGACACAAATTCATAGGAGAGAAGTTCATAAGGGATTGTAAATATATGGATAAAACAACTGGCTCAGCAGGGCCCTGGTCTGTGAATTGTTTGAGTTGGAAAATAGCCAGGGAAATCAGTATATGTTTATTAAAAAAAATATTGTCCCCAAGTATGTAGTCTTGGCTGCTTCAAGACACCATATTACTTTTAGTAGACCTTTGAAAGACTGTATCTTTTTCTTACCTAGATTTCTGGAAGAAAAGATCGTGTCTTGAGTTTGACACATCTGTTTTACATGGGTTAAATGACAGACATTTTGATAATGAACACTTCATTTATTGGCCCTCTAATATCATGTAGGGAGCTTAAGTTTTTAACAGCCTTTTCAGACAGATGCTCATCAGTTTTGGGAATCTAATTTAGCTTTTAGTATCAACCATTAGTATTTTGCAGATTATAATCCCTTTAGTTATAAAACATGTTTGCCTAGTGGTAGAAATGCTGAGTGCAGTGTTTTGTCTTAGCTTGATAACGTGACCCTCTGAAAAGAGAGAATTTAACTCCACGGTGAGTCACTTACCTCATGTCAAGTCAAGATACTGGCTATTTTGCAGTCTGCTTCTGATGCCTAACTTGGTTGAAATATTGCTACCAGTGTGACAGATATAATTGGAAGTAGTTTTTAAGTTGTAGCCAGTAGTATTCTATTAAAAGAGAATGCTCTAACTGGACTTATTCTGGCTTTTATGAAAGTAGAAGAATAATTGATACTTTTTAGACAGATTTTTGTTTACTCATTGTCTTTTGTAGTTATTGAGAAATGTGTGAATTCTGAAGGAATTTTTCTTTTAATACTCCACTCTTTGTTGACTAGTTTACCTTTTAAAATATGTGTATATATATTATATACTCTACATATGTATTTTATATATACTATATATGTATGCATATGTGTATATACATACATATATAGGTTATATGTGAAACTGGACTTCTTTTGTAACAAAATTCATTTAGGAGAATATGTGGAAGGATTAACTTGAAATGCACAGAAAGAAATGGCTGAAAATGGTGATCCAGTGGATTTCTAAAGAACTGATTTATAATGCATTTTGACTTTCAATGCAAAAATAGCTGAAGGTACCATTTTAGTATGTATATTGTACAGCCCTTTAGGGTGGAGATTCTTCCTGTTGCTTAAATGGTAGTTCCTATTTTATCTTTTTATTTGCCTTAAAGACAATGAGCTTCACTCACTCAGTGTATTTCTTATCTGCAGGTACAAATTCCCGGACTGGAGAGTTTGCAAGTGTTTGTACCAGGCAGTATTGCAGGGGAAAAGCCTGTGATTCTGCAGCTCCTCAATGCAGCTGCTGGCAAGGATTGCTCCAAGGATTCAGATGAGCTTACCTATGAGGCCTACTTGCTGATGACCAAACACAGTGACAAAGACCATGACTTAGATGACAGCTGGAGTGCGTGGGAGGGTCAGCCAGTCAAAGTAGTGCCACAGGTAGAAACTGTTGATACACTGCGCACCATGCAGGTGGGTGTAGTCTTATTCCCCCACTCTTTGTTTCCTCTGCACTTCTGTGAATGTTTTTTCTATCAGATTAACTGTGATTCAAGTGAATCATGTGTCCTTTTATAGGTAATAAAAAGTTAAATTCATGAATGAGTTTGATTCTTTGTTGTGTTAAATGCAAATATTAAATGGATTGTAGCATTTTCTGGCAGGATCGGGTCTCTACAAATGTGCCTTTTTCAGAGTTGTACTTGTATAATAGTATTAAAAAAGTAGAGATACTTTTAATGTCTAGTTGAGTGTTCAGGAGTGTGGATAAGACTTGAAAACAGAACATTAAGAAATAATCTGTCTCCAAGAACATGTGATGGTTGTGTGCTTTCCACACACGGAGGCATGAAACCAATTGCTCTTGATTTTGAATGAATTGTGACATTTAATGTTAAATTTCTCTGGAAGTTACTGGATTGTTCGACAGTTGTACAGGAAGAAATGTTTCCAGTCCATACTTTCCTTCTTCCCAAGCCAGCAGGGTTTCCCTTGCCAGCAGTTCTGCTGCACTCTGACAGCTGAGCCAGCTCCCTTCCCCTTGTGTTCTCATATCCTTAATGTTCAGCTATATGAATTTTCCTTTTGGTGCGTCATGCAGTCCCTTGGATCCCTACCATAAATGGGTTGTACTGTCCAAGGAGAGAGTGACTTTCCATGTCACTGTGGCTGACCTTTGGCATGCAGAGGGTTCTGGCAATTACAGGCAGTTGAAAAAACTACTCCTCTACATACTGCTGTTTTAATGTGCAAACATGTTGTTTCTTGTTGCCTGTTGTTCCAAGTGAACAATAAAAAAACAGCCTTTGATAAGTGCTTAGAAATTCTTCAGACTTCTATCAAAGTTATTTCATTCAGAAATGAAAATTGCAATAGATTGAAAATTGGTTTGCATATGGTTTCTTTCATATGTAAGTGTACATAAAACACTGTTTGTGTGTGTTTATGTCTGTAACACTTACTAGTTTTTTTAAATCTTGATTTAATTCCTAATCTTTCCTAATGTGGAATGATCAGGAAATAAAAGTCCTTTGGAAAGGTTCTGTCTTAAAAAAATGCATTTTGATTGCAAACTAGAGAAAATGTTAGGTGTTAGTTAACTGCTGATCAAATGAAAGAATCTCATCAACACTTAAGAATTTTGAGCATGAAAATATTCTTTGGGGAGGAGATACTGAAAGTCAGGAAGAAGTAGGTTTTGTTTTGTGAGTAACTTGTTGCAGGTGCATTGTCTGTAGTTTGAAATCAGCAGAACTTAGTATTGGCAGCACCATTCTGTGACTGTATGCTATTATAGACTTGTGCAATATCAGAGCTCTTATTTCCAAAACATATCAGATATTGATAATTTTCGAATTTTAAGCAAATACTGCAAGTTAAATCTGTGTGTTCCCTATTCAATAGCGGGCTTTGTCCTGAAGTATGCTGTGTTTCTTGGATAAAACCTATTTGTTTATGTGATGGTTGTTATTTTCATCTGCTTTAAGAAAATATTATTATTTTTGCTTAGCTGTTGCCTTTTTTTTTGTGTACAGCTAATCTGAAGATAATTTTAATGCAGTGTTTCCCCATATTTTCTGAAGTGAACAGGACCATATTCCCCATGAAAACTTGCTATGGCATTTACCCTAATAGAACTCTGCCCATTGCCAGCATCAAGCTTTTCTGTGTGAATTTAGATTTTAATGAATAGTGACTAGAGGTCTTTCATATATTAGAATTTTAAAAATAACTGACTGGAAAACTGGTGATATTTGATATATTCTTACAGAGAGAATTTTCTTTAAAAGAAGCAGTGGTGTCTTGTATTCTAGGTTGATAACCTCCTCCTTGTAGTCATTCAGTCTGCCCACCTGTGAGTCAGAGAAAAGCTTTCCAGCAGTCTATTGAAGGGCTCATATCTCTGCACCAGGAACAGACATCCAGCCAACCAATCATTGCCAAAGCTCTACAGCAGCTAAAGGTAAGCAGGTTTGGAAATTATTTATCAAAACTGAGGTGCCTTTGCTCGCTGATAAGTAAAAAAGTGGAAGAAGATTTGATTGCAAAGCTCATGGCATATTCTGCAATTGGAAGGTTATGTGATAGTCCTCTGTGGACTTTTACTTTCAGTACAATTTCCACTCTGTTTTTGCAAATGCCTTTGTGTGTTTTTGAGCTATATTGGTGTAATGATTTCTGCATTGGGTAATTGAGAAACAAGTCCATAATGCAGATAAAATACCATAGCAACAGAGTGGCAGCAATATTGAATTGAAGGAACGTGTATGATTTTCTAAAACCAAGTTCTGTCAAAATCAATTATTTGCAACAGACAGCTTTTCTTCCTGTATTTGAAAATGCAAAAGTGGGTAGTTCTCTCTGTTTTTCTTTTGGATTTGGTGCGAGTTTTTAAATCTTTCTTTGCTTGTTTTGTGGGTGTGGTGTGTTTTTTTGTTTTGTTTGTTTTGCTTTTGTTTGATGGAGTGTTTTCTTTGATGGGTTTGGTTTGTTTATTTGTTTGTTTTGTTTGGACTCTAAGTGGTAGTATCAAGTCCCTGCATTCAATAGAAGCCTGAGTCCAGATAACAAGGTGAAAATAGAAACAAAGAAACTTGATCACGCTATAGATAGTAGAACTCATTTTCTCCTTTCTTGTCTGTCTGGTTTTGGGTTGGATGTTTTTGTTTGTTTGTGGTTTTTTTTGTTGGTTCCCCTGCTCACTCTTTTGCTGTCTTTGTTTTAAAGTTAATCACATGCAAGCAAACTTTATTATAATACTTGAGTTAATTACAGGACTTGCTTCATGCAACTGCTGGAAAATGTTTGTTTTTTAAAGACTGAATGAATTTTTTGTGGCATTATAGTACCTTTTCATTTAAAAGAATGTAATTGTTAGATTCATGTTTTCCTTATATTCTACAATTGTCAAGACTAAGTAATATTTTGCTGCCCCCCATCCCTTTTTTGTTGTTACTCAGAATGATGCATTACAGCTATGCAATAAGATAAGCAGTGCCATTGATAGAGTTGATCACATGTTCACATCTGAGGTTTGATGCTGAAGTTGATGAATCTGAATCTGCACTTTGCAGCAATACTACCGGGAAGCCCATGATTCAGGGTTATAATTTTGGGTTTGAGGTAAGGAAACAAAACCAATTGAAATTTCTGGTTTTGCATTGGTACAAGTAAGGTAACTAATAACTGTGGAAATAAAAGTATTTATGGAACTATTGAATTATTTAGGTTGGAAAAGACCTTTAGCAATTCCAACTGTTAACTCACCCCCACCAGGTCTACTACTGAACCATGTCTACATCTATGCATCTTGTAAATAACTCCAGGGATGGGGACTCAACCACTTCTGTGGCCTGTTCTAATGCCTGACCACTCTACCAGTGAAGAAACTGTTCCTAATATCCAAACTAAACCTCCCCTGGCTCAATTTAAGGCTGTTTTTTCTTGTCCTGACACTTTTTACTTGGGAGAAGAGACTGACACCCCACCTCACTATAACCTCCTTCAGGTTGTTGTAGAAAGCAGTAAAGTTGCACCTGAGCCTCCTTTTCTCCAGGCCAGACAATCCCAGCTCCCTGAGCTGCTCCTCACAAGACTTGAGCTCCAGCTTTGTTGGGCTTCCCTGGACTTGCTCCAACATCTCAATGTCTTTCTTGTAGTGAGGGGCCCAACTCAGTATTTGAGGTGCAACCTCAGCAGTGCCCAGTACCATCACTGCCCCAGTCCTGCTAGCCAGGGTATTGCTGATGCAGGCCAGGATGCCACTGGCCTTCCTGGCCCTCTGGACACACACTGGAACATGTCCAGCCAGTTGTCAGCCAGCACCTTCAAGTCTTTTTTACCCCCAGACAATTTCACAGTCACTCTTCCCGCAGTTTGTAGTGCTGCATGGGATTGTTGTGACCCAAGTGCAGGACCTGGCATTTGACCATGTTGAACTTCACCCTGTTGGCTTTGGTCCAGCAGTCCAGCCTGTCCAGATCCCTCTGCAGGGCCTTCTACCCTCCAGCAGACCAACACTCCCTCTCAGCTTGGTGTCATCTGTGAATTGACTGAGGGTGCCCTTGATCCCCTGGTCCAGATCATTGATAAGACATAAAACAGGACTGGCTCCAAAACTGAGTCCTGGGGAGCCCCAGTAGTGACCGGCTGCCAGCAGGGTGTAGCACCACTCCTCAGGCCTGGCAAACAGTGGACCTCTGTCCAGACCATGGGCAGCAAGCTTCTGCAGAAGAATGCTGTGGAAAACAATGTCAAAAGCTTTACTAAAATATGGGTAGATGATATCCACAGCCTTTCCCAGATCCACTAAGTGTCTCACCTTCTCATAGAATGACATCAGGTCAGTCAAGTAGGACCTGCTTTTCACAAAACCCGTGCTGGCTGGTCCTAATCTCCTGGTTGTCCTGTACTAGATGATCCATAACTTTCAGACTGACAGGTTCTGTTGTTTTCTGGATCCTCCTTGCAGTCCTTCATGTAGATGGGCCTCGCATTTGGTAATTTCTAATGAACTGCGACTTCTCAGTTTTAGTGGGATATCATAAAAAGTGTCACCTCAGAAATTTTACTTGAGAATAATTGAAAGGCAACAGATGAATCTGATAAATCTGTTAAATTAGCAATGCCTGGAAATCTGAAAAGCTTCTAAGAACTTGGTTATTTCAGTTACAGTCTTGTAAGCTCTGCTGCTTTGGCAGCATTTTAGATGTTACCCCGGAATCATTAAAGTTGGAAAAGACCTCCAAGATCAAGTCCAACCTTCAAGTGAGTGCCACCATGCTCACTAACCTGTATCACAAAGAGCTATATTTGCTCATTTTTATAGAACTTCCAAGGATGGCCACTCCACCACCCTGTGGTTTAACTTAACTTTCTCACTTTTTTTCAGCCTAGAATAGCATAATACTGTAACATGAGACATTTCTTCAGAGTTTGTGGTGGTTCTTTGATGCAGTACAAGCTTTTGAGTGCTTGCATTAAAGTGCAGGCATTCAAAATGTTGTGTTTCAGATGTTTAATAAACTGTTTTGCTATTTGATTCCTCTGGGCTTTGTAAATTTTTTAAAGATTGTGTCATATTCTAATGTACTTTTAGGATAGTCCTTATAAGAAATAGCTGATATTTGTTTGATTTTTAAATGCACATAAAATAACTTTTTAATCCCTTAATGTTACTGCAATATAACTGAAAATAAACACTACTTTGCAGTTCAGTCCTCTGGTTACAGAACCAAGTGTTTTTGTAGGATATTTGTTCAATGATGTGTACACTGTTAAACATCAGCATGTGCCTGATGCACACAGAACTCAGTGTGGCTCAGTACTGCCTCTCACTGTATCATATTTTGTATCATACTTTTCTTGACTAATTTTTTGTCTGTAAGTAGGCAACTGCTTGTATAAAATAATTTTTGTCTAAGAATAGGATGTGACTGTTACCATACTGTAGAATTTTGTTTGTTAGCTTGCAAATACTCCAGTGGATATTGTTCTTCTTATTAATATGTGAAAAGTAATCTTTAGTTTTTTACAGTACCATAAAGAAGTTGTTCGTCTGATGTCTGGAGAATTTAGGCAGAAAATTGGAGACAAATATATCAACTTTGCCAGAAAATGGATGAATTATGTGCTAACAAAATGTGAGAGTGGCCGAGGCACTCGACCCAGGTAACAGCCAACTTGTTACTGCCATGGTAGTTTTTTGGTAGAGCTGAAGGGTTGGGCTCAAAAAATTGGAGTAAATGTAGTGACATCTGGCTGGTGGCCAGTCACTAGAGTGTTCCTCAGAGCTGAGTTTTAGGGCTAGTTTTTTTCAATGTATTTATCAGTGACCTGGATACAGGAGTTGTGTGCATACTAAATAGGTTTGCCATACTAAATTAGGAGAAGACATTAATTCCCTCAAGGGCACAGAGATTGTAAAGAGAGAACTTGATAGATTATGAGGGCTGGACAATAACCAGCCTTACAAAATTTAACAAGGGCAAGTGCCAGATTTTGCAACCTGGGGTACTGTAACTCTGGGTATCCATATAGATCAGAGGCCAAGAGATTGGAGAGCAGCCATTCAGAAAGGGACCTCGGGGTTCTTGTTGATTGTAAGCTTGAGTCAGCAATGTGTCCAGGTGGTGAAAGGGGCCAACTATATCCTGGGGTGCCTTAGGCACAACAGATCTAATCAGCTGGGTGGAGTGATCGTACCACTGTGTTTAGCATTGGTGCAGCCTCACCTCAAGTACTCTGTGCACTTTTGGGCTCCATAATCTAAGAAGGACATAAAAATATTGCAGCAGGAAGGGCAGTGAAGATGGTGAAAAAAGGACTAAAGGACAGGATGTAATGAGGAGGAATTAAGGATGCTAGGTTTGCTCAGCTAAGGGAAGAGGAAAATGAATTGCTCTCTGCAACTTCTTTATGTCTTCTCTCTGGTGACTGTACAAGAGAAAATAGCTAAAAAATAGCTTAAAACCTGCATTTGAGGAGTTTTGGATTGGTATTAGGAAAAAGTTCTTCACTGAGAGGTGGTCAAGCACTGGAAAAATCTCCCCAGAAAAATGGTCGTGGCCTCACGACTGCTAGTGTTCAAGAACCATTTGGACCTGCTCTTAACTTCTGTGTTGCCCTTTATGGAGTCAGAAGTTCAATTCTGATGATCCGTGTGTGCCTCTTCCAACTCAGGATATCCTGTGATTCTATTTGTGTTTTGTAGGTTGCAGCTGCTAGTTCAGGTAGGTCAGAGGGAGGCAGTGGGGGACAGCAGGTGGCTGAGGACACAACTCATTCCAGCCAAGTTACTTACTCTACTTTGCCAGTCTAGGCCATGAAACCACCCAATCATTACTAATCAGATAGTCATGAAATCTTTAGTATCCTTTCAGTCTTGTATCAGAAAGGAGATTTCAGGCAGGGATTGCAGTGGTTTGGCTTGTTGCTCTGAAACAAATGATGGTTGAGTTGATGATACTGTTTGGAAGATAGCATTTATGGGTGTAGATACATAGCATGACCTGCTCATCTTATTTGGGAGTGTCCTTGATAAAATCAGTCTTTGTCAGAATATAACTGGATAAGAGGTAACATATTTTATATATTAGTCTGTTTTAAATGAGGATTTTATCATATTTTGCAGAGGAAAAATAATTAACTGTTATTTACTGTTCTTGGATGTAATTGAAACTCTTAATGATGGCTTTAGCCAAAGACTGCTTCATTTTTTGTCTTTTCCTTTTCTTTTACATAGATGGGCAACTCAAGGTTTTGATTTTCTTCAAGCCATTGAGCCAGCATTTATTTCAGCTCTCCCAGAAGATGACTTCTTGGTATGGATAAGTTTTTCTGCTGGTGTTAATTCATAAATGCTATCAGTGAAGCTGTCAATATATGTTTTTCAGGGATACTTTTTATAAGACAGCATCTGAGCCTAGATGCTGTTCGAAACAATTGCTGTTGTATATCCCTGTTGATGCTGCTATCTCCTGTTAGATTCTGAAAAGAGTAGATTTGTGACCATTGCCAGTAAGGGTTTCAGTTTGCTGACAAGTTCCTAGTACTGTCTTGGGAGGCCACCTTATCTTGGGTCTTGAAAGGTTAACAGCAGCTTTCTACAGAGATTTATAGTTGTGATAATCAGTTTCTAAATTTAAGTTTCTGAGGCCTAACTAACACTCAAAGTTCATCTATGGATATGAATACAAAATCCCCATAATTTAAAGATTTTTTTAGCTTTCAAATAGTTCCAACATGAAACAGACTTTAGAACATCTTTCTTTTGTTTTTATTATGAAAAAACCCAGTACTAGAGCTGACTTTTTTGTCTACTCTACTTTCCTCCTTTTCCTGTTCTGAGAATTTATTTCTCATCTTAGTGCAATTCTACAGAGAAGTGAAAGCACAGTTGCCACAAAATAGCAGAATGTGAGTGTTAGCACCTCTTGATTTTTACTTATTTCAAGATGTGTTATGAAATGCCAACCACATTAATCTTGCATAATCCAGAAAATACATGGTTTACACTTTTTTTCACGTTTCACCTTTATCAGGAGCTCTCTAGTAAATTACCTGTTAGTCCTGTTAGTTTGTGTTGCTGGGAAAGAGTTGTCTGCCTTAATGACAGAGTTAAGCTGTTATTTGGAATGCACTGATACTTTAGCTTTAGGAAGTAGCCCCTCAAATTCTTCTGCTTTGACACAGTTTCTGAAACAGACTTTGAGCAAGTAGGGGGGAAAGAAAGGGGGGAGCCCAAAACCTTAAGTACATTTTTGAACTTTTTTCTTTCTTAAACTGGATTTTAGTTTTGGAGATCACCACTTGAAGCCACTTTGATTAATCTGTATAGCACAGGTCACAGTATTTTACCTAGAAATAGCAATGTCAATCCTGATCTCTCAGATACTACATCATGTCATAGAAGAATGATGAGCTCTTTAGAGCTCTACATTTCAAAATGAAATTCTAGCTCAGTGTGTGTTGGTAAAATATGCCAGTCTCAAACTCAATGCTTCTTTAGTTTTATAATTCTGTTTTTTCTTAGTCCTTGAAGTTCCTGGTCCTCACTAAGTTTTTGAATTTCTGGAACAAATTTTGGCTACACTGAGTGAACTGGCATATAGAAGTGACCTTCATAGCAGCTTTACCAAAGAACATAATTTTACTACTTTGTGAAGATGCATTATATTCCTGCTCTTCTGGCCAGTAAATTGAACCACAGGAAGATTTGACAACTTGTCCAGGATTACATACCCATTGAATAGTACACCTAATAATTTGTCTCAGATTGTCTGAGGCCCAGTTCAGTGATTTTAACTTTAAAAATCCCTTTCATAAAAGTTTTTATAGCTTCATGGGTAGAGAAGGAAAGTGCGTTTCTTTTAATATGCAGAGCTTAATATTTTTTGTTTTAATAGAATTTCATCTAGAGATTCAGGCCATCATATTCTCACTCAATTTTTTAAAGTTTCTTCTTGGGATGTGGAGGGTAAGAGCAGAAAAGGTTGTTACAATTTTTCCAGCAAATGTGATTTTAGTTGTATTAACAATGAACGTTCAGTTCCAATACCTTTATATTTTGAAATATTCTTTATGGTATGCTACTGTTCAGTTCTTACAGTTATGTAATTTTGACAAGGACAAAAGACAAGAGAAAGCCAAGACTTCTAGCTTTAAAAAAATCAGTTAAGTCAAAATGCTAATGTGGATCCAGAAGTTTAATACAATAGCTAGAATATAGGGGTACTTATCTGACAGATTGCATACACACTTGAGCAATGCAATTTTTTTACTGTGAGCTTTGTCATATGACCATCAAGCTTCTTGTAACAAAACAGCACAACTTTTTATGTTTGTCTTTCCTAGAGTTTACAAGCTCTGATGAATGAGTGCATTGGCCATGTTATTGGAAAACCTCACAGTCCTGTTACAGGTTTGTACCTTGGTAAGGCAGAAGTTACTGGCATTTGTTCTGGAGCTTTGCTGCTGCTGTTGCAGAATTTTGATTGTAAAGTGCTTTTAAAATGCAAGAAATACCAATAAAAGTGTTTTCAATCTATTTGCGATTGTTGATGTGAAACCGTTATTCCCTGATAAAGTGTAAATATGTGGTAGTTTTACCCAGGAAATTTCAAAGCTTTGCAAATTTATTTTACCTCATTTTATCCTTCCTGTGAAGTCCTGCAAATCTTATAGGAAAGGGCTGTGTTGTTTAAAGCTTGGGTAAAGAAGTGATTTTAACTTTAAGAAGGCAGTTAGAGCTCCCTCTCCCAAACTTTCATTGTGGCGCTGCAGCTGTTTACACTTTGGCACTGCACATGTTTTTGCTTCTAATGGACTTCTTATTATCAAGTACACATGATATACATTATACGTGGGAGCTGTGCAAAACAGTTCTCTGCTATAAAATATGGCATAATGTAAAATACATTTTTATAGATATGTGTTGATATCATTAGAGTGAAATCAACATATTTGATGATGCATTTTGAGAAAATAATGTTTTGCCTGCTGTGTGTGCCTTTTACCCTTTTCTTTCTCAGCACTATTTCTGTCTTTCTCCTCTCAACTCCATTGACTCATTTACTTTTCAAAATACTTTGTCATCTTTTTTATCTTTCTCCTGGTGCCCACGTCCTGGGTGGGTTTGATGATAGAAGACAGGAGGGGAGGGTAATCTGCCCCCAGCAGAGGAGGTTTTCCAGTTTTTCAGGAAAGCTTGTTTTGATATTATTTTGATGAGAAAGTCTTATAGCTGACAAACCTTTTGCAATGAAAGTCAGTCAAAGAAGCATAGTCTAAAATCAAATTTAGCTGAATTCTGTACAGTGATTTAAAATCTGTACATTCACATTCAGTACTTCTGTTGAGAGGGAGGCCTGTTTTAGGTGGATCAGCAGCATGATGATCCCAAATTATTGAAACTCTTATAAATGTTACTGCAGATCACACAAACTAAATTACTTGACAGCTTTTGTCTCAGAGGCATGGGGAGGAGGTGACACAGATAAATGGTGCAGACTTCAACAGCAGTCTGAAACTTTAATACATGTGAAATTTAACATAGACTGTATCCTGGCTGCAGATGTTGCAGATACTCATTCTGCAACATATCTCCTGATCAGAAGAAAAAGACTTCCTAATTACATTTGCATACCACTTTGAAGGACTTAAACCCACTGTGGTCTTTACTCCTTTTCCCAAAGTTAAGAATCCAGTTGTGTTCATGCTGCTGCCTCTAGACACATAACTGTGTATCTCCTGGTGTTTTATCCTGTCTTTTTGCTTTGTGAAACAGCTGATGTCTACCTGGGTGGGGCAGGAGCTGCCTTCTGGGTCTCCTGCTAGTGTATTTGCCAATTACAGCAGGACAACCAACATCTGGCCCTGCTGTCTTTTACTTGCCCTAGTAGTACAAACAAGGCAGAAATGTAGCTCCCTGAGAGGAATGTAGTCTGGCAGAAAGTACTGACTCATGGTTTGGTGGGCAACCAGCTGTCTTGAGGTGTGACTGCCACAGTATTTTTCTTAGTATTTAAGGAGGAGTTGGGGGCATGGTGCTCTTAGAGGCACTGAATTAGTTAGGCATGAGGACAGTGACTACCCATTTGGGTTTTGTCCTGTCCATTTGTACCACTTCCTTCTTGGGGCAGATTGTCATGGGAGCATTAGTTTGGATAAAACTGTCCTATGTGTTTTTTTCCACAGCTTAATTTGCTTTCTATTATTTTCTGAAAGAGCTTAATTCTTATGGAAAGGAACATAATATTTGCTCTTTGCTAATTATTATTTGGTTAATATTTATTTTGCAATAAGATTAATTTGTGAAGTAGAAGTAATGAAGTTTTTATGAAGTATGTACACATTTTCTAATTGCTAGTTTTTGGCTATCTGGAGAATTTTCATTATTTTATGGATGAGTTAAATAATACAAAAATATGAAAAGTATTAATTCATGCAATTGATTTATTCAAAGTCGGAATAATATGTATTTTTATTAAAGGATAAGAAAATACGTGCCAGCTCACACTTACCTCTGTAAATAGGAATTTGTTTTAATTTTGTGTCTTGAAATGGCCCTTAAGAGAGTTTTTCTGACATCTGAGTAAATGTGATCTGTTTTTATGGTTGCAGCTGTTCATCGAAACAGTCCCCGTCCTGTAAAAGTGCCTCGGTGCCATAGTGATCCACCAAATCCTCATCTCATCATCCCCACACCTGAAGGCTTCAGGTATTGAGCATTAGTACAGCATTTTAAACTGTTTTATCCTCTCTTGGCTATGCTGAATGTCAGTACGTGGAATACCTTTTCTTTCCCTTTGAGGGCAAAGCAGATAGAAAAAATTAACATGTATGTGATTCAGAATTTATTGATGTGATTTTAAGGACAATGCAAGTTTCCTTTTCTTGCTGCTTGGCCACCCCCCTTTCTGTTGGTGCATGGGTTCTCACTTTGAAGTCATTCTTATCCCCTTTATCTTTCCTGAACCCAGTGTTTCAATGTAAAAAGCTTTAATTCAGTGCAAACTGCTCATTAACAAGACTTTTATTTCCTTCCACACTTTGAATGCCTGCTGAAGTTCCTGTGGCAGTGCTTTCTGGAATTTACATACATGGAACTTAAAAATGTAGCATTCTGAGATGTGGTGGCATTTCTGCATCATTACCAACCTACTGTGAATAAGCTTAGAACAGTAGATCTTTTCTCCTGCCTTTGAAAGAGTTGACATGAGAATTATTGCAAACATATTTAAAAAAATTTGAAATAAACATCACCATGCATAATTTTACACAGAGGGCCCTATTTTTCAAGAATATGATGACAGTGAGAAACTCTACAATTGACTTTTTTTTCGGAAGCCACTTAGCTTTGGCAGAAACTACTAGTGTTCTAAAGATGAGAAGATTTTTATTTTGAGGATTATTATTATTGTATACATTGGTAGCCACAAAGCTTCTGAGACCCAGAGTTATCCCACATAAAAATCTTTATGTAATTGAAAAACTTTTAAAATCAGGCATCATTATACACACTTCAATATTTTGTTTCTAAAACAAACTTTCAACTCCATACATTTTTTTTAACTGTTTCCTGAAGTTTTTCTTCTTGCCACAGCACGCGGAGCGTCCCTTGCGATGCGCGGAGCCATGGCAGTGTTGCTGTGGGTCGCCCCGCTCCCCTGGGGAGTGACTCAGCCCAGCCCAAAGCTCTCAGCAGTGCCAATGAGACCAGGTAGCTGCGCTCCGTGCCGTAGCACACTCATCCCCCCCGCATCACCCGCATAACTGCTCCCACATACATCCTAATAGATCCTTTGCACCTTCCCTCCATCGTGTCTTCCACTGGCTCCTTCATTCGTGTTCCACTTGGGCAAAGTCACCTGTCTTAGAAATCGATGATGACACCACTTTCAGATTCAAGAAGCCTGAACATGTGGTAGTTAAAGCATGCAGTTCTGATGTAGGTTACAGATTTGCTCAGTAAAATGTCCTTGCACTGAACATACACCATTCAGCTCATTGGTATAACTTTAGTAAATAATTAGTACTGATAACTAACACTTAGAATCATAGAATCACTTCCACTAAGATAACTGCAAGATACAACTAAGGACAAGGATTTTAATTTTTTTTCATGTTAACTAGCAGTTTTGGTATTGTTATTGTGTGTCATATTTTGATTACAAGTATGTTGAAATACTTTATAGTGGCAAATGCAAAATTAAAACACGTGAGGATTTTAAAAAATAATTTCTTGCTACTCCTTTGGCTTCATAGGGTGGTGCAGAATAAACTTAATATGAAAGAAACTGTTCTTGTATCAGGATATGTAACAGAAACGGCTTCTGTATCATCACAAGTGACTTTTTTTGACAGGCCTATGTTAGTATCTTTCTTGTTTTTTGACATTTCATTTGGCTGTTATAATTTCAGACTGTTGGTATTTCTTCTCATATTACAAGTCGGACCACTGACATATCTCCCAACTTTATTTACCTTTTTTTCCCCCCTGCACCCTTCACTGTGAAAGACTGCTCTTAACACAGTGGTGTTGTCTTAGTATTTAAAAATAGCTTTTTGGATTCTTATTTCTACTGCAGAGTACTGAAAGTTCTTTGGGATAGAAATTCTTATGAATGGATACACACATCTGACTACATCACAAAGCTGGTAGAGAAACAAAGAAGTGATGAAGGAACAGTAGATTGATGGTGACCAAAGCAAACTTGGACATAGCTTGATTATGAATTGTTTTGTAATAAATAATTTTTGGTTGTGAGCCAGCAGACCATCATAGTTTGATTTGTTATCAGATGCATGGCACAAGCATGCATTAAGCTGTTAAGAGGGAAGTAAATTGCCACTTTTTATATTCAGTCTTTTAATTTCATTAAAAAAATGCAAGTTTTTCTTTTTTATTGCAAGATGTGACTTGCAACTTTTACAGTAGCCTCCAGATGTATAGCTTATGAATCTAGGCCTTTTTTTGGTTGAAAATACATCTTGAAATTTTTGATATTCAAACATAGACATTATTTATCCTTTATGCTTCTGTCTTAAGCCCCATTGTGAAAAAGACAGAGTAGGCAGTAGTCTGCAGCATTGGAATAGCCCTTTCAAGTAAGTAACATGCTAGAATTTTTCACTAAGAGTTTCTGGCAGCTTTATAAGCTGACAGTGGGATGGATAATTAATGTTTTCCAAAGACTTGTATTTTTCTTAGACTTGCTCAGATTTTTTTCTGAAACCATTTTTCTGATGGTTGTTCATAAAATATTGCATAATCTTGTTTTTTTAATGCACTGTCTAGATTTTTAAGTAGCGTTTAATACCCTGTATGAGCTAGGAATCATTTGAAGAAAAAATTTATGAAAGCAGAGACAGAGTTCTGAAGGCTGCTGGTTCTTTTTAGGGGTTCTGTTTATAGAGGAAGGCAAAATACTACAATGTAATATATTTCTACAATTTTTTTTTGTTTTAGTATAGTTAAAAGAAAGTTGCAAACTTTGATGCATTGTGGTCTTAATTATGAATTTCATTTATTTGTGCTCCAAAAGAGAAATGGAATCTTTTGGATCAACGAAATGTTTTGTGGTTTGGCAAAGTGTGGAGTCCAGTGCTGAAATAGCAGAAAGACAGAAGCTTTGGATGCTTTCCAGAAACTCTTTAGACATTTAAGACATGATTATAAGCATTAAATATCTATGAAAAGTTGAATGTAGGAACTTGGTAAATCAATTGTACTAGGCAGTGCATAGTGCAAAAATGCCACCATAGTTCTAGTGAAGTTTTTTTTAAACAACAATCAAAGGAAAAAAACCAGCACTATAGTATAACTAGAAATTAAAATCCAAAGCACTAATACTCAATGTTTACATTGAGCTTTCTGGTATTTATATATCTATGCTAGGTTTATGTTTATAATCTTTATAAATGGTCAATTTTTGAGCTAACTGTGGTTATCATTCGTCATTTTGTTATTTATTCAGGGCTGGAGCCAAAAATTATCTGGCATTCTTCTCTTTTACTATAATTTTTGCCTAATAATATGCATACAGACTTTCTGGATCAATAAAAGGTGTGGGTGCCTAAGATGGGCCTGAAATGGGGTTTAGGCACCTGCATTCAAAGCTGTGGTGCTTAGGCCTGTTCAGCTGCTGCTTCATTTTAGAGGTGATGGAGCTTTGCTGGTTTTTAAGCATTTCATGCATCAGGAATCATTGCTGTGTATATGCTGAGAACCACCTTAGCCTTCTTGCTCATTAAAACCTCAACTTCCTGAAGAATAATGAGGATTTTCACTAGTTTAGTTTCAGTTCCTGCTCGAACTTGTAATATCTGGTTGGGCAGAAGAAGGAAGTGCAAAGCAAACAAACATTGTATGGAGAACATTTGCATGGGAATGGGTTGTCTGTGGTTTTGACTTCTGTTCTCAAGGTTGTAGTGGTGTTTTTCTGTTATTTTTGGGTTTTTTTTAAACTATTTTCAGATAATACTCAGATATAATTTGGAAAAACTATAGGACTGGTGGTCCTCTCACAGGTGTGTGTGGACCTTGTCATGCAAAGTATCTTTCATCTTTTTGTAGTTGTTAGCTTTCAGTGAAGAATTTAACAATATTGTCCACTTTTCAGTAACATTTAGCTCTTACCTCTAACATACCATGCTTAAGGAGACATCAGTCACAATTCTTCCCCGTCAAACTTTAAAAATTGAAGGGTAACCTTTTCCATAAGGGTAGAAAGACGTCCACAAAGAATTTATGGCTCTAAAATGAGTGGACTAATTGTTGTCTGGGGCTGGAGGAAGGTTGCTGAAGACTTAAGAATTTAAGTCTTAGTATTGTTTTCCTTTCTGTTCAGCCTTCTTGTTCATCTGGCTCTTGCTCTGAGGCATCTGATTCCACTCTCTGCTCGCCAGAAGAACTGGGGCCTCTAAGTGATCAGGCTGCTGTCATTTAACAGTGTCCTTCCTGTCAACCAGCTTGTGTTTCTTTCCATTGGTTCTGACTTATTGACTGCGGACTATGACTGTACTTGCAGTGCACGAGGCACATATGAATCAGTTACTACATTTCGTCTGATGATGTGGCTCACATTATCACCCAGCTGAATCACTTCTGATTGTATATCCAGCCCTGGCACAAGCTGCATCCTGCAGCAGCTGTTCTTAGTAGTAGGTTACAAGTCATGAAAATGGATTCTGTTGGTACAGGCAAGAAACAGTTTGAAGTAGTTTATGCTTTGGAAGCTTAGGGCTTTTTCATAGAGCAGCATAACTAAAATAATCTTAAAAGTCTTCATTTGAGGGAAAAAGCATAGAGAGGGTTTTTCTGCTTACCTTTTGGTGTCACTTTTTCTTTCATGTTGCTTTCATGGTTCATATCCTAGGCTTCAGAGGTTCTGTCTCTTAAAAACTGCAGTTAAATTAGCATTGTATTAAATAAACACTAATGACACATTAATTAGTATGATGGTTCCTTTTTAACAGGGGTTCCAGTGTCCCTGAAAATGATCGACTTGCTTCAATAGCAGCTGAGTTGCAGTTCAGATCCCTTAGTCGTCACTCCAGTCCCACTGAAGAGCGAGAAGGTGATTGTCACAGTAAACAAATTGTGACCTGGTTGTGCAGATGCTTTATGTCATTAACATATTTCTCTTTGTTCCCAGCTCTTACCCTTTCCAAAAATTTTTTTCACCTGATCGCATTCAGAAATCTTAGATTTTTAACTTGTGGGCTTATATGGTCCTTTTGTTCCAAGATATATCCATTATTCTCTTGCCATTTAAATTGTTTCTGAATTGTATCTGAAGGGATTTCCTGGTGCTTTATTGAGTTCCAATGTTCAAAATGAAATTAGTAATAGTATTTCTGAATTATATGCCCCATTTGATAGTAAATTTCACAACACTGTTAATGAAGTTTGAACTGGATCCATCAGGACAGTGAAGTCTTTTCTGTCCAGGTGTTTATCCCTGCAGTATTTGTATTACAAATACTTGCTGTTGTTTGAATCCTGGAAGAAGGGGCAGGATGTGTGACTTGATGTCCCGATCTCTGTCAGGTTTCCCCAGCCCCTGCAGCAAGTACATTGAAAGATTGATTGTGCAAATTAAAAGGAAGTGCAAAATCTGAAGCAAAATAGAGTTGATATTGTGGTCATCCACACTGGATTTCATAGAGAGAAATGCCTTAAAAATTTATATTAAAAGGTGCGGGAGATTTTTTTCATCTTTGTTAGTTTCTAAGCAAATGTTGAAAATACTGTCTGCCTCATGCTTATTCCATTTTTTTTTTTGTATATATATGAAAAGGAAGGTGGCTTAGGTTGGAATGAATACAAATCTTATTCTAAGGAACCTTAGAATATTGTTTTCCTACACATATCTTGCATATTTGATTCTGAGTGCCCTGGTTTGAAGTGCTTCCCTAAGTTGTGGAAGGAGATCTCTGTTTCTATACAAATGAAATTCTATGTTATAATTTGTTTTCTGAAGAGAAGTAAATTTTGATTTCAAGAGCATATGTTGCTATACATGTAGGGTTATTAGTCCTATATGTAGGACTGATTTTCAGCTTCTCCTGAAAATAGTGGCACGATCTTTAATATGAGATAAAACTGCTTTTGTGCTCACACTGTTATTTCTCTAGAGCCATTGTATCCAAAAGGAGATTCCAGTGGTTCATCCCGGCGGAGTTGGGAGCTCAGAACGTTGATCAACCAGACCAAAGGTAGGTGTTTAGGAATCACTGTAATACAATGTCTGTTAGACCAGTGCTGTACTGAAAGGTTGCATTTTATTGTGGATTGTGAAGAGGTTTTCACAGCTTTATACATAGGAAGGAGAAAAAAAACCAACCCTGACTGCAGGTATAGGATATTGCTACCAGAGTCACAAGGTGTACTTTTTGAGGTCGGAGTAAACTTTATAAAAGTTAATTATTTTCAGTTTCTGAAAGGTACTACCAGTGTTCTACAAAATTGTGTTCATTTATTACTATATAGAAATTGCAGAAGTTTGCTGTCCCTATTCAGTGCCCAGTTATGACAGTAGGAAGCACTTCCTCACTTCACAAGATCTCTCCCCAATGTGGAATTTTCTGATTTTAGGTGTCTAATAGTGTGTGATCCCACACTGTCTCCTAAATTTAAGGCTATTGTGGGGCCCCTTCCTCTCTGTCTTACTACTGATTTTTGTGAAGCTGAAATAAGTTGATCACATCATACACTCCTGTACTGCACCGGTCGATACGTAAAGCTTGTTTGCATATATTGTGGCAAACATAAATATGAGAGTAGAACCCCAGGAGACACGAGAAAAACATTTCTGTTATGTTGGAAACTGGTCTCCTTATGTGTCTTACACAGAGCACAGGAAGAATTACAAATTCTTTTTTTGAAATCTTGAAGTCAGGAATGAATTTGAATTTCAGTTTGTCTAAACTAAAAAAGATGAATGAGGGAAAACTTGAAAATTTCTAGAAGATTGCTGTAATGGGAACTGGTTTTACTGTCCACTGTGAATAAGACAAAGATTTTGATTTAAAACTACAGCAAGGCATATTTAGTGTAGAGGAACTAGTATAAACTGTGGGTAGGGGAGTAGAATATATAGTTTGGGAGTATCATCTCCATCCTCTGGAGACTGCCAGGAACAGGTTAGGCTACTGGTGTCAACAGTGACAGATGTATAAGTTTTGTGCTTTACTGGGGGGGTGAACTAACACTGCCCTGAGATCTCTTTGGTCTCACTCACTAGGATGCTGTTTCATAATAAGACTTGAGAGCTGGAGTTTCTATTACATCTAAATCTTTGAAATAACAGATGCCATGGCTCTTTCAAGAAACCTCTCATACGTCTGAAGAACAAAACCTTACCTGTCCTTCTTTCCTTAGTGCTTTTATGACCCTAACATATTTCTGCTATCAGAGGTTAGTTACAGGTCAAATGCAAGCAAGTGTGTTGCATTTCATAAATGTGATTTCTTTGAATCAATTAAGAGATGATTAGGAAAGTACAATTGTTCTCATTTTGCCTTAGTTTTGTATGTGATTCATAAGTGATAGCTTCATATGTGATTGTTAAAATGTCTTATTCTTTTCCTACATCTTAATTAGACTCACAAAATAACTCTGGGTATTTCATGTGATATCCAAAGATAATAAAATATAATGGTGAATATTTCTCAATCAAGGAAATTGTTCATCATTCTATTTTAGACACTGCTTCTAAGCAAGCCCCGATGGAAGCTGTTCAAAAGTCTGTTCAGTTGTTTGAAGAAAGGAGATACAGAGAGATGAGAAGGAAGAACATCATTGGCCAAGTTTGTGACACACCGAAATCTTATGATAATGTCATGCACGTAGGTTTGAGAAAAGTGACTTTCAAGTGGCAGAGAGGAAACAAAATTGGTATGTTCTTTATACTTTCATTTATCTAGCTAAAATACCAAACTTCATATTTTTGAAGGAAATCAAAGACTGTGTTTAAAAATCCTCGGTCTCTGCATAGGTATTGTCAGGTTTATTGAAATCAACATGTTAAAATACAAAATACTGTTGTGGCTAGGATTTTCTTAATGTAGAAGGTCACTGACGTTTTCATTGGTCAAAAACAGGAAACAAGGAGAAGGACTTGGTTACGACTATCTTGTGTTACCTGTGTGTGTTTAAACCAATAAAATGTTCAAGTTCTGCATTTGAAAGAACCAGAAATATGAATGGAAATTAGTTGGATCTCTGGGATTTAATTCACCAACCTTATTGTTTCCCCTGTATGATCATATTTTACTCTCTGGTTTGGGATTTTGGGGGAAAATATTTGTTCTTGAGAAGTTTTCTTTCAGGTTAGCTGATCAATGTTTTTACTTTCATTCAGCTTGAATTCAGGGCTATGAATGTGGTATTGTTACAGTTGAAAGCTACTTGGAGTTGTAAATGAAAAGAAAGATGAAAAGCAGTGATGTTTCCTCATTGCAGTTGATGTACCTGTTGCTTGTTGAAGGCAGTGTACTGAATTTTCCTTACCCTGACTTTGCAGGTGAAGGCCAGTATGGGAAGGTCTATACTTGTATCAGTGTTGACACTGGAGAGCTGATGGCTATGAAGGAAGTGAGTACTGTGAACACAAGAATCGCTGCCACCCCTGTTTTTTTCCTAAACCAAATGTGGGTGACATAGGAGGCATTGAGGGGTTCTGCACACTGCTGTTAGCTAATGGGGAAAAGATGGGAAGACAAATTGTTTCTTCATGTAGCCACAGCTGCTGTTAGCACTTTTTCCTCAAGTTACTTTTCAGTTTATAGCTTTCAATTTAAATGTATGTAAAATGGGTAATTTTTTTTTATTGAGCTCATAGAATGCTTTGTGAATGTAAATGAATGCTTAATATATGTGAACTTCCATTAAGAGATTTTAAATAATGTTGAAAGATTAGTAAAGACTACACAAATTTATACTTTGCACTGTTTCCTCTCCTATTTTATAACTTTCTACTTTGCACTGTTTCCTCTCATATTTTTTCTTTGCACTGTTTCTTCTCATATTTTATTACTTTTTTCTTCATTCCTTAGAGCAAAAGATAGAAAGTGTGACATCAGATGCTTTTCAGCTTCTCCTATAGTGTGAGCTAGGTTGAGTCACAAAACTGCTGACTAACTTGGTGGGTACAGAAAATCTAGTTTTCAGGATAGAAGTAAGTAAAGCTGTGTAGGCGTTGAGATCTCTTTCCCCTACAACACCTTGTGGTTGTTTTTCTTTTAAATTATTGTTTCACTTTAATGTATTTCTGCATCTTTAGACAACTGCAAACATTAAGGGTTCACAGCAGTTACTGTGACAACCATTGGATATTGCAGCAGTTAGATTTTATGAGCCAGTTCTTACACACACACACACACAATATGTATGTGACCTCCAAGGTGTAGAAAAGCAAGACTGGGCTTGTGCTTAACTTCTTGTACCATACTCAGTCACTGACTAATACCAACACTTGAGATTTTGTTGCTGTTTTTTTTTCTCCTGATGAAATAACATTTTTCCTCCCTATCAGCTGCACTCTGTTTCTGTAATTCAGAGTTGCTTTCTAGGTGCAGGTGCTGTTTACAGATCAGCATGTGTGTGCTCTTGAGCAGAAGCTGAAGTAAGCTCATAAATAGATCTTCTTTGAGAGATGTTTGTTTCACTAGGCTTGAGTGGAAACTGTTTGCAACTTCCAAATAAAAGGCTTTTCTGTATTTCTTTAAGAATAATTTGGGGAAAGTTAGATTTCTTGATTTTTTTTAAACTGGTTGAGAGCACTGCATTCCCCTGCCCTTGCACCATTGACACTGTGGTTGTATTACCTCATCCAGAGTGTCATTAAAATGACTTCAGATTATAGTGGACAAGCTTTAGTACAAATACATAGTATTGCAACTGTGCATTAGGGAATATGTAAAATACTTGAATATAATTTGTCACCTTTTTGTAATCTTCATGTATTTAATTATACCACTGCTTGAGTACAAACTGTACCTTGGAATTGTTACACAGAATGTAACAATCATAACATCCTAGCAACTGAGGACAATATTGCCTTCGGTGCAATTATGTGCATTTATTTCTTTAGCAGTTGTCCTGCACTCAGTTAATGAAGCTTCTCTTTTCTAACAATATGGTAAAAGTAGCATCTTCCATAACTTGCTATTCATCTTGCTTATCTTTGTGTGGTTAGAAGCTTTAAATCAGTTTTTCAGAACACCTGATAATGTTTTTCCTCACTGAACAGTCCATCACAGCATATTGTAGGAGAAGTAATGAAAACTTGTTTCTTTCTTCAAATTCTTTGATGGTATTTGTTTCATGCCACACCTTTTCCTTGCAACTGCCTCGTTCTCATTGAATAAACCCCTCAAAGAGATCACTTAGACTCTGGTGATGAAGTACCTGACAAAAAACCTTTGTTGAATGACAGCTCTCTGTGACATTGCTTTCAGATTGTCTTGTATTGTGTCTATTTACCACACTAAGCTAGAAGGCAATAAAAAAATATGTGCACATGAGTGTATTGACACTCATGTAACATAATTTAAGTAACATAATTTTGCTCTTAGAAAGTTTCTAAGTCATCATACTTGTAGGTAATTTTCCAGAAATAGCTCAGTGTGCTTTATTTGTTTCAGTTTGGGGATGGAGGGGGTAATTTGGGGCTTTTTGTGTGATAGGGTATTTAAGAACAACAACAACAAAAGCTTTTTGTTGTGTTTGAGTTTAGGATAGGTTGTTTGCTTTTTTTGCTCATTATTAATTTGAAATAGCATCAAAACAATGACAAACTTTTCTTGCAGATAAGATTTCAACCTAATGATCACAAAACCATCAAAGAAACAGCTGATGAACTGAAGATTTTTGAAGGCATCAAACACCCTAATCTAGTTCGTTATTTTGGTGTGGAGCTCCACAGGGTAAGAAAACATAAATTATTGGGGATTTTTTTATAAGGCGGAGAGAAAATTTTAAAAAGCTTTGTATTATTGGAGGTTTTTACATGAGAACATTCTAGTTAATCTTGTCTGGTTATCTCTGTGAATAGCAGTGTGTCTTTTTTCCTCTGGATATTGAGGTCTCTGAAACATAGTTAGGAGAGACTTTTTGGAACTGGTACATAAACAGAAGAGGCTTAAAATAGGTGAATAGAGTGAGTAATGCTGAAACTGTTCTATGCTGCTACTCTGTTGAACAGGTCTAAAAGCAAGTTATATCATATTTGGTATGGAGCTTCTGTATGTAGATAAAGACTAGACAGGCTAAAACCTGTCCCTGTTAGCAGCAAAGGTTGTACTTGTATTGTATCATGTTGATTCCTGGAAATATCTTCTGCTGGCATTTAAATCCTGATTCCAGACAAGTATTGAAATTTGGCTGGCATCTCTTCAAAAGCAAGAAGCAAGTTTTTGTGCTTGAGCAGCAGAACTAATGAAGTGTATTTTTCTGTGGGGTTGGATTCCAGACTTGTGTGCTGGGATACCAACTTCTTACTACTCTCTGCTTTCCACATGCTCTTCCCACTTGTGAGTCTCAAGTCCTCACATCTTGCTGGAAAGTGCTGCTTTGATTTGACTGGTTTGCTCAATATGGAAGAAGTTGTTTTGGTGACCCATTGCTGGTTTAGAAGGAGACATAGGCTGCTTTCTGCAGTTCTCTGTTTGAGAGACAAATTTGAGTGTCTGTGCCGCTGGGTCATTGGTTTCTTGGACTAGATTCTAAATGTCTTTGGTGTCTTTGCCATCTTTTTATATTAATTCAGTCTGTTTGAAATCAGCTGGGCTTGGAGACAGAGTGGGAGCAGAAACCTAATTTTTTCCTTAAAGTAAGTTAAAGTTGGCCTGCTTGTTCAAGCCACAGCAAAGGACAAAAAACTTGCCCATTTCAAGCAGTCAACACATGATACGGCAGGAACTGAGACAGAGAGAAGGGATAAAAAAACAAGGCCAAAACATCATTTTGTGCCCTTCCCCCCCCTTTTCTAAATAAGGAAAGAATCTCTATAAATTTCTGTGTAATACACCTGCAAGGTTTCCAAAGTGTCTGTCATTTGCTTGATGCCAAAGCACTGTATTTTTATACCATCAAAGAGTGTCAGTTATGTACAAATGATGCAGATATGCATGTAGCAGAGAGTTTCTCTAGCTGTGCAATAGAATATTAGCTATTTCATGGTAAGTGATATTTTCATTAAGACATTACATGATACTTTATTTCATGAACAGTGAAGGATGTAGGGAAAACAGGGACAAACTATCTTAATTCAGTGTTTAAAATATAAAAAAATATACCAAATGAAATCTGATTTGTTTCCCAAAACAGGAAGAAATGTACATCTTCATGGAGTACTGTGATGAGGGCACTCTGGAGGAGGTATCAAAACTGGGCCTTCAGGAGCATGTCATTAGGCTGTACTCAAAGCAGATCACCATTGCTATCAATGTGCTACATGAACATGGTATTGTTCATCGAGACATTAAAGGTAATGTTGACCAAAAAGGTAATGGTGTTGTTTCAGTGTGGTAGATGAGAGCAGGGGGATGGGTGGGGGCATGTATTTGCATATTTAGTGTGCATTATCTATGCGGCCATTATTTGTATAAAGCCTTCTATTAAGTTTTCAGTTTACAAGCCATTGGATAGTTTCATGCTTTTTCTTTTACTTGTAGATCGTAAAAAACATTCACAATTGTCATTTCAAACTCATAAATTTTGCCCATGATTTATATAGTTATTTTAGAGGTTGTTAAGATTATTGGGGATTTATCTAAACTCAGTTATTAGTCCTTGCATTTTTAGTACTAATGTACTGAGTTATGTAATGCTGTGTTCCTTCTTGTCTGTGCAAGTACGTGGTGTTTTCTGGAGCTGACAGGCAGTGTACAGTGCTAGAGTTGTGCATCAGAACTTTTCCTTATGATTCCATTTTCCCAAAGAGTTTTGGAATTTCAGATGAATGGCTGATTAAACTTAGTAACAAAACTGTTGCTAAAAGAACTTAAGTGATTTTAGGATATCCCTTTATGTAGTGTTTTTTTCCATACGTTTAACTTCTCGTGCCTGGCTGTCAGCATTTGCGTACGTAATTAGCAGACTGAAACTGCAGTAACCAAAGGGGGGTTGGGCTTGGCATTTAAGATACCCAGTGTCAGTCCTCATTTCAGGTTCATTTTTCTTTTTCTGCGCCTTCCAACAACATCCTCCATGTTTGCTTATCTTGGTTTTGCTAGTCTGGCATATTTGGCTCACCGGTGGCAGGAAACTTAGGCGAAGGTAGGGGAAGCAATGCACACAATATGCCCTGTGAATGCTCATTTTGTGCCAAGGCAGTGCAACCCAACGATGCTGGGTTTCTATGTCCCTCTTGCTCACAGGGTTTTGAATCACCGCAGCAGTGTAGGAGGTTCCCAGTTGCTCTTGGTCCTTTGGCCTCGTGCTTCTCATTTGGGAAAAGAACTATCTACGATCCAGAGGCCTTCCACCCAGGTAGGCCACTCTTGAGTCAGTTTTGGCTTTTTTTTTTCTAGAAAACACTTTCCCTCACTCCCATTCCCTAGCAATCTTACCTTTTCTGGTTCTCCTTCCTCACCAAAGGTTTCTCTCCAGCTGTGGATTTCCCTTTGTGCTTTTCACAGTTCCCTCCTTGCCCTTTTCTTGATCATTCCTTGTCCAGGTTCTGCTTAGCTGGATTATGCTCTCCTGGAAGCTCGTTGTGATCAAAATCCAAAGCTGGCTGACAGGGATTTCTTCTGTGCTGCTCAATGTCATTGCTGATATCTGGATCTATTTCCAAATAGGTCTTCTGCTCTTTAGGGAAGCACATGGAGTGAGAAAAGCTGCTTAACAGAGCTGTTATGTTGTGTTGCCTGAGAGCATTTCTGTTGCAACAGGTTCCTTATGTCAAATGTTGGAGTGTTTCTTGAGAGTAACAGAGGGTCACTGCAGGCACATCTGTGTATAGACCTTCCTGAAGCTCCATGGCAGAATATAAAGACAGACCAGAGAGGGTATTTTTATAAAGGCTACTTGATGCGTTGGAAGTCTTTTGCTCATTGACTTCCTTTATGCTGACATTGCATCCCCAAGTTTTCAGGCTAACAGCAGTAAATAACGCTCTAATTTTATTTTTATCTCTAAAAGTCTCTAGGTAGACTTTTATCTCAGTCTACCTACCAGTGGGTAGACTGGTACTCTTATTTTTCTGATAAGGAAGAGTGACATTCAGACTGTTAAAACTACTTTCCTATGAAAATCTCGCTGTCAGATCACACTAGATCTCTCATGGCCAGTTTGTTTAACATCACTGTTGATCTATTTCTTTTAGCAGCAGATAAGCAATTCTTATAATGATTGTTTATCTGTATCCTGCAAGACAGCTGTACTTGGTGTCTGCAAGTACCTTGTGCTCAAAAATAGATTTTTGGTTACTAGTGTCCCTTTGTGCCACCTTCGTCTTTCAGATGCTGTTATGGCATCCAGCTCTATATGGGTAAAAGACAAAGCAAGATAGAGCTGCCAAAAACATTTTTCAGCCTGTGGTGATGAGGGCAGATGGAGGGTTGTGTTGGCTGGTTATCACATTTGGCTGCACTGCTTTTGCTTAGTCTGCATCATTGTGAAATGCAGGTGGTGCTGGTCTGTAGCAGGAGATAGTCTCTTGTGATACTCTTTTAATCTCTGTTCTGGGTATTGAATTTTAATTCCTGTGGCTAAGCCCAGTTTCCTTGGTTAGGACTATTTCACTTTGTAAGGAAGCTGTTCTGGTCAGTGATGCAGGATGATGGAGTGTTTAATGCTGGAGGGAACCTGTGGACATCTCTGAGCCCTCTGTCCTAAACAGGGCAGCCTTAGTATCAGATCCAATGTCAGATCACATCAGACTGCTCAGGACATTGCTGAGGTGAGATATATGTGTATCTCCAGGGATGGAGATGTCCTGTTCCAATGACTGACCTATCCCCACTGTGATAAGCTTTTTCCTGATAGCTTCTTGGAATCTGCAAAGGTTGCTGTTGTGTCCATTGCAAGTCTGTTTCCACAGTCTTGCTATCCTCCCATTACACAGCTGAAAACAGCAGTAAATCCCCTGCAGACACTCCCCTGAGCATCCCTTCTTCAAGCTGAGCAAATCCATCTCGCAGCCTTTGCTGGTACATTGGGTGCACCAACCCTCTGACCATCTTGACACCACTGTCCTGGGTTTGCTCCAGTGTGTCACTGTCTCTCTTGTGCTGGAGAGCCTAAAAAGAAGACACAGCACTCAAGGTGTGATCTCAGAAGTGCTGAATTGAGAGGAATTAATGAGGCCATGCCTGGTAGATTCCCTTCAGGAGAGAAGGGTGTGTTCTTGAAGACTCCTTGGATGAATACAGAAAATGAAAGGATTGTATCTGCAACTTTATTAAATCAGAAACCTCGAATGAGATGCTCTGTACAAAAAAATCTTCATCTAACTGCTACTGTAGTATTGTCTTCTTGTAACCTTGTTGTTAGCTCAAAACCTTGTGAAGCTCAAAACTTCGGCTGTCCTGTCTTCCTGATGAGCACAAAGGAAGGAATGTCATTCAGCAAGAGCTGGAAGACTGCAACAGGAGACTGTGAGCATGTGTCATGCTCTCTAAGAGACTGAGAAGAAGAGTATGTGGAAGCTGATTTTCTCATCCAAGGGTAGCATTTGGCCTGCTTGTTCTTGAATGAAGTTGGCTGCTGCACTGCTTAAGCACTGGCTGTGGAATGTCTGAGCTGCCTCTTTTTCTGGAATTACAGCACTGCCTTTAGTGGGGCTTTTTGTACTGCTCATGGACTCACAGGATTTCCACCAAAACCTTTGGACTATCATGCTAGTGCAGTTTTCACTGTTCTTACTTTGGGCCTGATTTGGAGAGGTACAGGGCATGAAACTTGAGTTTAAATGCTTTAGGTTTTGGCTGCTGTAGGAGGAGTGTGGCTTTTGACACTGTCTCCTCACAGTGTGCCCAGGAGGAGCTGTGCTGTAACAGCCCAGGAGGGCTGTGCACAGCTGGGCAACTTCTGCCAAGTGCATGCAGTGGTGGTGCTTCAGGCAGTGCATGTGTAAGGGAGAGAAGGAACAGATGGGGGTGGTCCCTTTCTGCCATTTCACTCACGGTCTTTGGTTTTATTTTGCCTGTTAGCCATGTGGATGTGTAGGAGTTCTGTTCCATTCCAGGAGTGCTAACTGCCAAGGGTAAAAAAGCATCGGGTGTCTTCAAAGTACTGACCTCTTGTCTGCTCTTCTTACACGGGTCCTGCTGCATCTGTGCAGGGTTCATTTGCTGCTTTTAAAGACTCCTCCTACAGCCTGGCCTTGGTTTCTGAACAAGCAGTTTACAAAACAGGCTCCAGTGATGCCACAGTAGTGGAAGCTGACAGAAAGTGTCTGCAACATGAGTCTTCAAGTGCTGTCTCTGGCTTCTTGCTGAAACTTTGGTTCAGTGCTTTATTCCATTTGACAGTTCCAAGGGCTTTCAGGAAAAGGGCTCACAGGAGCTTTCATGGCAATACGTAGGCTAAATTGTCATTCGTTTTTATTAAAAGGTATAAAGTCTAGTTTGCAAGGCCTTGGAACAAGGTTTTCAACTGTATTAAACTCAACTATTCCAGTAGCCTAAATTCAGCACTGCCAGGCTCCATCCACAGTAGTAGTTGGAAACTTCTGTGAAATTCTCATGTTGCTTTCTTGAGGAATGGGGCACAGGTTTCCAGCACGTCCTTGGAAAAGTGTTTGCTAGTGAGGACTGTTTTTCCTAAGCTCTTTTTTTAGGCTAAGTGCACCTACTTTCTATCTGACAAGCAACTGCTTGAAAACATTGGAAAAGCAGTTGACAGTTCAAAGGAAGAACTCTGTCGCTCTCCTAATGCATTGCCCATGCTTAGTGACTCGTCAAGCAGCCTTCTTGGACTGCTTTGTGTCTTTCTGGATCTTTCATTCAAGCAGCTGAGGGATGGTCTACCCAACTCCATTACACACACCTGTGATTGCAGGGTGACTCTGAACATAGGTGCCACTGATGGCAAACTGCAGAATCCAATGAAAGAATTCTGGAGGATGTGCAAGCATCTGACTGCCAGACATGAAAAACCCTTGCACAAAATGTGGAGACGAATTGTATTCCCTGAACGTTAATTCTTTCAGGACTTGTAAAAGTCTACAGTTAACTAAAGGTTGGAATTTACTTCTGTTAATGATTTTGCTCCCTCATCAACTGCAGTTCTATGTAACACCTCTTGGACTAAATAGTTACCAACTATTGTCAGAGTAGTCAGAGTCCTTTGAGAAACGAGCAGGGTTTTGGCATCATTGACCTGCACTGCTTTTTTTCACTTGAGCTCTTTGAGGATTCTTTGTATTCTTTATGAATATCTTGGGGATGCCCAACCAAGTGAATGGGAAAAGGCTATTAACTAAGACTGACACAAAGGAGGAACAGCCAAGAATTTCTGTACTGCTCAAGGTGGAACAAAAGTGAGGAACTTTGGAAGGTTCTATTGAGATGAGCCATTTTTGAATGAAACTTTTGTATGACATGGGAAGAGGCTGTGTGTAGTGAAATCCCTGCTGTCTGCCTACTCCTAGAGTAGGTGAGCAGTTTGTTTTGTGCATACTATCCATCTTTCCTCAAGAGAGACCACAGCTGAAGCTCTATTTCTGCCAGGTGATACTTGCAACCTACTTGTGCTTTCATTGTGATACTTGCAGAGTCCAGAATGTGGCCTGATATAAGGAGCTCCTTCTGCTCTACCTGTTTTCTGTTAATGTCAAAATGAATATTTTGGCAGGATGTTGAATGAAAGAAAACCACAGATTGTCAAAATCACTTGGTTTATTTTGTATTGTTCTGTTGAGCACCTGACTTGAAGCCACTTGCAGTTTCCCCTTGGAGATTTTTAACTATGCTAGGGAAGTTTGTTCTAGTGTAAGCTGCCAGTATAGGCAAGTTATTTTAATGGTAGTCCTCCTCCAAAAATTACTCTGGAAGTAAAGTGCAATAGGAATAGGCACTTGGTAGTATGCTCTAGACTCTGTGTTGCAAGTCAGCTGTGACCATAGGGTCATTAAGGTTGGAAAAGACCTCCAAAATTGAGTCCAACCTTGGACAGACCACCACTACGTCAGACAACTAAACTCTGGCACTGAGTGCCATGCCCAGTTGTGTCTTGAACACTTCCAGGGATGGTGACTCCATTACCTCCCTGGGCAGCCTGTTTCAATGCCTGACTCTTTCAGTGAAGAAGTTTCTCCTGATGTCCAACCTGAACCTCCCCTGGTGCAGCTTGAGGCCATTTGCTCTCATCCTGTCCCTGGCTGCCTGGTAGAAGAGGCAGGCCCCTACCTTTCTACACACCCTCCTTTCAGGCAGTTGTTGAGAGCAACAAGGTGACCCCTGAGCCTCCTCTAATCCAGGCTAAACACCCCCAGCTCCCTCAGCCTCTCCTCACAGGACTTTTGCTCCACACCCTCCACCTGCTCTGCTGCCCTTCTCTGGACAGGCTCCAGCACCTCAATGTCCTTCTTGTAGTGAGGGGCCCAGAGCTGCGCACAGAACTTGAGGTGTGGCCTCACCAGAGCTGAGTACAGGGGGATGATCCCTTCCCTCGTCCTGCTGGCCACTCTATTTTTATTGACAAGTGTGATATCATCTGTCTTGACTCAGAAGAACTGAAGAGATACTAGTGGGAGGGACACAGCAATGGCCTCTGCCAGGAAACAGCTGCTTCTGAGTTTAGTGCTCACAAGAAGCACTGGAATTCCTGAAGGAGTCATTTCTTGTAATGAGCTTGTATGGAAAGCTGTTTAATTTGCCTGCCATATTGCTTTTTTTTTTTTTTTTTTTTTGTTTGAACACTTGTCAACTTCCAGTACACTTCATGTTAGCACAAACCCACCAGAACATCTTTAATGCTGTCATATTCCACACTTAATTCACAGGTAAAGATCTAAATGTGAATTCAGGTATTATCCATTGCAACTTCCAAGGCTATATTGAGAAGCCCTCAATTTAGCTCTCGTTTACACAAGTGTGTCCATGTTTCCTTATGTTTCTTAGGAGCCAACATCTTTCTTACCTCATCTGGACTGATTAAACTAGGAGACTTTGGCTGCTCAGTGAAGCTGAAGAACAATACCCAGACAATGCCTGGAGAAGTGAACAGTACCCTGGGGACTGCAGGTGAGGAAGCTTGTGCTAGGCAGGTACTTGTCTAGTTAGCATAAAGGAAGAGACCTCTGCCAGAAGTCTGGAGTAAAACCATGTGTTTCAGGGAAACTTGATTTTACCTTAGCTAGTTTTGTACTTTACATCCAGAAGCCAAAACAATAAGTGAATGATACAATGTGAGAGTTAAAATCAGTTTGTCTGTGACTACAGAGATGCTGCAGCATGTCTTTTCTGGGGTTGTATTTTTCTCTGCAGCCTTACTGAAACTGTACTCTTCACTAAACAGCTGCTTAATAGACTTACAGAAAATGGCAGTCACTGAAAGCATGTACTGTAACAGCATTTTCAATATCACTTTTCAAACTGAAAGACAGTTGTGCTGAAAACATGTCAAAGAACAAGAAACCAGCAAATGGCAAAACTTAGCAAGAAAACCTCAGTAGTAATTCATTGGGTATTTAAAAAGCATTTGGTTTACCCAGTCAGTCACTTGATGTGTACTGTTCCTTCTGCTGTATGAACTGATGGCATCATATGTGTTGTTTCAAAGCATACATGGCTCCAGAAGTTATCACTAGAGCGAAAGGAGAAGGGCATGGACGTGCAGCAGACATCTGGAGCCTGGGCTGTGTTGTCATAGAGATGGTCACGGGCAAGGTAGGGATGTTTCATATGCTCATGAAAAGCACTGTTCTCAGCAGTTTTTCTGGTCCCACTCTCAGCAGTTTGTCACACTCATGTCTGCAAAGACTGGGATGGTTTTTCATTTTCTGGAGCACAGAAATACATGCTCTAGTGGGTACCAAGTTACTCACTATAGCTTGCACTTAGCAATGCTGTCACCTGTTGCAGAGACCTTGGCATGAATATGAGCACAACTTCCAGATCATGTATAAAGTGGGGATGGGTCATAAACCTCCTATTCCTGACAAAGTGAGCCCAGAAGGGAAAGACTTCCTTTGCCACTGCCTGGAGAGTGACCCAAAGATGAGGTGGACGGCCAGCCAACTTCTCGATCATCCTTTTGTCAAGGTTTGTCTGATGACTTTGGCTACAAAACTGCAGATGGGAATGGGGAACAACTTTTAGTCAGCTTCTTTGTTCTCAGTGATGCCACTGAGGTTGGTACCATGGTGAGGGGCTGCTAGCAAATTGATGCTGTCCTGGAAAAATGGATTGGCAACTTTCCAGAAGCACATATGTTTTCAGCAAACATGCGACTATAGGACATGGTGTGCACCATGCAATAAACTTTCAGTGCTGTTTTGAAATGCATTATCTTTATGTTAAAAAGACAAGTCAGGCTCCAACTCAGTGGTAGCGAATTGGATCTGAAGGGCTTTGCAGCAAGAACTTCAGCAAGTACAAGTGCATGGGTTTTTAGACGTAAGGGCCCCTCCATAAAAAGTTAAACTACACACAAGAAGTCTCCCATTCTTCTGTGCAAAGAGCTGCTTTTAAGTTCATACTTAAAGTTAAGATCATACTGAATGTTTATCTGGCAGCTGCTGTAACAGTCTGCAGTTCTTGCATGAACTATGGCGTGATACTTTCCTTAAAACAGGCAAATATTCACAGCTACAAATTGAGCTGTATTAGTAACTTCTTTTTTGAAGGAGGAGGATCACAGTAGGTTATTAAATTGTCTCATTTTCCAGCATAAAGTTGATCACTTTGGTGTTCTGATTCAGTAGCAGTGTGTTTGGCATCATCACCCATTCCTCATCAGTGCAGCTGTAGCAGATCCCATCCATCAGAGGTGGGCACTGCTTTAGGCACCTAAAGGATGCATGGTAACAGTGGGAATGTCAGTACTCCCATGCAAACACCTGTAATACATTACTGTGGAACAAGGGAGAGAAAAAAAACTTCAAGGTGAAGGTGCTAAAGAAATGGATCCATTATCATCTTGCTGCAGGAGGGAGATGGCTGAGATGGCTGAAGTAATTCTTTTGCTTCCTTCGCAGGTTTGCACAGACGAAGAATGAAGTTACTCAATCTCTGGCCTTTTCTATTCTGACAAGATTTGAATCACTACTGTATGTAATATTTACATAAAGACTGTGCTGAGAAACAGTCTGAAAGTTGACCTTAACGAAGACTGCACAAGTGACAGTGTCACTTCCTCTGCTGCTCCTGTACATTTTACCTGGCACATGTTGCTCACGTGACGTGTCCGCAAGTTGGAAGAAGCTGCATGTTCAGTGAAAGTGCCATTACTACTGTATATGGACCAGACCCTTTTTGTTCCTTCTCCTGTTTCTCATTTGACTGAGAACTTGTATTGTTAATATGTAGTATTTTTGAACTCTCTAGGTTCAGAAAAATGCTGTAGTGTTATCAGGCGTTATGGACCTTGTTTTTTAATCTGTTTGAGTGCACTGACTGTGAACTTTTACTGGGGTTTTTGTTTATTTGTTTTTGGCAAGCTTCGGATTTGTTATGCACAAGGCTGATTAATGAAATTAAAAAAAAAAAGGTTTTTTCTCAATAAATGGTTTATTTTAGGAGATTTTGGTGAAGGGTTTTTCTTCTAAAAGTAAATATGGGACTGTGCCACATTTTAAACTTTTTTACAACATTGGGATAAGGCTGCTAAGCTGACCTAACTGGAATAAGCTTCTCTTGTATTGCAGCAGTCAGTGTTTGTCAAGTTTCAAGATGAGTACTGTGAGATGTTTCTTACACAAGAGGTAAGAGAAGTAAGGTTCCCCCTTTTATCACCTTCTGAGAAAAGAGGGCGATGGGCAATTCCTGACACTGCCTTTTAACTAAGGGATACCTTCCTTCTTGGATGTATGCACTGTGAACAGGGAGTGCTCTGCATGACATTTTTTTCTTCTAAAAGAGAACTGTACAAGCTGATTCTTGTGTCCTGTTTGGCAAAACCAAGAACCTACTGTTACCTTTTGAAAACTGACTTCTGATCCTGGGCTTTCATTTCCCCACCACACCTCAGTTGTCATCAGTCTCAGAAAAGGAAGAGACTAGAAGTGGTTAGCAGCTGGAAGAAATAGCCTGCAATGCATGATCTAGCTGATTTTTTTTTTACTTGCTATTACAAACAGGTGACTTAAAACTGTTACTTGTAAACATTAGTGCGAGTTACATATTTCTGTTACAGCTTCAGACTTAAAACAGGTAATTTAAAACTTGCTTTCAATATCTAGTTTTATATTCTAGTGTCTTGTCTCTCATCTTAATCCACAAATTCTTGATTAGTCCCAGGTGTGGGGTGAGTTGTTAAGGAGGTTCCACAAAATCTGACATTCCTATCTAGAAAAGTATGAAACTTGCTGTGTATGTCACCTGTGCAGGTATTTACGCTCTCAAAAAATATAATGCCAAATTGAAACAAAGAGTTCCCCTTCTTTTCAGTGCTCTATTTTCAGCTGTGTGATAGGAGGTATGTTGTCATCCTCAGTCAAAGACTATGAGAGTACCTGAGGTAGAAGTGTCCCCCCCAGCTTGCTGAGTGCTTCACTTTGCAGTGTAACAGAAGTATCTCAGTGAGTCGTGTCCTCACTTGCCTTGTTTCAGGTGCCCTTGAACACAGACAGGAACAAACAGTGGACAGCTTTCAGTGTGACACCAAGGTGACAAACTCTTTACCAGTTTGTTCTTGCCAACCAAAAGAAAACTCATTCACTGCATATTAGCTTTTTAAACTTTTATTTTTGTATAAACAAACATTAAGACTAATTTTGTTAAGGCAGTTGTAGAACATACAGTTGCTTGTGGGGATGAGGGGCAAACACTGCTTCCTAATAACCTATGTCATTCTTTTAATACAGTGAACTGGAGAAGTTTAACTTTGGTGAGGACCATTATGCTTTCTCTGTCTGTCAGTGAGTGCTGGAAGGGCCTCAGTGGTGTGCCAGGACTTGCACAAGTGCTTAGAAGGATGGATCCAGGAGTGGCATGTTTGGCCCTCAGCCTGTTGTAAGGGTTGGTCCTAGGGAGAGGGGTATGGAATAATCTCATCACTCTTCCAGAAGTGTTTACTTGTTTGGTGCTTTCCTCTGGGAGAAGGGCACTGCACGCAGTTGGAGAGGAAAGGACTAAGATTCATAAGGAATGCCAAATGTCTTCCTTACTGCATGTTAAATCCATGGTTCTCAGGAAGGCAGAACAGCCTCTGTCACTCCAGGAATATGTATTTGCTGATCAGAACTGCTCACCTAGCACCCTGAGAAAAGGCCACTGGGCCTGCCAGGTACTGTTCACAGTAAAATGTTACCTTGGAGAGGCCTTTCCTTTCTCCCCTCCCACCCATTTTCCAGCTTTTGTGTACAGCAGCTTCAGGTCTGGCTTGTTAATGCTACTACAGGATGCAATACTCAGTTTTTCACTGTTAGGAGTGTTACAGCAAATAGAGTGCAGGGCATGTGCTTTATTAAACAGCATTGTAAACATTTCAGTATTTTCTACTCTTGGGCTCTAAAAACATCGGAGCCCATGTTTCTGTTCATGACATTGAACAACCTGTTCCTGAAAGCTTCAGAACATAGGGAATGCACAGGTACACAAGATGTGTGAGGCAAAAAGCCTCCCAAAGCAGTCTCTCAACACTGCCTCTGCCTTTCTTCATGTTGTAACTGTCACTGCCTCCACTATCCCTAAACTTCACTTATTGCTCCATGCTAAAAGCACTACTTCACCTGCTTTTTAGGTTCTGTTAAAAGGTGAGTTTCTGGATTATCTGATATACTGAACAGCAAATACATATTTCATGGAATAATTAGTATTGTTGTAGCCTGTTTCTTCTGGCCTCAGTTTTATTATATGAAAAGAGCCATGTTTTTATACCAGCTGCTAGAGTAAGACTACTCACTTTCTTCCCTAAAGACTGTCTGGTTTAGTTCTATGCCGAGTGAATATGGACTGTCTTTGAAAGTGTCAATCACAACCTCCACTGCTCAGTGTCAAGATCTGTAGACTTTAAAAAATTGGCATTTTTTTTCCAGTCATATTTCCTGTTAGTTAATGTCCCCTCCTTTCTTTTTTTTTTTTTTTTCCCTGCTTTAAACAAGTTATTTCTAGTAACCTGCAGACCCTTAACTCGAGAAGTTTAAAAACAGGAGGCAGTCCTGAGATCAGTACCAGGAATGTCAGAGCAACCCCCCTTTCCTCAGAGCTTGGTTCTAGTTTTATTTAATTCAGAAGGGTGTCAGATCAAGACAGACATCAAAAAAAATCAGCCATACCCACTGTCCTAGGTCTCTCTCCTAGTTCCCCCTCCTCCCCAGAAGAAAATAATTTACTATTACTTCAGGCTGACTGTTATGAGGCACCAAGTAAACTAATTTATCAGAAAAGACAGACAAGCAGGTTAATTAGGATCACAACAGTATGGATATGGGGCATACTTTGTAATGCACACTTTGCATTATTTCACTACACCATGCCCAGTTATTTTGTTTCCAAAATTGTTAGGATGGCCTGGAATTTTAAGTAGCATTTAAAGCCAAAAGGAATTTTACTACTTCAAGTTTTCCAAACTAAAAATGACATTTACTCTGAAGAATTAGAGGTTTCAGCTATCCCTGGGATGTATGGCCCAGGGAAAGAGAGGGCAGTGGGTAACTCAGCTCTGCTCAGGCCACAAAGCCAAATTCTGATCCAGGTTCTGCTACTGCCAGGCTCTGATGTCTGGATGTCCAGGCAGGGTCTGGCTGAAGTTCTGAAGGGCCCATGTAGTGCACACTGTGGGAACAGGTTCTAGATGTACAAAAACTCTACTGTAGTTCTGCCAGCTCAGCAGAGCTGCTTCAGTCCAATACTGCTATAACCAAGCACAGCATCTGCTGTACTGTTTAAAACACTGACAGATTATGGTTGTTAAACTGTGTGAGCTACACAACTATCAAGTTTAATCATCTTGTAACAATCTTCTGAGTTAAAGCTTGCACCTCTGGTTAGTTTCCAGGTAGAGTCTCTTCATACAAACACGCTGGAATTTTTTTTTCCTTCAAAACTTAAGACACTTCATAGGAAAACAAACCAACCACTCATGTGCAAACCTGTTGTTGAGAGTATACGAAGGAGTGCATCCCTCCAGCGTGTCATCCAGCCCAAACCCCAGAGAAAAAACAACAGGAGCACAAATTCAGATACGCACGGCAATTACTCATCCTCGGATCTCACTTGAAGGACCGTGATATGCACTTAAAGAGTCTTCAGCAGTTGCATTTGTTCCCTTTGGATTGAAGCAGTCTCTGAAGGTGCTACTTTTGTTTCTGCTTGTTGTCATTGTTGCCATAGGTGGAGCCCTTGTTAATTTCCGTAACCCCGATCATCCATCTGACACCAACAGAAGCTGCAAAACAAACACAGTTAAAGCTGCTTGAGGCACGGCCTGAACATCTGTACTGGTGTAGCAGCATGAAAGAGACCTGGGATGAAAGGTGCATTTGATGCTCCCACACCTCCACATCAACTTATTTGCCTATGGCATCTCATGAAGGAAGAGCCTCAGGCTGGACACATCCCCTATCAGCAGGGAAGAGGCTACAAGGAACAGGATGGGTGTGAGAGGCACAGGCATGCACAGCTCTGTGTTCCAGGGGAAGGGAATTCTGCTGGCTTTCAACAGCACCACATCTGAAAGAGCACAAACAAGTGCAAGAGAACTTCAGATCTTGATAAATTAAAAAAAATGTAACCTGTGGTATTTGTTAAAGGCAGCTCATGAAAAAGTCCATTACAAGAAAAGAAGTTAAACGACTTTTATAGATGATTCAGTAATAATTCACCATGTGCAAGGATTATTTTATTTATTTATCTGTAGCACTTAATGTGACTAAATTGAATGCAGGTTAACCTAAACTCCTTCCCTCACACTTCTGGTTTCTTGTAAAGGGGCTCAGCTGCCCAAAATCTATTATTCCTCAAGCATCTGCTCAGCTACTGTACACGTTCAGAACTGCCATGCTTCTTTCAGGCCTAAACCTATTAGGGAAGTCACAAACATCTTCCCTCTGCTCAGAATGCTATCCAAATAAAAGGAACCCAAACAAAACAAACCAAAGAAAGCCACAAACCTCCCCTAAGCCTCCAAATCCCACTATTTTTCTGACTGATGGGGACATTAAGGTGAGCTGCTCTAGATGTCTCATTCCCATCAGTCTTTACTTCTCTGAGATGACTCTGGACAAATTCTCACCAGCCAAAGGACTCTTTATGGTTAAGTCAGTGCCTGAGATCACCAAGAGGACCCAGAGGTTTCATCCCACTACCGGGCATCCCTTGGGAACCACAGGCTGATCCAAGGCCGTGTCCTGGCATTTGCTGCTCTTCAGCCCTGGAAGGGGAGGGGGCTGGCACACAGTGCTGCCCTGTGCTTCCTCAGCTGCTGTTGGCACAACAGCATGGGCCCCAAAGAGCCACCACTACAGACTCCTGCTGTGTAGTCTGACAGTAAATTGGCAGCTTTTAGAGTGCAAGTGGTAACTGGATGCCAGGGATGAGTCACAGGTGATGTGACAGCGTGGCTGGACACTGGGAAGCTGGTCTGCCCGTGGGGCTGCCCTCGGGTCCTGTGGATGCCAGCAAAGCAGGGCCCTCTCACAGGCAGAGCTGTGCAGTGAACAGTCCAGAAAGGGAGCTGGCTCTGAGGGCACTCGCTGCCACTTACGTGCCATTGGCACTCTGTGAATAGAAACACACACCACTGAGACAAGCAAAGGGCTTTGCTCTCACAGACAGACAAGAAAGAAAGAAAGAAAGAAAACCACCTCTGAGATTTAATTGGCCAGGAGCTGGGGAACACAAGAGCAAGATCCAACATGTAGCCTGCAGTCTGGGATCATAACGTAATAGTAAGCATGAAATCATTAAGGTTTTTAACCACAAGGGATAGAAACAGCATCTGGAGATGGACACAGAGCATAAATAAGAGCAGCTGTTACAGCAGCCACACACCATGCTGGGGATTTCATCCAGTTCCAAGAATGCCTGGACACAAAAAACAACTAGTTCATCAGTTCAGATGTCCTTTTTTGTCCTTTGCTCCCTGGCAGAAGCTGCCACTGCCTTCTATCCCCATTTCACCCTGTAGCCCTCAGCACCCTGGGGAAGGGGGGGTGCAAGGAGAAGAGGACTGCTCATGTTTGCCAAGCGTGTGGAAGCAAGGTGGGGAAAGGCTGAGCTGCCTCACTGGTCTGTCCCTGCAGTGCTTCCTCACCACAGCTCTCCTGGAGCCTCAGTGCAGACCTGAGAGATGCCTTCCCATTTAAGGATTTATTTACTTCTTGTTTTACATGCAACTGTAATAAGGGGAACTTCAGGCTTTTTACTTCAAGAAAGGGGAGAAAGGGAGCTCAAGCAGTAACTAATCAGCAGTGCCTAACTTCATAGCTGTGAGGGTTTAAGACCACCCTGAGAAGTGCATGAGAGAAGCTATTGGCTGAAGCATCCTTGAACTACTCCACAGCAAACCGAGGTAACTAACTGAGCTCCGGCATCTTTGTGCCCACCATTACTCAGATCCGAAAGATGCAGGAGGTTGCTGAGGACCTGCTCTGCCTGCTGGAGTGCTAGAGGCTCAAGGAGTGCTGAGCTGACACAGTCAAGAGAGCCAGGAGTGTAATCTTTCTTGGAACACATTTTAGCTCCAAGAAAATCACCACCTCCACATGTAGTATCTCATCCTTCAGCAAAACCTTAGCTCAAAGGATTTCCACCTTTTCTCTTACAACTCAGGATTTTTTTCTCATCTGTTGCCCTGCCTTTATACTACACAGCAAGTGCTATAAGCAGGACAGCAGGCAGGACCATAAAAATGTCCCATATATAGTTTGAACTTGAGTCATACAGGTTATGCATTGAAATTGAGATTTGTACAACAAAAGACTGTATGAATTGTAGACATTTCCATTGAGGGCCTATCCTACATACTATGAAGGAGAAGAAAGAAGCAACACATTCACATAAAAAAACAACCTACCCCAAATCCCCCAATTTCTAGGCACCAGGCTGAAAGGCCAGACTATCTGGCAGCTCCACCAAAAGGCAGAATGGACACAGGCATGATCCTGCATATGTTTTGTATGCTGTGGTAAAACTTCCTACAACCCTGCTGGCCTGTCCTCTCCCCAACTTCCATTCACCTCAGCCTGCAGGCAGTGCCAGCCCCGCTGCCCAGGTCACACCGTGCTCCAGCCCTGTGCTCCACACTCTGCTCCTGGACACTGAGACATCCCCAGGGCTGCAGTGTGATCCCACCCACAGAGCACAGCACACACACAGCAGCTCCCAGGAATCCCAGCTGGTACTCGTGCAGAGGGAAGGAACTCTTCTCTCCCCAAGAACTGCTATGGAGCTGCTGGCCCTGTGCCATCAGCCCAGATGCCACCGTGCTTTTAGCATGAAACATGGAATAGCTGCTGCTCCCTTATAAACCCTCTCATCTGCATACACTCTCCTTTTAACTGCTGTTGACAGCTTTATAATAAATTACTTCTAGAGCTTGAAGGGTGGGTGTCCTCCTCAACACAAGTTATCAAAACATGAAAGGCCACCCAACATTTGGTTCTTTGAAGCCAAATGAGACTGGGGAAGCAGGAGGAGGAGAAAAAAAAGAAGCTGCTGTCACGTACAGACACTGACATTTGACAGACGTGCCTATGCTTCAGCACCAAAATATCAGCACCAATTTTTAAATAGTTGTTGTGAGCTAAGTACTTAAATCTCTAGCCATGTGTCCTGTGAAACTAAAGCTGGTTTTCACCACACTTTTATCCCTCAAACTACTTGAGCATTTATCCTCTGAAGCAGCGACTGCCTTGTATTGATTCAAGCAGTTTCACAAAAGGCTCCCAGTCCCAGAGCAGCAGTAAGGTATGAACACAGTGTGATGACTTTTGGGAGTATAAACAGCCAAAGTGCTGCACAAGCAAAGCACAAGGGGACAGCATTCACAGTACAAAGAAATGCCATTTATTTAGGGCTGAAAGAGTTTGAACTGAACCAAGCAGAGCTGTGCGTACGGTTTATTCCTTCTTAGACCTCAGAGCTAGGGTCTGAGGGATTACCGTCCTTCCACTCCAGCTCAAGTGGAGCATTTTTCTTAGAGCTCTTTCCATGTGAAGAGCCAGTTACTTACAAGCCAGCCAGTGTTTGACTGGAGAGCACAACAAGCAGAAACTATCCAAAGGCCAAATGACAATCTAGAAACAATGCAGAGGGTACCCAGTGAAAGGACCTCCTAGTTACTCTGCTCTATCACAAAAGGTTTACTTTGTCCTTATCTGCACCTGTATCAGGTACTGAAACCCACCCTTAAAACCAGTAATCTACTACCATAAGCTACTGGGGACTGCAGTAAAGTTCCTGATTCTGGAGTATCAGGTGAACTGTCAAAATGCCAGAGGAAAAAACCAAACCAGTACCTGTGTGCTTCAGTTATAAACAGTGAGAAAAGGTCTGCTAGGAGCAATGGGAAGAGCTGATTTTGTCATCTGATAAATCCCTCCAGTCTGCAGAAAAACCCTCCTTTTACATTGTTAAGCCACCAGGTACCAATTACCACTCCCACTGTAAAGACAGCAAACACAGTCCTCCCTGCTTTACTACACACTGGCTGTGCTTGCAGGCTGCTGGAGCCTTCTGGTAGATCCAGTATTACAGATAAACTGAGAATAAATCCTTTGGATTATCACTGCAGTCAAGAGATGACTCAGAGCAGCCTGCTTATTAACCTTTCCTTGTGGCTAGAAGCAGAAGAAAGGTAAGTGGGGAACAAAAAACCGGGAAAGAAATGAAAAGAAGGTTGTTCTTGCTGTCTATTCTTGGTAGCATCATAGCTTTCTTCCTTTACAGGTTCTTTCTTTCACTCCTTGACAAAGAAAAGATGTGACCTAGGTCACTAATGGCAAGATTGTACTAGGCTTAGAGTGCAGGTGAGGGGTGTGGTGTCCCTCAGCTAAATTATAAAGGGCTAAATCCAAAACCATCCTGGATACTGCAATGTCAAGCCGTAAAGCAGTCGGCCTGGAGGTTACACTCCAGAAACCCTGAATAATGAATGGTGTGAGGTTCCCTGTGGAGGGTACACAAGACATGAAGCACTTTGAAATGGCACCCAACCAACCAGTCTGCTGAGGGGAGAAACTGAATTAACAAGAAAATGCTGAAGGAAAGATTACAAATTCAAACCATTTGGCAGTGGCTACACTTCAGTGCACCATTAGGCCACTGTTCCACACCCCAGCACCAGACTATGTCAGCATTTCTTCCAGAGGCAGAACAAATGTCCTCTTGAGCAAATTGCCAGGCAGTAGCATTTGCAATGGTGTCACACCTCATCCCACCCTGCTGTTTGCCCACTTTGCAAAGGAACACAGGGCAGGCTGATTCACCTTTCTCTGCAAGTGACAGGGATTTGAACCCATCGCCTCCCATTCCCAGCACACCCCAGCCACAGTGCTCCATCTAGACTCCATCCTCCTCACCAGTCACAGAAGGGGAAGGGGAAGGGGGCACTGCTTGGGACTTCCAACAAGCAAGGTGGGTGGAAAAAGAGGCTTTTAAGTTGTAGTGAGGAATTCTTACATGTTTTACACAAAGCATTTCCAGGGTACCAAGCACCAACAATTTCTCCAGATGAAGACAAGAGCTCAGGATTCCCTTCTTTTATCCTCTACCCTGTCCACACAATGTACAACTATTAAACTGGCTCTTATCCTTGCTTGTTTTCCTTCCTCTGGCTCAAAGCATCATGAAGGAAATTTCCTGCCTGCCTGCACACACACACACACACACACACACACACACACACACACACACTGTTCCTTCTATAAGAAGCATCAACAGGAGCTTAATGCAGCATTTGTTTTGGTGGGCAGTTTCTGAAAAAGAATACTGGGTGCCTAGCACATCAAACTCTTCACAGATGACTAAAAGGATATTAGTTTATCTTGATCAATCTAGCTCAAGAGTCAGACTTCTGAGAATGCAAAGAAATATTATGTGCTGGGAACAATTTCCTGAGTAGAGAGCAAAGATTCACTTCTGAGACAAGAAAATGCTCCACAATTTCCTATCTCCTCTGTATTGCTATTCTGGACATGGTTTTTTAAGTCAGCTCTGTATCCAAGTTCTCTCAGATCAGGAAGACTGTGAAGTTCTGTTTCTTTTTCCAAGGTTGTTTGTAATATACACAGATGTGAAGGTGATGAAGCAATGAATACCTGGGATGGTCAGAGCAATAACAGACAGTATTTGCTTTAAACATGTATGGCTTATTCTGGAAGGGAACTTATTCTTCAAACCAGCACTCAATCACAGACACCCAGATATGATGCAATTTGCTAAACTGACCTGCTTCCTGCTTCCATGAAGAACACCAAGTAAGATCTCCCTCCCTTTCTTTGGGCCAGCTCCTTGTTTTGTTTTCCTTCCTTGTCTTAAATATCATACTAGTTGAAATGGGAACCAAGGCAGTTCAGAACTGCCACAGGACCTGTAGGAATCACCTGTGACAGTCCATGCCCTGTGCTACATAAACCAGAGTACATGGCCACAACAGGCTGTGCTTAAATCATGAACTGGTGGATTACCAGTGCATGACACATCAGACTATGATTAGACAAAAGCATTCTCAAAGGAATAAATTATCCTTGTGCCCTTCTTCTAAGCATTTTAAGTAGAACACAACACAAGAAAAGAAAGACTTTTGTAGGCAACTCACTGAGAAGTCACTGTTTGAATTCCACAGAAACAGAAAAATTTGTAAGCAGCTTATAAAAAATAGTACAACTATAAAAAAGCCCCAAAAAATAATCTTTTTAACCTAGTCCAGGCTAGAGTGGACATATTAGATGGGTCGTTGAATTCACAAGTCATCTTTATATTTAGCGCATCTCAGTAAATCCTACTGGACAGTTACACTGTAAGTGATCTTTTTGTATCAGAAAACTTACCTATTATAATGACAAATGCAAAACTAGCCAGTGTCAGTGATGATCCACTGTTGATCATGTTGATGAGCAGCTGGAACAAAGGATATAGCAGCAATAAGGCCCAGAAAAGCCAGTTCAAAAGTGTCCATGGCCGACGGGGTGGTACTGTCGGGACTGCTGGGTAGGTTCCCGTGCGGTAATATTCCTCCTGGAATGCATCCTAGGAGAACAAAGGAGGGCAACAATTACATCCCCATCTGCCAACAAAACTAGCCATCCCTGGCTTTGATGTTCCTCCTTCTGGAGGCTTGTAACCACAGGGGAAGATCAAAGACCAGCTGATGGCTGGAAAGCTTGTACTTTGAAGACAATGAACACAGAGTCAAAAAAAAAAAAGAAAAAATAGAAAGGGGGAGCATACACTGATGTGTGAATACTTTTTTTCTCCTACACACAGCAGCCTGAAAAATGCTGTATCTGGAGAGCATAGCAGCCTAGGAAAACAGGAGGAATGATGGGATATACACTCCTGCAGCAGTGCAGACATCACTACTGGAGATCACTGCTGAAACTCCTGCAGGAGCCACAGCCACTGCCCACACACTGCAGGTAAGCCAGGGAAGTGTCTGGGCTCCACACTCAGCAGCATCCCCTGTTCCCTCCTGTTTTCTCCAACTGCTGCTCTCAAACAGTACCACAAACCTGGCAGAAAGGGTGACCAGGCATCATTTTGTCCCACACTCTGAAGAACACCACCCCTTCCTGCCTTTGTCCCATGGATTTAGTCTTGTTCACCTAGTTCCCATGATGCCTGTGGTAGAAGTTTGGGTGCTGAACCTCCCTAGAGGCAGTTTAGTGTGTAAATAGCACAAAACCTCTCACTGGCTTTGAGCAAATGACTTGACCTTTCAGTATAATACAAGGAGAATAATGGGGAGGGGATTGTTTTTTTTCTGTTTTGTAGCATCTGTTTTTTAAAGCACAGGTGACTCTGAATTCAGTACCTTCCTCTATAATCCACATGGGTGAATAGCATTGCCTTTACTGATCTCACCAACCCAAGATATCAAAAGTGGGTGGGGGAAAAAAAAACCCTCCCTCTTTGTTAAAAGCAAAGATTATTAATCTGCTATAAATCTGTGTTATCACAAAAACAAACAAACAAACAAACAACTGGCTGAATAATGAAGTCAGCATTAGATTGACATAAAAAATTAATTTAATCAAAATGAAGTATGATATTTCTTTAAAGAAAGGATTTTTGGTTTCTAAAACTTTTAGGAAAGCCAAGATGAATCTACCAAAAGACTATTCTACTATGCTATGATTTTACACTTACACTCCAGCTGACACAAACAATTCTTTACTTACTTGATAGCAACTTGAGCAATTACAAGCTGTTACCACTTTATCTATTTCAAAATGAACATTCAGCTTTTATGGGATTAATTATGCAGTAATTAAAGCACTGCGCTCTCTTTATTGAGATTACAAAAATAATAAGTGTTTTTACTCAATTGAGCTGGACTGCAGTGGGATCACTGTGGCCAATTACTGAGCCATCTTCAGCAGAGTTCACAGTGGATGGGGTTTTCTTCACATTGCAACTCATCACCACAAAACTGAACTTACTACATACAGTTAGGTTTCCAAATGCTGGTATTACTCAGGAATGTGAAGAATTCCCGACTATTGCTGCCATTGCCATTAGAGGGCCTGCTACTACAGAGAGCAGGACAGGCTCCCTTGAAACCAGCACAGCAGGGTTTTCTTTGTTGGCTCTGCATGGCATGAGGGGCAGCAAAACCACTGACCACACCTCACTGGGAGGCTTGAGACAGATGGAAAACAAATACAAAAGGCAAAACAATGTCAAGGCCAACAGCTCCACCACACTTCCCACTGCTGTGGGGAACAGCTCTTCAGTCACAGTCTCTTACCATTAGATACATTCATTCACCTGCAAAAGGCATCTATGGGTTCACCTGTCCTGAAAGCTTTTGTGAGGGTGCCTACGATACCCAGCAACAAGACAGACTTTAGATTATACATCTCACCATTTCCCAAAATCACCTTACTCACATTAGGTTCCTTTCATTCCTCTGCCTACAGAGCTTCTTTTTGGTTTGTAATTAATTCCATCCACGCAGGTATCACATTCCAACATGGAAACATGCTCCCTCTATTGCACCCACCACATTTAAGTTACTTCAGACAGTGAGGGCAAATCAGGGAACATCCATCTCCTTGTGAGAGGCTGACTGGATTCCTCCTCCCCATTCCCACCAGGAGGTCTGACAGCACAGGTATGCTGCTGCCCCTTCCTGAGGAAGCCCACAAAGAATGAGGATCCAAAAATATATTCTTTGTTCCCAAACACTGGAGTTCTGTACACTTCTCCTCTTCACTTAGGCTTTGCTGATTCTCTAGGACATTTCTGTATGTATTTTCAGGCCCTGTTTTCTAAGCTTCTTTTACAAGCAAGAAGAATTAGGAAGCTTGCTCTCTTTTTAATGAAAATTAAGATTCTCGAGCAGAATTTCTACTTCAGGCACTGAGGCTATAAGGAGGTAAAAATGAAAACAAACATGAAAGGAGAAGCAGAGTTGTGATTACTACATATCACCTTGTCAGACCAGGCAAAAAGATCCTCAACCCAGTCCTTGTTAAAGTCAAAGGGAGCCTTTCTAGCAATGGCAGTTAAAGAAAAAAGTAAAACAAATAAAAAGAGAAGGCAATGTGCAACCCCAATTGAACTTCTGTCATAATTTGGAATGAACTGATACAGTGCTGGCCGTATGTGGAGGGACAAAATCTACCCCCAGTGAGGAAGTAGCCTCTGGAGATGGTACTTACTGTAAGCCTGGAAAAGGAGGGAGAACAGTGTTTGGTTTGGAGCAGCAGCACAATGCCACTGTTCATACGGCAGGACTCTGTTCAACTGTGTTTGTAGCAGTGACTAAGCCAAAAAATGAAGTGCCAAGTAGCAAGAGCATAAACACAACAGGCTCCCACAGAGAAGTATCTCAGATTGAGGCACATGTAGGTGAGATCAGACATAGAGGTAAAAAACAAAGGAATAAGCTTTGCTCAAAGACTCTCACTCCTTTACTAATGTCAATATGGGGAAATAAATAAATTAAAAAAAAATGTCCCTCCATGTGCAGTAACTGCAGATTTCATTATGCATTCCAATAGCTCTTCAATCCTGATCATCTTGAGTGCACAGGCCTTGACCTCAGTACCTGTGGCACTCTCCAGCCACTAAATCATGCTACAAAGCATAATTCAGCACTTTGTATGTGAGTCTTGAGAAACTACTGCAAAATTATTAAAATTATTGAGAATAAGCAACAGCACAGGGAACCATAATGTGTGTTAAAACCGGGTCTCTGCTTTCCAGTAGCATGCACAGCTTGTCTGACTTTGAAACAGCAAGGGAAGTGCTGCAAGCAAAAGACACAAAGCAGGGGATGAGTGTGTATCTTGCAATGAATTACTGCCCTTTGAATAACAAATTTTTACATTATATCACAAATATTTTCTGACTCTGAAGATGACCTGAAACAGGATTAATTTTTGGAAACAGCACCTGAGCGGCACTGCTGTTTGTTATCTGACCTAACAGCCCATTATCTTTTTAAGATGCAGGGCAGAATGGTGAAAAAAAAATTGTATTTTTACCCTGCAGGTAGGCTTTCATCATCTCAGAACTCTGGAAGAAGTTGTCCCTGCTCTATATTCTGCCAGTGTGATTTTACAAAGACAAGGGCTTCAGCAAAACAGGAATGACTGCAATGAAGTAAGTTTCCCTAAAGTAAAAGGGCTGTTTAAGAGAAACATGCTGCCTTCACAGAAAAATTAAAATCATCACCAAAAATCCCGAACCAAAACACAAACAAACAAACAGCTCCCCCAGGCCTTCATCAATCAAAAACATTCACATAACCAAAAAAGGTTTTAGTGGAATGGAAAACTGAACACAGCATAATTCACTCCTGGATGCAAAACTTCACTCCTGTACTTAAATAGGAAACCAGAGACTTAACCAACCAGCAAATGAAGTTGTCATGAAGAACAGATATGAAGAATACTATGATATATTGTACAATATAATATTATGAAGGATAGATGTACTCTGCACTAGAAGCAACTGAGTGTTTGCCAAAGAGGGAATAACAGAAAAATCCTGGAGTGAATTACTGCAACTATGTAATAAAGGATTGAGGAAACAATCACCACATTCATACTTATGTTCTTGTCTTGCAAATGTCTGAATAGTTCTCAGGGACATGAAACAGGGCTACAAAGTCATAGTAGAAGAAAGTGGACTTCTGCAATGCTGAGCAAAAGGACACGTACATGGGCCCGTGGGTAACAGCCTGCTTTTCTGCAAAGGTGCTGGGGGCTGTGCCTGAATTGGGTGTTAGGGGCACAATCTCTGAGAAGGGGGATCAGAGGCAAGGGGAGTAGACCTACAAGTGAGGTCTCAAGACACATCTACTTTCCACATTCCTGTAAGCAAGCTACTTAGAGGAGCTATGAATTACAGCAGAAACAGTCATGGTTTGAATCTGAGAACTGCCAGGGCACTGTCGATACAGAAATGCTAATGTGGTGTCCTGGGAAGAGCATGACAAATGGCACAGCAGAATTTTGAGAGAGGAAACCAGAGCATAGCAATATTCCATAATTTCTAAATCCAAAGCACTGCTGCATTCCAGTCTGAATACATAACTTTGATCAAGGTATTGAAGCAAAGTGAGCTGCCAGCCCCTCATGCCGTGCATACCTATGACTCTTGGTGACTGAAATGGGAGTGCTGTGCGCATTCAAAAAGCACAGCCCCCAACAACTATCTCCAACATTCATATAAAACAGCCCAGAAGAAACAGATTCTGAAAGATGAAGGATTCATATGAAAGCATTTGCAAAGAAAAAAAACAAAAAAAAAAAAACCTCAAACCACTGGGCATCTACAAACACGATCATTATTACTCTCTCCCGATCCTATGAAATTAGGAATCTTATATGCATGCCTTCTTAACCCACAGTGTGAAAACAATTCATCAGCCTGTTCTTTTAATGCTGGATGTCTGCCTTGGTAAAAAAGGCAGGGTAAAACAAGGGAGAAAAATTTTAATATGCTAAAGAATAGATCTTATTTAGCTCACAAACTGCTTCTTGACTTAGAAGGTGTCTTCCAGGGAAAGAGGGTCTTTCTACCAATCAAAAGGCAGTAAGACAGTTTTGATTTTTGTATCCTTTGCAACTTTCTAAAGAAGAGGCTTAAAACTGTTCTAGAAAGGCTTAAGCTTTCTTCCTGTCGCTCTATGCAAAAAAACAAAAGCAATCATGACTGGCAGCACAGGATCAAGTTTGTATGTAGAGAAACAGAGCACTCACCATGAAAGCCAAACAAACAAACCAACTCACTCCAAGCCTCCTAATTAGGACTACACATGCACACTGTAAAGGTCCACTACTAGCACTAAAAATAACAGAGCACTAGTGGCTCATAAGTGCTGTCTTGACAAAAAAAAAATCCAACCTTTTCTTGATACAGTTTGTGGAGCCAGGTAGAACATTCCTGCTCATCTTCTGGGACATCCTCTAGTGGAATCCGCCTGCCAATGGTAAACAAGAGAAATTGAAGAATATTAAATACTTTGACTTTCATGAACAGCACTCACATTATACAGACAGATTATCTGACAGGAGACTCACCACATTTTCCACCTTTTTTTAACTTGTGCAACACCTACAGCACTTCAACAAGCAAATATAGAGGAGATTTTGAAGGAGTCTGTGATAGTCCCCAGCTAATTGCCAAAACAAATTTAGCCATGAGGTTTACCCTGCCTGCAACAGCTTTTCAGGATGGGTAAGCAGCTACTCTGAGTTGAGAAAAGCTATTTCCATGCTATACCAGACTGACTTGCAGCAGGCTGGGATGGTGCAAAGGGAGACACAGCAAGAGGAATCTCTCTGCTCTGCTGGAGCCGACACCCACAGGGAGGGCTCCGTGAACGCCACCCAGCCAGGCCGGGCACACCAAACACGAGGACACCAGGCTGAGCTACCACGCGGGAAGAGGAAGAGAAACTTTCTTTTCACCCTTGTTAAAAAACAGTTCTGAAAAAAAACCACAACTTTTTCAAACAGGCAGAAAAGGAGAAATAGAAAGAAAAGGTCACCCTATTCCACTTCATACTGCTATCCAGGATAAAGGAAGTGGACCAGCTTGCTGGTCCATGATAGCTCTTAAGGGGTTATGATGAACTCCTGATCACTTGCAGCATCACTTTTAGGCTTCTATGCTCCACCCCTACATCATCCCATGTCCTGAGTGCCTGTAGCACAGGTGCTGCTGGTAGAACCTCACCTGGGAATCGGCTCTTTCCCATTAAGATCATGGGAAGCCATTAGGGTATTTGTAATTTAAAGAAACCTTAATGAAAAGGAATCCAGGTAATGGGTTTTCCATTAAACAACCCCCTTCTTGGTAGGGAGGGCACAGCTGTCAAATATATCAACAACACCACCACCAGACAGCAAAGTCTGAGCCTGACCTCCACCAGAGGAACTGGAACTGTCTCTGGAACTCCTGTGCCAGAGACAGGTATAAAGCAACTCCACCTGAACCCTTAGGTTGTGTTTGGAGTTCTGGCCAAGTGAGTGAAAAGAGACCCCAGTGCTGCTGCTGAGCTAACAGACACACAAATTAGTAAAAAATATTAAACAAAAAGTCCTCTAGACATTTATGGGCTCCTCACATACTTATAATCACAAAACTTTACCAGAAACACTACCCAACCCATATGAATTTTTATCTGAAGTTCTGCGAAGCCAGGTTGGTAGATATCTGCTTTTCTGTTATCCACTTGAAAACATTACCTTATTTGACCAAGTGTGATTTCAAGTACACACTCCTGCTTAAAAGGAATTAAAATATGGATTACTTGCCTTACATATAAATCTGCATGATATTTCTTTCCATTTAGAACTCCCAGCAATGTTGGATTTTCATTATTTCTAAAATTAAGGGTAGAATCATAGACTGCAGAAACTACAAGAAGAAAAACAGGTTATGTGTTTACTGTAGTAATACAATGGAAATAAGTAATTCTCTCTCAGACAAGGAGAATATTTAAGTCATCAGCAATAGTACCACAGTTTGAGCTGTCACAAAGATAAAAATGACAATGGAATATTCAACATGCAGGTTTTCTGAAGCCAAATAACCAGTGACTCTTTCAGGAACTGCATGTGTAGAATGGAAAGGTTTGGTCTCCATCCACCCTTGCCTCCTCTCCATCCCTTCCTCATCAGGTGCAGTATGACAGCTTCTGACAGAATACACCTGGGACTTCCAAGGAGTCAAATGGTTGCAGAACTGTTACCTTTTTCAGCTCACTGGGAATCAACAACTGCCCCCCAAATCTGAGGAAACACCCAGGCAGATACACATTTGGTAAACAACGAGCAATATATACCCTTTGACTGAGAACAGGCAACGTGTGTGTGAGAGACCTCCTGCAGCAGCAGGGCTGAATGCAGCCATGAATGGCCTCAGTTCATGTCCACTCTTTGGTAACTCAGGCACTTCCTCTAGGGCAAAGGCAGAGAGAGAATGACACACCACACCCTGTGCGAGCTGCATGCTATGGAAACATGCAGATGTGAGGAATGGAACATGGAAGATCTGCTGAACAAAACTGCAGCCAAACTTCCAGCACCAAGAAAACTGCCCAGCTCAGGACTGGGTGAGAGCAGTAAAACCATCTGCAAAGGCTGATGGCAGATAAACTAAAAGAGCAGTCACAAGCAGCTGCTACAGAAAAAGCATTCACTGCTTAGAACCACATGAGGTGCTGCAAAAGAGTTTATTTGAACACATCGTTAGATAAACTATTTTCCTGATGTCATAAGATTACCAGAGAATGATTCATTTTCCTGACACTGAAATCAGTTGTGCATCATGGTATGAACTCTAAGTGCAATGACAGCAAAACAACTTTCCTATTTTTTGTCACAAATGTGACTAAAAAGCATTTTCATGTGTAGCCTGTTGTATTTTAGGCTTTCTGCTCTAGAGTTTTGCAATAATTAATAAAAATGCATGTGGTGAACCTTTATTGTGGAACCTCTTGACCCATCTAAGAAGGACTTATTACACAGGACAGATTTGCTCTTGGTTTTGAAACCTCTCTAGCTATGAGAGATAAATATGGTTTGGTCTCATTCAGCTCCCAGAAACTCACCACATCGTTTGTTACTGCAAAACTGAATTCACAGTGAAGCCTGGCTTCAGTGCTGAAAGTAAATCCTGAAAACAAAGGCCAAACCCTTGTCAGTGCAAAATGACTCTGTCCCTCACTAGCAACTCCATTCTTTTCCTACTACAGTTGGGTTCTTAGCTCAAACTCAAAACTAAAAAACAAGACAAAATCTACTTCAGACACACTACTCTCAATGTAAAATACAAGTGTGAAATTACTTTTTAAAAAATCAATTATCTGCCTCCATTTTTAAGCTTCTTAGTGTAGAAGGATTTTACTAATCTACTCTAATTTACTAATCCAATGTAATTGAAGGAAAACAAGAGCTCAGTTTGGTTTATACAGTGTAAGCTTCTTATTTTATTCTTTAATAGCATGGGATTATTCTAACAACAATAGGGATGCAGTAAAGCAAAGTATGATCTACACAACACTTTTTCTTCCATCTCTTACAAGGCATCTACATTTGAGTTTTTGTATGAATTGGGTTTTTGTTGAGACACATTGGAAGATAGTTCTCCTGTTCTGAAAAAACCTTCTGTGGAGATGGACAGTAAAATCTTTATGTGCTGACAGTCTTACACAGAGCTTTCCTTTTCTCCAGGGGAAAAAAAAAGCTATTCCAGTTTCCAACTGGTCTGTAGTTTAACATTCAGTCTAGTACCTTTTAATAACACATTGAAATCTTTTGGTGAAAAGCAGTGCCAAACCAAAGACAATGAGAGCAATGTGCAGGACTAAAAAGACCTCTGTTATCCAGATGTAACTGAAGATAACTAAAGATTTTAGCTTTCTCATTCTGAGAGTGCAGGAAAAGAATAACAATGAAAATGTCCAAGAAAAAGGCTGCATGAAATCAAAATTTGCCAGAAAGCATCCACAGTCAAAGAAGCACTAGCATGCTGTGTGACATGCTGAAACAGGTTATCATTAAACATGGATTATGTAATTGCATAATTAGAATTGGACAACTTGTGACTTTCTCATCCAAAAGCTGAAGAGACCAGAAAATTCACATTGTAAAACAAGTGAAAAAACCCCTTCAGAGTATCTTGAAGACACTAAAACTGTCTGACTCTCAGACTAATACAAGCAAAATTTGAGAAGTTTTGCTTCAATTGTGAAATATTTTTTCAAAGGAGTTATATCTCAGAATCTCTTTTTCATGAAAAACAAAACACAAATATTTTAAAGCTCTTTCTTTCTGTCAAAAAAACTTTTTTTTTTTTTTTTTGTTTTCTAATCTCTGCCCAGCTTTTTTGTCATCTCATTAACTTTGGGTTTCGTCTACAGCATTCTGACAGAGAGCTAAGTACTTAAGAATTTAAGATTTAATTTCTTCAACCTAAAAAAAATCTGTGGATTACATATCTAGAGAGGATTTTTCTTACTTTGACTGTCCTCTTGAATTTCACGCATTATTTTGTGGCCATGGTGGATTATGCCAGGATGATTCACTGACAAATCGACCTACAGGCAATGAGTGTGGCCACATGCATCTTCAAATAGCACAAAATGATCTGATGACTGGAAAAGGGAGGGAAAGGTACAGTGGCATTCGCTGTACTGCTGATGTGACACCAACTTGACACAATCCTTTGATTTAACATTTCATTAATTGGGCCAGCTTGAACAAAAACCACTCATCCTCTCAAACTTTGTTACTTGCTCTGGATGATGAATAGAAACCCACTTGAAAAAAAAAATCCGGGACTAATATACAGCTCATGGGGGAAAAAGCATTTGCATTTTGGGCACTGAAATATGCCCAAACACTGTCATACCCCAAAACTCCATGAGAATATCACCCTGGAATTCTCATGCAGTCCCTCTGGGACAGCAGTTCCCAGCATGCACAACTGGAGGAAAAGGTACACAACAAAACCTGGTCTTATCTACAATCCATCGTGAAGTACATTTTTAAGTACAAGTCTTTACTAAATAAAAGCAGCTGAAAGGAACTGCCTGATATACAGCCAGACAATAAAAGTAATAATTAAATATATCTTTGGCAGTATTTGAGACATCTACTTTTACTGTAAGTAATAGCTGGATGTCTTAGAAATAGATATGTATTTTCATTTGCTTCCATGAATAGTACAGGTAGCAAACAGCAATTTATTAAGAAAGTGAACAGCTTTTAGAAATAAAGTTCCTGGGGACTGCATCTGTAAAACCATACTGATAGGAATGGTCACTGACAAAAGTATCAGAACAAATTCAGAAAATATTAAAAGCATTTCTTTAAGAATCAAATTATGTACAGAGATCTGAACTTCTGAAAGCAATTTCTGAAGGAAAAAACAATCCCATTATTACTTACGAAAGAAATTAGTTAGGAGGGAAGGTTCTTTACTTGTTATTTTGCATGAAAGGTATTTTTATCCAAATACATCTGTTTATGCTGACAGATATCACATGGAGGCAGATTCCAATATAAATACTCTTTCTCAAACTAAGTTTTTCACAATACGTGGGCTTGCCAGACTGATGTCATCAATGTCTATTTCCAACTACTGCAGAACTACTTCTGAACTCTTTCCAAAGTGACTACAGCAGGTGCCATTAAGACTTGATACAAAGTTTTGAAGAGGACCAACCTGTGATTTCTGCTGCCATGGGTGAATTATATGTACAGCCAGAGGAACCAGCATCTACCCATCCCAGAGCACTACAGCCTCTGACAAGCTGAATCACAGCCTTGTCAGAAAGGAGGAAAAAAAATGTCACACCCAGCTGTGAACTGGTCCCAAACCTGTGACTTGGCTCCATCCCTTAGCAAGGCACTCCAGCCAGGCCCACCACCCTTGTGGGACAACAGAAAGTGCATCAGCCTAAATGGCAGAGCCCAAAATGGGCTCAGGCAGCTCAGCACCCCTCTCACTTTTAGAGATGCACAGGGATATGACCTAATATCTAGATAGTATTAACACTTCCAGATCATGCATGGACTGTCTAAAGAGATTGCCACCCCATTCTCTATTCAAAAAATCTGCATGGACATATTATCTGTACATAATAATGCTACATGGAGTTCTGAAAAATAGGACATTGTTTTCAGATGCTCTTTACATGAACCCCTTGACTCTAGAGGAGAAAAACATATACCAACCCAAGCAGTAACTTTTTTATCTCCTTCTCATTGCAAAAAATAACAAGGCAAGTAAAGCAACAAACCTAGAAGAACTTGCAGCACCAGTGTGGGGTCATCAAACTCTCAGAGGTTTATTAGCTGGATTTTTAAGCTCAAGTTTTTGCTGAAACTGTGTATGAGAAGTTATGACTCTGCTGCTCCTCAAAGCCTCACAGGGAAATACTGCCTTTGTCCTGGCCTTACAGTGCTCCATCTAGCAAGTTACAGCTTCTGGATTGAGGCAGTGATATATACTCTACTCCCCTAAATAAATAAGTAATCTAGCAACCTCAGTCTCTTTTTTTCTGAAGGTATTTCAAATATTTAGGTTACTAGTTAATGTCATGATGGTGCGTGGCATGAATGTCCATAACTTTTTATGTCACTTGGATTTCCTAAAGTTTTCCCACAATCACACCATATTTTACTTGCATTACACACAGCAGTGAAAAGAACAAAATTACCACCAAAATAACCTGTTCCTGATTCCCAGCTCAGGGCATTAGAGGCCATGGAATTTTGACTCAACCCTTCTTCTGTGCCTCAAGTCTACTACTCCCTGTTGTGCCCTCAGCAGAACAGGCACCCTTATTCCAAAGGCAAGGCTAAGCTGCGCTCTTCAGGGGGTTGCTGGATGCTTCACGTGACCTCTTCTTCATGGACCAAAAAGGATCCAAGCTATGCTATCCATCTTGGGGGTGGAAAGTTGTGGGTGCCTGGGAAGCTACAACAGTGGTATGATCTACCTGGCTTGCCAGAGGGTATTTAGAAGAAATACAAGAGATAGCAAGCCAGCTGACTGGGGAGATTTTCTTACAGCAGCTATCCCAGATATGCCATATGAAAACACATCTTCAAGGACAAAAGAAGTTTTGACATTAACTTCAGTCAAGCTGGAACATTTTCTTCTAAACCAGAAACCACTTTTTCTTTCTTACACATCAGCCATCTAACACACAAATCCACCAGATCCCAAAGACCCTGGAACACTACAGCTACTTAGCACTGTTTTTCCTTTGCCCATGAAGTACACAGCAGAAGACTGACAGTAGTATTAATCAAATAATTTGATAGACAGTATTAGTCAAAGAATATCACTTCAAAGGCAACATGTGCAAAATGATGTTACTTTAAAATTGGCAAATGCAAGTAACCAGAAATAGATGAGGAGCTCTAAACAGTATTCATGAAGAAAAACTGACTCATGTTCTATAATGTAGAAACTGTTTATGAATTTCACCTGCATGTATCTTCAGTCAAGGCCTACTCCCCTTCCTCAGCTCCATTATGAAACTCTAAAGAGCAAATCTATATAAAAATTTAAAGCAGAATATTTTTGGATTTTAAAATTGCATTATTTGAGGTAGTCATTTACCACAAGAAATTATTTTAAGACACACTGCCTCAGACTCTCTACTGATGCACTTGCTTCATTTAGAATAGAATTGCTTAGCAAATACTAAGAAATACTATTCCTTGGCAATAGGTACAAAATATGCAACAAAATATGTACCAATTGGTAAAAAATATGCAACTGAGATTTATCAACAGTCACAATTAATGAAACATAACAATAATAAATTAATACCCAAAACAAACAAACAAACAAAAAACCCCCACAAAAAAACTCAAAAAAACAACAACAAAAAAAAAAAAAAAAAAAAACAACCAAAACCAACCCCACAAACTGATTCAGGATTTTGTTATTGAAACCAGAGGCTAGTGAAAAAAACAGATGCTTCTGAAAGCATCCCGGGATTTTTCTGCTAGGACACATGCTACAGGGAAAAGAAAAGCATGGTAAACTGTCAGCAGTTAGAGGAAATAACCATTTAGCATTGTCCCCTGTGACTTTCCTTACCTACATTTCTCAAACACTGCACGGTGACAGCAAATCCTTTCGTTCGTGGCAGGAGGTGGTACTTGAGCTTGGGTAGACCTTTGGCTTCAGCTACCTTCATGCTGATCTGGTGCTTCTGCTCTGTGAACCTTGTGCCCTCACAATGAATCAGGAACTAAAACCAAAACAGAACTACAGTCAGATAGAAGCTCAGGTTTTCTTCTGACTGAGCAGAGTTCTCTCGAATTCCCACCAGCACAACCCAAATTAACACTGCTAGCTGGGACAGGTGTAGCCACACACACATAGATATAATTTATCTGACTGAGGTATCAAATCCCAACCAACCCAAAAAAAACACCCCAAAACCCCAAATCCAAACACTCATCCAAGCTGCCATCCAGTTTGAACCTCAGCCTTTGGGCTTTAAGATCTGCTCTGCTACTTGCCATTGAGATGACTTGGTTTCTCTGAGTCACTCCATCTCTACTAAGCTGTTAGAAAACACTCAAAACATCCTCCTGCTGCCAATCTCTCTCTGATGGTAAAGTGTTCAAATATCATGGCATCTAAAACTTGCTAAGTGTCTAAAGCAAACACACTTCTAGGAAATGCTTCACTGCCCAGCTTGTTTGTCCTCACTCTAACCTGCCTGCTTTCCTTACGGCACTTGAGGTCCATGGAAAACTTCAGGCCATCTGCTTTCTGCCAAGCATGAATGCAAACTAACACATCAGAGAGCACTGCCAAATGACACATCGTAAGTCCTCATAACCCACAGCAAAAATGCAGCCAAAAAAGACAGAGATATTGAAGAAACTAGCCAAGCAGCCAGTTTCAGTTCTAGCTCATCCAAGAGAGCTTTTACTTGTGTATTGCATGTATAATGTTATCCAGATTGATGAGACACAGAGGAACTGATGAGAAAGTCTCTCTAGTTCTAGTGCTTTGCCTTCTCTACTTTCCAAGGTGCTATTCTTGTGCCTTTTGACATTATATCATCATACAAAAGCAAATTAAAACTCCACACTGCAATAACCCCAGGTGTACATTAACAATAATCTCCCTTACACAGGTATAGCTCCTTATTAGCAATCCCTCTACAGGAGTGTCTACAGGATGGTGGTGGCTTGTGCTCATTGATTAGAGTCGAGCTGCCTACATGTACAGAAAAGTCACAGAGCACAGGCAAATCTCTGGAGAGAAACTGAAACTAAAGTCCCAGAATCACCCCTCCTGCCTGGAAGTCACATAAACACTGAAGCACAGAGATTAGTTTTGATTGCTTAGCACTCATTTAAACCAATGACAATTAACAAAAGAAATTTGTTTCAGAGCATGAGAAATACAGCATATACATCTTCATGAGGAAACAGCAAGCGTTTCTGTAGGCCCCGGGGATGCTACTTAAGATTCCATTTCTTTAACTGAATTGCACTCTTGCCATCACTAGCTCAGAAGAACTGCAATTTTTATGATTTCTGAGACGAGGAAAAAATTCAAAGCCTTTTCATTCTCAGATAAAGAAATACCAGGCATAGTGAATACTAAAAAATGATGGTAATGCAAAAAGTAAGACTTTCGTGTTATTGAAAAGTTACACCAATTCTTTCCCTCGAGCAGAGACAATGGCAACATCAGGCCACTTCTCTGACCAGGTGGCTTCCACTTCTACTGGCCCATGTCTGACCAAACACCTTCACAGGAATGGTAGAATCACTGGGAAGGAGAAAACTCTAGTATATTAACTAGAGAAGCTATCCTAGGTATGCTAAGTAAAAACACGTCTTCTAAGGTGAGAGGAGAGCTTAGGTAACAAATATAGCTGATGTGCTTCAAAACAACATTGTCACATGCATCTGTTAGACAGCCACGAACCCCTGCATCTACCCCTATCCAGTGCCTGTAATTAGAGAACCACAAAATTTACTGAGTGCATCACAGTGCAGGTATTTTTGCAGTAGTATCTGCAGGGCTCCATACTACAGAGAAGGAAATAGATAAGACAGAACATGGGAAACTCCAGAGAGAATTCAGTTGAGAGTATTCTCCTGATACTCCCAAGGAAGCTAATGAATCAAAAGTCTCATGAACAACCTGGTAAGCACCACATATTGCCTGTGCCTCTCATTCCTGCTACCTCACACTCCATTTGTTAAGCATCACTCACCCAAAAGTTTTCAGGGTAGTCCCGGAGATTGAGCAACTTCTGTACCACAGTTTTCCGATCTTCCTCCCACTTGCGCTTGCAGAAAACTATCTCTAGGAAATACCACATCCAGCCAATGATAGGCATGTAGGAGAGCTCCTTCTTTGCAAGCACTTTGGAACTCTGCAAGACAGAATCAAAGCAAGACAAACAGAGTTAAACCACTTAAAAGTGCACTGTGGGTATGAGACTTGCTTAGTTAGACACAAAGACACCCATTTATATTGACCAGACCCAGTTTTAACACCAGTGTAAAAGCAAAACAAAGAAAAATAAGGTTCTCACACATGACAGAACAGTCAAATCTAATCTCAGGTATCTGCATGGAAGACTTCTAGAATTACATATATATGTGTGTGTATTGCTCTCTCCTACCCAAACACAAAAGAGAAGCCAAATTCCTTCAAACATGGAGGAATCCATGTAAATGACCTGAGCTGTATCAATCAAAATTCTTAATTCAATCAGATCCTGGCAGGGGCAGCTTAAGTTCCTTTAAAATACCTTGAAACTATATATCTCAACATGGAGGGGGGGGAAAAAAAAAGTGAAAGGAAAATAAAAAGCAGAGTCACAGAGCTACTGTAGCACAACATACTGATGCTATGCACACATGGTTTACCAATAGAAGAAACCTTAAACACTAGAAACAACAGCAGCAATAAATATTTAATTTGTGTTCAGTTTTGTTTATGAAAGGGCATACTCAGAGTAGTGAATTTCTCATCAAAGCATGCTTCTGGAGTAGGAAAAAACAAAAAAGCACTTTTCCTGTCTCATAGGTATGACAGACACTGAAGTGACCGGTCCAAACACTTGACAGGAAGTCTGTGATTTATCAAGCATTCAACATGTTCTGTAAATTAATCCTACTCCAGAATTTAACTCTGTGATCATTTCAGACTAACATCCCCTAGGGCAGGAGAACTGATTCCATGTGCTCCTTTCCTGTCTTTCAAGCCAGCCCACCTTGGTGAGCTGTCTTACATTTCACTTGGTTATTTAATCAATAAAATGGCACATGTGTGTGTTGTCTTCATAAAGAAATTGTTGCTTCAGCCTTTCCTAAAAAAAACAGTGACATTTCCTTAGAAGAAAGATGGGAGTAATTAGAGTCTAGTTTCTGACCATGATATTATTATTATAAGCTAGCCCATAAAAAAACCTGTGCAGATAGATTCCAGGACATGGAATTTGACTAGAAATTACTTATTGGTAGAAGTTACCACCAACAGAAGATATTTCCTTTTACTTTTTTAGTCACTCTTGTTCATTTGGCTGCTACAGGAAGAGACTTGACCTAATTCTTTATCACAGCTCATTTTTTTAATCTGCTCTCTTTCCCTGAGAAGGAAAATACCTTAAATAATTAAATTATCTAAAAGCTTAAGAGTAGAAAGCAAGTGCACATCACACAGCTTCACCAGCAACTGTTACACAGAAGCAGAACAGAGGATGACAGAGAGTTCCATTTCTAACAATGGGGGAACCATCTCTATCAAATTATTTAATGCTTTGCAGTAACAGTGCTCCCTCTTAAGAATTTGAGAATTTCATAATTTCAGTGATGGGCTCAGATCAGGACTCCAAACCCACTGCTCCCCTGAGAAGCAGCTGTAGTAATTTCAGTTTCAAGCCATGCTGTACATTAGTGCCCTTTACATGTCAGCAGCAACACTGAACCCAGCCTCCTCTTCCAGCTCCGCAAACTGGGCACAGAGAAACAGGCTCTCCTTTTACCACTTTACTGCACAAGGAGGCCAACAGCAGCCCTGTCACCATCACCCCCACCCCACATAAGAGAAGAAACCTCAACATGTTCTTAAAGCTTATTTACAGTAAGTGTTCAGTGTCATAAGAACAACCATAAACTAAGTGTACTCTGCATAGAGTGCACAAAGCCTCCAGAACACAGTGTCAAAGGAGACAATGTAATAGCCGTCCTGCAGACTTGAAAGTGCAGAAATTATAGTCCAAAAAGCTAGCTAAAATGACTATTTCACCATACCTATTTTCTAATACTTTACATGTTTTAAAGAGAGCATGAGTTACACAAGAGGCAGGAGAGAAGTTGCACCTGGCCCAGGGAAACCAAGAAATGATACTGTGAGATAATGTGAGATACAGAACACACTACCTGTGTTCTGTAGCACAGGTATAACCATGAAAGCACAACAGATGTCTGAACTCTTCCCTGGGGCACGTTCTGATTCTTTCACTGTGCAGATGCATTTTTAAAATTTAAAAGCCCTCTTTGAGACATGTGTGAGTATGACTCCTTACATGCACATAAAAATAAACTAAATCACCTCACACTATTTTATGCACCCATCTGTTCTAGCAGTAGAATGAAGGCTAACGACAGAACTAAGGAGACAAAGGAAACTCCTTAGTGCATTATGCTGGCAAGGCTGTTCTTGTGAGGGAGGAATACATTAGGCCTCCCCTTGGAAGCTGCCCTCCATACTGGGGAATAAGATGCTGGAGAGCAGTGCCACAGAAAGGGACTGGGGGGGTCCTGGCTGATGGCAAGCTGAACCTGAGCCAGCAGTGCCCTGGCAGCCAGGGGGGCCAACCCTGTCCTGGGGGGCATCAGGCACAGCATCACCAGCAGGGCAAGGGGGGAGATTGTGCTGCTCTGCTCTGAGCTGGGGCAGCCTCACCTCGAGTGCTGGGGGCAGTGTTGGGTGACACAATGTAAAAAAACTTTGAACTGTTAGAGAGTGTCCAGAGGAGAACCACGAGGATGATGAAGAGCCTTGAGGAGCAGCTGAGGTCACTGGGTCTGTTCAGCCTGGAGGAGACCGAGGGGAGACCTCACTGCAGTCACAGCTTCCTTGTGAGGGGAACAGGAGGGGCAGGCACTGATCTCTGCTCTGTGGTGCCAGTGACAGGACCCAAGGGAATGGCCCGAAGTTGTGTCAGGGGAGGTTTAGGTTGGATTTTAAGAAAAGGTTTTTCACCCCAAAGGGTTTACCACTGGAACAGCTCCCCAGGGAAGTGGTCACAGCACCAGCGTGACAGAGCTGAAAAAGCATCTGGACAATGCTCTCGGGCACCTGGTGTGATTCGTGGGGATGGTGCTGCGCAAGGCCAGGAGTTGGACTTGATGATCCTTGTGGGTCCCTTCCAACTCTACATGTTCTGTGATTCTGTGATCCCTCTTACGATAACTAGAGCTGGTTTGTTTCAGTCATCTACCCATGCACAGCTCCTGTGAAAGTACCTGGGGGGAAAAATGCAACTCTAATTGACTTCAGCCACTAACTTTTCCTTTACTAAAGTGCTTTGGTAAACATGTGACAGTTGCTTTTAATATTCAAATTCAGCTTGTTCAACAGAAAAATAATCATTAAAAAGTGCTGATTTATTCCATGTAAGCTGCCTTCTTGAAGGAAGTCAAACATTTTCAGTGCTCAGAATGGTGTAATTTCAACAAATGTTTAATGAAATTACCACTGGACAGGAACAACTTATCTACAATACTAACATTTTAATCCAGGTTAATTTATTTTGGCCAAATTTATTCAAATGAAGTACCCATGAAGTTCTCCTTTGTGAATGACTGCACCAACATCACCTTAAAAGAAGTGTTCTTACAAACTCGTTTTAGTGCATTTGCTCAACTGTGCTGTCAAAGAAAGAAAATCATGATTCAACATGTCCAGCTTGAGTTATTCAACACCTCTGGTTTAAAGAACACAACAAACAGCATGAAATCAATGTGAAAGCTGAAAGTGTCCAACAAAACTTGTTCCCGAGTTTTAAAACAAGTTCATTGTAGTGCAAATCATTAGCAACAGCAATCTGCCTTGTAAGTTATTTGCTCTGCAGGCTCCCTTCAGCACTGACATACTTTCAATGATTCCCACTGCTCTACTTTTGAAATATATCACTCCTTCATATTATACTCTCTGGGACATTACAATGGCTAGGTATGTTTCTTTAGTCACTCAAAGCCATCATTCCAGAAATTTAGTTATGCTCCTAATTCCTCATGCTTCATATTGAATAAAATTTCTCCATGTTGGAAAGGTAACACAGACACACACTAGTAAGCCTGATTTTGTCCCTTTACCACTTCAAATCTAGTTTAAAAATGTGTGAATATATTAAAATGCACAAACAACCTATTGTGTCCACACACCTATTAGTCTCATACAATAATATAAAAAAGTATTTTCTCACACCTACATTTAAGGCCACACTCAGCTTTTCAAACAGCAAGCTTCAACATAGGCAACTCTCAAATAAAATTAAGTTTCCTGACATACAGAACAGGTAGTTAAGGTTAAAACCTGTAGGTTTTGCTTTAAAGCACAGGCAATTTTTGCTAATATGAATGTCTTCATCTCAGACAAATGGCTGTTAAAATTACTAACAAAGCTATTTTATTGCTGCTTTATCAGACCAAGCAACAAAGCAGTGAATCTAGACAGGGAGCATATTAAAGTGTTTTTGGTAAGAATCCTGAATAACAGCTCCCCTCCTCAGAGCTTGCCCATGTCCTGATTTTGAGTTCTGGTGTCCAGCTGGGTTTTTTTTTTTCAAGAGGATGGTTAGCAACACACCTTGAGGAAAGTAAAGGCTAGTAACGCATGTGAATGGGGACACAGTGGCTAGGCTGTCCCAGCCAATAAAGTAAATCTTAGGACTGGAATGTCACAGACAGGAAAAGGGAAGGACATAGCAGAGAACCTCATCCATACACATGCCAAGATCTGAGTCCTTAGAAGAATACTCAGATTCACAAACCTAAAAACAGGCAAGAGAATATGCAACTCCCACTCCATCTCCCAGAAACAGCAAAAAACCCCAAACCCTAAACCACTGATAAACCAATGCCACACTTGATAGAGCTTTATAAACTTGCAGGGATTATGGCAATTTGTCTATAAGGAGAAAGCCAGTCCAGGAGAAGAGAGACAAAAGAAGGAGGAGTCAAATGCACAAATTCAATGTTTCAACTAAGACCAGGAAAGGCAGTTTTCAAAAGGGAAAGACTTTTTTTTTTGGGAACCAAAGGGGCACGACAGGTTTAAGGATGTTTAATATTGTTTTCAAATAAACAAAAACAATGTCTGGATTTCAGCTGGAACAGAGCTAATTTTCTTCCCAGTAGCTGTGTTTTGTGTTGAGGAGGAGAACAATGTTGATAACACACGGATGTTTTAGTTGTTGCTAAGCAGTGTTTACACTACATCAAGGACTCTGGCTTCTCGCCACCCTGCCAGTGGGCAGACTGGTGCACCCAAAGAACTGGGAAGAGACACAGCAGGACAGCTGACTCAAATAGCCAAAGGGATATTCCATACCATTTAATGTTATGCTCAGTATATAAACTAGAGGGAAAGATGGCTGGGGACTACTGCTAAGGAACTGGACTGTGGGGAACAACTCCATTGTGGATCATTTGTTTTATACACTCTGATTCTTTTATCACCATCATTAATGATCATTATTTGTGTCCCTTCCTCTTCTGTCCCATTAAAACTCTACCTCAACCCCAAATTCCTTCCCCTCCCTCCCCCAGTTCTCTCCCCAATCCCATGGGGGGCAGGGAGTAAGCAAGTGGTTGTGTGGTGTTTAGCTGTCTGGATGGTTACACCACAACAACCAAGCAAAAAATTACAACATTTAAGGGCTTCATTAAAGAAATGTCCAAGCTGTAAAATATTGAGAGTTTGAACATGCTTTGTGACACTCTTAAGAGTGTTACTGTTGTCTGCCAGAGCTGCAGGGCAGAGCTGGATGTCACAACAAAGCCATTCTGCCTGCTGAAGCCAAGCACAGTCGGTTCCAACTCCTTTGGCTCGAAGCTGTCTTCACCTTCTCCCTCTTCCCCCTCCCCAGTCATTTCTCCTCTCTTCACTGGATTAGTTAAGGCAGAAAAGAGACAGAAAGAGTTTCTAAAACATGGCCAAACAGGGCAGACAAGCATCTTAACAGACACAGGAGACTGCATGTGCAAGATTTCCTTTTCAGCAGCAGCGGACATGAGATAAGCTAAGTAAGGTGTTGGCTGGTACCCAAAGTTTGCATAGAAACTTCACGAAGTATACAATTAAACATCATTAAATACCCATTGGCTCACAAAGTCCCTGAACTACAAAACACCAGAGGCTGTGACACTTCAGAAATCCCCCTGTGCACCTGCCTTTTTCCAGTAACTCTTTTCCTAAATGTCAGCCATAAAGGTTCTTATGCTTCTAATTGTGCTGCCACACCATGCCCTGAAACTCTGCAGAGGGGAAGCTCATGTAAGGCAGCACAAGTCACCAACCTACACTCCTCATCACTGCACAATCACCTACCCTTGCACTGGCCCAAGACAAGTACCAGTACAGCAATATAGGCAATCCAATCAGGAAAAGCACTGTTTGGTATTTTCCATTCTTTATGCTTTTTTTTTTTTTTTTTTTTTTTTTTTTAACATGGCTTAAGAAGAACTTGGGCTGGTTGTCCAAAAGGGAAATGCACTGCTTTGTTAAGTAAAGACATCTATGCAAATGAGAGCACGTGGAAACTGTTTCTTCTGGGAACAGTTTCTGGGAAGTAAAACCACAGTACATTACTCAGGACTGAAATAGTTTTGTGTTGGTAGTTTGGGTCTTTTGTTTACTTCTTTTTGTTTTGCTGTTAAAAAAAAAAAAGCAAAACCGCAACCAGCGTATATCAATTTCTAAAATAATCCTAAGATTAGCATAAATGCAAACTGAATAATATATGCAAGCAGCCAAAAAAAGGAAAAAATCTTTTCAGTTAGTGCAGCACAGTAATTTCAACAGTTGTTTCTACTTTGTGGTTTCCTTATGTGTAGGTAACAACATAAAAAACTAAAACAGAATCCTTATTAACTTGGAAAAATATTTTAAAAAATTGCAGCTAGTAAGATTCCATCCAACTACACAGCAACAATGTAAAACAAGGTATTTTTCACCTTGTAGGCCCCTATTACTTTGTACAGAAACAATAGCTCAATTTTCTACATTGGTGTTTTCTGAAGAAGCACCTGACCCTTGAAAAACACAAATTTAGAGAACTGAGGGCTTTTGGCTTACAAAATTAGACAGAATGTACCTCAGCACCACTGTTTTTTTTGCACTTACATTTGCCTGACAGGAACAGGTTTCCCTATGTTTCCTACTGTTCCATGCCATCCTCCAGCTCTGTACTCAATTCCTAGACAACACAGCAGAAGTTACTCAGAGGCCAACAGCCACTTTGGTTACACAAAGACCCTGTAATGCTTAGGTTCCCTTTCCTCCCCTTTTAAGGCCCCTTTTTATGTTTTTGTTAAACAGACTGCCATTATTCTAATTTGAAAGTGACAGGAGCGGTGCCTAAATGTCCAGAAAATGCAAGGAGTCCAAAGGGAAAGCCACAAAAATCAGAGGTTTCACACAATCCAAGGTCAGTGGCCAGTATCAAAGCTAGAAGGATGCTGAAGAATACTGCCAAAATGAGTGACTGTTTTTCTTCCTTATGAAGGAGGAATCCTTATCTAAATCCTTTATAGGCAGAGAATATCATCACCATCATAGAATCAAGTCAGGCTAATTTAGATGGGGGCTTGAATTATCCCCATGATTTGACAGGGGAAACAAAAAAGCAACCCTGAAAACAAAGGCACATGAACTCCTAGCTTAATGCAGCACTGTATTCAACCACGAATAACTCATTCCTCCCCCATCTCTTACTGCTTTTAGCTGGTCACTGCTTTCACTTAAGATGGCTCCTCTTTCATTCTGAGAGAGGCAGGCTACATCATTCAAATTCTAGCTGTGGATTTGTAAGGCTACACTGGAAAAGCAAACAAATTCTGTAATTAAACTGGGAAAGAATCATGGGCTAGCTCATCTTTGTGCAGCACAATGGACTGCAATAGTTACTTACTAAACATACAGAGAGAAATAACTATAATGATCTCCATAGGTTAAGAAAATATTTCCTTCATCAGCTTTAACTGCAATGCTTTTAAAATAGCTGTGGTTTCCTGAGCCATCCTGTCTCCACATACTTGCACTGCACTGCTTTAGGTTCACCTCTAATTCTGGACAGCAGCCTAGTGAAATTCAAGCACAGATCTGTTAACTCAAAACCACAATTAACTTATTTTGCCATTTTTTCCACATCCAAGGAGATTTATCTTATATACTAAGTAACTCACCCCCAAGACCCCAAATCTCTCACAAAAGTTCCAACCACAGAGAAAGTCAATTTCAAAGTTGTGATTAAGGATTACGATGGCATTCTCCTTCCCGTACTTGTGGTAACTCTCTGGGTCAGTGTAAAGGGTGCAATCGGTGCCTGACCACCATTCCAGCAACATCACCATCTCTGAAACAAAGAATGAGAAATATGTGAATGCACATAGTATCTGCAAAACCACAAATCAGTAACGTGTTGTAAACATCAGTCACCTCAATGGCATGTGGCAAAGAAAGTGCTGTAATGAAGAACACGCAAGAGGGCTGTTTAAAACACAGCTATCTTTACAAGCTGGAAAGTGGTTTCTCAGCAGTATCCTAGTGACTATCATATGCCTTTCATTTCCTATTTGCTTGTTCCATTATCAAGCACAGCCTTGTACTGTACACTTTGCGTTTGTTTTGCTTGGAACTTTAAGTCTGACCACAAGACTTGTGAATCAAACCTTTATTTAGCAAAATCACTCTGGTCTGGGGCACAGGAAATTGAGGTGAGTCAGTAAAGCCAAGAAACTCAGAGAGCTCTATCTCCACGGAGATGGAAAATGAAAACCTGAAAGCAATGGCTCTCCTAAAGCAACCAATGTCTTGAGTTGTGTGACTAAATGAAAGCTGTCTGTCTGAGACTGAAAAGGAGTTAAGGGATACGTCTGCCTCCTGTCAAAGCTGTCAGGAAAGTTCTGAACCAAAGCAAATGTCTAATGCAAGGGGTTATTCTTTGTTAAGTGAAACGTATCTCTCTGGTGCCACATGAATGCCTCTGCTGGAAGGATGAGATATCCAAGATGCTCTCCTGGCTTAAGCCAAGCCTGAAGGCAATGAGCACTCAAAATGCTCATTCACCTCAGGAGAGATCAAGATCAGGCCAGTCTTTGAAACACATTTGAATTCCTTTCCATTTTGGTCACCTACTGGTCACATCTACTGACAGAAAACATAAACCAGCCAGGAACAGGTCTACATTTCCAGCCATCATGAGTAAAATTATCTGCCTGAAGCTCTTAGACGACATTGTGCTGTACACTGGAGAACAGGCATTAATGATGTGAATGAATTCTATCTAACAGTGCTACAGGCAGGCTAATAGACAATCTCTATTCAGGTAACATTACCTTAATATGATCAAAGCATGTTTATAATACAGATAAATGACTGACTCGTCAGTCCACTTGCTTACTTCTAATCAGGGAATGGGACTACTACTGCAGCAGGAGTGCATTATTATTTAATGTATGCTATTATGCATCAAAACAATAGCCTGAGATGTGGAGGGAGACCTAAAGTGTGATATGCCAACCAGGGAATGGCAGACTTCACTGACTGCAAACTAATTTTTCAGTGAAAACCAAAGATGTTCACATCTCAGCGAGGCAGCTGTGAAGATACAGAAGCAAATACCTTGAAGACTTCCCCTGCAAAGAGCTGCCTTGTGAAACACACAATGTTATATCTAAGGTCATAGACTTCTATTAAATTTATACTGGAAATAAAAGCCCCCCACTCCCCGAAACACAGTAAAATTGAGTAATAGCTGGGGGAAAAAACCCATCCCACACTGTAATTTTCAAACTTTTGCAGAATCTACAGTCACATCCTAGGGCAGAACACCATCACAGAAAAGAAAGGGAATTAGTGACAGGATTCTATCTTTTGCTTAACTAGGAATCCCACTAAGAGAAAAAATAACTGCCACATGACTTTCCCTCTTTTTAATACCTCCTGCCATTAAATCTATTCCCTGGGAAAGAAAACCAAAAAGGCAGAGATGACAACAGTAAGGCTGTCTTGACAAGAAAGCCAACTTTACCTGAGAAAAGTCATCCCACTTCAAGTGTGATTTTTTAAAATTTATTTTGTATTTTACTATTTGAACAAAACTAATAACATATTGTGAATCTCACTATACAGGTGCGCCACATGCATAGAGCTCTTCAGTTTGATATATTCAGTTTCAAATACATTCCAAAAAAGCACAGGCAAAATTATTTCTAGATGTGCTTTGATTTTTCAGGCTTCACATAAGCAGGATTTTTGTTTGAATAAATATTGCAGAAATAGGTCCTTATCCCTCACCTCACATGCCATTTGTCACTGACATGCTCAGGCAGCTGATGCAGAAACACAAAGCAGGCACTGAACACCACTGTATTTAAAGACAGTAAATACCATCTGCCAGCCTCTAATTTCTTAACATGTTTATTTCCCCCTCTTCCTAGCCTCCTTTCTCCTTGTGGATCTCAAGCAATGATAAGTAGTGTCAGTTTGTGCTACTCTTGCATTGTGTCACCAGCTTACCTCCACAATCTTCCAGAGAAATTTATTACCCAGCAACCTGCTGTGTGGCTCAGCCACACAAGGTCACCCATTCACACTCTCCTCCCTCCTTCACAGTACAGAGATGATCAGAGGAAGTTTCTTCCTTTGTACACCAGTCTTACTGTATGAAGAGAAATCAATTGCATAGAGAGTAGAAAAAAAGATTCTTTTGCCCCTTTAATGAGGTTTTGGAGTTTCACCACCACAACTGAACTGTGAATACGTATTCAACCACATTGTGAGGGTTCCTACCTTTCAAGCAATTCCTACCTTCAAAGCAATTCCTCCAGTGACACAGCCAAACAATTAAGGCAAAGGAAGGAGAAAATCCAAAGGAACTTGAAATCTCCACTCCCTGCTTTGAAGGCAGACTCCTTGCAGTGCATTACAACTAGCTTCAGAAGAAGCTGATGGCAGAGAGAAATCATAACTTCAAATGCTTAATATGGATACCCTGTGTGCTTAGGAATTTTGAGCTTTTTTACCTTGTTTTGCGGAGATAAAGAAAAGAACCCCACAACTTTGTTAAAGTTGTAAAAGCCGGTATGTTTATTACAGCGCTGGACACATGCAGAGAATGCTCTCTTAAAAAGGCATGCGTGCTTTGGGAATTTCAGATCCTCTTTTTATCTTCCTTGTAAATACATATGCATACAGTTTCACAATAGGTTCATACATATTCATTTTTACAAGATTTCGCGTGACACTTGCCGCTAGTTTCGTTTATCAGGAAGAATTCCTAGGTCAGGCTGACTTGTCCTCGTACTAGAACTTGTTATGGGTTCCTACCTACCCCTTGTCTCCTTATTATGTCTGTTATGCAGTTTTTCCTTCAGCTTTAACCTCAGAGACTTTTCATCTCTCCTGGACATTTCACCTAATTCAAAATGGGCTTTTACTCTAGGGATTTTTACTCTGTCTCAACCTTTCTGAAATAAAAAAATAAACAAAACCACTCATCCTGCTTAAAAGAATACCCCTACCTCCTGCAAGAGTAGATAGTTTTCTTGCCCTTCACTGCACAAATCTGAGCCGCTCCAATGCCAGCACTTCCAGAACAAGTAACTAGGAAAAAAAATCTCCAAGGTAGAGCTGAACTGTAAGTCATTAAATGAAAAATAACATTTAAGGGAAGAAAGGAAACACACAGAGTTTACTGAGACTCACACCTCAAAGTTTTGCAAGAACGAGTAATTAAAACAGTAAACACTGTTATTCTGTAGAAGGTATTAGGAATTCCTTTAGCTAACTATTCTTGGTAAGGACCAGATGACCTGCTGTGGCTCCTTCTAACCTTATCCATTCTGTGATTATGGGATAAACATGAAAACATTTGCTTACAAGATTAACTATAACTTACCTATTTTAAAGTTTCATTAAAAGCATAATTCTGCATTGACTCAATAGGAACAATAATTTGTAAATTCTCAAGTAAGTGCACAACGTTATTTAAAGAGCTACAGAACTGTTTCCCTCCATGACATTCTTAATTTCCTTTAATTGCTTCATTTTCTTTAATCTCTGTATCAGGGCAACAGCAAGAAAAAGAACTCAGAAAATTCTTATGGGAATATATAGAAGTAAAAGCATAGCAAACTCTCCCATATAAATAAAAGCACATCAAATGGGCAAGCTGTGATCATAATTTCAAAGAGCAAACAGGGTGAATGGCTGCACAATGAACGACTGCACTGCATACAACACTGGGGAAAGCATTCTAAAAAATGCAAAAATAAGGCTAAAGACAGACTGACAGGTAGCACAGTCCAGAGTCTGCGCCTGTCTGTGGAAGAATGACTTGCAATAACTTGCTACCTTTCCAGATTTTCAGACTACACCTATTAGGGGCATTTACTAAGAATTTTTCATAGAATGAAGTCTACAGGTAACTAAGAAAAGCAAGTCTGTATCTTCCCTAGACTATTTAAAAGCCTTCTGTGCATCACAGACAGGGTTAAACCTCTGAATTCACTGCAAAGCTGCCTGACAGTTTTTCTAAATACTTCCAAGTATTCCTCACAGAGGCTGTTCTAGTGTTTCACTCTCCTGTCTAACCTGACCGGGCATTTATTTCTGGTCTCTACTTCCTTCTTCTCTGCAGGAGCTGCAAGTAATTATGAGGAAAACTTGAAAGGATGAATTTCATGTACCTGATTAGGTACATGAAACTAGAGCTCAGAGCTGAATATTGCTACATGTCCACAGGAAAAATGCTCAAAATAATTTATTTTTATAAAACCAAAAAAAAATTCCTGTGAGGGGCAACAAAAACTGGTTATTGGGGGAAAAACCCCCTGCAGCTAAAAAGTCAAGCAATGCCACTCCCCCTTCCCCCAGATAAGTGGGAGGTCATACAGGAAGCCCAGCCACACCAAGCATCAGCTTTCCAGCTTCACATTCTCTTCCGTGCATGTGTGGCACCAGTGGGGTATAATGCAGTTATCTGGTTCACTCCACCACAGAGGCCCCGGTCTTCCAGGGGAAAGGACGTAGGATGCCTGGTTTTCTGTGATTTTGTGAATTTAAACAGAAGACCAAAATCCAGCCTGCTCTTTCCTTAGCACCAACATATGCCCCATTCCCTACGCCCAACATCTACGGCAGTGGGTGGTAAAAACACTGATGTATTTGGACTTGTTCCCCCTCCCTTAAAGCTGTCTTGCAGCAAAAGTTCTTGCTGATGGCAGGGAGAGGTTATGGGGAATCATGCACACAAATTTTAAAAGAAAAAAAAGCAAAACCCTTCTCTCTTACCTTCAGGTCTGGTTTTTTAGATTTTTGCCCCACTCTCCTTGGAAGACCCTTTAAGCAACTTCCTTGAACAACTTTAACAAATTAGATGTCTGTGCTTTTAAGGACAGAAGTCACCAACAGAGAGGAAAGAAAAAATGGTGACTTTTAATTCTCCACTCATCACAATGGTTCTTGGGGGAAAAAACCCCTGCAGCTAAAAAGTCAAGCAATGCCACTCCCCCTTCCCCCGGATAAGTGGGAGTTCATACAGGAAGCCCAGCCACCCCAAGTCCTGGATGTGCTTGCAAGGAGAAAGATAAGCACAGCACAGCCCTTTCACATATTCAGGTTCCAAGTCACATACATTTGCTTGCAGGAAATTGTTTTAACGTGCCTTTCTTCAACAACTGTATATTCCGACACAGATAATGTGCTGCATTTGCCACAAATGACTGAGGACAGTATAGCATGTGCTGATCAAAGGAATAAGTACAACAAACAGTGAAAGAAAACATGCTGCTTGGCAAGTTCCTATGACACTGACGTTTGCTCTGCATGGGCACAAATCAGGCAGTTGCGTCTCTTCCGGATGTGGCTTCTTGTTGTCCAAAACATCACTGGCTTTTTCTACTGTGTGCAGAAGCAGCACCACAGAGGAACTGCTTACCAAAGAACAAATGGTTACAGCTCATTCACTGCAAGTCACAGTGCAAAAGGAACACCAGTCTTGTTCCAATGCTTTCTTTTAAGCAGTTTTCTATACACATCCACACACACCCCCAAAAATATTTTTTCCTTTAGGAATCCTTGGCCTATTTGTAGGTTTTATTATTTTAAGCCTGCATATCTTTAAGAGATACTGTCCCTTCCAAACTATTTGAATAAATCATTCACTGTTACAAACAGCACATCATGACCAGTGGGTTTATTACAGAGACCTTAACATTCACTTCCTCATGGGAATTATTTATCAGCAGAAGGGAGATGACAGACTGAAAGGAAGTGCTCAAGCTATCAACTCCAGCTAGTAGGTGATCCTAGGAAGCTTGTGGGAAGAAGTCACTGACCCTCTTACAGCGGCAAGTTATTTGAGAAGAAGAAACAACATGTATCTGTCCTGAGAACACATGCATGTTTTCCATGTTGGTGGATTCATATGAGTGACTTCTCATTCTCTTAAAGAAAGCCTAATCTATAGTACTCTAAAACCAGTCAGAAGATAGCTGGGAAAGGATGATTATGAAGCTATTGTAAATGCCACCTCCACAATGCCTGTGTACCTCCAACACACTATTCCACAGACAGTTCTGTCACTGTCTCTTCTGTATCCCTACTCTATCTAAATACATGTACCAACTCTCCTTCTTCTGACAGGCTAAATGGGGAAATAGATAAATTCATCTTCAATCAACTGTCCTCAACCTGAGTTTAATCTGAATATTGCAATTTCTCTTTTAAACTTGAAGAAGACTTTCTGCATGCAAATAATTTCCAGTTTTTCAGGTATGTCACAACTGGTCAAATAAAAATAATACTTTTGACGACAGATCATTTACGTGATCCATTTTCCTTAACCCTCTCCCAAATGTGCTCAACCAGACAACAACACTCCAAATAGTAAAGACCAAATATGCCAGAGCCTCCTGTTATCCATGAGGACAGGCAGTGCCTGTCACAGTACTTCATGATGTCTGTCAAACAGACTGCTCACAAGTAATTCCCACCAAACCCAAAGCCTGTGGAGGAGCCCCACACCAGAGCAGGGGGATGCCTGAGAGGAGCCTGAGACTCCATGGGAGACCCATGGAGAGAGGGACTCTGCCCCCATGTTCGAGCAGCCTGTCCTTGAAGAACTGTACCCCATGGAAGAGTGACCCAGGCTGCAGCAGTTTTGGGAGGACTGTTGTCCTTGGGATGGACTCACATTGCACCAGTCTGCAGGGAGCTGCTACTCGTGAGATGGACTCAGGCTGGAGAAGTTCATGGAGAACTGTCTTCTGTGGGAGGGACCCCATGGGTGAGAAATTTACCATAACCCCCATTCTCTGTCTCCTTGTGCCACTGGGGCAGGAGGTAGATCTGGGAAGGAGGGAGGGATGAGGGAAAGTGTTTTTAAGGGCTTATTTTAATTCTCATCATCCTGTTCTGATTTTGTTAGTAATAAATTCACTTCATAGCTCTAAGTGGAGCTGTTTTGCCTGTGATGGCATTTAATGAGTGATCTCTCTCTTGGTTCTTACCTCACCTCATGACCACTTTTTGTTGAATTTCCTCTCCTCTGTCCAGCTGCAGAAGGGAATGAGTGAGAGGCTTTGATAGGTGCCTGACACCTGGACAGACTCAACATGCACATCAACAGTATGTTCTGCTGAGGTGGCTTGTGAGGATGCAGAAGGAACTCTGAAGAATTATACTCTAAGTTTTATGTCACAACTGCTATGTGAGGCCTGCACTACAAAACAGATTTTCTAGGTAAGAAATAACATGAACATTTCTGCTCTGTCCTTAGCAGAAGGAAGCATCTTACCTCAGCGAGCAGTAGCTGGTGTCAGGTTCCATGAATATTAGATGATGTTTTTTAATAAATTATTCAGTATTTGATGTACACAAACCAGGAAGCCTAGAACATTCATCTGTACAAGCACAGACGGGCTGAAGAGATGAGTGCTGAGAGAAGAAACTTGCAGGTGAAAAAACTTAAAATAAGGTGTTATTAAGTGCTCTGCAGTGATCAGTAATGCAGCATTTGACAGCCCTTGTCTGATTAGCTTGGGCTTGCACAGCAACCACTTTCTAAGGAAATAAATAACTTTCTTATTCTGGCACAGAGACTCACTTGGGACAAAGCAAAACATCACCTGATCCATCACACATCCCTCTCCTGTCATGCCCTCATTAAATATGACCCCACATCACGCCTTTGCCCAGGGGTAACTTGTGTGTCCCACTGATGGAGATGCTGAAGCAATGAAGCTGAAATGAACGGTACATATAATGTTACTCCAGTTCTCATTTGTATGGTTAAGGCAGCATGTTGCTGTCTAAATCCCAAAACAGAAGCTTAAATGAAATCAGGGTGACTTGTATTAAGCTTAAGTAAGTGCCATCTTAAAATTATAGAATCAAAAAAATCAAATATAGTAAGTACAGAGTAGTTACAAATCCGGTCTCATAAAACGCTAAATAAAAAAGTACTCGCCATCAGGTATTCAAGTTTCTACCATTTCTTTTCAAGCATTTTATTGTTGCCAGAAAGGCCAGGAAAAAAAAAGGACTTCAAATCTACCACTTCTAGGCAATGTTAAGCCATTCACAGAGTACAATAAAAGAAATTCCTATTAATAAACATTGTGGATGATAAAAAGTCAGAACAGAGTTTAAGAATCAGATGACCTTGAGAGGTAAGGTAACATAAATGGAATTAATTTTGATGGGATGCATCATTGCATCATATCTTGCAGAACTAATAAAAATAGAGCCTCATAATTTGGAAATGACAGAGAAGAGAATTATCTGCGAACATTATTTTGCCACTGAACATTTCTGCTCCATTCATATTATGCAGTCAAAGACTGAAAAAGATGGCATAAGGACGTTTGTTCCTGGAGAGAAGGGAATCGCACATTGCGCCACTGAGAGAATCTCTGGGCCAGCACACCCGTACCAGACATCCATGCCCAGGAAGGAAACACTGAAACAAAGCAGATGCAGACCAGGTCTATCAGGATGACCCAAAACCAGAAAAGTTTGGCTCACTGGAGCTTTAAAACAAATGCTAGAAGAGGACTGGGTGGGCTCCCCACAAATATGGTTTATGGATAAGGAAAAGTTAACAGTACAGAAAAAGAACAATTTAAGCTAAATACCACCAGCACAAGAACATCCATGTCTAAAGTGACTGAAATTACAGGCATCCCGTATTCTGAAGATTGTTCTGATTACTTTGTCAGATAAAAATGCATAGCAGCTTTGTAAATTGAGTAGGAACCATCTTAAAAGCACTACATTATACCACTGCTAGAAATTCAATGGCTCACTAACTCCTTTCTAGTCCTGTTCTCTATAACTAGGAAAGAAAGTGAGATTTTTCCAAACAGACTGCCTTACAGACCTCTCTCCTCTCTTCCATCACTGCTTGAGAAACACACTGCAGACTGAGAAACACTCTGCTACCCCAGCCTGCAACGAGTATTCACTGGACCAAGGGGAAGACAGTATCTAGCAGCCATCAGCAAAGGGCTCTGTTTAAGCAGGGTAGCACCAGACAGAAACCTTTCCCAAGGGAGTTCTCTGCTGAAAATCACCTGCCAGGAGGCCAGGACCTCAAAATTTGAGTATCCAAATAAGCAAACATGAACCAAGCTAACAGATGCCACTCTTAACTTGCATTTATTCAATCATGATTGACTTCTTTGACATGAATCTTTAATTATAGGGTGATCAGCATTGTCCACACTGAGGTCTCATGCTTTCATTCAGAACAAAAGCATACACACTCACGTGACTGGGTTTATTTTGCCATATGCATTAGGGGAGTTATCTGACTCAAGTGAATCATGTTTAACTCACATATTTAGTAAAAAGACTTATTCTCACACAATCTTTCTCCTTCTTGCATGTATTCTTGCAACAGCCTTTAAGTCTATATATAAAAATTTATCCTCCTTAGTTTCAAATGAAAAATGAAAAATTTGGGCTTTAGAAGGAAAGCATTTCAGAACAAGAGAAAAAATCCCATTATTTTGATGCTCTAAATCCCTGCCATCATCACATTTAACCTGCATTTTCAGCTACTGACAAGAACTGACATGAGTTTATCTCTGAGAAAAATGACTGATGATAGAAAAAAACTATGAGCTGCCAAAGCAAGCAATCTTCAGCACAAATAGGAAAAATGAATTAGGAAATTCAACAAAAGGTAAATTAAATCCTAAGAAAATCTGCAGTGCTTTAAATAAAACCTCTAGTTATCAAGAATTACATTTCACAGAGGTGTAAACACATAAAAAGAAGGAACTATAGTGTCTGCAGAATGGCAGAACAAGAAAACCAGGGCTAATGGCTTCCAAGGTTTCTATACTTTTCCAGTAACATTTAAGTCTGGATTTTGATTTTAGATAACTGGTGCACTCAGGAGAAATATCGACATATTTCCAGATATAATATGCTATTAATTATATTAATAGCAAATTATAATTATATTAGTTATATTAATAGCATTAATATTAAAATGATTAATTTTTGGACTGAAGTCAAGGCATGTAACTTCTACATAGCCTTCTTCTCCACAAGATATTCTACCTGAATTTCAATAATGGAAGAAAAAATTGACAAAGCACCTGTATTATATAATCAGAATTAATGGTGAATAACCACAGAATCTCTATCACTGAGAACACTATTCAGAACAAAACCATTATTCATTTTTCACTTGTATTCTATGAATTCCCTCTCTCTGCCTGTAATCTTACAGCATCTCATCACGTGAGGTCTTGAGAGACAAGAACTATGTCCCAGTGCTTATTTTAGCTTCTTAATCCCTATCAGTGACTTTCACAAAATGTTCTTTAAAGGGACAATAAGGTCAGAAACTACAAATCAAACAAATGGCTTTCATGAATTAAAAATAAAGTACTACAGATCAAATATACCTATCAAGTATCAAGCGGTGATTTTTGTCCTGGGCGCAGCCTGTAACGCCTCAAGATGATTGAAAAATATCCAAATATATAAATATACAAAAATCCTCATTTTTTCTCACTGAAGAATATAATGCACATGAGAAAGTGCACATTCTGTTAGGACAAACATATATCCAAAGTAACAACAATAATACACCACACTTAAGGACACTAGTGCCTCTCAATTCACATTTTGTTTGATTGTGCTTGCATTTCCCTTTCCTCAAAGCTTTTACAAAACTAATCCACTGCTGCTCAGACAGCCTGCAAGATCATGTGCTCCAGCAGATGAGGATTCAAATGAGACATTTGCTTGTTTAACCTCTCACTGCTTGAACTGAAAGGGCATCCACCAAAAAAAAAAAAAAAAAAAAAAAAAGGCAGTACCACCTTCCTGCTATGTAGTCCCAGTGGATCAGTACAATGGCAAAAATTCTGCACAAAGAGGTAATAAGCTTTTGTTTTTTCATATCTGGTGCAAGCAACAGTGTTGTACTCTTAGAACTATTTGTTTTGAATAATCGTCCCAGAAAACAGAGGTTTAGCTTACATGGTCCATTGAAATCTTGCATCATCAACGAGCTCTGAGTTTACCCTTGTCTATTCATTTTCCAGAAAGAGAACCTCTGGAAGTTACAAAAGTCAGGCTCTGCTTCTCTGGTAACCCAAGCCATTTTCCTATTCAGTGCTTTGCAAATTATGAAGAGTAGCAGCCAGACACACCATTTCAGGTTGGTAGAGGAGAAACAGTTTAAAAGGCACAATCTGACTCATAGGGGTAGTAAAATAAAGACTTGTCATACAAACATCAGGAGTAGAGAAGTATCGTAAAATCATATGCATATGCACTACTGATATTTCTGTCAACTTTATCACGAGTATTTCTGGCACTACAGAAAAAAGAAGGAAACTTTTCAGGATTTAACAACGGCATACAATTTTACATAAAGTATACCAGGTACCACAATATTATCCCATGACAGACTGATCAAAACTGTAAAAGAATCAAAGGGAAGAAACCCTGCAGCCTTTTGCAAGTCCCTTATTTCCTTGAATTTAGCTTTATTCCTTTCTGAATGACCTTTACCACCTTCATTGCCTCAGCTTTCTCAAAATGAAAGACATGCAGGATCCATGTGACTCACCCACTTGGATGCAGCATTTACCAGCTTGCAAAACAACAGGGGATTCCCACCTTTCAGGCCATACACACAACTGATTTACCATGATCAGAACACTCAGCTTTAACTCATACAGGCTGACACTTCCTCTTTGCTAAGGAAGACCTACAGATTTTTAGAAACAACTCTTCTTGAAGGCCATCCAGACTTCTCACAGGATTTCAGACATGCAAAATTAAGAGCAGCATAGTAACAGCATCAGCTCTATCAGACCTATCAAGTGCAGACTGCACCTTTTAGGCTGCCAGGTGGCACTGTGCCAGAGGTCTTTGTGGTTCTGTGCAGGCCATTTGGATCTCCTCTAAAGTCTTGCCTAAAAAGCTGGAAAGGAGAAAGCCAATGCAAATAAACACTATTTAGCATTTGAGTTTATTGAGCTGTATTTGAAGGCTTAGACAAGAACCTCCTCTGGTATCAATACTGTTGATTAATGTTTTTGCAATGTCTTGCACCACAGTAGAACTAAGAAAAAGGAACAGCAAGAGCCTTGAGGTCCTGTCTAATTAGGGGCTTGTTACTTGAAAATGGTGTAATTTCGACCAGTTCAAGCCTTTCTCCAAGTGGAATTGCCAAGTAATGCAATTGCAGTGAAAGAAACATCAGCTTGTTCAGCTGAAGGACAGAAATCACTCATGTCCTTGGCTGCTGTGAGCATCATTCCTTTCAGGTTTTTTCTGACTGCCAAGGGTGACTGAGAAGCTTGTGAGACAAGCTTTTAGCTTCAGCTACATGTCCTACACAGGTTTTTCCAACAGCTTGCCTCTGTGGGACAAAGCTTGCATGGAGGCTTCCACAAGGAAAACTCAACCCACAGTCTTCCAAATCTAGATGTTGCAGTGTATCAGATCACTCCTTGACATAGTAAAGCAGTGGGCAAGTGAGCAGATTTCAAGGTTCAACATGGAAGACTTTGATTTATGAACTTTATGCAAGAGATACATACTCTTGAAGAGAAAGAGTAGAGCTTCTTCTACTGAGGGTCCAGTGTCAAATCTGAAGAGCAAGTCTCTCTCCACTCTTACTGAAGGAAAAAATAGCTGAACAGCAAAGAAAAAATAAATCTAAAAGAAGATTCAAAATGCTGTTTTAAAATACACTTCATTTTTGCAAAGCAGAGTTAGCCATTTATCAAAAAGCTGACACAACAAGGAATGTGGACAGGAAGGAGCATTTCACCTGCCAGCTACCATTGCTGGGAGAGGGGACAGAGGGAGCCCTAGGCTGGCCAGAGCCCCCTGCTCACCCCTCAGATGCAGTGCACAGAACCAGCCTCCAGGTAAGCATGCAAGGCAGTGTTCTTTTACAGAGCACAGGGCACACACAGGTTGCTGAAAGAGGAGCTCACAGATAATTGCTCAAAGGCATGCACTACACAGAGGCAGTGACTAGAATGATATGCTAAAGGAACACTTCTCAAAGTGTGTCATTTTGAGCATTAAAGTACAAACAAAGCTTTCACTTTAAAGTGGTAACAAATCAACTCTGCCCAACACTTATTAATTTGCCAACATAACTTCAAGATAAAAATCACAGATAAGGAGAGAGACCAAATATATTACACTGTTAAAAACCAAACCAAATCAAACCAAACCAATGACTGATGGTGCACAGATTTTTTTCCCCTCCACTTTTCTTTATTTCCCTGAAACACACACTGACATTTACTTAATATGGCCAGATTCTCAACTGGCATAAAAATGATCGTTGTCTCTGGTCTAGTTACTGTTAATACCATGCTGAGTTACACAAAATAAGGATTAGACTCATCACACCTACTACAAAACTAGAGCTTTATCTGTGCTTTGATCTTCCTAGCAATTTCACCTCAGTGCTTGCTTAGTGGTAGAATTAAAACCTGCATATACATGTGCATAAAGTGGCTAATGTACTAAGTGAAAAATACGCTGCTTTATTAAAACATTATGACTGTAATTACACAATGATAGTTCTGGCACTTGCTGTGACTCAGCTCCATGTCCAAGATCCATTTGATTTTCTTATAAAATTAAGACAATAAAACACTATTAATTAAAAGGCGATTCACCCTTTTTGATGGGCTGTCATCAGTGGTTTGTCAGATGAAACATACAAAATAAAATAAACTACAAACAGTTTAATATGGCCAAGCCAGCATTCCTGTAACACACACAAGCTGAAATTGCTTTGGGAATCAATATTAGAATCAGATTTAATGCAAGATGTTAAATGCACAAGCCTCCATGGTATACAGAAAGCCAGAGTGGGCTTTCCTCATAGGGGCTATAATAGGAAGCAAAAACTTGTGGTTAAGACCTGTAAATTAAGGCATGTCTCCAGTATTTGACCCAGCATTTGATCTGGGCAAAAGCCTTGCACAGGACCCTCCCAGTTACTGCACGTGTTCTGGCACACCACCTCTCCTCCTAGCTTCACTCCAGTTCCCATTCCCATACTGCGTTCCCTCTCAAAACACATACACATCATCCAAGTTAATCAAATAGATTCTCCTTCTAACCTAACATCCATGAAACGTAAAATCCAATACTTCTTCAGGTGAGGAAGAAATTTTAAGTCAGCATATGTATTCTTGAAAAAACTTCCAAGTGATCCTTCCTTCTCTAGTGCAATTCTGAGCTAGAGGAGTGGAGAAACAAGTTTTGTTCATTTCTTTAGCCACTGTTCCTTTTGAACTATCTCCATGCTGCACGTTATAAAGCAACCATCCCTTCAGAAGAAAACAAAAAATAGCTGCATACTTCAAATATTTAATTTCACAGCTTTTTTCTGTCTTTTATCCTGACACAATCTGCCTACAAAACAGCTTCTTCTTTCCAAGTTACACAGCGTGTGGAACAAAGCCAGCCTCACAAGTACAATGGGTTTAACACACATACAGATCTGCAACAGTCAGTGTTTTGAAATGCTCTTTTCAAACCCTTCGGGAAAATTAATTATTTAACAGCCACGTGTCAGAGATATTTGTCTCACATCTGAAGGCTCCTCTTATCCTTCTTCCCCAAGGAATTTAGCAGTACTCCCACTTTTCAACAAACAAGCAGCTCCTGGGCTTGGTAACAGGCCCAGGCAGCGCAGATAACAATCAACCAGGCATTTCCTCCTGCTGCTCTGTCCAACTTGGACAGCCCACAAAGGTCAGCACAAAACTCCTTGCTGAAGACCTAAGGAAGCAGTGAAGGGAGCAGCAGGAATGACCCTCCAAACATAATACCAGTCATCAGCAATGGTGCCCTCCCAGACAGACAAGCTGGTCTCAGGTTTCTTCTACTAGCAGTTATTTTTCATCTCAAGACATCCTACAGAAGTACCCACCTGCAAGAGACACTGCTCATATATGGGAGCAGACAACCTTCCTCTTCCTTTTTAAGTCCTCCTTGCTTAAAAATGCAATCATGATTACAGGAGTTTTACCCAGCAAGAAATCAATTACACAAGTTGGAAATAAAGGAGAGACTCCAGCATCCTGCCTCAATATGAAGGTCAAAGACAGCACTACCATTCCCACACTATTTAGGGTTAAGTACTCAACATTATTTTCCACTTTCTAATACTGCTCACAGGAACCACCTTTGAAAACCAGTCCTGAAGATTCCTATGGCACTCCAATATCCTATGCAACACAGGAGGAACCTAGCATACCACTGCTCTTAAAAGAGGTCCAATTCCCATCCCCACCTTTCCAACACAGAAAAAGAACTTTTCAAGGACTTATTTACCTGGCACATATACTGAACAACAGCATAGGACAGCTCTTCCCCAAAAATATTAAGTCACTAAATCCAACAGTAATGTTTTAGCAGTTCAAATCAACACCTTCCCTTTGCAAGACTATAAAATCTGGCCTCCAATTTCCTCCCACTAGTTGTTGTAAACTTTCCATAACCTTCACCAGTGGTTTCGTATGGACGTGGAGTGTGGAACTAAGATAACAAAGGCTTGTGTAGACAAAGAGCTCTTGAGAAAAATACATTTTGCACAGATTACTCAAAACAACATTTCAGAGAGGCTAAGAAAGCAGTCCTAAGTGTCCTATGAAAACTCTTCACTATATCAACATAGGCAAGCATAACTCAGGTTGCTTTGTAAATAAAATACAATAGGACTGTGTTAAGGACACTGTGCCATACTTTTATAATAGCAGACTGCTTCCTCTGCAGCATAAGATGGTGGTAAAGAGAAGTGGAGGAAGAACAAAGTCCTACTTCTCTGGGTACCTCTTGCTTCCCAGCCCTTCCCAACCACTTAACTGCACCAGAGGCAAGAATTCTCCTCCCTGCCTCAGCACCATCTTCATACAAACAAGTAAAATAGCTGAGGGCTCCTCTAAACTCCAAGAAAAAAAGGACTGAGGATTAGCATGGTCCTGAGACTACCAGAAAGACTTGTTCAGATATTCAGTCCTCACACTGCAAAACCTATAGTTGTACATGGAAGGAATTAGCTTTACTGCGTTGTAACAGTCAGACAAAATGATGTAGTTGAAGTAGTTCTCAATTTCCTCTGGTTTTGTTTCTAGGAAGCTCATTTATAAGAAAAATCAGTTTCCATCTTGCTTTTGCTGCAATGAACAGGCATCAGGGTGCCTCTTTCTATGCAAACAAGGGCCTTCTCCTCAGCAGGTTCCACAAACTGCAGCCTACATAGTGTAACTTTACCCAGAGGTGAAATAGCCCCCCTTTCATGGCACAACAATAGGTATTAGTACTACTATAATTTATTTATGAAGGCAGATTAGAAGCTAAGTTGGTTGCTTTTAAGGTCCTTGTGCACATGTCCACACGACCATGTCATTACTGCCAGGTGTTCTGTTTATGCAACCTTCACCTGGCGCAGAGTCAGCAGGAGGCCACTTTGCCACTCACCCTGGGAGCACAAGAAGCTCATTTCCCCCCAGTACAGTGGCAGCAAGAGGATAACAACACTGCCCTACTCACAGGCAAATACCTCCACTCAGCACCTCTAAAGAAGCCATGCACCCTGTACGTGTCAGTCCCATTCTCATGGTCTAGGCACATGTCCTGAAGAACAGTCCACAGGATTCCAGCACACTCTTGTGCTTGGCCTGGGGTTGCACTTCCAACAGCCAAGCAAGCACAAACTGATTTGGGAAATACAAACCACCTTCCGACTGCCCAGCAAGCTGTGCAGCCATGTGCACATATGGCATGAATCCCAAGACAACCTGTTCCCTTGATGTGTTTGGCCAACTGTACAAGCTACTGCAGAAAAGCTGTGTGCAGCCCTTGTGGTGGTTTGCTTGACATAAGAGGGAGGAGTAAGGTGTATTCCCAGCTCTTCCAATTCAGGCACAAACAGCATCTATGAGAACTGTGATGTATTCCACACTAAGTGCTTCCTACCTTGGTTCTCTGCCTTTTAGAAGAAACTGAGGACAAAATGTTCCTAAATTATTTAAAAATAAAACCCAAGATTGATTGCTTGCCCAACCTTTGCTCTTACGCCAACTTCCAAGCACACTTATGTTTGAAATTTTTATTGTTATCACCCTATTGAGGTTTGCAGTGCTCAATTTCCTTAATAGGGTGCACTCTGTTGATTTCAGTATGAGGGAGTTTATCCAGGTTGTCATTTTACCAAAGGGGGAGTGGATTAACAGGCAGTTGAACCAATCCATTAATATATACTTGAAACCAGAAAATATTTTTTGCAATTTAGAAGCTCTAAGATTTTGGTGTCCTGTTTTTATTTTGGGAGGGTTATTAGGTTCTTGTGTGGGTGGTTTCTTTTGCTCTTTGTTTGGGTTTTTTTTTTTGGTTTTTTTTTGTTTCTTTAAATAAAGATGAAAGAGGGTGCATAACCCTTACCAATCTTTTGGCTCATTTCAAGACCAACACAGACAAAAGTTTTTTCTTTTGAAGCTGGATGTCCACTCTTTACAACAACACTCTTCAGTAAATATCAAGACATACAGAGGACGTAGCGCTAGAACTAACCATTACTCTACGTATTTGTCAAATGGGATAACAGGATCAAACAGGACGAGTTTACTCAGAGTAAAGTATGAGAAATATCTTGGAGATATAAAAGCAACCCAAACTGCAATATGGGGAATGGATAACATACCCTTTGGAGAGCATCCCAATGCTATTACATATTGGAGCAGGTCATTAGAGAAGCTAAGCTCACCCTGTTGACTCACAACTGGTTTCAAGAATGGCAATAACTTCTCATCATCAGTTGCTGAAGGCAACTTGGTATATGCCATTACATCTGCTCTGCTTCATTGAAACAAGTTGTTGCTCTAGTTAATCCTTCTGCCAATTCAAACTGGAAACCAGATTTTTAGCTCTTTAACTTGCATTGATGGGAAGTTTGATGTCTGTGGCTTTAGCCTTCTGGGCTGTCAGCAGTTATGGGGAGAAGCTGTAGTGCAGGTGTCAAACTCACGGCAGAGAAGCAGCAGCCTGCACAGCTACCTGTGCTCCACTACCACACCACAGCTACTCTGTGCAGCCAGCTCGTTGCATGAACCTGCTGAAGGGTCTGGGGCACAAGGCTTATGAGGACCAACTGAGGGAGAAAAGGAGGATCAGGGGAGACCTCATCATTCACTACAGCTACCTGAAAGGAGGCTGTAGTAAAGTGAGGGTCGGCCTCTTTTCCCAAGTAAAAAGTGACAGGACAAGAGGAAACGGATTCAAACTGCACCCAGAAAGGTTTAGATTGGATATTTGGGAAACATTCTTCAGGGAGAGGGTTGTCAAGCACTGGAACAGGCTGCCCAGGATTTCAGTCATCCTCTTTGGAGATATTTATAAGATGTGTAGATGTGGCTCCTAGGGACATGGTTTAGTGGCAGACTGGCAGTGCTGAGCTGACAGTTGGACTCAATCATAGGGGTCTTTTCCAACCTTGATGATTCCATGATTCCATGAATACTTTAACTCAAGCTAGTCTGGTTTGATCCCCATGAACAGAGAAGCACCCCAGCTCAAGCTGTACTACTCAAGCTAGGACAAGTCATTAATCACAAGAGAACTTTAGCTCCCATATTCATTTTGACAGCAGACAGTGCACAAGGGGAAGCGAGAATATTACATTCTTATATTAGGAAGGAGATAGGAAGAAAAAGGGTGTAAGAAAATACCACTACTTGGAATACAAAAACCCCCAATCTGCCCAGAGAGCACAGCATCAAAGACAAAATAACTCCAATTTCATGGAGCGATTTATCTCTACCTTTGACATCAAATGGAAAACAACTGAACTTGCAGGATCTAAGGACAACTGCTGCTTTCATTTCATTTTTCAATTAAACCATGCCTGCTCTATTTCACTCTTTGGTTGACTTGGTGACTCAGGCTGTATCAGGCTCTCAAGGCAACATGATTCTTGCCGCCACCACCACAAAAGCACACACCTCTTTATATTCTCCAATGCTGAACCTCATTGTCTCCAACTGTAGGCTGTTTCCATGACTTTCATCAGACCCATGCAGACCTCACTTATTAGTCACCACATCAGTGGCCCCCAAAAACACATCCACTTTGATTAATTGGTCTTTAGTTCTTTGAAATAGTTTTTCAAATTAACTATCATTTTCCCCTTTCCAAATATCACTCAGATAAGGGTGACTCATCAAATGCTAGCTTGCTCTGTTGTAAAGCTAAAATAAATGGCTTTAACCTAGCCATACTGTGTTCTCAGCATGACTGGGCAAAAACCTCACAACACAATCTATTCCAGTGGCACCAGCACTGAAGACAAGATCAGCAACCCTGAGTACAAAGCCATCTGCCCCACCAAAGACAAGCATTCAGGATTACTTCCTCTTCCATTCTGTCCATTCCCTAGATCAGACTAGATTGAGCTAAACTGAAGGATTCAGCCTGAGGACTGTAGAATAGCTGCTCTCTCTGCACTAAGTAGCCAAAAGCAAGAATGGGCCAGAAGGCATTGCATGATCACATATACCTGTATACAGCTGTACAGTATCTTCTGCATGGCATGGCTTCAAACATACACTATGCTGCCAGGCAAAAGGTAAAAACCCGGCCAGATTCAATACCACTCTTTGTACATGCAAATAAATAGCACTTGCAAAAGTTAATACTTCAGGGACACACGCAGACAGCAAAAAAGAAAATTTTCAGAAAGAACATCTCTTCATTACAGAAATAATAAACAGCATCCCCAATTTATTTGGAACTATACACTCTGGCTCACTTGAAATTTAAGTCAAAAGCATGTTTCAAAAATATGCTTTGAATCATTACTCATCAGAGTCACTGATGAAAGATAAATAATGTCTAGTGGCCCCCAAGTTGAGGCATGTGACAGATTTCTACCTCACAGTTGATTTTGAATACTAACAACCTTTAGTAGCAGAAAAGGTTACTAGAAAGAAACCATTTTGCTGCATTTCTACAGCACAATTGTTAAATGCTGTATTGGAGGGTTGTTTTCCCCAGTACAAAAATATCCATAAGTCACTTAGCATTGACAGTGACATCACACTTGGATAATCTTTAGGGAGCAACAAAAAGCAGGCATTTTTTCAACAGTTTTCTTCTAAGAAAGTACTTCTGAGGTTCAGAAAGGCCCAGGGAAATCTCTCTGGAAGGTGGACACATTTAACAGCACATTCCTAAATACTGAATGTGAGTACATTAGCATTTCTGTAAGAGTTTCTATGAAGAATTCTCTCTGCTGTACATTAATGCAGTTATGTGGAAGTCAGAAGCAGCAGTACAATAAATTTGCTGAAACTGCAGATGCAGCTCTTTAAAAGCAAATATATAAGCAAACTGATTATAACAAGAAAACTGCAAATGCTCTGATAATTCACTGTTGTCAGGTGAAGGTTCCACTTAACTCCCTCTAACAGAGAACAAACAAATGGGCACAGCAGTCACTCATTCCACTGGAATTACCTGTTTCGTCAAGTGCCAGCAAACAGTCACATCTCAGCAGTCAAAGGTCTGCTCTTCCTACAACATCCTGAGCTCATGCTCCCACCTCTCCCAGAAAAATCAGTATCATTTCAATCTGTGCTTCTTTCAAATGATTACAGGCTACCTGCTGTATTCTGCATTATACCTACATGCATATACTCAATACATACAGATGCAGCCTAACATCTGAAATCCTATTCAAAGAAAAAGCAGTTCTAACTGGCCTAAGAAAAAAGCACATGAAATTGGACATTTTTCCTTTTTTTTTTTCTGTTTTTTTTTTCCAGTCCTGAATAGGATTTGCACATGAAACACTTAAACCAAGATCATAAACAAAATCATGGGTGATAAAAAGATTGAAAACATTATTGGAAGTGACTTGTTGACACTGTAAGCCTACAGATAATAGCTGAACTTGCTGAGATGCATTATTTGGTCAATATTTCTCATTTGGTTTAATGAAACATGATGGATAGCCAAATGAGAGGCAATCTTCAACATACTGAGTCAAGCAAGTATCCCACTATAAAAGAGCAAAACATTTCAGCACAAGAAGACATTTCAACAAGGCATACATCTCTTCATACAAGTGCAGGTGCTATAGGAAGCAGATGTGACCTTTACACAGGCTTTGAAATCCAGAACTTTTCTACCAATTCCCTCAAGACAAAATATGAAAATACTCAAAACAAAAAAAAAGGAAATCTTACGGCTTGAAATGCAGTAAGCCAGCCTGCAGTTGATCTTCCTGAACAGTTGCTTGTTGATTGGCCAAAGTATAAGTGTGAAAAGTTGAATGAAGTTAATGATCAGTCCTGACACTATAAATATGTAGCAGATCAGAAGGTGGCAAATGAATTGCGACTTCAGAAAGCCAACGATGTCCATGATTTGCTGAGAAAGCAAGAGGATACCTTCAGACACAAAATTCAGAAGACAACCTGCAAAACCAAACAGTATCAGCAGTTACAGAGTGCATTTATTTCTATAGACAGACTTAAAACAAACTTCATGCTTACACTTAAAGTTAAGTCTATTGTAGGAAAAGCCTGATGTCAGTATTTGCAAAAGTTACAACATAAAGAGAATACTGTATGTGTGAACTAATTTACATTTGGCTTTGGAAACAAATTCTTAAATTTCAATCTTAACTCTGCAAAACCTGTGAACATATGACTCCACTCCATGGACTACAATATTCTTCTATAAGGTTTTCATTGATAAAATATGAGCAAATATTTTGATTTGAACAATATGACAGTTTTGATATGAACTTATATTTTTATTTGAATTGTCTTCATGAGACATACACCATCACCTCTGTAATCTTCAAAGAGCAGCTCCAAAGTAAATGCAAGCTTTAGAGCTTGGTTAGGAGATGTACTTTTCTCTACAAGCTATGGTCCCCAAACAAGAGGCAGCAGTTCCTTAATTCTAGCTTTATTGTCTTTCCCTCTCATACTCAAATAACAGTTGATTTTGGCAAGAGAATAAAAGCTTGGCTATGCACAATACACACAATTTGTTCAATTATTCCTTGACACTGATTCTGTCAGTTATAATCCATAAACCCAGAAATGAAACATCAATAACAGTACTAACCCGTGACGCAGAGGTGTTTCCAGAAAGGAATCAGTTCTAATGTCACTTATGAAATGTTTGTGTAATTTTGGAAAGGTCCAGTCCAACCTTAGCAATTGAGAAGCGGAAATGTCCTCTGCAAAGTATTCCGACCTATCAAATATTGCACTGACCTCCCCCCACCATCACTACCACCACCGCTAGAATGAACACACATCTCTCAGTAAACACAACCCCCAGTAATATGAATACAGTTAGACAGGAGGTGCTTCTGCCATCCTGTTCCACTCCTCCACTGTTTCCCCTTCTGAGGTATGGTAGAGTTTTCCCAGAGAGGAAGCCCTGAGACAGTATTTCTGAATGTGCCAGTCGCATGCAATAACAAAACAGCAGCTGTCAGCAGCCTAGGGAATTAACTGATGAAAAAAATCTTTACGCCTATCCTTTTAGTTTATATGAGACCCTATTATGTGAGGCACTGAGTCTAAATCAGTGACCTGAAACATTTCTGTTACTGCCCTTTGCTGACTCTGCTCGCCACAGCAAAGAGCACACACAAGAATTGCTGCAGAGTCTTCGGAAGTTATTTAGCCAGATTTTCAACCACAAGGAAGATGAGGAAAAATTTAAGAAAGAGAATCTGTATTGTTGCATAATTTATATACAGAGTTTATGGCAGTCCCAAGCCTATTATTAGCAGACAAAATGTGCCCTTCTGTTCCCTTTATCTTGCTGTACTATTCAGTATACCACAGCTGACACCAGCTGTAGCTCAGAATGAAGAACAGGCCTCTATTCATTTTAGTAACCACTGTCATGATGCTTGCAAAAAGCTTTTCCACCTTTAACAAACCTTCCTATTAAAGATATGATTCTTAGGGTGGCAGATGATTTACTAGTTTGGGCTTTGACCAAAGGCTTTGTTTTTGAAAGCTAAGCAGAATGAGAAATGTTGTCTAGTAGGAACCACGGCTGTGTTTCTTCTCCAATCCATCCAATGAACACTCAGAAGACAAAGCCAAACAATTAAAAAGAAAAAGGCAGCAACTTTCTTTAAAACAGTCAGAACAGAAGCAACCAGCTACCTGCAAGTGGGTGGTTTCAAAGACTCTACAGTGTCCAAAACCCTGATGACTGGGTTTATCCTACTGTTCTTGGCTAAAAATGATCAGAAAGTTTTTTTGTGCTAGTCTGGCTGTTTAATTCTATTCCACGGAATCACACTAAGGTAATTCCCAGCGTTCAGTAAGCCAAGGGATAAAATATAAAAACAGCAGCCTCAAATAAAGACCAGAGCACTGCTTACTTAGCGAAGACCTGAAAACTCACTATTTGATATAATCAACATAAATCTACCGTAGAAAGCAGATGACAGATAGACTTAGTAACAAAAATAGTCTTTTTGTCCAGCAATTAATCCAGTAATTTTTGTTACCTTTTCGTTATAACAGATGCCAAACTTTATTAAAATGTTACATTTATGTGAATCATTTACTTCCTGCTATGTCTTTAAAATAAAACTTCACAGAAAATAAACAAATATGGGATTACCCTGATAAAACATAATTATTGTACCCTGATAAAACATAATTACTGCCTTACAATTTTATTAAGTCACAATGGAATGTCTGAAAGTAATTCATTCCTCACTTCCCTACTTTAGCCATCAAACTTCAATTCAGTAAAGCTTCAGAGAGCTGTTTTAAGGCAAACTAAATTGACTTAAGCAGTACCATCCAAAGGCATGTAACCTGCTTGCTAAAGGAACAAGAAATGAGAGACACTACTTAAATTCTTTCTTTCTGATGAGTGGGAACTACACAGAGAAATTTTCTCTTTTGACTACCTATAAAATGTGCAACCTAAACATTGTATATGGAATAGCAGCTAAGTTTCTGTTTGTCAGAAATAAACTAGTAAGATTTTTTTTTTTACTTTTTTCATTTCCCAGACTCCAAAAAAGCAATTTATTCTTGGTACAAGTAACAAAAAGAATCAGTTCTGATCTTATGAATGAAGTCTAGAAACATGGATTAAAGAGTCCACAGGAACACTTTATGCTTTGTCTAACAGTCCTCCTGGGTAACATCAACATAACACTAGTTTAAGTGATAAAAGAGTCAGGTCTTTAATTCTTAATCCATGATGCTGGTTTAATAAATTAGTGATTTCCTTATAGATAATGACTGAAAATTACAGCAATCTTTTAAAAACAAAAGGGCCAATCAATGCATTTTCTCAGAAGCTATTAAGATCAGAATGCTGCCAAGAAGCTCTCTTCTATCAAACACCCCTTAAAATTAATTAGGAGAAAATGGCTAGCTAGAGCATCTAACCCAGACAGGGACATTCTTTATAACAGTTTTCCTTTGGATACAGAACAGAAGACTCAAACCTTAAATGTCTGTTTAGGGACCAAGTCAGCAAGCATCTATTCATGTGACTAAGAGGTCACATGTTCAGGTTTAAAAGCAAATTACATGACTATTCATTCTAACTCTTTTCCCTCCAACCCCCCTTTTTCAGCAAGATCCACTGTGCTTTCTACTTCAACTACTCTCAGCATTTCCTTCTGCTTAGATTAACTGACCAGGAGGTCATAGAAGTGATATGCCCAGTGAAGAAGTCTAGGCCAGCAGAGGCTGCTGCCAATGAATAGTTCTATTTCATACTTCCAAGGCAGTAAGTGTTTTGAGACTACAACTAGAGATTTCACAAAAAAACCACAACTGTTTGCACTTTTAGAGAAAGCACACAAATGAAGCAAAGAAGTGCCACCCACTCTTTCCAAAGTTCATGTAGTAGTATATAGAGTTATTGGAGTGTGGAAAGCAACATGGTATGTATCTGACAGCATCTAGATTGAGCTGATATCACCCACTTAGAAAGAGGCAAGTCAGCACTATACGTCTTTTTTTTCAGTACATATTTCAAGCTTTCATGAAAGTTTTCACTTTTATCTAGTCTTTGATTCAGTGTTTAAATGCTTTGTTGCAAGTTAAAAACAACCAACCAGGATGATGATGCCTATTCTTGCATTTTGTCATCTAAACCAGATTCTTGGATGGATGAGTTACAAAGACTATTATGAAAATATGCTCAGGTCAGATTAAGCAGTTTCAGTTTAGTGCCTTTTAAGTCAGTATCAGTTGCCACCAAAACCCCTGTATTTGGCACAGGTGAGGCCACAATTGAGTACTGCATCCACTTCTGAGCCCCTCACTACAAGGACACTGAGGTGCTGGAGCACATCCAGAGAAGGGCAACAGAGCTGGTGAAGAGTCAGGAGCCTAAGTCCTGTGAGGAGTGGCTGAGAGAGCTGGAGGCTTTTAGCCTGGAGAAAGGGAGACTCAGGAGTGACCTCATCACTCTCTACAACTCCCTAAAGGAGGGTGCAGCCAGGTGGGGCCAGCCTCTTCTCCCAGGCAACCAGAGCCAGGACAGGAGGACAGAGTCTTCAGCCGTGCGAGGGGAGGTTCAGGTTGGACATCAAGAGGAATTTCTGCACAGAAGGGGTGATTAGACATTAGAATGGGCTGCCCAGAGAGGTGGTGGAGTCACTCACCTTGGAGGTGTTTAAGGGAAAGACTGGACCTATCACTCAGTGCCACGGTCTGGTTGACATGGTGGTGCTCTGTCCCAGACTGGACTCGATCTCTGAGCTCTTTTCCAACCTCACTGATTCTGTGAAAAGAGCACAGAAGCAGCACTGCAGATACATCAGAGTGTATTTTAACAGTGCTGCTGCACATGAAATACATAAGCAAAGCAAGTCTCAGGAAGCCCCAGTGCTCTTCTCTGTCTGACAATGAGCACCAAGCTAGCAAAAGTAAGGCTGCCTCCAGGTGTGTATTCATCTGTAAGGAGACTGTATCAGTACACGCCACACACAAAAAAACCCCACCCAAATCTGGAGGAAGAATTATCTATTTGCCTCATGCTTAATTAGGGTTTGAATCACTTTCCAGCTCCCCCAAAGGCACCTACTGGAACATTTTTTCACTGCCCATCTTTGTTATGAGCTGATGATAAGTTGTATTAAACTTCCCCAAGTAAAGTCTGTTTTGACCATGTTGGTAACTGGTGAATGACTCCCTGTCCTTACCTCAACACACAAAACTTTTTTGTCCTATTTTCTTCCCTTGTCTGGCTGAGGAAGGGGAGTGAGGGAACAGTTTGATGCAAACCAAATCAGCCAAGGTCAACCCACCACAACTTCTCCAAAAATTCCCAAACTGGGGAATAATTTGAGCATATCTTAAGACTTTTCCCCAGAGTTAAAAGAACTTAGGAATGCTTTCAGATTTTTATAAGGAGTCCTGCATTCCTGAGCTGCACATTGTTACAATGGAGAGATCAGTCAGTCTAGCTGTTTCAAAAGCTGAAGAATGCATACCATCTACCAGAAATATTTAGAATTTCAAATTTATATACTTGCTATAAAACTGACTTACTGTTTATCTTCTAGTGAGCAGAGAGATAATTTGCATAAGAGAGTGTCAACTGAAGAAACAGAAGTATTAATCTGGGAGTTTTCAAATGGTTATTGCAGCATAATGCTTTTCCCTTCTCCCTTTTAAATTTTCTTCTTGCTGTGATCTAATGTAGGCAAAACAGCTACACAAACTCTGCATGCCTACCAGGACACAAGTCCTCTGTGTACACATACCTTACTTGCAAAAGGCATAGCAGAGCTCCTGTTAGACTCAATGTTTATACAGCAAGGTGAGGAGGATGACAGCAGCTCGAGAGAGGCATGCATAGTCTGGGAAGGAGTGGGAAAGATGGGGAGCAACTGCCCAAGTTCTGGTGAGAAGCAGTTCAGTCTTTCTCCTTTTTCCAGAAGCATGAAATATTCAGGGAGAAGGGAGATGAACTTAAACACATATCAATACAAAACTCCTTGGAGATGCAACATTTAGAGACTGCAGTGCTTGATGCTGAGAGGAGGTATTTATTTGGAAAGAATAAACCCCTTGAAGTTAAGCACTTCTGTTCCAAGCTTCTAAAGAGATCCTCAAAAAAATACGTGAGGGTGAAGTATATCAGTTATCTTGGGTGCAGAACATGAAGTTCACAAAAATAGCACTGGAAGGCAAGTTGCTTCTTTCCAAAATGCCAAGTGTTGCTGTTCAACTGTTTCCCACACAGATTTCTGTACTTTAATACATTAATATATATACACACATATAAATATATATAAAGCACAATTATCTGCTATTTGCTTGGGAAAAAATAAAGAATTGCATTAAGATACTCAAGATGTAGAGGAGTTTATCAGAGTTCAGTCCTGGGGACCACTGAGTCCCTCTGTTTCCTTTTTTACTTCATTACTCTAACTGAGTCCATTAATCTAAAAAGTCAGTTGCACTGACAACAAGGGCAGCACCACACAAAAGTAAAATTTAGGGACTAAGCAAGAGAGCAGGACTAAACAGTAAAAAAAGACAAGAAAGTATACTAAGAATCTAAGCAGGATGTGGGCTATGCTGTCACACTAAAAAATCAACCTGGATAGTTCCTCAAAAATGACTGAGGTGAATAACCACAAAGGGTGTAGGACATGCAACTACATGACATGCTCACAGACAATTTAATATTTGTTTTTATGGACAACATTAAGTGCTTAATCAAAGGTAACCAGACCCACATGTTACTGTCATCTGGCACTCTATAAAAAACAACCCCCCCACAAACATGCTTGCACAAAGTCACTACAGTGACTTATGGCATTCTGCAAAATAATTTTGGTTGGTTGTTATATTACTGATTCTGAATGCTTGCCACAAACAAAGCCTTAGCAAATATAAACACACCTATGTATGTCCGTAAGTAGAGATGCTTTTGCATTTATGATACATGAAATTTTGAAATTTTGTACAGAACAGTCACAGACAAATTGGGGCAACTGTTCATTTGAAGTACAGAGATCAGAGTCCGTCTACTTAGGGGCACTGATCCTCAATGCACAGCCTAAGAAAAATCTCCCAAGGGTGAGAGCCACACCATCAATCCTTACACAGGAAATTAACACATTAAAAACTACAGAGGTAGCAGGGGCAGTACAGCAGGATATTGCCACTTGCATCAAGGGCACACTGATCACCTCTACACTGGGCATTTCAGGAACAGATCCAACACAAGAGTAGCTACTGAGTTCTTTAGTGGTTATTATAAAAACATTTCTTTTAAAAGAGCCTGAATAATGGGGGTATGGAAGAAGGCCGACAAAGATTATTCAGGAGCTGGTACAAAAACAGGGCTGCTTTTTAAAATTGTGCTGGGAGTCCAAACATTCTCCTGATAAGAGATAAGGTTTAGAAAGAAGGCCACTCCTATGAAGGCTCATAGCTTATGCCACTGATTGCCCTCACCTTGTTTTAAGAACTATAAATTACACTCACAGCAACACAAAGAGTCAGCACAAGGTACAGGAACTGCTTATACAGTCTCAACAGGCAAAATACTTCCCCTGCACCCAAACCACGTTTACATGTGAGGCAACACAGAAACATGGATCACATTTACTTCAAAGCTTCAAATATTTAATCCTCCTATTCTTACCCACAATGAGTTGCAAAGTTAGATTATAAAAGTATCACCTCCCAACTCCAGCCCTGCAACAGACAAACACACTTCTAATACATAAGTCACCTCCTAACTTCAGTCCTGCAACAGACAAATGCACCTCTAACACATCAGCAGTTGTATCCAGGCAGAAGAGTTTCATATCCTCTCAGCAGACTTAGTAACATGAGCACATCCATTTTTCTATGCAAGATCAAATCCTTCATGTACATAGGATTAGAAAGCAGTTATGGATTTTGTCCATTTTATGTCTGTACTCATCCATCCCATTTGACAGAAAAAGCTACAGCCACTGACAAGACACTAGTGAAATAAGCCTAGAAAGATCCCTGTTGCTGCTCCTCTCTTACCTCCCATGGTAAAGAGCTTGTGAAAGTTACACAGTAAATCCATGGAACAGCCAACAGCGGAACCACAACCTGCCACTTCCCCAGACTCCAGCTTTCAACACAAAATGGTACTTTCCATACTCCTTTATTTGCCTTCTTGCCCACCCTCACATTTGCCTTGCAACACCTTTTTAAAGGCCACACACAGAGAGCAGAGATGGAGTAGGCACATCCCACAAGGACCTTCAGCAGAAGCAGATGATGCCACAGGTATAAATACTCCCGTACAACCCAGGATGTATGTGCTGATCTAACGCACTCTGCTTTCCCTTCCTTTCTCCATTCCTCAAGAAACACAAGTCAAGCATTCAGCAACATAGATGGTTCTGTACCATAAACTACAAGTTACAACTTTAGCACCAAGTGGGCAGTACTATGTATGTGCGCGTGCACACAAATGTAAGTCTTTCCTATTATTCTTACCCTTAGAAGGAATTAAAGGCATTGATAGATGCTACAAAGACAACAATTGGAAGATAAAAATCATCAGCACTGGGAAAAGGGTAACTTTCTTTCCTCACTTCCATATAAAAACCTCTTTATATTTTCTGATATTGTGATTTACATTTTAGTAATTCTGAGTAATGTCTTTAAGCCTTTTTCCAGGAGTCTAATTCCTAACTCGTGTGGCTTTGTTGTTTTGTTTATTAAAAAAAAAAAACAAAACAGAAAGTGCAACTGAGTATAACATAGAATTTGTGGCAGCAAAAATCTTAAAAAGAAAAATTTGTGGCAGAGATTGGGCATAAGTCACTGAGCTGAGAAATACACCATGGTGACAGCGCTGCTGGTTTCAAGTGCGACTTCCACCACTGAGCTGTGGGCCAGTAACAAATTTTTTACTGTCCCCAAAACCCCAGTATGACAAATTCAAACGTGGTGCCTCTCTCTGAGCAGCTGTATGGCCCCTGCTGGAGACAACCAAGTTCTCCTGCCTGGCAGGTCTGAGCCCTGCTGCCACCAGCAACAGGTACATGGCACAGACCACATTCTTTGTGCTTCCAAGTCACACAGTATGAGCCAACAGCACGGACCTTCTCCAGGAGGGAATCCAAAAGCTTCCAGTACAAATCACAAGACATTGTTAACTGTGCTGGAAACAAGAAGTGCCATTACCTGATTACAGCTCCAAGTGAGCTGTCAGGTTTTTGTATCTTCTGTGACAGGAGACAGTCTCCTTCAGCTAAGCCATTTGCATATTTTTAATTAATATGAAACAACATTAGTATGCTCTTTGAATACTAAGCAAACATTAAACAGAAAAAGACTCACAAGGCCTTTTTTTAACCTTTAAGTATTGATTTAATTTGTCTGTATTCTATCATATGATGCTGAAGAGTATAAAGTAGCTGAATCTCTCCTTTATGAAAATCACATCCCAAAACTGGAAATGACAATGCAAACAAAAGATGTAACCACACCAAGACAGAGATACACAGGATATTAGCACTTATTCATTAAATGCTGTTTAATGATTCCTTTTGTAAAAACTAGTTTAACTGAAAAATGAAGCTTCCAGATTTATTATTCAAATAAAACCAACTCCTCCCCTAAAGAGCTAACATACTTAAAAGATCTTATAGCTGAGATGTGGGTGGCATGGTTCCAAAAAAAAAGATGCCAGCTTCAGCAAAAGGCTCAGATGCACCTATACAGAAAACAACCAGACATCCAGATGCCAGGTAAAAACCCAAATAAACATGGTGACAGCTTTACCCACATATCAGCAGTCACATTCTACATCAGTTTCCGCTCACCTCTGCCTCACGAGTGTTCAGAACTATTTTGCCACAGCATGAACTAGGAATACTTTCAGCCTCCTCATTCTGCCTGACCATCAGTCCTCTAACAGCCTGATTTAATTTGAGAACTTCAGAGAATAAAAGCCTTTATCACAGGCACCAGTAATAATGGGAGGTTTCATTTTGGACCTGATTCAAAATCTGTTGAAGCCAGAAGAAATCTCTCAACAAGTTTAAATTGTCTTTGTTGTTCAGCAAACATTATGACTCCAAAACAGCTAAATGTGATGTAACTAATTAACGATCCTGTATTCTCAGCACCTACAGCCAGAGCTAATCAGAACCACCTTAAGCGTCCAGCAAGATCATTCAGAGACAGTGTTTGATCTGACTGCATTTACTGGATGGCAAGGGTGCAGAAGGTAACAGCTTCTAAACATGCAGCTAGAAATCCAGGAACATTTTTATAAGTTTTGCACTCAACTAAGCATTAGATACATCAACACCTACCTGAATTTTCTACATCACTGAATAACTGCATGTACCCAGGTCCTTTTAAAAGCCTAGCTTTGAGCATTTCTCCTGCTTACTGGAAGTATTTTTGAGATACTTTTACAAGGCTTAAATACAAAATGAAGCTTTTTTCTCTCTCCTTGGGTGAAATGCAGTATTTATGCACACACTCAGAGGCACAGGCATGTAAAAAATATACAGTGAGACAGAATCACAGAATTAACCCCTGACAAATCACCTGTGACTTCAAGGGGGGGACCTCATAAATGATTCAAGAGCAATTGTAGTCTGCTTGCAGGCAGAATGCTTCAAGACCTTCTGGAAGTGCAAAGCAGTATCTGCAGTAATAGTATTTTCCAAAATGCTCAAAAACATGGTAAGAAGCAGCAAAACTACAATGTGTGAAGACACAGATAACGTGGAGACAGTGAGAGAAGTAGGACACAGCTTAACTTTCACAAAGTAGCTGTCACTTGAAATCATGTGCCATTTCCACATACAGACTCCCTCCAAATATGTTTCTTTCCTTGTATTTAACAGCAGGTGTTGAGTCTTATCCTTTTTCCAACCGGTGAAAAAACCTGCATTATCTGCCAAATGAACCAGCATGGACAAACCTTTACATCCACCTGGATCCTGCTGGGAAACTGTGACTGAAATTTAAGTTTGTTGGTCCAATTAAAAGGAAATCTAGTGCACATCAGAGGTTTTTCAGATGTTAACAGTCCCACATGCAACTGAAATCAGTGTGCTTGGCTTTGCCTGCAACTCCTAACCTTCTGAGAAGTCAACCCTCTCTCAGTGACCTCTATCTCTGACTCCTATCCAGCCTAGAACTGGTTCATTACCTTTCCCTGTTCCTGTTATTTATGCTACAGTAGAAACCACAAGCTGGGTCAGCCCTTTTGCAAGAAGCAGAAAATTATTTCAGTGTAAAGCTCTTTGTGGCAGAATATAACACAACAGACAGAAGAGCAGAATGTAAAAGCAGTGGCCTAAGAAGTAAAAAGGCTTTAAGTTCAAGTTGAAGAATAGACCATTAGCAGAACCATAACCCAGCATCTCCTGGTGGGCACACTACAGTTGCTACACTACTCTCCTCAGCTCCTAACACATAGCTTATGTGCGTTTTCAGCAAATCCACTGCAGCTATCATATTTTTCTCACATTATCGAAGAGGGGTCTTTGCAGCATCTTCATCCTTGCCACAACACACAGTTACTCACATTCATATTCATTTCATCCTTCTCTGACCTTACCTTGGACCCTATCTCCTTTCTAGTTCGAGGCACTGGAGGAAGACAGGGGAAAAGCATGAAAACGAAGTGAGTCAGCAGTTTCTGAGCAGCACACGAGCATTAGTCAGAGCTGATCAGGGTACTCACCACAGTCAGATGTTAATTATCTCAAGACCACCAAACAACAGACTGGTGAGCAAACTTTCCCAAACACCTCAAAATGAATCACTGGGCAAGGCCACCCCACATATAAAGCACTTTAGGGAAAAAACACACTCTCAGCTGCCACAACCAGTGCTGAAAGGCAACAAAGCACACAGGGTACTGTTCTGTCACATTTCTACTTCCCTTACAAAATGCCCACTGCATTCAGTACAGCTGAATCAAACACACCTGATGAGACAGTTGCCTTGACTGGTATACTGTTCTCTCTAATAAGCAAGGCCCACAGAGCAAAAGCTTTTCCTGACTGAAGTACATGCACAGTGCCTTACTATGTACTGTTGCCCTCCTGCTCCCTTATCAGCACACACTGACAGCAGTACTAGAGATTATATTAGTTAGGGAAGTGGTGTTCCACATCATGCAGTGGCAATCTGAATTCTTAAAATTTAAAGCCAAATTACTAATACAGGGTCTAAGGGCCACAAGTGCTCATTTTCAACAGAAGAATAGTACCTTGCTACTCTCAGCACAGCTGTGACAGCGTCTTCCTGCAAAAAGAGATTTGAAGGGGTATTGTTCCCAGTCTTCACCTTCCAGCAAAAAAACCAAGAGTACACAACAGAAAAAACAATACACCCCTTTCAGCAGGGCAGAGTACAGCTGGAGGATTCTCATCCATCATCTGCAAGAGACCCTTTTTCCTACAGAACTCCTGTCTGTTATGGTACAGTAAGTCCATTAGACTGTGAGTGATGTACAGCCCTCACTCCGGGAGAGCACACCTCACTTGAGAGAGATGAACACTGCTTCGGCACCGCTGCATTTGTGCTGGACAGAGCAAGGCTTAGTGCAAAAACAACCTCCCACCAAAATGACACCTACTGAGTTTCAAGAAACACAGCATTCTCTGTTCTGTGACTCTGAGCAAGTGCTAACCTCTCTGTACAATTTCTCCACTCCTAAAATATGTTACTTCCACTTTGTTATGGGGCACTTACTAAAATCTGTTAAAGTGCTTGCCAACAACACAACTAAACTTTACTAAGAACAACCTTCATCCATAAGCAGCTTGCAATGTGTTCTCTCTTCTCTGCAGGCTTCCCAATACAGTATTCCACATGAAACCTGGCCCTGTCATCCATAAAACACAGTTAAAGTTTCATTTTTCGATACAGCTTATTCAGGCATTGTTAATGCAGAACATTAACAGGGAAGAGGAAAACTACACATAATATTTACACAAATTTCTAAAGTGAATAAATATGTGTTTCAATCCACAGTGTTCGGAAAACCACTGCATTGTATCAGATACAAGCAGCTAGAGAAAGAAAATGACAGCAAACATTTAGAGCACATCAACTATTCTACTGATCCATGCAGTCAGTCTTTACACAGAAGTAGTCCTGGCATATATAAACAGACTTCTGTACGTCTACACCAATCTTATCCTTCACATGAGAAGTTAAGAGAAAAAAAAGCCTTCAAATTTCAGCTTGTTTCACAACAGTTTCTCTAATCCAGCAGTTTTTAATTCTTTTGCTACTCACCCTAGTGTGAAGTCATTATCAGTACAAGCTGAGGGCTACAATCGCCTGGTACAACAACTTCCTGGGCCAGAGGCATCATTGTTTTAAAATATATGCTTGGGTTTTTTTGTTTGAGAGTTTCTGGCATCCTTCTACCTTACTGTAAAGCATTTTCAGATTTCATGCAGCAGCAAGGTTGCTCTCTCCCACACAAGAACCTGCATAAGGTACATCATTCTTCGATGTCTGCACAGGGAGTTGAACATGACTTTCAGAGATGTGTAACAAAGATAAGGACCAGAAGTCTTGGTGTGACATTGTTGAAACAGACTATTTCGTGGGTTGTCTTTTTAGTCATTCGAGTGAGTGCTCACTTGTTGAAATAAATGCTAAAAAGCATTACTTCTTATTTAAATAACGTTCACCACACGGTATCAGCCGACACACCTTAACTTAGTTCGCGGCCATTATTTAATTCGGCTTAAACATCTCTATGAACAGACGCCGATAGGTGAAAGGCAGAGCTCCTACAACACGTGAGCACGTCACCGGGGAGGCACACTGCCCCTCTCCCCGCCTCAGCACACGGACTCCCGCCACGACCGACCCGGGCCCGCCCGCTCGGGACCCCGCCGCGCCCGCTCGCTGTGGAGCGGCGCCTTGGGGCGATGGCACCCGCCCGTTCCCGGGGCAACCGCACCGCCCGCCCCATGCCCGGCCACCGCCGGCCGCGCCGGGCGGCCAGCCCCGAAGGGAAAGTGGAAGGGGCGGCACGCCCGCCCGGCGCGGCAGAGGGGGCTCGGCGGGGCTGGGCCGCCGTAGCTCCGCCGTTTCCACGGAAACCCCGGCGCGGGCAGAGCTCGCCACACAAAGGGGGCCCGCAGGCGGCAGGAAAATTCTCGGCGGCCGCGGGAGAAACGGCGCGGCTCCAGGCGGCGGGGGAGACCCAGCCCGGCGGCGAATAGATCAGGGAACTTGTACGCGCAGCCCACCGCCCACCTCGCCGGCGGCTACCGGGGAAGGCTACCAGGGGGCGGCAGCGCCAGGGAGGGGCTGGCTCGGGGCTGGTTTGTCCGCCCGGGGCAGCGCGCCGGGCGGAGAAGAGAGGACGGTCCCGCACCTGCGGAGCGCGGAGGGCGCCAGGGGGAGAGCACGTACCTGGCGCCGGCGGGCCTGGGCACGCGTGCCGCGCTGGGGCGCCGGGAGCGGGCGGCGGCCGAGCCGCACCGGCTGCCACTACTTTGCACGCGGCGGGAGCGGGCGGGCGGCTCGGGCGGGGCCGCCAGGCTCCACCCGCCGGGCGGCTCCACTCCGGGAACGGGGCCCCCTCGCCTTCCCTTCACGCCGTCATCATGTCACTTCCTCCGGGGGCGGTGGGAAGGGGTGACCTCTCCCCACACCGGCCTCGCCCGACCTTCGGGGCGCCGCCGGAGCGGAGCAGGAGCGCTCCCGGTGCCGCGGCGCGGCTGAGCAAGGGCCGCGGGCTCCGGGGAGGGAGGGGGAGCCGGGGAAGCGGCGGCCCGGGGAAGGGGCGCGGCGTAGCGCCCGTCCCCTCAGCGTCGCCGGCACTGGTCGGAGCTGAGTGCTCGTCATCCCTGACCGGGGCAAACGCGGGTGATGCGCACCTGTGACTGTCTGAACCTTCAAGTAGAAACCGGGCAACAAAAGGGAGCTCCACGGTCTGGATGCTGTGGAAAAAGATAAATGCCGTGGCAGCCATCCAAGCACCGAGTACCCTGACACACAATATTCACTCTATGTGACAACGGAAACATTTGCTGCCAGGCTCTGATTGTGGGGTGGAGGGCAGCTTTTATGAATAGAGAACAGCAGGAACTGAGTCTATTATGAACACCCAAAGCATGGGAAGGTGATGGTGACTGGGATGACACATCGCTAGGACAGCACTGTCACTGCTGGGCGTCTGGTTATAGCGGGGCTGGAGGGCTCCCGAGGCTGGGGGCTGGCAGGCGATGAGCTGGACAAAGCCCTGTTACAGTCCCGGTCCATACCAGCCACACAGAATCCCTGTGTATCTCCAACGTAACATGAACACAAATTAAACACTTACCGTGGTTTAACTCCAGTCGGCAACTACTAGCTAGGCATCAGTCAGTGTCTACTGAGCACTCTCCTGTGCATCACTTGTTTTTCCGGGGTTTTATTCCTCTCTCTCTCCTTTTCATGACATTTATCGTTATTGTTGCGATTATCATTAGCACTATTGCTCTTAGAGAGCAGCAATAGCAAGGCTGCTGCTCAAGGGAGAAAAGCCTGGAGCTGAGGGTGGCCACGCCACAGGCAGTGTTCCCACTGGCCAGAGCACTTTGCCACAATACCTGAGCAGGGCAGTGGCAGCACAGTGCAGCTGCACTGACAGTCCTGGACAAGATGCAGCAGCAAAACAGTTCTAAAGACTGTACGAAGAACAGCAGAAGAGAAGGCCACAGGTAGAAGCAGAGCTACAGTAGGGTTGGGAAACAAGGCAGGAGACCAAACCAAAGACACGGGTCTACTAGAAAGCTGTGACAGGGACTAAATGCCCAGAGCTGGGCTTAAGTGGAGCTATGGGCCATATGTGTGTGGGTCCCAGGTAACTGCACCATCAGTGCCCTGACAGGTTCCTGTTGATGGGGTGTGTTGAGTGTACTGTTCAGGAGGTCAAGATTTAGTCACCTTCTTCCTATTTGGTCCTGGAGGAGTTGAATCTAGCCCACTAAATGCTGGACTGCTATGTGGTGAGAGGTTGGCAAAGGGAGTCTCTTTCCAGCCATATTTTAAAAGTCTGACCCTGTGGCTGCATTTTGAAAAAGGGCTAATTCCAGGCAGAGGGAAAAAATATAAAATCCACGAATGAGGCACTTAATTGTGGAGAGTGGCTGGGTTTGTAGCACAGCCATGTCCAAAGCATCCCTGACAACCTACCTGAAGCAGCTTTGTGTACTACAGATTCTTGGGATATTACTCCAAGGTATCTTACTCAGCATCTAGGTAATATCCTGAGAGCCAAGACTCCAAAAATCAGGCACTCTGATGCTGAGTGTGATAGTTTCTCAACATGTTTTACTTAATTTTCCTTGAAACCAAACTCTCTGCAGCTGGTTATTTGTATGTTCTGATTTTCTGTGAAGCCATAATAAAAACCTGCCTTCTTGCTTTCATTAGTATTAAGCTGCAGCTGAATGTAATAGGCTTTGTGGACACTTTACACCTGAGAAAACTTTCCACTGGAGAGGCAAATTCTAGTTTTGATAGAGTACATCTATTTTTCAAAAGACTAACCAGAAATATATGAATAATAAAGTCCCTCTTATTTATGTTGGGGATTGAAAGGTAAGTCTCATGAAGCTATTAGATACCATGGTAATGACTGAGACTGAAAAGCACATAGAAAAAACTTCTGTGGTAAGAGCAGGCCTTATGATGTTCTCACTGAGTGTTTTCTAGATGGTGGAACAAGGAGGACAAAAAGGAATCAGATTCTCTTTCTGTAAGTTCTGCCCTCCAGAGCACTGAATGGAGTATGTCTCAATTTTGCCATTCTTTGTACTGAGTGCTTGGCTTGCACCCTCAGTGCAGTTTTTTTTTCCTTTTTGCTGGTGGGTATTCAAATACTTTATTTGCATTTGGCAAGATTCAAGAGTTGAATCAGGAACTTACACCAGGCAATGATGCCTCCCAGCTATCCATCACTGTGTGAAACGGGTGATTTTCAGTGAGTTTCCCTGCAAGAAATAAACATAACAAAAATGTGATAACAACAACAATAACAAACCAAAACCACAAAAACAAACCCCAAACCACCCTCATGCCCCCCAGTCCCACTGGACAGTGTGCACTCCAATCGGTGAGGAAGCCAGGTATCTGTCGTGGCTGAAGCAAAATTACCTGCTTGCTGGTTCTCACAGCAGGACCCCAACCCTGCTCACCACATGCACTTTTAAATGACTTGTGAATTTGACTTCAGAAATTTTATTGCAGGCAAAAGCTTGTCTGTCCTGGAAAGTTCTGCAGTGCTACTTATGCCAGTGTAGAGGAACGAGGCAGCACCCCTGCTCTGGATGCTGCCAAACTGATAGGCTGGATACCAACATAGGGATATGTACTGGGATACACTGCCATGAGCAGCTGGACTCAAGAGGTCCAGTTTGCTCTTGCTGCATGTCTTATGGTTAGAATCTCCAATATCTAATAAGGTGTGGGTTATAAAAGGCTCGTTTCCTTCATTTAAAAGCATTCATAATGGTCCTCTTCTGTGTAGACCATAATGGTCCTCTTCTGAGTGTAATAAAGGCTGAACTGCAGGCTGTCCCTCATGCCAGCAATAACAGGAAGTCTTTCCTGTACTTGGCTTATCCGTCTTTATGAAAACTGTGGGAAAGTAATTGTGTCTGAGATCTCTGCTGCTTTTTGGGGGTTGATTAAAATCAGCTAACAAGGTCAGGCAGTAATTATAGTAAGGATTGATGTGTATAGTATGACTGCATAATCCTTTCCCACTAGGAAACCACATGAAAATATCTATACACAGGTTAATATAAGCTGACAGTTTATTTAAGTATGGAAACCAAAATTGATGCAATGCATTGTAGTAATGATAGAAGTTGTAATGCGGCTGCAGGTGGACCAGTTTAAATAAGCCAGTGGGGAAGAGGTATTGAAAATCACACCCACTCCCTGTGTAATTAATTTTTCTGGGCAAGCTTTTCTAGTGTGGACTAACCCCAACTGTGACACCTGCTGTCTTCTCCTCTACCTCAGCTGTACAGTGGATCCACTGGTTTCATGCAGAAACTCCCACTTCCCTTGAAAGAAGCCACACAGTACTCACAAATGGAAACATCCTGTTAAAACTAGACCCTGTGGCCACAGTTAATTTTAGAATAGACTCATTCTTTAATTGAATAAGCATTAGCAAAAGAGCTGTGTGAGGCGAGTTACAGGAATTTAAGCTCCAGACTGTCCAATTTGACCCTTTGCAAAGTCTAGTCCTACGGAAAGAATACTGACTGAGATGCCAAAATCTGTTTCTTTGAACATGTTTATTCTTTCAGCATGCTTTATTTTCTGCAACAAGTCCATGATTACTAATCAGTTATGTAAATTCTTTACAATTTTTAAAGAATACAATTCCTTTAGTAAATACCAAGGATCCTACCATACAAAGTGTTTTCCAAATTACTCTTTTCAAAATTACACCAAATATTTTCATATCTACTGACACCCACAAAATAAATACTCCTTACACATGTGTAAATATTATTTCTGTAGCTGTTTTAAGTATTCAACTTGAGTCTACCTATGAGGAGGAGAGGATCCTTTGTTTCTCTTTACATATGTATCTACTACAAATGTCACAGATTTGTTTTTCTTGTTTTCTTAAAACTTGATTAAAGTGAAGACTTTTGCATGGACCACTTTGGGCTGAAACTTCGTGACTCAGGTGACTGGCTTTAGACATACCTATGTGTACAGGTGACAGAGCAGATGTTCCAGATACACACAGACACATGTGCACACACATTCACACATAGAGAAACACCTACCCCATGACAGAAGGAAACCTTGCCGCTCTGATTAAGCATGGTTCAGAGTGTGACAAAATGGTGAGGGCTTCAATGGCACCTTGGAAATGCAGAGATGCAACATCTGTTACTGGCATGGTCATGAGTGCACGTGGGTGGAATTCTTTTCAGATCTTAGAGAGAAGATCTCTTTGGAGCTGCAAAAGTAAGGGTTGTTTAGAGGGTACTCAGGAAACTGCAGAAAAGCTCAGATAAGGAGCTGCAGAAGAATCTTGGTCTGAACACTTGGAAGCTGGAGTAGCACAGACCCTGTAAAAAAAATGCTGTTTATGCATAACTGTTTACATCAAGGAAGCACGGCACATTGGCTGCTCTCCAGATCTTCAAGGGCAATACCTAGTTTGCATATCTAGTTACAGAGACATTTACAGTCAGAAACAAATCACACTATTATTCTTGTTGCTTGCATATGTGCATTTCCTCACCTAGAAGAGGAAATAACTACTTCAGTATGATGTGAACAAGGCTGCTTTATGCCACAGTAGTGTGTAGAGATGAGCTATGTGAGCCTGCCATTTCGAGCTTTGTACAAATTTACATAAAATGGCAATCCCTGCAATAAGTGGGGTATTCTTGATCTAGCTTGTAATTAATTCTGTAGCAGTGTCCTCACCCTGTGAATGGCTGTAGCCTAACCCCACCCATAAAAGACAGCAGCTTTAAGCCACATTTAAAGCATTCATCTTCATTCTGCCAGGTAACTACTCTAGTTCTGATGTCAAATTTACATTGAAGTTAGTGTTTGATGATCTGTTCAATCACTCAGAATTGGAAAGGTCATTTTAAAAAACCTTGAAGAAGAGCCAGGAAAAGACTCATCCTCATACATGAAGAACACTGTATGTATCCTCTAACTGAAGAACTCATTACCTGCTGCCTATCCTCTCACCAACCCCACACCACACTGCCCATACTGGAAACAAAGACAGAACTCAACTCTTGTCTGCCCAGCTGTAGCTGTCTTCACCCCATGTTCTCCTACATGCTGCTTTTGTAAAGACAGCTTTATCTGAAGGGATAAAAAGAGCTATTTCCCAAGAAGAGTCTATTTCCCAAGAAAATTATGGGATAAACCATGGTTTGAGTACTAGGAAACAATCACTAAGCAACATTCTTTATATAGGGTCTTCATATGGATAGTAGATATAATTTTTTCAATGTCTGTGTAGTCCTACATATTTGAAGAGCAGATTTGGGTCAATTTTTAATCTGTATACTTTAGTAGAGCCCACTAATGATTCATAAATGTCCTACACTAGAGACATTGCATGAAGCATGGTTATTGGCCACTCAAGGGTTAAATTTTGTAGTACACCTTATACACTAATTCTCTGTGTCAGCAAATGTGACTACTCAAAAATTGAGCTAAGTGACATTCTGTACTGTTGATTTCTTTCTCATAATGAGCCACAGGTTAATGAAATAGATTTTTAAATTAAAAAAGGCATTAGCTGAAAGCTAATTGGGTAAAAGCTGGATATTTAAAGTTTTTATAAATGTCTGTTACACACATTAAGGAATGAAAACATTTGAAACATCATTTTTGGTACTAAACTGCAGAAAGAGATTGCATGATACTTGATAACAGGCAGTACAAACAGCATTAGCAGCTCAGGACTTTGAGAAAATGAGTAAAAGAGCCAGGTAAGATCTTGTACTGGTTTTGCCTTGGGCTGTCAAGTGAAAAAATACATCACATTTGTGATGTGAAAAATACAAGTGAAAAAATACACTACCCTACAGACTGCTTTATCCCACTAAATGGAGCAAATCTGTGTTCTGTGATAAGAGTACAGGACACTGTATTTCCTCTAATTTCTTCCTGTTGAGCTTTCTTCCCCACTAAAGTGATGGTTTAGGGAATCTATGTATTTCCAGCGTCCCAAAAGGTCTTAGCTCTTAATTTTCTATAATTTGGCCTGATCTTGCTCCCAGTGGCATTTCCTTGATTTCAGTAGATGCAGACACAGCTTCAGAACTGGCTATTGAACAAGGATACTATAGTAAGAAAATTACTAACTTCTAGAGAAAAGGAAAATAGTTCCTGAATCTAAAACTCTTAAGTGAGTATGGAAACCTTAGAACAGAAGTGGTTTTACATACAATAGTTGAAAATATCTGGCTTCTACTAATCATTTACCTGTGAATACTAATCTGAGTGTTTTATGCATGTTTGGTTCCGGTTCTGTATCATGTTGTGCTATCCTGCAGCCTGTTCATGGGGCGAAATTTAAATGGATTTGGCAGGGATCTAAGAAAGGCATGTAGTCCAGGGATACATTTTGGTAGAAGCAAACTAGGTGATATTGCCACACCACTTCAGAGGATCTCTATAACCATTACCAGACACACAAGATCAGGCTATTTCTGTAAGAGCATGCTTTTGCCTCCAGCTGCTCCCATGTGATGATGTCTGTGTTCTTGACTGCCTCAGTCCTCAGTGTAGGTGGCTTCCAGCACAAATCACAGCAGCCCTCAGGAGTGTTTCAGTGTAAGGGCCCAGTTCTCTGTGTGTGCTAGAAATCAGCCCTTCCATCATTTTGGTTTGGGTTGGGAGGGACCTTAAAGATCATTTAGTTCCAACCCCCCCTGCCATGGGCAGGGACACCTCCCACTGGACAAGGGTTGCTCAAAGCCCCATCCAGTCTGGCCTTGAATGCCTCCAGGGATGAGGCATCCACAGATTCTCTGGACAACATCTGCCAGTGCCTCACCACCCTCTGAGTAAAGAACTTCTTCCTGGTATCTAATATAAATCTATCCTCTTTCAGCTTAAGGCCATTCCCTCTTGTCTTATCACTACATGCCTTGTAAAAAGTCCCTCCCCAGTTTTTTTGTATGCCCTTTTCAGATACTGAAAGACCTGAGGTCTCCCTGAAGCCTTCTCTTTCCCAGGCTGAACAACCACAACTTTCTTGGCCTTTCCATAAGAGAGGTGCTGCAGCCCCCTGATAATTTTTTTGGCCCTCCTCTGGACTGGCTCCAGCAAGTTCACATAAATTCTATGCTGGGGGTTCCAGAGCTGGATGCTGCACTCCATGTGGGGTCTCATGAGAGTGGAGTAGAGGAGGAGAATCACTTCCTTTGACCTGCTGGCCATGCTGCTTTGGATGCAGCCCAGGGTCCATCTTTGCTTCATGGCACAAGCTTCCCCTTGGTATCTTTTCTGTTCTTTGATTCTGTGAAAAGCAAGCTGAAGCTAGGGGATAGCTAGGGGTATGAGTAGCAACAGGCCATGGAGGTAGTCAGCAGTCTGAATCCAGCAAAAGATGGTGGCAAATCAGAGTCTGTTTATTCAGGCAACTCCATTTTAGTCAATGTGAAACTGCATTGTGAATTTGAAATTGCAATCCAATTCCTTTGGGAAAAAAAACACTGCAATAGATAGTAGATAGCAAGCTCTTACAAACCATTGGCAGGTTGTTCTGTAAACAGTCCTCAGGTTTCTTGAGCATCACATTGCTTGAAACTGCTGGGTCCCTTGCCACCAATTTAATACATTCATCAAACCTGAGGCAAAGGCCTTGCTCCAAATACATCTCCTACAGGAAACTGTGCTGAGTGACCTTATGGCTAAATGCCCAAATAGCTCACCAAGCAATTGGGCAGTACTCTCAGTTGGCCCTGGAGGAGTGAACCTCCATGAGGTGGCCATCTAAACCTGGTAGTAAGATACTAAGGTGGTACCTTAGAACAATTGCTAAGTGCGGCCTTATCAGAGGGCTGCCTGCTTCACAATTCCCTCATGGAAAATTATTGGGTACAGTACATGGAATGGACTGTTTTCTGAGAGAGATTTACTTTACAGCTCAACATCAGAATTGATTAACTAGGCATGTGTTTGTATCAGATGGTACAATGAAGTTTTACAGAAAATGCAGTGGAGAACGCAGAAGTACCAAAGCTGGGTGCAGTACATGTCAGATCATTTATGTGTGATGTATTCAAAACTCATGGGGACAAAGGACCTGGGTTGCTGTTAGGGGGCATTTCTTTCTCTATGGAGGGTCCTCAGTGTCATCTTACTGTCATTTGTCACAGGAGTTCAGGTACCCCGACCTCAAGCCATCAATGTTAATAAAAAAACAGCTTGTGCACATCCTGGTGAGCCCGTGTCCTCATCAGCTCCTGAGCTCAGCCCCAGCTGTTTGTTGCAGGTTTAGCACAACCATTCTCAGAGTGATTTGACACTGTTTAATTTGCATGCTCACTTCTATGCTTGCAGTATGTTATTAATCCTACAAACCACACTGATTTATAGTTTTTTTCCCCAACATGAATAACATAGCCAATGTAATTTCCTACTCATCAACTGCCAGATGACTAAGAATCACTGGTCCAGGAAATGGAGCTCTGGGATCTGCCAGTCAGTCACCTGACAATTCAACCATAAAACAGTCTACGTAAGCACTCTATATCTACTGCTTGATACAAATTTTTTGAATCACAGATGCCTCACCTATTAACAATAAAACCAACAAAGCCTGCTGCCTCCTAGGTTTGGAATCCATAATGGTAGCATGAATCAGAATTGGCTACACTAACTGCAGTAAATCGACAGCACTGAGCAATCCCATTTCATTAATAAGAGCATCTCATCACCAGCTGCTCCTTGGAGACAAATGGCTGCATCTGGCTTCCTAAACATTGCTTTCTCTTGCCACCCCCAGGGACTAGTAGCATTTGAGACATCAGTGACCTCATAGTCTGAGTTTTTTGTACACTGGAGATGTCTCTTCTATCCTGATGTCTGATTTTCCTGTTCTTTTTCTTCACAAGGGGAATCACAAACAGTAAAATAAAAAAAAAAAATGAAATGAAATGAAATAAAATAAAATAAAATAAAGTTAAATTAAATTAAATTAAATTGTGCTTTTTCCCAACATAGACTGCCAAAACCCATGGCTGAAAAATCTCCACCACATACTAGCACTTTTCCAAGACCTACATCAGGCAGTCTGATATCATCCTGACAAGTATTTTAAAAGTCTGTGCCAGAGGGAGAACTTGGCACTTGGCAGGTATGAAACACTTTTTCCTCTCTCATTTCAAATACCTTATTTAGGCAAAGAATTTAACCCTGAAACCACATCCCATGCACTGGCACTTCCCTCCTGCATTGATTTGTGCCTCAGGGTCTTTCCCCAAATCCACTTGAAATTATTAAAGCTTCTACAAAGGCAAGGGGTTTTGTCAGTCCTCAATTTAGTGCAGTGTAAGGATCTTACAGTTGGTGTTACATTCACTTACCAAGACAAGTGGACTTTCAAACAGCAATTCCCTGCATGTGCAGGAGTCTCCATCATGTGATAAAACAAGTGATGTCTGCACAACCTCATGGTGAGAACTTCTGTGTGGAGTAGGCTTCATCCAGCCACCAAAAGAGATTCCTGGGCTCCTGTGCTGAATCCCTGTGTATCACAGATGAAGAGGTCCAGCTGCTTTCATAGCATTTTGTGGATTTTATCACTGAGTTTCAGCTCTTCTGTAAATGGAACAGGACCTTGTGAGAATATGATGTCTCTGAGAGTAACTTGCCCTCTGACTGTGTTACTACACCAGAGCTCGCAGAAGTGAGGTGGTAGGGAGGAAATACCACCCACCTGGTACATGACACCATAAGGGCATGAACAGTTTTCTCCTAAACACTGGACAATATGAGGTACAATAAGGCTTTGTAAGAACTGCTAAAATATTGCTAATAATACTTCACAGTGAAATGGAGGCAACAAGTGACAGATTTCGGCAGCAGAAGTTGTTTCATTCTGTGGATGAACTATTTTATTCTGAATATCTTTGGGAACCTAAAAGCTATTTCTGAATCAGGAAATGGAGGCAAACAAATAGACAAGATGCATCTTCCCACAAGAAAGCAGTTCTTGAAAGCCTACACCAAATTTTTTTACTTAAAAGCAATTCAAGTTTGTTTCACTTTAGCTTCCTGTACCCTAAAATTATGCTTAGAAGCTGGTTATTAAGACTGCATTTTTGGAAGCAGAATCATCAGTACTTTAAAGTACTTTAAAGTAATTTAAAGAAAATTACCTTATATTGGATGCAAATGGAAGCCAGCACAGGACTGACAGAGGGAGTAGGTTACCAGAGAGCAAATTCTTAGGAGGGAAAACAGAGTAAGGTAAAACTTTCCTGAATTCAGATATCAGCCCCAATGATTACCTTGCACTATTGTGTGTGGCACTCAAGCTGATAAAAATAGAGTTATTAAGAAGATCCCTAAGTGTTTGTGGAACAGTTGATTGCATCATCCTCATTAGACAAGAGCAGAATTCCTTAGTGTTGTGCTCTTCTCACTCCCTGGGTGACTGCAAATCACTTTGGGAAGGTTGTGGCTGCTCTCTTTGGGGTGATTTGGGGCAGGTGGGAATGGGATGGACCTGCAGCTTTGGAGGGAGGAAGCTATGGACTGGCCTGACATGCATTTAGTCAATGTAGAATGTAGGAGTTTTGCCTTCTGATGGCTAAATATTTATCAGGCTGGGAACTATAAATAGCTATAGCTGTTTAAATTATGTCAGCCTGGTGTAGCACCATGAATTTCTGTGACATTTGGTGCTGGCTTACACTAGAGGAGACTGTGACCCTTGATCTGTGCTTTGCCAACACAGCTGAGGGGCTTTTGAGCAGATAGACTCTGGGAAATTTCCAAGGGGGACTTTCAGATGTTATTGGTCTCCTGTCTGTCTTTCCTACCCTCTTGGGTTATTGATCCTGTGGAGGACAAAGGAGCAACATGTGACTGTGTCTTAACTGTCCCAAGGCATAGGCCAAATTTTCAAGAAAATCACCCCCAAAGGTGAAGTGCTCACTGCTCACTGTTCATTGGAAAAAGACAAGTAACAGAAGAAGGGCAGGGCACTCAGACGGGCACAGGAGTGTCTTCAGCCACTTCAGCAAAATTCTTCAGAGGACATTTGCCAAGGTCCTTGCTGACATTGGATCTATGCAGAGAGGTATAGAAGGTACAGTGACTGGCTTTCCACAGTTAGCTCTCCCAAGGAGACAGGAGAAAGCACAGATGTGCACCAGATCTTGAAATTATTCTGAGAAATAAAACATGGCTACAGCATGAGATTTCAAGCTCTGTAGAACTAATAAGTGTTTTAATGCAATGTTTCAATTTTTATTTCTCTGTGTGCTACACACACACACATAAACAGCTAAATGGATGCTGCAAAGTCAGCCACTCAAAGATGAAAATGCCAGAATTCAAGTGACCTTTGCAAATTTACTGCCTTCTCTGTGGGTCTTCACATGTTACATAGGTTTCAGTTCACATGGCTGCCCAATCCTTTTTCCACAGACTGACACAAATTCAGAGCAAAGACCAAAGAAGCCTAATTTAATGAGGAGTTGTTTAGAACTGTTTTATGATCCCTGTTTAATGTTTGTGGCAGCAACACTAGCTAATATTTATGGTGTGCTGTTTAAACCCTCATGGGTGTTTTATTAATACTTTCATCGTGTTCAAGTCTATTTTCACAAATTGTTTGTGAGTTGAAGCCAGGGGCATGAGTTTGATCCTGCCATTGTTACCCAAAGTGGCAAGTAACTTCCTTCATGATTACTGGTGCTGCTCTTCAGAAGAAGGAAAGACAATTCAGGTCTGATTTACAACTGGTGTCTTGTGCTGCTTCTAAATGCCCCCCTCCTTGCACCAGAAGGGTATGTGGGAAAGTGACAGTCATCATCTGGGATGAGTTAGATTGAATGAACTTAAAATCAAGTGCAAAGAGGAGGAATCAGGATTGTCAGTGATAGAGGGGTGTGTCACTAGAACAGAACAATCCCAGAGGGGTGTGTCACAGAACAGTATCACACAGATATTGTTCTGCAAGTGCAGTTTTTCCATTACCTTTTTTACAGTGTCCAGTCTCATAAGTGCTCATGTGCAGTTCCTTTTTGTCAAAATGCTTGGCCCTCCTGGCTGGCAGAGACTGAAGTATGCAGAAGCAGCCTGAACAGCAGCAGAGGAAAGAGATGACAAAATCGTTTTATCATTCTACTTAACAGCTTCCTCTGTAGTATACAGGCAATTTGATAACCCAGCCATTTGTGTGTACAGGGTCAAAACATTGTCCCTTAGCTATAATAGCTACCAGCATAATTAATGAAAATTGCAGAGTTGGGATCTAAGAGATTGTAATGACAAAAGGAAAAAGCATGCCTAATACTTTCCTTTATAGCAAAGCTATTCCAAATGTGTATAATCCTAGACAATTTTCAGCTTCCAAACTGAAATTTCCTATCGCTGCTCACTCTTCAAGCAATTCTTGGTGAAATTTACTACAGCAGGAGCTATATCACAGAATAATTCTGCCAGAGGTTTCTGCAAGTACACATTCATGCATTTTGCTCAAGGCCAGGCAAGTCATCAGATGTGGGTAGAATGCAGATGCCAGCATTCTTGATTTTCTGTGTTGGTTGATGTGTCTATAACAACATTCATTGTTGATGCAGAGACATCAACATTTTTGATTCAAAGAATGAAACCTGACGAAGTGTTGCTCTTGTACTGGTGGTAGTTCAGCGGGGTTTTGGTACCACCACTTAGGAGGTTTGCAATTCAAGATTTGCAATGTCTGTAAGAAAGGGAAAAAGTTGTTCATAATTTTTTTCTTTCTCACTAAAGTAGGACATGACCAAATTGCACAGAATCTATAGCTACATAAGAAGATTTTAATATTATTATGTTTGCTCTCAGAGTATGGAAGTCTTAGAGTCTCCAGAAACAGTAAACCCTATTTTGGAGAAATGGTTTCTGACAAGCCATTGCTATCTACAGAGCAGTGACTTCAGGTGCACTGAACCCACTAACCTGGTGCTACTGCCATTTGTTAAAATATTGTATGTGTTTTTGAATAATTTCCTGACTAGTGAAGTGGTTTTGTTTTCTTTCTGGGGAAAAAAATAAATCTGTCAAAGAGCTTTGGAGGTTTTTAAAAACTCCTTTCTACATAAAGAAATGAGAACTTTACCCATGCTATAGAGTAGTATATATTCCAAGAATCATATAGAGGAGATAAAATCATACCTGCTATACCTCCTTAATATTCTCCTCAATGCCTATAGAATGCAAATTATTTTGGCCCTATTCAGTGGTACAAGACAGAATTCTGGGGAAAATGCTTAAAAGTGCATAAATGACAGAAAAGGCACAATACGACTTTAACTTAAGGTTTCTTAGGTATTGCAATAAAGACTGGCAAAAGTTCTTTCAAAATGTTTCTCATTTAAATTTTTTAAAAAAGTTATTATCTAGCAATATAGTTTATATTCTGCCAATTACCATACTAAAATGATTTCAATAAAAATGAAGCAAAACACACTTTTAAAAATCCCCTATGAGATGTTAAACTAAATAGGACAATACAAGGATGTGATTATGTGGCAGTATTTCAAACACTGGCACTTACTGATAAAAAGCCATTATAATCCTCTCTGGAAACTCTTCCTATTCCCTCCTTGCTCATAAATGGACCCAGCCTGGAATCTGGCAGACTGAAGAACATGATCACTGAAAGCCACCTTTATGTCTTTCCTGCTCTCATCTTTGCCCTGGGTGTTACATTCTTTGAAACTGCACAAAGTGATAAAGTTGGTTCTATAATCCCTGTTTCACTGGGCCACTGGCACTACAGAAAATGGTTTGACTGTAGTCAGCTGTGACTCAGATGTCCTCCCTGGTGATCTGGGAGGTGCACTGCCTTTGTCCTGATGATCTTTAAATATTAGCCAAAAGCAGGCAGGCTGCTGCTGGTGTCATCCCACCAACTCGAGATATTTAATGGAGATGCCAGAGTTAAGGATTGTGGTTGCTCCAAACTTCATCTGTAGTCAACAGAGAGGCAGGCAGACACTTGGTGAAAATGAATCAGATAATTTATATAATTTTCATCACTGATGTTTTTAATTAATGCCAACCTTACTCTCCCCATGAGTCAGTTGAAACATCACTCAATAATGCCACAGAAAAGACCGAAATTTTGGGTTGAATCCAACAAACTTCTTCCTGCTTCCTCTACAGCCCCAAAAGAGGGGGTGGAGTCGGTGTGTCTTAATCCATTTACCTGAACCATCTATTCAAATTTTTGCAATAATTTTCCCCTTAAATTAATGGGGAACTTTTGATCTCAATTTGAAGCAGAAATTAGGACTGGACTAGTAATGCTTAATGGCTTTGTGTTGCCATCATTTAATGATAAAATGAGGTTGTTTAGCCTCCTCAGCTTCATCTCTCTGATTCAATGCCAGATGTCCCAGTAGCTCAGTGAAAATTTCATGTAGCTATCTGGGGTTTGGCCTGCCTTCCTTGCTGTCTCCATCTGTCTGTCTGTGCAGCTGTCTGTCAGTCCTCTCACAGAGGCTTTTCAAAGTTAGCCAATTTTTGCTAAGTAATTTATAAAAATAGCCTGCCAGTCAAGTACAGAAAACCTGTTAATGTTTGCACTGAGAAAAGCAGGCCTTAATCCTTAGTCCAAGCCATGTTTGGCTGAGAGCATTAGGGACCCAAGGCAGGAGGGATGCGTGGTGCCGTGACCCCAGGTGTAGCAGCATCCTGCACTGGCTGGTAAAGCAAGCTCCTTGCGCTGGCTCTGGCTGGTACAGATCTGATTCTCCTCCTAGCAGGTGGTATGGTGCAGGGTTTTGGATTTGTGACTAAAACTGTTGATAACATGCAAGTGTTTTATCTGATGCTGAGCAGTGCTTGCACAGCATCAAGGCGCTCTGTTTTTCCTATTTGGGTACCTCACTGACTAGGCTGGGGCTGAGCAAGAGCCTGGGAGGAGACACAGCTGGGGCAGCTGAGCTGAATTGACCAAGGCAATATTCCAAAGCCATACGACATCATGCCCATCATTAAAACCTGGAATGCTGTCTTTCTAAAGCAGCCATTGCTCAGAGACTGCCTGGGCATCCATTTGCTTGTGGGAGGTGGTGAGTGATTGCTTTTGTATCACTATTATTATTTTTTTCATACCTTTAGTTATTAAACTGTCCTTATCTTGACCCATGAGGCTTTCTTGCTTTTGCTCTGTTTGCTCTCTCCCCCATCCTGCTGGATGTGGGAGTGATGGAGCATTTGAGTGAGTACTTAGATGCTGCATCAACCCACTACATTAATCTACATCTATATGAGTTCTACCAATAGCAGATGAGATGAACCTTCAGGATAAAAAGCTGAAACACATTTGGCAAATTGTTAAATTACTTGCCACACTGCAGGTATTCAAGACCAGACACATTGAACATAGTAGATTTACAGTACTTTAAAGTAGTAAAAAAAATGCTCGTGTAGCACATGAAAAAACATTTAGAATACAAACACACATCGGGTGATTATCAAAGGATAGTTCTGTACTTGCTCACTCTGCAGTAACTTGCCTATATCCTGAGATGCACAGCAGCAGCCACCTAGAACTGTATAAATGCAGAAACTGAGAAAAAGAAAACCATAAAGAAAGTGTAGACACTTCATAAACCAGAAGCACATCACTTGGAAACAAGGTGAAGAAGGCTTTGGGTGAGGCAGACTATCGTAGGATGATTATGAACTACCAGCATGATGTCTCAATGACCAAGTCAGTGTTATGATCTGGCACGTGTCAGGAGTGGTTCCACTAGAGACAAGGAGGCATGAATGCCACAGAAGGTGGTGGTGCAACCACACCTGCATCTTATGCCAAAGTCCATCACTCATACTTGATTCTAGGATGTTTAAAAAAATGTTTATTCAAGATTTTAGGCTTGGCCTATTAAGCCTAATAAAGTGAGTGAGGTGGAAATATGATTGCTGTCTACTCCACCCAATTAGGGAACAAAGGGAATAGGAAACATTAACAGGAAAATGAAAACATTAAACTTACCAAGGATATTGATATACACAGTTATAAGGTGACTATTAATACCTTGGCCTGAAAAGGTTGCTCATCACTAGCAGCTGGGATCACATTGCAGACTTGCTTTTCCATGAAAGCAAATGGGCCATAAAAATGCTTGCCATGGCACTCTGAAATTCATGGAAAGACTTGCGTAATAGTAGGTACTTGCCCATGATTATAGGTGGACACAACAAACCAGTAAGACCTTCATACTCCTGAGATCTTAATAGCTTGAAAGGGAAAGAAATTAGGAGATGTTAAATATCAGGAAAACCTCCCAGTATGGAGATCTCTCTGGCAGTGACTAGAAAAGGAAGCTGCTGGATCTGAGACAACAATTGCATTAATAGGAAACATTTCTGGATCTCTTTCATTTCTTTCAAGCAATTAAATAATTAATGGAATACTTCTCAAAGACTTTTCATTTGAGAGTAGGTGAACACAATGCTGTAGGAACATATATGGAGGGACCTTGTAAGATCATCTTATCTGTGAAGGCTTAACTGCTTGTAAAAAAAGTTATCTCTTCCATAATGGAGTGAAGGCAGTAAAAATCCATTATTTCTTTGGGCCAACCAGTGCTACATAATAATAAGTATTCATCGTTTATCTGAGACTTGCTAAAGTTCTGCTAAGGCCTTTTACAATCTAATTCAAATGTCTAAATAAACACAACTAGTGAAATACTCTGACATTTATACTGTTTGCTAGAAACATAACAGGAAAGTGATGCTGGGTGCAGTCATTACAAAGGGCTCTGGATCACGGACTTCTTTGTTATTTGAAAAAGCAAATGTATTGATGTAAAGTTTCTCAGGGCCAGAATTTTCCATCCTGCACAGCATTCAGAATCAGAGAAAAAGTTCAATTGTTCTCTTTTTTGTATGCGCAATACCTTTGCTTAGACACTCAAAGCAGGTATTTTTTAAAAGTACGTGTGTCTGTGACCTTTGACTACCTGGCCTTCTTTGGGAGCCCAAGTGGGAGCTGTGCACTTACAAATATCAAGCATGGCAGCAATCTGTGCCCCAGCTCACCTAGATGATGACACAGTTGATGTGTAAGCAGTTGGACTGCCCCCAGCCATCACTCTCTGCAGAGATCTTTTGGAAGGAGTCCTTCACGAGGAGGGAAGGGGCTTATGAATTTTCTAGACTGGCAAAAGCCTTAAAAAATACTCCAATGTAATGGCGTAAGTAAATATGTACATTTGCTTATCTACAGCTGATTTTCTGTAATGCACTTGTCTACCAAGCCTAGTGTCAGGTAGGTCTGTGACACAGCTGCACTGGAACAGCTAAAAGAAGTAGGCTTTCTGTTGTGTAGACTTCACTTTGTATTTTTATTTATTCAGTTCTGCCCCAGAGCTCTCACAATAAAGAGGACTAAAAAGGAAATGCCACTGATAGTTTTTAATTTGTGCACAGTAAATGTCACTGAGAAGAGATCACTACTTCAGGAGAAGATATTCTACCATGCAGGAGCTTATTGCTCACACTCATTTGAAGCCCATGTTTGCTTTCTGTAAAATCAACAGAATGAGGCAACAGAAATAGCCTTTATCATTTTACTTTTGAAATAAAGTAAGGACCTGAGTGACTGCCACTCAGTTAATTAGCACCTTAGTATTTGCTAAGCAAATACTGAATAATATTTTGGAAAAATGTTAGGTTCAGTTACATCGTCATTTAAACTTAGAAGCTTGAATCAAAACTGATTTCAGCTTCATTAAGTGACTGAGTTTGGTGTAAATATCACCGTCATTCTGGCCTATGAGAAACACATCACAAACAAACCAACAAACAAACAAACCAACCTGGCATTTGTTTTTTCACTGAGTACTTGAATTATGTCAGTGTAGCTTAATGTAGTAGTTCATTTTTTTTCTGATTTTTAACTCCATCAGCTGTGGAACATATGGACTTCAACTTTTCATTAAAAAAATTCAAACCCTTTGATCATATTGTGATCTCTTTACTTTGGAAAAGCACAGTGCAGAGCTTTCCAGGTTTAGCTTCCAAGCATAAACAAACTCAGTTGGCTGAACCTATTCAGGAGCATTTGGCATCCATTCCAAGTAAAACATTATCTTGGCCCCAACAGAAATGTCTGAATACTATTTCATTGTACTGACTGCTCCTTTCCATTTTAGCATTATCTTTTGAGCATTACTTAACATCATCATTCAACCAGCTTTTGGCCTGGTAACCAGCAGCTGAAGTTGGGAGACTGTCAGGATTACTGCTTATGAGGCAGACAATACAATCAGGTACCAAGTAAGAAGGCGTGTACAGCTTCAGATGTACTTAACTAAAGGTTTTTAAAAGCAATGTGACATCACTGCTTGATGGATTTTAGTTTGGACTAAAATGAGGTGGAGAGAATATGAGGTGGGCATGAGTATGTCTTTTAGATTAAATATTTAACTTACAAACAGACAAAATGAAACTGGGACATCAAGTTCTCCCAGAGATCTCCTATGCACTGCTAAAATGCCAAAGTAAATAGTGTTTTCATAGTCTAAATTAGTCTTCCCCCAGTGAAGCCAGCAGTAAAATTCCCAGTGGTTGCAAAGGATGTCAGGTTAGATCATTGTTCTTTAGGCCACTGAAAATCCTATCTTTAAAAAAATTATTTCTTTGTCCCCCTAATATCACACTGGTGTTCTCTGGACCTTGAATTTCAAACTTGCTTCCTGCATCTGTCGGCCTGTGTCAGCCCCATCTCAGCACATAGGTGGCTTCCACTTTGGTGCAGCCAGACTTTCCCAGTTGTGAGGAAAGGGATGATGTGCATTTGAGCTATTGTTTTGCCTCCATGTAGTCTGGCTGTCCTCTCTGGACTGAATTCCCTGACTGTAAAATACAGATAATGGCACTTCCCTGCCTACATAGATTATGTGAATTCCTCAAGCTTTCTAGGGATAAAAGCCAGAAAGTAATGTAACAGGTGATGTCTTGCTGCATATTTTATCTACTGGCATAGAACCATTACTCCATTATTCAGAAAAATGGGGACAGAGACAAGAAAAACAAATTAAAAGCAAAGAAAAAAGCACTATTAATAATAATGAAGAAAAATGAAATAGCGTATGGCCTGATTTCTAAAAAAAGATATTCCTGCAGATATACAAAGCACTACATTAAATATGATTCTCCATATGATTAAATGAGCTTCTCTCAACTTGTCCACCTTTCTGCTTCCTTAAAGCCACTGACATTTTTTCTGGCAGCACATTCTTACCCAGAGTATGAGAAGACACTATTGACAGCACGTACTCCAGTAGTGCCAAGACAATCAAGCCAACTTCTAGAACACTAAACTGTCTGAAGATGAGACACACACAGCTGGAAATCAGTAGGTGACACACAAGGGGAACCACATGGGCAAACACATAAAAAAGACATATAAATAAAAATAATAGGAATCAGTAGACAAACATGTTTGAAAAGGAGGAAGAGGTGCTTTTCTAAATTTGCTAATTAGAGATAGAAATACTTCTTTAAAATCTGTAAGTAAATCAGATGAAATGTAAAGCAGTATATTTGTCTCTTCTTGTTGAATCACTGTTAATTCTGTGCTGTCAGATACATCTGGGTGAAGCTGTTGAAGGACCATCAGGAACCACTGGACATGGAATTTCCTTCTCCTGGAAACTTTCATCCAGTGTTGTCTTCTTCAGGCTTTTTGGTTGCTTAAGGAGGAACTGAAGGAAGAATGAGAATTTTGCAGCCCGGAAACAAAACCTACCTGTTTAGAGCTACTGCAGCTCTCTATCTCTGTGTAGGGTTTCTCTCCATTAGCCATCACCATATGTCCTGTTTTCAGCTGGGATAATGGGATAATTTTTTTCCTAGCAGCTGGTACAGTGCTTGTGTTTGGATTTAGTATAAGAATAATGTTGACAACACACTGATGTTTCAGTTCTTGATAAATAATGCTTAAGGCAGGGACTTCTCAGTTTTCCATGCTCCGCTAAGGAGGAGGTGCACAAGAAGCTGGGAGGGAGCATGGCCAGGACAGCTGACCTGGCCTGGCCAAAGGGGTATCCCAGAGCACAGAAGGACCTGCTCACTATAGAAACTAGGGGAGTCAGTTGAGAGGGGCTGATCCCTTCTCAGGGCAGGGCTGGGCATCAGTCGGTGGGTGGTGACCAATTACACTGTGCAGCACTCGTTCATCTTGGGCTTTGTTCCTTTTTCTCTTTTGGTCATCTCCATTTTCCTTACTATGATTCCATGATGATGATGATGATGATGCTAAAGATGATGATGATATTTTACTTTATTTCAATTATTAAACTGTTCTTGTCTCAACCCCCAGGTTTTACCTTTTTCAGGTTCTCCTCCCCATGCCAGAGTGGGGCTGGGGAGGCACAGTGCACGAGTAGCTGCGTGGTTCTCAGTTTGTTGTCTGGCTAAAGCTCGACACCGTACTCATCAAATACTGTATCAAAGTACATCAGCATGGGGCTAACCAATCTTCAGAGTTATTTTATGCTTTATCCTTCCAGTCTTGTTGCAAGTGTTGCTTCCTGAGCTTCCCGCACACGATGATTTACTTCTGTAATGGTTTGAGCAGCACATGAGGAACATGAGGAACATAACAGTGGTTGTTACTTAAAGTGTGAGAAAGTTTGTCACAAAGGGCTGAATTTTCCCAGTCTTCCAGGCCAGCAGAATCTCTTGGAATCTGGCCTCTCACCTCCAAATGCCTCATGTTTCCCTCCACAAATACAAATTTCACTCCAGCTTACATGATCAACAACATCTGCAGGCAAAGATACCACACTGGTTTGCAATAGAGATGGTACCTTGCCATTCATATGCACACAGCATTTCACACTGCTTGCTGTTCTTTCAGAGCTTGACTGTCACTTCCCATCAGCAGCATAATGTTTTTTCTGGGGTGCGATTTACTGAGTTTTTTCTTTAGTGTACCTTTTAAAATTAAATAATTTGTCTTGTGTTTTGTGACAAGATACGACAGACATAGAAATGATATTTTAGTCAAAGTCACAGCTCCTGAAGTATTATTTACTTAAAACTTTGAGATATGCTTTTTCCTGAGGAACCCAAACAGTTATGTATCCTCTTCCTAATATACTTGGTATTTGTATTTCATTTCTAGCTGGAATTAAATATTAGAGATTTTCATTGTAGATAGAGAGCTGAATTATTATAATGATAATTATTATTGAATATTTAAGCATACATCCTGTTCTTAATTCATTTAACATGCACTAAAGGATCCCAGATTGCAGTAGCAAGAACAAGTCTGTAATTGTTTTAATCTGAAAGATGAAGGTTCAAGGTAAAGAGAATTCAATTAACAAAGCCAAACCTTGATGTGAAAAGGTACAGCCTTCTCTTTTTTGCTTTATAGCTCCACAATAAATCACCTTCTTAGAACATACAGTTAAATGTAATTGTTTCCAGAGTGTATTGCTAGGAGAGAACATAAACCCACAAGCTCTTTAAAACTTTTCATCTGCTTATGCCCTCAGGTTGATTACCTTCTTTCATGCTTTAGTCCTGTTTGTCTTCATTAAGCCTCCACGGCTGCCCAGGATCACTTCCAGAGATCTGCATGCCAGCCCTGAGGAAATGTTTGCCAAGGCTGGCTTCAGGAATGCCAGCAAATAATGCCAGTGTTCTGAGTTTTAAGAAAAGGAAGATTCCCCTCCTCATGCTGAGCCAAGAGTGTTCAGCAGCACACAGAACAGGTCCTGTGCATCCCGTCTGGAGCTGCGCCTTCTCTCTGGCAGGGATGTTGCCATCACACCTCCTACCATGAGCAATTGTACTAAAAACTCAGCAGGCTCCACCATGCACATGCACAACAAGCTTCAGAAGCTACTGAACCAACCAGAGAGCTAAAGCTGGAGTGAGGTGAATTTCACTCGGATATTTCAGAGCTGAAATAAGAGAAGCAGTTTGAATAGACACTGAAAACTTGGTTTGTTCTGTTCTGTGTCAGATTGCAAAATAAATTGGATTTTTTCAAGACATTTGAATACATTTTTAAAAATGGGATTTTCATGCAAAAAAAAAGTTTACCAGTGTAGGATATTTTAGGTTCAATTCACACATCTCTATAGGAATTCCAGCATTCTTGCAGTGTCAGCAGAGCATTAATCCTGAATTTTCATGCCTTTTAAATTGTGAAAACTATGAGAATCTTAGAGTAAAGAGAAATCAAATTAACACCCTGTACCATTTCAAAGTTCGTGCACGTATGCATGGAGACATATAACATTAACACGGAGAAGATCAAGACATGTTCTGTTAAATTCCTCAGAATACACATTTGTTTTTGGCAGAGTGCAAAATCTGGACTGTGTGACATAACTTTGAGTCAATGCTGGAACTCCTTTCTTTATTCTCCTTTCCTGCCCTTGCTTACGTCTCAGACGAATGCTCATAACCCTGTTCTCTGACAAGTTCTTCCAAGAAGGAGGTGTTTCTATTCTGGCCTTATGACTCATGCCTGGCATGCCCTTCCTAGGCCAGAAGGAAATACAGGAGCTGCTCTGTAGTCCATTGACTTCAATGCTTCAATGGACCCTGATCCAGGGGCATAAATCACATGTTTCTATGTAACAATTTAAACATTAGTATGTTAAGTCAGGCTCTAACTCAGTGAAACTGCCTTTTAGTGAATAACTTCTTCCTCTATGAGAAAGTTAAAAAAAAAAAAAAAAAGAGATTCAGACTCTGATTCTGAATGTTTTTGAATATGATGATGAATCAGTGATGAACTCCCATGTAACACATGATAAAAGTAAAATTAAGCATTGTTTCTTTTCCCCTAGCCTGTTGGAAACTACCTATATAAATTATAAAATAGACCCAGATATAGGAAAAATCAAAGAGTGACATAATCAGAATTCACAGTAAAATACACCTGTTAAGACAAAATACTTAAATGAGCTGCATTGCTGCATTCAAGTGCATTCCTACACTTCATTGTAGCTACTTGTGCATAAATTTTAGTTCAGCAGTGCCAAACAGGAAAATTACCTTTAGGAAATGTCCACTGTCTTCTTATTGCCACTTCTTTTCTTTCTCATTTTCTTACTTCTACCAGTTCACACTCTCATTTTTGATACTTCATGCCTTAATTCTTTTGTTTCCTCACACTTTTAATGTCACTTCCAGTTTAGACATATGAATATTTCACTGCTTTTAGCAATTAAGACATTTTTTCTAGTGAGCCTGGGATTTTTTTCATGCCTCAAGCTTCATGCTCTGCACTGATATGAGGCCCACCCATATTTTCAGGACTCTACAGTCATGCCATACAAAATATTATTTCAAACTTGATGAAAGAAGACCATGGTTGTGGAACTTATTTTCTGCTAACATTATATCTTGATCAAAGGGCTTGCCTCTCAGCTGGGAGTTTGAATCAGTCAAGGCAATGCGTGACCCACCCAACATTTTTGTACTCACTTACTTTGTATTCAAATAATAAAAAAAAAAAGAAATAAAGTTTAAAATTTTGACCTCTTTATTTATTGTGCGCTTTTTTTCCAGAACTAAACTGTGCAAATCCTTACATGGTGTGTTGGATGTGGACATTACCCATTTCATTTCAGCCCAAAACATCAATGTAAAGATCACAAACAGTAAAATTGTTCAGACTTGGAAATGCTATTAAACTTTACGTACTGTGTTAACATTGTAAACTGAAGCTGTCCCTCTGCCCCACACCATTACAGCAATAAATATATTTTCAGAATCGTACCCATATTCTAATTCAATTTAGAAGAGTTGAGAAAAGCCCTGAGAAGTCTCCTCCTGCTTCACTTTGCCACGTCCAAAGCATTCCATAAGTAAAAGAAAAAGGAAACCCTGTGAGTGTAGCTTGCACAACACATAATTGGATCCAGTCACCACTGCACCAACAGCCACGGACAGGGCTGAAACTGCATCCTTAGCTAATCTTCCCATGGTAACAAAGTCTATAATGAGTAGGCAGGCTGGCTTTGTGTTGTATAACACAAATACACAAGCACAAGTATGGCATAAAGCTGGGTGTTTCCGTGAAAATTTCATTTGAAAGCAAAACCCCTGCAGAAAGCCTGTTAGGAAGAAACCCTGAGAAAACACTAAGGAGCCACAGCCTTTCCTCTGCCAAAAAATGCTGCCTTGAAATCAAAAATTGTGCTGAATGAGCGAAGAAATGGTGAAAGAAAAAAAAGCAGATGATGCAGGAAACATCTTCCACCCCTCCTTGATGCTCACACACTCAGACACACACATATGCAGGCTGCTCCCTCTTGCAAGAGTTATGGATTTCTGACTATAAATGTCAAGTAAGGTTCCTCATGGTAACCCTGCCAGCTGTCCATGTTGATAGTTGCACAAGTTTAAAAAGTTGTAATTTACCCCTCTTTGTACCACGATGAGCAAGCCTGTCCATGAAAACAATTATTCTTTTAACTTAGTGGATTTAAAAGCCTTGGCATAACTTCAATGTGATTTTGGTATGATTGCATATGCAATAAAGCAAAAAGCCAACAAACTAGGCCAGCTTCTGAACTCTGTGTCCCTAAAACCACTGGGATTTTTGTTTAGGCAAGTGGTTCAGAATTTGAGCCTGATAAAAACAAGCTTTAGCAGCAACATGGACTGGCCTCAGCCCTGCTACTCAAACCAGTGATCTCCCATGCAGGTTCTGTTCCACTCCAGGCCACAGTTCCAGCACCACTCAAACCTGCACTGAGGACGAGGACATTTCATGTGCATGCAGCCACCTGCAAAACAGCAACAGAATGGCTTTGGTACTTGGAAAACACTTAGAGATGTTAATCAACAATTAAGAGCATTAAAATCAACTTTCTTAGACACTAATTCGAACTAAGTAAATGATTTAATAAAAGAAAATTACAAACCCAAAGAATATCTCCCTAGGCTTTCTAAAACCTGCTTCTCCTCTCTTATTGGGCTTTAATGTGCTTTTCTCATTTGAGGGACTGCAGGGGTAGGAGGAAATTAAAAAAGACTATGCTAGGGATAGGGAAAAGAGATGATAGTCTGCGGCCTTTAAAGCAGTCCTGGAGATACCTCCTCAAGGTTACTTTACACTATACTTTACAGCTGTGAGCCAGAAGATAAACAAAATGAAAACCTTTTTTGAATTTGGATTCAAAGATTTACAAGATTTGCAAAGTTGGTAAATTAGGAGATACAGACTTTGGTGGCTGACTGCTGATCACACAAAAATGACGTTAGTAATTTAAGTTGATTTGACATTTTTAGTATCTGAAGCAGCCTTTTGATCATATAAATGTTTTTTGCATGTTGGGTTTCTTAGTTCTCCGTACCATGAGAGCGGCTTTAACTTCTCTGCTCATAACCTTGATCAAAAGTTTATTTTGTAATATATAAACATTAACATTGTCAAAGGTCATTACAGAACTACACTTCAATCTGAAATTATGTTGCTTACCACACAAAGAGATCTTTTGTATAATTCAAACTGAGAGAAAAGCATGAAGAAATGCTGAAATGTCATCTTGGTTTGACTCCAAATGGTGATGGGAGGTACAGGGAGTGTGTGTTCCCTACTGTATGGGTTGCTGCCCTTGCACCATGTTTTTAAAAATGCCACTCCAGAATGTTTCTCAGAAGGCAAAAACAAACAAGAATTGGTTTGTTAAATTAGGCCTGTCTGCTTCACCTGACAAAGAGAGAAAACCACTTGTGATAGCAAGGTCTATTTGTCAGTTTATATCTTTGTGTAAGAAATGCAATGTGCCAGAAAGATTTTTATCTTATCTAAATGTAAACATACAAATGGCCAGCCTCCACGTTCCAGTTTATTTAAAGTTTAGATCCAGTCCTCTCTTACAGTTTGTATGAAGCCATCACTGGGTAAAACTCATCTCAGTCGTGGTGCAGGACCCAAACCCATTGGGTGCCCTCTGTAAAATGTGTGCTCCCCCTGCTAAACTGCATAAATCTTGTTATTCTGTGCTGCATGGCAGCTGAGATCAGCAGTCAAGAGTGGAGAGTGCCTCAAACAATGGGACCTACAGCTCTGTGAGTACAGCAGCTCTCTGAGAGACATGGATGTGTGTCTAAACTCCCTCAGACTGGGGCCTTCGCTGTGGGAAAGTGTTTCTCTCTCACTTCAGCTATTACAGGAAAGTTACTGGCATCCAGAAATACTCTACAATGCCTGTAGTTTACATGGGCTATTACAGAAAAGTTATTGGCATTGTCGCTGTCCCTTGTAAAAGACACTGTCCACAGACTATGGGGAAGGAAAGCAGAATTATTCTCCTGTGTGGAGTCAGTGTACTCCTCCCAAATGAGGACTGCTGGCAGACATCAGGATACAGTTGTCAGTCTCTTGACAGCAGCTGTACTTTGGCAGCCCTGAAGTGCTTCTTTAAGTTTACAAATGGCAGCCTAGAAGCTGGCATGTGCAGTACCCATGACCAAAGAAGACGGCAAACACTGCACTTTTTAAGCTTCATGATTTTATTTGCAAATGACAGAATCACTGAGGTGGGAAGGTCCCTTAAGAGAACATCCAATCCAAAACTCTGCTCAAAGCAGGGCAACTAAAGTAGGGTGCTCAGAGACTAAGAGAAAGTAAAGGTCTTACCATTCCTTCAAGCCTAACCAGAAGGGGGTTTGGTTTGGCTATGCACAAACTCCTGAATATAAATAGTCACCATTATAATTTGTCTATTTCTAATCAGATTAAAACTTCTGGTTTTCAGTCTGTTCTACAAATCTGTAAATCCTTTTTTGACCTAGGCCTCTGTTATTTCTCTTCTGCTGCCCACCTTGCTCTCCACACTATGCCAAATCTTGTCTCAACCTCCCACTCTTCAATTCAAGCTTTCTTTCCTTCTGCTTCTTGTGCTTGAAGGTGTCTCCCACTTTCCATCTGCCAACGCCCTTTTCTTTCATCGAACCCCAGATTTCAGAATTTTGTCCTATTTCTTCCCCAGTAATATTTCTGCAGTGTCACTGCTCAAAGTGTTCTCCCCTTGCAGTTCAGAGTTCCTTATTTGGCATTTTCAGTGTTCCATGTGAATGCCACAAGACTGGGAAGCACCCTCTAAGTATTTGTATAATATTTAGGCAATCATGTGAATATATTTTTATTAGTTAACATAAATACAATTAAGTCACGGAACAGTACTAACCTATAAAGTACAGCCTATTTACTATTCCTGTTCTTCATTTGAAACATCCCAGTGCCAGCAGACTACTTTTCTCCCAACGTGGTAAGCACTGATTAATGCAAACTGTTTGTCAGGACTCATGTTGCTTCCTCTAACTTGCTTTTCTACCCTGGACATGTGGCTGGGTTGGGATTAATCTCACCCAAATTCAGCCTTATACTTTGTAGACATCTACAGCAGGACTAATTCTTCACACCCCACTCATAGGTGTGATTTTCTGGCCTACGTATGTTCTGCTTCATTGGGAGATGAGTTTTACTCTACAATGTCTATTTTTCCCAGTGACAATGGAAAATCTAGATAACTAACTAGATATTCTGTCATATGAATGCTACATCCAATGCCCCATTTCCCCTGTCTAAAAAATAGCTAGACATTTTGTGAGGCTTAATTAGTGGTTTTAGAACTGTGTGATTTAGTTAGCATTTTCAAGATAATTTAGATAAAGTGACACAGGGAATTATTCAAGCTTTTTGTGCTCTCCCCCTTTTGGAATAATATTATGTATATGTATACTGCACATTCATATGTTTATACTGTAAAATGAATTTTAAGAGACAGGTAAGTACAAGATATCTAATAAACTTACCATTTTTTTCTACTGGAATATTGCAGTTGGGGCATGGCTTGGTTGTCTTCTTGATTGTTTCTCTAGATGCTTCTTCCCATCGAGCTTGCATGGCTGCATGTTCATCAACTACAAACCCCTGCAAAGAGACAGAGAGAACACTCACTGGGGCATTGAGCTGTGCTGCAAATGCACCAAGACAGGTAAAGCAAAAGGGAAGGCAAAGGAGGAGTCAGGTGAACCTGGCTGACAACATCACATGTTAGACACCACAGGTTTGATTCTGCTTCAGGGATTAAAGCCCTTCTTGCAAGAAAAGCAAAACCACCAAGGAAGTGCAATACATGGTAATGCAGGATGGTGGGGTGCCTGGAAGGAAATTGTTTTTCATAGTAAAGTGTACTCTTGTATTGGAGGTCTGAGTTTCATTCCAATGTAACCCTACACAAATATAACATGCAAAAAGAATAAACAATTTTTTTGGAAAAAAGCAAAAAAATCCCACTTGAGTAATGAAATGCTCAGAGTGACACAGAAGGAAAAAGTCATCATGAGGGACTCCTGTGTTTGTCCTATTTATGACTGGGACAAAATTACATAATCTACACAAGTGACCTATTTGGCTGTTTCCTACCTAAAATGATAGTACAAGGACAAAAGAGATGGCAGTGCCTTGAGTCATTTCCATCACACAAGGTTGGCAACCATGTGAATAGTACCTTTAAACAATGCATATAGGTTCCAACCTTGAAGCTCTGCTCTCTCCATTCATAATATGGTTTTATTCAAGCATGTGGGAAAATTATGAACTTAAACAAAACTATTTAATTTATAACAATTCCTGTAACTTAGTGTATACCTTCTAAATACTTATAGGCTTTTATGTGGATAGACTTTTATATTTATTTATATGGATAATTTTTAATATATTTTTTCTAGTAAGACAGAAAAAGGAAATTGGCCCAACTTTAAGCAATGCAACAAAGCCATAACTCCACTCGAATTTTGGTCATCTGGTATTGGTAAAACAGATCAGTTCTGTCAGCAAGTAGTGCCACGATTTTCATTCTTGGCTGAAATGACCTCCGTTAAAGTGGCATAACAAAGACCAACATCTGCAGAAATTTATTTCCAGCTCATCTAGTGGCCACTGCCATGTGCATTTAAGGAAAACCAAACCATAACACAAAACAACAACAACCATACCCCCCCACTGTCTTCTTTTAATCAGAAAACATCAAAAATATGTTTGCCATTATTTATTTTACAACCTTCATCAGTCTCCTCAGTCTGTGAATGTCTTTTGTTGCTCTGTAAGAGTCTCCAATTTGCTTTTTGATGTAGAGGTGACAAAAGTGAATGAAGTCTTCTTATCTGTATCCTAGAAATGACTTTTACTTTTGTCTCTCTGCTTGTGGAGAGGGAACTCAGCCCTGCACCCTGCTGGATTATTCAGCAATTCAGCAGAAAGATGACCTCTATACAACAGCACATTAGTAAGTTCTGGGAAATAGAAAAAGCTGCTCAGGCTAATAGCAAAGAACATAATCTAGTATTGATTTTTCAACACCTACATCCTTAAGGAAGAATGACTTTTGCAAGCAATCTGAGCCAGCTCAGAGAGGCAGAGTGGGAGAGCAGGGAACACTTGACCTGGGCCTCAGTTTCCCCTGTGACAGAAATAAGACGATATCTCATTTTAATGGGAGCTCATTGCTTAACATGCATACAGTTGAAAATCACTACAGCAGTGAACAAAACATTGCTCTTCTTTTCAGAAGCACTAAATGAGAGAGAAGACCAGAAGTATTTTAAGTTTTTGTAATCATAGCATCACACTGGCTATGTTTTCTCAAATAGTCCAAATCCAATGTTTTAGTACTTGCAAACATACTTTTTTCTTTATCTTCATGTCTTTGTTGTGATCTAATAGTAAAGGACACTGAGGCAAAATTTCACATACCAAATTGCTAACTTTATTTGTATGAACATTTTTGATCTTAGTTCTGCAAACAAAATTGGAAGACCTTAGGAATAACTAAAAGAAACAACTTTTAGCCACACACATGCAGCTCACCAAGAACAAATTGCTGAAAACAGCAGTGAATTATTATTTTTAGTATTTTCCATTGTAAAAATTCTAGCATGAACTAGATGCAGCAGCATGATATTTCAGCCCATTAGGGCTGAAACACCCCTCCTATGCCCAGTCTTGCTGAATGCAAGTTGAAAACTTCCTGCTGCATGAACCAAATCTAGAGAAATGGCACAGTGATGGAGTCCCTTTGATTCAGTGAAGAAATCATACCATCCAGATCCGTAAGCCTTCAGTGTTCATGTGCTTTATTTAGTGCTCCACACCCAGTGATGGCAAGCACACATATATTTATCTGTATTTTTTCTTCAAACAATAAAGAAAAGGTGCATGGCAATTCTTCATTACCCGTGTCTATTTAAATCATGTTCTTACATCCTAAACTAGCAAACCTAACCTCACTGAAAATGGCCCAGGTCTGTCAAGCAGAGGGGTCTCTAACTTTGCTTGTTCAGCCTGGTATTGGATAGGAAGTTCAGAGATGCTCCAGGTATGCATCACATGTCAGTTTGCTGAGGACAGGAGACTTGGATCACTTCTGATGCTCACTCAACACAATATGCTCTAGTTCCCCAGTTAGTACGGAACATTTGTCCCAGCACTATGGAAAAGCTACTAGATTTCATCCATGCCACTTTATGAATAATTTTTTTGATTCTCAACTGTGCTGCATATTATGACCAGGAATGAATACCCATAAATAACAGCAAGCTACAGAAAGAGCTGTTGCAAGCACTATTCACTGTCCCCGCTTCAGTACTTCCTTTGGGTGACAGGAGCAAAAGGTTGTCTTATTATCTCTGGGTCATCCTGAAGGACATAGATTTACTTCTGTTCCTATGCTGAATCTTTTGGAAAAACTAACAGGGATAAAGAGACCACAGAGACTGCTGAGGACCATACAACAATACAAAAACCATGTACGTGGAAGGCTTTCTTTGCAGTTAATCAATATCATGCAGTACTGGAAAGAGATCTACAGGGACAGAAAGTATCTTGAAATAGAAATAAAGTGTCCTTAGAGCAGCATCTCATTCAGGTGACAGAGTACACATCGACCTGTCAGTAGAACTACACTGAAGCAAATGAAGAAGGTGTTTGCAGACAGCAACTAAGCAGTACCATCTAGATTAAAAACATCCATGGCAAAGCTCCTTGTTCAAAACACTGGAAGTCTTAGATACATAATGCTAAATGTTGACATGCACTGAATTATATACTGCCTTATGTTAGCACACTTCTTTAGTGATCATGCTTATTTTGCCTGGTGTAGACAACATCTCGAAACTGGAGACCCTTAATTCAGAATAGAATATGCAACTGTTAACCTTCTTTGCGCTTTGCTTTAAGTGAATGTAATTTCTGTATTCCTGTTTGTTTGCCCTTGGTGCTTCATGTCTTCCCAATGAACAAAAAAGCTGGTCATGCATAACTTTAAAAAAATTTATCCTAGTGAAGCTTTCTTTAAATCCAAAATACATATGTTTTTGGTCAGAAATGCTTGGTTTTAAGAGAGTTTTACTTGCAAAAATAAGCTTTTTGTTTAGGGTAATAGAAATATGTAAAATGATCTCACTTAATGTGAAATACAGAATTTTAAAAAGGTTTAGATGTCTTAAAACAGGAAGTATTACTCATTTTCTAACGAGAATGTGAGAAAAGCTATGCAAACCTGAAAGATTTGAAAGGAAGACAAAGAATAATTAATTGTGCATGAGCAATGTTCATCCCACCATAATATTTAGGTTAACACAGCCCACTAGAGCTAGAGCTCTAAGCAAAAGCAGCCTCAGCTGTTGAAGCCTGATCTACAATGGATGGTGACAGACCAAATTAAATTTATTGTGTCTTCTTGGCTTCAACAGGGCTGTTTTATGAACATGATCACATGAATTACCATACTGTTATGTTTATTGGTGCCTTTTACTGCAGGGGATAAAAATGGCAGGTGTCTAGGGCACTAGATAGGCTAGAGGATTTTGGAAGAAAATTGGTTATTTGAGCCATTTAAGAGTCAAAATCTCACAAAGAGAGGTGTGCATAGCTATGGGACTATTGCTCTATTTTAGAGACAGATTTAGGCTAATTCAAAACACTAAAATGTGGCTATAGATAAATAATAGAAAAGGTATTAATTCAATGAGATTATGTTTCACATGCAGGAAAAATAGAGGTGCCGGTACTACAATGATCCTGTTAAATCCACATGAAGCAGCTTTGTGTGAGCCAATTTGTCGAGTGTGCCTAGGGAATTCTGACATAAAATGAAAGGGCTGCTTTGTGATGACAGCAACTAGTTAAAATCAAATTGATATACACAGGGTATTATATTGGATACAAGATGAAAGAGTGCTCTGGTTTGGTGACACTGCACATCAATGTTCTCACTCTGTGTGTTGCAGCCATTCATATAATGAATTAAATTCAGGTAGATGGTGAATATTGAATTTGCACTGATCTAAAGCAGAAAATCTAATCTAATACAGGTCATTCTTATATAACTGTTTTCCATGAGTAGAATAAAGAACGTGCCTTCTCTCGTAAGTGGCAACACTGCTGAAAATGACTGTCAGCTTAACCTCATAAACAAAAGCAGTCTGTCACATCTTTTTTACTTTATTGCTGCCCAAAACAGGAAAGCTAAAATCCTCTCTATATAGTTATTAGACAGAAAGTTAAGGCCTATTGTCAGATTTCCTCTGGTGTATCTTTATTTATAACACAGAGATTAATTTTACAGGACATTTTCCTGTTATAGTTATTTTTCTTGCTCCTTTAATTAGGCACCTACGGGTTGAAATGTCCTGAGCTTGACATTGTGAGTATACCAAATACTAAAACCCTGAGCTTCAGTTTGTTTTTCAGTTGTTTAAGATATTTTAGAAATCAAGTTAGGTATGCCATTCCTTGTACAGTCATGTTTTATTTAACTTTTAAAATTTACCTGATGGGAAAAAAACCCCAAAACAACCAATGGCCTAATAATAGATGTTTTGCATTTCAAACTGTCACTCAGGATTCATTGAAAGATATTATGTATGATGAACCTTTTCAGTAGCTTTTCCTTTCACTAAAATGCCGGGAAATAATGAATGCTTTTTGTGGTTAGCATTTACTATTTATCATTATCATTAGCTGCTTAGACACCAGGCTTCAGAACCCTTCATGTTTGCTGGAAATCTACAGCAGGGGAGGTTAGCATGTGTTGTTCCACGATGGAGAAGGAAGCCTGGCGCAGGCAATACCTGTGCATTTCATACCCCCTGCTGTCAACTCTGAGACCTGCACACAGGAGGCAATGGGAGGAGAAGATGGGCTGGGAGCTTTTCCAGGAGCTACATTCCAACAGCCTTGAGCAGCATGCCAGGTGCTGTGACAGGCTTTCCTGGATGTGTGCGCATGAGCACATGAATGTGCCTTTATGTTGCATGTGTGCAGCAAAAAACACGTCTGGGAAGTGATCCTGTGGGTCTGCTTGGAGCCAGTTGTTCACCTGAGACATCATGCCCGAGTCAGGCTTGAGCCCAGAAACCCTGGTTAGAGGGCAGCCAGGGCCCTGGAAGTGCGTGCTGATGAAGAGGGTCAGGTTTGCCCTGACTCAGCTGGGGCACTGACTGCTCTGCTTTTGGTTAGGTCTGATGGGCTCCTGGGCTGACAGAGGTGCTGGATAAATTTTATGTTGCCAGTTACAGAACAACAGACCTATTACCTGGATCCTGTGGTAGCTACCTGAAGACTGTGAGGGTTGAGTTCCAAACAAGGAACAGCTGAGGTTTGATTTGAAGATGGTGGGTCTGGGAAGGGCTTTGGGATTTGGTGACAAGGGCCTCCAGCTTAGGGCTACAGCCAGGACAGGCAGTGTGCCACAGGTATGAGAGTTGAAGTCAAGAATGGAGTTGAAGTCAAGTTTTACAGCACTAGCTATAAATTTACATTGGAAAAGACTGCAGATGAAGGTTTAGAACATCTATCTTTATGCTTCACTAAAAATGGTGTTGCTGTTTACTGTAAGAGACCACAGCCTTTGTGCCAAGCCAGCACCATGAGCCTCAGGACCCATCAGGCTTTATCTGAACTTGTCTTGAGATTTGTCAAAGCCTGTGACAGCAGTTAATGACCAGGTGACTATTCCCCTGTTCTGCTTTTGTTTTTGTACAATTTTTGTATTATTGCATGGTTCAACAGTTCCATGTATTTTTGTAACTAACAGGCAGGAATGACCATTATAGGTACTATTGGTCAGAACAAACTGTCTCTGACCCTACAATAAAATGCTGTGCAGAGGAGTAACAGCATGGGATGATAGAAGAAGCCCTGAAAGCAGAGGCATGGGATGATATGGGAGGCCCCACCATTATAAACCACACTCAAGTGGTCAGTTACCCAAATACAGCCTTGAAGGATGGGTAAAAACAGTCCTGTGGACTACAAGGACAAGAAAGGCATAACTGACTTGGATAAAACACATCAACATCGGCTTGTGCGTCAGAGGAGTCTGCTAACAAACAAATAAGACTGACTCCAAGCAGATTATGGAATAAGAAGGGGAAAAAAAATCAATATCCACATCATGCTCCTTCTGGTAAAGGATTCACTATACCAGCCCATTCCAGACTGCAGCTATTGAGCTAGAACCCAGGGAAGGAGTGGAAGGTTAAAAATAACACCGGGGAAATGGGTGTTACCGGAAAGTTTGCATATTCTTTATTATAACTATGATTTGAACTGTAAGTCCTAGTGTTATTGTAAATGGGCTAAAAATACTTCACTCATAAGCTAAGACTTTGATAAAACCAGCAATACATTTTTTAGTTTGCATATACAGTGAACATGGTCTGAAATGAACACCTTTAGCAGGTAATGAGATTTTCAATATAACAAAATGGCAGAAATTTACACCACTTAGTCTCTAACCTGTGTGTGAAAAATGGGCAAGAATTTTTAGCTGCATCAGCAGCTGAAGATGAATACTTAGAGAAGGATTTTACTGGATTGCATGGGTTGCAGGGCCAGACTTTCTAGAACAGACTCCTTCTCTGACTAGCTGGAATTAAGGCTTGGACTAACACTAGGTATGTTCTGACAGGATTTTTAAGGACTTTGGTAGGACAAAATAATCAGCAGCTTCTTGGAGAAAGTTTGTCCACAGAACCAACTCTAAAACATACTTTTTAATAACACATTTCATCCAGGTTGTGTTACCTTCCCCCCCCCCCCCCCCCCCCCCCCCCCCCAAACACTTATGACTCAGTGGCCCATATTCTACTCACCTATTTACATAGGCACCTCTTTTACATCAGTGTCATTGCTATTATAGTTTACCTTGCCAGTGTCTCATCAACATGCTCAGCTCCAAAACCATCCTGGGAGCTACTCTGAAAAAGTTCAAATCTAGTATGTGGCCACATTTTATTGTCCAGTTGCTAGTGAGCAAGAAGATGCATTGCTTATCCTTGTAACGGGAAAACCATCTAGAAAGGTTTTGTGCTAGGAAAGCTAGGCTAATTTTCAGGTGGGGACTTACAGAGGAAGCTGGTTTATGGCTAGATTCCCCACCAGCACAGACTGTGTGTGTGTGAGGTTAAAAGAGGCCAGGAAGCTTGGTTTTGTGGTGTACATTGCAGGGACTATGTGGTTATTTCTAAACCTAAATCTGGCTGGAGTCACCTTTACTGTGTCATTGATTCCATCATGCACACTGTGCTTTTAATTCATCAGATACGATTTCTTCTGTCATCCTAAAGTTCAAACAGCTCCAGGAGGCTGCAATAGTTTTAAAACAAAGCTTCCCAAGTGATATTGCCACAGATAAATTTTATTTTCCCTGAAATAATGTAATTTACACACTAAGATGGGAAATAATCAGTCCTGCACCAGTAAGTAAATGTTTAAGATAAGCTTCCAGTGGCCTATCTGGGCTAAAAGTAGACTTTTCAGCAGAAAGAGAACATTTTATCCTTCCCAGTGGGCCACGCAATATCTGTGCAGAGATCTGAAAGGTCATGATACGCCAGTAGTTAAAGCTGGGCTGCTCTCTGTGCGCTTGCTGCAGAGTTTGCCTTTTACCCCAAGGAGCAAGTAATGCCATTTAGCTTCCCTAAAGCTTCCAATCCTTCATTTGGAATAGGCTTTCAGAGATGCGCCTGCTTTTATCCCTCCTATGTCCTGCAATCATGGTTGCCCTCTTCCTTCCTCCTGCCAACTCACCCCATTGCCCCTTCCATCCTTCTCTGCCCTCTGTCACAGACCCATCAGCTACACTCCCCCCACTCCACTCTCTGTACCTCAGGCTTCCTCCTCCCTCCTTTTGACATCTGCCCAAGCACAGGCCCATTTCACCACCCACATTTATGTTTCCTGGACCCTCAAAGCTGTGCCATGTCATTCCACATCTCTCTTTCTTTTCCTCTTTCTGGAGCTTCCGCTCCATCTGACAGGTTTCAGTCCCTCCAGTCAGCTCTTGGCTTTCATGGACACTCAAATTCTTCTATATCAGGCTCTGCCTTCGCTTCTGAGGTCTCTCTTTCTCCAAGTCTTCCCAAACTGGTGTCAGGCTCTGAGGGTACCATCAGACCTTGCTAATCCCCTCATCCTGTTCACGGCCCAGGAACCCATGTCACTGCCTGGTGCACTGCAGCAGGGCCTGTCTCCAGCTCCCCACATCCCTGCCCAGCCCAGTCATAGGCCCCCTGTGGACCCACCTTCCACTATTTTGGCTCATCCCTGTCCTCAAGCCCTGCCCTGACACACGGAAAGTCCCCAGGAAGCAGACAGCCCTTGCAGGGCCCTGGCACACCTCAGGAGAGCTGCATGGAGCGCCACCACAGCTCTTCCTGCTCTCCATGCTGCCATCCACTGCTGGTCACCCAATTCCTCTGCAACAACTCTCCTTGGTTTTTCTTTCACCTCTGTCACACTCCTCGTGCTCCACCATGTTCACCTCTGTCACGCTGACTTAGGCCTGAACCATCCACAGTGTTTCATATTGTTGAACATCAGAGACCTGCAGGCATTTGCAGAAATGTGAAGGCAAGAGAAGGTCCTTTCACTACTACAGCTACTAGAGGCTAAAGCAAACCCTGCATTTTTCTTATTGGAAGTAATTCCCTGAAACTGATCATGTATCCTGCACCTCTTCTGGAGAGGAAGAGTTTAGTGGCAGTGTGTTTGTTTGATCCTTAGATTCGACAGGCAGAAGTTATGGCAATAAGATATCTTGATAAAATAAATGATATGGAAAGGATCCAGACAGGAGTCAAATTGCATGAACTGGAGACAACCCTGTAAGTGTATTATTCCTACCTTGAAACAGACCATGGGAAAAAATAAAAAAAACCTTCTCACTGCCTCACCAAGCACTACAATCACAGCAAGTTAGGCATGACACACAGACCTATGCACCTGGCAGGTGATGCCAAGTGGAACAGACAGCCTGAAAGCACAGGTGGACAAATGTTTACACCGATTTCAGGGAGAGAGATGGGAACTGTCCCACGGGTCCTGTTCTCCATACATGCCCCTGGAATGGTCTGTGTGCCCGGCACGGGAGCCCTGAGCGCAGGGGGCCCTGCGGGGATGCGGGGCGGTGAAAGCAGCATCTCAGCAGCCCCTGCGCTCGCCCTGCTCCTGCTGCCGCTCGGTTTGCTCGCCCGGCTGAGGAAAACGAGGGAAAACATTCCTTCAGTGGCACAGCACCGCCTCGTGGAGATGTTCCATTAGTGCCGCTCTCAGCTTCTTAGGGGAAGAGGAGGCGGACCTAAGTCAGTTAACTTCAGCTTCGACTGGAGTCTCAATGAATCCTGCCTTGTCTGTGGTCTTGTCTGTGCACGGGACCTGATTTGTATAGGTGCAAGAGTTATTCTGGTACCATCATTTAGCTATTCTGGAACAGTTCCTTGAGAGTGAGGACATTTTTCAGGGACTGCAAGAACATTCACGTGACACTAGAATTGCAACTGTAGTCAACACTGATTGCTAAGTTAACAGGTCTAATTGGGTGCAATTCATGTGCTGGGAGATTGAATCAGATGGGTGAAGTGCTCCCATTGTTATAAGGAAAAGCAATGAAAATATTCAAATATTTAAAATAAATGACTACTTCCTATGGTATTCTGATTCTTTCTGGTATACATTTATCTCTGCCTTAGAAGATAAAAATTACATAACTCTAGCTTTCACGTTGTTGAATTCACTTTTTACATACCATAACAACTTTCAGTACTCGAGGCAAAACTCCAAGCATAAGTAACTATATACTTATATAGAGTATATAGAACTCTATGTTGAGATGTATTGAAGTTATAGCTCAGTTTAATTCAGGTAAGACATTGAGCCTTGGTCTCCTGCTTTACAAGGCTGTTGAATGCTTTAAGCATCTCTCAATGTCTCTGTTGAAGTTGCTTTGTTTTTTATATAAATGTGAATGGGAACCAGAAGACTGCTCTAAGGCTATTGCAAATAAAATCACACTGTCCTTCATAGAGGGCAGCTAAGCTGCAAATCTCCTTATTATATATACATATGGCTTCAAAAATGGGCTGCACAAACTCATGGGGAAAAAAAACACTGATAGCTACTAAACATAAAATACCACATGTACATCAAAAATCACTAGAGGCTGGGAAAGTAGATGGATTTTGGGTCTGATACAATACACATGTTCCAAGTCAACAGAGGTAGATACCCTGACTGACTAGGAGGATACAGGCTGTTTCGTTCTGTCTCAACTAGTGCTAATTCTTTTTATAAATTAGAAGAGCTTCAGTAAGCAAGGTTAAAGAGAAGAATCTCTACACAGGTCATGACCTGGTGCAAGGTCTGCAATGTATGGCATATGAACCATCTCCAGGTAGCACATGGAAAAGACTCCCAGTAGAATTTCAGCTCCCTGTCAGTCGGTGTTCAGTGAGTCCCCAAAAGCCAGCCTCAGACAGAGACTGCCTGCAGGCAGTCACAGGAGCTTGGCACACCTCCTTGAGAGCTGGTTGGATGCAAGCCCTCATCAGCACCTGCCCACAAACCTTTATCTGCCACATTGGACTGTGTGGAGGTTCAGGGTTTGAGTTTCTTCTTAGCATCAAATCTGCTAGATATCTGAATACCACTGCAGCCAGGGCATAAAGCTGTGAGATATTTAGGGGATATGTTTTCTGTCCTTTCACTCTCTCTCCCCCTCTTTTTTTCTTGGAAGGACTGTGGTTTACATGTTTTATTTATTTCAAGGAAAACTTGAATCTCAAACAAACACAAATGCCAGGAGAGAAAAACTATTTCCTCTCCGGGTCTATAGCTACAATAGCTACAAAATTATAGAGCAACCTAGAATAATTATAATCTAACAGCGTGCAGCCTAGACAATCTATTTTTTTATTTCTGTAAGCTAAAACATAAATTACCAATAGGCTGCATAGGCTGTATAAAAGCCCTGTTATTCGGCCCAAACCCACATGATTTCCTGACTAGTGCATTGAAAATAAGCTGAAAGGCAGAAAGACTATACAAAGCCTTTCAAAAGCATTCACATTGAATAGAGACAACCCTAGAAGCCCACTGGGAAGGCCTTTTCTTTATCAACTGATGGCAGAGCCCTGTGTGTTCCTGACAGAACTCGGCTACTCTATCAATCAAAGAGACTGAAATCCACTGCAAAGCCAATTCGGCAACTCCGACGGCTGGAGTAATTCAGCACGAACAAAATTGCTTTTACTTAGGATTATAATTAGCACCCGTTTGACAAATGTCATTCTGGCTGGGCCAGGGATAACGATCAGGAGTTGTGAGATCCATACCTTCTGGGCCATGGCTCCTGGTGGGCTGAGGAGAGAGTTGCATTCCCCTTCGTGGAATTCTTCTTTACATTCACGGCAGAACACGGACTGGGAAACAAACCAAAGCATGCCAGTCATAAAAACACATTAGGGACATAGGCAGCAGGTTACAATCATGAAGAGTCATACAATAGATGATCCCTTGCCCTTCTCTTCCCATTAAATTCCCATAATCCTCCTAATTGTGCATCTTATTATACACTCTGATCATTAACACAGCAGTTTTGCTGTTATTGTGATACATTTCATCAGTGAAGTAACGCAAATGCCATTATTAAAAAATGAGATTTTGCAACATGGTTCATTTAGGGACATAAAGTCATACTAGATAGTTATGGGTGTGCTTTTCCTCCTGTGAAATCTCTTTATAGAAGAAGGGTGATAGCTGAAAAACACTGTTCTGCTGTATAGTATTTGCTAATGGAAATCATCTATTCATAGTTCTGAATCAAATGCCTTCTCTATAGAAAACTATTGCTGACTTTCCTAGGGGATGACCACTTTATAAAAGGCCATATGAAATATCATTTTCTAGGAAATTATATCCTTGTCATAGACCTTTATAGGATGGTTTAAAAAATCATAGAAAGAACACAATGATAGGATCCTTAATGCAGGGTTTAGGGATCTGCCTCTAGACCTTCATTGCATTTTTAGCAGTTGTTCTGGTTTTATCCTCCTTAAATAACATTTTTCTTTACATAAGGCTTCATTGAAAGTAATGTCTTTTGCAGATAAGTGAAACAATTCTCCCTAGCTCAGCTGACTGCCTCTCCACCTAAAGTGGTTCATATGTATCAGGTTTGATGCCTTTTCTAAACTCTAAAATGAAGATATCTGACTTGACATGTGTCAAATCTTTGACCCATCAAGGCTGCATTAAATTCTGTGTCCTTGCAGGTAAACGGAAAAGTCAATAATGTAGAATGGGTGTCTCTTATGCTGTTTTAAAGCTATGCTGTCTTGATACAACTCCAGACTGTGAAAGATCTCTCAGTGGTAAGCCACTCTGACTGGCATTATAAGCAAGATGTATAAAATACCCTTGATTTTTAGATATAGAGCTGCATTCACATATAATGAATAAAGGATATCAGGAGGACATGACACTAGAAGGTTTGTCTGCCAGTAATTCCAGCTTTTGTATTTTCATTTTGAAATCTTTCAAGCTGTATTTTCACTTTTCCAAGAAGCATGGGAAATCATATTTTATTGTCATGCTAAAGAAACTGCCCTTTATGAAAAGAAGCATAGTGCAAGTCCAAAAGGATTGATCCTGTTATTTAGAAAGGCAGGGAAATTTGGAGCAGTGGAGTGGAGTGAGTGTTCTAACTTCTAGAGATATCAAACCTAATCACTTGTTTGCTTTCGTGTCGCTTCTCCCTCTGTTTTGTCAATGATCTAAAATGTTTTGTTTTACTTCAACCAACACTGATTTGTTAATTCACTCATGGTTGTTAGCAAGCAGCTTCACAATGGAGGCACTTTTTGTGGAGTATGTTGTATGGGAGGCTGCATTGTTGTAATAGAGCATCATTTAAATACAAAAACGATTTGCAGGGCAGTAGTGGTCTAAAGTTTCAGGTGTGTTAGCTCTGCTCAGACATGTAGAGAGTTTCCATCTGGATACCTAATGTCTTAAAGAGTTGTTATTCCTTAATATTTAAGGTTATGCCTGGGTTTAATTGAATTTCCTACTGTGTATCCTACTCTCTTTTTCCTTTGTGACTGTCCTGGGTTGACTATATGATGCTTTTATCCCCAATCGTCCCATTCTGAATGGTGAGTTTTGCACCTTTAAGAGTGCCTCGGAGAGTGAAGCGGGGAGAGAAGAAGCGGCAGGTTTTTTTTTTCAGACACTGCATTCACTCCCCCACATTCCTGCTCCTGGACTGTTGTCTGCGGCTGGACAGACGACGGGACAGAGCTCTCCTTTGCTTTGAGTTAGTTTAGCTAGCCGAGGCAAAGAAGTTCCCTGGATTTTTCTTTTTTGGTTTTTTTTTCTTTTTCTTTGGACCTCTTGAAACCTGCTCTGGACTGAACGTCAAGGGGAGCACCAGCAGCTCACACCTGTGGCCCACTGGGCCAGGCCTGGCCTGCGACATTCCAGCACCGGCAGACTTCATCAGAGACTGAGTGAGCTGAGCCACAAGCCGGGGAGGGACTTTTCTCAGTTTGTCATCTCTTTGGAGTGGCAAGGGATTTTATTGTTTGATATTGTTTAGATTTTATTGTTTAATAAACAGTTTTTTCCACCTTTCTCCAAGGAGATATTTTCTCCCGGACCCGTTGGGGGGAGGGGCTGATTGAATCAGCTTTCCTACCGGAGCTCCTTTGGGGGGATTCTCTCCCAAATTTGCTCTAAACCTGGACAGTGACTTATTTCCTTATGAGCACATCTGACTGACAACATTTGTCTGACAGTGTTTTGTATACACTTGCTTTATCACTGCCTTATCACACAATGCCTCAGCTTGCTTTCCTTACTCCAATCTCTCCTTTCCCATGCAAACACAATTTTAAACCTTTCATAAACATTGTAAAGGGAGAAATAATGAAGAAAGAGAAGAAAAATAGCCAGGGCATATATTTTGCAGAGACATTCTGGCTGGCTAGTTTATGTGGCATTGGTGTTTATTACAATAATAAAATTCATAAGCTCCTGCAGTACTATTTAAGACGTGAAATGCATTTTCTCATTATAGAGGCCATATTTTATCCTTGCCTTTGAAATAAATGATCCACAGTACCAATGTTACCAATGTTTTCCCCACAGGCCTATTGGAAACATTCATGAGTGTATAACTGGGCCTTTCACTAACAATTGTATATCCTGCAAGTAAGTCTGTGAGTGGGCCTGCCACATCCTTGTAATGAAAGAAAGCCTGATTTTTTTGTGAGACAGGATACTCTTTTCACATCCTATTAGATAATGGATGAGATGTAGAATCAGTTCTGTGGCAAAGAAACACCCTGGAGGCTGATCTGTTTGTCAGAATAAATAGGCATCTCCCAACAGAAATGCATTAAGCACTCCCTTTTTATGGCAAAGCATGCATCATAAAGAAAAGGCATGTCACTTACAACAAAGAGCAGTTGGTGATAGTTTTTTTCATTTTTTACTTTCAGACATGAAAAATATGATAAATTTTCAGTAACAAAATACAGTTGGAGTAAGCAACTGCAAAAATGCTGTCAGTTAACTTGTATTTTATGGCTTCATTAATATTAATACAGTAACTTTGCCCTTGGAAAGGAAAGGATTTGATGTTCAGTCAGGATTTAATACTTTTGCATAAATTTAATATTAGTAAGTGTTTAAAATTACTATAAGTACTGTAATTACTAATAATAGTTACACTTTCTTTTCCTTCTTGTGCCAAAAAGAGACTGGCAGATTGCTGTGTTAATATAAACAGCAGATAAACTTTTATGTCTTTACACATTTAGCACTTGCCGTTGTTACCCTTGAAAGATTCTTTGGTTGGAAAACAACCAACACAAAGAATAAATCCCAAAGGTCCAAACCTACCCCTGCATTAAAAAGAGGATTAGCAGGGAAATCCCCAAAGCACTTAAGGGATTTAGGCACTGGAAATTAATATAACCTGTGTGTGGGCTATTACAGGCTTTTGAATATCTGTAAAAATGTATGAGATAGACCCAAGCAGAAATCCTAAATCCAGTGACCTCAGAATAGGGGGTATTAAAAAACTCAGCAGGGATTCAGATCCTGTTTTCAAAATCCTCCTATCGTTATGATTATTCAAACAAAAGGTAAAATCAGACCAAACTCCAGTCACTTCTATAGAATTTAAATGCCACAGATGATGTCTGCAGTGATGCTGAATAAAAAACTAGGGTGATAAAATGAAGCTTCAGTCTCAGTTACTCCTGACTCGGCCGTTTATAGTGTTTCAAGTTTGGAAGTGGGAGCAGAATGTAGCTTTTTTTTTTTTTTTTTTTTTTTAATTTATTTTTGAATGAAAGGAAAATGAGTTTGTCACTTGCGTGCTATGCTGCTTTTTTTTAGACGTAGAGATTTTACCATTTCCTTTTTTGCAACATTTCAAAGATTTGCTTTCCCTTGAATTAAGCACCACAGCTCTCATTCTCTCCCTTGCCTACTGCAAATGCCTTTTCTTTGGTCTCTGATAATATGTCCCTATAGTGCTTATAAGTAATACCATTAAAATCATCTTGCTTCCAACTTCAATAAAATACTCCCATTCCCTGCACAAAGCTTCAAGTTTGAGCTCCCTTCTTTTAAAGTTACTCCTCAACTCAGATATTCCTTTTCTTTTTCACCCTTACCTCCTTCCATGTGTCTACACAGAAGAATGCAGGGAAGTTTGCAGTGAGGCAGTCATAGACAAGGTTTAATCTGCAGCACTGTAGGTGCACTGCTAGGGACTTCTAGCAAAATTCAAGCACAGACCCCGATTTCTTACCAACCTTCTGCAATCCATGTTGAAATCGGAACTGTCCTTTCTTCCCTCCTATAGTTATCACTTTTTGTACTGAAGACAGACCAAGGTTTGGTTGAGGTGTGTCTTACAAAGCCAACATTCACATTCAGATTAAAGACATCAGGTGAGGAAAGATGCACTTATACCTCCAGTACAGTGTTTCATTGGGACTTCAAAATCACTTTTAAAATTTGTATCTAATGTGTACTTTGACTCTTCCTAGCTTCAGGTTCCAGCCACTGGTTTGCATCTCTCTGCTAAAACAGAGAGTCTTTCAGTATTCCATACTTTCTTCCTGTGAAGGTGTTTAGGTACTCTAATTAAGATACCTCTGAAGCTTGTTTAACCTAAACAGAGAAACTCCTAATCTTCTCACTGGTTAAACCATTCATCCTCCCTCTTTCCTCCAGCCCCAAATCATATTCATTGCATTTTTCTGAGGATTGTCTTGCTTTTGTCACTAGTTATTTTTGACTAATCTGTATCATTGCTGTGCTGCATCAGCAAATTTTTTTTAATATACTTCTGAATCACTGTTGAGTATTGAATCATGACAGTTTTAATGACAGTGCCTGTCAAATGCTGCTACCTATACTCTGCTTTGCATAGATTCTTCACAGAAAACACTCATTTCTGTGATCTGCCAGTTCTTAAATCCTCATGACCAAAGCATGATGAGGCATCCATACTGCATCACCTGGCGGTGATAAGACAATGCTCCTGCTCAGACCCCAACCACATCAGTTGGAACCCAGCCCACTAAAAGATTTTACTGATATAATATGGTGAAGAATTCCTTATCAGAATATTCTCTAGTTTGAAGTCATACAAAAAGACTTGAAGAAATTGATTTTATGCAATTACTTTTTCTTATCAAACCTGTAATTTCATCACATAATGAATCAGTTTCTTCTGTTATGACCTGTTGTCACTGAGAATATATTGACTTGTAAAATCTTAAAAAGATCACTTCTTCTACCTTTTCTTTTTTCATCATCCCTCATTCAGTGGTGGCTGTCTGGACCGTCCACTACTGATAAGAACTGTGAAAATTAAAAGCTACTGAATGCAGGCAGGATCAACATCTTCCTCAGTACTGGAGCAAAACTAGTATGCAAGCAAAGATTCTTAAAAACCATAACTATATGAACAAAGAAAACCAACACAGATCTCCTTTCATGTTTTCTCCTTTTCATTTAAAATACAACAAAAGTGCTTACAACTTATACCGTCTTTCTCAGGAAAACAAGTACATCAAGAAATCAACCTTCAACGCATCTAACTCACTCTTTCTTCTAAAATCAAGCTTGAAACCAAACCAAAAGAGTGCTACATTATAATTCATGCTAGATCTGAAATAAACCACAGCTGACAAGTGTTAATTCTATTATTTATTGAGCTGCCAGAAAATGCACTTTAAGTGCTCTTGTAATGTGAGAAGGCTAAGTATAGTCTAAAGAGAATCCCAGAGAAGTCATGCATAATCTAAGACACATATGGAACTAAATAGACATTTTTATGTCTTCAAAATCAGTTTGGTTATGTATTTCACATCAAAGCAAAATAAGCATTCTAAAATACTTGCACAGCTTTGATCACTGCAGCATCAGAACATCTTGGAACTGTAAGAAAACCTCCTTCATTGCATGCCAGTGAAGCAACAGAGGACTCCTGTTACTGTTTTAGTGACTTACGCCTGATTTGTAGAAAACCTGGGCTACAGATCCCTAAAATCTGAGGATATTAATTCAGTTGATATGTGTACCTAAATGCCACTGAGATCCACACTAAAGGTACTTGTCCAAGATCACACAGCAGCACGTAAAGAAGAAGATTTCCAGTGTTTAGACATTGGACTTCCCCAATAGCCATCTCAGATCATTCCTCTAAAGAACCACATTCTGGTTTCATAAGGTCAAAACTTTGCCCAACAGAGGTACTCAGTGAAGTATTTCCAGCTTTCCGCCCCCTCTCTTTTGTAAGTGAAAATATAATGGAGGAGTGTAACTATGTAGTCACCAATCACACAGAATATCCTGAGTTCCAACCATCAAATAATTATATGGTATAGAATAAATGTATAGTTGTTTGCTCTTTATCAGAATAACAGGATTTTCTTTAACTAGTCTTTTTTAACCTGAAGAGTGTTTTATTAAATAGTAGTACAAACAAAACACTGTATAGGTAAAAATTAATTATCTTCACTGGACAACATCAACATCTGGTTAAAAAACTTCCTTGAAAATGTAAAATATTATAGGGCACCAAGTTTCAATCCTAAATGAGCTTTTGTAGTCAAAGTATAGGCTGCTGACTGGAGCAAATATTTATATTGAAAATATGAGCATGCCTTATGGGAAATCAAAGCAATCAGGAAGTGACAAGTAGAATGACCCAAGTTGTCTCTCTGTAGTGTTTCCATTTAGAAAAATATGGTTTCCAAATGCACTTTCCAAAGTAAAAATGATGTTATAGGATCAAGAAGTACACACAGATTTTTTTTTCTTCTAGAAAAGCCCACAAACCCCAGATTTCAAAGAATATGAGTCTACCATGCTGCATGACTTTCAAGTAAGACAGAACTTGGATCTTGGTGACAGTTCAGATCTCCATAAACGCACACTGAGTATTTTTCACTCTGAAACTATGAACTTTATTATTTCTTTCCACTCAAAGTCAATTAAAACCACCCCCTGCCCTCTGTGAAGGTCACAGTCCTTGTCATGCTGCTGCTGCTGTGAACCAGACATCTCAGGTATTGGGTTGACTTTGCCTCTGGCACTTTGTTATATCCAGAACCAAGTGTGAGACCATCATCCACACACCCTGTCTTTTGATGTTTCTTGTCCTTACAGCAGGAAACTTTAAAAGCAGAGTATTTACCATCTGGAGAAGCTATGTTTACTCAGAATTTGTGGCTTTGCCAATTGCCAGTTACAGAAAAACCTGCAAATACTACAATGAAGATAAATGCCACAGTTCAAAAAGCATTCATTTCTAATGACACCAGTTTTATCAGATATGAGGCAATTGCAAAGCATAGAAGTACTTGCAGAGCAATTTTGGTCTTTTTCCTTATAATAAAGTACATACATTTACTATGCATATTTCAGCTAAAATCAAACTTTTGTGAGAAGCATGACAATCTGTCAAAACATGGTTTCAAAAATACAGCTGCATTCTCTGAGCAGCTTTTGCAATCTAAGGGCAATTTGCCATCAATAGTATAAGAGGCAATTTTCTATAAACATAAAAAGCTTTAAGCATAGGACTGCATCTAGATTTCAATGTTTTCCTTCTGAATCTGGAAGTAAAAATCTCCTTTCTGACTCCTGCAAAACAACCCTCATTTCCTAAGATCTAGCTGATGGCATTTACATCTGAAGTCTCTTCAGTGAGTGCTGGCCGAGTTTGTGTGTACAGCCAAACATTCTGTCCTGGAGCTTGCCTTACATCAGGCACCATTAACCTAAAAGGTGGGCTGGTTAAACTGACAGCATAAGCTCAAAAATCCTGTCCCAGACCTTCCCAAGCCTGACTTGTTGATTTATGTAGATTGGCTTACTTCTGCCTCCTATCCCCCTTCTTTGTTGCCTCGTAGTCTAAGCATTGCAAAGGATAGAGGAGAAGAAAAAAGCAGGGTCAGATCCAGGTACTTCTCTCAGAACTGACTTCAGGCCTCTGTGGGAGAAGGGAGAATGCTCTTTCCAGATTTCTCTACCCATACCTACACACAAGGGTATTACACAATCTTGTTCTTAGCATGTTGGCTAGGATGTGAGACTTATTAGCCCATGCCAGAAAATAAGAAGGAAAAGCCTATAGGACACAGCAAGTAACAAGATTATGTGGTATACTGAAAGTGTGAAAACCTGTTGGTTGTGCTATTATGTGCACATAAGAGAGTCACATCTTGTTATCACTGAACAAACTACCTGATAGCTGACTACCCAAGCAGACGTGAGTTCAAACACTGCACAATCTTCAAAGCAGACCATGGCTTTGGTTGTTGAAACATAGATGGCCCTGGCAGAGGTGCACAGCTTAACAGAACAATATTGTGCCCTGAAGCACTAGGAAGGGATGCCCAGTTAGGTGCCAACCAAACTACTGCTGGAAAAGGAAGCCAAACAAGTTTAAACCAAGCAAGCAGCTGTCTAGAGCAGCAGGCTGCTAAACCCTGCAAGGCATTCGTGTCCCTGTTGCTTACCTGTGCCAGAGCTGTGGACAGCAAGCGGAGAGAGCAGGGCTTCTAGCTTGTCAGGCTACAGGGACTCTGACAAGACCTTAGATGTTAAACATTACTACTTTGAGGAGCTCTTCCTAGCCCCAGAAACAGCTGCTGCCATGGAGTCTGACCCCTCCTTCAGGACCAGCTGTCACAGCTACTCATCCTCCTCTGCTCTTAATTCCTTTGTACCCATTTCTCCTCTCTTCCTTCTCATTTCTGCGCAGCAGCAGCCTAGACTCTTTTTTTCTTCAGATGGAAAAACTGAGTTTTCCTTGCAGGTTGCACTGCTGAGAAGCTTTGGGGTAGCCCTGCTGGAAGTCTCACGGCCATTCCAGTAATCTGTAGCCAATGCAGCTGTAGCATATTTGGGACCTGGATTACTCTCTCTACATGGTGCTGTGTTATGCTGGGTGGAGGTTTCAGCACTGCTTGGGATGCACAACTGCAGACAGCCCTTACTTCCTTCTGCAGTACAGACATGACAAAAGAATTTAATTAAGTATTAGGTTCTTTCTGGCCCCACTGGAGAGAAAAAACAATTGTGTATTGACTTAAATCTGTTCCAATTTAAGTAATTTTAGCAAGTAGTAGAGACACCTAATCACATCTATCTAGTGTATAATGTTTAGCAATTTCATGCGTGGATGACTAATAAAATGCAAAGTGGATGCAGGTTAATGTAAGATTTCTACAAATGATTTCCATAATAAATTACAAAGTATTTATATGAGGAAACATTGAAAAAAACCAGTATCATTGCCACCTTATAATTTAATGGAATGTCTTAGAAAGTAGATGCAAGGGATAAGGAGATTAGTAATTTATGAATAAGAGGAACACTTTTAAAGTAGTTGGAGATGTAAAATGTAAAACGGGGATTTTTAAAAGACTTTTTGTAATCTAGTGCCTATAATTCCCTATTTTATATCATAAAAGAATGCACCATTCCACTTAAAACTGATAAAAAGGAAAAATAAAAGTAAAATAGGAACAAAACTTTAGCTATGTAATATATATAGGCACATATTAAAACACAAACTATGTGCCTCTCCCAGTTATGGTGGTAGAAATCCTCTGTCACTTAGTGGAACAATACAGTATTTACCCCAGATCAGATAAAGTCAGAGCATGAGTCACATTGTGAAGAAAATAGAGCTAGAGTGTATGTTGTCATCCCTCAAATGGATACAAAGAAGTAGTGAAATTTTACATGGAAGAAAGCATTATTTTTAGGAACTGGGATGTAAAGAGGGAAAATGACAGTTTTCTTGAGATGCCTTCAGAGAGGGTGAAACAATGCATTTGATAACACGTATAACTGAGCGACTATTTTTTCCTGCAGAACATGCAACACTACAACTGTGATGTAAAAACTTGATTTTTTTTCAACAAAGTGGTTGAATGCTACCTTAAAATATCACTTCTCTCAGGTTTGAAAAAGATGTTGTGTTGCTGAATGCATATATCAGTTCATAAGCAATGCCATGAGGAAAGAATTTTACTGCCTGTGGCTTTAGCTTCTGCTTTAGCAGCTTTAGAGTTCTATTAATATGCCCTTAAAAAGTACAACAAACCTATTTCCATATGATAATACTGCTGCTCTGCATGCATGCCCGGGGCATTTGAGCATCTAGCTGCACATTTATATGTGCAAAAGACCTGGAAATCTGACGGGTTCATTAATGTGGTTCTTGGAATGAACTACTGAACGTGCAGGCTGGGACGCTGATAAGAGCTAGGCAATTACCCAGTGCTTAATTCACACTGAATTGCAGTAGAAATCAGGACACTCCTTTCCTTGAATGTTTTTTAAAATATCCCTAACAGAATGAAGGCATCCCACATACAACCTTTTGTTCTGTGTCATTCGGACTGTGTTCTTGTAACAATGGGCAAGATGTACATTTTGTTCATCTCCCAGTTGCCGGAATTCATCTACATTAAAAAAAGCCCACCTAGCAATATTGAAAACTTCCCGAAGATGGCAGCAGTGGCACAGGAATCGACACAAGCTGGCTTGGCTAAGCTTTTGCAGTTGGAAAAGATTCTTAAAAAATCATAGTCAACAGCTATGATCCAGTCCAGGGTTACTAACAGCTGATACATGCAAAACCAGTCCTGACAAGACAGTCTCATAAAGAAGAAATGGTATTCAGATGCACTGAAACACAGAAAAGGAGCAAGGGGTGCTCCTTGTTTCAAGGGCATTGCATCTTCTCTTGAATTTGGTAACAGCTGAAGCTCTGTATAAAGAACACGGTTCTGAATATTACCATTGAGCAAATAAAATAGCATAAATAATGTATCTGGGATAACTGTGGTGCTGTTTTAAGTGTTTTACTGGGTTCATGCTATCTCCTATTTCTAGCACTTGCTTTTTAGAACTGTAAACACACGTGTAGTTTATGTACTAGGGTGAGTATAAAATAAGGAACAGATTTGTGTGTCTCTGTGTTCTCAGGAAATGCCTAGCTTCTGCACAAGGATCCAGTGAGTGTGCCTTCTCTCTTAGTGACCAGATTAAGGGCATTACGATTTTTCTGCGAGAAATTCTGTTTGCTTGTGTTTTTTTTGTTTTGTTTTTTAGGTTTTTTTTTTTTTTTTTTTTTGAGGAGGGTGGGGAAAGAACGACCTCAAGTCTTTATTCTACTTCTAAGTTATGTTCGTCTTCTGAAGAAGTGAATCTTTTAAAATTAGGGCATAATCTACAATCATCAAACCCAATCCATGTGCTTGCCAAAGACCAGTGCCACTCAGTTCAATAGCTGCTTCTTTCAAATTCTGAGTGTGAATAGTACTTTATTGGAAATACTAAAAAAACTCACAAAAGCAAACCAACCAACTAACAAAAAAAACCCCAAAAAACCCAAACCAAACCCAACAACAACAACAAAAACCAATCAACCAAAAAAACCAAAACAAAAAAAAAAAAAAAACCCTTGCATGAAAGGATTCTAATTGGAGGTGTCTCTAAGTCTGAATATTGACACTGAAAAACACTGAGAAACTTTGGATAAATTTCCAAGACAGATGAAGACTTGGTGTTAAGCCTCAGCCTGAAATTAGATGTAGACAGACCTTGGAACTCCACCAACTCCAAGCTCTGAAGGATGGATTTAGACCAAGGATCTACAATTTCAATTACTCTGAAAGAGGAATCAACTAAAATAAATATTGTTTAGAAGTGAGAAAGAAATTGCATGCATTTTTTAAAACCATCATATTTGGTTCTTCTGAATGGAGGATCATCTTTGCAAAATGTTTTATAAGCACTGCTGGAGAAAGCATTGGAATAATGATGAAAATATCATGCTCCATATTTCATGGAACAAAAGCAGATGCTTCCTGAAAAAAAAGACCTAATCAAAAAACAATGATAGCTGGATTGGTTTATGCCAGGAATGCCCTGTCGCAATGCACAGCTCCCATTAAGGATACCTCAATTTCTGTACCTTCTTTTTAATGCAAAGCTTAGCTGTGTGATATCAAGTTCTTTTCTTTTGAAACAAGAATGTTTTTTCAAACTTACAGAATCTGGGCTAATTGTATTCACAATGTATATACCAAGTCAATAATGTGACTTCTTGTCTGACCTTTCAAACTAATTCTTTTCTGGTTTGTTGATCCTAGACATTACTGAAAAGTAATTATACAGACTACCAAAAAATGATCCCTGAAATGTGAGCTCTGAACATTGTTTGGTTTACAGCTTGGAAATACAGCTTGGCACTTGTCTCAGCACCGTTTTGAAGAACCACACAATAAACACTTTATTGCAAAAGAAACTCCATTCAGATTCTGAATACATATACATGTGTATAAAACCCACAAATATTGTCCTGTATCAGATACTGACAGGTATCGAGATCCCTGACTACAAAAAATATGCTCCGCAAATATTTCATGTTTTTCAAGATGATTTTACCACTCAGCAATTTTCTTACCTTTCTTTGGATTTCTGACATCTACAAATCACCCAAGAAGCACTACATTTCTCAGTTGTCTGGGAGGCAGCACAGCAAGGCACAAGCAATCTAGAAGGTTTCTGGAGTGCATTGATGACAACTCCTTGACACAAAGGATGGAGGAGCCAGCAAGGGGCCGTGGTCTGCTGCACTTCCATCAAGGAAGAACGAGGTGCGTATATGAAGACTGGAGGCAGCCTAGGCTGCAGCAACCCTGAACTGATGGAGTTTGGAATGTTGAGAGAAGGAAAAAAGGCAAAAAGCAGGACCATAAATCTGGACTTCAGGAGAACCTACTTTGGACTATTTAGGGCTAAAGAGTGCCATGGTAGCCAGCCCTGGAGAAAACAAGGGTTGCGGACAGTGGCTGATGTTCAAGGATCACCTCCTCCTGCTCAGCAGTGGCCCATCCTGACCATCAGCTACATTTACATCTTGGCTCCCTTGATTTCGTTCCTGAAACAAAATTCAAGCTATTCCCTATCTTTTTTAATTTTTCCCCAAGCCTTTGAAAACCTTTTGTCTTAAAGCTATTGAAATAGCTCTTTTTTTTTCCCCCTCCCTCTCTCCCAGTACATTCATTTTCCTTTTGTTAATACCTGGAAGCATTACTCTTCTCACACTACTTCTGAAGATAGAAAGAACCTCATAATTGCTGTTAGAACTCCATTAAAGCAATAATACAATGATAACAATGCTAACAATACCACTATACCAACAACAAAGAACAATACCACTGTCAAACACAAGGTGTATCATCCTTTCTTCTCATCCCTTCCCTGCTCTCAAAAGACTTGGAAGTAGCCACACCTGGAAGCCTTCCAGCCACGAAGGCACAAGACTCTGGTGGATTCATGTGATAGGAACAAAAAAGAATATGTTTGGAGACACTCACCCTTTCTACCTCCCAAGATACATCCTTCAGGCATTCTATGCAAATGAGCCAATGGTAATGAGGGTAGCATGAGCCAAATTCTGTATTCAGGACCAGCATAGAAAGCAGATAATTAATCAAGGGGGAAAAAAAGGAAGAATATTTTTAAAATATATTATTCAGATATAACTGATCCTGAGAAAAATTATTAATGTGTGTCTAATCCCCACTACTTAAGCATACACGTGATTCTATTCTGTTGCTAATTGTGGTATTTTGGGTCTTTTTGGGGGGGTTATTTTTGCACAAATCAAAGGAAAAACTAACATACCCCTGGGTCTCTCATAAACAGAAATGTATCATTATCGTTGAAATAATTATAATCTGGGGGAAAAATGTTGTAATTTTTTTACCTTTTCCCCTCAAAATTCAAATTACGCTGCTATTGGGAGTTTAATGCAAAGACAGGAGAAAATAGCCACAAGTAGTGTATGACTCCACTGTATTTTTATTCTTTGGCTTCAAAGATAACCTACCAGCTCACACAGAAAACAAAAAAAAGTCTTAAAAGCACTCAAATATAGTGAACCCAAACCACTACAGCTCTCAGTTGTCTTACTGCTGTATTTGGGGGCTATTACTGTAGCTTGTTGATAAATAAGGATCAATAAGCAAACTTTGCTTGGAGTCTTCTGATGTCTTACCTTTGTGTAATACATTTACTTCAAATATGTGCCACAATCTCTTTCAGATTTCAATCTCATTTTTTGATACATAGGAGGTTGGAATTTTTCTATAAGCAGCAAATCAAAAAGAGGCAGAGCATGCTTGCTTGTACTGAAGTGGCAAAATCACATTTGTCAAATAGAGATGGACTTTAATTTGCTCCTGTAAGTTGTGATATCTGTTATTTTCCCACTGGAGAATCAAGTGTGCATCATTTTTCTCCGTTCCTTTATGAGAAAATTGTAGTTCATGAAAACCTGGGAGGTATTAACAGAAAAAGGATGCAATTTGACTTACAGTTCAAGTTATCTCTATTTTCCATTAACAGAGAGTGCTGTGCTTGTAAATTAAAAATGGTCCAAAGCTACAAAATTCAAGGTTTGTATCAACATTTTGTTCAGTCTCATGTTTGAGGAACAAGTTGGAAATTAACCTCATGCTTAGGTTCAGCTCATTTTATACAGCTTCTGCTTGTGGGCTCTAGCTTCTGAGGAGCCTGTGTCCACTTTCAGGAGTCTGTTAAATGCTCATCACTTGTCAAGATAAGATTCAAATGTCAGAATTAGCAACTGTTTGCTCTAGCCTGTCCACCATCCTGGATGCTTGAACCATCTACCTGTCTTCTCAGTACACACATACACACACACACACCCCCGCAGAATTACATGACAGCACCTGTTCTTCATGAGACACATACAAGCTTCCAAGGGGAAACAACTTTACAAGATGCAAGCCCATGTTTTTCTGTATTTATAGAATGTATATACCACCAAAACTATTAATGTGAGAATAGATTAAAAAAGAGGAATTTTAAGCCAAGGAATAATGCACACATTTGCTATCTTTTGAAAAGCCTTCCTCTTAAGAAAAGGAATTTCGCTGATTTTTGACAGATGCCACTGCTGCTGTGGGATCCAATAAGATGTTTTTTCTTGCATAATGAGTGCTAAAGATATATGCACATGGCATTACACAAGGAATTAAGATGTATAATTGCATAATGGCTGCTAGGGATGCATACACATGGCATTACACAAGGAATTAAGATGCATAATTCTTAATGAGAGCAATGTCTAATGCCTGAGAGTGGCAGGCTAGACATTAGGTCCCCATTAAGAATAGACCTAATTTAAAGCATTTGAATAGCCTCACTCAAATTGATCTCAAGTATAAGCGGATGTTTAAGCAAATTTTTTCATTAGGACTTTACTCCTAATGCACAGCACATTTATTTCATTCAGATTTTCTAAGAGCTTGTATTAGAAATACATAAAGCCAAGCAACTAAAATGCATGATCACCTATGTGAAGCCTTCCCAATACATAATTTTTTACACCTGAAAACTGGTGAGTCAACCTACAGCAAGTCTTTGCAAATCTTGTTTTATTCATGCATTCTCTACTGAATTTCTCTCTTAAACAAGAAAATACTTGGACATATCAGCAGTGCTCTTGGTGTTCCTGCTGGGCCATCTCAGCCCACTTGCACCTCTGCACTCAAGATGGGCCCACACTCGTAGGGGTTTTCCAAGGAAACTGGTGCTATGCTTATCCCTTTCTTGCCTTTGGTGTGAGTGCCTTCCCACTGTGCACAGCCGAGGCCGGGTGGATGCACATCTCAGCACTGAACTGCACACAGTGGGAGAGCCACAAACACAGGGAGCAGGACTTCTGTTAAGACCCTGTAAGGACAGTATCCCTGTCCATCAGCCACACAAACTGTAAGGCTAAACAGGACGTGTGCTACTCTGAGATAACACCTGCCTTGTGGGTGCTGAGGAGTGTGAGGCAGAGGCAAATGCTTTCAGTGACCTCCCAGTGTTATCTTGCAGCAACATACATACCTTAGGATATCCTACGGAATTATAAAATAGCCCCAAACTCTCAGAAAATTATTATTTTTTCAAAATTTAACAACCAAACAAAAGAAATGAGGTGTGTAATAATTAAATGGCCAGTAAAGAGCAAATAGCTCATGAAATGTTTCATTTCTGGACTGCTGAGGAGAACAATAGACAGGGACACAGGTGAATGAAATAAAATGTCACGTACATTCTACATGCTATTCAAGCATAGCAATTTCCCTGAAAGGTCCTTCATTAAAACAAGAATGAAATAGTGGAAGAGATAGTTTGGAAAGATTTTTTTCTTTTTTTCATGCACCTTAATATTTCTCAAGACACATTTCTATTTATAATTCTGATTGGCATTTGAAATGCTGTAGTTACTCTACTGGATCATACCACAGCCCCGTATAGACACAAATTTTGCAGCCTGCAATTAAATAAATATATCTATGTCTATCTATATATATCTGCAACTAGAATAATTCAGTGTTTCCAATTAAACAAAATTCAAGTTTTCTAGAAAATGTGGAATCTTTTTCTAAATGATTCTTACAAACCAATAATCATCAATATTCATTTAACTAACAACAGAAAGTAATGTATCAATTTGCTTAGAAATCTTGCAACCGTACATGATGTTTTAGCAAGAATCAGGTTATATTCTGAATTTACAGTGTTTTGTCATTTGCACTTAAGGAAAAAAAAAAAAAAAAAAAAAAAAAAAAGCCAGTTCAGCTATATGGGATTAAATACTAAGAGATACTAAGCCAGCAAATTCCAGTTCCCTCTTGCAGAAACCTTGCAATAATGACATTAGCAAAGTTTCTGAATTTTACTCTTTGGAAACAGAAAAAGCTTTCTAATTTTGTTGGACATTCACTTACAGATAAGCTAGAAGGGAAACTTGTCCAGACCATCACAAAGAACAACCAGTACTTGTCCTCTCTGTCCTGTGAGTACATATTGGCCTTGTCTGGCAGAACAGTCCAAATATTGATTGCAAATCAACTTTTAAAAATATCTCAGCAGAAGGTGTGTCTTAGCGTCCTCTTGAAGCAGTGGCTTCCATGCTAGTGAAGTGCTTCACATTCAAGAATGAGTTTCTCTTGTGGTTTTTTTTTTTTTGTTTCCCCCTTGAGTAATTGTCCTATAAAACCCATATACAGAACTAATATACAGCTTTGATACAAAAAAGTGGATGAATGAACAAATACCTCAAAATTCCAGCAGCATAACATCAAGACTGTACATTGTAAGAATTTCCTTGGATGTTATTTTAGCTGTAAAAATACATTATAAATCCACATCTGAAATTTTCTCCAGTTATTTCACATGCTCTTACTTATCTCATAAATATGACATAAATAAATATGATATATGCTGAGATGTAGTATCCTGTTCAAGAGTAAGATCTTTGGAGATAGTTAATATCTTTTGCTGGACCAGTTGGTACAGGTAGAATACTGAGCAGGGCTGTTGGATATATACTGGCTTATTCAGTTTCATCCAAACCCAAAAACTTCCCCATTTTAAGAGTTCCCTGAAATAAAAGAAAATATGGAAGCTTTTCTGTGAGCATTACAATCAAGAAGAAAGTTTTGCAGACATTTGTATAATGAGTTTGAGAGATTATATCGATTTTCTAATGTTTAATCAGGCTTGAGGTTGTAATGAATCTCAGGACACTTTAAAATTCTCTTTTCCTCTTCTATCCCACTACCTATTAATGAAATTTGTGGAAATATATCTGATAACATACAGTTAAAATTGGCCCCATAGGTTACCAAGTTCCTGAAGAGGTGTGAAAGATCAGCTAAGACACAGAAACAGTGCTGTTCCATGAGCCTAATTTCCATACAAAAACAGGATAAAAAAGCGAGCTCATCTCAGACTGACAGGCAAAGTCTGCTGATAAAGAGGGAATAGGAACAGGGAACAGATACACAGTGATGAAAACAGGGTAAGCTCTCACAGAGTAGAGAACAGAGTGACATGTCCCATTGTTAAATCTGCTCCTTTTTGTGCTCTACATATCATTTTCCTTCGTGCTCCTGTAAGTCTCTATCCCTTTGTCTGCTGTGTATTCTGAAAGGAAGAGAGATATCTTTTAAAGGCCCTCAATAGGTTTTTGGTAACCTATTTTATGTGATCATTACCCTTCATTATGTTTCCATCATCTGATTTTCACATTACTGAGCTTCATTTTTGGCTCTCTCTGACTGTGAAAAAAGAAATGCACCTATTCCCAGGTTAGCTTTTTGTATGCTAAACCCAAACACTTTCAACAGATTACTCTAAAGGTGTTCTTTTCTTTTTTTTTTCCCTGAAAGAAAACTTCATATTTTCCAACATTTCAGCGTTTAACTGTTTGAAACTTGTCATCATTTTGGTTGTTCTGCTTTGTTCCTTTGTTTCAAAAGCAATTACACCCGGAGGAGCAGGACACAATAGGAGTTACAGCATTTTTGATGCAATGTAAGTGGTGTCTTATGTAACAAGACCATCCCCTCCTTGGCTTTGCTTCACTTTGTTTACCCCAGTAATACAATCCAGCATCTGATTTGCTTTCAGCACTGCAGCTGTGTTTTAGTCCAAAGGCTTTAGGGACTTTTCTATAAACAACTCCCAAATCTCTCTCATATCAAATAATCCCCATTCTGTTCTGGGAAGGATTTTTTTTCTGTAACTGCTGATTAACAAGGTAGCTGAGTAGAAGTTCTTTCCTTTCAACCTTCCTACCAATTCACTCATGATAAGACCCCAAAACAGTGCTTGCAACACTACTGCTATTTTCAAGAGAGAAAATTATTATGTCATAAACAAATGTGAGCTCATGGGCAAAACATATCAAGAAAAAGCCAGAAGAAAGCTAAATTTAGGCTCATTCTCATGCCATTATCAGCTAATGGTAATTCATGAATCATCTATGTCTATTTAATACTATGAGAGCTCATAACTTATGTTGATCTACCCCCAGAGATGACAAAACAATAACATTTTAAAGGTATTTGTTTTATGGTTTCTTGATTAATGAGGCTTTGAGCTGATTCACTACTACACACTGCAGCAGAGGGCATTGGCAAGTATACATGATGCAAGGGCAAACAGATTGACACATCAAACATAACCCACTTACCACACACATGAAATGCACAGTAAATAAATGTCTTAGGACAGAAGTATAGAATGATTTCCACATTACGTGCACAACAGAGGGTACAAACTTGCACACTGTTTGTAGTTGGCTCTGCAGTCACAGCAGGGTCATGCTTTTGTTAAGGAAGTTCAGAATGGAGAAGAGGAAAGCTACATTTTGCCTTGTCATGGTTGCTGCCCTCTGGGTCCTGTGCTGCACTCCCAGGGGAGCAGGACTTGCTTGCTCCCCCAGTGCATGTGGATGCAGGGCAAACTCTGGGAGCAGGGAGTGGGACAGGGAGTGAGACCTGGCAGCTAGGACATGGATATAGGGTGGGAATCTCCCAGGAGGCACTGGGGACTTATATGAAGAAGGGAGCAAATCCACAGCAAAGTCCTCACAGACAGCTGATGAGTTCTTAAAGATCTGGAGGGCTCTCTGCAAGGTTGTTGCAGCCTAAAACGCCACTAACACCTGATGGGCTGGGAAGCAAAATGGAAGTAATGGCACACTTGTAACGACATGCTGAAAGACTTATCTTATCCCAGATATATTTATTTAATGTCTAGGCCCCTGACTTTTGTATGTTTAAAATTATTGCATCATTCTAGTTCAGTATATGAGACATAAATATGCATATATAGTTCTGAGTGTACGTGTGTGTATACATAAATATAAAAAGAGTATATTTAGTATTTGGTCTGGTATGTTTTAAATAAAATCTCTCCAAGAGTGGAAAATCCTTTCCTGATTTTTTTTTTAAGCATGCTTTTCTTTTTAAGAAAAAGTGGGCCAGTTCAGCTTTATAGCTTCTGGATAGTTGGAGGTCCTGCTGTAATACACAGTAAGAATTCATTACTGTCCAGTTAGGGTAAATACCTGTAGGGTTCAAGAGATAAGTCAATTAGGACTCTTTCCTGTAATTACTATTTTATAATGATTAATCTTCACTGTGTTTGTCTTTCAGTCTCTTTATGTGAATCATCTTTAAGTAAATAAATGAATTATATTGAAATGAAGTCTAATCATGGGGGAGAGGTTTTTATATCATCTGAACAACATGAAGCCATTTATTAAACTGACTTAACCTCTAGGATTATGCAATCCGTTTTGATTTATATTTGGAAAGGGGTTTGTGAAGGGAATCCTGTGGCTTAAAGTACAACAGACACAGCTGAGATCCACCTGCAAAAAACGGAGAGTGAGATGCCCAGCTGCAGGTCTCAGCCACGGTCCAAAGCATGTCTAGTTCTGTTTCCCATGTAAGCTTCCCCATTTCAGTGATACATGTCTCCAGAGATCCAAAGAGTTACCGACGAGAGAGAAGTATGAGAGGGAGTCCAGGCAAAAGAAAGGCTTCAGCCTCCTGACTGTGCAGATATCCTCAGCCCAACATTTATCAGTCCTTCAGAAGTGCAGCTGGGTTCCCAGTAAAAGACTGTAAAAAGGCAGTACCTTCAAATGCTTTTCTAGTCTGCTTTTTCTGTACAAAGGAGCAGTGTTGGTGTGTACTTCAGGCTAGATCCAATAAAGGATGTGGGTGCACAGAAGTTAAATACTGCAGTATTTAATGTCCTAGAATGAAATACAGACCCTTGTAGAGCACAGGCACAGCAATCTGATATAGGTGTTTAAGAGCAGCACAGAGAAGCCTACACAGAAACAAATAGGTGCTATTTTGCAGGCAGACACAACACAGAGAAAAAAAGCCCCAACAGACAGTCAGTTTTCGCAGTGCAAGTGTGGTGTGAGTGGAGCTCCCTGGCCATGCTTGCCAGGAGCTGCTGTTTGTTACAAGCTGCCAGGAGTGAAAGAGTTTGCAAATGACAGTGCATTGTTTAGAGGCAGAGATGAAAGCTGATTGAAAAGACCTGCAGAAGAACCTTACAAGACTGGATGATAAAGCAGTGAGTTAAATTCACTGTATGTTTTTGTGGCTATGTACTCTGATTCAGTACCAGATTTAGGAGGTATCAAACAGAAATAGTAGGAGAGAAATTCAAAGCAGTTGCCGGGAAGGAAGTGGTTTCTCATGCCATGCACAATATGTTCATGGACCTAAGTGCCAAAGGATGCCACACAAGCTGAAAATCTACACATTTCCAAGAGAACCTTGTCAAGAGCACAGCAGATAAATCCAAAGGAAATAATTACAGACACATCTGTAATTATTAACATCCCAGACACATCTGGGAAGCAGCCTTAGTTAACTGGAGCCTGAGAAATGTGAAAGTATCACACTTGCTTCTTCTTATCCCACTCTGTCCTAGGGACCTGTGTGCAGCCACTCCTGGTGACAGCAGAGCTGGCACAGCATGGCCATTGTGCCTCTGCCCAGGTGCAGAGCCCAAGTGTGTGCCAGTGCTTGGCCTGGGACAGGGGTGCTGCAGGGCCAGCTGGGACTCAGTGAGGATGAACTGCCCAGGCTGGCACAGTAACACTGTCTGCCAGTCACTGTCACACAGATTTAAAATTGGGAATTACTGTGGTACTGGTACCAGGGCAGTGGTGCTGGCATTGGTGCCACCCACAGCTGCTGCCAAGCTTTGGCAGTAGGAACTTGTTGGGCAGCAGAGCCAAAAAGGAGATCCTATGACAGCTATACCAGGTGGCTGCAGGAGCTACAGTGAGCTGATCCACCCTTAATGTGCTGAGGGCTGTGTCAATGCCAGAAGTAACTCAGAATGAGAAAGCATGCCTCACTCCTTTACAGCTTCATTTGCACTAAACTGCATTTTCTGTGATGCCCCTGCTGGAGGAGCAGCTCAGAAACTCATTCGTCATATGTGAGATACTGACTGTATAAAAATAGATCTGGCACTACATTGAGCAATGAAAAACTATATATGGAATGAGAATTTAAAATCAAATTTAAAATACAGAGCTTCAAAACCAATTATTCTCTCCAGTCTGTTATAAATGATACAGACTTCAGTGTCAGCTTAAAGAAACCGCAATTCTTGACAGTAGGTAACCTCTTTTTTTCCTTACTGGGGCTCTTCCAGTTCCTTCAGATCAATAACATTCCTATGTATCTTTATAAATTTGAGAAGCAGAAGTTGAGCACATCTTGCTTTTCTGCTGAAAAGTAGAAGCAAAAAATATTTTAATGGATATTTCAAACAGGGAGATTAAATTCTCTCTTAGTTATACCATGAACAAAAGGCAAGAGAGAATGCTACATAACTTGGGACATTTTTTACCCTTGAACTTCTTCAGATCACAGTTATTTTTGTAATTTCTTTTTACATTGTTTTTTGCAATCCTGAGAATTTTTTAATGTGAACTGACTAGGTTAAAAGGTCTACATTTCATAACCTATTAAAAAAACCCACCCCTCTTTACTTTATAAAACTGACATTGCTTTTACATTTTGCCATTTACTTTTAGAAACAGCTGGGGTAATTAGATGAGGCAATCCGCATTGACTCTCCTATCCAGTAAGTTTCAAACCAAAATTTAATTCAAGATCTTTTATACCAACACTGAACTTTTCCTTCAGTGCTGTGGAAGCTAAAGCAAACAGATTGTTCACTGATCAATGGATATTTTAAAAGAACAAAAGCACAAGGGAAAATGTATATTGATTTTAAGATACTTCACAGATTGATTTTACATTTATAATCTGAGCAAATTTAATCTGATAATTTTATTTTAAAATTAAGTTATACTTTATATTAGTATTTTCTATGTAGCTACTTCTGAAATGGAGGAAATCAGGCTAATTATGTATGTATGCCCTCATCTTTTTAAGGGTTTTGTAGAAGCACTGTCACAGCGGATAGAATTATAAAAAGCCTATTTCCCAAGCTAGCTAACACTTGTATACATTATTAACTATAAATATAGGTAAATATACACCAGCTGAATTTTTGACTACTCAGATAGCCAAGTAAAAATCCAAGTTGCTACTGAATAATTTACAACTTGATTACTTTTTAGATGATGACAAGAAAACAAATGCAATGCTTTGGTCTCCTTTTCCTAGGAACATCAGAAAAAGCCAGCATATCTTTCCAAAGACAATAGAGGAGTTTTTGACAAGATGCTGAAACAGTCAGACAGCATACACAGATTTGCAACTAAATTTGGTTTACTAGCAGGGATTCTTTTAAGTGTGGAAGCCATTCTGACTTCTACATCTATTTCTGAAGCTCAATGTTTCCTTCTGCAAGTAACATATCCATGGAATTATTGTTGTTATTGCTTATTATTATTACTATTATTAATTCTGTTGAAATGACAGCGCTCTAACATCAGTTGTTGAACTAGTACTTTCATCATGATCTCCAGGGTAGCTAACAGTAGCCTGAAACACTCATATCATTGCTCTCTGAGAAGTGGAAACTGAAGGAACATTGACTTCGGATTCTGGTTCTTGCTATCTCTGGCAAGTCACAACTCCTGAACCTCATCCCTTGCGCTTTTTGACAACTCTGGGAAGTATTTCAGAAACTTCTGAAATGCAGAAACTGATATCCCTCTTGTGGTGTGTCAGAGGATAGATCCCTTTAACTTCTACCCACGGCACTGGCTTTCAGTCTTCCTTTTCCAGGAATTCCTGTCACTCTGCCTACAATTTGTAAGTTCCAGTGAAGGACTCACGCATTGAAGCGCTTCCTAATGCCTGAGAGATGGAGTTGAGCACTGCAGAATTTGGGAAGCCCATGGGAGTATCTGCACCCTGCTGAGAGCAGAGAACAGAACCTCCCTCTGCTTGGCACAGCTTGGTCACTCTTGAGGTGACACGGAGGGGGAGATCACTTGCCAGCTTTTATATGGAACTTGTCACTAGCACCAAAATGGAGCCAACTGTAACCAAGGAAACTGCTGTGAAATAACCACAGAGCAACTGAACACAACTGCTGCACACTAGCACAGACATCAGCATCTGGAAATTGCCTTTAAGCTATCAAAAAACCCAGAGTTTCTCATTAATGAGCTTTAAAAGGGGCCATCTAAGAGCTAGGAGCTTGGCCCATGGCTGCTCAGTGAGAGCAGGAGGTGTTCTCTTTGCAGCAGAAATCAGTGGCTTCGCTGTCTTCCAAAAGTGGGGCTCCAATGCAAACATGACAGCAGCTCTAATTCAGGGCCTTGGACATATTTTCACCCTCACTTCTTACCTGTGAGGTATCCACACAGTTTTTCAAAATTTATATTACAAGTTATGCATTCCATACAACCTTAGAAAAAGCCCTTGACCAAGAAAGAACATGTTAGACAAAAGAGCTGTAGGAGAAAGAATGGATATGCAGGCTGCATGCAAAGGAAATATCTGTACTACAGTTCATACACCTTTAAGTAAATTTCCTCCTGTTCGACAGCTGGGGTGTGGTTTTGTTTGTTGTTGTTTTGTTTGTTTTGTTTTTTTGGTTTTTTTTTTTTTTTTTCCCAAATGCAATTAGTTCTGAATTTCAAAGCTCTAGGCTATTCCCTAGGAGTACACCATCCACTTCCCCCAGTTTCAGACTCCCCCACCTGCTACTCATCTCAGTAGTCCTGTTAAACTTAACAGAATCTTAAATTCAGAAGTGCCTCCCAGCACTAAGAAGGACTCAGTCCCTTTTGGATAGAAATATCCCAATGTCCAAGATCAGAAAACCTGTAAGTTCTTCAATGTGATCAAGCAATTCTGTACCCATATACCTTTGCCACATACAACCTCTATTCCACAGTTAATCTTAATTTGACTTCTGTGTTTCCTAACCAGCAAAAGCCTTTTGTAAGCATACAAAGTTCTAGCACCTTATGAATATGATTATTCTTCTATTCAATCATGAGGAACATATCCTATGATTGCTATCACACAATGATAGAGTAGAAAACCAGAATCCGTATTTTCATTTCAAGGGCTGCTCCTTTTACATTTTTCTCAGTCTCTTTCCCTTTCTTCTCAAAGTGAAAAATACCAGAGTCCTGTGTACATATTTATTTGAAATATGTAAAACACAGAAATTTTGAGTTACAATAACTGCAACCAAAAAATCAGATGCTGAAGATTTCTTACAACAAAGTGAAACACAGGCTTTTATAAGACCCTCAGTTACAGCAAGGGCAAGAGAAATTGAGTGAAGTCTGGAAGTTTGAAGTTTGGTTTTAAACTTCTGCCCACTGATTTTATAATACTTAGTAGTACAATAAACTGTGGAATTTCACTTCAAAGACCCATCTTTATACTGAATATTGTTGGAAACACAAAGTACATATGAACTTGGCACATTAACATTATCAGGAATACAAGGCTCTGGGATATAGTGCGTTATTTACTGTCCTTCCTGAAAGTTTTGTACTGTGGTAGGAAAACAGACCAAAAAACAGGCAAAAGACATTGGGTTTTTAAGACTAGTTTCTTAAACTACTTTTATACTGTAATACAAGAGAAGAGGGACTTGTTTGAATAAGGATTTTATTTACATATATAGCACTCTTTTTTTTCAGATGAAGCTCAGGGCTGGTTATGTATGAAAGGCAAATTATTCTCTCAATCAACAGAGGATGGTCTCTGTAGAGCAGAATATCAACAGAGAACTGTGGTAAAATTCTTTAACTGTCAAAGACTACATTGTACATGGGCTGTAAATGAATGGATTTCAGTTCTAAATTCAGACACTCTTTCCATTCACAGAAAATTAAACTTATTCTAAAAGGAAGAAATATCGAGTACTCACTCTCTTTCTAAAATTATCTGACAGCTTCACTGGTTAATGACATACAGCCTGTCATTCCTCCAAAAAACAGTGAAAACCACAGGTGCTGTGTCACTAATGCACCGTCTCATAATTAATAAAACCATGGGGATGAACCAAGCTTTATCAGAAAAAATATCAGCATACTGAAGGCCTTGTATCCCGCTCACTCATGGTACACTGCCAGTGACCATGACTAAGAAGGTAAATGCACATATTAATGATGCCTGCGCAGCTGAGTCAAGGCTGTATATGCTAATATGACATTTTCTTAACTTTTGTCTTCCAAGCTCTTCATCCATAATATATTTGTAACAGATTTTGAAAAGGAACTTATTTATCTTTGGAAAAGCTAATGTCCTTTCCAGGTCTTGGTTATGATTACTTACTCTACTGGGGGCTATACAGGGTCAAGAGAGCTTAGCTGTAAGTGTTGATGATCACAGATAAAATAATATGTAGAAATAATCTCTAAAATGAATTTTCTTCTGCGTACAAAGAAAATGGGTTGTCTTGCTCATTTTTTCAAGCTGTATTTGTGACTAGAAGTACCTCATGGATTCAACACTCTATTCAGTCCCAAGTACCAGCAATATTTGTCATGAGTGTTTTTCAACTATAGTTTGATCAAAGGCTTTTAAGAAGTTCAGTACAAATGTGGTTCCTCTCAAAATGCCCATGTCTTTCCACTGTTGTAGCCAGATACAAAACAAATGTTGCCCATTGGTTCAAATGAAGCAAAGAAGAATGCACATAGAAACTTCCTGTTTTGCTTTGTAAAATTCATACATCTTTTACAATGGATACTTCAGACTGCTCACAATTTAGATGCAAAATCTGACATGCCAGCCACAAGCCATGCAAGGAACATCCTCATCTTCCAATGCTCTAAATGTGGGTCAGCTTTCATAAGAAAATTCTATTCTACTGAATGTCAGATTATGCAAAATGCAGATTGAAGAATAAATAATAGCAGCTTATCTGAATGAAAAGGAAGAGATTCTCTTTCATGACACTCGTTTCTATTTCTGCTTATCAGTTTATGTCTCTGTTCTGAGCAATGCATTTGTCCACATGCTGGACTGATTCTGAAGCACTTCCTAAGCCTGGCAGGGACATACCAAGGTGACCCTGTCTAGACAGGGCTGTTGGGCAGCACAGAGCTGCTGTCTTCCCACAAGATTTGGTCAAACTGCCTTACAAGACATTTAATAAGGGGTGAAAGCAGATGACAAGAGCTTTTCCTTTAGCCTCTGGCTTTTCTTGGCCTAGGGCAGCCCTTGAATTTACAAGGGCACCAGCTGCTAGAAAGGCTTAAAGAGAGGCAGAGCTGAATAAAGAATCTCCCCAGAAGGTGAATGCAGCCCTGGGCACGCTGGGGAACAGACATGTTGTTGAGCATATGTCTAGGTCACAAATTTGAAATACCAGGATTTCAGTTTCCCTTGGGGAAGCTCTAGACCCAGAGGGAAAAATCTCCAGCTGAACTACCAGGCCTTCCTCTCTCCCTTCCACCCCAACAAACAAACAAAACAATGTTTCCACAGCCAAGGGCAAGAGGAAAAAAAAGAAAAATGAACGAGATGATGTTTGTCCCTAGCCACTTAACAGAGACAGTATAGTCCTGCCCCCACACCCAACTAAAGACAAAGTCCAGGTATCTTTGAATGGCAAAACTTCCTTTAAGAATGGCCTAATTCAAAGTCCTTCACTTTTGTGGCACATTAAGACCTACACACACACAAAAACCCAACTCCAAGTATGACAAAAATAAAGAATTTAGTTCTGAAAAGGTTGTGTTGGCTCACAGGATGTCTGCCGAGGGAGCGTGCAATCTGTGTGTCTCTTTTTATACTCTTGACACCAGAGGAGAATGGAATGAGGGAAATTACATCTGAAATAGCAAATGTAGGGGTTTTGAGTCACCACCCAGAAGCATCTTTTTATAGATGAAAACTGCAATAGTTTTGACAAGCAAAGTGTAGTTGGGTGTTCTTTGTATAATTTGACTTATCTGGGTTTTCTTTTTATAGATCCCTTTCCTGCCCACAATGGCAATTTCCTGTTTACTGCCTTTTCCAAGTACCACATTAATTTGTTTTCATTTGTAATTAAGACATTAAAAATTACAGCAGTGTTCAGTCATAAAAGCTGAATACTGTTACATGCTTTACTAGTAGAATTGTTTTGTTCTTACAGACAATGGAGGAGAAGAGAGAGAGAAAGTAAAAATACGTATTTGTTGCATCACAGCAAGTATGTTCTCTAGAATGAAAATAACCATGAATTTCTCAATTCTGACTTTTCTATTAGAGGTCAATTCTATTTACAAGGGAATGGGAATTGTTATTTGTGACTCTTTATTGCTAACAAGTTTAATGTGTTCTGCAAATATTACTGTGAGGTATGACATGCAATTTATTTTTGTGAACATTAGCACAAATAAAACTTGATGGAATGATATGTTGGCAATGGGAAGTGAGCAAGCCCAACTATACTTAAGATTAAACCATATTTATTTTAAATTGAGTTACTACTCTAGAGAAAAAGCATTGTATAACATTACAGCTCCAAAAAGAAACATCTCACTACACTACCCCAAAAAAAAAAAAAAAAAAAAAAAAAGAAAGAAAGAAAAAGTCTTCCAAATTCAACAATAATTAACTAACTCTAATGTGGAATATTTTCAATATTTAAATGCTCTTTTATATCTCAAAATTCATTCAGAGAAAATAAAATAGAAGGGAGGGCAATGAGACTGTACCTGCACTGCTTTGCTAAGCTCAGTATATTGTGTCCTAATACTACTGGTTATGTAAATGAAATATTTGTATCATCATTTGTAAAAACATTTGATTCACTAATTGTACAAATTTAATAACTGGGTTTTTGAAAAGCTATAGTGTGCACAAGGTCTTCCAGTCTTAGTACAATTCAGTTTTGTTTGGCTTCAGTTTTCATACACTGGTTCTTGTTAAACTCTTACATTATTAGTTTTAAAATCCTCTGATGGATTAGAAAATCCATTAGTACAGTCCCCAGGAAGAGGATCAGTCATCCCTCAGTATCTTCTGCTTACTTAAATGAATTGAACAGCCTCAATATTTAAGGCAGTTTTACCAGATCTAAAAGAAATTCTATCTATCAGATCCTCCTCAAATTTTCAGCTGTTCCCTTAGGTATTCTCACATCCAAGATTCATCTGTTTCTGTTGCATCATTCTGGGAGTGTATGGGTAGTTGAATGTCCCTTACAAGCCAGAGATCCATGTCAAGGTCACCTCTTACTTAAATGAAATATATTTGGGAGGTAATTGTACAACTGTGCAGGTGTATTAAAGTACATTTGGTTTGTGATCTCAGTGGCTGAGAATGAGTGCATCTGTGTCTACAGTTCCTATCAGTCTTTGTGCCATCCACCAGTTCCCTGATGGGTCATTTCCATTTATCTCCAGATCACTGATTAAAACGTGGCTTTGTACCAATGTCTATGAAAGTCCAATGAAATCACTCCCATCCAGGATAATTTCTCATTGGCAACAGATTTTTGACATCTGTTCAGTACATCAGAATGTCATAAGTCACAAAGTCAGACCCCTTGCAATAAATCATAATGTAGTGTTTCTATCCAATTACATTCATCAACCAAATCTGCCATGACGTCTGAGATTTAAATCAAGTTTGTTGACAAGAGTTTCTCTTTAGAAAGTCATGCTGTCTGAAATTTATTACTTTCTTGTCCTTTGAGTCTTTATTAATTTAATTTCATTGGCACTTTCTTATTTTTGTCAGGAATAGGTGTCAGCCTAACCAGTGCTTGGGACATCCTTCTTGACATTTTTAATAGGGAAAAGACACTATATACTGCAACAACAGCTGGCCCTTCATCACTGCTGTTATTTCCTTTTACCAGTCCAAGATTAACTAGAAAGAGCACCAACAGACTTTAGATCTCCTTATCTAGGACTTCTGAGCATGTCTTATAGAAGCTGCCTGTTTAGAAATATTAATGCCCAGCACAAATTTATGCAGTCCTTACAAGTTAGTAAAAGACTGGAAAATCTGTGTGTGAAATAAAATGCCTTATGATACTTTTGTCCAAATACAGAGCTAAAATATTTGTGGTGCACTATTGATAATGCTGACTAGATCTAAAGATCAGACTACTAAACTGAGGTTTCTCTAACATTGGCTGTACTCATCTCGGTTATTCTTATCTTTTAAATTTTTCATATCTCTAGAAACCGTATATATTTTTTAGCTCAATCTCTAATTTCTTTTATTGATTTTCTGTTCTTGACAAATTCTAATTGATATTAACAATAACCTATTTTTTCTTCATCCTATTTGTCCCATACTACTCTAGCTCTGTTTAATGTCTGCTTTAGATAAACTGTAAGCCAAAGCTGCCTTTATCCTACTACGGTCAATAAAGAATTATGTTTCTTGAATAATGGATCATTACTATCTATTAATCCATTTTTAATAGTTCATTCTACATTTCAGGAACAGTTTATGTAATATTTATATTTATAGTTAAAAACATGTAACACCTGTACTCCAAATTTAGCAATCATATTCTGTGAAAATATTTCTTCTTCATTGTGCTCCAGTGAACACATGATACATTCTGTACCATTTAATATTTATGTAAGCAGTCATGCTTGCAAAACCTCCAGAATAAAGTGCTTTAGAAGGCAGGAACAAGCCTGATGGGTTTGGCCTATGGATTTCAATATTGTAATCACTTTGTGACTGCCTGCTGACATTTTGAAAATATTCAATAAATATTCAATAAACTGGTATCTTCCTCATTCAGCCTTTTTGTAACTTCCATGAAGAATGTATGACCACCTATTGTCTGAACAACAGGCTGAGAAATTTAGTTAATACATTTTTCCCAGTTAAGGAAAATATGTGGAATTTATTAAGAATGCTGAGAAGTTAAAGTTGCCTATTATAGCTGGTGAGATACAGTTTAATCTATATCATCTCTCTATATTAATCTATCTCTCTCTATATAATTTATAAAGAATGTATCTGTATCTTCACTGGACATTGTCAGGGTTTGAGATAGACCTGGATCTGGATTGTGAACTGAGAGTACCGTAACACCGAGTTTGGGCTTCCTGAGATTAGACAGAGCACACACATAGGTGGGTACCTCCAGAAATGAGTTTAAAGCTAATGCTTAGCATAGGGAAATGTGGTTGCCATTACTCCTCTGTGCTAAACCCTATCCTCTGGTGAAGAGAAAAAGTGCAGCTGCATATTTCCTATTTGATATAGTATTTCTTACATGGGAAGAAAATATGAATTCTGGTAAAAGGCTTCTATTAATTCTATTCCGGTTGACAATAGGGCTGGATATTGAAGCATTTCCCTATTTTTGCAGATGGCTGGTGGTCTTCAGTAGAATTTTTGCCTCATTGATCCTCTTTCCAGCTGTCTGTGACCACAGAGAAATCAATGAGACTGGATTGCAACTCACCAAATCCTTGCAGGTCCTTGGTGACTAAGTGCCATTTTTCAAAGCTCTCCTTGAACAGACTACAAAGAACTACACAATAATGTAAGTGTAGCTTCTGAAGCTTTTTGAACTCAGTCTGGATGAAGTACAGGGATCAGAAAGGAGCAGTCAGCGCTGGCAGAAGGGTGAAGTGGATGGAATTTGCCCACTCTGTCATTTCAGAGCCTCAGAAACTTGTAAAAACAATCAGTGCTCAAAAAAAATCAGCCATTGAGAGTTAGAGCTCACAAGCGCTTATGCATACCTAACAGGACTCATCTACCAAGAAATGAGAAACTTTTTCTTGATTTTATAAGGCATTTTGATGTGCAGGGTTTATAGTCATGCTCATCCATGACCAAAAGCCATCTACCTCAGAATCAATGCAGCTTCAGAACAATTTTGCTTGCATTTTGCTGCTCGAGGTATCATATACAGCGAGAGATAATTCATGATAGCATATTACAACAAAGTGTCATAAATGTTGGTCTGCTATGGGACAGCATGCTATGAAATTAACTGTTAATTATGAAAAGAAAAAATGCTTGCCATGGTTCTACCACAGTCCCATGCATGAGGGAAGGTACTGAGAATGGCATTGTGTTGCTGAACTTCATTAACCTATCCCATTCATTAATCCAGACTGAAGCAAGCAAGTGGCTGGTGCTTTCTACAATCCAGGCTAATTTTTACACTGAGCAATTGATGCAGCTCTCCAGCACTGCTGCTTTAGAGACAGAATGTGACCCAGCAAGTCAGATTTCCTACTCCCATTGTTATGCAAGGCCCACACAGCAAGCACAGAGAATCGAGCAGGGCAGGTTATTTCTCTTTTAATCAATTAGAATGGCACCTAGGACAGACAATAATCTTCCTGCACACTGTGTTTAAAGGAAATTAAAGCTTTCTGAAGGATGAAAAACATATACACTTACCATCTGAATTTCAAAGATTATAATTATTCACAGTTATATGCAAGTGAGATAAAAAGGAATCTTCCTTTAGTTTTAACAAGATTTAAAGGTGAAAACAAACTGAAATGCTTGGAACTGTAAAACATGACTGAGATCAATAACAATTTGACTGATAGCAAACAGGTTGAAACAAAATAAGGAAGATCAAAAGAAGACTTTGTTTGTTGTTTCAGTTTTCAATCAATTCAAACTACATGGAAGGTCCCCAAAATAAGTTTCACAAGCTAACTACTTTCACATGTGGAATCTGAGTTTAAAAATTCTCAATTTTGAGCTCTGTTTGGATGAGATCCTGTCTCAAATTAAACCAAAACCACACGCTTTTGTCACGTTTTGAGAGAAAACAACAAGTGCCCTTAAAGGTTCTGACTTGTGCATGTTGGGAACAAACAATCTTACACAGCTACTGTCCCCACACTAATGCAATTAGGCTTTTGTGAGCTATCCATTTGTTCTCTAGGAAGAAAACAAAATTTTAAAAGTATAGGACAGATTAATACTTGAACTTGCAGGTACTTGAACTATTGGATTTTGCCTATGATGCTATTTAAATTTAGTATCTTATTAATTCTCTGAGAGATTATGTGACAGCTAGAAAGAAAGTCTGTGATGCATCAGAAGCATTGGCACAGCATGAAAAGAGTTGACAGCACTGATGTCCTTGGCAGTAGGAGAATCCTAAATTTACAGACACCTTTCAAAGTCTGGTTCAGTTTGATGCCCTCAACCAAGAAAAGATGTTCTCAAAATTGCAATCTCATTTAATTAAATTCACAGTTTTCAGAGTACACTGCCATGCTAGAATTTTCTTAAGACATTTGAAGACTTGTCAAATGTATTATCTTAGCCTTGTTGCACTGTCCTATATATCAATGACCATCCTAAAGCTGATACTATAAGAAAGCTTCTGCTTACATATGTAATCACAAAGAATATGCCATTTTTTTCTTCAAAATGTCCCTTAAAGGTGATCAGTATTGCTGCAGAGACATAGGGTGTTGGAAATAACTTTGGGAGGAGACAATATACTACAAAATTGACATATATATATTTTTAGGCATCACTAAAGTAATGAAAATGTCCTAAACATGAGTTGAAGCCAAGGATGTATTTCAGTTATTCTCAAAACTGTTTTTTTCTCAGTTTTCTCTTCAGTCTAGTTTTTGTTTTCTTTCCTAATAAAAGGTACAGATATGTTGGTTTTGCAGTTTTCTCAGTTTCCAGAGACACTTAAAAATATTTTTTTTGCAAAATAACAGAGCACTAGTTTGATATCTCTCCCTCTGTTTTGGCCTTCATTAGTTGCAAGGTAAAATTATCCTTTTCCTTTAGCATAGTCCAGAATTGTGTGTGGGTAGGTAAGAATGAATTAAACACTGGTTTAATATTGTTTATCTTAGCTGTAACAGGGTTTAATAAAGGCCTCTTTGTGGTTTAAAGTGATTTATTTGTATGCCTTACAGAGAGGACTATTCTTTGAGAGTTGCTCCTAATGAGGATGAAGAGAAGGAGAAAAAGTTGAAATGGGCTCAGTGAAGCTGCTTAACACACTAGGATTTAGAAGTCATCCAACATTTATAAGAACAATCTTATCCATTCAAATGTTCTTTTATTTTTGTGCTATGTACATGGTGTTATGTACATGCTCCCACAGGTCCCACAGGTGTTATGTACATGCTCCCACATGGTCAAGCTACTTGATCTTTGTTTCTTAATTGTAGCTAAAATGGGATGAGCACTAAAGAATTCTAGCATAAACACGAACCTGAGCTATTTATTTACCTTTTCTAGCAAAATGAATCTACATCTGCAAGCTGTTTGTTCATTTTTTTTCTAGCAAAATGGATCCACATCTGCCACTTCTTCCACAGGAATGTCAATTTGCAGGCTGACAGATTTGCTGATGATACCATTCTGCTATAAGGGAAAGGATAACAAAAGAGATGTCCTGCCCAAACATGTAAAAGTTTATCACCCCTATGTGTCATTTTGCAGGTTTGTATACATTGGACTTCAGTGATTTTCATTTGGCAGACATACAGTAATCTTTGAATTTTTCAGGCTACAAATATAGCTGCAATGTTTATATAAAATTTACCTACCTAAACTATTGATTAACTAAAGTCTCAAAAGTTCTTGAAGAATTTTTGAGATGTTTTCTCTGTTCAGCACTTCTAGGTGAAGGTGACAAACAAATTAACTCTCAATTGAGTTTGGGATTTTTGATTTCCAGTTTCATAGAGGCTTGACAGGTCCCAACATGTAGAAAAACTAATCCATCATTCTAAAGGGTTACTGCTGGAAGCTCCCAATTCCTCTGTTTCAAATCCAATGTCTTGACATGGGCTAAAACCATGAGTAATGCCTTGCAATCAGTCTTGCATGGTTGAATCAGGCAGCACTTCCTAAGTGTCCTGAACTTTGGTCCCAGCACGATAGAGAATGGACTTCTCCTTCTCTCTCCTTTTAAATCAAATATATTATAAGCAACTAAGACTTTCTCAAAGCAATCTATTGTTTTCTTCCCAAATAGTGCACTAAGTTCTCAGCATCTGACAAGTCAAGAATGCCAAAAACATAAAAGCCTGACACTTTCCCCAGCATATCTAAGAAAAGCAGACAGAAGATATAGCTGGAGGGTTTGAGTGGAGTAGACATACCCTGTGTGACTCTGTCTGACTTTAATATTGAACAGATGGGGCTCTATATCACTAGCCGTTTCTATTGCTCAGCATTGATTCTGAAAGTATATGCTTCTTACTGTAGGCTTGAAGGTTTAATTTGCTGTAGTTTTTTGAGTGTGTTGACCTATAACTCCATTAAATTGTTTACAGGTATTTTTCCATAGGTCTGAAGGGCTGTCTTCTAATTTCCAAGAGTTATTTTTCTATCCACAAGCTCAGCATGCACTATAATAATTAGTTTTACTGGAAAAAACAACAATAACAATAATAATAATAATAAAAATCTCTGAAGATGCACTGGAACACTCCCCTCTTTTTCTAAGATGAAAAAAACACCATGAAATTACTGCTCATGCTATATTCAGTCATCAAAGCCTCCTACCACAAACAGAGTGCTTAAAAGGTGACAAACAGAAAAGGAGCCATGGGTCTGGCATTTCCACTACATAATTGAAAAGAGATCTCTTACAAAATTTAAGGCTCTTGCTTCCTCAAAACCTGTTTTAAGACAGCCAGTCTTGCAGAGCTAAAGGAGGCATCAGGTTTTCCATACAAGTGTTTTCCATGTCCCCAAAGATTAGTGATAGAGTAGTGCTCCTCATGCCTGACACTGCATATTATGACATGCAAAAGGGTACTCCTGCTAATATTGACCTGCAATCTGATAACAAACATGTAAAAATGTGATCTATCTATGATCCACATGGCCACATGTCTGTGGACATCTGGGGTCTCAGATTTTTGCAACAGTTATATATTTTGCCTTGAAAAATGTCAGAATATTTCCATTCAGAAATATTTGTTGTATTGGCACTGACATATATCTAATTATTCCATCATGGAAATATAAAAACAATGTTTCACTCCAAACTGTGTGAAAGCAACAATAAAGTTGGACTATTCCAAAAGGTTAAAAAATAAATAAATAAATTATACAATGATTCTCCCAAGGCACAATGCTGAAAAAAATATGACTTCATCTTAGTCATATTGCTCCAAACATTCTTTTAACATACAGATCCCTTTTTAATGTTTGATACCTTATCCCAGAGATAATTATTTAGCTATTCCGATTGGTTTTCTGATGGACTTAAAGCAACATCCTACTATAAGAAAAATAAATACAAGAATATTTTTCTTTGGGTGTTTTATCAGGCCCATTTTCATGCTAGTGAGACCCTTAAAAAACCCCATACTAGTCTATTAGTGCTAAAATGATTTTCTTCCTTGATCTTCACCAATTGTATGCAGAAAAACTTAGAAGCCATTGTTAAGTCCCCAGCAGGGTAATGAACTGAGCTCCTTATTTCTTCCCACCAGAATCAACCTTCCTGACTCCACTCTTTTTCTGAGGTACAGTGGGTGACAAAAGGATATTAGCATTTTTGTAATCCTCTTTCTCAAAGGCATAATACGTGTTCTCATCCACCAAAGAACTTTTCTCCTAATAGGCCGATGGAAATGATTTCAGTAGAACTCTTGTATGTTAATAGACCAACTCATGAAGTCACTCTCTGTGTTTTCTTACTAAAAATTGAATGGGTATGTGAACACTGCAAGTGCTACTAACAGGAGTTGCAGCTTACCCTAAAGATACCACCTTGTTAATTTAAAAACTGTGTGACTTACAGTTTCAAAACCAGATCTATAAATTCATAGATATGCTGAGCTGAAACCTGTAAAGAGGAGTAAGAATTTCCTAAGCTACAAAGCATCTTCTGCAGCTCCCTTTTTAGGGTTTCCTTAGTGGGAAAGTCTGCATTCCTATAGTCATGGAAATAGGCTTGTGAGGTCAGTGACTGTCATTGCTGACAGATTAATTTCTACCATATCATAGGATGCTTAAAAAGGCCTTTCAAGCTTAAATTGACCCAATTAAATAGACTTTATATGCAAATATATATATATACAAATATATACATATATACATAACTTATTTAAAAGCATCATATTTGAGTAACATATCTATTTAATTTAGATTATATTCTTTAATGTAACCTCTTTGGGGCACTGCAAGATCAACCTAAAACACCCTGAGTGTTTTCTGAGTTGTTTAAAATACCTAAGTAGAAAACTGTTTTCTTTGTCTCTTTATCACAATAACATCTTAAAATAATTATGACATCTCTATATATCTTAGCAAAAGAAGTACTTGGCAGGGGTAGCAGGGACTCATTTGTTATTTCCAGCTAATGCTTCCTCCTGATACAATTCCACCATTTTGATAGGAACAATAGTACTCTATCTAGAATAACTTGCCCATTGCATTACAGCCAAGAAATTAAACTTTCTCTCTGCTATATCTAAACAGATGGGATATAGCTTGTCTAGGTATTACACACAGAAATAAAACACTTAGTATTGTACAACAGCCTATTACAGAGATAAAATGGGGAAATCCTGATAAAGATATAGAAAGGGAAAAGGAACATTACTTCATTGTGAGAGTTTTGTGGATAACAAGCAATAAAGCAACATTTATTTTACGTGCTATAATTACTGGACAGTGCAGACTGCAGTTTTATATTTTTTAGGTCTGTGTCATCTCTAACTGTCCTTTGTGGGATTTTTGTTCTTGGTTTTTTTTTTTTTTTTTTTTTTTTTTCCTCTCTGCAAGCTCCTTTCTTGAGATTCTATTATAACCAAGTTTGGTTTCCGATGTTTGGCCTCTGCTTTTCTTTAGATACCTCTACTGTGCTCAGTGCAAGTAGCATTTTTACAGAGGTAACTCTTAAAATGGTTACCCAGTGCAATTATACATCTAAGCCACACTTCAAACTATCCGCACATATTTAAAAATACTATGACTTGGAAAGGCACCCCTTGAGAAACTGTAAAAAAAATGAGGAGCAAAGAGGGCTGGGTAGAAGAACAAAGTTCTGGGAGATCAGTTAAGTGTGAAGACATGGAAAAAGACAGAGCTCAAGGTTAACTTCCCACTATATGAATGGCATTGGTGGTGAATGACAGGTTTTTTTTTTTAATTGCTTGTTTTTAGAGGACAGCACAGTGGGAATGTCTAGGAAAATGTAATGTTTGATGAATTTTTCACAACTGCAATGCTTTAGACTCATTCAAAATTACAATTTAGAAATGCCTTTAAAAATTTGAATTTTGAAGTATTATTTCAAAGATTTAGTAAGCAGGTAGGAATATGTACACTTTCCTCTTTTGTTTCTCTTGACCAACTTGTGAGATAGATTGAATGAAACAGATTTATAAGTTCCAGTCTGAAAATAAATTTGCTACTGCAGAAAAAAACCCAAATGTCTGGGATACCTTGAGAGTTTAGGCTTCAGGTGAACACAAACTGGACAATCAGGTGAAAATAAATCACATACATAGAGCTATGAATCTTTAACCTGGGGAGAATGTGCCCCAGGATTGGAAGGAGTGTGGGGTTCAGATAGGAAACGTGCCCTATTTCACACTGTGGCAACACTGGCCACTGGTGAGGATCTGCATAATCCTGAGCTCACAGCTGAAGACTCCACAGTCATGGACAATGATGACAACCTCTGGCACTCTTACCTGAATGAATAACAGCACCAACAGCTTTTTATCCTAGATTGCTCATCTAACAGGAGAAAGGGGAGGTGACAGCATAGGGACAAAACCTGTGAAACTCACTGTATTGGACACATGAGAAAAAATTGCTGATAACACCAATATTTTCATCAGAATATCCTGGTAATATAGCAAAGCATGAAAACGCACATATCTTTCCTAACATAAATCACTGGCTACTTCTTATTCTTTATTCCTACTTGCTGCTCATTTCAAATGTGTGGTGCTAGTTGATTGTAATATATGTGCAGCATTGCAATCTGAATCTCACCACACCATGTTTTTTCACTTTTAGTCATCCTGCATGTAATCCACTAAGCCAGCTTTCTCTACTCATACCTCAATTGAAATTTGAAAACCCATTTTGTATCTATTAATACAACCAGGTGTGTTTTTAATAAACTTTTGTCATATATTTAAGGCAATAAGAATACCGTGGATAGGAAGACTGAAATTTTTTCTTTCCAGGCCAGACTATACCCTGAACTCATCTTACTGATACTTGGGCAGCAAGGTTTATAACCAGACTATACTTTTTGCACTAATGACTCACCACAGCAATGAATGCTCTGTAAACATTCAGAAGTTATCTAAGACTTATGGTATTAATTTCTTGATATGTCTTTTTCACAGATCCAGAGCTGATTTCCAGTAAGGTTTTAATATCAGGTAATCCTTTCATAATTCATGGCATAAATAGGTAGCATTTAAAATAGGTAAGATTAATGCATTTGAAAATAATTTTGCTGATACCTCATACATTTATTTAAAGAATGTAATTTGTAAAGATTATAAGAAAAGAACCCTCTTAACAAACTTCATGGCCCTTACAAACATTTTAAGCTCTGATTTGATAGATAAAATGAGGTATAGGGTACCTAAGGCTAAATATTTAAACCTGGGCTCCTGACACTGAATACCTGTTTCCACATTTAAATTTCAGGGCTATGTGAATTCATATTTCCCAAAAGAAGATGTTTTTGAAATTAAATAACTCTTGGGAATCCTAAATATTTTATTTTTGTTTCCATTTCTCTGGGAGATTTTTTTTGCTATTCCACAGTTCCCAGTGGTACTGTTTAACCACACAGGCTGGGGAGAAGCCATCTAATGGGAAAAATGCATCTGTAAGCCAAAGCGACAAACACCACCAAGAACCTATTGACAAATACCTACTTATTACTATAGTGAATAATACACTACCATTTTATTGTGCCACAATTTGGTTTTTGGTAACTGTTTCAGACAGTCAAGTGAAAATATGTCCCTTAGCTACTTGTCAATTTTATTTGTTAACTGTAGTAGTAGCAGATGACATAAACCTTAAATCAGTGCCTTTGTCTTGAAAACTAAACCCGATTAACTCTTAACAATTTTCCTCTTATGGCAAAAAAATTTCAAGATTTAAAAGCATTAAAGAAGCATGGAAGAAAAGAACTAATATGAACTCTTGATTCTTAACTAATTAATGATTCAGTTAACTACATTAATAGTCTGAAACTATCAGTGGCTTAGATAATGTAATGGTATTCATGCATTCTGAAGGAATACAATGGGTATGCAGTTTTCTTATTTTTCTGGTGTCACTATCAAAATGGACAAAAAATGTATAGCTATATTCACTCTACCCCCAGGCAGCTCTAACTGTGGTATGAAAAAGAAATCAGGTATGGTAATAAGTATCAAACAAATGGTACCATAAAAGCCTATCCATTTATATTAAAATCCTTTCTGTGATCTGAAAGAAAGTAATGAAAACCCCAGCAAATACCGTTTACAAGCTTACGTGAGGCTTGAGACTATTTGTCACATAAGCTCAGACCCATCTATCATTAGAGGTCAGCAGTGAAAAATAAAACAGATTCCCAGAAGCCCCAGAGAAAAATGTTCTTGAAACAGCAAGGTCATGCAGCAATGTGTACTTGAGAAACACAAAGGCCTACCACATCAAGCAATGGCAATGTGTGTGCCACTGAAACCTGAGAGATGGTGGTGGTTGGCCTCAGTGAGGAGTGCTGAACTTCCTCTGTCTAGATACACACTGACAGCTTTTCCTTTGGCCACTCATGCTAAATCTAATTCCTTTCCTAGTTTGGCTGGTTCAGTTTTATCCTCACAGGAGGTAGCACAATTCCAGTGGCTAAACAATTTCCCCAGCAACACAAAAAAAGCATGCATTATGAAACACCCCCCCAAAAAATCATGAAATGACAACACCTGCTAATTATGAAGAGTCCAGCAAAAGGTCTTTGTACCACTTAAAAAGTCCTTATGTCTTCATACTAGACCTCCTAATATGACCTCCTCAGAAGTGAGTTACATGGAATGTTTTAGCAAAAGCACAAGACAACAGCGGTGTAATTCACAGAAATTCTGAAATATATTTCTTTTTGTTAGTAATAGTTCAGCATGACTAAGGTTAATGGTGGTTTTATGTCTGTGTATTAATCAAAGGCCTGATTCAGGCTCCTTCACTGAGAACTGCTGAGCTGCTGCACAGGCAGGGCCATGGCCTTGGTCACTGCCTTGGTTAGGGTTCCGTTCCTTGGTGATAGCCTCTGCAATGTGAAATCACTTCACTGAGGGACTGAGGCTCCTGGTTTACTGTTCAGCTCTGTAAAAATGTGCAGAGAATTTGTGGAAGGTACTAACTCAGTTACCTTTTTATTAAATACTTGACATGCAAAAAAAGCCTACAGATTTGAGAAGAAATTCTTTTACTTGCATCCCCTTCCTTTAAAGCTGAATGATTCACTTGTGATGAAATTGCAAGGACTTCCTCTGCCTCAATAGGGTCCAAAAACACATTCTCTCTATTTCCACTGAAGAAAATGATTAGAGGCATAGAACTGTCTGTGCTTTTATAGCCTTTCACTTTTCTGTGGCATAGACTCCTGATCCACTTTGACAGGTTAATACACATCACTTATAGGCAACGTCACCCCTGCTAAGCTAACTGTCTTGCACACAAGCCAACCTATTGCCCTGAATCAATTCTTTTCAGGGACAGAAGACCTGAAATTGAAGACTCATTCTTGTCAATCCTGTGCCCATGCTTCCTGAGGCTCTTATCCCACACAATTAAAACAGGGGAAAAAAACCCCCAAGAAAGTAAAAATGCTCTCAGGTTCACATGAAAGAAATAATTCTCAACATCAGTCAGAGCTCAGAAACTGATTGTAAAGAGATTATACAAGTCATCACCCTTGCTATGAGCCATGAATTTCTTTTGGGTTTTCTGTTCTTGTTTTTTGAATGGGTAAATTCCAAAATAATGGTCTCCTAAACATTTTTTGGTGAGATTTCAGCCACGATCAGCCTCTTAATGATAATTTGCTATTCCATATTGCAATCAAATAATCCTTTTCCCTTTTCTTCTGTGTTACTGGTACTTGATTTACAGCTACTTATTACTATCACTTTTCTATGTCAAACTGCCTTATTTTGGTGATTCCTAACTAAGAGGGGTCAGGCAGTTGGAGTCTCTTAGATAACCATCAATAATGTAAAATAAAGTATGTGATAGACATAAGTGAAACTAGATCTAAATATATTGACGTATGCATTAAGTGCTTAGCATTAGCATGGCAGTACACAAAGCAGGACACAGTTATATTACCATAAGTAGCAAAGAAGATTAATGTGTTTTATCTCTTTATGTCATCATGCAGAAAATCACATCTTAATCCTGCTTTCTACATGGGGTAAGAATATACTGTCAATTACTAGTGCTTCTATTCTATTTCTTGCATATTTGCTGGATTGCTATCAGCAGTAATACTGCAATGCTTATTTAAGGTTTGCTCCCATAGAAAAACTGTTGATTCAACCTTCTCTCATTACAATAAATGCATTGTGCTTTCCCCTCACTTTCACCATCATACAACTCCTTTCTCTTCCCCTGTTAATCCTAGGCATAATCAGATGTTGTCCTCTTCCAAACCTTCATTAAAACTTTATCCTGATCTTCTTCCTGACTGCCGCCATACTAATTCTTCTCCCTCTTTCCATTTTCATTCCTTTTCACATGTTTGGGCTTTAGATTTTGCTCACTCTTCTCTAACCTACAGTAATTTCTTTGTTTCCATAACTCTGTCCTCTACATGCTCTCTGGAAAAGTTACTCCTTCAACTTAAGTGACTTCTTGACCCTTTCCTACTGTTTTTGGGTGTAACAGTTCTAAGGATTCTGTTCCTTATTTCCTTCTCTTTGTATAATATCTTTTGGGGTATTCAATCTGTAGATGCATATTTAACTTGACAATAGGCCTCCTTCTCTACTACATACTTCCCTTTTCTATCCACACTAATTTTTTTGTGCATCTCCAGTCTCCTCATAGATTTAGCCAGGTTATAAAGATAAACATGTTTAAATTGGAACTCTTTATTTTTCTCCCTACTGTATCTTTTGCCTTCCATGGGAAAGAGAACTATATTTACATGTGTAACTTGATGGTCACTGTTTATTTTTACTTCTTTCATTTCTTTGTGATGCTTTGAAGTGTTTTTCCTATTCATACATGCATCTGGAAACATTTGATGAGAGCTGTGCTGGCTTGTGTTTTGGTTAACAAAACATCCCCTTTTCTTGCTTGCATTCTGACTGCTATTGCAGAGATTATCTACCTAACCAGTAACTTTAGTTATGTCCCTCTCCCTCTGCATCCTCCTTCATCTTTTTTTTTTCTATACATATTTAAGCAAAAGTTATCCAGCATATTTTCAAGACCTTTCACAGACTATTGTTTCTTTACATACCATCTGTCATTCACCAACAAAAAATATTGATTCCCATCCTTATCAGTCCACTGTGATAATGTCAGCCTCAAAGATCTTACTGTATTATGCTTTCTACCTCAGTGCACTTCCAGCTCAGAAAAGCTCTCCATAAATAGCTGTAAAGAATTTCTTCCTCCAGTTTCACATCCTCCACAGTGAAGCATCTGCTTACTTTAATGTCTAACTACAAAAATACTTGAGAACAATTAGGGCACTCATCTACTGAGATTCCTGTTAGCAGTCCTGTCATATAACTTTCCAAATACCTTCACTTCTCTGTCTCTATCTGTTGTGTTGTGTCTTGTCTTTTTATTGTTGTTACTTTTTTTTTAATATGTTTCATAGTGGGATTTGTTCCTTGGCAATTCATAATAAAGTGCACAGCAAAAGAAAAAAAAAAAAACCCTGCATGCCTGAATAGGTATGAGCTGGTAACAACACCATATTTAAGGTTTGAGGGAGAACAAAATTAGATTAATGAAGTTAAGAGTTTCAAACTCAGTATTACACTTGGGTTTTCCTTAATTCTACCTAATGTTTAAAACTCCTTTCAAAACAGTTTAAAACTGCAACCACTCCAAAAAGATGGATTTGATATGAAATGCACAGAAATAAAATTTTATGTTAAGATACAGACTGCATTCAACAAATTTAGTTTTAAGAGAGACAGACAGGTTATGGGGTCAAAAAGCAACCTAAAAGTTCTCTGTTTCTTTTCCCATCCCTTCTTGCAAAATCCTACAGAAGATACGAAGTAGTTATCAGCAACTTCCAAATAAAGATTACTCCAACACTAGCATCATGGCAATTGCCTATCACTATCCTTAGTAAGCCTATAGGAGACATTGTTTAAAATCTATAGCTGTATTCTTTGAAAAATCAAAAACTTTCAAAACCATCTTGACACACATTGGTTCTTTGCCCTGAATGACCAGGCTGAGATGTCCAAGATACTTTCCAACCAGACAACAGAACAAAAAGCACACAGATCTATAATTAGGTATAAATCCTTTGGCTGAATGAAAGGCTATTATTGAGCCTGAAAATGGAGTTTGGAAATCCAGAGTGCTGTGTGTGCAATGCTACAAATTATAACCAAGAACATTAGGGAGTCTATTATACAGAGGCAACCACACGCCCACACAATAAAAGCAGTGTGCTCGTGTTGTCTTCCCTTTGTAAAGCTTTTTGGAAAAAATGATAATAACAAAAACATATAGAGCACTTTTGAGTCAGGAATTCAAAGGCTGAAAAATCATCATCTGACACAGGGAGAACTATCATATGGAAAATTACTACCTTTAGTATTACCTTGAATGCTTGAAATGCTTTATAGAAAAATGAGAAACATTTTTTTCTTATTACTGAGCTTTCAAAAAAAATTTTGTATGTGCAGTACCATCCTACTAGAAAGAGATGCACTTAGCTCTACGGTGTGCCAAGCACTCAGATGCTCAGATACAAACCAGTATTGCCTTTCACAAAGGTCCTGGGAGTCTAGCTTACTGTTGGCAACCTCTGATATAGTCTTCAGAATTTAGAAATGGCCTTCCACTTTTATCGTCTTTGTGAAAAAGGAAGCCTGAAATTTTAATTAGTAGAGTAAAAAGAAATGTAAAACAACCTTTCCACACTAACCCTCCAGTCAGCAAGACATTATCTAGCTGTACTTCCTACAGTCTTTGTGATCCTGTCATGTTCCCAGGGTGATATAACTTAAGCACCACAAAACAGCAGCCTGCCTATTCACACCCACAGCATCTTCTTAAACATATGTCAGTTGCCCTAGCACTTCACAAAGTCTAAATCAGAAGAAATTATTCATTTTATTCTCCTCTATTTGACTTACATCACGCTGACTAGACTTAGTGACAGGACACACAAGGAACAGGATATGGCCCCACAGTGTCACTGGGGACGTTGCCCCTTTTAGATTTAAGTCCCAGTTTTTCACTAGAAAAACAAAATTGTCTCTACAAAACATTGTGACAAGGCCATGCTGTCATTTCAGTAGTGGGCCACATGCTTTGAAGTTTTTTGAGGCGCTCCCTACAAGTCACTTTTGAACCATGAAGATTGAACAAGCATCAGATAAGGAACAGGGGAAAAAACCAGATTTATTTCAATTCAAAAATTTGTTTTAGTGGCAGAGAAAGGTCTATGTGAGTTTTCACTTTCTTTGTTTCTGGTCCATAACCTTTAGAAAATTATTTCTAGTTCAGCTTTTCCTTTTAGATCTAAGGCAGCAACTACAGGACAGGTAGGATAAGGATCTCTCTCCATTAAGAGATCCAGATTACGCTTTAACTGACAATTGACAGATGAAATTATAAAATGAGGATCTTAGACTACTTACTTAAGTATTCTCTTTCAGCTATAATCACAAGTTAGCAAAACAAAAAAAAAAAGCATAAAAGAGTATGAGATCAATATCCATACTAGAGCTGGATGTTTGGATGCACAAACTATTACTGGCTTTAGGTTAATCAAATTCATGTATCATGTTTTCCTTGTAGTGGCAATGTGCCACTTCTGAATGAGGGAAAAGAAGCTGGTAGGAGCGACAGAATGTTTGGGACACTGCAGCAGGAGGTACCATCTTTACTATAACACACTCCCTCATCCCTTTATGATACCTTGAGGGATCAGAGGCACAAGGCTGTGAGATTTTACTGCAGAAACCAAGGCCCCTTGTGCGTTTTTTTTTTTTTTTTGTTTGGTTTTTTTTTTTTTTTGTTTGTTTGCTTGTTTTGTTCAGGCTTTAATTTGTTTTTGTTTATTTTTTTGCTTGGTTTTTGCTTTAAATATTAAATACTTAGAATGTTTTAATATGGGGAGCGGCATGTTGCTCAGCAGGTCTGAAATCTCAGTGCTGTCCTGCATTTCTGGAGCCAGATCTTCAGCTGTTATAAACTGATATAGATGTTCTGTTTTCAGTGAAGCAAAGCCAATTTACATCAACTGGGAATTGAAGCTGCAGCTGGTAAAGCATTCTTGGATCTTGGATACATAATAAAAATTAACATTAATTCAACAGATAGTTACTGTAGATAATTAATAACTGAAACACTTACTAAATTTTCATCTGTCAAGCGGGGAAGAATCTATTTCAGTCCTATATCAAATAAGCAACCAGTTTCAAACAAAAAGTATTTCTCCTTGAATAAATTCTTCATTCATTTTTGCTAAGACTTTTGAAAAAAATGTTTGAGAATGCTCTACTAAACAAGATTTGAGAGGGTAAATTAAAGTACTAAGTGGTGCATAATTTTTAACATGATTTTCCTTCTTTTTGCTCATGCTTACCCCTCTGTGATTATACAGTTGACATTTTTCATGAAACATGCTGAGGCCAGAGTGAGCGAAGCTTTATGAAATTAAATAGACTGTGTGCTATCACTTTCTCCTTCAGTGCACAGGAAACCCCAGGTTGCATAGCAAGCAATGGTAAAAGAGCACTAAATCTGATCAGGTTCACAGGCACCTTCAGAATGGAAAGTCTGGTTTGAACTCATGAGCAAGATGCAAATATATACATTTTTTAATTCACAGAAAAGTAAAAGGAAGGACAGTCCCTGTGACTTGGCAATGTGTAAGGTACAGTGAAAAGTGCATTCTTGCTGAATGGATCAAATCATCAGCAAGACTGAACATCTCCCACAATGAATTATATATATATATGAACCAAATGAAGAGATACACAGTTTTGCTTTATGGATGCTGCAGCTTCACATTCACAGGATACAGTGTTCTTTTAAGACTAAGCGATTATTTATTAATTTTGCATTTCCAATGGTAGAGTAGAATTTTTTATCTGATTTTGCATGCACTGCATGGATAGTATGGCATATGCTTTCCTATTAGGGAATGGTTAATGGCTTTCTGAATTAGTCTGAAGGCCTAAGGCAAGGAGTGGATGGGTAGCACCTTTGACCAGTCATTAAAGTATCTTTTGCTGCAAAGAAAACCCTCTAAGCCAAAATGTTTCTTGGGTTTCACATTAGCAGGCTTATGTGACCCCTATACCAAAGTTTTTATGCAATAAGTAGCTTTTGAATAGCTGTTAAAATTGGAGAAGGAGAGGGAAAATCCTCTTTTCACTTTGTTGCAAGTAGGTGACATATCCTAAAATCCAGACTGTATGCTAAGGACTGCTGCAAGTATGTTTCCAGTAAAAAAAGGGGGTAGTCCTATTTTCTGTAGATAGAGGTAAACTTTATGTTTATTAAAAGAAATATTTAAAATTGCCATTTAATTCAACAGGATAAGCTCAAAATCTTTAGTTTTTTCTTATCACTTTTTACTTTTTTTCTGTTAATTCAAAGCAAACTTCTTCAGTGGTGCAATCTAACACATTTGAAAAATTCAGCAGTTGGTATGGGAGACACAATGTCCACACTATTAATGTTTCAGGAGCTTTATTTCAGACCAGCTTTAGTCTGTCTTGTGGACTGAGTGCTCATTAGCAGCAGGAATATATGATATAAGCTCCTGGACCTCATCCTTCAGTTTAATTTCTTCAGGACAAAAGGCCAGTTGATGTACCCTGAGACCACACAACGATGTGAATCAAAGTGCAGTGAGTGGGAAAAGAAATTTACTTAAAATTTACTCTTCTGAGATGAGAATACAAAGGCCAACACACGTTATGATATTCTGAGATATTATTACTTTTAAACAATATTATTTCTACTCTGAAGTTTGTAACTATTTAAAATAAGAATGTTCCCCCTGCTGCTCCTTTCCATCATTATGCATCCTGACACTGTGCAAAGTTTTAAATTGATCAAACATTTAAATAAATGAAAGAAATAAAGAAAACATATTTTGGTACTACCATGATAGTCTAAACAGTACCTTTTAAAATCTTTCTGATATGAAAAAATTAGATGAGGACATAGAAAATTATGAAAATTGTTTGTATGAAGCATCCCAAAATCTGAAAGGATAACAGTCTAATTATTATCTTTTGATTAGAGATTAAATTTGTTTATTCAAATAGTTTGTCACCTACATGAGCCAAGGGACCTACATTATTATAACTAAGTGCTGCCCAGAAGACTGCAGAGCAGGGAAGGATTAGCTGGCACTACATAAAACACCTGCAAATAAGAATGTGAACACTCGCATACATTATTTTCTCACTAATTACTACACCATAACCAATGATAAAACAGGAGATGATGCATATATTCTAATGAGATCAAATTTCATTTAGTGTCATAACTCTGCTGCCTAAAGTGTACCTAACTTCAGTGTTTAGAGATTCCAGTTAGCTAGTTCCAGGTCCATTGATTTAGGCTGGCTTTAGATAGAGATCCTTGTAGATTTAGTTAATGATAAATCTTCACTAAATCCTTATCAGTTGTGTTCAAGTTATTGTCTGCTTTGTTTCACAGTTATATGAGGCACGGGTAAATCCATTATTCTACCAAAACGAGAAAACTGCAAAGGAACCCCATACTGCTGTGCAGGTATTTTGTGAAATGGCTTGCCTAGGAACTGTGCAAGTAGGTGTCCAGTTATGGCCAATAACAGCTGCTTCATAAGAGAAAGAGACTTCCTATGACACATTTTTCTTTGGCTCTGACTTATCCTGGCAATTTCTCTTTTGGCTTCTGATCCATCTTTTAATCTCAGATTTTTTTTTCAAAGCAATCATAGATCTAACTTCCCTGATGCTAGCAGTCTTCTTCAAAGAAAAAGTGAAATCTTTCTGGCAGACACAGTTCTATCTTCTTGTATATCTGTGTAATCTGCTCACCACTCCTGTTTTTTACAGCTAGTTTCATTTATTTCCTCTCCCACTGCTTGTTAAAGCATCGGGGTCTTTGCTGGAGGCTTCAGTGAAGTCCAGGCAGCTCTGCTAACTTTCACCTTCCCAGAATCTGGCACAAGTCCTTAAATTCAGGACAAAGAGCTGGAGCTCTGGGCTGCACAGCAAAGGCAACTCTCCCGTGTGTATTAAAAGCTTTTCTTTCTCAAGGATGTGTGAATGTCATGAACATATATTTTACTACTGAAACGTTGATCTTGATTGTATACCAGAGATGCCTAAAATAGCTTTGGACTTTGCTTTGCTATTCAAACCCCTAAAACTAAAATATTTCATATTCTCACTAATTGCTTTGACAGATAACAATGGGGATGTTTTCAGCAGAATTACTCATGTAATTTGTTCTAGAACAGAAGGACTGGGATGATTTTGCTTTCTCAGCTATATGAAAAAGGAAAAGTGTCAGAAGCTGATTCTTTCTCTTGACTCGCCACAGCACCGGGCCTGCACTGCAGGGTCAAGGTGTCTACATCTACAGAAGGGCTATACTATGAAAAGCAGCTTAAGCAAAAAAGAGATTATCAATCACATAGCATTTTAGCTCTCAGTATATGATACAGGAACAGACAGCTGTTTGGAAACTCCTTTTTGGCTTGAAACCCTATTATCTACAGCACCACTTGATGCTCCTAGATGGATGATCTCTTGGCTGACTCTGACTCTGGGTGGAGCTGTGCCATCTGAACACATGTGCAATCTAAATTACTTGGACAGTATCACCAGAGGTTCAGTGCCAAGTGACTGTAGGTTTAGACAGGCAGCATACCTAATATTGGAAGTGCTGGCTCCTTCATAAAAAATCCTGTTCTCTCTGACAATGCTGAAAAATTTGCTTTACTTTCCATCCAATATGTGATTGCACCTGTTGGTGCTAACAGAGATCCTCCCCCTCCAGCCAAATCCTTGCAACAATAAATGACCATTCAAATGGTTTTAAGCAAGGAGGTTCCTCCTTGACTTAGGAAATTAAAATCCCCTTTATTTAGATATTAGAAAACTAAACAGTTGTGTTCAAAACTGAAAGGTCTCTAGGGACTCCCCAGTACAATCACAAATTCTCTTTTGGTATGCCTGACCGCATTGTGGCCAGTCCAATTAAATTAAACATCTTTTAAAAAACACAGCAGAGTATGGTATCAGGATGCCATTTAAGTAGCCACACCTAACATGCTGCCTACCTGTGTTTATATCCACACTCACCCAAAAAAGTGAGTATGGATACTCTGGACAGCTACCCAAATTATGTTTCATTAGATAAACTGCCCAGAAGAGATGAAAAATTGCCAACAATTCAGAAAATGTTTGACTGCACAGAGTGCTGATGGGCAGAAATACTGGCCAAATTGCTTATGAAGGCACAGTTCTGGGAATTTTCTGCTCTACAAAATAATTAGCTTATTAAATCACTTACTGGAAGGCAATCAAGTACCAAACCCTAGCTTCCAGTGAAGACACAACAAAGCCAACTGCAGTGGTTACTATCACTTTGTAACCAAGGTTGTATGTGTTGTGGCTGTATTTAGGTGCAGATTTACAGGAAGAAAATCTTACAATATAAAAAAGAACTGCGCTGCTAGAAAATCTTTACCTCTCCATCAAAGTTACAGATGTATCCAGCCTTGGATGATTTACAAACTCAGTCAACTAATGGAGTCTTTGAGTAGTTCTGCTTGGATGTGGAATAAAAGTCCCTAACTAATGATCAATCAGATGAATATCTGAGGGACTTATTCAGGAAGAGAACAACCCTGTGTTGATAAATATGGTACAAACCCAACCTCTTCAGACAACAGATTTTTTCTGTTTCCTAGGAAGTCAATGAAGAATAAGAGAACAGAGAAGATCTATGATTTTAAATCCCTGTGACTATTAGTAAATGTGAAATTGCTGAAGACAAATCCCTTCTACTTTTCACTAGTGAAGGATGTGTTTAAAATCAGTGCAGAAAGACACAAAACCATTCCTGCGTACGGAAGCACTGTGGTCCCTTGTGGGACATTGAATGGTGCCACTGCCATGACCATGGGGGTCACTTGAGAGATGCGAGTGCCAGAGACAAACCGCAGCCATGGCGACCTCACCACGTGGGGGCTGGCTGTTGGTGGGACGTGCCATTCCATAAGAACAGCGCCTTTCCACGAGAACGGTGCCGTCCCACCAGAATGGTGCCATGCCACGAGAACGGTGCCTTTCCACAAGAACAGTGCCATCCCACCAGAATGGCGCCATCTCACGGGAACAGCGCCATTCCACGAGAACAGCGCCATCCCGCAAGAACAGCGGAATGAACTACTGCCTCATGGTTGTGCATCACCACCCGGCACACGCAGAACAGACAAAAAGACAAAAACCAGATGTCAGCTGACATGTTATTAACTGAAAAACTGCTGGGTGAGCTAAGGTGAACTTCAATTCAATACAAACTGACATACATTACCCTAATTAAACAGTAGGACTCTCAAGGAAGCAAGGAGGTTCTTTAATTGACTTAGATGATGCTTTTCCTGAGGAAAAGCCAGAAGCACTTAATATTCCAATGCAGTTAATTTTCAGAAAGATGTATTCTTTCTATTTTCAAAACTATAAAGTATGATTTTTAACCAAGTACAGAAAAATAGCAGTTCTGTTTTTTTTGGGAGGATTTTAAGACACACTTGTTGATTTAAACAACATTCTTTACATCTAGCCACTCAAAGGCAGCTAAAGGACTGATTATCAGATGTCCCATTATCCACTAAAAATTAATTAGAAGTTTATTTTCTGTCTATTGATGGAATTTAAATATTACTACAATTAAATATATTTTTTTCAGTGCATAATAATACAATTTCAAGCAATTCTGTTCCACTTTGCAACGTTTTTATTCACTGTTCGACAACACTGCCTTTTCATACCTTTCAGGAATTCAAGGTCCAATGTAGCTAATGTTTTGCACCTATTTGTTTTCCTGGGGTATCTCCACAGGGAACTGGGTACATGGCATTGTTCCAGTAGGAATTTTTGTTTTGCTGTTTAGATTAACAGAAATTTATATATACACCAGGGGAATTTATACATATATAAATATATATATACACACACACACGAGGAGAAACAAGGTCAGAAAACTGTCCCTCTGGAGGAATGGTAAGCAGGTAAATATGTAATGTAAGCAGCATGGCAGTTGCTCATTCCTTCTAAAATGAGCATCACAAAACAAAATTTTTAGAAGTGATGAATAGAAAAACATTTTAATCTGTTTACACACAAACAGACATCCAGACTCACATTTTACGTATGAAAAAATGCCATCTTTGAAATAGCCACAGTAGAATCATTTCCCAAGATGAGGATACTTCAAACATCTTCTGCTTTACATCTAAATACTGTAAATTCCTATAATGTTCTACAGAAAGGAACCTTGATACACAAGTAAAGAATATGCTTTGCTTCTTCCTTAACACTCTGTGCTTTGCCCATAACCAAACAATAATCACCAGAAAGACAAACTGACCACCTAGAAAGAGACGACGTGTCATGGGATAGCAACTTTTGCAGCACCAAAGTAATTAAGGAACACAAGACTCATTCAGGTTCAGAAGGATACGTGCTTCTAAAACTCTTTGGTGCTTTTAAAAATTCCCTGCTGTTTTGGTTTTATTGTCTCAGAGTTACCCAGGCAATTCCTCTCACTGTAATGGAATTGTTTGTGATTCACAGTGGAGTACATAAGAGGAATATGATACTCTTCATCTCTGCATGACAAAAGAACTTCATCTTTTTCCAAGGGAGAGTTTTTTAATTTAAATGGTTAGACTCGGAAATGGGAGTGTGGAACTCCTGAGGCTTTGAACAAGTTTCTTAATCTTGCAATTCCAGGCCTTCCATCTATATCAGCTGGAATAATACTTTCCCTCACAGTAACAAATAGCCATTAATGAGAGTGCCTGCTGCCTCCTGCCATGGGACAGGTGTCCTATTGACAGAGCCAAAAAAAGAAAAGGGATTTCTTACCAAAGCATTTGCTCATAATGCCTACAACAAATGCTGTAATTCAAATATGTAATGTATTCAAAATGTGGGTTGAATAGAAATACTCTTTTGGGGTGTAAAACCACCACACTACCTGTCATTCTATTTTAATACAGTTTTCCAGTTCTTAATGTTTTAGGGCACATGCATATTTTCATATTTTTCCGTTAAGAATTATATTCTTACTAAAACATTCCCGGGCCTGCACCAGTGGGAAATGTATTTAGTAGCTCCTAAACCTAAAGCAGATTCTTGTGTTACTTCAAGTTTGAGATGCTGAAGTAAGGTGATAAGTCTCACAGATCATCTCCTACACCATGTTCAGCAAAAACTACCTTGGCACTATGCCCTGGTGGGCACATTGGGTTGGCTTTTGACCTGCTGGCATTGCAGCCTGTATCCCTCCCTAGCATTGTCTCATTGACACATCCCTGAGAGGGATTTCTACTTAGACATCATGGCCATCATGTATAACCTGGAAATGCAAAACATCACCTATGTGAAAAGAGCCCCATTATCTCAGTAATTACTGTCAAGCAACTGGTATTTGCATCAGCTCTCTTCACAGTCCTCTTTTTCTTCCAGAGTGCTGTGGTAAACACAACTCATTGCCTCTGACAAGGAAGATACATTCCGGCATGTCTAGCAACACCATGGGAGCAGAAGCTTTATGTACTCTCTGTGGTCTCTCCCTCCCAGAGCCAGAAGAAACTGCAGGGTAAATACAGCAGCCTGCTAGAATAAAAGCTGCATTGCACTACAATATTGAATTGGATTCCTTAGCAAAGCAAACTGATAACCATTGAAAATTTATATCTTGACTATTCAAAAACTTTATATTCAAAAGCTTTTTCAGACTTCCTATCAAGATTCAAGATGACAGAATGGAAGATATTTTGAAACACAGATGTCCAAAAAATCTTATATTCCTTAATTCAAATTTTTTTAAACTGGGGGAAAAAAGCTTCATGTTTGGATGCAAATGAAGCCATGAAGTAGGAGCAGAAATAACAGCAGGAAATCAGTCTACCAGCAGAAGCTGGATCCTTTCTTTGGGAACTCTTGTAGTTAACGTTATAATTCAGTAACTTTTACCTACATCAGTGAACCATCATTCTGCTATTCATTAAATTCCTCTGTAGTCACAAAATCCTATCAAGTTTTTCCTTTCATTTTAAATCTGTCAGGCTTCATTCCTAGTCCCCACAGACCATTTTTATGATGATAATGCTGAGAAGTCTACATTAAGTGAGATAGAAAGAAAATGGAGAAATCCTTGAAATCAAGCAGAGTTCATCTTTCCTAAACTACTGCAATAACCTACTGTACACTTCAGCTGAATATTGTTTGTAATATCTTCCCTTGAGTACTGCAGTAGTATTGGAAACTTGTAGTTTAGCAAATTGAGCAGAAAATGTAGTATTTCTTTTGGCTCTACCTTCTACTGATTTAATGAAGTCTTGTTTGTGTTTTTAATTTAGCTTTTTAAAAAGAAACACCACACAAGGAATATTTGCTGCATTGCCAGATCCAGTATACAGCCACAGATTGTGACACAGAAATTGCACCAAGCTGCTCCAGAACCATCTTAAAAAAGCAGCTCCTCCTCTTCTAGAATATAATGGTGGTGGAGTAATGGTAGTCTCTCCCAGAGATCTAGGGCAAGGAACAAGAACTCTTACAAAAATTGTTTTGGAGGGATGAAGACATGTCAAAACACACTTTATGCCCTGTTAAGAAAAAAAATATTTTCCAGTCGTCTTAGATAACGGAGTGAAACAGATGCTAAAAAGTACCTTCCTACTGCCCAGCCTAGGTCCTTAAAATTCCTAAACATTGCATCTGACAAATCTTCTTGCTCGACTTTTCCCTTTTCAACAATCCAACCCCAGGGCCAGCACTGTGCTCTGCTGTTCATGGGAAAGGGAAGTTGGGCCATGGTCATACTTGTCACCATTTCTCCAGCTGATCTTGATACCTCTAGCAAGACTTTCATGTCTAGCCTTGTGCATGTTCCTATAGTTAACAATAATTTGAAAATAAAGGCAGTATTGACAAAATAGATAAAATATAAATATGTGCAGAGACAGTTTTTTGTTTCCTCAGTAATATGGCTTTCAATACTTTTTTGAAAGCAAACTTTTGAACCATACCTTGTTTAAGAAAGAAACTGTAAAAGTAAATGGAACTGATTCTTGACCAAACACATACTTCCAAGAAAATATGTAGAAATCCCTGAATGAACTCTTTATGGTTCAACTAACAAAACTAGATTTTCCCAAGGGTTTTTGTGTACTTCAAAGACACTGTACAAGAAACTAATGCCTGTTGTCATCCTTGCACCACAATGTGGTAAATAATGGTCAAAACCATTTTTTCTGTAGGCTGAGGTACAGGCAAGGGAGAAAATGTCATACTTCATTAATCCTCTGGGGAGCTGCAGTAGGTTCTTATGGCAATTTAGATACAAAAACAATGAGATGAACCTTGAAAAAATATGCATGACTGTTAAGTAATGTAAACAAAATGGGATGTCTTGAATGCATAATGCTGAAAGAAGTGTGTTTACTTGATAGAGCCAAGAAATTTTTCAAGATAATTTCATCCTTGCATAATTCTTCACTGTTTATGACTGCTAAAAATTACTGCTTTGACTAGAACAGACAACGTTTCAGGGAAAAAGCTAAATACTTTGCATTCATGGATTGGAATCTTTCACTCTTTCAAGCTGCCCCATCATTGTAATAACCTATTTTACAGTGTGCAAATTACCAGACTTGAAGAATCCTTGCTGGATTCCCTTTGCATATGACATTTGATGTAAATATTTCAAATAAGTTATATAAAAAACACTAAGTCATTCAAAAGTATTGCTCTATATGTTTGCAGTGTATTTATAGATCAATGACTCCATGAGCAAGAGTTCTTTCCACAGAAGAAAGCTCAGCTTTAGTATATGCCACAGTTTGACAATGAATAAACAGACATGCAAATGAATTCCTGACACTGAAGTCTTGAAGCTTTTGTACCAATGAATCCACAGACAAAGCTGAATCTACAGAAGAATATAAACACATCAAATGGAGGAAAAAAACCAAGGATGCATCAACATGAGCACTGTAATGTGGAGCAAAAATGCACTTTCAAAGCAGAACTCCTGGCCACCTTTACCTACCACACATTGGTTCACATTTTGATTTCCTTACTACACTGAACTGAATGATGTACTCCAAGAGGTCACTTGATGCCATAATATGCTGCTTGTGGACATTACATCTATAGGATGGATTAGACCTAACCTGAAGCAGAACTCCTACAATGTCAGTAGCATGGCATTTCATTTTGCAGATCCATTATTGCAAATCTGTTTGCTAACACAGACAGAATCTGTGCTGGCAGACTGTGAACTATTGAGAAGTCCAGTAGGAAATGATCCTCTGCAGGTTCTGAGGAGATTCAGAGCTCAAATTGGTATGTGTTGCAGTCTGCAGATTAAACTTCAGTTTTGTGTACATACAGCTGCAAATAGAAACTTCAGGTTGAGAGTCATAATGCTGCCACCTGAAGAATTTTAGATGTAAGCTGGAAGTCTGGATTCACATTTTTGTCTTGGAGTCTCATCTGCTCTTTCACCTTCCAGTCCTGCATGAAATGAGAGATAAAATCTCAACCCACTCAATCTAATGAGAATTTTGCCATTGACAGTGGAGCAGGGATGTCATTATTAAAATGCATTTCAATGCGATCCCTATAGACCATTTTACAAATGGAGCTGAACCAAGTTGAACTAAGTGAAAACACAACACACAGTCATCTAAGAACACACCAAACAGCAGTTTTAGGAAATTCCTCCTTAAGATTGTTAAGGTTCCAAGTGTCCTCTGCACCATGAACATTTGAATACCCAGTACACTGAAACATCCCCTTTCAGACCTCAAATAAGGTTACCACGTATATTAAAGTAAGTAGCAGTCATCAGGAGCAGTCATATTAGTTCCAAAAAGGAAAATTTGAAAACTTCTTATCAGCTACTGATGGCAAAATACATTCAAACTTCATGCTCTCTCCTGCCAAAATACAACGAGGCTCTGAAAGAATTTCTTAGGCTGCAAACCCTCATTACTTGCATTTATACACATTACTATTTTCACAAGCAAGAAAGTTGAAATAATGTTTTAGAAAAACCTTCTTTTAAGCTAAGAGATAACATGGTATAATATATAATGCCAGGCTGCTAAATCCAATATTGTTGATGGATTAACCACCGAAAATTAATAACTATAAGTAAAAATGGAACAAGAAAACCACTTTCATTTAGAAGGGGCTATTAATAATCCAGAAAAAAAGCAAAGAAATTTTCTATATGCTGCATAAATATGGAAAAATGACACCGTACAGGCTACAAACATAAATTTATAGGAAAAACAAACCCAAACCCACTTCTTTTGTCCTATATTTAGTCATAAAACAGATTTTGAATTACAGAAATCTGTAATTCACAGAACTTCTAGTCACAGAATTCTATCACAGAAACCAATGGCCTTGAGGTGTTGGATCTGGATGGTTCATGGAACCGTCCTATCATCATTAGATCATTAACACAGCCCTAGCCAAAACTCTAAAATCTGATTTTTGCTCAGTAGGTTGCATGGAATTGACTGCTACCCTGAATTAGTTTCCAGAGGACAAGGGTTCGTGTTATGAGTACCAAGCACACAGCAGAGAGACCAAGACAAAAGAAAAGACGTTTGTGACTCAGCTAATTTGCTCATTCCAGAGACAGTCTTCAGGTGGAAGCACTAGCAGGCTGGCATGGCACAGCCTACTATTTTGTGCATGACTCTTGCTTTCCAGAGCCTTCCACTGACAGTGATTACAAGGGCTGCAACTAGCTTATTAGGAAGAAACAAATTTAGAGAGACAGTAATTCATTACCTTTAAGCCAGATATTTAAAAAGGGACTGGGATTTGTAATTTGTATTGAAAAAGGAATACAAGTTCCAGGGATGTGACAGCATTTGTCTACTACAAAACACAATTACAAAACCCACTAGTAAATAATTTTCATTTGATTGAAATTCTGCTTCTTACTGACCATTATTTATTACAAGATTGCTTCAAGAGAAGCACAAAATTAACCAGCTGGCATCAAAGATGCAAGTACCCACTTTTGTTCATCAACATCAACATCTAAACCATCATGAAAAGCAAAGCATACCCTTTACTAATTAAAACCTTGCCACTATACAATGTATCATGATGTGTTAGAAATCACCAATTCAGTTTACTTCATGACTTTTATTCTTCCCTTCATTTTTTTCCTTTCCCTGAAAGCAGAGAATCCATGAAAAGATCACTGTCAGCAGAACATTCCATAAGGAAGTCTGGGTTTTTCCTTACAGTATGTAGAGGACTAATACAAATTACATAAATATACAACAGTATATTTATATTAGGATCAAAGGACAGTTTCTTTAAAGGGTTTATTTCAAATAGTATGCCCTGAATTTGTCCCTATAACAACATTTAATTTTTAGTGACAGGGTCAGGAAAAATATTAGGTACTCTTCTCATTTTCCACTATTTTTTCCAATGAGAAAACTGCCTTATAAAAAGAAGACTCATTTAACAACTTAACTAGCTTTATTCTTTTATGACAATTAGAATTAAGTCTTAGGTGTTTATTTTCTTTTTTCCATTTATATGGAATATAAATGGAAAAAAGAACTTAAAATATAACTTCAGTTTAACAGAAGAGCACTTTGATTTCTTATTCTTTAGCAACTAAAAGGAGCAGCCTTTTTTTCAAGGGATCAAAGACCAAAGATCAGATTCTGCGTTTTTGTATAAAAAGATGCATTTGATGACATTCCATTTGCTACTGCTCACCTAACTTCCCATCCATATGCTCCCAGTGATAGCAGCATTAATCTTCACATTACATTGAAATTCAGCCTAAGCACATCTGAATAATCGTTTTCTACAGCATTTCTGGGAAGCAAAGTTTTCAGCAAATTAATATATATGCATGCTTCTTTGTTTCTTTGTCTTTAGCTGGTTGGGGGTTGATAGAACTTATTTTTAGCCTGTACTTCTGCTTATCCCACATCTCTGTCCATTTTCTTGGAAAAAAGTACGGATAAGTATACCTTCACCCACAGACAGACACGAGCTGTAAGCAACTCACAGAATTACTGTAATTATGCTACCAAATAGAGATTCATTTTCTGGGCTACAAATATGTCAGAGAAATTTAGAGAGAAGAAAGTGGTTTGACAGTAAATCAACATTCATTTAACACAGAGATACTTTTAATGCAACTCTGATAGAAGGAACATATAACTAATCTTTACTTTTTAAAAATGTGGGATTGAAAAGTCCATTAAAGCACACTAAAATGTGAGGAGTATCAAAAACATGTTCAGTTAATGCTCCAAAATATAAGTCAAATTTGGATGTTAATATATGTGGGAACAAGCTCTTTTTTATTATTTGTTAAGATTTAGGATAACTGACTGAAAGTTTTAATGTTTTAATACATTGTAAAACATCCAAAATATTTTTTCTCCTGTCAGCTTATTGATGTATCTCCATGGCATTCCATGCCAGTTGTCAGCAGTGTTTTTTTATATAAGCTTCCTTTGTTTTGGATGTTTTGCTTGTATATTGGATGAGTAAATCCTTTGACTCTAATTCTCTGCCTGAGAACTGAACCACTCTCTGAGGATGCTCAGTCATACCAACAGCCTTCAGTGGAAAAAAGTAACAACTGTTGCTTCTTGCTGTCAGAGTTTTAGGGGGCAACGTAACACTGGTAATAATACTTATACTAGATAATAGCTGTGGTGGTCCTGGTTCGAATTCTCCTGGTGCATGAATAAAATTGTTCAATGACTTCCTACTGATAAATGACATTTGAGGGAAAGGTTTGCATGATGGAGCTGCCTGGTCTTTCCAAGAGAAACTTCCATCACAAGGCATGGCCTGTGGTAGGACATTCATGGTGCTATTTTGAGTCCAGGAGGAGTTAGCAACACACACAGACTCTTCAGTTCAGGGTGTTTGCTTCATGGATGAGTATCAGTGGTAGGGCAGTGGATGAGCAGTAACACTGGGCGGTCAGGGTTGCATTCTGAGGCACCTTACAGACAGGAAATACAAAGGCAGTTCCTCACTTCAGTAAGCTTAATGCAGTACCAAGCGTGGACTCCCACAGTGCCATTTTTGCAAACTGCTCAGAGTTTATCTACAGTGTAAGGGGCTTTATTGTTAATTCACCTTTAAAAAGTGCTGGGCCTTAGGCATACTTTTTACACATGAGCCTGAAAACTGGCACAGACAAAAAAATCAGGTCATTCAATTAATTAAATTTAAGTGCCTATAGTGACAATAGGACAAGGCAACAGGCTTGAATAAAGCTGATTGCCAAAGAGTTTTGGCCGCTTTGCAAATACATTTCTTTAACAGATAGTAGAATAACTTGATGAGTATAATTACTAGTGTGAGTGTAAGGTAAGTTTTCTACTTGGGTATTACTTTTGAATTTTCAAAGGGTTTTGAATAATTTCTGTGATTTTATTCAGGGCTGCTAAGTGTGTTACTAACTAGGAATCTAATAATAGTAAAGTTTACCTAGATGTTTTAGCACCAGGAGCCACCTGATTAGTTTTGAGTTAAAACAAATATGTCTTTGAAAAGCTTGGGGACATGATTTACCTGTAGTCTAATGATTCAAAACTCATCTTGTCAATAGAAGAACCTGATCACTCATTACCAAAATACCATGATCAAAGCAGAAAATATTCTTTTAAGCTATTCAGCAGCATAATAGGAGCTTCCTAATTAAAAGTAAATTAACTGCTGAAGACTATACTAAGTCACATCCAGAATAACAAACCTTTTTTCAACAGGAAAGATTTTTTTCAATTATCTTCAGAAGCTCCTTAAAGAATTTGTGCATGATGAGTAGACAATTATCACTAAATCTTGAGAAACATACTTGCATAATTTCCCCTGGACTCCTGACACTTCTTGTTGATTGAAGTTAATTGCTTGTATGACCTCCTGCAAGCCAGAAACCAATTTTACTTTTATAAAGGGCACTCTTTATAAACCTGTTCTTTTCCTGACCACATAAAATGGGAATCTGGTTAAGTTCATAAAACACAAAAACCAGAGCCCAGAAAGTTGTATAAAAGAGTTCCTCACATATAAATAAAGTCTAAGTTCTCATCATTGAAATTTCTTTTCATTAAGTCTTTTAGAAGCAGAGAATATTTCCACTACAGAAAGTAGAACTGGGTTGTGAAAACTTTCTGAAGGCACAGAATGTATGCCTGTTTATTCCCCTCTGCTCTATGGGAGCTGTACTACTGTGTGCCAGTGCTGACAATTGGAGTGCTTTCTCCCATCTCATAGAGGGTGACAGTTGCAAGAACCAAATATTCACAGAAATCCAAGCAAGTTTACAGAGACTCAGTGATATGATTGACTTGATTTTACAATTAGTGTGTCATGATGAAGTGTGTTCCAGTTGAAGTAGAGATGCAGTTCTAAAAGATGAAATAAAAATCAGTTCAGTGGGTGTCTGACATGGAAATATGTGACTCTCCAAATTATAAGGGAGTAAGTTTCTCCATGACCTATAACACTGTCCAGAATACCAGTGGCACTGCAGGTGGTGACTGTCTGTTTAACATGCCCCTACTTTCTTATTATGAGATTTACAAAGGGCTTCTTTAAAGCAGCCTTACAGCCTTCTCTGTATACCTGTACCAGGCTGCCAACCTGAAAGAGGAATGCCTTATTAGTACACAGAGACAGGACATCTAACAATGGAAAAATAGCCTAAGGAAACTCTGCAAGACTCTGATTGACTCAGATTGCACTGAGGTTGAATACCTACTCCTAACCACTAGCAGTTGGAGTTTCATTAATCTTACCTTAGAAACCGCAGGCGACTCCCCTGGAATACAGTAGCATTAGCAATTTACTATTCTTTTATCATGGTTTAAAGTATTCCGACTTTGACAGCTATTCCTGTGGCTGTTTTTTTTCTAAATGATGTTACATTAAAGGCTAAAATTTATGACTCCTCATTTTTGCCTCTCCAGAGGAGTGAACCAGTATGGAGTATTTTTTTCCTGATCCTTGATTATTACATAATTTCTGCATATTCCTTTATATTCAGAGACTCTTGTTATTCTGCAAACATCAATTTATCTGATAAACTAATAGCTGTGCCTTTCCAACTTGCAAAGTTCTATACATAACATTTCCAAAGCATTGATTATTAAGCAGCTGAAAATGCAGCAAAGTAGTTAAAATAGCAAAGTCTCTAAAATTCCTAGTTAAGGATGCAATAGTATTGTTAGCTCAGCCAGCTTGTCAAGTCTGTAAATTTTACAATGTATACTGCAGATTCAATTATGATCTCTAAATTAGATGTTGAAAGAAAGACTGTTATAGATAATACTTTCTATAGATAGCATCAGTTATTATCTTGGGAATGGATAGAATCTATCTTTATGGATAGATACATTCATCTACTTTCTTCCTCTTTTGAGTTCTTCCCTGCTACTGCCCTTCAACTATTCATTATGCAGCTTTTGTGAATCATTTATTGGTCTTTGAATCCAATTTCTTATGTTGGAATGAAGAAAACATTTGCAAACCACTCTCTAATTTTCTTAGTATCTTCAGGAGCTACAGGGTTGACCCAGCTCAAAATGAACCCTAATAATCTAGCAGGGACCATTATATAAGCAAGAATCAATGAAAACGCAGAAGTGTGTCAAAGGTCCTCCTCAGGGCATTTCCCAGTTATTTTACACTTCCTAAATACTGCAAAGAAGCAGAAAGTTGAGGATCTGGTTCTTAGCTATTAAAAACCTGATCTCCTAAAATATTTCTGTATCTGGTATGACAGTTAAAACATTTACCTGAGTAAATTCTGTAGGAAACCTGTCCTGCACAGTGTAAGTCTTGAAAGAAAAGAAAAGGAAATAACTAAGCAGAAAGGAAAGTAACTTAGATAATTGGAATAATGTGTTGCTGTAACCCTCTTGTTTCCTTCCCCTCTCTACCCCTCTTCTGGTCAACACTTCCTTTTTCATGCCACTTTCTAAGTTTTAGCTCTGAGGCAAGGATTCTGACTTTTCCATGGTATTAGTGACAGAGACAGCCTGTAAAAAGGAGACGATTCCAATGTAAAAATATAGAATTGCACGTTGGAATTATGATGATGCTACTCCAACACCTGCACAGTGCCAGAGGCCCAGTGATGTTCAGGCATCCCCTAAAACACTTTGTCTAAACTCATTTCAGGTCCAATTGTGCAATGAAACTGAAGCTCCACCAGTGAGACATGTATTTGTTTCTACGTAAATGTTGGCCAGATCAGATAATGAACTATCTAACAAAAAATTATCCCTCCATCTTTTGTCCTTTTTATCTGACTGGTTTAGGCTTTTTTTTTGACTGATAAGTGCTTTATAACCTTTTTTTAATGAAAGCAGCCAGTCTGATGCTACTTGTGATAGGAGATCTCTTGTTAGATTATGTTCATTCATTGAACAACAAATTAGGCCCATAGTTTGCTTTATCATACTGTTTTATCTGAATTAGGAAGAGAATTATCACCCTACCATGTGAAAGAGCGTGTGTTCAGCTCTTTCTGGTAAGCAAGGCTGGGTAGAAGTTGATGTGAACAAACCCAACAACAACTTAAAATATGAGACCCTGCTGAAGTTTAACCTTGGGAAAAGTTGATGCAAGTACTGTATACTTCAGGGACTGTATAATTCTGGTAGCTGTGCTCCCAGCTCATCCCTGTTTCTAGTTTTGATGTAATTATTGTTTTAAAATGTGCCCAGGGTAGGCAGAAAATGGGAGGACCAAGAACACGAACAGTTAGCACTTTATGGCACAAACTGTGCCAACCAGGCCCCACTCTCCAAATAACAAGTAACAATTACCAGGTGCATTAGACAGACATACTCAGCAATTTGGAAGATTTAACAATTTTTAGCATTAGTTTAGTATAACTTTTCTCTTTGTGGTGTAAGACAGACTTCAGTAAAAATCCCAAAACTATTTAGCTTTCCAGATAGGTTTTATTCCCTTGACTACTAGATTTAAAGAGTAATATTCTGATATATTAACTCACCAACTCAACAAATTGAGAGATCTTTATTTCAGCCCTATTAGCACCTCAGGATATTACTAAATGTATTCTCTAATAATAGTGGTTCTTGTTCAAATGCACAGGGTTCAATTTGTTGCCCCGCATGAGATTTAGAAAAGAGCAACCTAATGACTTTGTTTCTGTTTCTAGATTGCTGAACAGTGATTATGCAGAGCAGTCATGTTAATTGTCTCTGCTCATGAAACATAGAAATGGCAATATTCAATTATGTTCACCATTTGGAAGTACCAAAGAAGAAAAACATACCAAAACCTTCAAGCATGTATTGATTTTATAACAAAAGTAAATTCCTAATGAAATAAATAGGAATAACTGCTGATTAAAAAATGAGCAGCAATTTTTTTGTTTTATCTTTGAGGAGCTGACATTTTTCAGTTTAGGAATGCTTCTAATCTTGGTCAGATATGTCAGTACAATAGCATCACAGATAATTTAATATTAGAAAAATCTTCGCAATTCTAGTGAAGAAAGAGTTTTGACCACCTTCACATACTAAATCACACTCTGTAACAGCTCTACTGGAGTCAATACAGTTCTTGGTATTGTATATTACTGAAAATATAAAATAATTTATGGTAGTGAAGTCAAGGAACCCAATTCGTGAGCAGGTTCATGACGTAGCAGCCACTGAACCAACACAAAACTTGCCACACATTTGACACTCCTAAGTAAAAGGATGACTCCAGATATCATCACTGTCAATAATGCCACCATAGCCTAACTCTTGGGAATATAATTACACCCTTGAAAACACTCAGCCCAACCTGTTTATGCCACTTTATCCCCATATAAATTGTAAAATTATTAGATGTAAAAACATGTGTGTCTCAATCCCTTGAGGTCAGGCCACCAGCAGCCCCCAAAATATCCTTTATATCCTCACTTTCCAGGAGCAAGCACTGGACTCTGCTCCAGCTGTTCAGCAACACCAACGGTCCACAACCAACTGCCCACAGCTTGAGCTATGCTCCTCCTTATTAAATCACAGCAACTTCTAAAAATTTGTTTAGTAAAGGAGTGACATGGAAGCCTGTTACATGACTTTTTGGGATCCTGGAAATGAAATCATTGTATACATAAGGCTTCCTCCACAGCCCTCAACATACATTGAAAAATTGCTAGATTTCTTAATTCTTAATGTCTCAGTGACAATTTGTCTTTTCCAAGGGTGTGTGATTTTAAATGGTCTTTTACTCTATTATTATCCTCATAATATTCTTTGTTTAATTTTTGATAGCTTTTAGTGAATTCGGAAGGAAAAACGGCTGACGTTATTATTTCTTTGACCCAATGAATGTAAAACTTGGTTAGATAAACCCATTATACCACACCATATGCTTCACAAAAGTGGGTGTTTAACACTTGTGCCAAAGTTCTCAAAAAATATTTAGAATAATCCCGTCAGTTGACTAACATTAACACAACAGGTTTTATTTCCTGATAGATTTTATCCCATCCTGTGATGAATATCTTTTCCAAATAAAAGGCGGAGGCCGCAGCTCTCAGCATGTGGAGGGCCTTCAAATAATATCAGGATAATTCTTGTTTATAACTCTGTGCCAGACTGGTTTTGTTGATATGCTGCTAGTTATCTTAAGATCCTATTATCTCTTCTCATGCTTATCCTTTCAACAGAGACCCTTGCTGAGAACATTACAGTTGAGGGAGAGAATATGCTATCTTTTTGTTCAAGCCATCTGTCTGTTTTAACAAATTTAGCATGGCCTCTTTCATTTACTCCTCTTTCAAGCTTTGTAGACACCTTGGGGATATTTACTGGATATACAGAACTGCCTGAAAGGCTTTTTATTTGTGTGATTTTTGGTTTTTGTTTGGGTTTTTCTTTAGAGGGGCGGGGATGGAACCTTCTGAAACTATAGAATAAATAGTTTTGACATTCAGTGTTACTTGATATCAGAGAAAGCAAAATCCTTTCCCACATGCTCAATAAGGAGAGCAAATTTAGCAGGTGTGAGTTATATTCACTTACAGTTGATTCAACCCCACCAACACTATTTGTGAATTTGGCATGGGCTTAGGCAGATAGATTGCACAGATTCTCCTTTTCTGGCTATATTCACAAAAATCAAACAAGCATGGCAGCAAATGACAAGGAGACAGCAGTTCTCTCTTCTGTCCCAGGAGCCCTGAACCCTCATCTCTCAGAGGAAATTTCTGAGCACCACTGTATGTTAGGATAACTTTCCTTGAAAGTACTTCAAAGATCATCAGATGAACAGCATTGGAAAAGTGTTTCCTACCTCCTGGAGAGAGGGGGAGCTCTAAAGCTCCTTTTCCTTCTTTGTTGATTTGACTTAGCAAAGTTGAATAAAAAAAAAATCTGTTGCTTTGTTTATAACAGAAGTACTCTACAGAAGTGAAACAGAGTAGTTTGGGCCAAGAAAACCTTTTTTCATGATATGACGTTGTTTTCCTTTGGTGAATTGAAGTCTTTCTCATTAGATGGCCAAACCAGAAGATCAGTCATTGATGTGTTTCCTTTACTGATCAAAGGATGAAAGTAAGAAATTCAGACTCAGAACACACTTTAGAAAGATGATCCATCCCTGTCATCCATGATTCTCTGAGCAAACTGAGCTCCTTCACTGAAAACAGAAAGCAGGGAAGCAAAGGCCTACAAAGGATTGAGTTGACTCTATTGTTTTTCAAATTCAGTAGTATTTGAAAGTAAAGCTGTCAAATTGTTCTTTTGTTCTTTATGCAAACAGAACTACATTTACCAGCCAGAACTGAGAGATTGAAAATTGTCCATTGCTTTATAAGTCATGCTAAGAAATATTATCACAAAAAAAGAACATAATCTACCTCTAATAGAAAATAATAAAATCAAAAGCAATCTCAGTAACCTCAATCTTTTCCGTTTCAGCGCTCCAACTCTAATGATAAAATAATGAAAATTTTGGATAACTATTCCTTTAAAACTGTCACAGAAATGCTGTGAGAATTGCTGTTAGAGAGAACAAAGAGTAAGTTGTGTTCACAGGGAATAGTTTTGGGGTGAACACTAATTTCTAGGAGACCCTGAAACCTTTGATGTCTACAAGTATCATCAGTTGCCACATACCATACTCTGAAAATAAATATATGCAATAATTTTCTGGATTGTGTTTCCTTAAAGTCCTCTGACTTTATTGCTTAGCTGCAATATCACTGAAGCACAAATACCTTTGATCATAGGTAAAGATGAGAAACAACAGTACAAGCAGTGAGTTGCAAAGTTACTGTGTGGTTCAAGGAGCAGATGGCTTGCTTTCTGAAAAAAAATCTGCCAAAAAAACTCTGCCATTTCTGCAGGAGAAATGCTAGACTGAGAAAACAATACCTCAGTTTTGTGGAGACAGTTTCTATAGTGGCAGTAATTTTTATGATGAGATGCACTTTGTCTCACTGTGAGCTTTCAGCTGCAGTACAGGTGAGAATTTTTAAAATTCACTCTCTTTTTCACACAGACCATGAGTGCCACTAGAAAAATTCTCTAATATTAAACCTTCTATTAATATGAGTTTGTTTACAGCCTCTAAATTTAATAAATCTGTACCAAAGCTTTAAGTTACAGGTTCTCAGATAAGTTTTAATAAAGAGGTACATTTTAGTGATCTGGAGACCTGCAGTGTCCAAAGTGTGGCAGTGATGAGATTCACTGTTCAAAAGTCAACACTATTGGGAGAGCATTCTGGTGTCATTTCAAGAGGAATTTACAAGGAACAAGAATGAATGAAGAAAAAATGTACATGCATTGCTACATTTATTGTAGGAACTATTATTGTCTTTCAATGATAAAGACTTACACAAGGAAATGTCACATCTCAGACACTGAGATATCTTGCTCTGCACATCTGCTTATCTCTGGTCTACTGTTTAAACATAGCCCACACTCCTTGTTTCTATATAGGAGACTGGAAATAAAAGAACAATAAGAAAGATGTAGGAAAGAAAGAGGATTCATCTGAGAATACTGAGAATATTATTAATGCCATACAATATGTTCATAATGAGCCCATTTAAAAAGAGCCGCATTTCAACTCTGAAAAATCAAATGGCTAAATTTAAAAACCTTAACAAATTGAAAAAAAAGCCACTTGCATAATATGTATGAATCCGCAGAATTGTCACTGTCAGTAGGTCTATTGAAAATGAGATTTCCAGAAAAATGGAAATTCTGTGAAAGGGTACCATTTGCATACAAGGTATGCAGAGGATTTATCAAAAACCTGAAAAATTCCTAATTTTTTCACTTTTTTTTTCTCTTTCAGACTCTAAACTTAGATTTGTTCGACAAATAACTCTATGCTGCTTCTCCTCATATACACTCTCACATCACTTTAACTTGGAAACTCAGTTGTCGTCAGATTAAAAACTAAGAAACTAAACTAAGATTTCCTACTTTCATTATTCTCTATTTCATCCTTTCAAAAGCAAAACAGCTTAAAGTTGACTTAAAGTTTTTTCTGTGGATAATGAATAACAAGTCTATGCTCAGCTCTATACTGCCTTCACCTTAAGCATTTCCAAAGACAAGAGCAAGAAGCGCCACTGGAGAAGCAATTTAGCAGAGAACTTTCTTAATTCTTATCCAGCTTCTGAGCAGGGTTAATATAGCTGTGGACAAGGAGAAAAGGTGATTTTATGTTCTACCAAACCACGAGCCAGTCACTTCTGGGCCAATCTCAGATATACTGAACTTTCACTGAGGCTATTTTATCTTAAATTGACTTTCCCTAGTGCTAATCTGATTAATCCAGTTTTACTGCTGTGAACGGATGGATTAGTATAAAGAGATCAGCAGGGGAGTTAAGAAGACAGCCTGCACTGTTTCAGCTTCTCTTCTATTCCATTAATTTGTAAAGTCAAACATAAAATCAAGTCAGGAGTGATTTCCATTAAAAGCTACGGAGTACAAAGTCAAAGTAATCATATGCAGTTTCTGAGTTCTTTGTATTTTGATGATTTTTTAGGTATATGTGGTATGTAAAGTTTGATCTAAACACAACAGCAAGTAAATAAGAGCATGCATATTGGAAATATCTACAGATTACCCATCTGCATCCCACCCTCTCAAGTTCTTATCTCCGAGGACTTCTCTTTTAGGTTACTGTTACCTTGACACCTTTAAATCAATCTCATTCTGTTCCCTCTCAATAGAGTTTCAATGCCAATGCATTAATGAAAAATGCATGAAACAACATAATTAGCACAGGACAAAAGACATAGAAAGTGTATTTCAAATAATGGTATGGGTTTTTCAGGTTCATATGGAGTCAGTGTATTTCCAACATGGAATCATTTGTCATATATTCCAATAAGATGTAAGATACAAATAATGGTCTGGATGGTATAAAGTCCTATATCTAGAACTTGAATAATATTTATAATAAAATACAAAAATGATGAAAAATATGCAACATGTTGTGGTGCTGGAACATCATTTAGGGAGTAAACGTAATTCAGGGTGGAACTATAAACTGGGAACCTGCTGGAGACATAGAGTTCTTGCTTTTTTTTCCTTGTGACTAAAGTATGCACATATATCCTTCACCTCACTTCATGGAAAAAAACCTCCCTCATAATATTTACATTAAACTATTTCTGGTGTGTTTTCTTATTGGCTTATGAGTAAAATAATTTATAGCCTAGTAGGTGAAGGCCCAAAACTCCCTGATATTTTTGTCACATTTAAAAATGTCAGTTATTGTTTGGTTTCTTCCCTTTCTGTAAAGTTTGCTGTTTTATAAGTGCATCTACTGGAAAATCTTACATGTAAGAGGGAAATATAAACTTACATATATTCAGTTACATATTCACATATACCTATAATTCTTAATTCATTAAGCACAACTTTTAGGTTTAGGAGCCAGAGTGTTCTGAGCATTATACAAATAATGACACAAAGAAGATGCCTAGCCAAGAAATACAGATGAAGATTGGAAATTGTAGGATAAATTATATAGTCAACAGTACTACATCACAGCATCTATAGGCAGAGAGAAGAAAAAAACCCATCAGTCAGTATTTGGAAAACAACTCCAAAAAGATACCTGTAAAAAAAATAATTTTGAGATAGCTGTGAGTCAGCTAAATCTGAAATCAAGCCCTGTCAAAATATTAATCCTAGATCCAGACCATGGAGATGACAGGATTCCCTCAAGGGACAGCAGGTAAAAGCTGGCAAAACCTCAGTCTTATAATGTCCATATCAGCATCCAAAATAAAGTGCTTAAAAATATTAACAACCTATAGATTAAATGATATATTAGGTAATGTTTGGCTTCTTCTATTTTTATAATAACTCTACTATGGAAAATACATGGCAAATTAAGAAAAAAGACTGCTGTGAAAAAACACCTGTTAAAATGAAACAAAAAATCTCAAAATTATCTGAAAAAATGTTTAAAACAAAAAAATCACATTAAAATCCACTTTTCTGTGCTTCAAAAATTAACTATCACAGCCTTTCACGTGAAAAAATTGCATTGTATGGATTAAAAAATGATGAGTTAGTGCTAGGGGACTTTAGGGAGGTGACATGGTGCTTTTTATAGAGTTTCTCAATCTGATTAGAATAAATGGTAAAATTAACTTTTCATTCTTCCTTGCCAAAATAAAGGTCCTTCCTATCTAGCACAACATTATATATTTTGCTGAGCTACAGGCTGAAGGTCTATGATAGTTTCACATGATGAAACTATAACATAATTTCACAGTTATAATCTAAGTAAAATCAAGCAAAACTTTCTCACTGATTTCAGGAAAAAGGGTGCTCAGGTCAATATGAGCATTTACATTTTTAATGAGCATGTCAACTCTGGAAGTTAAAACTTAATTATTTTTTGAGCTTCCAATTTAAAAACCTTCAGAAAGACACTGAGAATGAAAATAGGAAGTAGAGAAGTATTTAGAAGCCTCACTGGTGTATTTCATAATACATATATTGTAAGTGGCCGTTTAAAGTAAAAAAAAAATAGTTGTCATATCCTGGGCATATCCTAGTGGGTTATCCTGACAAGCTGACAACCCGACAACCCATTTAATGTTTATAAACTATTTCTCAGCAGCTTCCTTCAGAAAAATGATGTAGCTTTTGCAGTCCTAAGAGACATCTGGAAGCACTGAGGCACAATTAAGTAAGTTAAGGTTAAGGCTGTTTTCTTTAGTGAATCTCATTACATTGAGAGTTCAAACTATTTTGTTGCATCTTAGAAAGAAAATGACTTTAGCTCTCACTGATCATTTACATGCTCCTTATTCAAAAATTTGTTGACAGAACTTCTGATTTTTGCTATGATACAACAATCATGGTCTCTAAGGGAGGTTTGCTACAGTTATGTGTAGTCCTTAAGAACTTTTAAAGAAGACCTAATTAATAAGCATCCTTTACCATGCAGGCCCCTTATTTATTAGCAAATTGTATCGCACAGCTCATGTTGTACTTATGTTGTGGTGCAGCTACAGACATAAAGATATGGGCTGTCACACCCTACTGGTACTCTGCTTCTTTTAAGATCACCAGAAAATTATTTCTGCCATAACCACAGTCTAGCTTCATAAATGTAGTCAGCACCATAATAATTCTCTCAAACAAAAGCTAACATACATTAACATCAATAAGCCATTGAATGAGACTCCAGAAAACCCACATTTCTCTTTCATTAAGTTGACTTAAAATCTAATGTAGAATATAAATGAAAAAAAGGCAAACTGATAAAAGCTATTCAAGGGGTTAAATATATTTTATGGTATGTGTGCAAAAAGAGAAGAGGGACAAAAATAAACCTCAGTTTGTGAGAGTCTCTCTCTCCAAGTGGAGGTTTAAAAACTGGTACTTAGCAAGAATTTTCTGAAATTGTGTCTCTGTAGGGCATTAAAAAAATCCATTAATAACATGTCTTCTGTTGTGGAAGTGTCTATTATGAGGCTCAGGCTGTGTGAAAGCCTGTCTCTCCACAAGAGAGTTATGACAGCCTTGTAGGGAGGGAAGGGAGATGGCTGAAGATGGATATGTTCTGCCCTGTTGACAAGTTGTGGGGACAGGCAAGGAGATGGATCAGTAAAAATTTCCATTAAATCAAGAAAAACACAACTTGCCCCTAAGATCACCTCTGATAGTTTCTTAGACCAGCTGCTTTCCTGACACCCTACTGAGGAACAAATTGCTTTCCTAGCAGGACATTTGGACACTCCTGCCTTAATAGATATGGATCCCAGCATGCCAAGCCAAGCAAGAAGGCAATTTAATATGAGCAACACTGTCATCTCAATTTAGGACAACAGTTAGGATGCCCTACAGGGCATTGGAACAGCTTCTAGAAGTACACAGTGTAAGACATTCTTTCTGTCTTAAGGCTATAGAAAGCTGGTATTTCTAGTAAATAGCCAAGCCAAGGAGAATGGAAAATGTAAATGCATAGATGACAACAGCATTGCACTGTCTAGGAGCATCAGTTTCAATTCAAAGGCCTTTCATTTCTCTAGAGAACTGCAGCAAAATTTGCAGGGAAAGAAGAGAGATAAAACCTTGAGGAGACAGGAATAACAATAGGCAGGCATTTCATTTTCAGGTGGAGGCAAATTTCAGAACAAAAATTTAGCCAGTTCAGACAGCTGTCTAGCATAACAGGATAACAGTGTGAATAAGCAGGAAGAGCTCAGAAACTTTTACTATGTACTTTCTGATCCTGAATGCTTTTAAAATCTGTAAATCATGCTTTTATTTTGCAGAATCCAGTCTTCATTGCAATCTGCAGCAATTTTTTAGGAGAGAATAATGTGAACTTGTCATACTTTGAAAACAGTGTGTGCTATAGTGGGGCAAGGTCTCCACAACTGTCTGGAAAAAAGGATTGGGAATTCCCTGGGTTACCAGCACCTGCTTTCCTGCAAGTCTTAATTAGTTTTGTGAAGCAATGATTGTTTGAATGTATTTGGGAAGAGAGGGATGAATAGTGGAATCATCTGATGAAGAGGAAAACAAGACTTTCTCTGAATCTGACTATTTCTTTAGGAAGAAAATATCCTCAAAGTCCGAGGAAGATATTTCAGGATTAAGTGGCATTACATTCAGACTGCCTTAAAAGGCAGTTTCAGAAGGAAGTCAAACACTTAGGTGGTTGGAAGGGACTTAAGGGTGACTATAAGAGAAAGGGAGTGAACAAATGTGTGTTTTAAATGGAAAACAGAAATGGTTCCTCTATGATAAAGGAAAGTTATGACCCCTTATCTAGGTATCTTGATCAAGGATGCTTTAGAAAAAGTATTCCCTGATCAACTTTCTCTCACAAGTACTCTGATATTCAAAACATTTCCATCAGCAGTGAGGCCCAATGTTCTGAAATGTTCCCCTGTGCACAGCAGTGAGTGCTCCTTGGTGCAGGTGTGGAGTTACATCATGTGTCCAGACATCTAACCAGGATCAGAAGAACATGACAGGGAGATCTGCTCCCTGAGAAAGACTAGATACACCACTTCAAATTTTCTCAGTGGGCATGGGGTTTAACAGAAGTGCTGAGGGTAAGTTTTGTCCTCTGACTTCAGGGGACCTGCTCCAGGGTGCCTCTGACTGGTGCCTCTGTGCTCCCAATGCAGGTGGTACAAACAGAAACAGCATCATTATTTGATTTGCAACTCTCTGGTTCCAGAAGCAACTCTAGGATGTCTTGATAACCCCTACTCTGACAAAACCAGCAGCTGCAGGGGAGGGTCAAACACTTTTGTCAGGAGTGGAATTGGACAGGGGACCCTTTTGATGACAATTCTCTATAGTTCTTAAAATTTTCGTATTTAAAACAAGAAAATAGAGGGCTGGATGTTCTGGTGGCTTTGTACATTGCAAGCCCATTGCACAGCCACGATATGATGCAAGAGACCTGTGCTGTCTATTGAGAAGAAAGAGGATGTAGATAATTACTGACTGCAATGCTAAAAATGTGATTCCCTGTCTCTACTGGTAGCTTGGCTGCAGGAAGCTGTTTCTGGTCTCCCATGTGTCACATGTGTTAGTCAGATGGTGTCATTCAGGGCTCTATAACTTTAAATTGATGTTGGGTAGAATGAGAATACAGGTTTGTGGAAGCAGTGACTGTTTGGAAGAAACCCCCCTATCCCCAAGCCCCAAAGCATTATGAAGAATATGAGAGCAATAATAATTAAAAAAACCCCATCCAAATATTTGAAGCCACACAGTTAACCACCTGTGAAATTATGTCATAAAACCTATCAACTTCCTTCTTGGTAGGGAAATGTCTAGACATTTGCTTTATATTCTCTGAGCTCTGCTCAGTTCTTCTTCAAATTGTCTTTTTGTATAACAAAACCAAGCAGTTGCTTGTTAAAACATTCTAGGATAAGCAGCAGCAACCATTTTCCTGAATCTTGACTAATCTTCACATTCAAAATGACACTATATATGACAGACAACACCACACAGCTGATACTGCCAGGTTTTTTTCACCCTTGCTTCAAAACACATGGAATGAAACAGCTCTCTGAGTAAACAAATCGAAGTGGTACTCACTTACTCCAAATGTGTGATGGAGCAAGTCACGACATCAGAAAAAAATCTTGCACTTTCCTTTGCTGACAGGCCCACATCGAAAAATGAAATAATTCAGAAAATTTTTAAGAAACACTTACAGAATTTTCTAATAATGTCAATCAGGAATTTTAAATTTAATGAATAGTATTTCAGTGGAATGATCTTGTGCCATTCTTATCTCTGTAGCTGTTTACAGAGCTTGCTTGAATGCATAAAACCAGATTGTTAACTTGTGAAGTTATTCCAGTCCTGTCCTTTAATCTCATTGACTGCACACTTAGCTGGTCACTGATTTCAATTCCTTGATCCGCAATCAAATGCTAAGCAGTTCAGTACAAGTTCTAAAGACACAACAACTACAGCTAAACTGTGCTACATGCTGCTGTAATTTAACTGGATAACCACTTTCTTCATCTGACTCTGCCTGTCATGGTCAGAAAGGGTAGGCTTTGCTACTTTGAAAAAATTATTAGCTTTAAATCAAAATGCGAGCTAGAAATTCAAATTGCTGGCTTTTTAATGCCCATTTTCACCTTTCTTCACCATATGATATTTTCAGGTTTAAAAGAGTGCAAAGGGATGAAGTTTTCCGAAACTTGTCCTGAGCTATCAGACCTAAAGAGGGCCATATATGAACAGGTAATGAGTCCCTAGAAAAGATGCTGCTCAGCTGAGTGAAAAACTACCTGCCAGAAGGTGCTACCATTATTAAGAAATTGCAACTACCATGAACTGCTTAGAATATCAAACAAAGCAGATGGCCAGAAGAATGAAAGTAGCCAATGATAAAAGTGATCTTAGGGGAAAAGATAACTCCCAGCAAAGATTCCCATTAGCTTTGCCATCTGCTTGATGATTCAGGTTTAAAATACTAATCACAACTACTACATCAGAAATAATCATAACGTGACATAATAATGCCATTAAATATTAATAACATTTATTTTCATTAGCTAAGTTCATATTATAGGCATATTGCTTGCAAGCCACACAACCATTCTTTCAATGGGAAAATATTTTCAGATTTTTGAGAAAAATACATGCTTTAATATGCTTTTCTAGGCACAGTCAAATGTATGAGTTAATATGAAACCTAAAAATTTTGCTCAATTCCAAATGCACTTATAATGAGATCAGTTGTTCCTGTATCAGCAAGATAAAGGGGTTTTTCTGCTCTTAATATTTCTGTGCAATTTATATCAACTGTTTACAGGTATCATGTATGCATATGTGCAAAAACACCTTCTTAAATTCTTGAAGAAACTTTGAAAAATTACATTTCCTATTCTGAATGCTGTCATTCAAATATTTCTTCAATTTCCATTTATGATAAATTCCCTTTGGCTATGGCATAAACTTCTATACTTTTAATATAAAAACAGATTAAATAAATGGTGTGACTGAACTTGATTGTCACATTTGTTTTATCTGGTTTAAGAGACTATTTTGAATAAGCTTCACATGAGAAGGAAACTCAGATATGAAAAGCCTAATACTTTTCCTTACTCATCTTTCCCACATATTCAAATAGAAAGGTTTAGCTACAGAAGCCTGAAAAGCAGCAATACATAAAAAAAAAAGAAGAAAAAAATGTCATTGCACCTGTTCATTGAATTCCAAAATAAAAGGAGGGTCTTTGAAAAGGATTATGTTATTCATAAAATAAAGCTAACACCGGTAAAATGCGATAGAGAACACAGTTATACTACAGGAGTTCCTTTAAATGAATAATACCTCTCTGGTGCTTGCAATTATTCCAAAACGCAACTTCTGCTGAATTGTGTGTATGCAGGTATTGTTCTCCATATAAATTCACAGGTAAATCTTAACAAAGAGATAAAATGGGAAACTGTGGGAAAAAAAAAGTCTTCTAGAAATAAATGCAGCAGGAACAAAGTTATTTAAAAACAGTAATAAGACTTGAGGCAAGTGCTGCATTTGAGAGGATTGTACGAGGTGAGAAAATAAACCATACACAAAGAAAGATAAAAGAACACATACACACAAGAAACAGAAATGCTACATGAATAGCTAAGCGCTGAAGAACCAATATGCTACAAATAAAATACAGAGGGAATTAAATGAATCAAACTGTTCTCAAAAGATTTAAGATAAATATGAATTTTTGCTCAAAAATTGATACTGTTTTTCTGTTTTAAAACAAAATTAATTGAAAATACCTGAAAAAGACAAACAGAAATACTTGCTCGATAACAGCTTTGGAGGCTTTACCTCAAATGTGTTTTTTTACAGGATTTGGTAAGGAAGGAGGAAAGGGTGAAACCACAAGACAAATGATAGAATTCAAGGCATGGAAAACCCACATGCACCTACACACGCACCAGAGCACAGCTATGCATCTTTAAATCTGAGAAAGACACCTACAAGTAACAAGTTGGTCCAAAGGACAAAGGAGAAAATAGCACTGAAGAACTATCATGAATAAAAAGGTTTCTGGAGCTCAGTGATGATGACTTGCTTCCGTACTTTAATATGCAGTCAAGGAGAAATACAATAAAATAATTGCAAGATTTATGTGGCACAAAATGTGAATGACCTTTGTTATGAGAAAAAAGAACAGGCAGATGGACAATTTCTGGCCTTTTACACAGCGCTATGCCTCAAATCCCACAATTTCCATGAACATTTTCAACCGAATCAGTTCCTGAATGGGACCAGTTACAGTGCAGACTTTCCTGTGTCATTTCCAGACTGTTCAAAGAACTGGGATATGGATCAAACATTTCAGAGCTCTGAAACTGTGGACTGGATGAACTAGATAGATTTCTTTTTTAAAGGTTAAGTTCAATGTTTCTTTCCTCATAAAATGTCTACAGTGATTTTATACACGGCGGCTGGTTTATTCTGTGTTATCATAAAGCATCAGCAGTGCCATTTCATAAGCAGCTAGCTATTTGAAGGAAAAAAAGATCATCTAATCAAATGCTGGCAGTGGGAACTCACAAGAGAGGTGAAAGAGCTAATGTGACTGAGCTAGGACTGGCTTTCTGTAAAGCAGCATTTAGAAAGACTCTTTGGGTATGAGCTCTCCTTAGGTTTATGTGTGTTATTCACTGACAGCATAGAGGCATTCTGCAATATTGCACTTATTAGATTTTATCTGTTTCAGCTGGCTTTTATTTGGGACACGATACTTCTAGAGCAAAATCTGCTACAGACTGGAATGAGCAGAGTCAAGCAGCTATGGAGAAGTTGTTGATGGCACATCTTAGCAATTTATCTTCCAAACCAAGTGGAATGGGAAGAGGCCAGAAAAAAAGGCCCTTTTTTGGAAAAGAAGCATGTTAAAATGGACATCTTCCTTCTTCAACTGAACAATAACATCAGAAAAGAAATCAGGGCTGTTCTTGTTCCCTTGCTGTGTCATTTTGGATTAGGAGAAATAATTACTGTGATTTAAATATGTCAGTCCAGCATTTTTCTTTTCTACACTCCCACACTGCTGATTTAAGATCAGGTTGTGCTCCTAGAACATCTTTTGCCCTGTTTCTGTCTCTCTATGATATTTTTTTTCTCTTAACATACAGTTTGTACCTGTCTACATAAGAAACTTTACATTGATTCTTACTGAATTCCAAACTGTTTTCTGTCTCCTGCTACACATCCTATGCAAATTTAATAACCTTATTCTATAATCACTCTTGAAGGCATCAGAGAAAATAGTAAAATCTATCAACCTCAGGACAGATTTGAAGCAATCCTCTGCTTTAATTGTGAAATGCTGATAAATCATCTATACACAGCTTTCCAAGTAATTATATATATACACCTAATGAAATGATCCTCTAGTCTTGTATTCCTAGTTCACCTTTCTGAATTTTACATGAAAAAATGTGAGAAGTTTCGATGAATTCAATACAGAAAACATCACCAACCTCTCTCCTACCCACAAGTCCAGTTACTCTGGCAAAGTAAATTCGATTGATGTGATAAACTCTTTCTAAGTCCACGCTTCCTGAGACTTTATTATCCTGTCCTCTTTCTTATTACTAATAGTTAAATTATTTGCTACATTTTATCCCCAGGAATTTAAGTTAAAACCACTTATCTGTAAATCTCAGATGATGGTGGTTTGTTTTGCAAAATCTTTCTTACCCTATTCTTACAGGTGATGATTAATATTCTGGATTTTCTTCAGCCATTCCTCCGAGAAAAAAATTCAACATTTTAAAATGTGTCTGTATGCTGTCCTTTCTCCACTACAGTTGATATTTTAAATTCTGTTTTACTGGTTTTAGCTCTGCTAACCATCTAAGCAGGCGTGACCTTTTAAATTTAGATTTAAACATAAAAGTAAATACTTTTGCCTTCTTGAAGCATTTTAATGATACAGATTCCTCTCAACGAGAAGCCAACCAAAAGCTTCCTTATCTTTCATGTTACTGTTTCTCTTCTTTATGGAAAGTCTTCTGAACACTATTTGGTAGACTTTCTATTAAAAATATTTTATTTCATACCTTGCACTTTCTGACTGCCCCGGTGTTTCTTCTAGCTGTTTAAAATGATACAACCTGCTTACATTTTGCATTCATTACTTTCTTGCTTTTCGGGTCATAAAAACATTAATTGTTCAAGGAAGTTGGTCTCACCTTACCCTTCCTAATCATCCTTTACAATAAGATAATTTACCATTGTGACTTTATGATTTCTTTACTGACTTATCAGCTCCCCTTTTCTGCTTAGAACTGATTTCTTATTAGTTAGACCAGAATGCTTACTCCTGCCTTTCAGAAGTCATTCTTTTCCTCTTGCCTAGCTTCCAGAAGTATGTTTTGTTTTACTGATTTTTTGTTTGCTTTTGTCTAGGGGACTTATTCTAGAAAAATCTATCTCTAAAAGATTCAACCTTTTTGTATTTCAGGAGTTGACCACTGGTCATTCATATGAAAGAATTTAAATACAGTTTTTTCTGAAGCATAATGAAGGGGAGTATGTTTGAATTGCACTGATAACATTTTTGCAATCACAAAACTTTTGCAAATGTTATTAGGGCAATTTATTTCTGCCATGTGTCGCCTCTTCAGCAGGAATACTCTGCATGGGTTAAATGGTTTTTTAATGCAGTTTTGAATAGTTATATGTCACACTCTGAAAATAAAGACTGAACTGTTCATTCTGTGTGGACTGAAATCATGCAAGAGATCTTTTGCTAATAATTAATGTCACACCCCACTGGGACAAACACTATTTGCATGGCTTATAATAAAAACAATTCAAAACCACTAATGTGTTTCCCTGAACACTGAAAGCTTGTGATGCATTTTATGAAAACACCACTGGTGTGAACCACAGCAGCATATACAAGCTATTATTGCATTGTACATTTATTGTGCAGTTTATTTCCTCTTTGATTTATCTAACTCACCAATTACCAGTTGTTGTCACTCCTCTTATAGCAGGATATGGTGGGTTTCTATCTCAGAGCAATGCTACTGTTTGGCAGTAGCACATTTTCTCCCATCTGCAAATCCAAAACCTTTTCCCAAATAAATTTAGGTAAATAATTCAGGCCCAGAAAAAGCTTCCTGTGAGCATAAAAGGATTTTAAAAATATGATACCTGTAGATACTGGCAAACACACAAAATTTGGTATCCAATCAATATACATTCACAAAAAAAAATCTGCAATGACCAGGAACTCATGTAAAATATCATGGTCATGTGGCTAGGCCACTGTTTATACAATTGATGCTCATACCTCTTTGTGAAGTTTTTACCCACTTAACAGACCCCCCACTCTGTGCACACCTGCAGTCACCCCCTGCTCCTTTCACACCCGTGCACTGCAACTTCCACACACAGCTCGTGGTATCAGAGAATGGGGAGGCATGGGAGGGATATTATAAAATCACCTAGTTGCAATACCTGCAATACCCCTGCCATGGGCAGGGATGTCACACACTAGCTCAGGTTACTGTAACCATCCCAATTCCCTGTTTATTTCTACAAAGGTGTGGCAGGTAGTTTCCCATAATTCTGACAACATGCAGCCAAGGCACACATAGTCTCATCTAAGCTTTTACCCCTTTATGCCAGAGCCACCCAGCCAAGGATGTAATAAATTCTAGGTTTCCCTTATAGAGTATGCATTTTCTTACCCTGCTTGGGATCTCTGAAGAACCCATCCCCCTTACTATCTGGTATTCTTCATCTCAACCTGCTTACTTGGGAATCAAACAACCAACTAAAGGTGTGGTATCACCTTACATAAAATCACAGCTCTCAGCAGAGTAGGCACTGTTCCTGTTAATGTTCCTGTTTCCTTCCAGGCTGTTCCCACAAAATGGAAGAGCAACTTCTCCCTCTTCAAGTCAAGTAAAAGGAGTGAATATATTAGTGCATTGGTGAGAGTTTTGAGTAATCAGTGAGCTCCCACCGTGTCTTCTCAGACCTCACCTAAAGGCTGCCTTCACTTTCCTATTTACTCCTCCTCCATCTCCAGAGGGAACTTGTGCATTTCAGTTTTGATCTCCTGGTGGTTTTTAAGTTTTCAGCTTTCTGATTGAGGTCAAATCTCACTGAAAGTCTATGCCAACAACAGGTATATCCAACAATTCACCTATTTTGTTTTTTTCAGAATGATGTTGCTTAATTAGATTTCAACAAAAGTATCCTTACATAAAAACTAAGGGATTTCAAAAAGCGTGTTTAAGAGACCTACAAGAAGTTCCCTAAATAAAACAAAGGAATTAAATTTACATTAACTTTAATTTGAAGAGAAAAGTTAGAGGAAAGCAAAGCTTTCTTTATATATGAGAATGCTGCAGAACATGCCTCATAACTGTTTTTTATTTGCAGACTATATTGACTATATTTAATAACAAACACTGGCTTTAGACTGGTGATCTGAAATTCAATATTTTTGAGTACAACAACTTCAGATGTGCATAAGAGACTTATCAATGTCATTATTTGATTTTACATACATGAGCATTTTCACTGGCATAAAAATGACAGAGCTATATACAAAACTCATTACTGCTATTTGATATTTCTTAAGGGAAACAAGGCCCAGTTTTACCAGCCTATTTTACTGCTCATTTAATTTAGTCTCAACAAGTGAGCCACCAGTACCTTTAAGCCTTTCTCTTTACCCCTTCACTTATTCCTTATAAGTGTCAGTAGAATAGATTTACTATCATGGTAGTGATTGTCAGCCAGTATAATGTGAGAGCTTTTGGAAAAAAAAAAAGTGGCACGAATTATTTAATTTTTGTGAAATAAAAGGATAAAATGGAGTTAACTGAGTCTTGGTTATCCACCCATGATTTTCTGCCCTTAGTCAAGGCCTCCATTCAAAGACATATTTTATTATCCTTATCAGAATTTTTACTTCTCTCTCTCATGAGGATTTTATGGGCACATACTGCATTCTGGTTTTCTATTATTTCACACTGAATTACAGTTGGTCACTGTTCTCCAAATCTATGTCCTTGTTTTTCATTCAGAACGTTATTACTGTGTAAGGGATATCTTTTATTTAATTTGGTCATTATATTTTCATTTTATTTTATTTTCATACTTTGCCCTTGACTTTGCAACATTTTCTTTACTCCCTTTTTATAGCTTAGTGACCTTAATACAATTGTTAAAGTTGAGATGCAACTTCTGTTCTAAACTCACTTTCAGAAGCTTATAACTTTACCCAGATATTCTCTTTCAGGCGGAGTGTTTTTTTATGCTTTGTTAGAAGGGGATTTTTGTTTGAAACTTCACAAGCATTATCTATTTGTTTTGAGTTATCCAACTTAAAAAGACAGCGGTTTTGCAGCAATCAGGACAGTTTTCAGATGCTTTTTTGACTCTGATAATTGAAAATCAGCTTTGTTTCAGCACTTCAAAATCAGCTTTGATTGTGGAATAGTGGCTTTGCTATCTCTTTGAAATGGTTTGGAAATAATTAAGTTTTGCATGTGACATCATTACTAAATAGCTTACTGAAATGCTAGTGGTGAGGGAATTGATCTCAGAATAATTCTGTTCTACTTAATTTTATTTTAAAAAGGTATTAATTTTTTGTATGAGAACTACTTTAGCTATACTTTAAATATTTTTAATGCCAGTTTCATCCCACTCTTCACGGAGCATAGCCCAAAGAGATGCATTACAGTATCCAATCAATCTGGATTCTCTATAGTACACAGAAGTAATGCAACATGTGCAATGAAAAATAAACATTTCTCTTTTACTGGTGAAATGACAAGGAGAAGCTTTGCTTCATTCCACCAACAAACTATTGTAACTGTAATGTGTTTGAAAAAGCTTTTCCTTAAAGATCCAGTGTGAAACCCTGTATAACTGTAAACCCAAAAGGAGCACTGGGAAGCTTTGCACAGTATCTTGTTTGTCATCACAAAAGAAATATTCTTCAGGAAAATGTCAGTGCACAATACCATCCCTATGGTATGCTTGTACTCTGCATTTTCTGCCGCTCCTTTTTTTATCACAACGACTTTCATAGTCCTGGTAAGCTGCCATTTTATGCCCTCCACATGAAAAATGGTGCTGTAGTCTCACAAAAATGAACCAAGAGCAGGGCTGACCAACAGAGATTTTATGTATTTGCAGAGTCAAAGTAAAGTTGAGAAATACACTCTTTGGGCATTTCTTTGATCAGCTAATAAAGAAAACTTGCAAACATTTTTAATTGGGGGGTACTCCAAATAAAAATTGTCATTACTTGTAAGCTCCAAACTGACACAAACTACTTACACCAAATAGACTTAAACCCCAAATCTCTATTACACCTTTTACTCTGACATCCAACAACATGAAGACTACAAGTGCCACAAAAGCAGTAGAAAGACATGGTTTCTCAGCATCTGTGTGAGCTGCTTACTTTATGAATTTTGTGATTTACTTCTGAGTTGGGCTACAGGCTAGAATTATATCAGCCACATAATGAGGAGAATTTTTCTTTAGCATTCAGAACTTTGACTTTTTATCCTGGCTAAGCTAAAAATGCCAGCCAATAGATTCATTTTAATCTAAGTCTTATTGTTCTGGTCCTAGGTTTTTACTCCATCATTTTGCATTGATTAAGCACCTCCTGCTTTTTTACAATAATGTAATAATGCAATCCTAAGTGCCTCAGGAGGCCTTCATATGAAACTTCATATAAAAGGCAATAAATAGGCTTATTTGATTCATATTTATTTTCCTTTTCATTTATAAGTGATTTCCTGCATTCAGCCCATGTTTCTCTTTCCTGTTCAAATACAGAAATCTTTTAGAAAATTGCTCAAATAAGCCTCTTGCACAATTAGAATCCTGCCCTTGGTGGCTGCCATTCTCAAGCAACACATCCTGTCCTGATTGCATTATTGTTCCCTCTCCAGTGATTCAGTGATAGATCTGTTTATTCATACAAAATATTCCACTAACACCTAGTTTTGAGAATTTACAAATTCATTTGCACTTGTCTTACTGATTATGAAACTGCAGTCAGTATATATAAGCAAGAAAGCTCAGGCACCTTTTGTGGTCTGGGACAGGCTACTATAACCAGGCCTTTTTCATCTACTATCTGAAGCAAATACAGGTTGATTTAAATGACTACAATTTTCTATCATGTGCAAAGTGTTTCTTTCTATCAAATGAGGGAGAATAATCTTATCCTGTACGTCAGTGAAGTATGAAGACAGAATACAGAGCTCTGTTTTTTGTACATGCAGATTTAACCAGCAAATCCCATTAACAGTTCATTTTTCCTTCTTTCTGATTTTTGCACTCCATGCCTTTTCTGATGGGCCTCATGATAATGCATTGTCCCCCTGATTGTCACACACAGTTCTAGGCACTTTACTGAAGAGGAGAGGAGTAGTAAGAAAAAAGTAGCTGCAAGTTCTCTCCAGTCATAAACTTCCATTGTACTTAAGACTAGATAGAATTATGAGTTCATCTGATATAATCTCCTGAGCATCATAAGCCATTAAACATCACCCAGATACTGCTACATGGAGCCCAATTACTTTAATTAGACAAGACCACTTCAGTCATCAAGAGACTAAACTATGCTGTGCCACAGGCATAGTCCAAAATAGACAAAGACGTCATCAAAGCCTGTGGCTCTTCAAATAACAAAGAATTTCTAGGTGAGAAATGCTCCCTAAATTCCTGCAGTTGATGTTTAGCTTGTCCATCAACTCTGGCACAGAATATCAAGTCTCTGACAATAAGCCCTGAGAGAAAATTTTGACTTTCCTTCAAATTCAGTGATCAATTTATCCTAACCTGAGCATGACAGCATGATTCACTCAATGGGTTCCTAAAAGCAGGAATCTCTCCAGAGAAGGTACTTTTTTTTGGAGGTAGTTTTTCACATCTATGTGCTAAAATCAGTTTAGGGTAAGATGTGGATATTAAGTTATGCATATTTTTGCATTGGATCTACTGTAAAATGCTGTTCTCTTTCTACAGGCGAAGAAAATGGAAGCCCAGGCATCTTTGGCTCTGGAATCTAAGTACTGAACAAGTGACAAAGTTGAGTATCTCTAATTTGTATCCCAAATCCCACTTTGGTATCCCTAATGTGAAAATCCCTAGCACCCTTCCAGCGGATTGTTTGGTCTAACAGTTTACAAGGACTAAGAGTTAGCTGATAAATCCTAAAATCAACTACTGATGTGATTTTTAAACCCACCTGCTATTTTATCTCACCCCTCAATTTAAAATAGGTCTCAAATGATTGCAACTTTAGCTCATTCCTATTGCAGACAAATTGGTTAAATTGGGAGCATTTATCTTCTGCAAAACAATTGTTACAAATCCCAGTTTGAGCTGGTTCACATTCACAGACATCAGTTTTATCCTCTCTAGTTCCTGGGTCTGCGTGTCCAGTTTTGACTTGATTTTATCCTAGTTTTCTCTAACACAATTCCCCTGACTCAAATCAGTGATATCTCTAGATTACAAAGAGCATAATCTTCCAGCCTCTTTTGGGTAGCTACCTCTTTTCTCTGCTTCCCTGATCCTGTCTTAGAACACATATCACAGGTTGTAAATTATTTTAAATTTTACCAGGTAGGCCACAAAACAATAAGTCAAGCAAAAACAAGTGAAGACACTGCACTTTCAATTTGCAATGTGTAAGTACAAAGCCATCTTCCAGATGTCTGCATGATGCAGAAGTCAGGTAAAAGCTATACCCTATATAAATCAAGGGATACAGAATTTTATCGCATGATATGAGTCATCCCATAATATTCTGGACATCTAGCAGATGAAACTAATAAAATTTCAGTTTTAGCTCACATAGAATGGAAGAGACTCAAATATTTTCTAACTGTATTTTTCTAGCTAATATTTCATGATTTGGGATGTAAAGGAAAAAGCAATTATTCTTTTACTATTAAACCAAGTGCAAGCAATTGATTTGTTTTCTGTATAAAAGGTATTTATTTTCTTTTGCTAGTCCTGTGAATTAATGTGATCCATATTAAAAATGGAAACATTCTCTAGATTGCTTTATCCATTCAGTGCTAACAGCTGAGTTTCATACCAGATCAATGAATTGCCCTGTGCTGTAAAACATGGGCAATGGAAATAAAGCACCTTGGCAGCAATACATAGCTGGTTAATTGCACAGTGCAATTCTGGGGTAAACACTTTATCGAAACATTAACATTCTACATCTTAAAAAGTGCCATGCTTTTACAGTAATTTTAACCAATGTAAAACAGCACCAAAAAATCCCCCCACAAATCCAAAAAGAATTCTGGTCAGCCTGTCATATTTTAGCAATTGAACAACTTGCTCAGCTACTGAAGCATAATGTGTCAACAAGATGGAATTCCACTTTCTAAAGGCTAGAGTGCCCACTCAATAGAAGAAAGCAATACATGATTACTGCTTAGAGCTTGTGGCACAGTGCTAGCAACTCAACATTTAGCAATAATGGAAAATGTCTGTCTCATTTTCATTCCCATTGAAAACACTCCCTATACAGTATTATGAAACACTCCTGCTGTGAGTTGGTTTCTTAATCGCAGCAATATCTTCAGCTATTGCCTTTTCCATGGTCACACCTTTCTGGTGAATTCTCTTAAAAGCAAAAATTTAATGACATACGGAACAAGGACAGATACCTGAAATGTAATAACAAGGAGTAACCCTTCAATTTTGCGACGGCTACTAGATAGCAGCAATCTCCTATTTCCATTTTACTGTTTTGCAAATGACATAGGGGTCTCAAGGTCTTTTGTTTTCTGCATTATTCCTCTGTTTTTCAAAACTGTGGAGCCTCTATTTTCTGCTTCTGCTTCAACTTCCATTTCCATCTTAAAACTAAGGGAAAAATCCAGATCATTGTACAAACAGCCCTTTTTCACCCATGACCTTTTATTCATCTGATTATAAAATTGAAAGGATTTTTTTCAGTGCAAGTACCTTCAAAGGTTGTCTTGAATTACCACTACTCATCTTGACTATCTTTATATCTCAAATTATTTTAAAAGTTGCCTATTTTCTCTTTAGATACATTGAACATTCTCCTTGTCCTACTAACAGAGAAACAAAGTACAAGTCCTGAACCACACATTTATACCTACATCTATGTTTGAAAATACACATTTATACCTACGTCTTTGTTTGAAAATAAAGTCTTTGAGGTTAGTCAGACTTTTAAACATTTTCATCAGATACTATAAATAGAATAACATGATAAAACCAGACTCAAGAGGGACAGGAATTAGAGAAAATCCATGTTGATCATGACAATGCATTGCATTAAAATTGAACTTCACAATAAAAGATTTAATAAAAGATTCCACTTCCAGATGTGGAAACTATTTTTTACTTCAAAAACTCTTGTGCACTCTCACATATATGAAATAGTATTTGCAAGCTGGTTCAGATTCCAGAGGAAGTATAGGTGCATTCACATAGCACCTTAACTGGCATATAAAAGCCTAAATGAAGTTTAGAAGGACATACACAACTAACAAAATCATCATTTGAATTATCAGAAGTGGATAAGGACTTGTTGCTTGGAATTTTTATAACTCAGATTTGTCTCCTCAAAACAAAAGACTTTCCCCAATTGTTTGGGGTTTGCCTACATGTGAATCACTCGGTTTTACAAAGACATTACTGAAGATGAAATGCGTCTGCTAGGACATGCATGAGTGCACGATGATGAATCACAAAAACCCCCAACTTTACAAACAACAGGAATATGTATTGCACTTCTCATGTAACTATTTTAGTGTCCTCTATTCTATTAAGCTTACTGAAAAGGCAGACAATTATTAATCCTACAAATATGGTGCAATTGCTTTTGACATGTGCTTCCTTAGCCATGGAAGAAGAATGCAAGAAGAAATCAATGAGAAAAAATTGCTGGGTAGAGTGAAATTGCCTCAGGGATTTTGTTTTATGTAATACAACAGCCTAGGAATTCTATTTATAAGGAAGACATGGTATTTATATCTATTGATTTTTTTTCAGGGGCCTCTTGTAGTCTGCAGACATAAAATTTCACCTGTCCTAGATGGGAACACATCTCTTGATGTTCTTCAATGAGCTATGTTTATGGAACAGTAAATATGGTGCAAAAGAGATTAAATAACCCCAAATTTTGCGTTCCCTTTGCAAAACTATAAAATTAACTTTATCACTGCACATTTAATACTCTTCACTTGAGTACCCACTTGCAGATTGGAGTTTAATATTAAGGGATCTCAAAGAAGAACAATAAAAACGTCAATTAGCACAGCTTATTCCTAAGATCTTTAAAATTGTCCCCCAGACCTTAGTATAGTTTAGAGTAGTGTCAGGAACTCAATGGACCTTCAAGAGTCTGGTCCTAGCCAGAGATTATCAAACAACATCCAATCTGTGGAAATACATTCTTCCTTGTGCTTTTATATGCTCTTCGTGCTTATATTTGCCATGCTAGGAATGAATAAACTCAAGGGGAAAAGACCAGCAGAGGCTCTGTCTCCACTATCCTGTATCTCCCTTCTCACTCAATTTCAAGGGATAGGTCAACTGATATTGCATGCTGCAAAACATTTACCATTGCTGCTGCACAGCATGCCATTGTGGAGCAAAATCTGGGATGCACTTACACATCAGTCAGTTATCATCCCACTGAAAGATATTGACAAGGAATGCTTTGCAAGGCAACTGAGCTGTATGTGTAGAAACCAAGGCACACTTCTTAACAAACAAGTTGTATTGTCCCTTTCAATGATCCATTCTAACCTGCTTTTAACTCCAAGCTTCTTTAATGTGTAGGAAATAATATACCAGTATAAGACAAAACTGTTTTATTCATAAAGCTTTTGTATGTCTTGTTTACCACAGCTTTTCCTCTACCTAGGCCAGCTGGTACAGTATGTACTATCTACTATGTTTTGTTGCTGTTTTCTAGTATTAAATATGTCAGGATTTTATAGCTGAGCAATAGAAGTTAGTTACATAAGTCTGCTGCATAGTAATGAAGGTAGAATTGTGTATAATGGTAATATCTTAGTAAATCTATTAATTATTTTATGGTGAATAATAAAAAATATGAAAGATTAGATGTCAGTAGAGTCAGTCAGTGACGTATACCTGCATGCTTCTATTCAGTCAAAATAAACTTTTTGTCTTTTTTTTGTTGTTGTTGTTTTGCCTTTTTTTTTTTTTTTCCCTGAAAGTCTGAATAGATAGCAATGCCTGACTGCAGAGGGTACATATGGGGATGCTTACATTTAAACCTCTTTCCTCATCTTATTGTTACAGTTCTGTGTAGGCATTTACCAGACTGTTTCTAGGCCCTGCATGCTGCTGTTTCCAAATTTCCTGAGACAAAGCAAAATTCTTCTTTTAACTTTATCAAAGGCCCTTTTAGCAAATTATAAGCACTCTCCTGGAGATACACATTTACATTGCATACCAATGGCAGTTCCTCTGCAAAAGAGATTCTAGTTTCTCATTCCGTGTAACAGAGTAAGAAACGGAGGAATCCAAAATGTCTGCATGCTAGCCTGGCTCATTCACTTCTTCATTTCTCATTATTCCTTCAGTTCTGGTCATAGTCCTTATGTTTGGGACTGCCTCACACAGTTCTCTCTGAATATCAGAGCATTTAATTTGCTTCATTCCCTAGTGGCTAGCTTATTCTCTTTTTGGTTCCTTTACTTTTCTAAAATGGCTGCTGAAACCCTTTCTCACTCACTGTCTTGACTTTCTCTTGACCACCTGCCCTTCCTCTCTCCCCTGGGTAATTTCAATACAGACCTGAACAACCAATTTGTTCTGTTCAATAGGCAACTATTTCACTGCAAGGGCTTTTGTGTGGATAACAGACCAGTGATGCTGGATATAACTTCTGCTGTTATCAATATGAAATTTAACCAAAGACAGAGGTTCAAATACCCCAAAAGAGACTCTACATAACCAAAGTCTAAAGAATGATGTAGATATTCAAAAAGAATCTCCAGATTCACGCTACTTTCCTGATTTCTTTGCTTACCAGCTTCAGCAAGGAATGTATTTCTAATCTAAGCTGTACAGGTTAAGACATCTTTTGCAGTCCTTTTTTGGATGGGTAATAGGGACATTCTCATCTTGGGCCTTTCTTTGAGCTCGTAAATCACGGACACACTCATGAGGCAATACTAAGCTCGAAAATGGATCTTCCTGGATTCCATAAAAATTAGTGGAAGGCCTTCATACTGAAAAAGGTCAGGTTTTGACTGGGAGAAACCACATCACAGTTTAAGAATAGAAAACACTGAACATGACTTCATAAAATAGAGTAAAAATAAATAGCTTTTCTAGCTGTCTTGGTGTCCTTGCAGGTGGATCTCTACCTTCAGCCAACTTTATTACCAAATTTGACTTCAGTGCTAGGACCCTCACCACAGCAAGTCTGTGACAAATCCTCCTTGAGCTTACCATTTTTTAGGGTGAAAAGAAAGATTCAAAGGCATATATTTTCACTCTGTTCCATTATGGATTCTGAGGAAGGACCTTAATGTTACCAAAATTTGGCTTCCAGACCTGCCTCCTGCTTCTCATTTCATCTTAAGTGAATTGTACTCTGTAATGTTCAAGACATCACATAATTCAAAACAAAGGGTGAGCTTATACGCAAGGCTGCAGATCTGATCACTACCAAGCACGGCACAGAGTCCTTAGAAGGAAACAGAGCAGTTTGCTAAACCAGGCTATATATCAATCCTTTACGCTACGTACGCTTTATTTACACAGCATTTGCAGATTCAGAATGATGATGAATGAAGCTGCAAAGTACAGTGCGATTTTCACCACTTCCAGGCAGAGACCTGAATAAAAATTATATGCGATTTTATCTTTTCTAATCAATCCCTAATAGTTAATCCAGAGGCATTCCCTTTTGTTTATGCAGTCATGTTTCTTATTACTTTCCCAGATTCTGCTTTATTTTATTGCCCCCTATCTGCTCAGGGAATTTGGGCAGCACTCTGTTTTACATGCACCACTGCATGGACAGATAGGAAGTCTTACCAAGGTCGACAGATGCTAACCTACTCAAAGAAGACAAGTTACTGCGACTTCCTAGTTCACCCAACTATTATTCTTCCACGGCATCAGTTCGGGCAATATCAAAACTGCAATAAAAAGTGCATTTTCCACAAGAAAAACAGCAGAAGGAGTACCCTAGTATTTTACAAATATAGATATTTTATCTTCTCTCACAGTGTTTGTGGAATTCTGCTGTAATGCCAACTATGGAAAGACTCACATAGTGCAAACACCAGTTAGTCACTCGGACTGAACTTTTAATAGGTTCTTTTATATATAGATTTATCTCTATGTACATCTATTTCCCCCAAAGCTTGATTCTTGTCAAGTACTTGGTTTTTCTACTGCCAAAAATGTTGATGGTCCATATGATGTGATTTCTTAGCAAAAGTATTTTCAAGTTTCATCTGATTTTGCTTTCCACAAATCCACCATTAATTGTTCATTCCCTTTGCTTAAAACAAACATGAGTAAACAAACATATTTCTATATTTCTTTTCATCATGTATTTTAATGTGCGCAAGAAATATGTGCACTACAATGTCACAAACAGGCTATTCTATCTCTCCTTTTTCTGTAAAAAAAATTGATATGATAATGAACAGTTTGCTTAAGATCCTGTTCATTTCTGCTGAGTTCTAGGAGAAGAAAGTAGAGTGCATTTGGATTTTCATTTGCACAGTTCAATTTCTTACCATAACTATTCAGCAACTTCTTAAACCAAATAAAGCAAAGAATTATGGAATGGACATATTCTACATGATGAAGTCATCATCCCTAAGCCATTGTGCTATATTTAAATTGTTCAGTGAGCTGCATTATCCCACTCTGGTGGGAAGGGCAATTCAGATTCACTGAAAAGATAAAAAAGCCAACCACGTTTTCCTGCTTTGTCTTAGTGTTTGTTGTACAGCATCAATTATTTCCCACACCACTAGGAGGAAAATGTAGGTTCTTACCCCACAGCCTATTCCGTTGCCTGGCTCACACAGGATTCTCCTCAGGCCTGGCTCGGGAAGCAGACCTGCCCCACAGCCGGGGGTGGGACACAGCACTCCTCCCATCTGCAGCACACACTCCTCGGCCCCGTAGCGCTGGTACCGGTTGTACTGCAACACAACACAACACAACACAACACAACACAACACAACACAACACACTGGTCATAAACTCCTGGCAGCACACAAAGAAAACACCCATATCTTTGAGTTTGTCGCTATCCCACATAATCCAGACAATCGTCCTAATGTCTCACATGCTAAGTTCAGGTTATTTGTCAAAGGTCTAAAACTTTGCAGTGTTATTAAATGGGGTGTCTCTGCTCCAACTCACATCATGTGCATCATTTTCTGGCTCACAGCCATTTGCACCACCAGAAGACTGTGTAGGATATCAAAATCAAGAAAGCAGCAGACTGTTTCTGTAAGTAACATCAAATACACTTACATTAATATAAAAAATTATTGTAAACATAATAAAAATAGTCCAACAGAGAAATGATAAATGCTGTATACAGATTGAAGAGTACACACAAAAAAACCCCCTTTAGCGATCTATAGCTAGAAGTAGTGTAATGTTTTAGACCTTAAGGGCTGTAAAAAATTTCCTAGACAACTGTATTTTAAAAGCAAGCTGTTCATTAAACTGATCAGCAGAATAACTCTCTTATATGCATTCATTTCAATACTAGGTGTATTTCTTCATGTGTCTCTCATGAAATTTTCTTTAGTTTTTTCACTTTTCATTTAATTCCATCCTGATAGCCTAAAAGACCATGGAAATGCCTTAATTTTAATGATGGGGATATTGACACACAGCAATATTAAGTAACATGCTCAGTGTATCCTCATTGACAAAAATGCCTGCTCTAAAATGACTGATGTCACTGCAATAACTTTCCCATGTCTAATTTACCCTGCTTTCAGCCAGAGATAAGCTGAGCTAGTACAAATCATGCTGTGCACATGTAAATCACATCCACTCTAGGGTTCTGTGTTGGTGCAGTTCCACACCAGTGGCTGTATAACCACTGTAAACCAGGCTTCAGATTCACCTATAAATCTGCTCTACTGTGGAGGGAAATAAATGAAAGCATTTGGTCCTAACAACCCCAAAGAAAACAGGCAAATCCAAAAGGCCAAAGAGGAAGGGAGCAGGTATGAATTTTCTCTGCGAGTAGACTTTATGGTGTGCTAAAGAAACAAAACAGAACTTTATGTTACAGCACTCACAACAATATTTAGTGCTTTGTAAGATTTTATCCCATAATGGCTCATGAAAATCCCGTTCCCTTTTTTGGGAGAATAACAAATAAAAAATTCTTTCTCCAATCCACATCCTTCTCCAAAGAAATCTTTTGAGGAAAATGGAAGCTTTAGGACCAACACCTCATACATACACAATACAAAAAGGAATTTTAAATTACAAAGAAGGCTCTACATCCTTTGGGTATATTTCAGAAGGTTCCTCCGTGAATGCTGTCACAACATGTATTGTTAAACTGCTTCTTAAAATAGTATTAGAGTTCTTAAAAGACTTTAACATATAGACACAAAAGTTTGCATCACAGAAAAAAAAATCAACCCAAACTCAAATTATCCAACTTTGTTAATTATGAAAATTCCAAATACCCTCTGAAAAGAAAAGCAAAATCTAAAAGGACGATAAAATTTCAAAATATCTTTCAGTGTATTGAATGACAGCCAGAAATTCTTAAGAAGACTTAAGAATCTTGTATTTGGAAAATAATATTATTTTGAGAAATGTACAAGACATGTCTGCAGTCTCCTTGAATGTGAGGGCTCAAAAAGTCAACTGATGTTTTCCTGTGTTATTATTATGCTTGAACCCAGACTAATGCCATAAATATTTAATGTTGGATGCTCTCAAATTTCAGAAAAGTTTGTGATCCTTCCACTATATATGTGTTGAGTGGTCTGAATCACATGGCTGGCCTTTATAGCTCCAAAACTCTCTAGCAGCCTAATTTTTCTTCAGAGCACAGACTGGACCTGAAGGTGAGGATGGTGATTGTCTTACCCTATTAAGAGGGAACTTTGTGCTGCATGTGGGATTGTTAACAGCTTCTCATTAATAAGGCAAACACCTGTGACACTGTAGCTGAGGTTCTGTCAGCGTTTACATTAAAAATTCTCAGCTGGAAAAAAAGGAATATACTTTCCAGCCATTAACTTAGCCTAAAAGGGCATGAAGTGATTCCTCTCATTTCCCTTTTTTTTTTTTTTTTTTGTTTAATTTATCTTGTTAAGGAAAGATACAGAATGTAAATGTCCAGTTTACCTACTGGCAAGGTGGACAGCAACATGGTTTTCTGTCCAACAAATGTAACATTTTATACTAGTTCAGCAGAGGACTCATTCCAAATCAGTATGGCACCCTCCCCAGTGATTTTCATACTATAACAGCCAAAAAAATGATCCAGAAAAGATCCTGCTAAATTCATTTGCATATCTTGATATCTAGTTACCAGCCTGTTTTCTACCTTCAAAGTCCAGATACATTTATGTCATTTTCCCATTTCTTTTTCCTTGTGTCCTGCTCAATTAAAACCCAGCAACCAACTGAAACACAAAGTAGTAGAACATATACACGTTTGCTGGCATAGCAAACTCTACACAACATACGTGGATTTATAGTCTTTATTCATTGATGTGAAACAAAATGACTCCCTTTACATAAAGGGTGCATTTGTAAAAAACTTGTACAGGACCAAGCTATTATCATGAATTATTAATTGACTATTTGCATATAGTGGCAGACCATATCTACTAAAGACATTTTTTCCTATACACCTCAGCCATACATATCATACTGGACTCATGTAACCAACCAATGTAATCCATTCATCAAGTCAGTTTTCAGGAGCCCTTAAATGCCTTTGGAGCCCATGATGTGTTTTGATCATATATCTGGATGAGATACTTGAGGATATTACAGCACACAACACCCACTGGTTTACTTCACCTCTTAACTGGAGACGTAATCTAGAATTAATTTAATTTAGTTTGAATTTCCACAGTGATGATGTCTATAGTTGCACAGGTTGTGAAGACTTCTTTTATAACTAACAGGAGAGATGGGATGAAATTAATCTTTACTCCTTAGATTTGTACATCTGCATAAGAACTGAGACCTCAAGTGCCCTGTTTATTTTTAAAAATAATGAGAGATCAGATAACTTCCTAGATAATGGCACCTGAAATTAGGTGACTCTTACAATAGCTGATTTAGTTCCAATAATTCTGATCCTCACTCACCTGGCCTAAGCTATTTTTAAAACCAAGGATTAGGTATCTAAATAACTTAGACTGTGAACCACCTCACAGAATTTTAGCTCATCTAAAATTAAACATCTAGCCTAAACAAGGCTCCAAGCGAATGAGCAGAAATAAGATCTCAAGGAGGGCATTTATCCTGACTTAGATATGATGTCTAAGATAGGTAAGATCAATCATCCTATGGAAGTGCTATGGTTGAAGCTGAGAAAACTAATTCAGGCTAGATATCTAACACATAAAGGGCTGTCATTGAAAGATTAATCTAGCTCTTCTGTCCATTCAAAGTATTTCACAGTATCTATTACTCAATTTTTATCAGTGTGCCTCCTATTTAGAGATGCACTCATCATGTGTAAAGTTGTTCTGCATGCTACATGGAGGGAAGCATCTCCAATTATTTTTAGGAAAAACCTCTCACAAAGTATAATATATGGGAAATTTGATGGAACTGGCATTCGTGGCACCTGATTTCATTCCTGGCAGCAGCACAGCCATCCTGTGGCTTTCATGTAAGTCATTTAATCTATGCTTCTCATCAGTTGCCTGTTTGCAAAGAGGAAGAATGATACTTGCTGATTTCAATGTACTGTTAAGAGGCAAAATCCATTAATAGTCATGAGGAAGTCAAATGCTATGGTAATGAGTGGCATAAAATTACACAGAAATCACCAGCCATCTACTGCTGCTAGAAAGCAGCTTCCAGACAAAGCATGTCAGGCATTTATGTGCTACTGTAATAAGGCCTTCACAAAAACAGGTTGGTAAATAGTTGCTGGATTCCCCCAGAGCTATATATTTCAATGCCTATTTGGAAAAAAACCCAAAGCTTCATAAACAGAATTTATTCTAGAAAATTGGTAAGACAGCTAAAGGTATATGAATAAGATAGCTGTAAAGCATTGTGTTTGTTCTCTGAAAACTACATCCCTTTGTGAACCTTCCCCTCAAATTGTGAATTGTCCTAGTCAGCCCATATACATGCTTTTCAAGGAATAAAATTTGGAGTGGAAAAAGCTCTACTTATAAGCTCTACTTATCGTATTTCAACTATAGAATGAAGTTCTTTTATGTAATCTTTGTTAGTAAAGACTTGTCAGGACCCTTAGATTATAAATCACAGTATGAGATAGACACGGAGGCTGGATAACTGTAACCATTTATTCCTTGCTCTCTGCTTTTCAGGTTGGGATGGTTTCCCTTGAGTCTTAGAATGATACTGGGCTTTCAAGCAGTGGAAATTCAATCATTTGATGTTGCAAATCAAGGGTAATATAAATGAAATCTCTGGGTTGACACAGGAATAACAGGTTAATTACAGATTCCGGTTACATTGAGATTCAGATACCAAAACAAAACAGAAATGCACCTGAATGCACAAAACTCCTGCAAAACACACTTCATGAACACAGTGATTCCTGGTTGTGTCAATTAATTTACAAATTATGATTGAATATCATAGAATCATAGAATGGTTTGGGTTGGTAGGAATCTTAAAGGTCATTTATTCCAATCCCCCTGCCACACCACAAATGCCCTGAGCCGTTTTAATTTTGCTTTTACACTTTGGGTATTGTTTTCTTGATTTTCCTTCTTCCCACCCTCATCTAAAAGCATCCCCTAAGTAGCAGCCTTGCAGACAACTTTGGACAAAAGTATAACAGTAGATGTAAGCCCAAATCTCTGAAATGTAATTCAATTACTTGTTTCTTTAACTGCATGTAAGAGTCTCAGAGGAAAGCAAATCTACTTTCTGGAGTCAGATTGTTTTTACTGCTCCTATAAATCAAATAACCATCTGTGTGTTTCAAAATTAGATTGTGGAGGCTATTAGTCCATAGTGTAGACTAAGCACTTTATTTATATGTATTATGCACATACAAAAACTCCAAGAATTAGTTCCATAATGTAGTTAGGCAACTTACAGTACAAAACCAGTAGTACTTCTTGGACTAGTAAAAATACTTACAAATGTGTAATCTAAAATACAGATTAAAAAGCGATGGACTGACATGGCTCTCCATGGAGCACCCCTAATTTATTTTTCCTGAGTTTTTGGGCTTCTCTGCTGGCCCCTGATCAAATTGAAAGAGCAAGTTCAGAAGATCAGCTCCTTGTTACCGCAGGAGCACCCAAGGAGACAAGAAAGTCAAGCACCTCTAGAGGGCTGGAATTTGCCTGACTGGAGAGTCATGGAAAACTGGGTACAAACAGTTTGAAGAAAATATTTAGGTAAGAAACCTCTAACTGGATCAGTGCACCAAAATTCACAGACAAAATTGAACTGGAGTAGAGATGGGGAGAAAAAAAGAAAGATTGCAGTTAGTGGAATGATATGAAAGCAAGGACAATATGATACAATGAAGAAAGGGGAACAAGCACAGTGTAGGGTTAGCGCTGTATTTACAAACTACTGGAAGTCTGTGATCTTCCAGCAGGTATTTGGGGGATCAGTATGAAAAGACTGGATGCCAGAGGCAAACATTCAGGTTTGAGTTCCACAAGGTGACCCTTGTGGAACTCAAACACACACACCTCTTCCCATTAAAGGAACAGCCACCAAGGCTGCAGTTGATGCAAGGAAATCTGTTCAGCTGACGCTGTTGCAAACTGTGGAACGCATTTCAGTGCAGCAGATACTGGCTCCCAACTCTCAGGTCACAAGAGTGAGCACATGCATATTCCTGAAAGCAGATCAAAGCTATCCAAGGGATGAAAGAAGTCCTAACTTCCACATGTACCTGATATCCTGAACACTAGGGTTCAAATCTTCCCTCTGAATTAAAAAAAAAAGCTGGGTGGAAGAGAAATTTGAATTCTATATAAAATAACACCTTTTTTTTTTTGTTTTGACAGAAAAAAATCCTTTAAATTTGTTTTGACTAAGTACCTTCTATTTTCTTTCTCTTCTTTATTTCAGCTGTTGAACCAAAAATAAATCATTTTCACTTGCCTACTGTACAGTAAGTTCAAAAAGCGAAGAATGTAGAGATATTCTGCTTATGACAAGAACTTAAAGCCTAAAGTTATTATGATCCAGAAGAGACAAAATGAGGAATTTCCATGAATCCAAATTACCTCTGAGTTAGGGAAGAAGGTGGTTAGGAGACAGTCCAGGCTGGTATAGCATAGGAAGAGAGGCATATCACTAGACATATGAAATTGCAGGATTAAAAAGTTTGCTGTGAAGTTCCAGCTATTAAAAAAAGGTGGTGTAAAGAGGATCAAGAGTTAAATGCAGTAGCTCAGTCTTAGAGAGCAAGTGATGAGACTGTGGTAGTGACAAATCCAAAAGGTGAGCCAAATGAGATGGAGAGAAAAGAGATATTAGATGGAAAAACGGCAGAAACTGAGAGATGTGTGTAGGTATCACTTACATGGAATAGCAGCTGAAGTCAGGGGACTGGGTGGGAAGCAACAGAGGTGTAAGAACTACACTTGTAAAGATAAAGGTTTTGGAATGCTAACAAAATCTTTGGCTTACTAATTATGAATGGGAGAAATCATCCAGTAAAAATTTATTTTGTTCTTTAAGTGATTAGAATTACTGAGATGTAGCTTATATCTCTTGCAAGTGTAGTTATCAAAAAATCTTAACCCAGAAATACCTCAGAAGCACTTTGTTGATCATATTTGACAGTTTCCTGTACTAAACTCAGCTGATTAATTAGAATTGTCATATGGCATTACTTTTGCTTGAATGGGTAAATATATATCAATTACTTTAAGACTGACTTTACATGAATATTCAGTAGCATGCATTTGAAAAAAACACATTACTTTGGCAAGTATTGCAATTAAAAAAAAATCAACCTTGTCACACCCACACATTGTATATGAAATCCTTCCAGACCTCAACTAATGTTAAATGATCTCTAACCATGCTGTGTTCATTTCATTCTTGATTTCTGTATCTCCTAAAGTTACAGCTCACTGTGAAAACTAGCACAAGCCCACATCATCTTTGAGGAGCATGGGGACATGCATCTGCAGATTTTCAATACAGGGTATTCTAGGGTATTCGTCTGCATAGGTTTTCCCTAATTGACAAGGAAATGTGGGGAAAAAAACCCCAAGCCTCCCAAAACCAAACCAAAATCCCACAAAAAACCCCCACCAAACAAACAACCCCCTCCCCTCAAAATGGTCCCTGTTCAGGCTTGCTCAGATTCCAGGGATATAAACACTCACAACAGTTCTAAAAAAAAGTGAGCAGTGATATGAATTTCAGTAGCGGCTGATAGGAGAGATCTGTTAAAATTGATCGTTCCCCTGTCAAAATATCAAGGAACTGGCCAATACATTCTGCAAAGTTGTCAGAGCAGATGATGTAACAGAGAAGCACAGCTATACATTACTGAGCAGCTTCCTTTCCTGCCACTTGAAGTCATCTGCTTCATCTGTGCTGTGACCTGTTGGGGGCACTCAGGTATAGCAGCAGATTCCTTGCCCTCGTGTTATTTGTTTTCCCTTCCAGCCTTCAGATGTAGCTGCTATTTTATTCATGAATCACAATATTCCATTTAAACAATTAAACAAGTTTTTTTTTATCACTTTGGGGACAAGAGGGAAGTTTCTCATACAGTCATTAGGGAGACTCCATAACAGTTCACTGCAAGTCATCTTGCTATGCTGAGATATTGTGATGTTTATGCTAGGAGTGTTTTCTCTGCTGTTTCTGGCATTGGCTTGTGGAATTACCTGCCTTCCAGTGTATTTGAACAGAGCCCATATTTGGTGCATTTTTAGCATATATTTGTAAGCAGCTTGTACTATCGCCACTTGTAGAAACATTTACTTGCAGAGACAGGCAGCCTGACAGGGGCAAATGGCTACTGCAGGAGACTTTCTTACATTGTGCTATTTTTCAACAGCTCCCCACTTACAAAATCTTTCAATCTGATCCTGGCTGCATCTCAAATACTCAAGAAAGGGAGGAGTTAGCCAGGAGATTGGGCTGCACCCATTAAGTTAGGGGAAATAGATGGATTATGAAAAGTGAGAGCAAATTGCAAGAGAAAGCTCAGCAGAGCTTTGGGCAATTAGAAGCTTCAGGCTTCACCCTTCACCTGGAACTCCATGTGCAGGAGACTTTTTTATCTTGTACAGACCTTAGTGGACTGGGAGAGTCTGTGACAAGGGGGTTCAAAAGAAACCAGACAAACCTGATTCTGGAGACTCTTCCTGGGTCAGACTTTCTGGCACCACCTCAAAGAGTCAAGTACCAAGTGGGACAGCAATCTGTGGCAGTATTTCTGTTGCATTTTCAGCCAATTACTCTGGAAGCTGGTTTTATATGGTAGGTTAGGTATCCACAATGCATATCATGTACCAGGGAAGCTTGCACTCTTCTATTTCAGCATGCAGACTACAATTGCACCTTTCCATAAAGTCCAAAACTGATTCCCTTTAAAAAATATCTTATTGCCAGCAGCTAAGCCTTCAAAGATAGACTTTCCACCTAGAATAAATTTCCCATGATGTATGTTCCTAACAGAATAGAAGACATGGAAATTTTACATTTCCAGGAGACTACCAAGTTTGATTATCTGAATAAGAGTCTTATTATTATACAACTCCTTTAAGAAAATATTAATCATCAACTCTTCAAGCTTCTGTTTCTCAGCATTAATTTTTCATTAATGCTTACATTTATATAAAGATATTTCAGATAGCCAGGCAGACACATGTTTTCAAGAGGTTTGATCCTGAAAGCCACTCAAAACCTTTTTTTCCTAATGACATCAACAAATGTTACATTGGTATTTACATTTATAGGAGCATTTATATGGTCAGTTTATGATATATTTATTTACAGGAAGCAAATGCTCAGTGAAGAAAAGAGGGAAACCAGGGTTTTTTTTTTTGCTTAAACTCTGAGGAATAGGAGATATGCAACATAGGAAACATGCTGGTGCTGGTGGAGTGGTGGAATGAAAAGAGGTTGGGAATATTTTGTCTTCCACTACTGAGAAGTATAATAGGATCTGAAGTCTGCAAGTGATTTGTAAACAAAGAATAGATGCTTTTCTAGGCAATATACTGCCGTTTAAACAAGAATTAATCCAAAAAAGTCATGTAATGTGTATTCTAAAGTAGATCAGAACAGATTATCACAATAGTCCATTCTGCTTTTATAATCTGACCTTAAATACATAAGCACTTTAAAAATAAATCAAGACTGGATATGAAGCAGGAACATGTCCCTGTTTTTCTTTGGCTATTGATTGGAATGGAAGAAAATATATGATGGTTTGTAATACTGAAATTACAAGGAGTTTGAATAAAACTATCTTATAATTTATTATGAATTTTTTCTATCTAGTAGGCATAACAGAAAAAGGAACATCTTAGATATTTTTAAAAAGCAAATATCTAACTACATGAATACAAGAAATAAATAGATAGTTACATGAATAAGGACTTTGCCTGTAATTCCTTCCTTTCTTCACTTAGATCTATTTTACTTTTTTTCCTCTTGATTTTGCACCAATTTATTTCCTGACTATCAAAGTGTGTGCTAACTTCAAACAAAAGCTACTGTGGTCTTCAGTAGACTCATGATAACAATGCTTTTGTATGACAGAATATATTTGCAATAATCCTTATAAATGTATGGGCTAATGGAGTATTTCAAGCCTCATGACAATGATCACTATTTGCAAAGAAAGTCCATCAGTTAAATATTGCTCTGTCAGTGATCATTAGTCAGGTTAAGGTCCACAGCTCCATTCTAGGGCTTTTCCAGTCCAGGGAAGCTGTCAGGTCTGTCTGATTCAGTCCTCTCTCTCACACTTGCAGCCTTTTGGTTTAGCTGTTCCTTACTTTCCTTCATATTTCTCCTTTTGTCCAACTCTTCCTAGAGTGCTTAGCTTCACCTCTTCATACAGCTTAAGTGCAGATCTTCCTTTACCAGTCTCTTCAGCAAGCTTCTGTATTTGGTCATTCCCTTCCAGCCCTTGGTCCCTGTCAGACCCTTATCATTCTGGAGCCTTGTCAGGCTCCTTGTCAGACTTATCATTCTGGTTTCTACTCCCAACCCCTTCAATGAAACAACCCCATCTCTTCATTTTACCCAAGCTTCATCTCACTCTGTCCTCCTTTTGTCAGGTAGCTCTAATCAGTCTCTTGAGCCCATCAATCCTGGTTGTAACTTTAATTTCCTCCGTCCTCAATCTCACCAGATTCCTGCTTCCAGGAATCTCTTGCTAAGGAAAAGCTGAGCTCCTGAGAAACATGACTTGTGACTCTCTATAACAGCTGAAGTGAGGGACTGGTGGAGGAAAATTGCAAGTCCAGAAATTGTAAAAGCAGCCACAATTGTAATAAAAAAAAGGGAGAGTGACAGGAAAAGGAGAAGCAACAGGGTGTTCTTGACAATACAATCTAATTTAAAAATGATGAAACAAGACTTTGAATTAACACCTCAGGAGTTGCTCCAGCCTTTGTCACAGTGCTCGTACACCCCTGTGCAAGTCCCTTGGTGCCAGGTTCATTAAAAGATGTGGATAGTTTCATGTACAACACACTAATGCTGGGCTTTCAGCCCCTGGGTCCCTAGCACCTGCAGCTCTGTGTCATGCAGTCAGGCTTTGTAACCACTACCTTAGGAGTGATTCTTCAGAGGAAAAGACAACTTGAATTTCAGAAGAATTGAGCGTATGAAAATTCAACTTGTCTCTCAAAATTTAAGGCAATTTCTCAATACCTCTGTATGTTAGTTTCATTATTGGCAAAATAATATCTGGCCTTCTTGTGAGTGTTGTAAAGAATACTTCATTTATGCTTTCCTAAGGTCCCTCTACAGAAATAGTTTTCTGAGTGCAAAGCACAGCTATAATTATGAGAAACACTCTTTTAAATGAGAATAAAGGACACACAAAGGGATGGATAATATTATGAGTAGCTGAAAGTACCAATCCTTTAGTCAGATTGTTTTGTTTGTCTGTCTGCTGCTTTAGAGAGTCTGTTTACTGCTGTAGTCAAAAGCTGAAAAACTGTGGCAGGTAGCAGATGTACCAATTAATAACCTGTCAAGGCTGATGGATAGAATGAAAAAAAATCCAACTCTCACATATAAATCCTGTGTGGTTTTCCCCCCACATTTCAGGTCTTTGGGGGTCATGAGATACACTCTGTTTCCCAGGAGAGAGATGAAACTGTCTCATTAGTGTCTATCTTTCATGACATTAAGATGCTGCCTTTGAGATGCTAACTCACCTGTTCTTCTCCCAGAATCCTGAAGTGATGAAGTTCTTTAATCAAGGAATCTGGACAGCCAGCTGTTGGAAAGAAACAAAAATAGGCATTTTAGAGCTTCCTGTCAGTGCAGTTTCAGCATAAGACACATAGATGCAGAGATGATAGAATTCACAGATTACCTTAGATAAAGAAGATTAGAAAGATTAGCCATGGCTCTGCAGGCACCAGAATACTGAAAACCATCTATCAAATAATCCCTCCACATTTCTGAGCATGCTACCAAGAACACTTAGAAAGGTTATATTCCAAATATTTTAGCCCTTTCCCCAAAGGACTATAAGCAAAAGCAAGATGAAAAGGGCAGCACTGTCTGCCAGATACTGCCAACCCTTTGTATAAGCCAAAAAGCCTGTTAAAAGAGGATCTCACATCAAAACATTGGAGCTGCCCAAAGCTGAATTCTGATTCACACAACAGGTTTGGACTTATTTCTAAGAATAATACATGCTTTCCCTGGTTCCATGAGGGATTTAATAGGCCTCACAGATCACTTAATTTTGGCTGTCACAAGTATAACCCATTTCACATACATATATACATATATATATATGGTTGTTACTCCCCAGTGTTAACACACAAACCAAGAACACAGGCAGAGGAGTGATTTACCAGAATTTTGCAATGAGGCTAATTTTCAATCACTACAAACTTTCCCATTTGTACCAGCCAGTAAGAAACAATATGTCTTGCTAGGTGCCATGCACTTTAGTCACCTGTTCTGACTGTGGTTCCCTTCCTGGCAATGAAGTCCAAGGCTGCTGTAACTATTTTTTTAAATGACTTTTGTACACTACCAGACTAATTCCTGACAAGGGATGAAAGAGCAGCCTGTGAGAGCTATCTGGCCTTTACTCTTTTTACCATAAATTGAAGCATCTCTTTGTGAACAGAGAAAATTCCTTAAAAGGAATTAAGAGCATATTTCCTCTCAGGAAATGGAGGAACCATGATCTTTATCAACCTAGTTTTCTGCTGAAGCTACTACAAATACTTACCTTTCACTCTTAATGACTGTCATGAAAAGAATACAAATGAATTTGAACATAACTATCAGGAAGTCTCCACCAGCACCATGGTTTTACTCAAGGCCAATGAGACATGGCCTACACTCACACTTTCTTTTGGCATAGCTGTCATAGGGATGCAGAAGAAAAAGACTACATTTGAAAGCAACATAACTAAAAAGGCAAAAAATGAACAATAGACATGTTCTAACAATAACAAGAACAATAGACATTGTCATGTTTAAAAAATGAGCAATTACACTAGTAAAAGACTTGTATTCACATAATTTTTCCACTTAGGGAATGGATTTAAATGTTACTGAAGTTAATTTTACTGGTAAATGTTTTATCTTCATTCCGAGGAGGAGTAGGTGAAAAATGCACCATCTATGCAACTTTATCAGCAAACCTTTACAAAAGTAAGACAAGATTTGAAGTTGGCCCAGGTTTAAGCATATAGTAAGAATTGCCTATTAATGAATTGTCTCATACTAAATATTAGTATTTATTCCCATTTAATGAAACCATTGATATTCTTACAGGCTTCTTTTCACCCACCTCTTCCTCATGCACAAGGGTATTCACATATTTGAATAAGTGTTTTAGCTCGAAGTGATTATTTCTTAATCAGATTTTATTCTCCTCAACTTCTAGAACCACAACCTGTGTATCCCTTTAAAATTTCTTTTCTCATTTTCTCCATGCTGTTTATTCTTTCTCCTTCTCAATGCACTTAATTGTTCTTGCTACTCCTACCACGGAATCACTGCTATGCAGCACTTTCTTGTAGTCTCACTGGGATTTACATCGCCATCCAACTCTGTCTCAATAACTCCTTGACCTGAGCCCTGAGTTGTAGTCCAGAACTGTTGTCTTCTCTGTGCTTCAATCAAATCAAAACTTATTGTATAAAACATGGCTCCTCTCTCTTGGCCTCAAGTTCTTACATAATTAGCAATACATTTTCTTGCACATGATTTTCCCTGAAAATATCTGCATTGATTGCATACTGCCATAGGAATTTCTAAGTGTAGAGGATAATTATGATTTCATGTAATGCTGCCTGTTAATCTTTGACAGATGTTAGCTTTAGAACACCAACTAAACTGCATTCTGCCTTTTGGAGTCCTTACAGCTTCTACTTCAATCAAGTATTTCTTTCTTCCATCTTATCCTTTCCAATTTGTTATTCACCAAACTCCTTAAAATTGGAAGGGCTTCCTTTTTCTTCCCTAGCAAGAACTTTTTCTCTCCATTCTCCTTGAAAAAAAGATGGGGGCAAACTGTTTAGCAGGATCTATGGTGAAAGGACAAGGGGTAATGATTTTAAATTGCAGAAGGGCTGATTTAGATTAGATACAAGAAATAGGTGTTTTTGTGGTGAGGGTGGTGAAACACTGGATTGGGTTGCCCCATTCAAGGTAAGGCTGGCCAGGGCTCTGAGAAACCTGACCTAGTTGAAAGTGTTGCTGCTTATTGTAGTGGGGCTGGATTAGATAACACTTAAATGTCCCTTCCAACTCAAACTGTTCTATGATTCTATGAAAAACTTGCATGTTTAAATGTTATTAGCCATCCACTGCTGCATCCTCTTCCAAATGTAGTATTTTGTATAGTCTGTTTTTCATAGACTTGCCCAACCTAGTTTTAAATCTTTACATAGTTCAGATTTTCACTGGATCTTGCTTAGCTGATTATACAACAGATCCTGACGTTACTAGCAAAGAGAGAGAGCTTAAAACCTATGTCACTGTTGGCATGATTCTTTCCAGCAACGAGTTCAGAAATGTCAAATGCATCCAATATTGAATTATACTGACACATCTTAACAGTCTGCTGTCTGTAAGAAGTCATCTCAGATTGTCACATTTCAGAAGCAATATTTCAGGAAAAAAAAGAATCTTCCTTTTCTTTTTTTCTTTTTAAATATTTCTGGGCATATTTCTGATGTTTCCTATTTCTATTTTTAGTTTCTTTTCTGTAAGTGGAACTTTGTAAAACATGTTCTAACACTGTAACCTATTTTTACCAAATATTTGTGAGTTTTGAAAAAGTCATGGATTATCTTAAATTCCTGCACTGTGACTAAAGATAAAGTTTATGACAAATAACCATCCCATAAATAAAACATAAAGTGACTTAAAAAAACCCCTCCCTGGTCAAAACAATTAAGAACTATTTTTTATCTCACCCACAAATTCCTCCATATACGCACCAACATATTAGTGTACATGAAAACACACATGAAACCTTGATAATTATTAGTAGTTAAGCACAGCACCTGATGGCTTCACTGGCAAACTGTAAACACCAAACATTTATAGAAAAGTGCATTTTCTAAGTCTTTGATGTGGAACTAGCACATGCCAAATGACATAAATAAACTGTGCTTTACAGATTTCTGCTATTTTCTACAGAATGTGTTGAGGATTAGCTTTTATGCCCTCCATCCTACAGAAGCCATTAATGGTCTCAACAATTACCAAAAATTTTCACTTCCCTCTTCCCAATTATTACTTGAAAAGTACAAGCCTTCATGACATTTCCACAGACATAAACCAAACAACAGGAATATTAAAAAAAAAAAATCAATAATAATTACACCTAGGAGTGTTGAAAGGAAACAGTGCAAAAGTATGGACAACTGGCTTCAATCAGAAGCCAAAACTCAGGATTGAGGACACCTGCAGACTGATAAAATGGCAGCTAAATGGCTTCTCTGCTGCCTCTTTCAGCTCACATTCAAACCTACGTGTTTCATATGTTCTCAGCTGCAGTGACTGTTACAGGTTCTTGCTAACGATGAAGGTAGAGCAAGATATAAGAAATATAAAACTAATGCAAATATTTAATACTTTTATAAATTATGCAAACAATTTAAAAAATTTATAAATACTTTTATAAACTGATGCAAATATTTAATACTTTTAACTCTGCTATAGCTCCACTGACCTTAGAGCAATCAGATACATAAAACTAATTTGATGTTTTACGAATGAGCCTAAGTCTAAGCAGGAAAATAATGAAGGGATGATGCCCAGTTCAAAGGACCAGCAGTTTTATAAAGTCACAAGTAATTTCTTTGCCTCTGTTTAAAGTTTTATTAATTAAATTAAATTTAAGCATTTTATTTGCTTCAACACATTCCATCATACACCAGTTTACTTGTTTGAATAATTTTGTTGTTACTTGATTCCCATATTGCTTTATAATTTAACTTCAAATGCTGTACTTAGGAATGAAAGGCACATTTAAAGATACAGAAATGTGTAAATGTAAACTTGCAATTAACATTGTGGTATCTTCTTCATAAACATATTTTTAATCTGTTCATATAAGTACTATTTCCAAAAGAAGAATAATGAAGAAAGATTTAGGAGGAATAGACTGATGTCTCCTATCATCATAAATACCCTGATTTCAATTGGTCTGAACACACACTTTCAACTACACTTGTAATTAAACTATGATTCTAACTACTACCAATTTAATTACCCAAATCTTCACATATTTTTTCTCAGACAGAATTAGCTTCTGCTTTTTATTTTTTTCTTTAAATTATCCCTCTGTATGACTTACGTTCTTCAGAGAGAAGGCAAAGGAAAAATTAAACCAAGCCTTTGACGTTGCATAAAATAGCAAAATGGAAGCAAAATACGACGGCTCTTACAAATAGAGCCACCTGAGAAGTAACGTGAGCGTCGATGGCACCTCCAGCCTTTCCTGTCCCAGCCAGGACCCCATGCCAGCCCTGCCTCACCCACCTGTGGCTGGGCTGCTGTCCAGCTGATGTCCCCACAGCCCTGCCCTGCCCAGCCAGGGGCAATCCTGCAGCTCAGGGGTGCCCAGGCCCATCCATGCCCAGCAGGGTTCCCAGTGCTCCTCTCTGCCAGCGCCTGGATGGAGGTGCCCTGGCTGAATCACTCAGAGGGCCAAAGAAAATCACAAAATGCCCTCACTGATCACAGTTAAAAGCAAATGTATCTCCACTGCAGGGCTGTGTGCTACATCTTCTACCATAGTTTGCAGCATTATTTCATGCTTTGCATTTTGAATTTCATCTTTCCCCAAACGGTATAGTTGAGTGAGATTCATTTCAATGCATTTAAGCATCAAAATGTTGGCTATATGAGTCTAATATATTCCTTGCATGCTTCCTTTACAGTTGATAGAAGGAATACATGCTTTCACAGGGTAATTCCCACCACCCAAGACAGGCCCAAAAAAAAAATAAATCCCTTTATTTCCATTAAGTGAAGAGTTTAAGACAACTTGGCAAGACTTATACAAGTAACTTTAACTTTTAAAGTTAGAATATTTGAATTTCAGTCAACAGCTGCAATTCCAATAATTTCTACACACGCTTAACATCGGAACACGTAAATTGTAAATTTTCCCCTCACATTTAACTCCATGCAAGCTAAGCATTTACATTATGAGCACAGTGCAACTTCCATTTCTCTCACTTAGAATTTATGTCTGCATCAACACTTGTTAATTCTGAAAAGTACATCCCTTTTGTGGGCTCTGAACATAACCATGCACGAATATCTATCAGTGTCCTTCAAAGGATATCTTTTCACAGTGCTAATTGCTAAACCAAGTTTGCCACTGGAAAACGTTTTAGATACTCGAGAATAACCACTTCATGCTTAGAAAATTAATGGATATGTTGGCTTCTTTTTTCCCTGACTTTAGTATGGGTATAAAAAACATAATCGTAAAAATCTGGCAGTGCAGCTCTGTAATGGCAGGACTTGCAATACAGCAAGAGTTATATAAATACAGGGAAGTGCAAGCTGGCCTGGGGTGTGTGCACAGGAAGGAAAGGTGGTAGGGAATCCTGCAGCTCAGAGGCGCTTGTCACAGCAGCGTGCATCCAGAGCACAGCCAGCCTCAGCTGCAGGGGGACAGTGGCTGGGACTCCTGGTGTGAGTACAAGTTACTCAGCCCAGCACAGGCATCACTGCTGGGTGAGCAGCAATGGCAGGAAGGGCACAGCCCTGCACTGAGGATAACAGCAATGGGAGTGCAAACAGGGCAGTAGGAAAGCTGGGCTCAGACTAGACTTTCACACAGAACTCAACACGTTTGGAGTCCCATAACTACTGCCCATTAATTCATTATATCACTTTCCCAGTCTCCCCCAAATTGTCCAACTAACTGGAATATTGCTGTGAACCCCACACATTTCTGCTGCCTGCATCTCCTTCAGGGATAAGCAACCCTGTGCTGGTGACAGTGCAGCCTTCCTATGGGAACTGACCGTGATTGCAAAGTATGGAGTGACTTCTCTGTGCTTGTGTTAATTAAGTGTTTAGATGTTACCAGTGACCTTTCCTCCTTTTTGATGTTATGTGAATGTGAACAAAGACAAAACAGGGTGTGTGGAATGCATAAATATTTTACTGAAAAGAGAAAATAATATGAAGAATATCAAGTAGGTAATTTATATAAGCATATATGGCTATATTTGGAATACTGCTTTGTATTGTGGAAAGGTGTTGAACTATTTTCTCACAGATCCTACAGAAGTGATATACTTACTATAGCCATTTTCACTATTTTTCTTACAACACTCATGAGCAGTAAATAGTAAATTATTGAGATGTTTTCCTTGCTGCGCCCACACAATTTCCTAATGTAGACAAACTTAGAACTTCATTCATTTGTGTATGTACACTTATATTTACATACCGCTTCCTTTGCATAAAAAATATTTAATTTTTAAAAAAAGAAAGCCTTGTGAATAACTTGTCATCTCAACTCCCTTGCCTTACATCTGCAAGGCAGAAAATGCAGAGGATTTACACGAGCACACAGCTTCATCTGGAGCATCAATTACTACTAACCACCATTAATCATAAAATCACACGTCAGACTCAAAATCCTCTCATGAAATCGGTCAGCTGTATGTCTGAAAATTGGGGGACAAGCCTTTAGTACCCAAATTTGTTGTACTGGCCACCTTACAATTGGTGTAAAAAACTACCTGTCCAGCAAAACCAAATAAAGTAAACTAAAAAATTACATGGGATTCTTTACTAGTACTCATGCCATTTTAATAATCATCAGTGTGCAGATGTTATCTTTCTGTACAATGATCTAGATGAGAAGATACACAAATATATGCCCAAAACAAGACACATTAGAGTGCTTCAATATTATAGATTGGTTTGGGGGAAAAAAATTAAAAAAGCTTATTTTAAAAGCAAGAGATATTGAAATCTGTCCATTCAAAGTTGGCAGGCACGTATTTAGACTGCAGAGCTCAGCTCTGCACTTGGGTAATGCTGAACCAGAGAAGACGACAAGCAACGCTTGCATGTGGTTTTTGTACCCAGAGGTTTCTGATCCTGATAAGGTCATGGTGAAAATCTTCACATGGTGAAGATCTTTCCTATAAGTCTTTAAAAATCTCTCTAAAACTACAAATGGTGGAGCAGTTCTTCAGCTCAAGCAAACTATCACAGCAGCAATTAAGGGAATGGTGCTTACAGGTATCTGTACCAACACACAAATTGACTGCATACAGAAAATGTAATATTTTGTTAAAAAGACTGTGAGCCAGTAAAGGACATATTTAATTGCTACTTTTGATAAGGTCATTATGCAAGAAGAAACCTACTCTCTTAGGAAAGATCAGAATTGAAATGTCATTTTCTCTTCATTAATGACATCATCAACCAGTATCACAATAATTTGCTTTTTTTTTTTTTGATTGACTTCTCACAGCTGAAGCCAGGAAAAAGACCTATACATTATTCTATCCAAAAAGCTGCTGAAGATATTCATTAAGACAGTTTAATGAAAGCTGGATTGTCAGGACAATCACCTGTCCTGTTCTAACCAGTCACTTAGAGATGTTAGATGTTAGTTACCCAGCTGAATAGGCTACATCTTTGTGTGCTCTTAAATTCAAAACCCTCCAAAGACACAGAGCATATTTTTCACTCTCATGAAGCCCTTGTGAAAGAATTGTGCAAATGGACTGCATCAGAGCTGGGAAAGGATCACATAAGTGATTGTAGCAAATTCTGCTGGTCTGGCTTTCTCCCATTGCACACAACTCTGGCTTTCACTGTGCTGTTACTCACTGCTATTTTAATGATGCTTTAAAGCCAAATGACTAGAAGTAATGAACCACATTAGCCATTTTCTGCTAAAGTCTTTCTTTTAATCTTTGCTACAAAAAAATATCAGCAAGAATATTGACCTGCCATTTCAGTTTAGAACCTACTTCCTTGCTTCCTTTTTGCACATTTGAAACAACACTTAAACCACACTTGAACAAGTAATGTTTAGTTGCATCAGCATTCAAATCCTGAATTGCATTGAGTTCTGCAATGCCAGCAAGCCACTGCTTGTTATTTTTGGGAGTTTTTTTGTATACTCTGCACTGCTATGCGACAAACTGTGGAAAGAGTCTTTCAGAGGGGGGAAATTTTCTAAGAAATAACATTCAGTATTGCCCAAGAGACTGAGATTTCAGAGCAACCATGCAACAGTGCAAACATATTTGATGAATAGTCTGTACCATCTGCTTGCTCAATATTCCAGTTTAAATTATAGGTGTAAATTCACCCACACAATTCTCAGTAAAGTCAGTGAATACCAAACTCATGTAACACAACAAATTCCATGCTGTCTATCTGTAACGAGAAATTGAGCTATGACCTTTACTGCTCACATAGAGAAGCTCCAGAAGCAAAAAATAAAAAAGGAAACTCCCTTCTTTCCATGCAAGGGGGAAGATTTGATTATTGCCAAATTAAATTTTGCAGAAAACCCATTTTCTTAATGCTTCCTAATTAACAGAAGTAATTTCTACAGTTTCTTTACATCAAAGAGGACATGTCTAGGGCTCCTACCATAACCAGGTGATTTTATTTTTTTTTAAGTTGAGATACAAGAGTGCTATTTTAAACTTCTTTTTGGAAGACTCACACCCTCTACCATAAAAACCGTGGAAGTGAAAATCTCATTGCAGGGATCTGGCCTGAAAGGAGCTCTTCACTCTCAGTTTGCTATGTTTTTAGCTCTATCAGCTCAATTCATGAAAGGTTTTCTCATCTTTTATTCAAAAAGTAGTTGAAATCTCTAAAGAAAACCCTGTTCTCTCAAATTCCCACCTTCATGCTGGCACTGGCCTTTGATGATGATCAGTACCTTTGAGAAGGGAAGTGAGAGGTCAGGAGCTTTCAGCATGTGGCGGAGACTTTATGAGAGAGGAGATTGTCTTCTCAGGGAAAATCCAACTATCCCTGAATAAAAGTCAACACAAGGCAAAAACAACTGTAGAAGAATTTCATTTGCTAGTTACTGAAAGGCAAATCCTTAAAAGATTCCAATTTCTGAATAGAGAACTAAGCAAGTGTAATACAGAACTGCTAAAAGGTTTCTAAGCTGAAATTAAGCTTAAATTCACACAGATGTTTTCCAGCTGATGGCTCAATAACAGAAATATATTTGTCATGGTAAATAATATTGTAAAGAACAAACCCTAAGAATCATATTTTGAAAGTAAATATTTATCCATTTTCCTTTAAAAAGTTGAATTAAGGAAAACATTCTCCTATAATTTTGGGAGTTATAGACATAACCCCAGTTTCCTATTGCAATAAATTTCCATCTCATTTGTATTTACCACATGAGGTTATTACACTGACTATGTAATATAGAATAAGCCACTGCAACATCAAGAAAGATGTGGCCAGGTGCCAGAGAACAAACACAGCTTTTTCCATAATTTTAATTCCAAAACTACTGTTTAAGGATATTAAAATACAATTTATAAAGGTTATTTTCTGTCCACACTACAGGAAAATCAGTATGCCAAGCTAAAAAATCAGCAAAAAAACCAAGATGCACACATGCAGGTCTCACTCTCTTACTCACACATGCATAAGCATGCACAAAATTACTGTTGGAGAAAGGAAAATGGCAAACAATATCCAGTGACCCAGACACAGCAATACTTTTCTTTCAAATTTTGCATTTTTTTTCCCCAGGATATGACATCATTCTGTATAAACAGTATGTAAAAAATGTTATTTCTTTAATCTATGAAGCATTTATATATCTTCAACATGAGCCTTTCACTGAGAGCTTAGACAAATATTTAAATTGCTACACAAATGACTCAGACTACAAGGCAAGCCCAGGCTACTCTAAAAATAAATGTTCATGGACAATAAGCCCATCCAACCAAAAGTGAATTTTAAAAAGCCACAGAATACATAATGTCTCTCAGAATAATACAGACATATCTGGATGAATGGCTATGATTTTCTCTTCTTCTTGGAGATTTTAAGACAGAAAATAATTTTCAGAACTCTGAAGAATGAAGCGATTGTCTAAAAGCGACCTGCACTCTGGTAAAGGAGTTCAAATCTTAATTGATACCTAATTGTAATATTTTTCTTTCTCCTTTGCAGCAGCAATACATGTGTGCATATCTTGCTGTTCTCTGTTAGGGAACATGGAAAAGTTCCACTTATGAAATGAGGACAGTTTTGCATTTCACTGTAATCAGATCAAATTAGGGCAGGTGGCAACTCTGCAGGCAACATAATTATGAAAAATGCCTGTGTTCAATACAAACTGTCCTTCCAGTCTTGAGGTCTAATAGGACATCAGAGTGCAATCTTTTTACATTTTACTGGCAGCTCAGAATACAGAAGACCACTGAGGGGGACTACATACTGCTCTCATTTTTTGTCTGTGCAAATCCAGACAAATAATACATATGTTCTTCAATATTTGCTCTAACATAAGAAGCAGAGTGTTCCTGGGAGTGCAAAAGCTGGTGTGGGGTCAAAACTAAAGTTAAATACAGAAGAAAAAGTAATTAAGGCACTAGGCAGGTCTAATTCTAATAACATTGTGTGAGACAGGCTAATCCTGCATTGCAAACAGTGATTCGTGTTTCTACTGTAAAAAACCTGACAGGCAGGCATAAATACAAGAGATCATACTGTCTGTTCTTCTAACAGAAAAGAATTGAAACGACCTGAGAGATTCCCCAAAGAGAAAGCGTTAAAGATTTTTCTGATTTTATATTGATATACTGGCCCTATACTTGAACAGATCGCTCATGATGAATTGCTGGCAAAACACATTTAAAATAAGCTGAAAATTTAATGCAAAATTCTACTCTACATTAAAGGGATGATACAGCCAGGTTCATTTAGAATATTACTCCTCTGAAGATACCCCAAGCACTACAATAACAAATGTTATATCAAAGAGGCACTCAGCAACAAATGCAATATGAGTCTCTGTGAGGCAATTTTTCAGTATGTCAGAATTATAATATCACTCCAAGGAAACAAATTAAGCAGCACAAACTTGGCTGTTGGGATCACTTTATTAGCAATACAGTGTTTTCTCATAAAGAACGCTTTTCTTTGGATCTGTCACTGAAATGGTCTATCCTTTTTATTGGTGCACAACTTCATATTTGCCTATGAAATATAAGAAACACACTTTCTGCCACATTAAAAAAAAAAATTGAGAAAACAAAACAAAAAAATTCTGATCATTTTTACTTTACAGCTGATGTCCAGCCCAGTGTAGGTTTTCTTAATCAGCAGGGGTAAACACTTTAATCACAAGGGGTAAAACTAGTACACTAGTACCAGTGAAGAAATATCGAATGATTTCTACCTGGGGGCAGAATATCTATTTTTAAAAACCCATGGGTTTCTAAAAATATTGACAAAATATTGAAAAAAATTCTGCTCTGGTTAGTAATCATGTTGATGTAAGAATTGATTTTTTTTCCCCTTGTGTGCAAAAAACAGTCCTTGCCAGGTGGACAGGCCACAGGCCCTTTCAATGAGTCAGAGGAGGCTGTGCTTGTGCTGTAGTGATAAAATTCCAAGGCTGTCACAATTTACCTAAAGCTCAGTGGCTGCAGTGGACCAGGAGCACAGTGGGAGATGGATATGCTTTACTCTGGGCAGGGCAGGAGAGAACCCCCACAGCTCAGCATTATGCCATCAGAGTCATCGCTGCACTGAAGTGAATTAGTGCAAGCAATTTCATGAGATTACAGCAGCAATTTGGTACAGAACAGCTGCCACACCACACTACAGGATTTTCCCTCTGGTTTTTACTTACATGACCACGAATAACTTCTGAGTTAATCCAGAGCAACAGAATCCATCCTTGACCTTTACCACCTTACACAGAGATACGCTATGCTTTATAATTAATTGGTCTTTAAGCTTTTTTTAAACTAAAAATAATTCCATTATCACAAGTCCAATATATTTTCATTAAATCAGCCACTCCATACAATGCTATTTCTTCTGATTTTGAATTACTTTCCCTATCTAGACCATAAAACATGCCCATGGTTTCCCTCATCTACACCTTATTTTCAGAATTCTTTTAACAGTGTAGGATTTTGAAGCTGTGAGCCTGAAGACAGGAAAGACAGATAGGTGTAGGACCAAATCTCCAACCTTAGGTACTGCATATACGAAACCCCATAGGATACACAGTCCAAATGCAGAGGGCTGTGGGGGTGTGCACATGTTTTTTTCCCCTTCCCTTTGGTAATAGGTATTGTTGCAGCAATCATTTCCAACCACCAAAAAAAAAAAAAAAATTAAATTATACTAGTGGGATTCTAAACTGACGGAGTTTGTCACTATGAATGCTGATGCAGACATTAGAAATCAGGACTTCAACGTCTCTGAACCTAATGCTAACATTTAATCAGGCTGATAAGGCAAGTAAGGACTGGTGTCCCCCCAGGAATGCCCTCTGCCTCCCACATGTAGAACTCCTCTGCACCCAGCAACAGAGAAACAGAGCTCAGACATGAGTGTCCCTTGTTTCTTCTTTTTTTTTTTTTTACAAAATGAAAAGTCAAATTATTGAAACTAATGATAAGGTTAAACTATTTTTTCTTTTTCCTCATGCCATTAAAATGCTCCCTCGACTTTGCCTCATTTCAGGAGATCACTGAGCTGCAGTTGTAAAAAATAACAACACTAGGTCTCATTGCTTGTACATTTACCTTTTGACACCACATTAACTATTTTTTTCTGTTAAGTACTTCTAAGCAGTCATTTATATGTTAAGTATTGAACTTTGTATCCCTTCTGCCTCTCAATATTACAGTGCTTGCTATGTATTTTCCACTTGTGCCTGTTATGTCATGGATCAGAAATTCATTCCTTATACTTCTGTCTGGCTCCAGAATACCATCATGCATGACATTCCACAGACACTTTCTTCCTGGCTGAGAATTATTCGATATACAGCTATAAAAGCACACATAAAAGCTAAAAGCCCTTAGAAATACTTGGAGGGGAAACAAAACATCCCTTAAGCATCAAATCAGTTGGAAATTCTTCATACTGCTCTTCTATACCAATTCCTGCGGGATTTGCTTTCTATTGTAGCTTAGGTCTGGTCTGCTTCAGGAAAAAGATTGTCAATTATGATAAATGATTCTGTATGGCAGGATTTAGACTCACACTACAGAAAACTATATCTAATAAGATTATCTGATTTTTTTTTTAAGGATCAATAATTTATTTATAGGCAGGCGCCTCAAAGGTTAATTTGTAGTGCTTTATTCACCAAGCTATCCAGCACTCAAATGACTTGTAAGAGACATACAATCAGAACTGGCTAATCCACATCAGCTTGTTTAAAAAAATTGTCAGATTAACAAATCAATGATACTTACACACTACGAAATTGGTTTCCACTTAAAAGCTGACTGGATTTACACAGTTTACATGCAGCGCAAATCCTGTTTTCATGTAATTTAGCAAGGATTCTGGGCAAAGTGATTCTCCCCTCTCCTGTCAATTTCCAAGACACAAACTGGCCAGCAGAAATCCTATTGCAGTTTGACGGATGTGTATTGAGGGAAACAGGAGGAGGGGAAAAAAGAGAAATGTAGGATTTTTTGATGTTTGGCTATAGGTTGCCGTCAATGATCAATTTCCTATCTCTGCTTCCACAGATACCTGTGACTTTCCATTCTGAGAGTTTTCCCCTGTTTTACTGGTTTTACCAAGAAGTACATCATGCCTAACTTGTGACACATTGATGCTACATCCATTCAACAGCCCATTGCAGGTGTTACATGAATGTAATAGCAATGAGTGCTACATTCATGTTTTTTTCACCCATTTCAGCATTTTAATTCTGGTCACACCTCTTGCACTCATTATAAGAGAGTCAAACACATGGCTGCCATCAAGCATTCTCTGGCCTTGAATGTGAAGAAAACTTTGCTGTCACAAATTCTTTGCATGTGTTATTTCTCTCTCTGTCTTTTCCCCTTTCTAGCTATGCATTTATAGTTCTCCTTTGAAGGTTATGGAGCATAATCTAGTTTTATTTTAATTTTTTGTTGCTTTTGGATTTTGATGGAAAGTGGGTTTTGGGAGCACAACATACAGATCATTAGGACTAAATCCACCTTCACTGGGACGATAACAAATCAAGGTGGCAAACATCTGCAAGCTACAATGATATTTTTTGTGCAATGGTCACTGAATGAGAGCAGTTGTGATATAAAACTGATTCAGATGACAGGTGCTTAATCAACTGAAACACCAGCAACTAGTAATAGTTTCCTAACTTCTTTCTATACTTGGAAAATATCATCAGAAGACAAATGTAAATATTTGCAATGAAAAAATACACCATGGTGTCAGTTTGTGTTTTTTTCAGTCTTGTATCTACAGATCCTACTGAACTGAAGGTTAATGCTAACATTCAAAGACAGACTGTGCATAATCTAAGAGGACATGCGACATTTTTATGTTTCAGGCTAATGCTTTGTGTTTTTGTTCTTCAGGACAGTCACATATAGGAAAGTAAGCTAATGTCATTGACTATCTCAATACTAAAGAGATAAATAAATAAATAGAGACAAAGCAAAACACAACAGAAGTGGCTGAAATAAGTGGCATGTACACAGTACAGTAAACAATTTTGCTGCGCAGCCTACTAATTTGTCCCAATCTACCACAACCAATTACTCCTGCCTCAGAGACTCCTTATCTCAGATTTTCCAAGCCAGCTACCCACTATTTCTTGATAAAAGACATAGCAGTATTTCAGAAAATTGCAGATTAGATAAAGAAGAAACCCAGTGTTAGAAGTAATTGCCTGCATTTTTCCCCTCAGCTATCCAATCCTCCATCCAAGTAGTTGAAAAGCTACCTTCCAAGTTAGGTCTTGGTAATCCAACTGTATTGGCTACAAAATAATAGGCTTGACAATATTACAGAATCGTTGTGCTTAGCATTACTGTCTGCTAGCAGAGGATGGGAAAATAATCTTTGAAAGGTCAGCAGGAGCAAGAAAGGACTGTGTTGAATTGGACCCTCACAATACTGGCTGGACACAACACACACACTCATGACAGAGTTGCACAGCTAAGCTCCACAATGCACAAAAGGTAGAAATCATTCAACCCTGCTTCATCCTCCTTCCTCTTCCTTCTCATCCCCCTTCTGGGGAAAAAAAGGTATTTGGTTTAGGAAAAAAAAAAAGGTATTTGGTTTGGGAGAAGCTGGAGCTGGCCGCAAGTACTATAGATAAACAAATGTACTGAACCTAACATAAAGTCCATCTCTCAGTACCCTGTCTCTGGCACAGGTCAGTAACAGATGCCATGAGAAAAGCATAACAAGAAAAGGGTTAAATATGTCTGTATTTCATCCTTATCTACACACTGCCATTTAGGGACATTCTGTGATAGAGGATGCAATCAGATTCCCTTCCTTCCTCTTGGGAGCTCTCCATTAATGTATCTGGTCACTTTGAAAACCCTGGTCTCTACAATATCCTTAAGCATTAAATTCCATAATTTCAATTTGCAGCATGTGAGCTTCTTCCTTTTGCCTTATATGTGCTACCTTACAGTATGGCTATCTCCAGTTCTCATAATAAGAAAGAGTAAATTCTTACTACTTTTTTCAATTCCCTTTATGATTTTAGAAAACTTGATCACATCTTTATCCAGATGACCCTTGTCAGAACAGAAAAAAATAAGCATTTCAACACACACAAACTATTCCTTACCTCCAGCCATCCTTGCTGCTCTGTTTAAATGATAGCTAGCACTTTCTTTTTCAGAGACAATAACCAAGACTGCTCTTGGAATGTGCAGAGCAGGCTGCACTCTTGATTTTCCATGGAGAAATAACATTTTGTCATTCCTAAATTTCCTAAGATCTGAATTGCCCTTTTGAAATCTGATCTGCCCTTTTGGTTTTCACAAATGTGCTCGAATGATATTTTCAGCGAGCCACCCAAACAAATGAGGAAGGAGATGAGAGACCAGTGACACTCTGTTGGCTTTTGCCCTTGGAAATTCCAAATAATGCCACCTCTGCTCCCTAAAATGGCTTATTGGAAAGCCAGTCAAAAACACCAGCAGTGTCGTGCTGACAGCCAGCTCTGCAAACTGAATTGCATTGTTACTCCATCCTTGCACCTGGGCAGTGCAGCAGCACCCTTGTAGCCAGCTCAGGATGTGGCCATGTACTCCATCAGCCTAAATCACCTTCATGGCTTCACCTCAGCTTTCCCCAGCACTGGGACTTCCCTGGTGACCACAGGACTGTGGCTAGCCCTGCCTGGCACACCCCATTGGCATGGCATGGCACAGCTGGCCTCCCTGCTGCCCCAGAATTGCTGCGCTGCAACATGTGCTGCCAGCAAGCAGTCTCTAGACAAGGCTGCAGAATGCCTTACCTAGTCTCTAAGGAGTTAAGAACTTGGGAGCTAAGCTGTAGTGTGAGGTATGAGGGCAGGAAACAAAATGGACATAAGTCTGATAATCCAAAGCTAACACATGAAAATGAACAACTAAATGCTTTTATCTGAAAGTTGAAACCAAGGGACAAAAGAGCAAACAAATAGAAAGAACAAAGAAAATTATCATCAGCCTCCTTCTTTTCATCATGTAAAGAACAAAGATTTCTCTAGGAGCACTATATTTACCCTGTATTAAGTAGCATTGTAATTTTCCTTATACAGATCAGGCAATAACAAGAAAATTGCAAAGATAATTTCATTTTCTGACCGATGAAAAGGCACAGGATTGGAAATTCAACACTAGACAATAACTGATCATTAGAATTTCTCCACTTTCCCCAAAACATATTATTAAGCTATGTAAGAAAAGAGTTACGGTAAGTAACCCTTAACCACACAACATTCACGAAGGCACTGTATTCTGTGTGCTGTATAGGATCTGTCAGCTTCTTATCTTTCCATCAATGCAAAGAGAAATGGAGACAGAAAGCACTTTTGCATATGTTCCTTATAGATTTGAATTTCTAAACTATGAAGAATGATCTCTCTATACTCCAGATGTGAAACCCTGGAGCTTCATAAAGAGACAAAGTTCCTTGCAAGCCAACCTGTGCCTGAACCATGCTGGAGCATTTGCTCTTTAGTAGAGCCTGTATTGAACTCATGCAGAAAATTCCTGGGGATGAGACAAAAAATTTATGCAGTGCCCTCAGTTTTCTTCTCTGTGGTAGAAGAAACAAGGACTTCAAACCTAGACAGCATTTGACCCCTAATAACTGGAAAATGAAATCTCCATTTGTAGCTTAGTCTTTCATCTGCAGATCTCTCTGCAGGTTTGGTTTGTGGGGTTTTTTCAGCTGTTGTCTTCTGAGGACAAGCTCTTTTTCGATTACAAATCCTGGTTATGTAAAGTATGCTGCATCTAGCTGTGCAAAGGTGATACATTATTTTTTATTTCTGTTACATGATCTGAAAGCCGCCCTTCTGTTAATAACCCCCCACTGTGCTAAATAGTGGGTGAACATGTCACATAAAACAGATGATACAGTTGTTTGTGCACCTACAAGAGGATGCCATGTGTGACAGAAAGTGTGATATATAGAATGCATGGCAAATTTCCCAAGGGAGGGGCCCAAAGCAGAACAAGAAAGCTGCCCATTCTTTTGCGCTGTGGATCTAATGAACAATGCAAAACTGGCATTTTAACTTTGTCTCTCAGCATTTTTAGCTGTGAGCTTGGCCTCGCTTGGTGATCTTACATAAAAAAATAATACCCTGCCAAAGATAATTCTCCAACTACTCTTTAGAGAAAACCATAAAGCCCATGTTTTGAACTTATGGAATATATATACCAACAATCTTTAGCTGACTCAGAGCTGTGTCTGACAATGATTAGTCAGTGCTGCCACATGATTACCTTGGGAACGTCAGCTGAAGGCAATGACAATTGAAAGTTAAAACATCTGGGTCTGAATCCTCACTTGTGACTTTGTGGAGAAAGAACAGCCACAGCTGCACAACAAAACATCAGCTCCATATTTTCTGACTTTTCTCTTGAAGTCTTCGCAGTATTTAAACATGGCTCACTCACCATTAATGTATGGATTATATAAGATTAAAAAAATACAAGATCTGCCTCCCACAAATTCTTTTATGGAATATATTAATGTACATGCTACTCAAGAGACTGAAGTGCTATCCTCAAGACCAGTTTAAATTAGCAATTTAAATAAACAGTTTAAAACAGTTTAAATTAGTAATTTCCATTTGCTAGGTACAGCCTGTTAGTTTTCCATTTTCTTTAATTAACCTGGCTTATTTACCTGGCTTGCTGGAAAAGGAGTTACTAGAGTCCACCCATTACTAGCCCTGAAGCTTGCACAAAAAGCCAGAGGATGCCATTTAAATACCAGCTCTCACACAATTATTCTGCTTTAGCAATACAACTAGTTTTAAAGCAAACTTTAGGACCTGGAGTTCTATTTTAGATATAATTTTGTTAATAAATTGCTTCATTGTTAGCATGCAATCTGCAGTTTATTTGGTCTATAATATTCTCCTGTGATCATTAAGATAAATCTGAGTTCAGTGCTCAGAAATGAACTCTCTCAATTTTGAAGGAAATAGGGCTTTGCTAGACAGGAGGGCAGATCATAACCCCAGCAGCCAAAATAATCATTTGTAGCTAGTGAACAGAGAAGACCAAATGGGGATAGTTTCAGCAGGAAATTTGATGGTAGTTGCACAGGATGAGGAGACAAGGTTTGAAGCTTATAGAAAAAACAGAGAACACTGAAGACATACACTTGCAGCATAGCTATTTTTCATGTCAGGTTTTCTTTAACCTGCAGGCTCTCAGGCCAGACCTATTAGCACACTGATCGTGACACCTTGAACCAGGCACTGGGCTACATTTGTGGGACTGTGGCCAGTATTTTCCTGAGAAACAAGGCTGGAAAGCAGATGGGTTGCACTGAGGCAGCTGCAGTTACCAGCATCCCACTGACACAAGGAATGATGCAGAAAAAGGGGGCTGTGCTGAGACACAGCTGTAATCAGAGAGACCCCACACTGGTATGGTATGTGGGGGGGCATCCAAAGACAGGAGAGATGAGTGCACATCTGGCAGGTGTAAATGGCCCCTCTGCAGGGAAGAAACATGGTCACTTTGCTGGTAAAGGGCATGGTCACTTTGCTGGTAAAGGGCTCTCTCCTTAGTAGGGAGAGATACGTGAAAAAAACTAGTAACAGACAAAAATTCAACCAAGAATTGGTGGCAAGCATGAAAGGGACAAAAGCAGTCCCTTGCCACATATACTAGACACACAGCTCATGTGCTGCTTCTCAGAAGCATGAGACCACTGAAAAATTGCTAGAGCACATACAAATGAGCTCTGCCCTTGCCCATGTTGGCTTACAAGGACATGAGCTGTCCAATATGGGTAATTTTGGGAATATCAAAAGGGTTGGAGGGTCTGTAAGCACACATGAAGAGATGGCAGTTCTGGGGATATCCCAATTAATCCTTTTGGAGAAGTGTCAAAGATCAGATAAAGACAGATATGATCCAGAGGTAAGTATAGGTGGTTTTGACAAGAACATTAGTCCTCTCAACCATGAAGTGGTGTTCCATGGGCATGGCTTCCCAAGCACCATCTCAGGATAGTTAAAGAAGTAGATGAAGCAAACTCACAAGCTGCTGCAGTGTCCTTTGAGAACTCAGGGAGAACAGGTTTGCCTAAGTAAAAACAGTGAAAAACATTTTCAAGTCCTTGACTTATGAGAAATAATAACAAACTTAAATAGCTGGACTGACAGTACACTCGATGTTGACAAGATCCTTGCCTCTAAGAAGAATTTTGGCTGACCTATCACTCAAGAACCTCTGTGGAATCCAACTGACAGTGATAGCTGCAGGGTCTGTGTTCAGTGTTTTTCATTTCTCCATATTTCACATGCAATTTTTCTAACAGTGACATATATTAACATTTGTGCATCACACAATGTACAATTTCACTCAGGAGGACTGGGAATGAAGAGAGGTATTACGAGGCACAGGTCTCGTCCCTTCCACCCTTAACCTGTACAGCCAAACAGAGGCTGATTTATCTTATGGTGTGATTCAGAGCAGCCTATGGAGTATTTTCATTTCTGCCAAGTGCAGTGTTTTAAATTCATTTTGGCATTAAGAGACTGCTCAGCGTGCCTTTAACAGACACCCCTTTTCTACTCGTCACTCCCTGGAGTCTCTGATGGCAGCTCCACAGCTCTGTGCCATCAGCCAGCAAGGGAAATCTTGGCTGACTACGTGATGTCACCTCAATTTCGCACTCTGGTGAGGGCCCTGGATGTGCTCCATGACAGCATGTCAACATTTAAAAAGATAAAGAAACTGCTGTTGTAGAAAAAGGTAAATGGAGATCACCAAATACAAACGTGTGCCGCAATGTATTTCTGAATCTCTTATCAATACAAAACATACAGGTTTACCTATCACTGAGGAAAGCACTTCTCCAGTCTCTGCAGAAAAGGATGTGCAAACATTTCTTTGTATTTCTAAATTCCCTTTCATGTGCATCATATATGATTTTTTAAAATGAAATCACATTTGTATCACCACAAGGTAATACACTAATAAATATTTAAATGGAAATATTTTTGGAAGGGCATATCACTGACCTAAAGTAAATCAGTAATGATAAACTCATAATGGATTTAAAATAAATGTGTGGAATGAAAACACAGCAAAAAGAAAATTGAATATTCATCCTCCAAAAAAGAAATAAAAAACTCCCTATCAATATACAGCAAAGTGAGTACCCCAACTAAATAAATCCTCCATGACAAATCAATCCTATCCCTTACATTCAGAAGTACGATTCTAATCAATAATCCAAAGCATTTATGTGTAAAGAAGTCCAGCGGGCTGTGGCTGCCTCACAAGAGCTCTGGACAGAAATAAATCAGGACTTTGCCTTATGTGAACTGGGATTTGATGTGACCTTCATGCTGCAGACCTGTCAAGCTGCAGCAATGACGAATGCAATCAGACAGCTATTAGACACTGTTCTAATTTAGACATAGCAAAACCTATTGAGTAATGTCAAATGAAACAAAAAGCAAGACTGGAGTGTGAAAGGGCTTTAGTTCCCTTTAGGTAAAATTCAAAGGACTTTGTAACATCAAGGCCTTGCTGAGCTGGGCATGAAGGCCTTGGAAGTGATGAGGCAAACTATTGACTGAATATGGCATAATCCTGTCACAATCCTCAGAGAAACCTTGAAATTTCTAGAGGGATGCTGTGTTTTTGCAAAGTTTTGAGCTAGGCAATTAAAATAATTTTGAAAGTTTGCCTTTCTTTCGTTCCCTTGTCAATAATACCTAAAAGATTACTTAAGTAATTTTCACACTTAAGTAATTCACACTTAATCTGCGAAGCAAAGCAGAATTTATTTCAATAGTGTTTTATCATCTCAGTCAAGACCATTCCTATGAAGAATACTAGAATAATTTTATGTGCATCAAAAAAGCAAAAAGAAACGGGACTGAAACCTTCTCCCCAAATCGAAACTATTTTCAATATTTTAACACAAGGCTAAATATGGTCTCCAAGCCCCTTCAAACTCTTATGTGGAAAGTTCAGGATATAGTCAAATGCGAAAGATCTGAAACATTTTAAGAGACTATGAAACTGTTACTATAATTGTCTTTTCACCTACACATTGGCTCAGTGAATTTCACTCCTTCAGAATTTTTAGGAAAATAGGCTTGGAAACAAATTTCTGCTGATCAGATGTGATCAGTTTTTCAGCCTGTGCCAGATTGGCACAGGAGAGTTCAGGTCTAATAGAGGGATTAAATGGAGGTTGGAAAAAAATTTAAGGACAAATTCTGGCTGGGACTTAGAAGTGACTTGATGGTTTTAAAAGCAAATGCCTGCTGGAATCACCATGAAACTTAAATTGTCCTTGTCCTAAGTCATAATGGCATAACTATTAGGATGGAATAAATAACATGATGCCAAATGCACAATATAAGATCCAACAAACTATGAGATCCCAAAGGATCAGAAGCAGAGGAAACAGGAGTTGTAATCCTATAAGGATTACCTCCTGCTGGTTATGACAATTCATTGGAGTACAGAGCAGGTCTGCACACAGCTGATCCAGCTGCACACCTGAAAAGCAGTGGGACTCATTCAGCCCTTCAAAGACATCAGGTAACCTAAACCAGTTGAGCCAGTCTCTGTAGAAAAGCCAGAGCATTGTGAGCAATTTGGACTTAAAATTGCCTGAACGGTCTTTGCAATGTTTGCTAGACACTGTCAAACTAGTCAGAACCTCAGCTTTACTAAAGGAAAGTGCAAATCTGGACACAAACATTTCTTTGCTTTTGTCAGAAGTTATGCTTCAGCAAAGGCTTAATCTGCCTGAGGACAAGTCTACCTAAGGGAGCTCCAGCAGGTCCAACAATCTGTTGGTGCTACATCAATATTATCAGGACTACCAATACAGACAATTTTGCTGGGCCAAAAAAAGTCAGACAAAACCCCTGGAAATTTAGGACAAACTCTAGATCAAGAAATAGAAACTGCTTTTTGTCTGTGAAACAGGTTGAAGTCCTCCTATAGAAGGATAGGTGACATACTGGCTACTTTTCCACCCTAAAAAAATACAATGGTAATTTATATAAATTATCAGAATGGGTCCTGGTGTATTTATGACCCTAAGATAGTACCTGAGAATAGTTTCAGAGAAATAACATGTCAGGAACCATTTCCCAAAGGCTTTTTGCATGCAGATGCCTGGACTGGAGGTTTGAAACTCTCCAGCATAGTGACAGGCAGCCTTCATGTGCCTGGCTCCCTGACTTTTCACTTTTAATTCACTTCTCTAGATACCAAAAGGGCAAATCTGTGGAAAAAACTTCATACTTCAGCTCAACACCACACATGGAAAGTTCCCTTAGTTCAGGAAAAAGTTCCTAGTTAGGAATCAAAAGTTCCTAAATGTTCCCTTATGGATCTCTAGTGTTACAACCCAAGAATGGACCTGGACTAGAAAGTGATCAATTACTCCCCTGGAGTTAGTACTAACTCACTATTTAACTCAGTGAAAGCAAAGTTTAAGCTCTCATTGTCTTTTTAAAAGACAATACAGATGTGGTGCTTATGGCAAAAGGTAAATTATTTTCAAAGAAAATTTCAGTCCAAGCAAAGACTGGAAGCATAATTTGCTATCTGCCAAGTCCTATTAGTGAAATTACGTACAACCTTACTTTCTGGGGTGAAAATTTCAGAAATTTAGGTTTTGATTTATTTTATGTCCTGAGGATTAAAACACTAAAGATTTACAATAATTGTGAGAGCTGGAGGAAAGAGAATCATTTGATATGCTAAATCTTCGTGTGTATGAACTGCTCTATTAGCTTACTATTCAATTGTTTTAATGACCAAACTCAAAGGCTTCTATGAAAGAAATTACCAGTGTTAATAACAGTATGAATTACTAGTAGTTTGTGAATTATTCATTTCAGTGGCCATAAGTTCCCTTTCCTTTGAGACCTTATGAACTTCCACAGCAGTAGATTTATGGCTCTACTTTGGAAATCATTACTTAAATTTAGTTAGGACTTATTATCTTCCCTTACAAATTGTTAACATTAAGTTGCCTATAGTGAAAGGTTTTAATATCGAGAAAAAGTTTGTAAGTTTAGATTTAATAAGGGCTTCGTTTCCCCTGGACAGCAGATATATAGCAGTATCAAGTCTTAGAAGCAGTTTAAATGACTGCTAATTTCCTAAAAGAGACAAAAGTTAAACTCATACTTTTTATTTTTGAGCTTTCTATTCCGTTCCAGAATGTTTAAATGTATAAACCACACATAATTACCAGTGAAAAAGCAGGGTAAATTTGTATGCTTCACTGAGTATTTCAGTACTTGGGGAGGACTGTGGCAGCTCCAACACAGAGCTCCTTAACTCTGCCTTGAGGGCACAGAAGATTATCATTAGACACACTCAAGGGCTTCAGCTCTCATTCCCTTTCCTAAAAGAAGAAAATATTCAAAAAGGTAAATGATAACACTAGGAGTTACAGTGAAGGGAATGCACAGAGCACACATAGCTGGAAAGCAGTGATGTACTGCTAGCCAAGGGTACTGCAGAAATGTTTAATGCTCAGTAATCATGTGAATGCTCGTGCTAATGTATTTGTAAGTAAAACAGCAGATCTGGCCACTTTCCAAACAGAATAAGCAACATCCTGTTAGAAATAGTCATTTTCCCAACAGGTGAACTCATATACCTTTTCTGAAAAGCAGGAAGTCAAGGGGCAGCATACGAACCTGTTTAAAATTGTATATTTTAAAAATAATGTTAACTTCTGTTCTACATGCATGCTTTCACAATGACACAACCTTTACATGACCTATACTGCCTATAAAACCTGCTCTCTTACTCAAGCCTGTTGCTTTGTTCTTGGATTTTTTTTTTGGTGGTGGGGAGGGGAATTGGGCAATGTCATTATTTATGACACTGCCAGAGCTTTACATTTTCCAGGATTATTTGAAAATTTTAAACGGAATAGCCACTGCACTATGAAACCAAGTGACTGGATAAAGGTTGTTTCTAGATGCCTTAGCTGTATTTCTCATGCTTTAGTTTAAACATATATTTACTGCTGGATTTTTCTATTTGCAATGCTTGCTTTTGGAAGAAAAGATATCATCTCCATAATTCAGGAGAGTGCACTTACTCTTGCAAAACCAAACCTTTTAAAATAAATATTTTAGATATACAATGAAAAAACAATTAAATTGTTAGTGTAAGCAATTTCATTCCAAGTTCCATTATAAAATTATTCTTATACAATTGGATAAAAACATATATCATGTAAACCATCAAAACTCTTCAATCTTTAAATAAAAAATACTTCTACAATTCTGCTTATAAGGCCTACAAAGAATCAAGTCGGTAAAAGCAGTTTTCCAAAAATACAAAAACCAAAGGCTCTTAGTAGTTTTTAGACAATTCACAATCATGGAAAGGGGAAAATTTAAAACAGAGGATAAAATTATATAGTTCTTCAATGATTTAGCTTAGCCTACAGCAGAAAAGCAACAGATTTGACTCTGTCTGAGGAGCAAGTTTCCTAAATTCATACCTTACCTGGTACTATTATAACTATAGTGTTATGATAGCTTAGAAATGTCACTGGGTGCATAACTGTATAATTAGCACTGAATGTTAAATACATTACCATTATGATAACACTAAAATTTTAAAATTAGAAATTTAGAAAACTGAGTATATTCAAAAAGAAATATTATCCTTAGAATCTCACAGAGCAAGCTATGCTTATCAATGAGCAAAAAATCTGCATTACCTTACTTTTTTATTTCAATATTAATCACAATACCCACATGTGAAAAACCCCTTCACTTCAGTAAAACTATCCACATATTCAGCTGCTGTTTTTATAGAACATTCATTTGTCATTCCAAAGCTCCCTAATCAAATGTTGGAATGCTACCAAAATAGTTTCAAATGTCAGTGTATTTTCCAAATTCTGATGATTATTTCAAAATGGTACTTGACTGATCTTTAAGCTATTTTTAGAGGGAAAGCTCTTATTATGTATCGCGACCTTGAATTCTCTTTCAGCTACCCATAGAAAAACAATAATTCTCTGTTTTAACCTCCACAGGTCAGACCATGAAAAAAGTCTTGGCAGATGTTGCCTCTTTCCCCAGTAGTTCCTCTCCCTTTTCCCCTAGTCCACCCTGTAGATAGGTTATGAAGTCATGATATTATATACATTAAATTTCCTTCTTGTACAATGCTGGATAATGCAGTAATCTAGCACAGAAACTTCCCAAAGACCTCGGATCGGCAGGTTAAAGCAGTTTTTCTAATATTTCCCAAATATAATTACCTTTCTGAAAGTGAATACAGTGTACAGCTGCTTGCTTGCCATAGCACACTACAACTGCATTGCTTTCACTCCCAACGATGCTATCAACACAAAATGGTGAGTATTCCAATGGCCATTTCAAATAATACATGTTTTCTTTTATAATTTTAAATGTTAATAGCACTTCAAAACCTGTATTCCTCAAATTTGCCACTGGAAAATTTCAGTTTAATGGAGGTAATAATTAATAATGAATTTATAACGCAATTAGGGTTTGAAGAACCTAATTAAAATTGGGCACCATTAAGTTCATCATTATCTTGTCAAAATACACAATAAAATGAAATTAAATTCCTTTCCTTCTGGCCATTTTTCTAAAAGACAAGTTTTTAAAGATCATCCAAAATTTGAAGGACAATTGAGTTTCATCATATCCTTAATGGTCTAAAAAGATATGAGAAAAATTTTCTCTCCCTTTGTCCCCTTTATGCTATCCTCACAATAAAGTTAATAGATTGTGGAAATATCCACTTTTTTAGAAGTGTGCGAGAAAAAATTTGTTCATTTCTGAAGGAGCTACTGACACAGGACTGGTCTCTCACCCAAACAAAGCAGAGAGGACTGTGCAGAGCAAAGGCAATTCCAGCAGCAGGTGTTAGTGGAGGAGCTTTCCTGTTGACTGTTCTCTGAAGGGTTGGGTGTGGAACAGACAACTGGGAAAAGTGAAAAACACCATCCCACACAACATCTTTTCCTCCCTGTGAGCAAACATTATGAATTACATAAGACAACTGTCCATATTAAAAAGAACATTGCAAATCTGTCATCACAGCCCTGTTGGAATCAACCCAGCTAATTCCTCTGATTTACATTTCAATACAGCCCCAAAAATGCTGTGTTGCTCCACTACTGGAGGTGGCTAGGAGCTGGGACCTGGGATCCAGAGGCAAATACTTCAGGCATACCTGAAACTGGCTCTGGTGTCAAAAAATGGTGCATATAAGTGCAATGTGAGAGAGGGGCAGCAAGGTAAGTCTCTGGGAGGTAAGTACAGCTTTGGGAATAGGAAAATTCCTAGAATTACTGCCTTGAGTAAAGGAATATTCTTAGAAAGGAATACTTTGGGATGAATGCTCCCCAAAAGACACTAAGCACCATGAAAACAAAATGAGTAAAAACACATCAGCTTCTTCAGTGTCTGAATAAACAGGGATTTTTCCATAAATTGATGAACTCTCCCAAGACAGCACCTCAAGCTTTAAGCATTCCTCTATCCAGAAAATTCACAAAAGCAGGCAAGCCAAGTGCTCTCCAACTGGCTTTTCAGTGACGTGCTATCAAATATTTCCAATGATAATGCTGATTAAAACTCCTTGTACAAATGTATCCCGGAAGAGAAATTCATTCAATAGTTGGTCCTGATGGGGACGGATACAAGAGGTGTGTACAACGTAGTCTAGACTTCTCTAAGGACTGACTGCACAAAGCAATGGCAGTAGCAAGGCTAAAGGAATGGGTTTCTCCAGTCCATTATCCTCTCAGCCATGCCAATCCAACCACTTGTAAACCTGATCATGGAAACATTCAGATCACATATGCTTTCTTGCTTTGCTTACGTAAAATAGTGATTCGCTTTCCTTCCTGAACTCAGAAAGAACTCTACCAACACAACTGAAGAGGTAGTATAAAAGGTGCAAGGGTAACAGGGGCTGATGTGAAGGGAGAGGGTGCATACAAATGACTTGGGAGGTTTTTACTACTGAACACATCACTCCATCTAAGCATACCCTTAAACTTTGGTGTCACAGGAGAAGTAAAATAAAGCACTTAGGTGAAGAGTTGCTGTAAAAGTCATCATGGATAAAGGAAGGCAGAGTAACAGAGGTCAGATTTAATTTAAGGAATGCAATAAACCAAATCTAGAATGAAAATATGACTCTTCCCTGCTGGGAGAATCAACTTCTTGTCCCAAACCCATTCTTTTCAATCATGCATTTCAAAAGGAACTTCCACGTGCATTTAAATTCCAATCTCAGAGTACTCTTCACTCCAGATTAAGCACACTTGAAAATCAAAAAACACCAACGAATGTTTGAGGAAAGTGTGATCAGCAAGAAGCAGAGAAAAGACTTACTGTCTCAAGAAATAAAGGGAATCAGAAGTAGAGGTGTGCAGCATGAAGACCGTAAGACCAGAACAATAACAACACTAATTTAAATGGTAGTATTTAAAAAGCATAAAAAGTGGAAGACTAGGAATGTTCAGGCAACTTCTGTCTGCATGTAATTTTTTGGCTCATCATTAGAAACCTCCAGGGATGTGGCAGGTCTCATGTCAGGAGGACAGTTGGCAAAGAGAAGGCTCGTTGGAGTAATGAGGATAACTTTAAAAAATTGAATCATGAGATTTAAGAGATGGATTAGCATTCTGACTCTGCCCCACTCCTGCATAGAATTAAAGATTTATTTGAGAGATTGAGTATGTGTTATAAATTCTTTGGCTGCTGTAAGGATATCTACCTTCTTAGAAGGTATTTGTTTTACTTAAAACTCATTAGAATGAAAAAAGAAACTGACTATTTGCCCCTAAATCTGAATACTGTATAAAATATTGTATCACATTTGATTGGGTCATTTTATTACCATGTCAGCTTGTGAAAGAATATTTCAAAATATTCTGAGACATCACTGCAGCAAACAGAGCCTTCCATTTTATACACTCCACTCGTAAATACCTCAGCTTCATGTCTTTTCTCAAATACTGTAGTGTGTAAAGGCAAATGGTAGGGGAAAAACTCAAATTTAAGAGGTGTCATTAAAGCAGTTACATGATTTGTCAATACTCATGTTGAGCTTCCCGAGCGTGAAATACTGTACTGGAGAGGCACTGCCCAGCACAAATTTCCCTCCCTCCACCAACTTGATTTTTTTAATGCTTCCTTCCCTTCCACCAAAGGAAAAACTGCATTAGAGGCTTACACTCAGTTTTATAACTTAACCCTACCTACAAACTATACATCAATACAGAACTAATTGTGCATAAAATTTAAATTCTATTGCACTGCTACATAAAAATACAAAATGCTCCAGCAGTATAATGGCTGGTGCTGAGTTCAATCCAATAAGGGTTGCCCAAGGCAAGTCATACAATGCAATTACCTCTCACATACTCACACTTATTTTCTTTCATGACATTACTTTTATTATGCAAATGTATAAATCTAATTTTAATCCGCAAGACCATCTAGAATATTAAAACAGTGCTCATGTCTTACCTTCACTAAGTGTAATTAAAGATATTTAAAAATTTAGTTTGGAGGAATGGTTCTAGTGCAAGAAAGAGCTAGGCATTGCCCTCAACCTAGATTATAAAATAGATACCAGAGGAAAGGGAATAAAAAAGACTTTGATTCAATATGCTTATTTGTTCTCTCTTTTTTTTCTTCTCCTTTCCTCCTGGAGCAAGAGGTATTTATATTCCAGATGAAGGTAATGTGGAAAAGGGACTGTGGACAAGGAGATGTCCCTGTTTCAATATGGGAGGCAGAAGTGCTGAATATTCATTGCTCTGCACCCTGTGCATTCATTTGGATGACTGTAGTGTTGCATTCTGCCTAGCAGCATGTATACTCACCCTGCACAGCTGTGACTGATGATGGAAAGTGCTGAAACAATGAGTGAGCCAGACTGGCTGTGTCAGCAAGAAGCCAGAGCTGAGTAAAAATCTCTGCAGGAAAGTGCTGGGATAAAAGACAAAAAGGAAAGTGCCACTCACAATCAAGTGGGATGTGGAACTGAAGAGACTTCTGCTTTGATCTGGCACCCCTCTGTATGATACCATGATTTTTTATGACCTGCCTGGGGAGAGGGTTTATTCCAGTGCCAAATGGACCTGCTCCTTCACTAACAAGGGATTTTAGAGCCTCTTCTATCAAGCATTGACTCTTGACTGGTGACAAGGCATTGTGGATAAGAACTGCTATCCTAATAATCCCTACTGAATATTAACAGTTTTTAATGAACCCATACAAAATGCACTCTGATCTCCTGGCTGTTATTTTGGGTTCCCTGGTGCATAACTGTTATATATGTGCAAGGCAATAACTGGTACAATTCAAGTTTCAGGAACACAGAAAAATGAAATAACAGAAATTCTATTCCTGCTGTTTGAGCTGAAATACTGAGGAATCAATTTTCAATAATAATAGAAAAAAAATCTTCAGGAAAGGCTGTGATAATTCCAGGAAGGAGCCAAAATACAAAGTGCTGTGGCCCTCATCCAAGAAATCACCAATTTTTTTCCTGATAAGAATTTGTTCTGAGTATTTTCTGAATTTTATAGAGGTGTCCAAATGCTTCTGAATTGACATAGCTAGCTTTTGTCTGGATTAGGTTGGCAGATTCATAGTCTTCTCCCAATTTTCTTTATTTTTCAACCTTTATTAAACTAATGCTAATACCTGAAATTCTCTCTCTGTCAATCTACCAAGTAATAACTTGATACAAATAAACAGGGCTCTCCTCTCAAATCTCACCACATGTAAAAGATAGTTTAAAGTTTAAAAACTTAACCATAAATAATTACATGAAATATACTGTCATTTACTAGTTCAAATGTGGATATATTTCAGACTAAATGGTTCTTGAACAAAACAAGTACACAAAGATCAAATAATGAAATTATTTGTTTAATTTCATTAATTATAAAAGGATTACACAGAAGTTTTTAATCCCATATTTTTCCTATTGTTTTCACTGCAAATTAATAACAATTTAATATATTTTCTGGTCTATAATATTTTTTTACTTCCATCAAGTATACATATTTAGGCTTCTATCTTTCTACACTACTTTATAGAAAATGTAATAAATTGCAATAAAATATCAGTCAAATTATATTGACAAGCAGAAAGGGACTAAAGCATTTTGCAATATATTCTATATAACATATATCTCTTGATCCCTAACTCTAATGGAAGAACTAGCAAATGCAAGCTGGTACTCCATTCCATTAGTATGCTTTAGTTAAGTTCCTTACTCCTTGTCCCAAACCTCACAACCTCATGCAGGAAAGAATCCCAAAATGCTCACAGAGCATGAAATTCATTACAACTAGGATTTTTATCCTTTTGTCTACTTCCCTGTAAACTTCCGTAGTCATCTCATTCCCTTCATATGGTTTGGAAAATCTTCCCCACAGCAAGGACTGCTGTGCTTTTCAATGTCCCCACCATTTTTTGGTGCCACTTTATATCATCTTTATTATTTTATAGTTTTTAGTTAAACTTCCTCAGTCAAAGAGGGAGTAGGGTAACTGCAAAATACCAAAAACTCATAAAGTGCTGTAAATCCTAGTAAACTGAGACAATGTAATTTACCTTGTGCTCTAGATACATCATCCCAGTGGCTTAACTATAAGATTTCTGGTAGAGAAATAACACTTCTAAGAAGCATTTAATGGAAATACATCTTAGATACAACTTTAGACATGAAAAGATACCATGAAGTGAAAAAACCACAGACTTAGGAATTTTAAGGTCACCTTGAAACATTAGGGGCTGTATACTTGCTGAAATGACTTGAGTAAGAAAATGTGAAAATTTGTTTCTCTTGCCATGCAATAGAAAAGAATTACATTTTGAGAAGATGGTTTCAGTGGTTCCTAAATTTTAATAGTGGCCTAATACTGGTGGGTTTACTGGTCAATAGAACACAGATCATGATGGCTAGCTTGGGTCTAGAACTTTAAGCATCCCTGCTTCAAATACGAAATTATGCAGATTTACCCTGACGTTCTCTTGGCACTATCATTAAATCCCTGAAGATCCTTTCCTTTCTAGGCAAGAGTTTATCATTCTGTTACACCTTTGGTCTGAAAATGGCTAAGAAAAAACAGGTAATAAAAACTACAGCTATCATGTATGGGTCCTCTGTGAGGTTCCTGTTTCAGTGAGGGTGCTCAGTGAATCATAATAAACTCTGTGGGTCACCCAGTAAAAAAGATCTCAGAAGGTTGGTTTTTTTTCAAGCAAAGAAGAACATCTGGGTCCAAAGCCATATGTTATAGAAAAGGTAAATATGAACTCTTAGCTGCAAAAAAAAAATGCACTAATATGGGTATTTAAATTTGCAGAAATTAACACAATGATCCTGGGAAAAATGCAGCTTTGTATACAACAGCTCCAAAACTGACTGAAAATCCACATCTGTGTAGTGTCCCTAGTCTTAAATACATGTTAAGAAACTGGATAGAGGGGAGAAAAGATGTACAAGAAAGACTGAGGCCTAAAGAAAATCTTACAGTGATGAATTGAAGAGCTTAATCTGTTACTCTTATTGAAAAAGAAGATTGAGAACTGACTTGATTTCAAAGGATAAGCATTGTCATCAGAAAAAAACCCAAACAATCCAAGACAAAAATCCTCTGGATAGCACATGAGACAATAATCTAGGGGAGAAACACTTAATGAGAACTGTTGCTGGAAGCAGAGGCTAGTCAAATCCAAGTAAGGATGAAGCAACAAAGCACCATTTCTTTTGTAAGAAGATGGCTAATTAACCCCCTAGAACTAACTAGAAAGAAAACTGGCAGCTCCTTTGTGACTTCCCAATACAAACCCAGTGTCTTTCTGAAAGTTTCAATTTTGCCAAATAGTTATGCTTAGCCAGATTATGGGACTTCAGGAGCGATACACATGCAAATGTGCAAAATACAATGGTCTGTGACATAGAGGATATCAGACTAAATTACTTAATTATGCATCCTAAACTTAAAATCAACAAATCTATTAAATAAGAATACTGATTTGTGTGGCTACAGTCCAAACAATGTGATTCAGAAGATGGGCGAAGAGGATCACTAGCAGAGGAACCATTGTGACACAGCCATGTAAAAGGGCTAAAAGACACCAGAAGTCCTTGAAAGAAGTCTCTGAGGAGCATCCAGCTGGCACTGACAAAAGTTCTGCATGACCTCTCATTGCAGGGGTGATACTATGTGCCTAAACGTCCCATTAATCTTTAGGGGGACTCAAAATTGCCAAGTTAACAAACAGTGAACACTCCTCTCCTTTGTCCATCTTCTATTCCTACAATTTACTTGGAAACTTGTATTTTAAACAATTTGAACAGACATTGAACAGACCAGGGGAGCAGAACGGGAGCCTAAAAAAATTATGTTTATAATGGTTAACCATAATATGGTTTTACCATGTTCTGATGGCTTCTGAAATCAAAACAAAGCAAATAAAATATAAAATAATTTGTTGAAAGAGTTAACTAAAGAAATAAATTTACCAGGATAAACCTGACAGTCTGTCTTTATTCTTAGAGATGAAACATACTTCACCACATGGAAGAACATAGTTCTATAAAGTTAATATAAAACGTAACATAAATGTTCAATCTCCACTTTGTATGTTTTAACAACTTAAAAATCAGTCCTTTCCAAACTTCCTGGATCATAGACAAATCTATCTTCCAAATTAAAACTCTAACATTAATGTGTTGCAAGTAGGTAGTAAAGGTTCTGTGGACCACCTGAGGGCTGCTGTCCAGCTGGGTCACCGCTTGCCTGTTTACAGAACAAGAAACACCATCCAAAAACAAAGTTGCCTCAAGCCCTACAGCCTCAGAAAGGCAGATAGCCCCTACACTAAAAATTGGGGTGTTTGAAACTATTGGTGCAATGAAGTAATTTCAACTTTTCATGACACTGAGGAATAAAATAGAATAATTAGCCATCCTTCTCATTGTCAATATTTTAGCCTTCAGATTGGGTTTTACCCACAGATTTCTCTGAAACACACTGATAAAATTATGCAGTTGTTTATGTAAAGGGGTTTTGTTTTGCATTAGAATGAGACAGAGAAAAATAAGACTTGCCATACTCTGCTGATTGGAAATCTAGTTGGTTGGTATGACAGAAATATGCATGGTTTGTAGCTCAAACAATATAAATAAATTTTTAATTGGCTAAAAGATGACAAAACACACTGCTATGCTATGTGCTAATCTGTCAGACTGAAAAGTCTTAGAACTGCTGTGGAATTGTAGTGATAATATTCTAACAAGGTATTTGTAGGCTAGGATGTTGCTACACCAAAGATTTCAATAAAATATAAGTAGAGTCAATGTCTCCACAGGATTTCAAAAGAATATTGAAACAAATAGGTCACTGTGTACTAAATGAAGCTAAACATGCAGAAAGAAAGAATATGTAAACATGCTCTTTTTAACTGATGAAATAAAGCAAGCGGTGTATTTTGAAACATTTCTCATTTGGACACTACTGTATGGGAAAGGATGTGATTAAAAATAGCTTTAAAAAAGTAATTTTAATAGTTAAAAGTTACTATCAGTAATAGTTAAAAATTACTATTTTTTAGCCCTTTCATACAGTTTTCTTGACCTGGTACCTTGTTGTGCCAGGTCAAGAAAACTGTATGAAAGGGCTAAAAAATTAGTAGCAAGATCTGACTTTATAGAAACACTTCTTTGGCTTTATAAATAGAGAACATCATTCCTCATTTCCTGTTGAGTTTGCTGGTGGCTCTCTGCATTAATTTTAGTGTGCCTAACACGAGTTAATTCTCACAAAATTAGCAAGTGTGAACTATATTTTACCAATCTCAAGATAATCTGATGGTAAGCAGTCTATTTTAACTAACATCCAAACTGGACAAAAAACATCTTTATGCCAGTGAAGGTCCTGACTCCTGACTCTGCCAGACAATCTAGATGAGATAATTTGTCATTACTGCTAATAGATCATCTGTAAAATATAACATACAAATAAAACACATGCACATACACAAGCATCTCTGAAGACTTGCTTATAGAATAAATAATTGAAAAATAATGATATTTTGCATAAGTTCAAATTTAAAGTTTAAGTAACAAAATATGGTACAAAATTATTTACACCAATTATTCTGATAAACACAGAGCAAAGGCACAACTTTAAACTATTAAGATGTGATTTTTTTTCCTTTAATGAATTCAATTAAAACTTAAACTACACTTTTTTCCCTTCTTTCCTGTTTTCAGATAATTTTAGTATGTTTGCTCTCTTTAATGTGTTTCCAGGAAGAAAGTGGGCCCAGTAAGGAGCCAAACATACTTGCCATGATTTGGAAGGCCTGAAAGAAGATGAAAGGTGAAGGAAGACAAAATGCAAGACAGATAAAACACCAAACAATTGTGTCTAATACATAAGTAGTTGGGTAAGTTTGCTCCAAGTATTCACAGTAGCCTTCAAGCATAAGCAATATCACCCTTCACTATTCATGGACTGTGTTTACTTTTTACCCTCCTCAAATCTGCAGCAATTTCTGCCTTGTTTGCACGTCACAGAAGCCTTCTGGCTCTCTCCTGTAATGCAGTCTGTACTGCAGCGATATGTAAGAATGCATTTCTAAAAGCATTTCTTAAAAATTAATGGGAAGCAATGCTATATACTGTAGAGCCTAAAACAGTATAATCTCTATCAGGGATTTAGATTATAAACTCATTGTAGATGACTTTGAGTTAATTCTTCTCAGTGCTATTGCCCAGCATAATCAGAGCTAGAGAAATACACTCACTGGGAAAAAAAAATTAGCATGGAACATCTTGATTTGGTTGATTTGGTTGGAGAAAATAGAATTTTAATCAAACATTTGCTGTGTTTACTCTAATTTCTTCAATGCTCTTGTGTACAATCACATTTTTCACTGCTGCATGAGCTGGAAAGCCATTTTCTTTCTTCATCAATTACTGAAACACCTGCATATTCACTCAAAGCTGATGGAACAACCATTCATTATTTCCCTAATACTTCAGTAAGTCTATTTATGTGGAAAGCCAAAGAGCTTCATGAATGAAAAATACATGAGACTGCTTGTTAAACATGAAGGAATTGCAAAATTTCCATAACCACATAGACAGTCCTAAAGTTTACTGGGCACAACCTAGACTATTTTAAAAACCTGCTACTAAACTTGACTTGCTGGAACAGTAACATATGCTCCAAATGGGGCTCATTCCTGTTGTGGTTTATCCCAGTTCTGCTGCTTAGTATGGGTATTATGACAGTGAAGACAATTTCCACAGAGGGAAATTGTGTCAAATCTCAATCTGCTACAGTACATTAAATTTCATAGGTTTAATGCTGAGTCCTGTAGACACCAGCACAATTTTCTTTGGGTTGTTATTTAATAGGACATAAAAGTGTTAATATTTTGACTTGATGAACTTGCTTTTTCCTTTCAGGAACCGACAGTTATGAAAAGTTACAGTGGTACATTAGTTACAGTAATTTGGTTTTGGGACACAAGCAGAAACAAATAAAATTCATTAACAGAGCCAATAGCTATAGCCAAAGCTAATAAAAAGGGCTAAAGGCAATTTATAAAAAGGAGTCTTAAATGACTACAAAAGATAGAAAATTTAAAGTGATCTTAGTAGTAACTGAAACAATATTGTTTTTCCAATATGTTGGCTAATACTTTTAATTTGAAAACACTTAGCAATATAAATAAGTAGGGCAATGCAAAAATTCCATTTATTTTCCTTGGTTCCCTACATTTATTTACTTAAAACGTTTTTAAGAGGTTTGTTTACAGGCATCAAACATGGCAAATAAAAAGTCCAGAAAAATTGACACCCCTGCCATAATTCTGGGTCTGTATCAGTTCTGAATTCTGTTTTCTTGTTAACAGTGGAATAACCAGTGATGCATTATTTTAAAAAAGCAATTCTATGCTGTTAGGCATGATTTTCTGTACCATTTTTTTTCCCAATCATCTCCAGATAGAGCTGAATCATGAATCTGACCTCAATAATATATTTAAATTTTTCTGAAATGAGGTCCTTTGAGTGACACTGCTAGCTAACAGATTCCAAGGAACAAGGCTGAGGACACTATGATTAAAAAAAAGAAAAAGAGGGATTCTAGAAGAGGCAGAGAGGACTAATAATCGTAGCAGTAATCAGTATTACTTCAAAGTAGAATGAGATAACCTTATTAATAAATCAGTATGCTACATGCCAGATTTTTTCCTTGAATCAGGAAAGCAAAATACTATACTGTTTTCACTAGACCTCATGTGAAAAAAGCATAACAGGTGACCTGGAAATGGAATCAGGGACATCACTGGGTACCTATCATTAGTGATAAGACATACAGCTTTGTGTTCCTTGCATTATCTGGAAAAGATTCAAGACACTGGGTTACAGAAAGCATTCTAATGACATGATGTGTGTAGTCAGTGGAACCAAGCCCATTAGGAAAACCAGCCACCACACAAATTTATGCGCCACTTACACAGCTTCTTGGCTGTGGGTGGGATACTTCATTCCCTAAGGGAAATAAAGAGTAACATTTTATTGCTCTAGGGACTGAAACCTGCAGCATAAAAATCAAAACCAGTTATAACTAGAAGCAGGCTCTAGCACCGGGACTCTTCTCCATTAAACAACAGATAAATTTAGTTCTCTCCTCTTAATTGTCAAAATGTTAAAAATGCCTGTGCAGGCTTATCTAGACAAAGAGAATAAATCCCACTAAGCCACACCACAAAGGTGCAGCAGATCTATAAACACTCTTATTTCACTTTGGCCACTGAGTATGTATTCCTTTCGGAAACTGCAGTAATGTGCCTTGTGTAGATGTAATTTTAGGGCACGGGAAAAGTTTCCACAGGAAAAGCTGACCAGGAACACACAGATTGGCAGCTGTCAGGCAGGTAATTGCCTACTCCCTCTGCTCTTACATTAGGGTAAAGGTAGCTAAACCATACAACCATGGTCCATGAATATTCGTAATATTTCATCATTACGTTCATTACAAGCCCAGAATGCTCCCCATGTCATTCAGTAAAAGGAGCAGATTCATAATGTCCAACAGGGTTCAGGAAACTGGCAGCCTGTCATCTATCTACTGAGCAGGTTACTGAAAGCACACTTGAGGAGGACCCCAATAACAAGCTTTTCAACTTTTAATCACCCAAGAAAAAAAACTGGAGTGAACCACAGAATGTCACAGTTCATGCCCATTTTCACAGTACAAAACTGACTCTTTGAGTCAGTCTGTTGCTTTGAAAGGAGCAGAAATTTCTCCAAGAGCAGGAACTGAACATGACAGCAGCACTTAAGACAATAACAGCACTCCTTTACACATATTACAATGAGTGAAGGCTGTCATCTTCAGACACTATCTTATCACTTACAACTCTGCTCTTTATCAAGAGATATTTGTCCTTTACCACAGCAAGACACAGGCAAAAAGGGGGAAAACATTCACTTTTAAAATAACATATTTAAATTTGACACTGCACTAAAAAAAGCCTTAGTTTGATGACCCAAGCAATTGCCTCAGAAAAATCTGCCATGGGAAGTACCTACAATTTTCATCTGTTACTACATGATGATACTATATTTTTGGTTCACAGATCTAACACTTAAAGAAGACCCCTATATCTATGCGCACACTCTGATTTTCAATTACTAGCTTCTAGGCCAGCTAACACTTCTGGAGTACCTTTCTTCAGAAAAGGTCAGAAGGCTACAAAAAAAACCCCAACAGCTAAAGCAAAGCACAAAACTGCAGCCTCCAAATTCAGCACAAATCTAATTTCATTCTGCTAGACATCACAATGGCCGATGCAAAGTGAATTGACCACCTAGTCAGGGTGTCCTAAGATGCAGAGATGGCTGGAGAACCATCTTCCAGCCACAGGTGGGAAGCTGTAGAGGAGGAGGAGGCACTACTTCAGGCTTGCTCTCACATTCTGATATGATTTTGTCATAGTCTTTCTCTTACTGTACCTTGAGGGAAAAATTTGCCCCGCTGCATAGAAGAACATCGTAAGGGCCAGGAACTTTGGTTTGACTTAGTATGTAAAAAAAAAAAAAAAAAAAAGAATAAAAGGGGAAAATAAAAAGAAAACAGAGAGAGAGAAAGACCCCAGAAACTTGATAGTTCCAACTGTACAGTTTGGGAGAACACAGAGCATTTGCCTTATGCTTTCTGTCACTAGAAAGAGAGCTAAATGAAGTGAACCTAGAAACCATGCTTAGTTTTGTAGAATTGAACCTGAAAGGGACTGCAAAGAATTAGTGACTCTTCTCCAGTTAAGGGGATTTGCTAATTGTGTAAAAGATGCTCTTCAAGTTGGAATTACTCTGAAAATCCTAACTCATACCATTACATTTTCTGCCTCTCAGGGTGTAAATGGTCAAGTTAGCTTTAAGATCTGGCTTATCTGAGTCAGAGAGATCCTCAGCTCAAGGATAACACATAGTTTGCTTTGGTGCTATTCAGGAGGCAGCAATCAATAAATACAGGCAAAGTAAAAGATCTCACACTAAATAACAGGCACACTTGGCAGTACTGTAGGGTCAAAAGAACTCAAAGAGAGGAGAACACTGAGATGAATTGAGCAATTCACAGCTGCTGGAGCTTTGTTTCAAACCATATTTATCTCCACTAGGTGTTTTCAGCTAGAAATATCAAGGTATGATTAAGAGACTGCTTCATGTCTTCTGGCACCTTCTATGCTGCAGACACTGGGTCCCATTCTGAGTCAGAACAATGGATATCTAATGTCCTAATCCTTGTGCACAGCTGATGTGTGCACTTACCACCATTCTGTGTGCTTTGTAAGTTTACCACAAGTGTGGGATAGCAACTGGCTGGCCATCTTCTGTCTTGAAACAGCTTGAAAACCCAGAGAGAAGAGGTGCGAGTGGAGTCCTTCTCTGAGTTCCTGCCAGCATAGAGCTGATACAACCATCCTTCCCTTTACTGCATTAAAACCTTTTCCTCTTTATTCTGTTTGAAGATACTTGGCCAGAGGGGCTTTGACTTACAATTGCCCCTTAAGCGAGAAAACAAAAAGGTCTTGCAAGTAATAATGAATTGACCTAATTAGCTCCTCCATTGTTCAATTCAAAAGAGCTCTTGGAGGAAATGGGGGAAAACTGGGCTCTGGTAAAGGTGAAGAATCCAGACAATTAAAAATGAGAATGAGAATGTCAGAGGGAAGTGCACCTGGTAAAATCTGCAGCTTTTAAAAATGAAATTAGTGTGTCCATGAATTCAGATGTGAAGACAAATAGACAAATATCTGCAATGCATCCTTTCAGATCTGTTTGTTCAGAGCAATGACAAAGGCAAATATTCATTTAGAAGAAACAAACTTCCAGCCTGTCAGCAGACTGACAGAAAAAGAACAGAGAGAAAGGATCCCATCCCAACATTATTTTGCTGGCATTAAAAAAAAAAAAAGAAAGACCTGGTCTCACTCACTAGCCTTTCACATGACCCAAACAGATCACAGATAATCAGGGAATCAGACAAATGGTTAACAAATCTGGAAGCAGACAGTGTCATAAGGGCAGAAGTAAAAACAAGTAGTGAAACTAAAAATCAAGAAAAAGACTAGAAAAGAGCTCAATAGCTGTTTCTGCTTATCTCTTTTTCCCACTCCAGGGTTAAAAAATCCCCTTTTTTTTTGTCTTCCCATGTATGCTGTACCTCTGTTCTGCAAATTTGCACCTCTTACTCATGTATTAATGAAACTGTTGTGCTGTTACACAAAAGGTGAAGTTAAATTCATTTGTTCATATACTGTTACTGAGAAGTAATTTACAAGACAGCAACAAGCCTAAGGAAAGAACATGATTTACACATAATATTTGATGCAGTCACCAATTTATATATAATTTGGACTTCATTTGCTAGACTTTTTTATGTTAATCATATTAACACAATTATTTAATATATTAGGTAGCTTTATATGTTTTATGTAAAATTATGTACTGTATATGACGTTATCTATCATCATGTCACTCTGCTGGACCTCTTATAAGAGCAAAATCTCATTGTTGCTTAAATGGACTGAATTTCTTGAGAAGGAAGAGAATTGATAAGTAAGCAGGCTGCAATATTCTAATACAAATAGATGCTGAGGGAGAACCTGCAAGAAATCAAAGCAGTAACTTGACATTCTTTTGCTAAACAAGATATTAGTACTAGGAAAAAAGGAAGACCCAAGGAATTCCTGGGATCTACAGTAGCATTTGGGTTATTGCAAATGGAAAAATGATCTATTTTTCTACATTAGGAAGGGTTATCTTTATTTTCAATAGATAAGTGTTTCAACGTGTGGTGAATGTGACTAACGTTTCCTTTCTCTAAGTGGGGGAAAAGAAAACATGTCTCCTAACAAGGGGAAAGGAGAAAGTAATTTTAACAACTATCACTTGACTTTGCCCTTAGAATTAATTTGGCCACATAACCTTCACTCACCCCTCACAAGGGCCCACAAATGATAGTCATGTTGCCATCAGACTGTTGATAAATCCCATCTGCGCACCGGCCCTGAAATACTATCTAGAATTCAGGACTAAAACTAGATATATTTTGTCCTTCAAGAGGTACATACACTGTTCATTGTATCAGAACAAAAACTTTACCCCAGTCTGCTCCAGCTAATCTCCTTCCATCATTGAGAAACAAGGAGATACAGAGTCAGAACTAGGATGACACAGAGAAGAGGGCACACACCATGTTTGCTGACTTTTTAGTTTCAGTTTGCATTATTTAACACTAAATCTTTTTCCTATGTGTTATAAACTCTTCATTTCTATTCTAGAGAGTTTTGAGTACAGGTCCCACTTTTGGCAGAACTCAAGGTAGCAGCGGTCACTTCAACTTAGAGCAGTTTATCCCAGCCAAACCCAGACCTACTCTCAGGTGAGATTCTGGCAAGTGTAAGCACCAGCCAATCTGGTAACTAACATATTTTCCTTCAGAAAGAGAGAATGTTCTCATCAGGCTACTGGCACAAACCTTTGATTACTATTAAAAGAAAGCAGTCTGTGTGTACATAGAAGCATGGGAGTTGTATTACCAATTCAGAGTAATAGATGCACCTTTCACAATACCATAACTTTCAAGCTGACAGTGAGAAGAACATTGGAAAAAAAAAAAACCCACAAATGCTGCAGGTTCAATTTAACAATGCCTCTCTATCTTTACACAATCCTGTCATTAATATAGATGAGGCCTAAAGTCATGAAAGCATGGGAAGAAGTAAAACTTGATTGTGCCTGGGCAATATGAGTTGGAAAACACAGTATAAAAAGAAATACAGCCAGCTCATTAACTTTCAGATGCACACCACATGGCCAAACTCTGTTAGGTTTTGTCATGTAGAATCTTTATCCTTCTAACTATTGGATCAATTTGTTAGCTGGTTAGTCCAAAAGCTATTCTGGACTTCATTTTTTTTTCTGGGGCCCACAGAAAGTATACCCAAAAAGGAAAGCCCTCTACAATTTTCTCCAAGGACATCCTGATTTTCTTCCTCAATCTCTTCTGTGGCCAAATGCTAGAATTTAAACTGCCCAAACAGATTATTGTTTTAAAGGAATAAGGCAATCCTCCTGCATGAGACTAAAGCCAACAGTTTTAAAGTTAGAGGCCTATAGACCAGCAACATTGACCATTAACAGGCCTGAGTTTCTAATCCTTTAAGAAGGGGTCTAAGGGCTCAACAAAGCAGTGAAAATAAAATATTTTAAATGAAATTAATTTTATAAACAAGTATTTTGATGCACGATACAATGTGTATTTTTTCTCCTTTATTAACTGTAATAGCTTTGTGAACAGTTCCACAAAAACAGAATATGCTTTTAAAGGGCTCATGTGCTCCTGCCTATTGCTAAATACTTGGAATTACAATAATGTTCTTATGACATAATCTTGCCACAGCAGACAATTATTTGTATCAATTGCATTTAGCCAAACAATAAGATGAACATTTTAAATTCCAACTCATGTAAGCAACATTATAATTTAAAACAGGAGGTACTAAACTACAGAAAGCATTGGTTTGTACAATCAGAAGAGTCAGTAAATACACAGACTGTTTTCCTGCCATGGAATGCCAGTATGTTAAGAAGTGAATTGACTTTGAATTATCAATAACTACACAGACTGGGAAGAAAACTCCTTCCATCTCAACTCCACTCTTCACTATTCAATTGCTGCACTGTAACTTTTCAGCTTAATGGGAACAAAAGCTTATAACTCTGCACTCTTTTAATGTTTCAAACAATAGAGGATTAAAAAACCAGAAAATAACTGGACAATATTCCTTTCACTCTTTTTTACTCCTTACATCACGAAAAGTAGCTTGTGCACATGCATTTTACCAAAATGTTCTTTCTAGTAGCTCTGTATTTGATCACCCTAAGCAGTGTGGTATAAACTACTTTCTCTTTCATTATTTTTACCATCTTCCGACTCTCTCAAATCCTAATCTGTCTTTTAAAGAACAATACACTAATCCTGTATGGACACAAAATCTGGGTGGATTTAAACCCTACATCACAATCAGAAAGTACTGTGATGCTACTGCTGCTGAATTGATCTGCTGTTTTTGATACCATGTCCACATTTTCCCTCCAGGATGTATCAAGAATTATCCACGTGGCAGCCCTTAAGGTGTTTTCACTTGGAGCCTTTTAAAGAGAGGTTCTCAGCCATTGTCAGGGAGACATTTGCACCAAGCGATCTAGGTTTGTCAGACTTTCCTTTGAAAGTGCTGAGAGACTTAAATAGCTCACACTACAAAACAAATGAGACCCTCTAGATATTAGTTAAAAACAAACTATTATCATTTTGGGTAAATCCACAGTTCATAGCACTTTATTAGAGTACCTATAGAATGAAGCTTTAAAATTGTTTAGCCTATTGTAACTAAAATTCAGCTTCTAAAAGACTATTGCAATTCTTGCACTATTCCCCTCAGTAGCATTTTCTATTTTAAACATCTGTTAAAAATCAGTAGCATTAACTTAATGGGATAATCTGGCTGGGTTCTTTCAAAATTAATCAAACAAATTAGCATTATGGACTTTTAACAGAGACTGAAAAGAGCTGATCAGAATGCCACACATTAAAGTAACAAGCACATCTGTACTGGGGCAAAGAATTCTCAGCAAGGAGGTTTCCATGGTGCAAAGCACATTTAAGACCTTATGGCTGATGTGTGTTTGTGAAGTGATAGAGGAAGATTCTATGACATCAATTGAAACATACTTCAAATAAATATATGGCAAAATAAAAGCATTTCCGTCCTTCCTGCACCTTCCCCTGTCAATGAGGAAGCCAAATAATTGCAAAATGATAAATGATTGAGATAGTCTGTTCCCAGACATTCACAATGGCTCATATAACACTGAGATGTGCTGCTATAAGATTCACCCAGTGGAAAAAAACCAGCAGGGCAATCTTAGTTCAATCCAGCTGTAGAGACTATCTACCTTACACATTTGTCCTCGACTGAAAATAAAAAAAATAAAAAAATATATTGCAGTTATATTCAAAGACTGCTTAGTTATGCAAATTCTCAAACCACAAAGCTTCAGACGTGGTGTGTAATATTGATTAGACAAACAGTGACAAGAAATTTTAAAATGTCATCAGATTCAATATGGATCAGCAATCAAAATTCCAGTCTGCCTGCAAATATCTCCCAAACGTGAAATGCAGAAACAAAATCTCTTCTGAAAGCTCCAGTTCTTCCAGGTTAGTAATACGTAGAGGTATCATGAGGAAAGGGCTCTCTCTACATCACATATGAAATTCCCTTAATTCTTGGACCTTCTTAAAAGGAGAAAAAATAAAGGAAAATAAAGATAAAAGCTAGGGGGGAGTAGAGTTAATGCATTTATTTTAAAATTAGTTTTGATGTAACTAAAATAAAAATTTAGAAATAAGAGCAGAAAAAAGATGAATGAAAATTCAAAATTATGTATTCACTGCCCTCCTCTATTTTTTATTTCTATTTGCATTACTATTTCTCTTTTTCATCCAAGGATGGGATTATGGAAGGAGATTCAATATGGCTTTTGTTATGTAGGAGATAAGATGCTTATGATGGTATATTTCTGATCCTCAAGTTCATTCCCCTATCAGAATACTAAGGTTTGAATTGTTTCCCATGTACTGGCAGGTATATGCTGCTTCTCTCATCCCCTTGAAGGCTTTTGTAACTGTTGGTTTTATGGTGTTGGAGTCCTCTTTTGCCATCCTTCACTTTTCTTTCAGATTGCTCACTTAGCTGTGTCTTTCCCTTTTAATCCATCCAGATTCAAATCCAGTCTTCTGGATTTGACTGCACTGTTTGTGCAGCTTATGTGTCCTCTGTCTTTCCTTTTTTGCCTTAATTCGAATCTTTTCAGGTCAGAATGTGGAGGCCCTGTTTTCTACTCTCCTCTGCAGGGGCCAGCATGGTAGGTTCCAATTTTCACTGGCTATTGCACAGGACAGAAATAAACATGACTAATGACAGTATTGGAATAAAGTGGAGTTTTCTTTGCATTAAAAAATGTTAGTGGCCACAATGCACCATACAACTGAATGCTAATCCCCTCACTGAGTGTGCTGGGAAGCCATGGCTAAGCACTGCACGAGCAGTTGAGCCCAGGTAAGGAAGCTGAACAAGAGAAGAGGTTACTTTGCTGAAGAACTGTTGAAGGAATTTCATAAAAGTCAGAGACATCACTGCTTTTGGCAGGTGCTTTATGAACAGATTTTGTCCGAAGTGTCCCTAGTTACCTAGCAAGAAGAATATAAAGCAGAAGAGCTGAACATATCAGGTCAGAAGGACAAAGTTCAGAACAGAGCAGAACTGTGCAACTGTGCAAGTATTTATGCATTTGAATGTCAGACACCAATCCTGATGCTGGTCTGTCAGGCTGCTTATAGGAATGCTACAACTCACAGTTGTACCTGACAGCTGGAGCAAATTCTGAAAACCTGGGATGCACCTCAGTATTTTTGACTGCGCAGATTTTTATCAGAAAAGTTCCAGTAATGTTCAACATATACAAGTAATATTAAACAAACAAAGTTGCAAAGCATAGGGATATTTAATCAGTTCACTAAATTCTTTAAACATTAGTGTTTATTTATGATCTTTCTCCATTATTTTAGATTAGATTGCACGCAGAATTAACAGCCTTTACTGAATATGCTGTGTCATCTCACACAAGCATATTATCCAAAAGAAATAGCAACTGGTGGAGTATGAGACCTCTCATAAGAGTTAATAGAGCATAACCAAGAACAGGATTGGAAATGGGATTCTAGAATAAATGAGACTTACTGAATTATAGTATGAATGAGTTTTACAAACTTGCAACTTTGTGGCATGTTTTGCTGCTTGATCATTTCTATTTTGTAGTTATACTTCTGCAAGCTAAGTCCATGACATTCTTTTTATCTTGCTAATATTACTTCCCCCAGTTGTCCACTTAAATTTACTACGTATAAAAGCTGAAAGCACATTACCTCCAAGAGCTTTGGGAAGTTACATAATCTGAATCAATTTCATTACCATAAATAAATGTCAAATGGCTGAAATACATTTTCTCTGATTAAACTGTCAAGGGCAAGAACATGCAGGAAGACTGTGCCATTGTTTTATTCCTCTTACGGTAAAAAAGGGAAAAAAGTGTGAAAAAAAAAAGAGTATCTTATGAGTGATCTTTGCATAATAAAAAAAGTGAAGCAATACTTTCCAAAGACAAAGAAATGACCTAGTAATCCACTTCATTAGTAACTTATGAATTCTGATCATGGAAAAAGAAATCTTAATGCTTGAATCATACTGCTCTACCTTCAAAAACCTTGTTTTAAGTTTTTCTGCCCTCAGTTTATGAAGAAACCACACAGATGTTTCCATTTTCTACTCATCTAAAATAAAACATAGAGAAGTCCAACATGCTTGCTCAAATAATCCACCCTTTAAAAGTGGATAAAATATTTTTGAGAACTGTTTCCTAATGCTTTATACCTTGAAGACCTCTAAACCATCTATTTTTCACCTTTGAGGGCAAGGAAATTTGAAATGACAGGTCCAGTTGACAATGACTGCTTTTCTTGACTGAGATCTCAACTGAAAGACAATCCTTCCTCTGGTAGCAGATGTACAGATTCACAGGTTTAGTAAAAACCAGCATCTTTAAAAAAATCTTGGATTTCAAACCAGTCCTTTTCAAGGTACTAACCTTTACATATAGCACCATAAATAAAGAATTGTAGAATAGTGTGATTAAGTTGTAATGTTGAATTTGAAATTTGTTATAGAATTTCAAAGACATGATTTCTAGTAGCAATAGAGCACATGTAACTCAGACATTTATATCCTGTACATGTACCTCTTCCCAAAACCATTATTCCTTCCTGGGGCTTTAGCTGCTACAAAATACATATACTATTGAGCACTGTTCATTAGTGTCAAAACACAAGCATACTTTAAATATTCTTCTCATGCATTATGTATAAGAAAGGGCAGGCTGAAAGAATGTCAAAAATAAATGGATTGAAAATAACAGTTAAGTGTTACCTAAAGAAGATGCAATTCCTCAAACTGGAAGTATCACTAATTTATATGTTCTCTTAATCAAAATTGCCTAAGGAAAAGTACAGCTACATTAGCCAACAAATGTAGTTAATTTGGGTTATTTCCAATATATCACCTCTGAGCTAAAGCTTAATAAATTTGCTTTGAAAAAAACTTTTTGGAACAAACTCAACCTTGTTTGTTATGGAGTTAAAATCAGGAAAAGGTTGAAAATGTGCATTTTGGAAGACCAGTGATCAGGAATTGACTACTGCCCCTTTGTATTACATTTCATTAACAAGGTGAGAATCAGCAATCACCTCTCAGAAGAGGCAGCACAGGATGGTTTAATGCCCCACTAAGGGTGTAAGATGTGGATTTTGAATAGCAGGGGTGGCAGCTCTCACTTGTGATCTTGACCCCGAGGCAGCCCTCTAAAGACCCAGAAGAATTATCAAGGAAGAGTGCTACAAAAAGCAGCATCCACAGTTGTGCTACCTGTGACCAGGCACCTTTCTTGTCCCAGCTACACAAATCCCTGATTTGTCTAACTTTCAAGAGGTTAGAGCCAGCTGTGCGCCATTCTCAAAGCATAAACTTTGCTTTGGGCTCAGTTTAAAGAATGTTCAATATAAATAAATGTGGATTTTGTTTAGTTTGACTAATGTAGACACCGAACTACTTTGGGCTTGTGTCAATTGATATAACTATATTGATTTTACAGATTTGTCTTCTAGGCAATTTCCTTTGGGTTTGCAATCTTTACTTTGCTTCCTGTTTTATTATTCATCTTGTGCTGGGTCCCTGCTGTTCACTTGTTTCTCTGTTAACAACTGTGTATAATATAAGGCACAATGAGTTTTTAAGTGCAGCATGAAAAATTGGCCCCTTGGAAACTGAGGAATTACCCCACCGATGCACTACCAGGCTCCAGCAGTGCTCCACATAGAACACAGCAAACAATACTGAAGCGCAAACTAAAATCCTCTCTATATTAGGGGTATATAACTGTCCTATAACATTGAATGGGAGAGGCAAGAGAAAGCTTCCCTTTGTACTTAACATTGCTGCAATCTCTATCAACAATATGGCATAGTTGCCACGCTTATTAAAATAAAGAAAAAGGAGTAGAAAAAATAAGAGAAGATTTCCTTGAACTGTTGAGGCATTTGAAAAGGAGTATATATAAATAAGAAAATGTAAAAAGAAAAAAAATAAAAAGGAAAAAAGTGTATCCTCTCATTCAGAGAGAACTTCAGCTTGTTCATTTGCACAGAGTCTCTTAGCTGACCTCACTGGGTGAGAATTTGGCTGTTAGTTAGACAGCTCACAGCCTGGTCAGGTGTGGCATCAAATCTGAACTTGTAAGTCTTACTGGATATTCAGTGAGTCAGGGGAGAGAAATGCAGATGTCTCCACCACACTCCGCAGCTTATCCTGCCATACATCCAGCATTTGAACACTGATTGTCCAGAGCCTCAGTCACTAGGAGGCCAACTATGCAATGAAGGCAAAAAAATCCCAGAAATCTACATGGAATCCCACAAGCATGTTTTTTTACTACCCCAGAAGTATATCCTGAAAAGAAAATAGTTTATGAATTTTTACATGTTTTATGTTTTCAAGATTACTAAAGAACGAAGTATGGTACTAGAAAGATTGTTGTGCTCATTTTACAAATATGAAACAGTGTTGAATTTTCTACAGCTCTAAGGAATTTAATGAAGACATAACTAGAAACTAAGCCTTTTCCAAAATCCTGATCAGAGAAATAAAAAAGTAATCTATCCTTCTCCTTAAGTAATCAACTAGAATTGCAGGCACTATTGCCATTGGCCATTGTTAACAACATATTTTGCTAAAACACTTCCATCAAGGCAATATTCAGCATAATCCTGGCATAAAAAGAAGAATTGTATCAGTGTTTAAAACCTAAAGTACATTAGAAAATTGAGTTGCAATTTTTAAGACAGAAAAAAATATAGCACAAATATGTGCTAACTCCAAGGGCTGAGATGAACTTTACATGCCATCAGTAAGTGCTGAGAACACATTTGTCTCATGAAGATTAGTTTAAATATCCTCAGGGCAAGTTATTACACATTCTGTATAGGTGGAATTTATGACAAGTAAAAAATAAGTGGCAAGGATAGATGCTGCATACATCAGACTGCACCACTTCTTTGTTATTGCGAAGAAATTATCATAGAAGTTTGCAAATACAAGTGAAAATGGTGCAACCTATTTAGTTTCTGAAAGCTAAGCTCATACTGCCATAGATATCTGCATGAGCCATACATCAGAGAATGGGAGAAGAAATAAAAGTAGGCTAAAAAACCATAAGTGATTACAAAATGCAACATATTCTGAAAATATTGATTAAAAAATGAAAAAAAACCCTAGAAAATAGGACTTGAGGATAGTTCTCCAGGCAACCTTTCCGTTTGCAAAATCAGTGCACTACTAATTCAGCTTCTTAAGTTTTTGGCAACAGAAGGTTAACAAAGAAAGTAAGATAAGCCATTGTACTTTGAACAACTTGGATTTTAGCAGCATCCTTTTCTGCTTCTCAAAAACATTCAAAAAAAAAAAACTTACAAAATTTGGTATAAAAATCTGAAAGCCTTTATGGGATATTCTAATTGCATATGATTATGAAGGAATATATTGGAATGGCCATAGAGACATATGCAGATGATGCAGAAAGTAATTTTATACTCAGAAATGCTGAAAAACAAGATGTGATTATTAGTGCCAATTTGACAACATCAGTTCGAAAGGAGACAGCAAGGGTTGGCTGGTCTAATGATATCACTTTTCAGTTGTTGAATAAAAAATACAGATTCCAACAACCACATGGATTAATATTGAATGTGCACCACACTTTTAAGGATCCTAATTTTAAATATTTTAAAACCCCCTGAGCTTTTAGCAATAGACCAGTTTTCTTGTGATTAAACAGCTGTCACAATTACCCAGATTTTTCATTCCTGAGTTCAAAAAGAGGAGACAAATGTTCAGTATTAGGTGACAATTGTACTTAATGATTAATAATTCATATTTTAGTAAAGCCCTCCTACTGGAATATTATATTTGTGTGTGTGGAAAAGTAGGATTTCACAAGACCTATTATCTGTGTCTAAGGCAATAATTTCTTGTGTAAGTACATAGCTGTAGGTTTTTATTTTAATGTATATTTGTATTTTTATACAGAGAATAATATACCCTCCTATGCAAAATTATTATAGTCTGTTTAAATATCAAGAATACTTTAGGAGCCCAAGGAAAATTTATTTTAGTAGAACATACCTATAAAAAAAATTCATCTACTAAGAGAGGCATATAGTCATGAAGTTCTTATAAACTCTACCAGGCTCTGTTTTTGACAAAACTCTTCCAACCATGAAGAACTGAAACTCAGTTCAGAGTAAAATTTAGGCTAAAACCTATGCGTGGTGAGCAACTTTCTATGTAGCTCAGGCACAGGGCATAGAGGTTGAATATCTGGTACCATTTCATGGAAGACCTTTCTGCCTGGAGACATTTTGTGTGATGCTGTTGCCCAGTGCAAAAATGCTATGCTGTCATGCAGAACCTGAGAATTAAACCCAATTAGGATGCAATGCCAGATGACAAAAACCATAATCCATGTTCAGTGTAATGTGGCACTTACATCACTGCTGCTGTAAGAGCTTTTTAATTGTGTGGCAAAACTCAGACTTAGCAGTGTTTTTCTACTAATTGAGATGGAAATGGCAAGGTTCAGTCCAGCAGCAAAGAGCAAGAACCTGTGGGCAGTCTGTGAATGTAAACACAATTATTGGACTTGAGGGAAAAGGCTGTATGCTGAATAGTTACTACGATTAGCCAAACCGTATGTCTGCAAGAGATCTCCCTGCGCACCCAACACTCTTAATGGGCTCCCCTGGCAATGCTCCTTGTTAGTACTCTCCAGGATACAGACAGACATGAGGAGAGGGGTCATAGAAGCATGCACTGTATCACACCAGAAGCTGAAGAGAAAGACATAACCTCAGAGATTTCAAGAAAGTCTTAATTCCAAGGATAAATGGGAGAAATTAATAGCAATTTCTGTAGATAATTTTGTCAGACTTCAAGCTGCATTTTGTGTTACGTCTTTAGACAATCATTTATTTGCAAGTCTCTGTGGCAAAACAGGTAAGCCAACTGACATGAGAAAATTGACAGTTCACAATCAATATTTTTGACCACAGATACCTTTGCTAAAGAAACTTACATGGAAGATGAGGAACCCTCTAGCAGATAGAAAAAGATAAGACATGTCTAACAACAACAGTAAATAATACTGTCTCAGCAGACATATGGGGGATATATGCCCACTCTTAGGGAGATTTTCTGACAATCAGTGCATTTGAGAAACAAGACTCTTCCACCCTAAAAGGGACATGCCATTATTAGATTAATTGGATTTTGAATTATAGAAATCAGTACAAGATCAAGACCTCATTGAATAACACAACTCCCAACAGGTAAAATAAGTCGAATAAGACTTCAACAACTAACAGTAGAAAAATTAATAAAATGGGTAAAAGATTAATTTCAGGATGCAGAAGAAAAACAGCACCTCAATGAAACTTGAGGAAACCAACAAAAGATAAAAATTTTTTAGATCCAGTGAACAATCAAAAATTTCTAGAAAATAATTTCTAGGGATTTAGTGAATGGAACAAGGGCCACAAATTTTCTTGAAAATGTTGCTTTATTTGCTTGTAGTTTGGGTTATCTATAGTTTGGCTATTCAGTTCTGTATTACCATATGCACTAATTTGGGAAGGAAGGGAAGTGAAGGAAACGTGGACATCACCTCTTTGAACAAAAAAATAAAGAATCCATCCTGGACACCCAAGAAGAAGTTGGATTTTGGAGCAGAATTTTGTTGTGTCTCGATTCTTGAATCAAAGAGAGAGCAGTTTTATAGTAGACCCAGATTAAAAAAACTTTTTGTTAAAATGATTTAACCCATCTTTTAAACATTTTACTTGTGATCTAGCATCAGCAAATAACTGAAATTCACTTTTGCAATTTTCAGCCTTGACTGGTGATGGACAAGGAGTTGAATCTGATGGCCTGTGCACAAAGTCCAGAGACAAAATGCAGAACAAAAGTATAGTTAAAGGAATCTAACAGTAGCGTCATTTAAGCAGGAAAATGATAGTAATATTCCCTATCACCTTACAGATTTTCTGTTCTGCAAAATGTAGTATAAAGTCTCGACTACAATATCTTCAGGCACACTGAACTTGCTCGCAGCATAAAATCTTTGAGCTCTTGGTCCAGTCAAATGGGTTCTTAGGTATCAAATAAAATTGTTATCAGCCTACATAAAGTAAGAAAACAAAATTATATTTTTCTGCCGATGTGAGATACTAAAATATCTTTAAATAGCATGGGGAACTGTGAATACTAATTACAGTAATTACTGTAGTTTGTGTCAAGCAAGTTATGGACTGATGGATCCAGCTTTTTTCATTAAGAGATGCCTGACAAAAAGAAATGGTACTTACAAAACCATATGGAAAGTCTGGTATACATGAGCTTCACCAGTACAATCATACGGCCCATCCAAGTGAGGCAAGACTTTAATGCTAGCTAGAGTTAAAAGATTCAACACAGAATGCAAACACAGGAAAAAAGCTCCTTCTGCTGATGAGCTACTAAAGAGAGGCTACAATCAAGTCCAGTTTTGCCACGGTAAATTCAAACAGTGGCAATGAACCAACTGGTAGTTCACACTTCAGCTCGGCAAAGTTGAGACATTTAGAATGAGCTTGGCAGATTTCATTGTTTCATGAAAAAAACTATTCTGCATCAGATAGGATGATCACAGCTTTCTTTGAACAAAGTCTTTGTGAAGATACTAGTTGCTAAGACCTAAAGGAAGAATCTAATTTGTTAACAATCCAATTCTCTTTCCAGTATTAGACATAATTCAATGTAACAACTCGATAGCCTCTTGCTGGTTAAAAGGTGCAATCCCCGCCCCCCCTTCTGGGGCGATAGAATAACTCATTGAGGTCATGTTCAGCATGCTAATTTTATTATAAAATGAGCTAAATTTTCAGTACCTGGGTATGCTCTCCAACCTTTGCTTTTTCCTGCAAATGGAAATGTTTGCTGTGGAGCCCTTTCCCCTGCGAAATGAATTCTCACCAATTTTTTTATTTTTGAGACGCAAGCAGGACTGACACTTCTCAGAGTGTCCACTGGAGAAGGTAAGAAGGTTCAGACACTGACAATACCAGAAAAATCACTGAACTTTTCATCTGTTTCACATGATATATAACCTAATTTGGTTAAAAAAATATGTCAGTCTGCTAACCAGAGGTTACTAGCTTGAGATACACAGGGATTTTATGAAAGAAGGGAACGATACTCTGTGCCGCTCTGATGTGACTTCAGGTGTGTCTCATTACCCCTGAATCCATCCCTAGTGAGCACCAACAATTGAAACATTTAGTGAATTTTTGCAGACTGTTGGTGCATTACTTGCCAAAAAAATGATACACCAGAATATTGGCATCTGACTCAAAAGGAATATTGTTAGTTAAATCTCCTCTTTCTGTGTGATTTTAAATAGCTAAGGTCTCTGGAGCCGTCAAAAATATTCATGTGAATCAAGTGTCTTAACATGCAAGTAATGAGAAAGTCATTGCTCTCCTACTAAAAACTGGGATCAAACATCATACCTTCTGGAAACCCTTGCATTCATTACTAGAAATGTCTTCTAAGAACCACTGCTATTTATGGATTTTGGAAAACAGCTGCAATTACAGCTGTTTAAAAAAAAAGAAAATCAAATCAGAGTACTTTTCTAAATTCCTGCAGTAGAAACCCCCTAAAAGACAGTTAGGGCAAGGACTTTATGGAATAAGAGTCAGCTCACTATATGCAACTTAAAATTGCAGCACAGCCAGAGATACCTGTCCATGCCCAATGTCCCCCAACCCCAAGGAACAAATATGTGATGTCTGAGTTTCCTTGCTCTTCCCAGTGGATGCAGCAACTGCCAGAGACGAAGGGTTACAAGAAATTTAGCATCTTATCCTGGAATGCAGAACCCTCCTCCTTCTCACCTAAACATACCTAAAGATTTTTCTCCTGCTCATCTTTCCCTGAGACTGTATTGTGTCAAATTACACACGCTGGAACTCAAGCCCTGCAGTAACAGCTGAGGAAAAAAAAATAAACTGAATAATGGTGGAGGTTCAAGACCATGTGTTATGCAGAACCTTATTCGGCAGGAATAATCAAAGAGGAAGCTAATCTATTTAAAAGCTACAGGAATGACTAATAGTATCATATACCACTATATGAAAAACTGCAGCTCCTACTGGTAATTTAAGTGGACTTTCCTGGAAAAAAAGAATCTGAGGGCTTTGAGGCTAGTGAGCAGATAGTCCAAACTCCCTTTGTAGTGGTGCTACACTGAGAGGAGGTGCCATAGAGCACAGGAGCATAGTGTGACTTTTCATCAAGATAAAAACTCAGAGGACAATCTGAATAAAATGGGGCCATGTTACATGGTAAAAAGGCAGAATTAGAGCTTCACTGGTAGTACTGCCAGAGACAGACCATTTTAATGGTTGTACTGGTCTATGAGGAACAAAAATACATCCCCAAGAAAGCAATAAGTGGGTTTCAACAATTATGAAATTACTGAGGGCATTCTGCTTTAGGCAAGAACAAAAGGATTATTTCCACTCAGCAGAACATTGGAAGAAATAGAGAGGAAACAGTATTCCTCACTCCTTTAAAAACTACAGAGGGACACACGAAGACAAGAGGCTTAGCACATGGCCCTAGCAACACTTGCAGATGCAGTGTGGGTATGCGCACAGATAAACAGTCAGAGAAACTGTGTTATATTTTCTTTCTCTGCCTTAAAGAAACTTTGCTTGATGTGTTTCTAAAGCCAGTGAGTGAACTTAAATCTGTCTGATGCATCATCTGAAAAACATAGCATTTGTTGATATTTTCCTCACAGTACACAAGTAACCTGCCCTTGCCACATACCCCCCAAAGTAAAAAGAGATGATGGGTTAAAAAAAATAAATTATAAGAACTGTTAAATTTAACACCCAAGTCCCAGGATTATACTGATGTTTGGCAGACAGACCACAAAGCACAGCATAAAATATCATGAGACATGCAGAACCAAGGCAGAACATCATAGTATTCCTGGTGCAAAAAGAAAAATGCTTATTGAAAAAAACAAAAAAAACAACAAAACTAAACAAGGCTTCCTGTATATTCTGGATGAAGCATTCAAATGAAAAATATCTTAAGCTAACTAACCATGCACTCCTTCCACATATGATGTAGAACATAAGGATTCATGCAAAAGCTGCAACATGATTCAAACTTTATCTTAAGAAGTCCAATAAGTCAATAAGATCACACTTTTGAAATTAAAAGTTATCCACACATTTCAAAGTAGATTGGAGAGGTCATTAGTAATTATTTTGTTACTTTGTTGGAGTGTTTTTATAAAAAAAAGGAATTTACAGTGTATTTACAGTATTTACAGAATACTTTTAACTGGTGCTTGACCGGTCTACCTGTTAAAACTTGGAAACCTTTTATAAGTGCTAAGGCCTATAAAATTAAGGTTTGTTTTCATTTATTTGGTTTTTTTTTGTCTGTTTGGTTTTTTGTTTTTTTAGACATCCATGTGAATACTGCAGGGTACCTAAGGTGAGGTAACTAATAGCTGCTGCTGTTTTCTAGTTGTTATTGCAAGCACTATTTTATCAATTAGTTTTGAACAGTTATACCTGTCATCTGTTAGCAGCAAACAAAAATCAATGAATACTTGACAAAAAAAAAAAAAAAGAAAAAAAAAAGTGAATACAGATGACAAAAGACAATCCAGGAAATTAAATCTACCCTTCCCTTGAAAATTAATCACTTCAGTTTATAATGGGTGTGGGAGTAGTAAGGGAGTAGAATGAAAAAATAAGTGCCAGAAGTAAATAGATTTTTCCTTAAATCAGTATAAAAATTGAAGGTTTTAAAATGTTTGAAATGCTGATGCAGGCATCTCTTTTATCATTTCCAGGAATAGATATTAATCTACTAGATGAGTGACTTGCTTAATGCTTTTAATATCTCAACCACAGCAAAAAAACTGGTTTTGTTTACTTACTTGAGTGTTAAGCATATTTTAAAGCAAAAACATATCTTGCAAATTGTATGTATTTTGAGTCTATTTTCAGTCTTGTGTTTATAGCCTTTTGGCACTCCTTATTTTTAAAGCAGAGTTAGCATGAAAAAAGCATAATTTAATTGAGCGATAAAGATCCTAATATTTTCACGCATCTAAGAAATTTAATATGCTCTGTAGTTCACTGAAATAAAAGAAATTCAATAAGGCTTTGCTATTCCCCAATCATTGTTTAGTTATGCTTTCATTACCAGTGTGGTTCTCATGATGGTTAAAGAAATGACAATACAGAAGCCTGAGTCCTCTACATATGCAGCAGCTAGGAACAGTTCAAGTGGAAGCAAGACAAAGATATTCCACCAGAGCAGATCCACTTCAGATCCCTCTTAGAGTGCCATCTCTTCTAAAGCAAAATGGCCAGTCAGATTTCACGTTCACCCAATTTTTTTACCCTCATGTGGACTTTTAACTGTACCAAACTGTGTGCAATGGTTCTGTAACGTTCTTTCCAAAATACCAACAACCACCACCTCAGAAGGATTTAAATAAGAGCTTCCAAATCTGCACATCAGGTATTTTCCTCAGGGAAAACAGTAGAGATGAAGAGATAATAAAGGCCTACACAAATAAACACTAATCTGATATTTAAATACCTACCTGGAAATGTGCAATTTAAATTGCAGACTTTGATTCAGATGTCTACATTAGTTACAAGGCATAATCCTTTCTATTTAATTTAAAATCCCTGCAATGGACTCTTTCAGCATAGTTTGTAGTGCAACATTATGTCCCGAAGCAAAAATCAAAGCTACCATGCAATATATGGCTCTTGTCCATGACCACTGGATAACAATTATTTATGGTATTATTGCGATTGATATTGTTACTACTAGCATCAGCATAACATCTAGGTACAGATCAAGTGATTCATGCTAAACAAAGACTGAATAAAAATATAGTCTATGTACCATGGGTCTTGCAATCTAATCACAGAAGAAAACCCAACCAAACAAACCCCAAAGCACAATGACAGAGCAACAACAAGGGAATAAACACTGTCAGAAAGACAAATTGACTACCATGATAGCCAGTAATATTGAAGAGGAATAGTATAAACTAGCTAAACAGTGCTACAACCTGTATCAACTTCAAGGACCTGTGCCAATGCCATCTTCAATGCCATTTCTTCTGGCATTGAAACTACAGCTGCTTCCTTCTCCTTTCCATTTCTGACTGCTCAGAAAATTAAATCACCCACTTGCCATAACCTATTGTAACTTCTTAAGGATTCACCATATCAAAAACTACTGAAATGAAAGCAAGAGTAATGCAATCATATCGATTTTTTTCTGCATGTAAAAAGGAATATATATTAATGAGACATCTCTATCAGCCATATTGAGAAATCTGATAAATTTATATGTTACAGATGAAAGCTCATAAAGGAAGTGCACTAATTACCACAAAGAACTGAGCTCTAAAATCTACCAAACCCAGCTCAGTGAAGAAATCTGACCAGAATGTTTGGCTATTGCTAACAAGGAAATCAGCCCAGGGGCAAAAATTTGATGACCACACAAAGAAAAACCTCATTAGTTCTATAAGGAAATAAACATCAATAAGAATAACCCACTCATGCTTTCAAGTACCCCAAGTGAGCCCCCTGCTAGAGAGATTTTGTGGGTCTTGACTTTCCATGGAGTTTCTGAAACATGACACTTTTGCTGGATGAAAGTCAAAAACTATGGGAGTCTTATTCTGTCTGAAGTCCTCAGCAGGTATCCATGGCATAATTCAATTATGAAATGTAAAGGAAACCCCTCAACAAAATGTGATGTATGATGAGCTCTTCCATGCCAAAAATGGTGCTTTCATTGCACTCTGATTGTTGATTCCTCTTCAGAAAGCACTTGCAACTTCTGTCTAGTCACTAATGCATGACATTGGAATTCTGACATTAGGGTGCACGGAAGAAAGATGACACTTGCCATGTAACAGTCATGTAACACAAGTGAACCTATTTTCGTACATAATCTCCTCCCATGTCATATTTTGATTCACCAGGTTACAAAAAAAAACAAAAACCAGAAGGCATTATTTAGATAAAATTTTCATTTCAAAAATATTTTCAAGCTCTTTGCTTCTGTGCAATTTACAAATACAGTGAGCAATATTTTGACTACCAAAATAAGAAAGTGACACTGAAAAAAAGACTGGGGAAAAAAAGGAGAAAGTAAAAAAAGGGAAAATAACCCTCATCCTGTTCTCCTAAAATATGCTTACGAACAAAATGCTCACAACTCAAAACCAGAGAAATAACCAGTTAAAAATAGATTCTGTCTGCCAGCATCCATCATCCTTTCCCCTGTTTGTCAAGACTCTATGGCCTTGAGCTGTGCTTTAATTCATAATGGTAAATTAAGTTCATCCTTATTTAATCTCAACTTAATAAATTACTGCTAAATGGTCCTTCTGGTAATTATTAACATAAAATAATGGCTTTACAGGAGGTCACTCAAAGCCATTCTGAGCTGAAGAAGAGCTAGTCCACACCATTATAAGGTTTTCAATCTGTTAATATAGATCTACCTCTCTGTGAATTTTGGGGGTTTGGTTATCATTTCCATAAGACAATATTTTTCTAGGAATACAATTTTTGATGGTTTAATGAGAAAATTAAAATTCAGTACTAGATATCTAGTTCTATTAACGTTCATGTTGATAATCTTATTCAACTACTGTTCTCTAGAAATGTAATATTAGATAAGAGTCCTAGAACTTCCCCTTTGGTTTCTTGGTGTCCTTAAAATGGTCAAAACAAAAACAGCATCCAACAGTCTGTTAAAGAAGTCTAGACCTTACTAAAATACCAACTGCAGATTAATATCAATCAGTCTTGAAAGGCAGGTTGGAGAACTGTATTTTAATGCTCTGGAAAAAGGCTATTAGTCCATTCAGCTGGTGTGAGATCAGAGCTATTCAGGTTAATAATGTGCAATACTATCTAAAAATTCTTCTATTTTAGACTTGGATTTGGATGCAGTTGAGGAATATTTGGAGCAAGCAAGAGTCGAACTGTCCTGATGTTCCTGTTCCTTCTCAAAGTCATAGCAAATGAAAAATGAATAATGCTTATGAATAAAAGCCTCTATACAGATAGCAGAGATAGAATCAAAGTGTACATTTTTTCAAGAGCATTTGATTTTTTTTTTGAAAGAACTTTAATTCCCAATACCAGTACACTGGTAACAGCAATGTGTCTAACCATGGACAAGTAAGTCCCCTGTCTCTAATGACATTAAGCCTACACTAAATTCACTTACAAAAAGTTTAATAAGATGCAAACTAAGAGTTAAATGTAAAGACAGCTGTAATGTCCCAGATTTCAGCTAACCATATAAGACCTTTTTTTGCTTCATCTTGAATATCTTGTTAAAGATAAAAAATCTTAGCAGCTATTGGAACAAGACTTTAAAGAGCTATACCCTCCAGCATCCCAAAATGAGATGAGAAGTTTAGACCACAAGAAATACCTTACAAGTGAAAGATGTCTCAGAACTCCTCCTGCCCAGAACTTGAAGTTCTGTTTGGTCAGCTGTTTGAAATATTAGGATGCAGGAAAAGTATTTTCTCTTCCCTTCACCTTGATTCAGTTCGTCCACCATAAAAACAATGGATGCAAGAGCTTAGACATATCAGACAGTAAAAATCACACTACTTAAAAATCTTCCTCCCTGCTTTGATGGGAAATGAAATAAAAAAGACATCAGAATGAATGATAGGCATTAACTGGAAATTTGGCCAGTTACTGCATATTATACCTTCATATCTCATTCGGAGGTACACCACATGTTTTCTGGTTTTGATTTTAAAATTTTTGCTTCAGCTAAAACTTGTATTAATCCAAACTATTTGGTTTATAGTGTTATAAAAAAAGGTATTCTTTTAAAAGATTTGAAAAGGAAATTGGGAGACATATCCTTGATAACAATTACAACTCAAAATTTGCTCTTTAGAGGAAATTGTAGGTGTGCAGGCAGGAGACTTTAGATAAAGGTCAGATTTTAAATTATAACAGTTATGTATTTTTAAAATCACAGATTCTCTTTGTCATTAGTATTAACAGAGAGAATGAACTAAGGCAGGCGTTTTTGTGTTGTTCTGGACCTCAAACATTATTAAGTTTATAGAATTTATTAGTAGAGTAAATTTTGATGGATTGACCCTGTCAGTGTTAAATGCATAGCAATGATCACTTCTAAGGCTAATAGTTCTGCCAGATTGGTCAAATCTGAGAATGAAACCTTTAACATCTTCTGTCAAATGGTCAGAACTCAGAAAGGAGTGGCTTGTGGGCAGTCTGTGCCTTATAGCCTTCAATTACCTCTGACAGTCAATGTTACAATACGCACCAGACAGACTGCACTGTGGTGATAATAAAAAGATTAGGTAGCTAAAAGGCAGACAGAAGTAAAAATAAAAGAAAAAGAAAAAAAAAAGAAAAAAAGGAGAATGTTATGCTTTTTAAAGTGGAAAAGGAAACAAAATTCTGTGATAATGAAGAAACAAAAAAAAATCAGAAAGGCTTCTCCTAAGTTAAATGAGATAGCATCCTAGCACCTATTAATCAGATTAATCAGCTTTTCTGATAGAGAGAAGTATTTGACCTGGATATTCACAAAGTCAAATCTCTTTTTTTATAATTATGCACTTCCAACTGCCTTAGTGTTTACAGGAGAGAATATTTTTCTCCTGTCAATTTAATATCTTCTCTTCTGTTTCCATCACCCCACCCTCCTCAACACAACAACAAAAAAATTGAAATGGAGTAAAATGGAGTAAATTGAAAAGCAGTGGCCCGTGGAACTTTCTTCTTAATACAAAGGAAGTTTGTCATGTTTGAACCATAACAAACCAGGAACCAAAGCAGAGGGCAGAATCCAAGAGGGAATAATTTTCCATGGACCGCTCTTTGAATACATCACAGCAGGACCAAAAGGAGACAACTTCTGACATTCAAAAATATGTCTGAAAACTCCACCCAACAACTACTACCTTATTTATTATTGCTCAAGTTCTGTGAGGTTCCTTCCTATTCCAGTTCACTCAGCTTCCTTTCAATACCAGTTCACTCCATGTCATTCACTCAGTGAATGTGCTTTCAAGAGCAATCCAGTACACAAATAAAAAACACTTCTACTTTTCATCAAATATTATCAGATTCTTCCTGATGTCCACACAAGGTTTTTCAGTCGCAGGTCTACGCTAGATATAGGCAAATATTAAAATACTCTATAAATGTCTGGTATACTTTAACAAGGAAAATTTTCTTGCAAGTCTTCTGGAAGACACATTAAGTTCAAATCAATATCCTTGAATGACTTTTATTAGCTAGGATAGTCCCTGTATCCACTTCACTCAATAAAATCTATTTACATTGAAAGGAAAGGAGTAGTATAGGATTGAGCTTGAGCTTCTGTTTTGGTAGGTATCATATCCTGGTGGAAGATTTTTCTCTTTTAGTAAAGCCTGCAGTCTAATGCTCATCCTTTGTGACTTAGATTTGAAGACCAGCAACATCAACAACTGCTGTGCACATTGCACAACCACTTTCTGAATGCAAAGAAGTGGTTACTACAGCTGATGGCAGCTGTGTTCTCACAAATGCACAGTACTGCGCATTTGTAGATCATATAACCACATAATGAGTTAGTAGAACAACCTATTCTGTAAGGAACACTGACAGTCAGAGATCACACCCTTGCAAAACTGAAATTTGCATTTTCAGCCCAGCCATTTGCTAGAGGAAAAGAAAGAAAAATCAAGTTACTGGATCGTAAAGCATAAAATAGCTTAGTGTCATGGGTGTGGTGAGAAAATTCCCAGCCAAACCCTGTACACCTAGAAAGTATTGAATAAACCAATGAAAGGAATTTTCTATATAGTTGAAGGAATTCCACTGAAATTGCTTTTGCTACAATAACAGTTTGAGAAAAAAACTTACTCAGAAGCAGAGGAGATGTATTATGTTCCATGTGTTCAACTGAACAAGACCTTAACAATAAACAAAACAAAAAAAATAATAAAAAAAAAAAAGAAGCCAGGAAATAACAATTATAGCAGCAGGACCAAAGAGCATATTTAGCAAAATAGGCAACAAAGCTCACAAAAAACTTCTGTGTTCTAGTTGCAGCCATAAGGAAACCTTCAACAGCCCAAGGCCAGGTCAGCACTGCTCTTCAAGCCACAAAAACAGATAAGGACTAACAAGCAAGCTTTCTTTTGGCATTATGGCTCCTATTGCTGCTGCTGACCCTGGTCATGAACAAATTTCTTGATTCCTCTATGCATCAGTTTCCCTCACAGGTAAAATGTTAAAAAAACCACTAGATTTCTTTGTCATAAATTTTTGGATTTACAAAGCACCCTACAATAATATGAAATACCATGCAGTTCACTTTCAAGGACTTCAAAGATTGAACTGATCTGGGCGAGAGAAAATAACATCCTTATCGTGTCTTGTTCCAAAAGCTTCTTTGTCATACAGTGAGATAACAAATTAGGTTTCAATTGCAAAACTTCCAAAATGTATAATTTTGTCAAAAGTAATAATAATGAAATGATGAATGAAAGTATCAAATATTGCAACTCAGGATAATCAGGACACATCATGGACAAAACTGAAGCTGAGATTTTTGTAACTGTGTTTGTTGTCATTCTCAGGATGTCTTATATTAATATGGATCTTTCTAGTAAGAAAACCAGTCAAATAAAATTTTTCAGTCATTGATTCTCTTTTAGTTTAGAAAATCAGGTATATTGAATACATTCATCCATACAGAACAAGCAGAATGTCTTAGCATGGGAAAATCCATGCTATAAGCTATTATAGTTGGCAGGCAGTTTTTGCAACTTAGCTTGCACATACATTGTAGCTGACATCAGCACAATATAGAAGGGATTTTCTATTACCACTCCCAATCATTTATATAGATCACAACACTAAGATTAGTCCTTAGTTTGATTTTTCAGGTTCAAATGCTTTTCTAAATCTTGGTGTTTCTGTAAGATAACATTTGTCTCTCAACTGATCTGACTTATAGATCTACATGTTCAATGGGTAGAATAAAATAATGAGAATATTTTCAAGAAGTATTTTAAAAACTTGCTTCAACCCTCATAGTTACGTCTCAATTACTGTTCATCTTCCTGAGAAAACAACCTGTAATAAATATGCTAGCATTTCTCTCAGGCAAAAAAATGATGGATGTGTCTCTCCAGGATGAAATTTGCAGCAGGGCTAGAGCACATCCTCGGCCAGAGCAAGGAAAGGACACAAAACTGAGCTGCTTCAACAGTTTATACTGTGACATTGTCCAATTCATGGTCACAAAATCTAAATTTCTTTTTTACCCGAGTAGGTCTGGAATTCTTAAATGGGAATAATCAGAGTAGAGCCATTGATATATAGGCAGAGGTATCACATAGATCAGTGGAGCCTAAGATGACTGCCTCCTATTTCAGCTCCCAAATAACCATTGGATTCAACACGCTGGTAGGATCCCCAGTATTTCTTTGATTCATACCTAAGAACTGCAAAATGCTGGCCAAAATTCCAGTCAATAACAACACTCCTCTATCTTATTCTGAAATAGCATAAATCTGTAAAAAATAAAATAGAATTACAGGACCTGCATGCTAATATGACATCTTTGACAATGGTTCATTGGCTGAAGGGGTAAATAATGAGACAGAGTCATCACCTCCATGGAGACTCTCTAAATTCACTCTTTGCTGGGAACAAACCAATTTCGTTTAAAAGCCATAAACCAAGTCTCAGACCATGTAAAATGAGACCATGCCTAGTCAAACTGCTATGCTCAAAGTGTTCCATGCTTCTCTCTGTCAGTGTTGGGGGAGGCCATGGATTACAAGACAGTGGGTGACAGCCAGATCCTTTTATCAGATATGAACAGAGGTGTCCTGGCCAATGTGGAAAATGTTAGAATATGTAGTGCCCAACTGGTACACATAAAATTAGCAACAGAGAACTCCAGTTTACAGTATTTTCAATGTGTCATGCAGGACACAGTCCCTAACACACAAAGCAATACCCTGGATTTTAATGCCAACATTACTTGATATCTTCTGATGGAAATTTTGATAGTCTATGTTTTATCTAATGATTTATCTATGATGCTTTTGGCATCATAAAAAATGAAACCAACTATTATGCTCTCTACAATAACATGCAGCAAACAGATTGCATAAATAATTCTGACTAATTTTACAGAAAAAAATACCTCATTACATTTACATAACAAAGCAAGTGACACATGATGAGCATATTATAAATCTGCTGAGAGTATATGCCCAACTTTGACAAAATCCACTGAACCCATCCGCCCAAAGCCAACACTGTGAAGTTCCAATGACATTTTCTGCTACAAACAGCAACACTAAGGCATGTTGGTAAACAGCACATTTCATTTTAGCATTAAAAACTTCTCTATATCTACAGAGAAGTCCTGGAACAGAACCTTCATTGTGGGTGGATTAGAGGATATTATTGCCCCCCAGATAGAAACTGCCTCCCAGACAGATCTATCTTGTTAAGAATTACATTAGTTTTCTGTTTCAAATAATTACATAAATATAATTTGGTACATCATCTTAGTTTACCAGTCTGGAAATTACTTGTATTTTCTGAATACCATGAATTCTCCCTCTCTTGGTTAGTTTATACACACATCCTACACTTCTTTTTTTCTGCCTTTTCCCCTCTGACACACACAGTACATTAAATCTGTATATATTTCCATTACTAAAAATCTGTTGCCTTCTGCTGTAAGAAGAATTACAGAGAATTAAAACCAGTGGAGGTCTTTTGCTGGTATTATGTATTTGTCTAGTTTCAGTGTAGCTAACTCACCCAGCCAACATATTCAGTCATCCGTCTACTGTAAAATTTGTTCTTTCAGTTGAGAATAATACTTAAGTACAGCAAACTGGCATTTTTCATACCTCTATATTATTATGAACAAAAGGTGTTAAATTATGTTCTCGTCTGCGATTTCTAAAAGACTGCTGAGAAAATTTCTAAATTTAAAATTGGAGTTAAAAATCCCCCACACACTTGATGATCTAAAAGAAACAAAGAGGAAGAAAATAAAAGCTAGAACGATCAAATAGCAAGCAGGTTTATCTACATTTTTTCCCCCTAACACAGCTATATCTACATTTAAAAATGTCTATATTTGTTGCCCATTAAGAGTAAAATTAAACATAAACACATTGTTCAGAGCCCTGCTGCTTGTCAAACTGCTACCCACAAAGTACTCCATACTTCACCCCTCTCTGTCAGTGTTGGGGAAGGCCAAGGATTAGAAGACAGTGGGAGACAGCCAGACCCTTTTTTCAGATGAGAACAGAGGTGTCCTGGCCAACATGGAAAGTGTTACAATCTTCAGCCTACTTCCATTATGTACAATCTCATATTTGGCATGTTGAATTTAATTTGCTTTCGTGCTGCCTAATCCTCCATCTGCATTAGAAGTCAGCAGAGTTCCTTGAGATTTTCTCTGGCCTGAATTTTTAAGTTTCATTTGAAAATTTAAATAACCAATATTCAGAGTATTTGAATATCCACAGTGCCTCATAATTTTAGTCATGGAATAGATGTTCTGTATTTGTGAAGACCAATTCTACAATATCTGATATCACGCTGTAGCCAAAAAGTATTATGGAATAAGTTAATGCAAAGAGAAATGTCATGCATGGAGAATGCAAAGTAATTCTTCCAGTCTACTTAGCCAGAATAAGATTGCCTCAGATGGACTATGTTATGTTTTGCATAATTCAGTCCAGGACAGCAGACTGGGGAAGCAACAAATGTTTATTTGTTGGTGGTGGTGCTTTTTTTTTTTTTTTTTTATTTTATTTTATTTTATATTTTAGTCTAAAAAACAATATTGAAGAAAATGAAGATAAGAGCTTACAAATGTGGATAAAGGAACTTCAGGGAGGTGAGAAATACTGCTCTCCATGAGCACAGCCAGTAGAGGACAATGCAAATGAATCATAGCTAAAGAGATACAGTTCATCTGTTCCAGGAAGCCTGTAAAGGACAGGTGAACACTGGAGAAAAGGTGAAGCTTGAATTTTCACTGGAATTTTTTTGAGAACAAACCTTTGAGGCATGGCATGGCATGACATGACTGACTTGCCTTTGGGAAGGTAGGTGGGCAGATACCTCTGAAGTTCTTCCAGACCATAGGTTCCAACTCCGTATGTAAGGCTGTGAATTCTTTAGAGTTTTCATACTCATCATCCTTTTGCAGTTTTACCCCTCAGATACCTGACAAGGCACGTCAGTCTGCTAGAGGTGCATCAACAATGCAGCTGCAACAATTGCCATGTTAATTCTCCAAGAGGGAAAGAAGGCAGCAAATGGACAAGGATGGATTGCTGTTATTAAAATTCCTTTAGAAAACCAATGCTAAAAGAGGATTACCAATTTGGAAACACAGGAGGGCATGTTTGAACAGTCACTAGGAGGTGTTAGGTTTTCACAAACTCCCATAAGGGGAGAAAATTCTGCTGTTGTACCAAAGTTTTATTCTCACAGGACAGTATTAATTTTAAGAGGGAATAGGAAGTTATGTTCATTGTGAAAAACATTTATATTCCTATTTATTTGTGTATTTAAGAGATATCATTTATCAGTTTAACTGGGCAGACACTAGGCACACTTTCCTATGTATTCCTTGTTCCTAGTATAAGATAGTGCTACTATATATTTCCAACAAAAAATCAGGATATCACAAATACAGGGCCTCATAGATGTTCTTCTCCTACCCACAGTCCTACTGGGTATGTAAACTCTTAACAAAAAGAAAATTTTGTTCCTAACATTTGCATAACTCACAGATTTAGCCACCCAACATAAACATTACCATTTGACACAAATGGTAGAGATGCAAATACTGTGGAAAATCTGTCTGTACCCTAATTAACAAGATGTGAACCAGGACATGGCAGTTGCCTCTTTTCAATCATTAAATACTTCACCAAGAAATACTACAGCATAAAAATATATTCAGATATTGCATTGTTCTGCTTAGCCCAGAAGCATTTGCAATATAATAAAAGAAATCGCTATAAAGATTGTGAAACATCAACTTTGGCTATTTTGTGAACAGTAAATGTCATTACAAGGGAGATGAACTGGTAGAAAAGGCTACCTGATATGGCTGGAAATCCCTTTTAACTCTTCTACTTTTCCTCATCTCTCATACTTTCCATCCCTCCTTACCTTTCCCACCTGTCTTGACCTGTCTTAAAAAGAATGTGGAAGTAAAATCCAAGTTGGGATAATAAGTGGGAAACCAATTAGTAACTTCCTTGCTGGATACAATGGCAATTGAATTTGCAAATTTCTAAAAGTTTAAAAAGTGGTTTTAAATTACTAAAACATGCTTGGCAGAGTTTAACTATGTATCCTGATGTTTCCATTGCAGCTCAGGCCCACGCAGAGACATTAGGGAGTCATACAATTCACACTTACAAAGGAACTAGAAGAAAAAAAATAGTGGAGGTGGATTTTAAAAACGACTAGCTAGTTTTCAAATAAGAAAACAGTTTCATTCTTTCTGCTAAGATGGTAACAATGGAATTAGACTTTAAATTTAATTTTTAAATAAAGACTTTCTACCCCTTATTATTTCCCTTGCCAATAATTTGGAAAATAATATCTGAATTGAAACAGCTAATATGTGCAGGTTTTGGACAAATTTTATCTTCCCCTGTAACATCACTTCTTCTTAAAGTTACCATACCAAGTCACTAGATCAGACATTTTGACTGCTTTTCATTTCTATAATGATGATCACATCTCTGTGTTCATTACATTATGCAAAGCATTATAAATGAGAGACAGCAATTCTGCTTTTGTCCTGTCCCTTTGTTTTTTACAATCAGCCTCTAATTATGAATGAAGATACAGTTTGAACTTGTATGAGACCTCAGTTTGAATAAACTTAAAAATAAATACATTTCTAGCTCTACATGCAAAACACTTTTCAAAAAGCCTTTATATTAAAATTCAAATGGCTGTAAGAATGACAGTAGGCTGTGGTTGCACCATTTTCCATTTCCATTATAATTACCATCATAGGTACAGATTCAACCTACTGCATTATTCTCTCTTGTTGCAACCCATGGCACAAGCTATTAGATTTTTAATGCTTCATATATTCTATAAGTTAAGTACAGTCCTGCATGGCTTTGACCTTTTCAATATTCTATAATTTGACTGACTGGCTACTCTAATTTTTCCCCTGTTTACAGTCTCAGAAACCTGCGGGGAAGAAGCAAAATGTCCAGCCAATCAAAATACTGAACACTGAAAAGATCAAAGTAGTAAAACATCCTACAGTCTCTCACAGAATATATTAGACATTAAAATTTTCATATCACACTATAAAAAGATAACATTTTCCCCTGAAACTCTAGATACTATTAAAGTGGATCACTAGTGCAGCAAAGGTGGTATCACTAAACCAAATAACACAATTTATACTACTCATACATTCTTGGTTTAGGTTGTTACACATTTCCTTAAATAATGAGCTCTTTCCTAGCGTTGAATTTAAATCACATTTAACTGTAGTTTCATAACTTTGATACAAACTCATGACTTTCCAGAATTTCTTCTAGTTTTTGAAACCGCAGGTTAGATTCTTCTAAACAACAATCAACGTTTCAGACCTAGCACTGCATGGAAGTTTTTTATTTTCTTTGTGACACTGGGTAAGTCCAGTAAACATAAAGGTAATTTTATATTATTTTTGTTTACATGACTCATTTGCACTCCTCCAGTAGTGAGCAAAGAGCAGTAGAAGCATTTTTTTTGACACACAAAAAAAAAATCCATTGCTTTGCCAATACAACTAGAAACAAACAAAACCAAGGCATCTTAGTATGTCAAAGGTGTTAATGGTATACAATGAATGCAAGAGATTAAAAATCAAATGTAAACAACATTGAGATGATATAATCTGAATCCTTTATGGATTCATTTCCATGTAATCAGTGCAGCTTAATTGGGTTATGGAAGTATAATGTATCACTCTGTTATCACAACACCTATTTCTTTATGTACTTGCTAATAAAACAGGCACAAACAAGATGAACACTAATAAGATTTGATTTGTAATTCTTTCCTTGAAACAAAGAACAGAAACTCTCATTATTGATATTCTTATCAAACGGGTTGTCCTATTTGATACCTTTTGAATGCAAATTGCTAATGTGTGTCCTTAACAAGTTTCACACAGTTAATTAAAAAAGTTTGTCCCTATAATCGAGATTTATCAGAATCTTGGCCCCCTCTTTAGCAGCAGGCCACTGTTGTTAACAAATATTACACGTAAGTTGCTCATCCTGCTTGCAAGTCTGCATTTGGTGGTATGATCAGACAGCAGCTGCAGTCACCAAGGAAACAGAAAGAAGTTATTTCAATATCAACCTTCACACTGGAACAACAAATATGTTGTATAAGACAATGGGAAGTTATAATATTTGCAAGTAGGATAATATTTAGTGTTATAAAATTTATAACTGAATAATTCTAGTTGGCAAAAATCCAGAAAAGGGTGTCATCCAATTTACTGCACTGTGCGAGTGAGTGACATTTACAGGCAATGGTGCAGAGCAGCCAGCATGAATTTTCCTCACCTACTTGTCACTTGGTTATATCATCTCATGCTGTGTGCTCTGCTGCTCTTTCTCCCTTCCTATTGCATCACAGTTGCCATGTATCCCATTCTGTTATTTTTTATATCTCTCATGACTGCTTCTTTCATTGTCTCATTGAAATGGTTTAACAGAACTACAAGAGCTACATTCCTTAGAAAAACCTATCCTGAAAGTTGTCCTAATGTGATCTGGAAAGAAATATCTATAACAAGATGGACACTAGGACTCCACTGAGCAAGACTAGTAATTTGAGTGGGATCAAGGAGAAATGACCCAAGTGCTTCTATATCACTCTCTACAATGAGAGGAGGTTGTAGTGAGGTAGGGGTTGGTCTCTTCTGCCAGGAAACAAGCAGTGACAAGAGGAAATGACCTCATGTTGTGCCAGTGGATGCCTAGATGGGGTATTAGAAAAACTTTGCCAAAAGCATTGTTAGGCATTGGAACAGGCTGCTTAGGGAAGTGGTTAAGTCACCATGCCTGGGAAGTACTTACAAGTAGTGTAGATGTGGCATTTAGGGACATGGTTTAGTGGTGGCCTTGGCAATGTTGGGTTAAGAGTTGGACTCAGTGATCTTAGAGGTCTTTTCCAACCTAAAATACTCTATGATTCTATGACTATAAACACAGAGCCCAGGCAAGTAGATAGAAAGTTCGGCAATTTGTGTAGGATGTGAAAAAACATGATAGAGGTAAATGCCTGGCAGAAAAAAGAAAAAAATAAATAAAAAATATTTTATAAGCTGGCTATGAATAAACTTAGATTGGGAATTGAATGATAGTTTTCAACAATCAGAGAAATATGTTTCTGCAGAAAGATCCAAAAAGTAGCAAATGAAAAAAAAATCTCTACCTTGAAAAACAAAGGGAAAGTAGAATGTCAAGTGTTTTTATTGCAAATAATTTTTCTGCATCACTTTTTACAGCTTCAGTGAATAGAAGAATTACTTCTACTCCTGACATCACAAAAGGATGATAATTACTGCTATTTTCCAGGTAGTTTTGGTAAAATTTAAGAAGGTATAGATATAGAGAGATTTCTCATTGAGTTACACAATGCAAAATTAAGCTTGATATTGTGTATACAATCCCTTTCCAAAGCAATTGCAGTTGTTAAGAGAAATATGGACTGGAAAAGAGACTATTTCCCATTTGAAAGCATCCATAATTGCTCAACAGACAAAAAAGGACATTTAATTTCTTCTGTCTCAGATGCTGATCAGAAGAAAGTCTACACCGACCACTGATAGTCCACTTGGCAACATATGTCTAAAAACCCTGGGAACATCCTCCAAAATACCACCAGCACATTTATGCTACCATTTATAAAAATGCTAACAGGAAATTTAGAGTTACTAAATTATAAGCACTGTACTTTATGGAACAGCTGAAGAATGAAGATGCCAAATCTCAAGCATTACTATCTGGCAGGTAGCCTAACAGAAATCAATCCAGTCGTAAAGGAAAATCTCCTCTACACTAAGTGGAGATATAAAGAGAGATGGCAAGTAGAAATGGGGTTCAGTTCCAAGTCAAGTTGTTACTGCAATCAAAAAATATCTGTTTGTCACTATGCCATATAATTAGTTGCTTGCTGACTTGTTGATAAGGTACAAGACACTGGTAAGAGGGACCCTTTAATCACTCCTATAACTGAAAGTATCCCTTGCAGCTGGGCAGATGGAAACGCAGTGAGTTCTCCAGCTGAGTCTATCATCCAACTACCCTGAGCTGTCCTCACAACCACCAGCTTACAATTTGCTCATCTTACTATTTAACTGAATGTGAAGGAGGCTGTCGTCAAGCATGTTTTGATTTAATATGTTAATAACTTTACACATGGAAGATTAGTCTTTTGAGTTTTTCCTCTGTGGCTGAAGGTGAAAGATTCATTTCTCCAGAGTCCAGTTCAAAGCATAGGCCTAATTTTGGAACTCAGGGGCATATGCTGGAGAGCTTGCTGTCCATAGTTACACTGGAAAATAAAGGCACCTGGCTCCACAAAGCCAGGACTATCCTTTGCAGGTATCCACTATATTTTTGTGGAAGAATATTTTCACAAATGAAGAGTATGAAAAAAACCCAACTAAATACAGAGGAAGAAAATGACCTCTAAAAATTACTATTATTACTCGACATAACTTATAAATAATAAAAAATAATTTTAATAATAAACACATAATATATTATTAAATTATTATTATACATTGAAACCCACAAATATTAATTTCTCAAAATAGTCTGATTTGTGAGACTACATGTAAAAAACCTCCAACAAACCCACAAAATACGCACCTTTTCCCTGAATTACTCCTAGGTTTTAGAAATATCAGGTCATTTAAAAAAAAAATCTGGATGCAGAAAAAACTCTAACAGGAAGAGAGGTGGGGTGGGTGGAATTTATAAGTACCTTCTCTTGTATTGTCTGCTTTTACAAAAGGCTTTTACTAAATTTTATGATCCATCCCTTTTCCATTTTTGACCTGAAGCCTTAGTGAGATCTGAAAATATTCTGAAACATTTTTCCTGTAAGAAAGGCTATTTTCATGGTGCTTTGCTCCTACAAGATGGAGAATTAATGGCTTTCTCTCAAAAGCCTCTTGTAGAGAGATTTCCAATGCCATTTAGTAAACTCAAGAGCTCTGAATAAACACCTAGATCTTTGTTTTCAAACTAGCTAAGCAGCTTTTAAAGTTTACTGAATGGATGCCACGGGGACCAGGTAGCATTAAATAACTTTAGTGGATTAGCTGACCTGGGACTTACTGTGAAATACGAGTAAGAAAAATGTTCACAAGGATAAGTTTAGGCAAAGGCAGTTTTCTGGTGCTCCTTGTCCAGTCAGTGAATGCAGACACAGGGTTCTTCCAACCTAAGCAGGAGCCTGACTACACAATTCCACATCTTCCTAAATGTTCAGGATAACTGCTCTGCTGCTGGTTGTCTACTCTGTTCTTGCCATCCCTTCAGCGATATGTGGATGGAAGAAAAATACAAGGCAAGAGTTAAGAAATAAAATAGCTTATTTCAGAGTATAATTATCAGAATGAATTACATGTGTATCACTAATAATAAATTCCAAACATTTATCTACAGTGTGCATTTTCCACATTATTCCAGTGAGGATTCAATGATATCTATGAGCTTTTCAGATGGTTCATAAAATGGCATATCAAAATGAAGCTGTATTTGAAAACAAGACCACAACTGAGCACAAACGAGCAAAGAATTTAAGGACACAACAAGTGGGTGGATACACGCAAAGGAATAGCATATGTCAGCGCTACCAATTAACAAGTATCAAGTGTGTAGCTGGCAGTTTAATTACTCGCTGAAATAACTCTATTTTTGTTCCTCTTTTGCCTGATTTCCACGAATATTTCCTTTTCTGGGAAACACTAATATTTTTCTCAAAACTTTTCCTCTTACCACCCATTCCCTGGGGATGACGATTTCCCCCACTTATGGGGAAGGGGAAGAAAGGAAAACGTAGAACTTGAAAAAAATCCTAGAAATATAGATTTTTTAATATCATAATAGTGTGAGGGGTATTACAAATTTTGATATATTGAGACATTCACTGGTGTTCTGATGCAGATTTGGCATAGATATTTTTGTATGATGGAAGCTCATTACAGAGACACCTCAGAGCTAAATTGCTTCACTGGCTTCTACATTCTGCCTCTCCAGATTTCGTTTGCCATTTCTAGTGAATTCCCATGTATTTCCTGTTCTCTTTGCTTCATAAAAGTCCTGTTTTAAACATGGTTAATTTATCTCCTGATAATGAGCATACAGTCATATGATACCAAGCTGTTCAAAATCTCTCTGTAGGAAGTAAGCACACAGCATGAATTTGATCTCAGACCTCCTCTGCTCTTTCCCTTTTGTCTCATGTAGCAGATGCAGAAAAAAAACACAGGTTCAAGAAAACAAATTAAATTTCAACTGCCGGGCATTATCTTTGACAACATTACTAGTCAGAACCCTGGAATATAAACCACGCTCTCTTGATAATGATGGTATTGCTAGTTGCTGAAAGAGACCAGAGAAGATTTTGTCCCACAAGAGGGAATGACTGTAGTGAAATCAGCCGGAAAAGGGACAAGAAAAAGCATTACTCAGCTGTTCATAAAAAGCTATACAGACCAAATCTTCTCATTAATTAATTAATCATTATTCACGAAATATTTGAGTATTCTAGGAGTAAGTCTGTGTATTATTATAGGGATTAACTTATATCTCAGTATAACAATCAACATTCATTATGTCCTCAAATTAAATCTGCATAAACACAGTTCCATTTTTAACTGTTACTCTCAAACAAACAAACAGAGAAGTCAAGCTGATTTTATACATGACGAATGCAAATTGAAAGATTTATATAGTAGCTTTGATTTGGTTTTTATGCTGTTAAAGATAGACTTAAATTCAGACTGGATGAAGAACAAAATTCTGCGTAGGTGGGCCTATGCAAGAAAATGTCATAGTCACATTAACTGTATCACCAAGGAATAGTTATAGGTACAAGTAGGATGTAATTTCTGAATTTCATGGTAAAACATTTGGTAACTAACTTCCAAGTCGAAAAGAATTAATCATAGGATGAGTTATTTTAGCTGGTTTTACACTTTTCACCCAAGCTGTCGATGCTTGTAGGTATCACATTCCTTCCTAAATTTCCTCTCCCACATTTTGTCTCCTTTTCATTCTCTTCCCTTTTGTTTTATAAAACACAGGGTATCTCTTTGAGGCCTGAAAGATGAAGGAATGGGATCACAGGGACATACAAATAAGCTCACGTTGATGTGCTGGGAAGATAATGCCAACTATTTCTCATCTCTTGACTCCACCTTCCAGGGGACCAACAGCACTGCTGTCCACAGGAAGTGGAACACAGCCCTCTGCTTTCTGCTTAATTCTAATTACTAAAACTTATGATATCTTAGAAAACGCCAGGAAACAACAGATCTTCTTTTTCTTTCCATTTTCAAATTATAGAAAATGTCAACATGTGTTACAATAGGGGTAGATCCCTATGAACTGACCATGAAACTGGAAGTGCTGGGTAAATTGCATGGCTGTAGCAGTCAGTCAATAACTAGCTGTTCCAATACAGCTGTTCCGATACCTGCCAAATAAAGAGATGCCCCTCTGATCGAAGATAAAGTAATACTGTGATTAGTACTCTAAACATGCTTCAGAATGCACCCATGTTACACAAGGCAAACACAATTTCAAAATCTTGGATATCATGAGACTTGAATGAAAAGCTAAGGTATTTTGTCCCTCTGAGTTAACTGCATATTGGAGAAACAAAATGATGTCATAATCTAATATACATGTTTAGGTTTCCAGTAAACTGGAATACTATGACTTGCAGAACTAGAAGGGACAACTATTACAAGTTATATTTAAAAGACAATACTTCCTTGCCTGCTGGAATAAAACCCAAAAAAACAACTACAAAAACTTTTTTTTATTACCGTATGTTATCTATAGATGGAAAATCTTGCCAGCTTTGGAAAACAAAGAAACATCAAAATAAGTAGTGGTAAAATCCTGATGCCCCTAGAAACTCAAAAATAAAACTGGAAGTAAATACAGAACATTAAATAGCAAAAATGTAGCATTTGACTTATTAAGTGCTTCCCCCCCCCCCCCCTATTTTTTCCCTTATAAAGTGCAATGAATATTATGATTAATCTTCTATACTCCGTGGAAGTCAGTCAGAATATTTCTACTGATTTTAGGGGAGTTCAGAACAGTTCAATTCCTGTGCCATGCAGGTTTATGTGCAGCGAGTCAGGGTAAATGTACTGCAAAATCACTGCACAATTTACACAGCTAAAAAGGGGATGGAAAAAGTGATGACCTCGCTGCTGAGAAGACAGTAGGAGTAAAGAGCTGTATCTGACTCGTTATCTGCTGCAAAGACAAAAGCATTGGTACACATAGTGTGGTGCTGTGCTGTAAACACTGCATGTACAACACAGTAAATTTTCCATATGAATAGCTGTGCACCAAATCTGCAGGAAAAATTTCTCTTTCCTCTATTGATTAGGAAATGGTATAATTATCTATGTGTATCTACTGCTCTGTTTGAGGAAATTATCAAAGCCAAAATTAATTTGTGCTTGCTTATTTATCAAACAACTCCATAGCTAGTAATTAAATGTAGGACTAGCACAAATAATGAAAAGCCATTAGAGAGAAGGAGCTGACTACAGGTCAGTAAGAGATTTCTGATATTCAGAAAAAAACCCAACTCATTCACTAGAAGTCCAGAGAAACATGTGCTACAACTATAACTCATGCTGAAATAAGATGCATGGGAGGAAAATGGACTAAAAGCCAGGAGCCCCTAAACAAGTCACAGTTCACAGTAAACCTGGAGAATCAATGCAAAATTCAGAAATTAGCATATGGAATCAATTTAAAAATGAATATTGCTAATTCAAATATTGAAGCAGAGAAACATTTGAGTTCTTTGCAGTGATTTATTGGATGTCTTTGGCTTCCTCAACTACAAATTAAATCAATGCATCATCTGAAAACATAAAGAGCTAAAACTAACCTAAATATCTGATTTCTAATACTTAGGCTTTGCAATTTTGCAGACAGACAGTAAATTTTCAGCTGGGTTAAAAGATAGGAATGTTAGGCTTCAAATATGAACAACACTCAGACTTTAGCAATTCACAATGAATGCTTTTCTTTGTAATTCAGATCACTAAACACTGGTGATTTTTCTTTGAAATTTGTATTTTCTTATTGAAAAATATGTTCTAAATAGGCATACCACCATTTTTAACAATATCTCAACCTACTGTCACCACATGCTGATGCAGTCATTACGGCATATTCTGACCATGTACATGACAAAATTTATATTCCACTCTGTCACATAGCACTTACTGAAAACATCATAACACTCTGTTAATGATTTAACAAGTAAATTGAGAAATATAGATTCTGAATATGAGAAGCTTGGGTCTGTCCCCACAGACATGGATTTATATGTCACACATTTTTTTACTCACCTATAATTCCTCCTCTTTTTCATCCATAGATTTTGAATATATTTGGATTATTTTTCTTATTCCTTTGTGAGCTACTAAAAGAAATCTATATACCTTGTTTCATTCCTTTTTATCAATTGTCTATCATGCATACATATTTGTGTGCTGGTTAGCAATGAAACAAAGAGTCAAGATAGTACCTATAGACTCAGTGACACAGCTTATAAATGGAAAAAATAGGATGGAAATTTACATTGCAGTAGTGGATGACATCAACTATAGACATTCTTTCTAGTGGTTTTACTATTTGAAGCTTTTGACTGTTTAATTTGAGGCTTTGCAGGCTGCTTGGATGAACTTTAACATTCCAGCAATACACGGCAAACAGGATCAAGTCTAAAGCTGAAAGACCTGCAGCTCATTTTCAAGAATCAACTCAAGCAAAGATACCCTTAGGGTCAGTACTACAAGTCAAACACAGGTCAACCAGGTATTAGAAATACACCTACAGGAAAATGGAAGACAAATCTCAGTTATTCAGCAAATTTCCTAAGCTGAAAACACAACAAATATGTTTCCTACTGCTTTACCCCACATTGGGAAATAGCTCCTTCTGCTCATAGAAAGTATTTTTTTAAACTAATTTTGCTCCAGTTTATGAACCAGTTTCATAAACATGCAAAACTTAATGCAATACACTCAAGCCAATGTATGATTCTGCAGAGAAAGAAATAGCTGACCAGCTGACTTCCAAGTTACAATGACCCAGGAAATATGTGGCAGGGAAAAACAGCAACAAAAAAGCAGAGATCAACCAACTGTCTTTGGACAGTCAATAGGTTTGGAAGACTACTATAATATGAATCCAAAGCTACTGCTTGTATGCAAATAATCTGATTTATTTTCTTTGCAATGTATTAGTTCAGGGATTCCCTTTAATATTTTGCAGTACAGCAAAAATATTTCATAGTTTCCAATAATTTACAGCCACAGTGTTCCAGAAACCACCATCATAGGAAACCTACAAGAAGATCAGACACTAAAAATTTCCTATGTTTTTCCCCCCTCAGCATTTAATTTCTCTACTGACTGAATTAAATGAAAACCTGAAAAAAAATATGTAAAACTGTTTTTTTTTGGCTACATAACCACTTTTCTTAGTGATCTAAATTGCAACTATATGGAATGAAATAGACTTCATAGCCCCTCAAAACACCAATCTTTTTCAACTAATAGTGAAAAACATATCCTGTTCCTGAGCAGGAGGCCATACATGGCATATATAGAGTCTTCATTTAGATGGTTCAAAAGTGACTTAGAAGCAACCATACAACTTAAAGATCTTCACTAGACATCAAAGCACTCTGGAAATGAGAATCATGCACTGTTCCCTAAATTTATAGTAACAGAGACTCTGAGAAAAGTGAATGGCTGGGTTGTTCTGTCTTCAAAACCATCCATCAAGGTAAACTTTTGTACAAAGAAAATTTTAAGCTTTTTATCTTGTATTTGTCACCATTCAGAGGCAAATTTTTCTTCCTATTGCTCCAGATGCAGTACCTAATGAATATTCCTATTTTTGTCATAATGGGACAGGCAAAATCCAAAGAAAAATTGCCTTTATACTACAGGAGAAGAAAAACCTACTACTTTCCAATGTAGGAAGAACAACTAGACTAAGTGGAGGAGACTCAAAGAAATAAGAATATTTCAGTGGGAATGCATTAAAGGACCTTTATATCTTCAAGTACTGCCCATATTGGACGTCTCAAAGGGGTCACAGGGCACATGAGAGAAAAAAAGTAATGGAACAAAGATGTTTCCGCTGCCATTCGTAATGAGGAAACAAGAGCCTAGGCCTCACTGCCTGAAAGGTGGTTTTAAAGGCATCCCAAAATGAATTCCTCTTTTCTCTACAAAGTATTTTCTGCTTGGAAACAGTAGCTTACTCTGGTTCTGGGGCCTACTTTTGGAGAACAGCGGTTTTCTTCTCTGCTTGTGCCTCAACAGGGAAGGGGAGAGAGCACATCTGGGGATGGGGTGGAAAGGAAGATGGTATTTTCACAAAAATTGTGATGGATACAGAAACAGCCTTTCATAAAGCAGGACATTTTTGATAGTTATCCCATTTGCTGCAGTTATACAGTAATGTCAGGTAATAATCAGGACAGTGTACAGTGCATAGAGTTCATAAGAGATACCACAGCTTCAGTTCAGCCTGAGAGAAAAGCCAAAATAGTAAAAATAGCCATGTATTTTCATATAGATCAGTGGACTCAGCTCCCTGCTTAGTTTTCACTGAACCACTGGCTGTAGAGTTATGACTAATGAACCCATAATACTGCAAAGGGGTGATTAAACTTCAGCATGACAAATGTTTATGTGTTTCTGTATGTTCTATAGCTTCCGCAAGTACTGGCTTCACTCATTAAAAGAAAAACAGACCCTAATTTCTAGAAAATGAAAGTTGCAAAATCAAAATCATCACTCATAGCATGAATAAATTGAAAGAGGTATTTCAAAATAAAGGTAATTGTTGCAGGGATTTCTGAGTCACCCTCCGATGGCATTCATCTATTTGAAAAGCAACATTATTTGTGACACCAGCTACACAATTGCAAGACATAAGCTACTTTAAGAAGTGTCTATCCTGATTTAATACTGGTTGATGAATCCCAGAAAAATAAAATATTCTACTCTTTAAATATTTATCATATTGTTTAAATATTAAAGATTAAACTTTTAGTCTTGACTGCCAAATCAGTATTATACAGGCTGGAAGTTTGTTTACAGTCTCTTCCAGCAGGAGCACTACCTGTCAGTGCCAGATGACAGCGTTTTCAAGCCTCTGGCTGAAAGTGACAGCTTTCTTTCTGTAACATGACAAGTGTAATTAAAACTGTTTACAGATACATTTGCATTTTGTTCCTGCTGAAAAGTGGTTTATGAATCTTCAGACTGACCAGCAAAAAATACTAACTTTTCCTATAACTTGGCTCAGGATTTGCAGACTGAAGTGAACAATAAGAATGCTGTTACTATTTTGTCAAAGACCAAGGCAGAAAAAGCAATGAACTTATACCAGAGTAAAATAAAGATGAGAAGAACTTATTTTCCTCTGACTGTGGTCAGTACTTTCCACAAATATTGGGAAATTTTGAAGAAATACTTCAAAATAACAGTTGTTAAATAATGGTAAACAAGAAAATGTGTGAAAAAAAGGTAAAATCAATCTATTAGTTAAGGTAATGAACAAAGCCAACTCCATCTTACCAGCAGATTGAAATAAACTGCATGCTTCTGAAGGTACCAGAATTAACCTGAACCACACCTCTAGTGCTAAATAACAAAATTATTATGAATTTCCACATCTGCATCAAAGCTCCACTGCCAAAAACTACAGATCCACACATTTGCAAAAGATGCAGATATTCTATTCTAAATCAGAGACACAAAGCTCAGTTTATTGTAATGCATGATGTTTTAGGAGACTTGGCACCAGAGTCACTTTTACCAGGCAAGTAGGGCAGAAGTTATGTTGCTGAGGAATGATGATGCATTAGCTATCACTGAGAAAGGCACATTTGAAGCTGTCATGACTGCAGGTAGAAAAAGGAAGGTATTTTCAGTTGATAGCTCAGTGGAATTAACATATGAAAGACCTGAAGAAAAGTGGACCTCTATCTAAACTTCCCAAGTAATTCTAATCAAAACCTTTCACAGAGCTTTTCATTAGCAAATTACTTCACCCAAACATCAACCCACAGATTATATTTCTAGAGAAAAATGACAGATCCTCAACTCTTCTCTAAAGCACAAATATGCACGAGCATATTTCCAGTATTTCAGCAAGAGAAACAGATACTGCTCAATCAGCATAAATGATTAGTTATATTTTCATATTCAGCAATGCATTGTATTCTTGTGCTCAGGAGTTCTCAGTATTATAGGATTTTATATGATATTTATAATTTAAACACTGACCAGTTCTGATTCTAAATATGCATATATATATAACAAACATATAAATAATTCTCTGAAAAAACAGTATTTTCTACATAAAATTGCTCATTTAATGATTCTAACCACAGATCTTTTAAATCATTATTTTTATTAATTTCTATTTTATTGAGTTATAAAAGTTATTTAGGCAGTTTTGATTTTAGGACATTGATACCTTGTTTTGCAAATCCCTAATCTACCTGTAATTAAGACAGCTCATGGCTGAAAGTCTTTAACTGTATATGAATCTCTGAGAATAAGTACTCAGGACTACCTCTACCCTTTTTTCTCACAATACATGCATTTTGGGATTTATTAGAAGAAGATAGGGTGGACTGTGCCAGGTGAGACGACTTGTCCAGAGGAGTTTGGAGTTAATGAAGGCTCCACACTTTCTCTGTTAAGAAGTTCAAATAGTTATATACTTCTTGATTCTTCCCTGAACCATTGATGGTGGCTCTTGGAGAGCCTGGCACTCACAGCAGGTGGACTTGATGTCCACACCACTCTAATGGCCCTGTGTTCTATGATGTAGTCTTGGAGTTGTCAGGCTTTATAGATTATTTCTAAACCTAACAATTACTTCAGGGGAAAATAATAAAGCATACTGCAAGTTTATCACATGATATGCTTCCAGATTCTCTTCTATTCAGTCAGCATCTTCAGTTGCATTTTTAATCCAAGAGATAAAACAGGACATCTGAACATTCATTTCCCTTGCCTTCACAAATTTTATTAGTAAATCAAGAGGAAGCAACAGGTGAGAAGTCTCATATACTGAACAAGGTCATTTTGTATACTCCTTATCCAAGGAGACAGTTTTTGTTATGTTCCTTGTTCTACAGTGGGGAAATGAGAATGTGAAGGTATTTAAGAGAGAAGGTCAGACAAAACTGAAGGAAAGTTTTAAAAAATCTTCAGTAAAAAAACCTGGAAGGTACAGCTGAATTATTTTAGACAATAATTTGTAGCATTAATGAAAAATACCAAGGTTAATGTATGTAAATAATAAATTTCAATTTACATTTTAATTTATGGTAACCTATAAATTACAGAACTTTCCATAGCATTATCTTCCCTATGTTACCTTCCCAGTCCCCTCACACCAGGGTTGCAGAGGACTACTTGGTATGAAACTTAGTTGGTCTTCAAGCCCATTGTCATTACCGATCCCCGTTTTTGCAGGAATGGGAGCCCTTTCCAACACTGCAGCCTGTCCAGTGGGCTAAGGGGCCAGAGAAAGGTGAGACTGATCTCTGTCTCACGTACAGTGACAGCAAATCACCCCTCAAACTCAGGGCTTAACACCCCTGCCTCTAAGACGGTCACGGTGGCAGAAGATGGTGGCACGTGCTTTATCAATTTTAGGAGAGGCACAGGTATAAGACAGCTGACAACAACTCGTTTTTCAGCACAAAAGACTCAGTTAAGAAAAAAAAGGCTGTTAATAATGAGACACAAATTTTATATGCATACACTGTATTCTATAGTTATGGCCACAAAACCATACTATAACATTTTCAGAATTATTTTGGAAAGCAGACCTGCACTTTAAACAATAACATGAAGAGTCTAGACTCTAAAAAGTATTAAAATCAATTGTGGGACTACAGATCACTCTATCATACACTAGCCAAAGATGGTAATTGCAAGTTAGCATTCCATCTACATCTAAGGCTAACAAGATAAAATTGCAAAAAATTAAGTTATTGTCTGATGTCACTGTACACAATAAATAACATATGTCCTCCATTTCATAAGGGAATTAAAAAGGCATACATTTATTGTACATGTACCAATCTCTGATGCAACTCTATGGAATTAGACAAAGAGTCACTCGGCCAAATAGCACATGCAAAGAAAATAGGTCAGATTTTAAGGTTAGTGTGTAAGCAGATTGAAAAGTCAATGGGATGAGTCTATGCCTTCATTTTCTGAATAGCATTTATAGTCATTATAGTGGTGCTAATGAAATCACACTAACTTCATGCTACTGCAAAAACTTAATATTTCAGCAAAAAAAAAATACTGTATGGTTTTGTTATGTTCTTTCACAGCAATGTCATTGCAGAAGCTAAAGCTAATTTGAAAATTAAAAAGCACTTTTTAATACTTGACACCAAACTTGAAGGCACTGCCTGTCATCCATGATTGAAGCAAACTCATAACATAAAACCCCAATTTTCATTCCATAGAGAACATCAGAATTTGACCCTCTGATCTTAAAAAAATACAGACTGCATCATAAATGCATGCCCATTTGAAAAGCTGTTCATCTAAATAAATGCTCATCAGAAAAAACCTATTCTGAAAGATCCCAGGGAAGTCAGCTGTTCTCCTGTCTTTAGTGGCTTTTTTTGTTTGTTTGTTTGGTTTTTTGTTTGTTTTTGGTGTTTTGTTTTGTTTTCATTCTTTTTGCTTGTTTGTGTTGGTTTTGGGGGTTTTTTGTGAGATAAAATTGGAATGGTACAGCTCTCCAACTAATCCTGTACTAGGTCCTTGGCTTGAAGAGCAAGAGAAAACAATGCGTGGCAACACTGAGGACAACGGTAGTGGTAATTGTTCAGAAGGAAGAGAATAAGGAAATGTACATTAAGAAGAGGTCTTTAGAAGGAAGAGATCACACTGGCTGAGGAACCCCTTCAAGCACAAACAAAAGGGATAAACATTATTGCTAAGAACTGACTCCATACTGATACAGATTTGAAACAGTGTGAAGAACTTTGCACAGAGAGAAGCCTCTGGAACAAACAAATGCACCCTGCTGCAGCAAGAAACCAGAAGGCCACATTCCTGAGGCTCAAAAATGTCATTTAATCCATAAATGTTAGTGCTCCTATTTATATGTAGTGCTCAGAGAGCCGTGCACCTTCTGAAATTAATAAGCAGTGTTTCAAACTACTCCAGCTTCCCCAGATTTAATCACCATTAAAATATCTATGATGGTTCCTCCACAAGGGACTTAATATTCCTTGATATTCTTATGTATAATTACTTCTTATAATCAGTGCATAGCTATTAAGTGATGTACTGCTAAACCTCCAGGTTTCAAATGGATAAATATTAGCCTAATGTGCTCAATCAATGCATAGAAATAACTTTAGGCACTTTTCCTGCAAGGGAAAATATTTACAATATATCATAGTTAGATTAGCTTGAGACACTAAGCAGCTGATAGAGGAGGATTGAAAGCCTGGAAATCACTTTAAAAGTCCTTACATTTCTGTGAAGGACATCTTTAACAGAGAGGGAGAAAAGAAGCGGCGAGACCCATTACCTTGAGCTTCCTATAAAACAGAGTACTTAGGATCAGAACCATGTCAGAATATTTGCTTCATGAGACACAAAATTATCCTTTCCATAGGAAAAAATCACTAGAGGATACAAAGGGCTTCTCATCTTATCACTTTACTGAATTTTTCAATCTAAATGACTACAGCAGCTCTTGACTAAAAGTTTACACTGTAGCTAAGATCACGCCCAGTGAGATACACAATTAATATGTCAGAGTTAACTGTACAATTCTTAAACAATATTATTATTATTACTTCTAATACTACTAATACTAATAATAATTTAAAGAGAACCTTCTGTACTTAGTCAGAAGATGAGGGGCAGTTGGAATAATTTCTATATAACTTAGAGAAAACGCAATACTGTATTCAAACTGAGCTGTGCGATTTTTCTTTATCCCCATGTGATGAAATGCAAATGTTTTTCAGGTTCTTTTCAGCCCAAGAAAAATTCAAAGGTAGTGTTATAATCCAGATAATGCTAAGTTTTGCTAAAGCTGCAGGTACATTTGGATACAAAGCTAGAAAATGACACACTTTCTTTTCTGCTGCATAAGTGTAAAGCTTTCTTTATCAAATATATCACATGTAAATAATAATCTTAACACTTTTTGTTACTTTTATGTTTAATTAGCAAATTAAGTCTTATTTCTACAAATGTAACAGAAGCAAGATGATTAGTAACTGGATATGTTAAGTAGACTAAAGACGTAATTGTCCAAATTACAGACTGTTCAACATCTGATTACTGCTCTTCCCTTTGTCATTTATGATTAAAATTGAATATTTTCTTATGTATGGGAACAAAAAAAAACAGAATTCACAAATCTTATCTAAATACTCAGTAGTTCTGTTACAATTTTTTGCCATTGCTGTTCTCACTCCAAACACTCAAAGCTGCTTCTGCCACATATGATTCAGCATTCTGAACCCTGCTCATTTTGTTCCTCTGGTTTTTACCTCATGATATAGCACATAAGTGACCATCTTCAGGTAAAACACTAAAATATGCACTAATTGAATATAAAATACCCATTGTTTGCCCTTCTTTTGAATTTGTTCATAGCTAAGTTGTGAGCAATTATACTTTACAAATTACCCATGTTTCAGATTCTTGAAAAGAAATTATATTTTTGAAAGGAGTATATTGTCCTTTCATGAAAGGAGTATCCTTCATGAAAGAAAAGTATACTTTCTTGGGAGCTTGATTTAACTCAAATTCAACACTATTCTTCTAATAAAAATAGTTGGTACTGAATAACATTAATAAAACTGAGCAATTAATTAAAAGTAGAGAGCAAGAGGGTAAAACAAAAATTATCTCAATCATGGTTTTGAAAAGAAAATTTTCTCAGCTTTTGAAAGGTAGTTACACAATGTGAAGACAGAATTATGTTTCATTTACATCAGACTCTTGCTTTATACATTATTTCTTATTTCATATACAGTGGAATTGCTGTGACTTCTAGTCAATCAGGGTATTTACTCCTTTTCTTTAGCTCTTTTTCAGTGCTTTTTTAATGAATTTGATGAGAAGCTAAAATCAGCAAGTACAGAAATTGCATGTTCCTGTCATCTTAGCAAAGGTAAAGGACAAAAAAAGCTGCAAGAAAAGCTCCTCACATTTCTATGGATCAGGCTCAGAAATCAATGGAAGGAGTGGGAGAAAATCAGAATTTTGGTGCCTTAGTTGAAAGCAAGATCAACAAATGCCAGTTTTCCAGCACAGTTTTTGCCAAATTTGAATGTGACTGAGTACTCTTCATTTTTCAGAATAAAACAGAAGGGTCATTTTAAGCCAGAATTTCAAATACAGATAACAAAATTTCACATCACTGGATCATGAAAGCTGGAATCACTATTTCCTGAAGGCATTCTTCATCTTTCGTTAGCCAAGAAAATTTCTCCAACCCTGATATCTGCCAGCTCTCTGTAGGAACCAGCCAGTGACTGTAAATAGACTAATTTATTTTATTGCAGCAGACAGTTCTTGTTCAGAGTTGAAACACACTGGCTCAACTAATGTAGGAAATTACTGGGATTCACGGTCATTACTTTTCTTTTCTGTTAATGGATACAAATCTTTATCCTCCAGGTTTTCTGACTGTGTTTTCTAATGCAAGATTTACATGATAAATATCTAATTTTCCCAACCAGCAGAATTGTTGCAAGATTTTGAAAAGGGTATGTACATGCACTGAGCTAAATTATGTACAACTGCCAAAAAAAAAAAAAAAAAGGAAATAAAAATTACTGAAGAACTTGTACAATTTCATTTAAGGAGCAGATCTAGCATGCATATGCAAAAGCAGAACAGGACAGGAAAACAACTGATTATTTCACCAGTAGCTTTCTTCCATTTTCTGTGCTAGGTACACAACAGTTATTTCACCTCCTCCTGCCCCATCTGTTACACTAGTTAGTTACTTCTTCAAATAGAAAAGAATCAGGTTCACAGCTGTAACACTTGGAATAATGCATCTCTTGGAAGAAGTGGCTTTGCACAGAAGATGACATAGATTTTTTTGGAAAATATAGTTTAAATTCAATTGATATGAACAAGAGGCTAGAGTGTCAAAAATGCTTACTACTCATCAGCTCTCACTGTTCACAGTGGGAACTTTTGTGTGCTGAGTGCTTTTGAAAATAATTTTCTCTCTACTAAATGCCTGACATGGAGCTGCAGCATTATGAAGTAATTTTTAAAGCCTGACCCAATGTTATTTACTGTTTTATTATAAGGCACAATAGAGAGGATAAGATTCTTTGTTTAGAACTACGTGCTCTACTGTTGTACAGTACTATCAAGAATTAGAGGAACAAGTAGCAAAGATAAAATGTGCATTCATGAATGTGGTTAACATAATCAATTAACATTATGCAAGCAAATGAGCTATTTGCTATTGCATTTCAAAAGAAATAATATTTGCATGCTCAATTTACCTCATACAAAAGGATCTAATCTGCTGATTCCCAAATACATTGTGAAAAGAAATGTGCATGTGAAATCATTGGCTAATTGCACACGTAAACCCTATACTGGCTTTATTGTAATAGTTCCTTCTTCCCATAAAAGTGCAAAAATTCAGTTTATGCATTCAAATAATCTAATTTTGCCAGGTGTCTATTAAAGTGAATTTGCCACTGCAAGATGCAGTTAAGGACATTAAAAAAACTTGCAAACTGCAACTCCGTAATACAGAAGAGACTCCATATGAATTTTATAGAGTTCCTCAACCAACTTATTCAGATTCTACTATCTTGATTAGATTTTAGTTTTTAACTCATTATTGAAGCACAGTTCAAGGGTGAGTGAAATACCTTATGTTCATGATTTGTACTCAGAATTATTTGATAAAGCCTTGCTACAGGTCTACCTTTGTGTTAGTCAGTGATCAAACAAAGAGTTTTACAGAGAGTACCATCACTCAATAGTAAGATTATTTACTTATGTATCCTAGAAATAAAATCTTTGCAAGATCAGCCTAATCTACTGGGGAATTGGTGGGTACTATTGAATATAAACATCTCTTTCCCAGTCTCATTATTTCAGTAGTCTCACTGCAGGTATTTTCCTGATTATTCTTCAACTAACACAGAATAAAAAAAGGAATTCTGTAAGAATATTAATTTAATTCTTCTTCCAATAATTTGTATAACTCTCATGACTGTGAATCTTTATAGGAAGAAACATGAGGTTCAGAAATGTCTATTAGAAGAATCTTGTGGAAGGGGCAAGAGGAGAATGGTTTGAGCAAGTTTATAAGAGCAGCAATAATAACAAAAAAGGCATCCAACCAACATCTATTTTTGTATTGTGGGCTAACTACTGAATTTTTAGTGTTGCTAAAGAAAATATTTGGTTTAGTTGCAGACACAGTATATTTAGTAGTACTTAAAACCACAATGAAGACTACACGGCAGTGCCATTGTTTCATTCATTATTCAGAGTGCAAACATAACATATAGGGTGCTACTCAAACTCCAAATTTGTGGTAGCTATTTCAGCATCATAAACTCCGTAATGACTCCATGTGAACGAATCATAGAAGAGCCTTTGAATCATAGGACAGCCTTTGGAATGAGGCAACTGTATCACAAATTCTGCACCTGGCATGACACATGACCTGCCTATAGAGGGGACTGGCAGTTTTGTGATTTGCAAGCATGACCTCATTATGCAGTGATGAGCTAATAATGGTGTTAGCTGCCACCACCAGCTCCTTGGACAGATAAAAAGCTAGAAGCATCATAGAATGCACACATTAAGATACTTGTTCCTGCTGAATGCAGAAGTGTAAACTGCAATTTGTTTTTCTGAAGCCTATACCAAGGATGGAGCACATGAAAAAGCCTTTGCAGTACCCTGTTGTTACTTTGCTGTAAAACTTTCACACCTCCTCTGTGAGTTCTCATGGGCATCTCCTCACAACACCAACTCCTTCCTGTCCCTTACCTAACCCTTACTGTCCCTCACAGAACCAGCTGACCCCTCCTCCTCACAGCACAGCCTCCAACTCACCTCTCAACTGGCTAACCCACTCTTTTATAACACCCATCCTTACTGGATGCAGCTGTGACCTATTAAGGGCAGGCCTGTTCCTAATCCTTGTTAATTAGTGCAGCTGCAACTCCTCAGGGTTGATATTGCCTTCAGCACTAGCTCTATTCTACATTCCATCCTCCCACAGTACCCCATTACATCTCCATCTGCTAAGAACCCAAAAACTTAAGAAATATTAGCCCTGTTTTAGAGCTTTCTCCAACATCTCTGAAATCAATGTTCTTCTTTATCACTTGACCAAAACAAAAATGATCCACAGCCCATTCAGATTATCACAAGCCCTCTGGGCAAAAATGAACCTCCAGGATTTAGCAATAATCTTCTTTCCAAACTGTCTAATTAGGACTAAGTTTCTACTCCTCTTCTAGTCTACTCAAGCAAATTCACTTCTGCAATGAAAACCACAGATTCTAGAGGAAAATTCAGAAATCCTTAATTCCCTGTAAAGATGGAAGAATTTACCATGCTGAAGCATTGAGGAAATGTTTCCAAGGAACCCTCAATGGAAACAGAGCTTCATCTGATTTTCCTTTTTATATCAGATATCAATTAAATAAGGTGTGTCCTAAGGCTTGCAAACTTATTCTACTGAACTTTGGCCAATTCATGACTTCAAAGAAACTGCAGCTACAACTGGAAACTGTCAGACTCTAGTTTGATTGAATGTGTGCACATGCTACAATTTTTAGAGCACAAGTAAACCTAACAACAGGAGTTAGGTAATGCTGAATGCATGTAAATTGATATTAAAGTTAAACCCAGATCTACCCTTTTGTGTGCATGCACTTGAACACATAGCTTAGTGATTCTGGTTTTAGTGGAGCTGAATTGCTTTTGGAAGGTATCACATATGGATCCAACTTCAAGTGAACTGCTAAGAAACAGTTCTGCAAAGCCTTATTACAGGGGTTTTCGAATACATCATATATAACTTTATTAACCAAATTCTATAATGCTCCCTCTTCACTGGCCTGGAGTCTTGATGAGCAATAGCATCTGGGAAACCAGCCATTGAGTTTTCACTTGCTCTGATAATTTTAAACAGCTAGCTGTAAGGTTCATTTTAATTTCTTTCCCATGTCTTTCTTTCTTCATTACCAGCTAGATATTTCAGAATTAAATATGCATTGGAATAATGTCCAGAATTTCTAAGTCCACCCTCCTGGTCAGACTTAAGCAGCTTTTCTAGAGAAAACACCTTTCATCTTCTCAGGAGAAATGTGAAATTCTCTTCTGAATAAGTTTATGAGGTGCCTTAACATGCCAGACAACACAATTCCAACAGTAAGGTGTGGTGTCCATACAAATTACACACATAGATAGCTTCGAAAATCCTATCATGACAAGGAAAGAAGGAAACAAACCAGGATCTCCCAGAAACCAGAGAATACAGAATTAATAGAATACAGCATTTCATAATTAGTAGCAATTCCACTGATAATGTTTCACATGATATTTAGCCTATTAAAGCATGATCTAGATTTCCTGTGAGGAATGTAAAAGACTAAGAACTAATAAGAATGGGGAGGGAGCGCTGTTCTACTCTGTACAAAACTCTCCCCATAGAGGCCAGGTCTGGTTTCTTTGATAAAGACTAACTTGAGTAGGATTTGTGGTTTCAGTAAAAGAATTGCTTTTGTGAAAGTTAAGCCATAGAGATACTAAGGACCTTATAGGAGGCTATAAGTAACACTGGAAAGCAGAGATTTTATGCTGGACACCCTACAGACATTTAACTTGCTTTAACAATTTCCTTGGAATTCACATAGAAGTTGTAGACAGGAAGCTGCCTATGTGCCAAGGACTTCTGTTACAGAAAATGACCTTTTTTGATATGGGACACTATTTGGTCTATATTTTTGGTACATTCACACCCCTCCAAAACTCAGAAAGAGTCCAAACATATATGAATACACACACACACACACACACACATATATATATATATAGGAAAAAATGATTCAGTATGCATTGTTCTTTCCTTCCCTAATCATTCACACCAGTAAAAATGACTTTAAAACATATTTCACTTGTCCATTATCTACAGAAAACCTCAATTTGAAATGACCTTCAAATTGCCTAGGCATTGAATTCAAATTGCTTATGTGCTTTAATTAAATATCAGCTAGGGACAGCGATTAAGGGAATGTCTGTCATTTTAAAAGTGAAATATAGTTTTCCACTGTAGAGTCTACATGCTTGTAAACTTTGCTCTATTTCCCTTTTTTTTTACTGTTCAGACTAAATTGTTATCAACAATGATAACAATAACTACATAAACTGCAACAAAATCCTCTAAAACAGCTTGATTACAAATATGGTTCCATATTTAGCATCATGATTACAATTCTTTGCCTGAAATAGGAATCTAAGCAGCTAAATGTCCTAGAACCTGGCCAAGAGGAATGCATAGGTGGTTTCTTTGAGACTCACAGAGCTTAACAGAAGTAAATAAGAAGCATATTTAAAAATATATCATGAAATAATATTCTGTAAAGTGCAATTGTGTGCAGGCTGGAAAAAGTTTTGTCAGCAATCTGTTATATAAATGTTTTTGTCTTCTTTAGCAGCTAAGTGTCTTTCCAGGAAATCTTAGGTGCAAAGCAGAACAGTATGCCTTTTCCAACGTTCCTCACAAGAAAAAAAATGGCGAAATTAAGAGATTGGCACAAGCAAGTAGGAACTTCTTTTACAACACAAGCATGGCCCAAGCTTTGAGAAGATAGCAAAATTTACTGTGGGAAATTTCTAAGCATCTTCTAAAACATTATTTACCATAATCAAAGTTGGGCACAACTAAAGCCCACTTTAAAATAAGTAACCAGAGAATTTAGAAATTAATCTCTGGATAGACTAAATTTCTATTTATTTGAAACCAGAGCTGTTCAGACAAAAATTGATAAACTTATGCCTGTCAGGTGAGAAATGTAAAGTGCAAAATGATTAATAGGCAGTGGTTTTGCTTTTGTGCAAGGAGTACTTTGGGGGTCTTAAAGACTGAGGAAGTGCTTTAGGAACGCTGTTTTAGTCTGCATGATTACCACTAGAGCCAAAGGTAGCAATCACTGAGTGGGATCAATAAAGAGTCCTTGGCAGGTAAATACTGTTTCTGCAAATTGTGCAGTTTACTTTGTGAAAGGATAAAAGCACAGTTAAAGTTTGCCAGTGTCTTCTAACAGTATTCCATGGAAAGCCAGTGGATTACACAAGCAGTACGATATAAAGCCAGCTTTTTGGTAATGACATGAAGAAATTAAAAAGGCCAGTAAAGGACAGGCACAGAACTCAAGAAATGAGGAAGAAGTGTGATTATGTCTGACAGTGTTGCTAAAATAAGACAGAGTTATCATGCAATTTTCCTTTTACACAGATGATTTACTCCCACGAGCTAAATTACTACACCATTCAACTGTATGCAGGAATAAATGCTTGACCACTTTAGAAAGACATCAGTTACACTGAATCCTTGAAATGGTCCATGTGTTTTACCTCCTTATGTTTTTTGTTCTTTTTTTTTTAATTTCAATGGTGAAGAAAAGGACAGGAGAACAAGATTTTCACTTCTTAATCTTGTATGTGATTTTCTGCCACTCAATGCATGAAACAGCATGTCTTTCATCAACTTACATCTCAAATAAGTATACAATGTCCATTCAAATAATTCCTATTCACTCAAAGGCGTTGGTCAAAAAAGCATAAATGCCTGATTCCTCTGAGGAATATGACTTCCTAAAGAAATGATGTGACTTGTGATACTTTGGAAATAGGGTGCTGTAGGAAACTGTCCTGGGAATAAAGAGAGCTGTATTTTATCAGGCGAATGATTTCACCTCTCCATGCTTAAATGGAAAGTGAGACTAGAAAATACTATCTACTTCAAAAAGAGGGAAAGAAAGAAAAGAGCATTTTAGAAAACTGTACATAAACTTTTAAAATGGGGCCCAATAAATATTCTTTTTTTTTAGAAAGACCATGAAGTAACCAGAAATGGTTATGTTTAACTGACTGACATATTGGAAAATAGAAAGAACATCTATGTACATCTGGCATGCTATACCATCCAAAACTCTGCTTCAATTCAAACACAATTTTGTCCCCTAAGAAAACATTCTGCTTTTTTTTTAAAAAGATGCTTGTGATGAAGAATCCATCACAAACCTTGATAAGGTGAAATAACATTTAAATTCCTGCACTCTTAAAAATGCTGTATTTTCTTGTCTTCAGTGCCACTGCAAAACCCACTACTATCAAAATTCTGCCTCCCAAACATGTAGCTATACTCATTAAGTAATTTATTGAGATTTTCATAGTTATACTAAGAAGACTTGGTTACTTAGTTCTTTGTACCCCATGAAACTATTTTCCTTTATATCTTGACATCCATTATCCCTTCTGATGAAATTGATAAAGCTCTTTAATGAACCCCCTACAGTATTCAACTTCTTCAAAGAACTACAGAAATTCTGCAGAGCTGCTGAAACTCTTAGCACACTGCCAAAAATGGGAGTAAAGGACCTTTTTTCTTTATGTGATATCTACCTGATTATATAGGATCACTTTAGATCTGCGTAACATAGAACTGCACCGAGATCAGCGTCAGACTGTTTATTCAGTATGACCCATTGAATCGTTACCAGACTAAGCACTTTTGAGGAATGGATTCCTTGTTTTATAAATTTAATGAACGTTTCTTTTCCAGATGTATCTCCCTAATGAAATGCCTGCTTTTTCTTTTCTTAATTTGCCAACTTAGCAAGGTTGTTCTGCATCACTGATATTTTCCCTCTTAATTTAGTTATCTATAATTTTTCTGCAATTGCTTGTTTAATAAAATTTAAATACAACCAAGAGTCTTTCTCTTAAACATCATGTTTCTGTTATAATCAAGCAGTTTTATTTCTCATTTGACATTTGAGACCTTTCACATAACCAAAAAACTATGCCATGCACTTTGTGCTCTTCTAGAGCATTAAGATCTGTTGCCTAACTAAACTATGCCAAAAGGCTTTTGAAAACCTGTTTTTTTTCAAATTATTAATTTTCTAACAAAATCTTTAACATAATAAAAGTTATAAATATAATACTTAAAATAGATTTTTCACAAATAATTTTCAGTTGTTTTTGACATTATCCTTCTCTAGGTCTCCATTACTTGAATCTGAAAGCAAAATGACAGACCTTCAGTTACCCGAGTTTTCTGGTTTCTCCTTTCTGAAACATTTAATTAGCTTCCTTCTCCCTTTAAAATTGTTCCCCAAACATTCTTTTGTATGAACATTAAGAGTCTGCAAGGCTTCTCAGTTCCGTTTAAGTAAAACTGTGACGTGAGGGGCTCCACCTGTACCACCCAACAACATTCCAAAACAAAAATATCAAAATATAATAAATAAGCTTTTGTTGTTTTAATGATCACGGTCCCTCACCTTTGAGAAACCACTGCCAAAGCATTTCATACCACTGCAGGTACACTGCGTGCTGGATGTTCTGTGTGATCAAATGGCCTTCATACAGTTTATAAAATAGCATATTGTAGAGCTGAATCAGATTTAGCACTGATGAAGCACATTTAGGGTAAACCACAGCACTATATTCGCCCTGTTCAAACAAACCTTACCCTCTTTTAAAGATCCCTCTATCTACATTTTCTAAGCTTCAATGCAATTACACTCCTTAACCTAGGCCTCTCTTTTTGTTTTAATTATCATTACTCGAGGTTTCTTGTGTGGAAATTATCTCTATGAATCAGTAGCTTCTGCTTTTTTACTTTTTTTAGCAAATATATAATGACTGTGGTAGTTAACAGGTTTCCTTCCCTAAGCAGCTTTGAGACCTGTTACTGGTACATATCTGTTTTGTTAACACATTCTGAAGTGTAAGTATTAATTATATCTTATCAAAGATGCAAAAAGAGGATACATTTTGGCACACTGTCCATTTCTCAAAAGTGTGTTTAACTTGGAAACAAAAAAGAAATACTTCTTAATGGATTAGCAATCAAGGATGTATTACTAATATAGCTTAAGATGACTAGCTCACAAACAATATCTTTTGGTTCTTTTTTTTCTACATATTCAAAAGTACTTAAGTACTCAGATGAGAATGACAGATAAGTTAAATCAACAGAAAACATAAGCTTAGGCAGTAAAAAGCTAACTAACCCCTGATATAACAGAGAAGATTCCTAGACCAATGCAAGACATATTGGCAACAATTATTTTCTAGAAGAAAAGCCTAAGACTAATTTCTTAAAGAATTAATATTTAATAACTTTGCATCTGCACTGGGTTAGACTGCTACTTCCAAATTAAATTGGCTTATAAGTTTTTATAAGAATCACTGGTCTGACAGACACTCAAAGGTGCATTTTCAGCACAGTGCCTAGGAATTAACGTTAATGGGATTTATGCAGTGCAGTCCTTCAGCAACACTTTAAATATTAATCTGCTGAGTTACTAATTCAGTGTGGTTGCATAAATGTAAATGGAAGGAGAATTTTGATCTAATAGTCTTATACTATGAGCTTAATATGTGTAAGTTTGATTCTCCCCAATATAAAACAACATAGTTGCATTCAAGCAGTGCTTTGAAAAAATTCAATTCCCATTTGAAGATTTATGTTGGAAAACAAATTTCTTTGTACAGCAAATTAAAATGGTCAAATTCACCAAAATAATATACCTACCAGTACAAAAAATTGGTCTTTTGGAGCATAATAGTTCTCAAGGGCTGGTATGTAATTCAAGTAGTTCAAAAGGGCTGATTATATGGACACACAAAGTTCAGATCTTGGACCAAAATTTTTCCTATCTTTTGAACACTTTGAATATTTTTTATTTATCCCATCTCGCTTGCATATTTAACAGAGAAAATAGCATTAACTTCTTCAAATACAGAAAATAGCATTAACTTCATCAAATACAGGATATGGATATTTACATCTATAGGCAGCTACTTAAAATCCTTACCTGAAATTTATCACGCTCTATCAAAAAAGTGGTAAGGCTGTTAACACCCACAAAACTTGTTCTAGAAAAGCTGCTTTCAAATGTTTGAAGAGTTATATTTTGAATCCTAAACTGATCTTTGGACAGTTTATACCCATTTGGTTTCATGTCAACATATTTCTTTAGATTTTCTCATGCTCTAAGATTTATAATATCTGCCACATTTGTAGGCAGGAATTATGTTTCCTCTTAGATCTTCATTTTTCTAGGTTAAAGGAAGCAAACTCTTTTGGCTTCACTCCCACTCTCCTTTCAACCTCACAATATGTTGGTTACATCAGATTTCCTGAGCCAGAAACCAGAACATGTGGTATGATGTGAGCACCTGCACAGACAATAATGAAATAAAAGTTCACCCACGAATTTGCACAACTTCTTACATTTATTTTTAATTGATTTAGCATTTGATACTGTAATTGTCTGTTACTGTACTAGGCTTCATGTATATCACAAAGTTAGTACATGTAGGTGTGAAATTGTCAGCCGATACTCAGCTGATCGGTGAGAGCAGTGCTGTGATAAGTGGTGGCCCATCCAGCATTTGCAAAATGGTGCTGCACACCTCAAAAAGGTTAAACAAAGTGTCTTCACTGCTCTGGGCAAAGAGCACACACACAGGGCACTGATCATAGCTCAGGTGATGCACTGCAATTCACAGAACAAAGTGTAAATCTTCAATTCTTCAAATTTTACCATGTTTTATCCCTTACTGCTAACTTCCACTGAATTATTAAGCCAGCCAGTAAAAAAGTTTGATGGAATGGCCAGACACCAGCAGCAGCTTTATTGCCAACTGCTCAGCCAAAGGCACTAAGAGTTCAGTAAGTCAGCTGAGTCATCAGGCACATAGTGGTGATTGGTTTTGAATAGTTTGCTGCTGTTACAATTTCTTGTAAATAAAAGCACACTGAGACAAAGCCAGCACCTCTAGTCCTGTTCTAAAGTGGGACGGGAGAGTAAGCATCCCCCTAGGAGTTAATGAAATTGTTTTTTCTGCAGTTTGGAACACAGGTATACACTTAAATTTGTAATTTCACTCAGGCATAGGAATACATAGGTAGCTAACCAGTGCTCTACAGAAGAATCGTGATTTTTAAATATTGTTAGTGACAAATACATCAAAATGATGTTTCTGAATGTCATGATTTGACCAATAATAACTTCACTGACATAACAAATTCACTGCTCAAAAAATGTTCCTGAAACCTTAGTTGTAAAGGCAAGAAAGACCTTTGACATGCCTTGGATATTCCTTTCTGAAGAGGGAAAAATATCCTCATCTTGAAAGTATCCTTTGAATTTCATATATGCAAACCTATGGCTTCTCTCTTGACCACTCTTAGCTATGGCGTTACTTTCCAGTTCTGAAATTTTTATATTTGTACTGCAGAGTAATGAATTTATTCTCTTTTCATTCTTTCCATGCACTGTGTTGTGCTGATGTGCAAAACCTTGTTGTCTGGAACACAGAGATTCTTTCTATCACACCAAATGCACATAAATAATTATCCATGTAGCAATTTCTCACTTGTACTTACTTCAGGAGACTGAGAAACAGAGAACAATGAATGTGGTGTTACACATATTAAATAATTTTGCTATCCCTTAAACATTTCCTAAAATTGAATCTAATGAACTGTAAATTAGAAAATGAAGCATAATTAACTGTATAATTTAACTTGAACCTTTACTTGTATAAGAAAAAAAAACAGCAGACAAAACCACTTGAACATGTATATTTTCACATTCTTTGTTACTTGACATATCAGAGAAATATTTACCAGTAACTTGTGTAGTAGAATAGTTGTGTACTCAATACAAAAACATTTTATCTATTGCTACCAACACATAGCAAAGATTTTCAACTCTACTGTCAGAGATGAAGTAATTTCCCTTGTAAAAGTGTTTGTTTGGGCTGCTGCTGTTGAAATACTGTAATTTCCCAGCTGAGATACTTTTAATAAGTTTGGTTATGCTTTATCTCTCTTTGAGGCCATATATGTATTCATTATTTCTTTTCTGTGTATGTACTTCTTATGCAATACGTGGAAACAACAAAGGACAATCCATAATATATACATAAATGCAACACATGAAATAGGTTTTAAAGAAAGTCTTACACAGGCCTCATAGAAACCATACTATGACATGGTTGTGTTCTACCTGGTAGCAGCCTTGCAAATGCATGAGTTCTCTGTGGTAATTATTTCCAATGGGAAATGAATAATTCAGAGGGCATAGAATGGTGATTCCAGATTTGGGAATTACAAAAATACTCCTCAGGGGATCCACTCACCTGTTAGCTTCCTATGTGACTTTGGGCTAGACTGACTTGATGCTTCAATTTCCCACCAGTAAAGTACGAATATTGATATTACCCTTTTTTATGAGTGCAATTTAAGAGCAGTAATGGAAGCTGTACAAGAACACAAAATAGTAAATACATCTGGAAAAAGATACTATTCCTACTATTAATTAATAGGTAGAAGCAACCCTAAACCTGAGGTTTACTTATCTCTCTCTGTTAGGCCATGTCTATTAAGTAAGATTTTAGAGCTTTCTTGTACTTGCTATTCAAGTATTTGTCTAATATAAGAGAACACACATCTCTTTTCCTGTGAAGTTTGAGGCAAAAAGTAGGTATTCCTCCTACTGCAAATTTAAATCTATAAAATATTGATGAAAGAAAGCAGGAATTTGTGATCAGCCACAAGGCAAGTATGAAATGCACCAAACCTGGCATTTTTGGCAGAATTCTTTCTAATAGTTATGAGGAGAGACAGAATTAGGAAAAAATACTTTAAAATTGTGTTGTAAAATCATTACAGCAATGTAAATGGAGTCTAATTTTTTAGTTATCTTACCTGAAAAACTGAGCTTATGTAACATATTAAAATAATAACTATACAACACGTGAAGTACCCTAGATATTGACAGCCTCATGAGCATATAAATGAAGAAGTTAAGAAGGACATCATGCTTCCAGCTGCTTTTTCAACATGCTCGTGTTTACTAACAAAGAGTGATACAAGGCTCAAACAAATAAAAAAGATATAATTCCTGTACTGATCTATGTAACTCTTCCATTTTGAAATGACAGATATTTCTAGCCTAAACCTATTCTTCTCCAGCAAACAAGATGGTATCCACTGATTGATTTTAGGTAAATCTATATCAACATGTAGTATATTTGTACTTATTTCATGCCCTATAGATGGGACTGCTTTCATAAAAAGTAATGAATGCAGAATGAATAATTTGAATTTTTCTCCACATAAAAGAATCATTCTTCACAGGCAAACATTTTCATTTTATAAAATTTTTCCCTCTTTTTGCCCTTCTCCAACAAATGGTATTACAAGAAACCTGTTCAAAAATGCAATTCTGCATACATTATGGTAGAGAGATAACAGAATATGCTAAGAATCCCTGGAGGAAAATTACAATGATCCAAACTTTATGGGACAAAAAAGAAACCAGATATCTTTACTGCAGGCATGGATCTACCTCAGGTCTGAATGTCTACAGATGGCAGTGAAGAACATGGAAGTGCTCACACTTGTAGCAGTAAATCCCTGTCCTACTCACCCTGTCCCAAGAGCAATGAACATATGCCAACATGTGTAAGGACTGATAGCAGCATATTATATCACAGCACAGTCAAGTCAATAGTGCTGCCAAGTCTCTCCTGATGAAATAAGGAATACAAATACAGAAGTACATAGAATATATGCATATAGCATATATACAACCTGCACTAATACCTCATAAAGTGAAGGAGAACAACTATGAGCCTGAAAGAATAGTGAAGAAAACAAAAAAACCTCTTCTACACGGAATCAATAGCTGACAGAAGCAATACCGTAGCCAAGTGAGCAATAATGGAGAGCTACAGAGGATCCCAATGTGTAATGTCTCCTCCTGTTCAGGAACAGGGCAGTTTTCACTTTTATCTAAAAAATAATAATTTTAATCATCCAAGCATTTCTTACTGAAACTAAGTAGCATCAACTAGATGGCTCCATAGGACCCCCCCAAAACACACAAATTGGCTAATTAACATTTTAACTATTTATTCCGGAATACCTTGAACAGAACAGTAAGAGATACAAAACCAGAATGGCAGCTGTGCAGTGCTGGCTGAGAGTTTCAGCAGGAATGTAAGCATTGTTTCAACTGTGTGCTGGTTTTTGCTGGGGTAGAGCTAATGTTCCTCACAGTAGCTGGTAAGAGGCTGTGATTTGGATTTTGTTGGAATCAGTGCCGATAACACAGGGATGTTTTTGTTATTGTTGAGCACGACTTACACAATATCAAGGGCCTTTTCTGTTTGTCACCCCACCAGTGAGTGGGCTGGGGGTGCACACGTAGATGTGAGGGGACATGGCCAGGAAGGCTGGTCCCTACTGATCAAAGGGATATGCCAGACTCTGTGGGGTCATGCTCAGCATATGCAGCTGGGGGAAGCTTGGTGGAGGGAGCTGCTTCTTAGGGACTGGTCATTTTGTGGTGAACAATCATTTTCTTTTGCATGACTTGTCACTCTTGAGTTTTATTTCTCTCTCTTTGTTATTTGCCTTTCATTAAAATTAATTATTACCTTAACTATTATTGTATTCTATTTCAATTATGAAACTGTTCTTATCTGAATCCATGAGTTTACTCACTTTTACCCTGCTAATTCTCCCCCCAGCCCCTGCTGGGAGACTGAATGAGCAGCTGTGTGGTACTTATTTGCCGTCTAGGGTCAAACCACGACAAATAGCTTTTAATTTCTGGGTACAATACAATAGAACGTGTGCTCATATGATATCAATCTCACCCGAAGACTTCAGAGACATGCCAGCTGAATGCACCTGGCAACACTCCTTGAGCTTTTCTGTTATTCCAGATATTAAATTTACAGGATTTGGCTTCCCACAGAGCTGAGTCTCTGAATGCCAAGACTGAAGCATTTACTTCTTAAAAATAGCAACCTCTGTCTCCCAGAGCAATTTCTACTTTTTCATGAAGCCACCTAATAACTGAGTCTAGGCAGAAACTAGTATTGGTCCCATAAGCAGTTCTACATCTGCTCACTTTAATGTCAAAGTCCATCAATCACAAACACAAACAAAATTTAGACACTTTATGGGCTTTAATTTAAGCCTACATGATTTCTCGTGAATGATGTCAGGCTTTGTACTATACCTGATCTCAACAGCAGGAACCACAACTGTTTTAACAATATTTGTAATTAGATAATTTAATGAAATATTAGTCTTCCTTTTCTCAAAAGAACTGCCACAAAGCATTACTTTGTTGTTTTGATACTGCTGGTCCAGATATTTGATAGATAGCAGAAGTGCAGCCAAGGTATCAGTACTTAGCAGCACAGACATCAGGTGCCAGGACAACAGAGTGCCAAAGATACTGGCAAGCTCAGTTTTGAAATATTGGCCTGATTTGGGGAAAGTGATAGCAGCAAGCCAAAATGCATTGGTAATACATTCTTTCAAACAAATACTTCATCCAATACTGAAATTGCAAGCATTAAGCATCAGGAATTAGTCTGTTCTGCAAATGAGGGAATGCTGTTAATTTTGTGAACTTTCTGAAAAATAACTTAAAGATCCTGGACACAGAAAGCAAACCACTGAGAAAGAAATTGCTCAACAGCACGTTCAACTAAACTCAGAGTCACATATGATGGTATCTTGTTATGCTTGGCAATAAGTAGAACCTTTGTTCCATTAAACAAACAAATATAAAAACTACTGAAAGGCATTTGAAGATATGCTACAATGAAACTAAATTAAACCCCATATCAATGACTGAAACGACAGATATACCCAAAGATAGAATGCTGTTCTTAAAAATGATGGCCTTAAGAATGATGTCCATAAAAGAAATTCAGAAGTGAATGGTGATTAAGTCTCAAGGTAAGTTGGCTTCTTTTCTCCAGAATTTAAAGTTTTGAGATCCACTCTTGAAGGTGAATATATGGTTACGCTCCCTGAGCATTATCTTTCTTGATGTCCCTGATGAAGGTGCAACATGCATGCCAAATAAGATCGTTGATTAACAATCAGCAGCATTTTTCAGAATATTTATATGAGAGAAGTATAGAAAAAAATGACTACCAAGTACAAATTGCTGACATTCATGCTGGAATGCAATTTCACGCTAGTGACATGGTAATTATTAACTGTGGAGAACTTCTTCTCCAGAACAAATCTGGAGTGTAAAACCCACCACAGCCAAGAGGACAGTAAGTATTACTATGTTACCTGACAGATTCTAGTGCACCAGCCTACTAAAAACTGTTTCTGAAGTAGTATATTTTTCACACCATTTTCATGGCTTTTGAAAAGGCTTCTTTTCCTAAAAGCTTATATTCTTGTCCTGGTTTTGGAATGGTATTCCCCAAATTTAATACACCCACTAAAAAGTCCATGAGCAACAATATTAATAACAAAAGTATATAAGAGAGACAGTGATCCGCATACAAAAATGCTCAACATGGACCTTGAGCCAATGAACAATGTCTGAAAATGCCCTGCATTTTTAGGACCAGGAACCATGCTCTTCTTCTTGGAAGCCAGAGAGCCCCTTTCACCTCACTTCTGGCAACACTGTGAGGTGGTACAGAGTAACTTCAGGGTCCTGGCCAAATCTAGGAAACATTCCCATTGTAATATAACAACATGGAAACAAAGAAAGGAAATGCAAAGGTAAAGCAAGGATCATGCTAAAATGAAGGAAAATAAGTGGCTTATATCACAAGCAAACAGTAAAGATGTAAATGTCAATAAGGCATGGGGTTTAGTGTGGGAACATAAAAAGGCAGTGGATACACAGGGACAAGAGAGAGGGTAAGAATAAACAGGAAGATCTGTTTGGGAGGATGCAGAAGTTCACATGAAATAGAGTTCAACAGTGCAGATGTAGGAGGCTGGGACTCCAAGTCTGACAGTATGCTGATGTCTCAGAATAACAGTATGCTGACACCAGACTGATATTGTTTGACTGCACCTGCACATATATGGTAAAGTCTAAATGGCACTATCTTGTGCTACATGGCATTAAAAATATCTACGACACTGTCTAGAAGTACATCTCAGTTGCATTCTAATGTATTGGCTGACTCAAATATCCTGCCCTGCAGCCTCAGAAGCATTTTATGCTGTAAGAGTTGTCAAAAGGTATGGTTGTACCATAAGAAAATAACTTGACTCTCTTTATGGAAAGGCTTGCTTCCTCTAGTGCTGCATTCTTCATTATTACATGGCATCTAGGACAGGCATGCTCCTGAGGATGGATAAGTAAGTGAGTAAATATAAATACACTGTGCCACAGCTGCAAGTTTTGTCACTAAACCTCAGTCCAGTGAAATCTCAGAATAGGGCCTGCTTGTGACAGTCAGTTCAGACCCCTTGGTTGCAAATGCAGGGCACTGTGATCAGGGTTCTTCCATGACCTAGTTTCTTTAAGAAAAACTGACAATTTCCACCTGGGTGCACAGAAGGTAGGATGCACAGAAATGCCAGTAGCCTTTCAGAAGAGAAGGCAGATGTTGTTCAGATTAAAAGGCTGATACAGAAAAGTCTGATGACATAAATATGTTCTTCATGAGGAGATAACTTTCAGGAATCTGAGCACAGGCTAAAAGATGAGAGGTGCTCTTTAACTCTTTGAGAGTACTGGTTTTTATTACAGCTTCTCTGATAAGGTGAACTCTCTACCTTTAAGAAAAATGGGATCTGGAAAGACTGTATTCAGGTGCACCATGTTCACTTTGGTGTACTTTGCTCAGTACTTTTAAAATTATGACTTTATTTTCAGGAGAACATAAATTTTCTCTAAATCAAATTAATTAGAAGTTTGTGCAATGGACTCCTCCTTTCTGTAATTTTAGAAATAGTTATTCCCTCCCTTTCAAGAGTAAATAAATCAGCTTTCTCATTCAAACTAGAAAATCCAAATTTTTGCAATAACTCCCACACAATGTTTATGGATCCCAAACTCTTGCACAGGTGTTGAAAAGGCACAGGAAAAAGCTTGTGTTCCTTCCTTAGATAAGCATGTGCTATCTGGCAGTTGAGAAAAATTACCTAATCTTTTGTCATCAGAGAATCCTTCAGAAAAGATTAATGTTGCAATAGCAGGACATTTTCTCTTCTGTTGTTTTGGCTGTACTAAATTTGCAGCAAGAGGAAGGAGCTGTAGGCACATAAGGACATGTGGACAGGGAGAAATGTCCATCTGCTATTGACATACCCAATTAACAAGCTGAACACACTTTGAGAACCTTTGTTTATTTATCCTTGATGTACTTGTGCTCCTACCATAAATTCATCAGAACATTCACAAAAGAATTTTAATGAAGACAGAAAAAATTTTATCCAAAATAAAAAAAATATCAAAAACTCAAAAAGCATTTCTCTCAAGGAAAGCAAAAAATTCTTAACATGGCTACAAGAAATGATCATATTCAGCTCTCTACAAAGTTCAAATGCTAATTTTGGAGCCATATGCCACCTGTGCAATTTCTCTCTGATATCTCAGAAACAATCATACTACTAAAAATTGCTGTTGTGGCTACAGTCTAAATCCACTCCAGCCCCAAAGGGTTGGAATGGATACCAAGTTTAAGCACAGCAAACACAAAAGTAGTGTTACTCAATCTGTAGCTGCTGCTTGAGGGTCGCTGGAGTCTGTTCCTAGTGCCTTGTGTACCTGGGAGATTACACGTGCCAGGGCTCGTGTTTATGATAGTGCTTCAAGTCAGTAGAGATTAATGGCATCAAAATTTTGGCAGAAAACAGAAATGAAATTCTGTTCCAAATCAATTTACAGCAGCACTAAAAGTCATTTCAAACCTGATTCAAGAAGGGCTGGCAATGTCTATTCCAAAGAGGTTCATTCTGTTCTGCAGCAAGAATAAACAAAATGCTATAGGAGCTTGTGGAGGCTGCTCTACACCAAACTGGCTGGCAACAACTATTTCAGGATCCAACAGAAATTTTCTCTATCTCAAGGTAAGATGCTCATAGAAATATTTGAAAACAAAGCTATGCCTGAATGTACAATGGAAAATTAGACTGGACAAGCAGCTAAAGCAGATTAATACTACACTGTTCAGAGAAGCCCACTTTAAGCTTTCATTTCATTTTAAAACTATATTTATTTGATTCCCAAAGGCTCACATTTGGAAGGCAACTAAAATCTCTTGTGATATTTTTCATTCTTAGAGAAATTTAGGAACTACTTGAGAAAGCAGTGACCATGACAGTAACAATCACAGTCTGTGACACCTTTCCATAAACTGGTTATCTCACATCTGGGGACATGGTTTAGGTATCCCCAGTGGAAGCAATGTGCATCATCTATAAGCAAAAAGAAAAAAACATTTTAAAAAAATATTTTCAGTTCCGATTTGGGATTTATGCATGCAGAGCACTGGTTTGTACTCTGGATTCAATCTGTGCTGGACAGAACTTAGTACTCCAAGTCAGCAAAGGATGCTCAGCATCAGAGGACTTCATAAAAGGACAGGTCCATATATATATATATATATATAAGTTTCCAAATTTTGCTGTAAAACCAAGGGGGTTACCCCTTGCTCTCCAGGGAAAGGCCTACTGAACAAAGACGGAGTGGGAGATTAAATGTGTTGGCTTTCATCATAAATCTGTCAGAGTTTTAATAACTAAAGATCATATAGCATCATCGACCACAAAGCTAGGGAGAGGCCTGAATTTGATCTTTAGAATTTGCTCAAATCTCAATTGAAGGGTAGGATCATTTGCTTTATCTTAAGACATCTGAAATTTCCAGGTTCCTCCTTTTTTTCCTCTTTAGCCTTGAACAGACACATAGATACACATACACTTCCTGAACAGGTCTATTCCAAAAACTATTCATTATACAGAAGCACTGATATTGTGTAGCACATCTGAACAAAGATAAAAAACACTACAGACCAAGAAAAGCCCACATTTTGATGCTCAGTTTACTGAGGTCTATATCAATGCATTAGTAACACCATATTATAAAAATATAGAGTGAGGAACCATTAAAGCAGAATACTACAGTTGTCTGTAATGTTTCATGCAGTTTTCAATATTATTTTACTTAATCTGAACCCATACTTAGTAGCAATAAAGAAAGAGAATAAAGGAGAGCACACTAGCACATGTACTTTTAACAGAGGGGCTGAAGCAAACAGTGAAGTGACCAAACCTAGAGAGAAATAATCCCATACATACCATACTATAATCTTACTAAATGGGACTCTCAAACACAGTCATAAATAAACCACCTTTCTTTCCAGCTTGGAAAAATAGACTGGTATTCTTTCCTAAATGGAGCATTTCAATGCCTGTTCTTTGTTCAGCCCTTCATGGAACAGTGTGGTGTGTAAAATCTGTCTAAAAAAGCAGTCCCTCTCTCTCCTTTTGTCTTTCTGCTACCATGGATATGACATCATTTTTGCCAACCGTTGCTAAGTCATGAACAGAAGGAGCATTTCCTTTTCTCACATAGAGGGCAGGGTATGAGCCAGAGCTTCCAAGCGACACAATGTTCTCTTTATGCAGCCAGGGAAAACAGTAAGAGAGGGCTGCCGATGGTCTGGGAAATGGCGGGCAGCCATCGAGCACACAAAGCTCACAGCACTGCCTGGCCAGACTCAGTTCCCACTAAATTGGTGGCCTATTTTCTCATTTCAAAGAAGGGAAAGGGAGGGAGAGAGGGGAGCAAAGAAAAAAGCCCTATATCTTTGCTACTCAAGCCTTGCTGAGGCTACCACTGGAGCATTGCCCTTGCCAATGAGAGCTGCATCCACTGCTGGAGAACAGGAGAGGGAGCGCTCATGGTGGATCCAGGAGCTGCTTCTCCTGACCCCACACCTAACCTGCTGCACCTGTGAAGTGTTTGTGTTATGGCTGGGAAAAACAGAAGATTTCAAAATGAAAATATATTTGATACAAAAAGGATCCAGAACTCAATTATGGTCAAATAAGGAACTGCTATAAGAAATATATTTTCTGCATGCTTGCAGACTTAAATGCAGGTCCTGAAGTCCTAAGTTTTTTTCCTGGCAGGTAAAACTACTGTTACCATTCATACAAATATCATAAAAGGATTTTCAGTATATGAGCTCTGGTTATTTCACACACTTGCATAGTGACAGTAATGTAGATTACAGTGCTACAGTTTACAAAGTTCAACACATTAAGCATTTTGGTAATTGAAAGAAGTTCTACATATTTATTTTTCAGAAAATCAATCAATGAAGCCTGTTTTCTGCAACACCTAGGAAAATCTTACAACAGAAAGTATAGCTAACTTTCTTCCAGGTCTGAAAATTTTCATAGGTCACATTGTGTGACTTAGAGTGAGGAAAGGCAAATCTTCACATTTTCTTTAACAGAAGAGATGATTTCTATTTCTTATTGAAGCTATTCATCACTTCCTAATTTAACTTACAAAAGACAGACTACAGTTGCTTTTGCTTAGCTGTGTCCTAGACAAAAAATAGAATTTCCTGCATCTCAGATAATGGCACCAACCAGGGAAATCAATTGTCTTTTGCTTTTTTGAAGAAGCTGAGTGCAAAGGAAAAGGGATGACATTTCTAAAAGAAAGTGGGGAGGATAGAGGAAAAGAAGAAAAAAGATGCTGCTTCCATAAGACAGAGGATGTATTTAGATTCAATCTAAAGTACTACTTTTCCAGTCCACCCTATCTAAGGTTTCCATAGGCTGCCATCTTCCCTTGGGATAAAAAGTTACTTGAGCTAAGTTACCTTAGGAATAGGTAAAGATTTGAAATACATGTTCCCATTTTATCATAATTCCTAATTTGCGCAAGAAAAGAAGAAAATACAAATACACATTGATTCAAACACTGTTTTCAACTTGCTGCTCCTGTAAAAAAACACCAGAAGGGGACACTAAATGAAAGATTTTTATACTTATTTACAGACACGTAAGGTTGCTCTTAACATGGTTAATAGTAGCAAGCTCATACATTTAGAAGCAAAGACTCTCCAAAGTGAAGCTCCCCTTCAATACTTCCAATATCTTGGCCCCTCCTACAGAAACAATTTTAACTAAATGGATTTCATCAACACTGGCAGCTATGTGACACAGGCATGTTTTTCTGACTCACAAAGAAGTTGGTATGTGGTGCCATACTGTGTAAGTTTGAAGACACTCAGTGTGTGTTTGCATTTCTAAACAGAGATGCGTGTGTAAGTTCTGAGAAGTTTTACATGTGAACCTTTCTGAACAACTGTCATCAATCCATTAAAAATTTAGTCAAGAAGTTTGACAGTATGGGATTAGTATACAGGATTACTCTGTGGCATAAGAGACTAAACTTCTAGCTCCTGTTGACACTTAGATACGGCACCATGAATAAGCAGTGAGCTTCTGTCCTCAGTCATCAAGGCAGGGCTTGATCCTGTCCTCAGATATTACAGCAGGTGTCTTGTAAAATCAGCTACTCTACTAGGACTGCATCTGATATTACAAGACACTGAGTGATGTGTGCTTGCTTTCAGAGTGCATAAAGTAACCCATCTCCAATAAGCCTTTCTGCAAAAACAACAAAAAAAGAGATGAGAGGTGAATATAGGCATACAGTGCCCCCATCCTCAGTGAAAGGAGGAAAAAAAATGGCAGCAGAATATACATATAAATTCCCAGAGTTCAAGTGAATCACAGCATCAGAAACAAGGAATTTATATTAAGCCTTTTAGAACACTTTGGAATCAACTGATGGCATTTGTTTTGTGTTCACTCGAGCCTGAATGCCCAGGAAGGAAATGAAGTGAATGTGCAATGTTGAGCTTGCAGGATATGTTGCTTGATAGGGTGCTGGCATCAGCAGGGTTCATTTTCTTCTCAGACCCCAGAGCTGCACAAGTGTATTATTGTGTGCTTTTGTGCAACACCAGGGAAGCTGGAACAATTCCACAAACTATATGGATGAAAAGATGGAATGCATCATCCCACAAAAATGCACTCTTTTTTCCTCCTTCCCTCCCAAGAGATTGCTTAAAAAGGGGAAAACGTGCTCTTCTTTGTAAATCTTTCTCAGTTCTCTATTTTGTGTTTGCACTGAGTTTCCTTTAAGCAAACATAAAGTTGGAACTCAAATATTACAGTAATGTAAGGACACTGTTCTTGCTGTGAGAGTTCCCAGCACTGTACATTCATGTTCTATTACACATGCAAACACAAATGCCTTAGAGTTTTGCAGAAGAGTTTTAATTCAGTCTAGCTTTCTGTTGTATTGGCATTCATTTTTTAAAAAACTTAAATTTTGTGTTCCCCTCCTCCTCAACAGACTAAGGCAAAATCAGACTTACATGAATCAACACAAAAACCAGTGGATTAGCAGGGAAAATATCTAAATCAAATAATTAATCTTTGAGAGTAACTTCTCATCAAAATTCACAATCCTGGAAGTCTATTTGCATTAATTATTTAGGACAGTTTACTAAGGAGAATATTAATAACATGTCTGCTTCTTTTTTACCAGATGAACAACTTTTTGTTAATTAGCTACAGAATAACTACCATCATCAGGACAGAAACGTACCACCAGGGGAAAGAATGCTACTACTGCAATGAAACATTAAAAGAGATAATGAACCTAGTCAATAAATAATCATGGGGGTTTTCGTCAACTAAAAATATGATTTTTCATATTTGATGAGGCTGAAGTTTATGGACTCTTTGAAAAATTTCCATAAAACATGAAAAAAAAGTTCCATAATGGACATAGACCAAACTGGTTTATAAATGGATTTAAAAGAATGGAAACAGGAATTGGGCTGCTTCCTCTCTATTTCAACTGACATATATGGTGGCAGTGTAAAAAATGAGCAGAAAGGGTTTGATGTATTTGCAGCATGATTATATCCCATTAATGGAATAGAAAAAGTTAAAGCTAATGAATCTTTTCAAGTGAATTAAATGGGCTCTATTAAATACTCAATCATTTTCTAAAATGAGTACATTGCAATATCTGGAACACCTCAAAAGTATTAGCGACTTTAAAAAGAAAAGGGAGAAAACTGACTAGCTCTGTGTAGAAGTCTATACTCACTGAGAGTACTAATAACTTCAATAGTTCTATCAACAAGCAAAGAAAATCAATAATTTTACAATAAATGTAGAAAATTTGATCTTTAGACTCTTCAGTGTGGCAAAAATGTATCCTTATATCCAAATTAGAAACTTCCAGTCTGTCATTTCGAAGAACCATTAATCCCTAGTGTTAGGTGCTGGATAATTCAAAGATGAAAAATCATAAAAAATAAATGAATTATGAAGGATTGTTTGAGGCTTTTAAATACAGCAGTAACTTTTTTAAATAGAGCAGTAATTTCAAGAAGCTTTGTATGTAGAAAGTGTTTCAGTACTCATCTAGACATTTAAAAAGCAATTTGAATATAACTGCAGTGAATTCTATCTCCCTTATCAGACCTTTCTGGGACAGTGACCAATCTCCCCAAAATAAACAAGATGCAACAAGATTTGTTATTTATATGGCCCAGGAGAGTTTTTTTCCACACAGATTTACTTCTTTTTTATTAAGCCATGTCAAAGTGGCTCTGACTGGTTCCATTTCTTATGCCAAATAAACTAAGTTTCAGACATCCATTCATGTCCTTTCCAAACAGCAGGGGCTGCTGTGTAGTCAGCTACTTTGCCTAAAGGGTAAATAAAAGGAAATGGAAATCACCTAGACAATAAATAAATTAAATTTTGTAGTATGGCCCATGTATTAGAAAGGGCTGAGAATAATGAGACATCTCATCAGTGTAAGAGTAAAAGGGAAAGTCATATTAACATCAAATCCTCTTGGAAATGATCCATTATAGATAGCCTGCTACAGAATTTTTAGAAGAAGCTCCTCCACTATTATTTCTTGGACATTTTTCATTACTGCATACTGCAAGGAATACCTGAATGACAGAATTTATGAGTTATGATGGCACAGATTTAGAACTGTGGATGATACCACATATGTCCATCTAATCCCCTAGTAAAGTCAGACTTATCACAAGATGACAAAACCCATGCTAGTCTGTATTTTCTGAACCTAAAACTGCATTTCCACTCAAAAAGCAAAGTTTTGCTTTCAAAGAAACCCTCAAAAATACATCACTATCGAGGAATTTACCCCATAAAACAGCCAGAATTTTAGGTCTAGAGAATAAAGGGTGTTGTCCAAGAAAAAAATTGTGCATCAAATAAAAAATTACTTGCTTTTCATACAGGTCAAACAGAATGGGGACCCATAAATCTATATTACTTACTCATTTTTCCATTCAAACATCTTTCTATTTCCTAGCCTTAAACACAAGAGGAGATGCAAGCGTTTATTGAGTAAACATGACCATACCTCAACTGAGAGACAAGAGTTTTGAAATCTAATTTCCAAAACAATCCAGATTAGTTATATATTTTTCCTGAACACCTCTCCCAACTGAGTGTTCAATTTCCCAATTATTGCCACTTTTGTTTCCAAAAATTTTTAATGATGAGGAACTTTTTCATTTTCTTTCCTCATTATTCATAGTTCTGGTGGACTGCTTATCCTTTCTTTAAACATTTACATCCATATAAAACCCTACACTCATTCTGTTTGATTATGAGTGCAAAAACAGTTATCCTAAACTCAGTTAAGTAAGGAGATATACTTCAGATGTTATATGGCTGCTGCTGGTGATGCTAAGAAGTTGTGTGGTACCTGGCCTATCTTTAATATATTTATAAGAAGGACTGGATTCTAAAAAAATAGACATTCACAGTACTTTTAAACATAACTTTAGATAGAACTATTTGGCGTTAGTTTCTCTTTACAAAATCTCTGTTGACAAGTCTATATAATGTGACATGTGGAAAACAAAATACAGCTCCAGGTTACAACCTGGAGGAAAAAAAATTAATCCAAGGAGAAATATTATTTCTGGTAGAAAATTATTACTTTTTGGTTTAACTTAAGGATCAATTCAACAGACTTTCTCTCTACTGTTAAAGAACACGTCACAGAAGTAATGAAGACTGGAACATGTAAGCAAATCTTCTTTCTCTGGCTTATACTAGCATCGTATACCATGGAGATTAAATTATTATTGCCCTACTGAAATGGAAGAAGATACATTAGCCAAGTCATTGTTGATAAAAAAAGAAATATCACTGGAACTAATCTGGTCTAACTCAAGGTAACTTGCAGTTGTTTCTTTTAAGTTACAGTAGTAGTAACCTCATATAAACTTAATCACTATAAAACTAAATTAAGTCCTTTCATCCCTGAACCACGAGTTACATTTCTGTGGAATTAGTGATTGGATCACACTAATATTGTACAAAGAGAACAAGTTGCTGTTTGAAATTCATGGATAGTGCAGTATTGTTTTACACAGAAATGAAAGGGAAGCTTTTCTGTAACTAATAGACCCAAACACATAGGTGAGGGATGTAAGGTCAAAAGGGTGACCTCAATAGACTGCAAAAGTATCAAGAGCTCATCTGGAGAACTCTACTCATCAGTGAACACATGACCCATGTAGTGTGTCCAAAATGGCAGAACGTAGCCATTTTTGTAATTTATTCATATTAGCTACATACAAATTCATAGAGACACAACATACATGTTTGGAAAAAAGTATGAAAACGTGTGTGTGTATAAACGAGTACAGATGTGCAGTCCTAGGAAAAGAAAACAAACTTATTCTGGTCTGCTGATACTGGCCACCTCCTGATGGCCTCTGGTATATTTACAGTTTATGTTTGTACAGAACTGGAAATTTCCATCCATGTTTCTCTAAGTTAAATATCCACCACTAACCTATAAGCTGACCCTTGGTCACAGCTGAGACCTCCAGGCTGTGAGGAGATATTTTATCTTTAAGGAGTGACCTTAGTCCTCTGACTGCAGTGAACCCAAAGGGTGACCTAATAGCTGCAGCAGATTCTAGTGCTCAAGTGGAAAATTCTGCAAATTAGTGTAAAAAAACTCTGAACTGAAACAAAACCAGAAACAATGAAACCCCACAAGCCAACAAAACCCACTGAAATCCACAAGTAAAATGCTATTTGTAACTACATTAAGAAAACAGTTTTATTCGATAGATCTCATTTTCCCTTGGGATCTTACATGACTGTTTTATGTGCTAATTTTATTGAAAACATGGTCTGGCTTGTTTTCATAGATAAGGGACTGGTTTTTAGCAAGTAAGTGGTGGTTTTAGCTTACTGCAGTGCACGCTCTTCAATATCTAAACATGACTCAGTTTTAAATGAAATTCCATGTCTTGCTTCTCAAAGGTTGTGCTCACTCTTTACTGCAACCTGAATCCTCTTCTTGATTTAGTATGTGATATAACATATGCACCCACAGGCACAGTACTTCACCCTTGTGCTGAGATTTGTGAGTGTCAGAAAGCAGGACTCTTATCAAAACACCTAATAGGGAGTCTGATTCTGCAGATAAGAATAATGTGGAGTGGGGATACGGAGAAGGGAAGAGTTGGTGCTGATCCTTTTAGTCACTTGAATGATGCTGTAAGCTCTTCAATTTATTGAATTTATCTACTTTTCACATCAGGTTTACATGACTAGATAAACATCTTTATTTGGCATTTAATGGAATCATACAAAGGGAGGACCCCTAAAAAAATAAAATCCTAAAGACCTCCATAGTGTTGTACTGAGATTTCCAATGTCTTTTCCCTTTTAATTAAAACCCATAAATAAGGAACCATAGTGTGGCATGGATTTATATGCAGGATTTCCAATTGATTTCAGTGGGGTTTGCTTTGAAAAATCAATAGTGTGACACACCAAAAAGATAGAGATTAATTTTTTCCTGCTTTAAAAAAAAAAAAAACCATTAATTATGACAAATTGCAAATTAGTTTTTAACATTCATTTTCTTGGATTATGGCATGTACTACTTAGAAGTCAAATAAAAATACACCCAGAGAAAATGGACCCTATTTCTTACTTTGCAAAAGCAAAATGGTATGTAAAAGACAAGCAGTAGAGGAACAAGATAAAAACAAAGGTAGTAAAGGCGTCAAAACATTAAGTAGATAAAAGCATCACTAATGCATTAAGCAAGTAAAATAGGAGTTAATATAGAAAATCATACATATCAAAGAAAAAATATTTAAAAAATATAAAACCAAAACCAGAGTGAACTTTGCAAAGTTCATTTGTTTATTGTTGGCTATGAAAAAACCTCAAGTAATATATGCATGACAACAGACTGCCAAACTTTTCACTTGGAAAGTTATCAGAAGTTCAAACATAAGCTTCTGGTGTATTTTCTGCTATAGCACAGGGGAAGAATTATTATGAACTTGGAAACAAATCCTGTACTACAAATATTGAAAGTTATGACAATTGAATTCATCTGATGGAGGCTGATATAGTACACCAGCTTGTTTAGCTTCAAAAAACAAGAGCAACAACAACAACAACAAATATAAAAAAAAATATGATACAAAACTACAGCAGCTACTTCACCCTTTCCTTTTTTTTTGGTCTCTTTTTAATCACATAAGGAAATGCTAAATTATTCTAGGATGTAAAAAATAGGACTCGCAGTAGGTAGTCTCCCAAAAAAACACTTCATTTCTTTTGTTTTCAAATCTGAACAAAAAACATTGCACCAAATTCAGCTACAACTCATACTTCAATGTTTTAATGCATGATTTCCTTGAATTCTTTAAGGGGTTCTCAATACCTCTTTCACTCAGAGACACTCTGCTGAGCCATACAAACAGGTGACTCGTTAGTGCTAGATGGGTATGTTTGCTGATAATCTAACCTAATCATTTGGCAGTAATAGAGAGGAACAACTTAACTTTATTCACTATTTTTGATTCAACAAATAATGTTCAGACCTTTCAAAGGCTATGAAGATTTTTAAACTAGATTGCTTACTTCAATTGCGATTTGGGGAAAAATTAATTGATTTTTTTTTTTTAAAACACTTCTACTTCTTCAGCTTATTGAAGGAAACACAATGCAGGACTCCCTTATCAAGAAAAGCAAAATACATTAAGGGCTATCTATATAAAACTATTTTTTTTAATATCTATATTAAAAATAGTTTTTGGTTTAAAGCCATGAAAGTTCAAAATACTTCTAAAAATAGCATTCTATATAAATGACATGAAATTTGCCTGAATTTGTTATGTCAATTCTATTTTTTGATAAAAGGAAATAATAGAAGAATCTACCTAGGCAGAACTGATGGAACACCGTCCTGTTGAGGATCTTAATAAAATATAGAACCATTTATGCAAAATTTTCTTGTAATTATTATATGTTAGTGTTATCAGCATGCTCTTTTGGGAAAAGATACAATGTCCCCAGAAAGTACGACTTTATGATCACCTGTTAATGTGATCTCTCTCCTTTTCCTAGTTTTTGTAAGTCATAAATTGAACTTGCCAAAAGCATTGCATGTGGTTGGTTGCCACATATTTATTTCACAATATCAGGAGCAAAAATGAATCAACTCAACTTATCTCTGATGGTCAATGCTTTGCTGACGTAAGGATCATAGGTGTAGATTATAATGCTGCCTTGGAAATATCTATTTAATAGCATCAAATTGGTTTTAAAATGACAGATTTCATTCCAGTATCAATGGTACAATACAAATGATAGCATTATAAACTTGGTATTTCTATACAAAAACGTGTCCATAACTTTAATGAAGATCACAGTCATTGGATACCCATGTTCTTTGTTTATTCTAGCAGAGAAAATGCATACATTCATACTTCAGACACTGGAGTGGGGGAATGGTTAAAAGAAAGGGAAGGCCGTGTTGCATATTGCTGAAGATCTCCATTTTAGCACACATACAAAACCAGCAAAATCCTAGCTACATTTTTTCTCTTTCCTTTGTTCTCTTACATCATCATCATGGTTTTCACAAAGTCCACTTAATCTTCAGGAGAACAAATGTCACCTGTGAGCCCCTTGGCTTCGCTTCATTAATTATGCTTTGTATAGCTTTTTGCATAATACAGCCAAGAAGCAGGTTTTTTCTGGTAGCCACATACAATTGTGATAGAAATGGTATGCTACAAGCTGCACTAATGTATAGCAATAACAGAATTAAAGGAAAAAAAAGAGCAGGGAAAATTAAAAAAAGCCAAATGTGGCATTTTCCTCCTGAAGTTTAAATGAATAAGCTCTGAAAAAAAGTAATGATGGAGCAAAGAAATACTGTGAGCCAACTCTGTTTTAATGTAGACAAAAAAAAAAAAAAAAGAGGAAGAATACATCAGTCAGAGCCTGCATTCCATTGATATTTCTAAGCTGTACTGAGGACTACTTTGCTCAAGATTGTGCCCAGCAGACAAAGACCCAAGTTGAGGGCAGAGCAAAGACAAACTGGCCAAAGGGAACTCCAGGAGGTACTGTGCCTCACTGCTTCTGTTTTACAGACTCGGGGGCAACCCTTTATTCAAGCTATTCAAAAAGCATTAACTCAGAGTCTCACCACTTCGTTTGAAAACTGTGACATCTTCTTAGAAGTGCAAATTCACAAAAAAAATCTTCCTTTTGGTGTAAGCTGAACAGTGATTTCATTGAGTAACTGCCAATTTTTCTACTACACATTGTTAAAAGTAACAAAGAAGTATGAGGAAGAAAGGAGAAAAGAAAAGAGTTCATTGAGCTCAGCAAATTGTACAAAGCTGGGTCTAGAGAGTAGTTCATTTAGCCCTTGCAAAAACATTGGATTGCCTCCAAAGCGGAGACTCTACAGACTTTCTTCATAGCAGAGTGTCAATACATCCAGGGAGGTTTGCCTTCCCTGGGAAGAAATGGGCATTTGTCTACCCATTTTGCAGCCTATGAAGAACTACTGTTCAGGCTTGTGACTGAGCTGGCATGGCTTATATGCATGGGCTGCCCAGGACCACCATAACTGGAATGGACCCATGAAAGGGATCAACAGTGTGTGTCTATTCACCAGCACCCTCCCACCCCACCCCCAGCTTTAAGAAATGACAGGTATGTAATCTCTGTTTGCTGTTAAACAGAACTATGAGAAAATTTCAAAGTTCGGTCCTGGAGAAATTAGAATTCACATGGAAGGGAAATCTCTTCTGTGTGCATAATGCATACACTCACTTTTGTTATGCCAAGAAGCACTGCTTTGTTATTAGTTGTGGAAATTTTAGTTCTATATCATAGGAGAACAAGCTGTACACATATAAAAAACCCATGTATCTTCAGTTAAGATTTTTGGAGGTTCAGAGAATATCTATCTTGCACACCTAGAATTGGATTTATCTTCCAGATTTGTTTGGAGAAAAGCAAAGTAGTTAGCATTTAATGGGAATGGTTTATCTCCAAAGACTATAAATTAAAAAAAATTAAAAATTAACAAAGAAGCAAAGGGAAAAAAACCCCATCTGATCCAGAAGAACTTATTCAGCAATATAGCAACAGTGACTGTATCCTTGCTTTGGGCTGTACAAATATACAAAAGCTTGTCAAAATCCTGTCCTGTGAAAACATGTAAATTCTGCTTCCTTTGCTGCTGGCATCACTAAATCTCAGTTTTACCCACACTGTGTGGCAGACAGTAAATTTTCTTTTGTTCAGGAAGAAACAGAAGCCACAGCCCATTCAGTAAGAATAGCGATTTGTATAGACATTATTCAAGCATTCAACACCATAGAGAGATTCTTTTGGTGATGTATTTTCTCTCTGACAGCATTTTGTACTACCTCTCTGAGAATGCACTGAGAATTTTTACATGGTGATTGTCTATTTTCATGGCAAAACTATGTGTGGTTCTCCATGTGCACACACCTACTCACTTATGTACTTGCTTTTCTCTTAGACATACCAATGGGAAAATATAGTCCCTTCTCAAAGCTGTACAGTGAGAAATCACATAAATATAGATTTATTATTCTTACAGTTTTATGCTTGTTATAATGCATTCTATTTGGAAACTCTGCCAGATAAGTTAAACTAAATTCTTAACTTGGTAATAGATAGGAGACCGTTAAGGAAAGACTGCATTTACTAGGGTTCATAGGTCACATTCAAAGAAACAGCTAGTTTTATTTTAATCAAATCTAATTTATAATCTTGGCTGCAAAACAACAGAATTAACTGGCAGAATAGGGGCAATTTATGATATTTTAGGGAAGCATCATGCTCTGATTTGAAAATGCACAGAGGTTCAGTGGACTCAATTTTACATTTAATTAAGGTGACTTCCAGATTGGACTTTTAAATTTAATAATCATCTAAACAAATGACTTTTTATTTTGTGCTAAAGTTCTTAATTTCAATAATCTACTCTGAAGCCTAAAGCCACTCACACTGATAGAGAAAAAATTGTTTAATCAAAGGTTACATATGATGATAAATTGGAATGGCATTTGTTCTTCTGCCCTTTTAATGCAAGAAAAATAAGCGACCTTCTAATCAACCTGCCCAATGACTTCTTCCAGACCTTTCCTTATTTCTCAGGATATTACAGTTAAACAAAAATTACAATCACACAGAAAGCAGACAACAGCCAATAACAAAACCCTGAGATTTTAAGACTAAAAGAGTATGCAAACAGCCATAAACTGTAGTCATTATCTTACTGACAGTAAAGTAATAAATTGTAGTCATTACCCTACTGGGAGCTAACTAATGAAACAGGTTGGTACCTATGATGAGACACACAGATTTGGAGAGCATTAGGCCTTCCTGTCCAACATAGAGATACACTTGACAGTGTGGAAAGGGCAGCATGGAAAGGAAACCAACAATGGGAAAAATGCACCTACTGTCACATGCCCAATGTCTCTCATAGGTCTTTCTTGGGGAGGTGCTTCTGTCCTGGTGTCAGAATAACTGGGTGTGTCTGAGGCCACTCCAAATGGGTGGAAGATGCCCTAGGAAGCATCAAAGTGAGGGTGCAGAAGGATTGCCCAAAGGCTGAGGGGACAGGAAGCAGGGAGGAGTGACACGTGCCTGTGGGATCAAAGCTGTTTTCTACATTGCTGTGTACTTCATGAATGATGAAGTAATTTTCTTGCACAGATGACACTGTCATAAACCATTGGCCTGACACCAACTGAAAAGGGGTGAAGAATCAGAATAATTGCTAAGGACAGTAAACAGTGCCAGTGTGAGCAGCATGTGCAGCGTGCACCGGGCCTTCATAGCTGCATAAGATGTGGTATCTTTAACTAAAAGGAAATACAAAGGGAAGGTGAGACTGAAGTGAAATAAAGACATCCAGAATCAAGGAAACATCCCAATAGCTCTCTCTACTATTCTCTGCCATCAAAGACATGTCTGTAGAAGAGTATCAAAGTGTACTCACCACTCTTTTTAACTCACACACTATTTTTCATCTACAACCAATTGGTAAAAATTCCAAGGAAAGAAAAGACAATTTATCCAAACACTGCAGTCTTAAAGGAATGAGGCAAGTTAAGGCGTCTCTTTTAGTATTAATATGAAAATCTGCTGTTGCACTACGTTGATGTGCCAGGAATTTAATTTTTTCTAAAATGCCCTGCATCTTTAAGTGACCACAGCTATAACTCATTTGCCTTAAAAGTTTCCTGAGAATTGTCTGTTTATGAACCTCTATGAATTTCTTCATTGCTGCCAAATATTAATTGAAACAATTAACTGTGAAGAACGCGTGGGTGCAAAAATATTAGTACCACATAATTCTTTCTACTTAAGAGGTCCTTACTGGATTATTGCAGAAATGCTCTGGAGTTCTAATTACCTATGGAAGTCCCATAAGGTTACTGCAGAACATGGTAATTAGACAGTTGTAATATGAGGTGTTAGCAGGGGATTGAGGATTTGTGCTAAGAAGCATGGTGCTTTCATGGCTATTTACTTTGCAGAATACCAGAATTTAATGGAATTTGATGGAAATCTCCAATGACAAATGTAGTTAAAAGGTGGGAGAAATATCTTAACAGGGGTTCAGCAGATGGTGAGGGTAGACTAGCTCTACTACACCATGATCTTTATATAAATAAAATTTACTCAAGTGTAAAGATTTTTATGGAATTTTTAAAAACTCTGATCAAATATTCAATGGACAATACTTTTGAGTTTTGTACACAAAATGTTTCATACAAACAACAGGCCATTTGATCCTTTCTCTGTCACTGAAAAAAAAAATAGGCCACTTTCTGTGGCTGATGGCATACAATAAAATGATGTGGTTGAAGTTGTGTGCAGACGCCTTTGATTTCCTAGCTCAAAGGACATGGTCTCCAGTGACAGAGTAGTGCAAAAGCTCAGGACAAGGTTCAAGCTTGGCACCGCAGCAAGGCCCTTGAACTATTCTGCTGTGACATCCCATTCAGTAGAAGCAATTCAGTATTACTAATTTTTAACTACATCTGAATGTATGGATAAAATAGAGGTAGAAGGCTATTAAAAATATAGAGGAGAATGTTATTTAATTATGTTAAGATAAAGGGTAAATTTGGAATACATTAAATTTAATTAAGTAGCAGTATGGCAAATTAAGACTGATAAGCAGGAGAGAAAAATGTGTTCCCAAGTGGTTCTGTTCTATAGGGCTCAGGCACTGTAAACATGACTTTGTAGGTCTGCAGCCATTCACATATCCTGCTACTGAGGGAGAAAGGGAGTGAGAAAACTTGACACAGAGCTTCAGCCTGTTTTCATCCTTACAGCTGTGTGAAGTGGATTTACAACTGTTCAGATGGAAATAACTGTACAAAGTGGAAAGTAGTGGAGAATCCATCTCTAAATATCTTCTTAACATTTTATATGACAGTTATTTTAACTCATTTGCTCATGATGGCTTACATTCAATCAAAAAACCCAGTCTCCCACAATGCTATAGGAACAATCTTCCACAAGACTGTCTGTATAAAGGTGAAATTCACCTTTCTTAGCTAAGCATACACCAAGGTTAGATCCCCTTCATTATAAGAATGATAATATTGCCATTTAATCTTCTTTATCCTCTCCTGTCAGTAAAATACATGTCTCAGCTTTGTACGCCAGGCCGAATAATGGAAAGTTTATATAATTCTGAAGAACATCTAATACTTAATTTTTAAATTTAAACACTCCCACATTCCTATCTAGGTAGAAGTATTTAAAAACCATATATTCTATAGCTATTATTTCACTTCAGCAAATAACCACAGAGATGCGTAAACATCACAAGCTTCTTCTACCACTCATACAAATTCATATAAAAGCAAAAACATATAGGAACACTCTAGATAAAATTTTCCCTAGTATTTTTCAGCTGCTTTTTTAAATCTCAGCAATATTTCTTACTCTGATTCTGAGTACATGACCTCTTTTGATTTGTGACAACAAAATAACAATTGCTGCTTGCATTTGTTCATGATGGTGACTCATATCTGTGGAAGTTGAGTCCTGGCTCCTAAGATCCTGGCCCAATTAAAGCAAGTTTATTCTGTCATTTTTAACTCAATGGTAATCAAGAGCTTGCTACTGTCTGCAGGTTTTTCTAATGGGATTGCTGTGGAGCTGCCGAGATCTGAAAATCCATGTGTGTTTATTATTCCATGGATTGAGAAGAGATTATTCTCCTCAACAGAATTTAACAACAAAAAATAAAAATATATAAATTTAAAAAAAGAGAAAGGGAGAGGAGGAGAGAGAGAAATTCACCCTCAATGACTGTTGCCATTCAGAAAAGCCAAGGTCTTTCCAGACATTAAGGAATTAAAAGCAAAGAGAGAAGAAAATGCTGGGTTGATGTTTTTTTACCAGAGGACTTATTCTGGAAAGCTGATCTTTTCATTTGAAATAAAGGAATGGCCAAAGGACCAAAGGAATAAGAAGTCAGAAGAAATGATGAAACTGCATGAAAGCAGGAACCAGGCTGAAAGCACGTGTCCTCTAATACAACGAAGGATGAGATGGGTAGAAGCTTAATGCTAACAATCAACCTTCCCTGGCCCCGTTAACAATCTGGGTAGGGTTTAAGTAGAGTTTTTATCCTCTCCAGGGACTAAATATCTCACTTTATGAAGGTTAGAAAATACTAACATATTCATTGAAAGTCACTCCTTTCATCCACTCAATACATGCATGTAAAAGTTTCACAATCTTTTATAGTATCCACCTCTTAATGGGAAAGACCTCACAGTGTATCAGTCTATCTTTTTTTTCCACATCTTTCCAATAGATGCTGGGAAGTTTTGCTTATTGACCTATTGCAGTATGTGAAGTGTAAAATTATTTTCTCATTATTTAGATGCATCCAAATCTTTCACATTCTGGGTACTGACAAGATGTAACTGGCTAGCAGTCTTACTAAGTAACACATTTACACCTTGGGGAAATATCTTTTCATGGTATATACTGGAAGTGCTAATTGAGTTTTATTTCCTAATAACTGCTGAAACTAATAAGTTTAGAAAAGCTGGTGATTTCAAAGAACTGTAAATTAGACATTAAGACATCTTTCAGAGTGTCAAGCCTATATGTGAAAATCTTAAAAAAGTAATTTTTAAGCTCTTGTCCACTGAAATGAATTAATGAAGTCATCAATAAGTCAATCATAACTGTCTTAATGCAGGATGTGGAGAATCTAGTAACATCATACGTGTAATTACTACTACTTTAAGTCATCAGGAAAGTAATGCAATTGCCTTTTCCTGCATCAGCAGAACGGCAGTATGGAAAAAAAATATCAGAGCTGCAGCTAAGACATTTAGGACATTTGACATGATGCCTCAGGAGATGGACCTTTTAAAATGCTCTGACAGTCTCTTCCTTCACCTTCCCATATCACACACTCACACAGTTTTTTAACACATTGACAGAAGTACATATTAAAATAATCACAAATCCTGAAAAAGTAAGCAGATGGACAGAAGAAAGGTGCCTGGTAAGTATCAAAGAGAAAGATGAATATAAGAATTCATAATGAATTAGACAGCAGAGAATCCACCAAGAAAACTGACCATAAAATTATTCTTTTTTAAGTGAGTGCCTGTGTGTTTTCCAGATATCACAACCAATTGACCAGGTATCACACAAATCCCTAGGAAACCACTCTGTGATTTCCAGCAACTGAGAGAAATCACTGCAATGCCAAGCCTGCCTAATGCAGTCAAAACAGATTCCTTCTCAAAAATTCACAGAAAAACAGACTATGCTGAGTTGGAAGGGACCCACAAGGGTCATCGAGTCAAACTCCTCACCCTGCACAGAACCATCCCCAAGAGTGACACCATTTGCCTAAGAGCGTTGTGCAAATGCTTCTTGAACTCTGTCAGGCTGGTGCTGTGACCACTTTCCTGGGGAGCTGTTCCAGGGCCCAACCACTCTCTGGGTGAAGAACCTTTTCCTAAACCTAAACCTCCCCTGACACAGCTTCAGGCCATTCCCTTGGGTCCTGTCACTGGCACCACAGAGCAGAGATCAGTGCCTGCCCCTCCTGTTCCCCTCACAAGGAAGCTGTGACTGCAGTGAGGTCTCCCCTCAGTCTCATGTTCAAATTGCCATCAACCAGGACCCCCAGGTCTGTTTCTGTGGCACTGCTCTCCAGTATCTCATTTCCCAGCCAGTCCATACATCCAGGGCTGTCCCATCCCAGGTACAGAATCCAGCACTTTCCCTTGTTGAACTTCATACCATAGGTGATTGCCCAGCTCTCTGATTTGTCAAGGTCTCTCTTCCCTCAAGGGACTCAACAGCTCCTCCCAGTTGTGTATCCTCTGTGAACTCTGTATCCTTTCCAGTCCTGCGTCCAAGTCATTTATGAAAATGTTGAAGAGCACAGGGTGGAGAATGGAGCCCTGTGGAACCCCCCTAGTGACAGGTCCCCAGCCTGATGTCACCCCATTCACTGTAACCCTTTGTGCCTGGCCGGTGAGCCAGTTGCTCACCTACCATGATGTGTTTATCCAGCTGTGTGCTGGACATTTTGTCCAGAAAGATCCTGTGAGAGACAATACCAAAAGCTTTACTGAAATCCAAAAAGATTACATCGACTGGCTTCCCTTGATCAGCTAGGTGGGATACCTTGTCAGAAAAGAAAATCAAGTTTGATAAGCAGGACTTCCCTGTTCTTGCCTCAGAGGTGATAAAAGTTTTTTTTTAAAAAGGTATTAGAAAGAGAATAATTAAATTTAGGAATAGGAATTAAAAGAATAGAGAAAAACAAAGAGAAGGTAAGACTCCCTTACTGCACCCCACCCTACCAAAAAAACCCAACCCAAACCCTGAAATGTAAAGATGACAGTATCTGTGTCAAGAAATAGTGTAGGGAACTTTAATGTCCCACAAGGCCAGAAAACACTGAAAACAGTGCCATCAGGAAATATGATTGGGACCCATGCACTTATAGAAGGGACAGCTTGACCATATTAAACTGGGCTGCATTTCATTCACTCCATAGGTTGACTCATTCAAAGGACTTCAGCACTGACAAAGCTGACTGCCGACTGTTTCCTTATTCAGAGATTCTAATAAGAGTGGAGGTGGTAGATGATAAAAGCAGGGAAGAAGCATAACAAGACCAAAGAACAGAGTAAAATGTAAAGCTGGCCAATGGAGTTAAAGAAAGTGGATGGAAAGCAAATTAGGCACTTCATACTGCCAAAGCAATAAAACAGTGAGAGTCTGGAAAAGAAGAGAGAAAAGAAAATTGGTGAAGTTCAATCAGGAATGGAAAGGAAATGACCCAGTAAGAATAAAATGAGGCACAGAGCACAGATAAAGAAATTTACATGGGAGGGAATTAAAGAGTGGAAAGAGTGTCCCTGCACTGAGGACATCAGGAGGTCTCAGCTGACTTAAAGTTAACATTAAAAACACAAAGGAGTGGGAGAGAGAAAATGAGGGGAACAATTAGATGTTAAAATTGAAGAATTGAAAGAACACCTGCCATTTAAACATTCCAGTAAACTTGAGAGGAAATACTGCAATAAAGCAAGCTGAATTGGCATAATCTCAATGTGCACAGAAAGAATGCCAAGTAGTGAAACCAAGGGACTCCAGGATGTGTGTACATTGGCATGATGGCATGACTTGTAAGATGATCTACTCAATGCTGGATATAGCAGCACACATGCCTTTGAGTTTTCCACTAAGTAATTCTGACTATAAAGTATATTAAAAAAGCCAAGTAAGGTAAAATTTGTCAAAGTGCACCAAAATCCTGTAGAGTGATCAGATGTGAGAAAGCAGTAAAGTAACAGAATTAAATAAGTTTTCAGTTTATGCTCTTCAGTCTTTAGGTCTGAAATTACATCTAATAGGTTAAGGTAAGTTTAAAATTATTTCCAGAAGAAAGCAGAAGTACATTTAACTAATATTTCATTGATGGGCTATGCTCTTGACCTGAAACCAATGGCTATACAGAACCAAAATATGCCAGAATCACTTTTGAAAGCATTTTTTGAAGTCAGTATGTCTATCCCAATGCACAACTCTTTCAGGACTACATATCTCATTGATGCTTCCATCTATCACTAATATTCTTTCTCCCAGCTAGACCCCTATTAGAGGTGTCCTACTTCACAACTAAGCCAGACATCCAAATTTCTAACAGATTTTTTTGCTTATGAAACTATGTTTAAGAGTCATAATACGCATTGTAAGCCTTAAGTCCATTCTGGGCACTGTAGCACCATATACATCTGGTGGATCTGTAACATATGTACGCTATTTTCCCTCAGAACAGACATCCAAGGTAACCAAAGTCCTTTCCCAGGCACCAAGGATTTTATAAGCATTATCAGTAATGTAGTTGATTGCACTATTTGCAGAGAATATTCACCCATTTAAAGAGAAGAAATAGACAGATGCCATGCTGACCGCTTCAGAGAGCAGGAAAGGACTATTAGAAATGGGGGTTCTAATAGAGCTATCGTGTCCCATTTCACTCCTAATAACTGTGATGTCTTCGTGTCCTTCAGCAGGGTTTCCAAGATGCTAACCACTCAGAGCTTAATAGGCACATAGATTCTCACTAGCCAGCAAAATTAGATGACAGAATAATTTTCTACCAACTTTTTCTTGTGCTTATATTTATCTCAATGTAATTCCCACAATATCTAATGGCATTGCAGTTTTGCTTCTGTTTTTCACAGATGTTTAGTGACTCATCCAGTCATCTTTAAGTCTTGCAACCCTATGCATTGTTTGATTCACCTCCCTTTGCATATTTAATATTGTTCTCACCAAATCTCTGTATTTTAAAATGTTTTCTACGGTCTTATAAATTGCATCTTTTTTCCCCCCTTAGAATTTCCTTTTACTGCTTTTTTAATTTCTTGTGGAGATTGAAGCTTACAATAGTAAGGACCAAAAAACTTCCCCTTGAGCTAGACTGAAAAAGAAATCCTTCCTTTATGTTAACTGCATACCTTCTAAGTAAAGCAGACACACATGTGAAGAAGCCATGAGCACTAGTGTTAAATATAATTTACTCCCTAAATATAGTTTAAGGGCACAGAAGAAATGTCATTAAGAAGAGATAAGATAAAAAGAAGAAAAGTGAATGGCCAAATAGTCCAGAATAAAAGGTGAATTAATAGGTGTGCAAAAATTGGCAGCTATGGGGTAAAACTAAGGAGGTGGCTTGAGAAAACAGCCAAATGGAAGAGGCAATCACAGCAAACCAACAGCTGTCTGAAAGGCCCTTTCATATTCCCAGAGAGCATACATTGGCTTGAACATCTTTTCAGTCTTAACCATGAAGACCAAAAAGTGGAGAGAACCAAAGCATCAGCTACACTGAAACTTTTCCCAGAGTGAGGTAATCACAGTGAATCACATGGTTGTGACCCTCTGAAGAGTATGGAAGAAGGTGACACTGACAATTCTGTGCCTTCTTCCTGCAGCCAACAGTCTCTTTTTGACTTCTACAGCTGTTTCTACTGGTTGGAGTCCACTTCCATCATTCCTTTATGTTTGCTTATTTATCTTCATATTTATTCTCACCTTCATTTCTCTTCCTATACCTACATGAGTTTTACATTAGATTGTACTGCAGTATGGTAAAAACCCAAGGTTTTGGGTTTGAGTTTTTTTTAATTTGTTTGTTAGTTGTTTTGTTTTGTTTTTTAATAAAATGTGTAGTGAGTTAAAACAAATCAACAGGAAAAAAAAAAGAACAGAATATTTCAGGAGGGGAAAGAATGCAAGAATAAGACATAAAAAACTTTTGAAAAATAGAGGCAGAAACTCTTACCACAACTGACCCCTTCAAAGTAGGCATGCTTATCATTATGATGTTAAAAGTTTATAGGTCCTTAATAGTCAGTGGTTCAGCTTTTCTAACATAACATAAAGAATCACACCCAGATTACTTCACAGGAAGTTGTGAAGAAACACTTTAAAGGAAAATATTACTTCATTAAATGAACTAGTAAAAACAGTATGACAATTTCTGAGATTTTTTGACTTCTAACCCAAAAGCTATACTTTTCTATCTATACTTATGCGTATGTGTGAGTATGTACATATATGTATTCTGTTTGAATATACATGCACACTAGTCCCTCACATATACAAATATTTATGTTTGTATAAAATGCATAACATGAGTTTGTAATGGATAAAATAAACAGTGGCAAAACTATGAGGGAGATATGCAAGCCATCTTGAGTAATATTAAACCATAAAATGGCATCATTCATCCTGTACTCTATATATATTTCACCAATATATTCCTATAAAAATGTTTAAAAGAGTTTTACAAATTTTATTAGCATTATTTTTCATATCCATCTGCCTGTAGAAACAGGCTCCTTTAGTACTAAGATTCCAACTGTAGAGGGCCCTGAGGGAGAGGAGTAGTATAATATTTTTTTAAAACCTTTCAAATTATGCAAAGAAGATTTCCAACATATAAAAAGTGTCATAAGCTTAAAGTCTGCTGTGAGCTAAGAGCGTGTGGCAATGGAAATCAAGGATTCTTCCCTTAGAGCATAAAGTTTCCATTTTCATTCCTTAGATTTGCAAGATATCTCTAATCGGCACCAGCGCTGAACTGTGCCCAGACCTGCCCTTCAACAAATCTAACTTTTAACAGTGCTTGTGCACATTCTGAGAAGACAAAATGAGAAAAACCAGAAACAAAAAGTTTCCCTTCTAAGTTGTACTAAAAAATGGCACAACTTGATATTCTTTAGAGGTCTGGGGTGTAAATTCACTCCACTTCTGTCCCTCATGGACAAGAGCAGGGGAATTGATTAAAGTGGCTACAGATGAACACAACTTGTAAATGATCACCTGAATGCATAATACTTTACACAATGTGACACACAAATACACTAAGTGACTTTTCCAGGAACCAGGCTGGCAGAGCAGGCACACAAGGGAAACTGCACACAGTGGTATCTGGGAGAAACCCCACAGGAAACATATAGCACAAGCTGAGTTTAAACTTGCCCTCCCACATATAGGCCATCAATACCTCTTATAAATAACACAAACAAATGCCAGAATTTTATTTTGTACACATGGAAATGGAAACAAGTGTTTTGGCAATACATTTTGCAACTCTGGCTTTGAAAAAATGAGTTAAGAGTTAGAGAAGGGCAGTTTCTAGTGATGATTGTCTCAAATAACCAGGAAAATCTCCTTTCTCCATGGGCAAGGAAAAAAACATTCTAAGCCTAAACCCAAAGTTACTTTTCTCTAGTCGCTTAGAAGAAATAGAGGACTTCTAAAATAAGGGAAACCTCATGTGACAGAATTTAAGAATATAAAACATGCGCTTAAGAGAATTGCCTTTCGATAATATGTGTTAAAACATGAATAACTTTGGTAATAATTTGCCCTTAAAAAGCAATCAGTTTGACTGTAATAATACTTTACTTTCAGCTGTGATAATTTTATTTCATATAGACATTCAGTATCAGTAGGGTGGCTAGATTTGAACTACCATTTAAAGCCATTCACTAGCAGATTGAAAAATTCAGAAAAGTTCACTGATTTATATTGTAAAAAAGGTCAGAAAAATATTTAGTCAATATAGTCAAATTTACCTGATAAGCTAAATAATATATGTCCTTTAATGAAAAATATAAAAAAAAATAATGCAAAGCTAAATAAAGATGTACTTGTGCATTTGAATTGCACTATCCTCCCAATATGAAATTTTTATCACAATGAAGTTAAGATGACATTAAGTGAAAGCAAAATACAGATATTTGCACAGATATCAAACTTGATAAAAAAGGATCAGAAATGCAAATCTAGAGTAATTTTAGTTACTTTTATAAGTACTGGAAGCAAGTTAAGTCAGGACTACTCTTTGCAGGTACAAATCATTGCATTACATTTTGCTTAGATTTGCCAAATTTCTGGGTGTAAGTCTATGTCTACACGCTGCCAGATCAGCAGTTTGTAAGTGGGAGGCTGAAGCAAGCCAAGATTTCAATGTTATCTCTTCCAAATTTTTCTGGTGGATTAGCAACCATTTTCTGGCTGCAAACAATACCATACTGTATGTGTCATATTGTTAGTACTATGCCTTAATTTCAGATGGAAAAGTGCCTCTCAAAATAGAGCAGAGAGCGAATTAAAAAGAACGTCATCATACCAGAACCGTGAGAAACCAGAAAAGACAGAGGACTATATTTTCAGGTTCCTTGGATATATCACAGCATATGGTCTAGAGAACATTTTATATTTTAAACCTCTCTAAAATACTGAATTGTCATTCATAAGAAGACTCTTTTGTGCTTTTGAATTCTGAGAACTAGAATTTAATCTCATTTTTTCTTTATTGTTGGCATAAATCCACATTTTCCACTAGTAGCTAAGGTAAGAAATTTATCTAAGAAATATCCTTTGTTTTCTGATTGCTATTGAAATGGCCAGGAAGCTTCCTACCTACAACCCCCAACATTTTGAACTTGGGGGAATTATGTTACTGGGAAGAATTCATTGTACAGAATTTCCATGTTTCAATTAAAACCAAACAGTTTTCCCCATCCAGGATAGTTTTCAATTTCAAGATTCAAATGACTACCTTTTTAAACCTGGGGAACAAGGATTTTAAACCATGAGTATTTTAGTTTTTATTTTCAAACACCAAAATCTACCCCAAGCTCACATAAGTTTTACTGGGAGCTATTCATCATAACCCTGCCATTTAAAAAAAATGCAACTCAGGTAATTGTAGGATAATAAGTTATACTTTAGAACACTGTTCTAAAAGGACTATACAGATTTATAGTACAAACAAGCTCTCTCAACTGCAACTTAATATTACTTTAAAATATTTAACCTATGAGATAATATGAATTACACAGTACTTTTAATTACCATGCAAAGCAGTAATAATCTTTGAGAAAAATCTTGGTCACACACTAGTCCTGATTTCTGGAATACCAAAACTGAAATATAAATCTCTTTCTATTCCATGTAATATCACTCCAATTATCCTACTTTCCTCTCAATCTGTACAAACTGATTATCAACTACCTTTGGCTGCTTGGTGAGAGCTGCAGAAAGTGGCCTTAACACACTCATAGCAGCCACATGAGGATCATGCTAAAGTTGGGATAATCTCCCAGGGGAACAGGAGAAAAGGCTACCCTGAATTTCACTGCCATAGTCTGTCTGTTGGATGACATCACTTACACAACTCGTTTGGCACCTAGAGAACAAACCCAGCACAGAGGTATCCCATTCTAAAGAAATACATTTCCCTTACCAACTTTTAGTTTATGTCCAGGCTCCAGTAAGGCTAAAACAAAAGCACAGGTTAAACCATCTTACATTTGCTCTAAGGTTGGACCTTGCTATCTGCACTAAATCCCAATGTTGCACTGCTTCAGTCTGTAATCAGAGTGAAACATCAACCCACTGTGTTATATATTTTTTAGTTCTGCAAATACCTACTATTTTGTAAACAAAATTAGAATAATACATGAACTGGAGGTTGTTTTTTTGAAAGGGTTTTAAATGTCAAGTCTATTCTAGAGTGCTGCTTAACTGGGACTTAGTATAAAAGCAGTGTAACGAAAGTGGGAAAACACTTTCATGAGCTTCATCCAGTACATAAAATTCACTATTATGCTTTCTGCATATTTGGATAGTCATACAATGCAGGAGGGGTTGAAATTACTTTTGAATACAATGTGTTTTGAAATAAAGTGTTTTTCAGGTGAGGATGTATTTCCATATATGCTATAAAAATACAAGGAAAATTGGTTGACTTAGAAATAATAAACCAGTTCACTGAATCAGTCCATCTTGATGACACTGATGCTATCCAGCAATGAGGTTGATATATGAAAATTTCTTTATCCAGAAAAGTATTCAGGTTCATGCATAAACATAACCATTTCAATATGAACCAACCAGGTTAAGCATGAGCTAATTATGCATGTTCCTGTGCAGCAGAGCAATATTCCTTTCATTGGTGAAGGACCTAACATAATAAACAGAAACACCAGAATTTTATGAAAGGAGAGAAACAAAGGAGTGAGCTGCAGGTTACCTGCAATAAGAGAAATTAGTAAAAGATGTGTGAGTTGGAAGTTACCCTGGAATGAAACACAAGGGGTACAGAATGGGTTAAAAAATCTCTTTTAGAATTTCTTGCTCTTATTTATTGTGGAAGACATCAAACTAAGGAGAAGAGCTTTGGCCCTTTAGTGGAAGTGTTCAATTACAGGCAAAATGTGATTGTTCTGTCCTGGGCTTTTGATGATTATGTGATGGGAAAAGGGTTTAACGTAACATCCCCATAAATCCTGATGAAGTCAGGAGCAGATACGGAGGCCATGAGCAAAACAATACACTAAGGTTTTTTTATTGAACAATATTTTTCATTTGTTTTGATAAATTAAATATTCTAAATGCTGACAGGATTTTGCATATTTAGCAGAACACTGTATTTCCTTTGTAAGAAAATGCAATGTCAAGAATATGGTTCTTCAGATAATTCCTCTTGGCTATATTTTTTACTATGAAAATTCTACTTATCATTAAGTAAGGTAAATATATGATTTGTAAATACTTCTGCCTTGATGTATTCTCTGCCAAAAATGATTTTTAAATTTTAGAAAAATAAAAACTAATTTCTCAAGTGGACTTCCATAGCACTTAAAAATGCACAGTAAATACAGAGTCACACCACGTAAATTCAGGACATTGTTAATGATAGTCTATGGAAACTAGTCTATAAATTCTTGATTAAGGAAAAACCTAGAGTAAAAGGCACAAATTGAGAGTGGGAAGAATGTATTCTAGTAGAATAATAACTCCCTGTGGACTGGCACACTGAACAAAATTACTTATTTTAATTCTGACATATATTAGACATTCAGTTCTCTTGCTAGTAACTAGTTATGGCCAAAGTATGCAATTCATTATTCACACCATCATAAGAGAAAACCATCACGTCCACTGCAAGGATGCTATGGAATTTCAGACCTGAAATGTGCCCTAGCTTTTAATAACTGCTGACTAGATTTAGCTTGATTCATTAGTGGCCTCAACACTCCCTATTCAGACAGTATGCCACACAGAAATATGGCTGCTTGCACTTTACTGCTCATCTTTCTATTGAGAATACTAAGAAGATGGCTGTTTTAAAGCAGAATAAAGTTTTAAGCCTTTGTAGAAATACCCGAGCTCTGGATACAAAAGTTAAAATAACCCCACCCCACTGCATTAATAACATTTTTGCATTGTCTTGGTTTGGTATTTTGAGATGGTGGGGCGTCAATTTCTTTTTAAAAACATTCTCAAGCATATCAGATTTGCACAAAAAATCAAAAAAAAAAAAATCACACTCCATACCCCAGAGGCTAGAATTACTTCCTTCTGAAATAAATAATTAGGCAGATTTACAAAATGCACATTATTTTCCCAAGTGAATGGAAGGGCTCCAAGCGATTAAATACATAATTAGGTTGTTTTCCTAAAATGCTTATTATTTACCTGAGAGTCTCATTGCAGACTCCTGGTAAATACTGTCTCCCTGTTAGCAGTTATTACCCAAAACGCCTCCATAATTTCCAGCCTTCCTCCAGCAGCGATATCAACAGCGGATGTTACTCGAGAACATGGATCATGAAAAGCAAAATCTGGCTTCACCAGGCAGCCCATTTAACTGACAAGCTGAGCTTCCTTCGTGCCTGGCATTGTACTCTTTCATTTTCCAAACACAGCAGAAGACAAACAAAAGAACTTTTTGGTAGTTTAGTTCATATTTTAGCTGGCCAGAAATTCTGCTGAAGGCTGTGCCTGTGGGGGCTTACGTGCTTGCAAGGCTACAGAGAAAAAAAGAGAGAAAAAAAAAAAGCCCCAAGTTCTTACTAGCTGTTTTCTACCTGGTAAGGATAATGAAGGGAACATGGTTTTAAAAATCAAGCCTTTGAGCCCCACCCTCTGTTTGACACCAAGTTCTCTTTCCCAAGCAGCTGTCTTGGGCCAGGTTAGCAGAGCCCACCAGCCTTCACTTCCAGCTACTCCCATTGCCTCTCTCCAGGGGACACACAAGCCACAGTATCAGGCATTCAACATGTGAATGTGAATATTCCTGCTAGCCAGGTGGGAAAGAAAAAGGTCAGGGAATAAGACCTAGCTGGTTCTCCTATGCAGCTGAGGGACAATACAAAACTCCCTTTTTCTAGTGATCACAGAAAAAAAACTGACCCTCAGAAGTGACCCCTTTTCATTACTCCACCTCCAGAGTCAGTTTTCCTTATGCTTTCATCTGCCTAGAGGCCTCACTGCTTTGTGGTCCTTACAGAAGAGATCAAGAGTGACTGGAATATCAATCGGAACAAAAGAGGGCAAGAGATGGAAGGCATGACAAGGTGATGGAGAGAAAAGAAAGACAAAATGAGAATGAAAAGCAAGAGAAAAATGTGGAAAAGAATCTGAGGGCATGCTAGCAATATTTAGGGATCAGCAAATAAGGCAACAGAGATGGCCAGACAACAAAGGGAATGGCAGTGAAGGACAGAATAGAAAATATATTTTACTTCCCAGAAACCAAGAAAGAAATAAATCATGAAAAGAAATAACATAGAAGCAAGAGAGGCATATTCTTAGGGAAAAATAAAGGGAACAAACAGAGGAAGAAATCAGAACAACTAAGCAGGAGAATTTTAATGGGCAGACCTTTGTCATGGTACTTCTCAGTTGGGTCATTTGTCTGGTTTTAACACCTTCAGCTAAGCTATTTATATTTTACACATAGCTATACACCTATGTTTTATACAGATATATATGAATTCATAGTCACAACCAAATATCTTAAATGGGGGTGAGAACTTCTTCAGATTTCCAGTTTGGTATTAATACAGTAAAACTCTGTCATGGATATTTTGGTTATTACTGCAAAAGCCTAATAGCAAAAGCATTCCCGAAGCACTGGTATCGCCTGCAGTGTTAGCCACAAAGCTGAAGGTGGAGTAGCTGAGGTGTGCAGCAAGTGGCAACAACTGCACACTTTGCCAGGTCATTGCTTTTATAGCAGCACCTCATTTTTTATGAGGTTTAAAAAGAGACATCTAGGGCAAAGGGTAACAGAGAAGAGAAGAGAACAGGTACTGACTGACAGGCAGGTAGTGTGCTCGGAGTCACCCACTAGGATGCTGACAGATGGTCTCAGTTTCAAATATGACTGTTTCCTAACATTCTGATCTCTATTACAAATAAATAGATTGTAGGATGCATCTTCAGTCTAGGCCTACTCAAGGCACTTAAGGCTTAACATTCCACATATTATGTAATCTTATGAATGTGGTTGTATTGCAGCTTATGATTTACTGTTAAAACTTATCCATGAGCATTTGCAGTGAACAAGGTACGCAAAATTATTAACAGGAAAAGTGTGAATATTCAAACTTAAAATTTTGAAGAAGGGCATGACTAACAAGGGTCTGTCAAGTTTCACTTCCACAGGTGTTTCAGAAATGGGGGAGTCTTGTAAGAATTTCATTCACCCTTATTTAAACAATGTATAAGTAAATTATACATTTAATTGTCATTCTCAACTAACTGTTATCTCGTGTCCCTTTATTCCTGCCTTGGCTATGAATCAGACTGAATGGTGTACTAGGAAAGTCCTTTCTTAGAAGGTGCCCCTGATTCTGTCCAACTGTGTTCAACAGAATCACCATATTCTGCCAACACCAGTGTTTCCTTACAGATATTTATATGTTTGTGTTTTAAAAAAATGCAGTCAATATAGGGATATTAAATTGTTCTGGCAAATCCTATTGTCCTATTAAATTTAACTGAAATAATGAGGCTACATTGGTTTTAAAATGGGAAAATGAAACATGAAAATTTCTAACTAGCCCAAATTTATCAGGCATCAAAGCAAAAAAGCTAACTGCAAGCATCCTAATAATTCATTTGTAAGAGCACATTAAAACTCACCATCTGATTAAGCACAAATATTTTCAATCTTAAAGAATCTAGAATTATATCTGAATAAGACTACTCTGTTATCATATGGTGGCAAGTTTCTATAAGCAACAGATAATTATAGTTAATAATTTCCATGCTTATAAGAAGGGAAGGGAACAAGGCTACCAAATGACACTCAGTGACACGATGGCTTTTTTAATGTGAAAAAGGATTCCCCATGGGCCAGAATGAGAATATTGTTATTGCATGCAGACCCTTCATTCATCAACAGTTTCATTCACCATTATATTGGACTGTATTTGACTCAGATATACAATCAAAACCTCTTTTCTAAATTACACACCTTATCTCCTTTCCCCCATTTATTTGTTGTCTTGAAATACATTTCTGCAGAGGTAAAATTTATTGAGAAGCAGTTTGAACCATGTTACTTATTATAACCCTCACTTGCATCTATATTGTGCAATCATTTCACACATCTGCTATATGGAGAACAAATCTGATTTAAGAGTTTTAATAAGACCTTGCATCAATAAATTATAACAGATTGGTGATTAGTAGTATTATTTATATGCAATATTTTTGTATCACTTATAATGCTGATGTCTGCTTCACAGGGATTAATTATTTTCATAATTTTGTCTAAGTAGTAATATAGAAAATGTCAAAAAGAAAATTAGATTTTTACTTCCCAGACACAGAAATTTAATTAAAGCCAACTCCTTGTTGAAGGGGAATGTCCTTAGCTGGTTCTGTGATATGGCAGCAGCTCTACATGCTGCCATGTGGGAGACCAGGGCTCAGAAAGTGACTCAGGGAATATTAATCACTAGGCTTTGGAGACTAAACACATGCTGCATGTGCCACAGTTGGTCCCAGCAGGTTATTTATGGAGTATATAGGTTAGCAGACAGCAATGATTTCTTATAAAGGCTGCTGCTTGCACAGCCCACCTCAGGGATGGCATTATACTGAAAGAAACTCTCTGCTTGCATAAAAACTGATCCATTAGGAAATCTCTAATTATCCAAACATGAAAGGTCAGCTTTTCCTCAGCTGCATGAGTGTAAGATAAAGACCTCAAACAAATTCCGGCTGTAAAAATCAACATCTTCTTCAGTCTCTTGGACATTTTTAGGACAAACTTTTTTCCAGTCTGTGCAAGAACAGTCCACATATAAACTGATGAACTACTGTCATGGAAAGCTAAATTCCCAGCTTTATGAGAGAGACTGGAGGCATCATTTACTCATTTTACCTACCCTCACAAGATCTTTCTTGTTTCATGCCTTGAATAGTCAGCAACACTTCTCCTTTATTCCCAGCCTCTTTGGTCTCTCAGTTCCTTCCCTTCATGACTCTTCTTTCCACTATTCCCTATCTTATTATTCCCTCCTTCTATTCATCTCAATTGTTCCCATCTTTCACCCAGACTTCCTCATGAACATTAACTGCCTATGGACTAGAATGGGAGCACTGAGCAAGGCCATTCAGGGCTTGGAACACCATCCATGGACAACTCAGTATAGTCCTGTTTGAAAATGCATCTGCAGCCATGAATGAACACAAAAGTTCCTTTTTCAGAAGCTGACCCTTCTTTCTTAAAAAATATTTTTTCCTGGAGAAAATAGGCATTAAGGAGGTACAGTCAAAATCATTGTACTTGCTATAGCAACACCTACATCAGATGAATTAGAAAATAGCTTGAGTTAAAAACCCATCCAAGAAGTTCAGTGTAAAGTTGATGACTAATAAAACTGTATGACTTTATTTTACTGTTCATGTATGTGATGATTTTTCTCAATCAGATGGCAACTTAAAAGTGACTTATCAAACAAATACCCACACCAACTAATCATTGTAAAGTAAACAAGGATGGCTGAAGTGCTTTCAGTCAGAACAAATACCTTTAATTTCCAAAGACAAAGTCACAGCTTTCATTGACTCCAGCTGAGACAAAAATTCACCTGTTTCAGCTGGACATAGAAATGGTGAAAGACAGATAGACCCCTCTGCAGACACTTCTGCCACTGCTCCAGTATCTTTGTTTTATGTTGACACAGGCCAGCTCATTTCACAGGACAAGAAGTGTGCTTTGAAAGTTCATTTCTAGTTCCTTTTAAAGTCAATTAATTTCCATGCAAGATTTTTTTCATTATCTCTTGTCCTTCGTTATTGCTAACCAGATTAAGCCTATGTGCAGTGTCATCTCTATGCAATTTACAAATGAAATTTATTACAATAGAAGGACTAGCAAGAGATAAGGGAGAAAAATACCTATGGGTAAGGCATCTCATGCAGGATTTAATTATGGCCACTCAGATTTCTGTAAGTATCCCACTGTATGATTTCACTGTAGTTGTTCCAAAAAAGGATCCAATGCCTGCTTCAAATATACCATGGGATCAAACTCTACTTGTTTTGTAGATTTGAAGGCTGTTTAGATAAGAAGTTGGCAATCTGTAGGCACAGAAACAGCACAAAGACTTGAGGGAACAAACCTCAGATGTCACTGCTTGAACTTCAGTCAACAGTAAAAATGGAAATGAAAGAGCTGCTGTGACTTCTAACTATGTCCTTTGAGCTAGTCTCATGAGCTTGTGCTAGTAAAGGAACGCAAAAAAGCACTTGATACACCATTAGTTCATGTTTATTTTATGACCACAGTGAGAGGAGAATGCAGAAGACCATGAAAAAAAATTTCAGGAAGCTACTTCAGGAAACTTCTGCAAATTCAATTAATCCTTGAGAATAAAAATCTGGTTTATCCATAGGTTTTTGGTTCCCTTCTCTGTCAAAGTCTGCTTCTGTATGCTCAGATATTTTATACCAACAAGAAATTACAAAAAGTTGACTGCTGCCAAGAATTTACCAGCTCCTAAATATTAAACTTGAAGAGTACTTTGCATTAATTCCTAAATCTGCAAATGTGTGTGTTTTATTCCTTTTTATTTTATTCCTCTAATAATCACTCCCATTTCCCAAATTTTGTGATTTCCTAAGGTATCTCAAGTATATTTAAGCAGTGTTCTTGGAGAACACGGATTTCAGAAACTGTTGACATACTGAGGCTTCACACCAGGAAACTCTTATTTCTTGTACCTGTTCTTGTAACTAGCTCCCTTTAGGCCCCACCAAACTATGTATGCTTCTACATTACATTCCTGAGAAGGTTCTGTTCCAGAACACTGACCTTCACTTTAAACCCCCTTGCATCCTTGCACCTTCTGAAATTTGTTGGAGCTTTTGTCCATAACGGAAAAGACTCAAAAACACTATTTGGTGTGGTCAAATCACAGTTTTTCTCTTCCCTTCTACTTGCAAACTTTGCTTAAGCTGTTCATTCTCCCCTTTTCTACAAGGGTACTAGGATTTTGAAAGATGATTCAGAGATTCATGACTGCATTGACATACTGTTATTATACAAATAGCATGTAATGGGGATAAAAAATTTAATCTAACCCTAGAAGCTTTCCTTCAGTGGAACGTGGGCAATTTATTATACTTTAAAGCTTTAGTCCTTTTTATTAGCAGTTCCATACACAAATTGGGGTAATTCTCCATATTTATTTATATATCTGTGGTAAAATCAGATTACTTCCAGATAAAATAGTGTTTTATAGTCATCAGGAGAACTGCATCTTTTATCTGGATTCCTCTAAAATACGTCATGCATATGATTACTCATAAGAAATAAAGTGATGCAGAGATGTTTTTGCAAAGTGCCTACAGCAGCATAAAACCTTGCCTTTCCTAGGTATCACCAACTTTGCTACTACCAAAGAACTGTGGAAGTCTATTTTACATTAGGGACCAAGAATCATAGTACTCTAAAGCTATTTTAAAAGTGCAGCTGTGTTCATAGGAAAATAATGTGTTTAAAAGAGGTAATACATTGTATATTTGTATATAATTCCTACTTTGAGGTAATGCTATAAGATTCTTTGCCCTGCACAGTAACTAAATAACCATAAATGATCTTTCATGCATATGCAAATCCATCCCTCTAAGCACCTTATTAATTATATCAAAGACACTTGGAGGTCACCACTCATGGAAATTTCTATGCATGAAGCCTCATTAATACAAGACACCACACAGAGAGATGGGGTAGATTTTTGTTGCTATTTAACAAGGGCAGAGAGTATAATCTGTAACATTTACTTTTTTTATTTTAATGACCAATGGAATTCGGCCAGCTCCTCTGCACTTCTGCAAGTGCTTCCTCTGAGCTGCAGCAGTGGGTTTGAGTGGTGGGGCTGCTGCCACACTCCTGTGAACAGCTAATCCTATCAATGCACTGCTACTGTGCTCAGAGCTCTGCTCCTCAAGGCTGGCTCTTCTCAGCTGGAGTTCTGCTGCCTGGCACTCGATTAGCAGCTGAACACTAAGGAATTAATGTTCTTCTTCCAAAAATCACAGCAATGACACATTTTGTTTTGGAACAAAGTGAAGCTATGGCACTACTGAGGTGATATATCATAGCTCATCATGTCAGATGATAGCTTTGTTTTGAAACCTTCTTATCTCCTGCTTAATGAGGCCCCATAATAGAAATCAAAGCAAAGCAAGGATATAACCACACAAAATACCTGAATGCAATGAAAAAAAATGCATCCTCTGGCACATGTGTGCCAGGAAGCAAGAAATTAAAACTACTTGAGAAGCCCTGTTTATCTGAAATCCCTAGATCCTTTCCAGCTCAAGTTATCATACACTTGTGATGATAACACTGATCTCGTCTGTCACAGTGACCCTTTGCTGTAGCAGCTGCTGTTTATTTTTATTCTGTTGTGTGTATGGTGCTTTCACCTCTAGGTTGATCCAATAAAAGATATAAAAAAACTTGCTATGTTGGTACATTCCCTTGATAAAAATCAGGAACAGTGAGTCAAATGTTAATGGAAACTGCAGGCTATGTTCATTATGTTATCTCTATTTTTGAAAAACACTAGAATGAACAGAACTAATTGGAAGTGCCAACTATTTAACTATGCTTAATTACAAAATCAAACCCTCCTGTAGAATTTGAGGGCAATGTGTGCACGTACGCCTTGAAGAAATGTGCCAGTTTTTAAGTAAATCTACTCTTACATGAAAATGATCAAATAACTTTTAAAAATCCAAACCTCAAACTTCAAGACATCACAAACACTATTTCAGCATTAGTCTGTGGTGTTTAAAAATACATGTTTAAATGCAGACTTTTTTGAGCTGTCTGTGCAGCCTGGTCAGCTACCATAACATATATCTCATCAGAGTGAATATGACTTTGTTTTGTTTTCCTTTTAGAAGAAGGTTCAAACAAACATCTATCTTTTCAATAAAGCTCAGACCTAATGGTTTTTTTTTTTACTTTGAGTCATTCTCTATAACATGTATTAAACCCACATTACCAGAATAAGAAAGGTCTTTTCTTGGCATGTGCCATGGTGTTCATTCCTGTCAAGGAGAATTCATTTGAGGCTTCATGGAGGTAACTAGAAAAAGTTGTGTCAAATAGTGCTTTATCATACCCATATTTAAATACAAACTGCAAATTGCATTTGCAAAATGAAGATTGTGAACTGTAGACTGTAAAAATGCCATCTTATGCTATTCACTAGAAGTACCATGATAAGTGGAAAAGAAAATCATATGATGCTGTTGTGAAAGTTTCTTAACTGAATTCATTGATGAGAACTGCTGCATCCATAGCTGTGAAGGAGGCTAAAACCCCTTGGGTCTGAACAGTAGGAAGAGGTAGGCAATGCAGGCATGCCTCCTTCTCACAGATATGATGAAACAGTCTCATGACCTTCTCAAAGAATAAGAAATAATCATTAGCTCCTAAATAAAGTAAAACTGAATACTAAAGACAGCCAAATGGCTAGTATATTAGAAAGTTAGATTCAGATAGCTGCAGAAATGAACCATGAAGTTACAACAGCTCTGCTTAGAGAATAATTCCAAGTGCATTTTTTTAATGCAAAACTGCTAACATAACAGAGACAACTGACAGAGATAGCAATCAATGAGAGAGAAAAAGTATTGCAATTGTATTACTATTACTACTGCTATTAGAACTGCTTTAAGGTTTAGTATTTTAAAAGCAATTTTCCATTTTGGGGAGTTCTGAAACTTTAGGATTAGCAATACTTTAGTCTTGTCATATATAGCTACTTGGAGTACAACACAGCTGAGGCTAGACTGGCAGCAATAGCTTCTTTCCCATTTCCTCAGGTGAACTCTATCTCACTTGAACAGCAGAAGTACACCATCCTTTGTGCATCCTCTACAGCATGCCTTTCTTAAGCCAAACTCATGCCTTCCTCTACACTCCAAGACTGAAACTGCAACCCTGAGCATCCCAGCACCATTTTTGTGTATTCTCCTCATCCCTACTCTGCTTCCACTGTTCAAGTCCCATAATGTTCAACTTCAGAAAACAGAAAAGAGAAAAAGATTGCCTGGCAACTGCCAGTCGGGGTAAAAACTTCAGAAAACTTTTTAGTCTCCTCTCTAAGAAAAAAGAACTTTTGAACTGAGCAACTGGAGTTGAAAATATATGGAAAAATCCTAATACAAGTTTAGTGCAGCATCACTAGCAATGGATTTACAGACAGAAGAGGCAGAAGGGTCATTAGTTTGACATATCAGCCTGAACTGGAGGAAGCTCTCTGACACCAGCCACAGCAGCAAGGAGGCCCACAAGTGAGGAGAAAGATGAGCTGCCTGCTGCACCACTGGCATAACTGATTAACTTAGGGAGCTAACAGAAAAAAATGGAAGAAATCAATAAAACAGGGGGGAAAAAGAAAGATTCTACTCAAGCAGCTTATTAATTTGTGTGGGAGCAGCAAATGGATTAACTTCTGGAGAAGCATGGAAGGAGGCTGAGAGTACAGATTTACCACACAGTACTATGCTAATGTAAAGGTCAAGGAAAGAACACTGGCTATAAAGTTCCTATTCAGTTTCTCATGACAGGTTTTCCTACAAAACATTAAAAATTACTTTGTGTAGGATGACATCAGTCTGTAAATGCAGTAGCTGTTTAGGGGGAAGTAAAATAAGACCTGGTGAAACAGCACATAAACAGTAATTCTAGTGAAATGTTAAGAACCTTTGCTTGCTTGTTCTTGAAGCAATTAAAAATAAATAATTTTAAATATTTCTTACTACTGTACTTTCAATATCCTCAAGGATATCCTTTTCAGATTAAATAGATGACACTCTACTAAGAACTTTTGTCAATTTTTCTCCCATCTAGTGAGGTTTGAAACTTATTTATCAGCCATTCAGGTAACCAGGCAAACCTATCTTCTATACAGCTTCTAATATGCTGTAAAATTATTCTCATACCATGATACAGCACTTAAGACAAACATATATGCTCCCATTTTAATTTAACACCAAACTAAAAGAATGCTCTGTATAGAATATACTTCTTCATAGCAAAATTTTTGACAATTTTGCAGTCCACGTGCCAGTGTAATTAAATCAATTCTCAAAACAAATCTTCTATATTCTATTTAACTCTTTGTTCAGTTAAGTCAAACCTTGTTTTCCACTCAAGTAAAACATGCAACTACATTTCATTCAAAGAGGTGATAATTAGCAATAATAACTTCACCAAAAGGAAGAGTATTTAAAATTCCTGTTGCAGTCCTTTTTCATTAGTGCTTGAGGACAGACCAAGAAAGTTAATAATTTACTTAATTTGAAATTGAAAATGTGGAGGTCAAGGTGTTTTTTTTGTTTTTTTTTTTTTAACTGGAGTGTAATGCTATCATCTGCTTGCACTTCATGATTATAAAATACTAATGTGAAGAAAGTAAACATTTGATTTTAAAAGAAATGCCCTTTAAAATCCAGTTAATTCCCCAGTTTGCTTAGCAAAATCCACTTCAATATTCAAATATTTTCTCCAACAAATTAAACAACTCCTATGAATGCAGTATAATTCCACTGATTTACACAAAACTAATAGCTGTTAAAAAAAATTATCCTGAAATCAAAATTATATTTAAAAAAAAATCAATTATAAAAACATCACCAGAAACATACCTACACAGGGGAGGGAATAGCCAAGCTCTGGGTCATGGATGAACTGGCGGTCATTCAGCATGGTCACACAGTACAGATGGAAGCAGTCCAGGCAAATGACATGGCGATGCACACATTGGAACACAAGCACAGGACTCCTGTTAAAGACAAAGCAGTGAGAGTGATGAACAAGGACTGGACTGAACTCCACAGAAAGCTTCATTTCAAACTTCTAATTTAATAGTAATTTTTAATTCACAGTACACAGGATTATTACATACGTAAAACCAGATTTCACCCTGGCATATTGCAGCAAAGAGATGGTTTCTAAAATGAATCAGATATGAGGAAATGGAAGTAAAGTTCTACTGAAAGTTGAAACTTTACTGAAAACTGAAACCAAAACCAAGAAAAGTCCTTTAGTAACAGATATCCTTTATATGAGGAGAAGAAAGACCATATATGGTAAAACATCAAATGGAGATAGGTAGGATAAAATAGGTATATGACTATCTAGGAAAGTAAATATTTTGTGAAAACCACCATGTGCCTTCAGCCTCTCAAGGCAGTCATTTGAACTCTGCAACCAAGGCATTCTCTTAGTACTAATGAGTAAAGTAATTCAGCTTCTGGTCAGAGGTGTGTGTTTCAAATTGGGAGTGAAACTTAAACTTAAGTGTTGGGCCTTAATAAGGTAAGTGAGAAATTCCATATGGTGAGAAATTCCTGCTACAGTCAATACACTTAGTGGAGGCTGGAGCAGATCAGCCTCCAGGTACCTGCAGTAAGGTGAGCTGAGTCATCAATTTGTCTCCATTGCCCGTATGGGCTAAGCCTCCATGGACCATTCCAGGAGTGCAGGCACCCATCACAAATGCAGAGACTAAATAAAGCTATCCCAAGCCTGACAGAATGCTGCTTGTGGAGATGCAGAGAGGAAACACTTGAAATAAGTGAGGACAAAGAGTTTTACTCCTGAGGTGGTCTGCACCCAGAGACTCTCCAGTGATAGTCATAGCAATGAGAGCCAGAGAGCCAGTGGTTTCCAAAAGCCCGTCCAGGACCACACACTGAAGGTGAAAGAAAAATTGAGCAACACAGAAAATATTACACACACATGAAATGTGCCTTCACTGCAGGAACATGGTGATCAAACCTAATGGCTTTACTCTAATATTGGTTAACTTCTGCTAACTCCTGATGGACATGTCTCTTCCAAAGTAAAGTGTGCTATACATTATTTCTTATCTTTCAGAGCTATTACCAACCTCAAGTCTCAACATGGCAAAAAATAGAGAGAGATGTGTTAAATTGAACACAACAGTGAGATTCCCATTCAAATGTTGAACTACTTTACTACTTTAATTTGCTTGTGAGTGAACACAGGCAGAAATTCATCCCCAATTTCAATTTTTTAGTTACTACTAAGAAGTATAATTATTTTTAAAAATAAAAGTATGAATTCTCACATATTTATGGTACTCCAGGAGACAAGTATTGAAATACAAAATGAAATACAGCAGGACTTGTGATAAAATCATTAGGGTTAGAAATACTGCTACATTTTCTCTAAAACCTGAGATGATGCTTTGAAAATCCCCTGAAACAGTAAAACACAAAGACTTCAGTGTGGGAATACAGCTTCAAAATGTAATCAGTAATTTCACATACTGTATACAATCATTCAATCTTCCATGAAAATATGTTTTAGTATTGTACATACTATAGAATTCATGGCAGTGTCTTAGTACCTCCAAAAATATAATCTCTGTGTTTTAAGGATTTTCTTGAATAAAGCAGCTTAAAACTGAATTAAATAAAACCTCCCCATTACTAATCCTTATTAGTTGCCCACTTGCTGTTCTGAATGTACCAAATAATAATTTAAAAAAAAACAGTTGTAAGGCAAAATGAGAAGCTGATCTCTATGAGTTTAGCTCTGGACAGTCCCCAAGTCATTATGGAGAAGTAGAGAAGCAGTTGCCTTGTTCCTACAGTGCAGAAGTCCCTGTGGTCACCAGTCAAGTGTAACCTTCAGAAAAACTAGAAACACTTTAGAAAAAAACCTAATATTTCTTCATAAATTGTGGATTTAATAAAATTTGCCTATAGTTTTAATGGATATCTCACTTTAAGGGTTAATTGCTCTTTTTTATTACTTCAGTGTCCGAGTATCTTTTCTAGTTTCATGGGAAGCTCCCCATTTCTAAATTCATACCTCTCTGACCTTCACTTCAAAGACAAAATACATGTGTGTGGTGAGATGCATAAGGGAAGACCATCAAAAGTGGAGTATCTTAAAGCCAGGCCAGAAATGAAAACAGTGTTATTAATGTAATATTTCCACCTAAACTTGTATGAAATCAATACTAACAGCACTTCATTATGTAAATGAGCTACTATGCTCAGTTTCTGCCATAAATTATTTTGTGATAATTGATCACAAAATAATGTATCACAACTTAATGTATCACAACTGTCTAAAATTAAAACTAAAGTCTCCAGAAGGGGCATAGCCATACATGTATGTATTTAAACTTCATCTTTTTTTATCTTAAATTTATCTTAAATAAATAAACTGCATCTTTATTTTATCTTAAAAAATGCTATCTTTTAACACCATCAGACTCCAAGCAATGTGTACAAGATAGATATAAATCTGGGTTCTGACTGTGTCAGAAAAAACAAGCTTAGCTCTCACAGCTCTCACACTGCCCGCTAATTTTTCAGCCCAGGCTATCTGTGTCAGAAGGCTTTGAGAAACTCAATCTGTATGCAAGGCAGATTGATACAAATTCATTTGGCATTGGAGCAATTGCTGCAGTCGAACATTTGCAGATTTTGTATCGAAAGAATGCAATTCTAGTTTAAAAGGGGCATAAAAGTCTTGTTCCTGAGATCAGTAAAGATGAAGATGTAGAGATTATGATCACAATGCCCAGGTGAAGTTAGTGAATACTCATTTAGGATACACCAAGAGTTATTGATAGAAGCCTTGCTTGTACAAAATGCTATTTATTTTAGAAAGGAGTATTATGAAAGTAAAAAAAAAAAATTGCCACAGTGTAACAAGGTCCCTTCCTCAATCTAACACAACAGGCTAGTAATGTAAATCTGACATATATTTTAGAAAGTGTTTCATAGGTTCCATTTACATAATGTGTTTGGCTGAATTAGAGGCTTCATGAGAATAATATATAAGAAAAATGTTTCTCACAGCAAGGGATAAATTGGTCCTTTTTGTTCACCAATTAGGAATGTAACCACTTTTAAAAATTGAAAATCCAACATTACAATGCATCACTGGAAATTTCCATAATAAGTAACTCACTCCTGTGCTTGGATTCCTTTTCATTAGAATTTTATCAGTGTGTGTTGACTTAAATGAAAAAGAAAGGGGACCTTAAATCTTTCTGCTTCGTGTTAGTACTGTTGGATAACTGTGGCCCAACAACAGCAGGGGTGGAAGTGATTTCTGGTCCATAAACCCTTTCCTCCTTCCCTCCAGAGCAGCAAGGTACAGATAACACTCAGACAGACTACCACAGGATAGCAGTTAAAGAAAGATACAAAGACTTGATCTTGTTTAGATGAGAAGCATCCTGAGAAATTGATTGCTCTAGTACACCCTAAAAATTTCATGATGGTTATTATTGTATAGAGACTGAATCCAGTGGCTGTGAGGGGCTACTTAGCATAAGGAATTATTTGTAGATGTAACAGTGGATTAGTTGATATATCTTGCCATGCCTACTGGAAAATTTATGGGGCAATTTCCCTCTTGCTTGGTCCTTACTCTTAATGTTTTGAAAAAAGCTAGACTGAATAAAGGTTAAACAGCACACCACATATATGAGACCATTATTTTTTAGAAAATGTGAGTAGCCACAGTCCGAAGCACTTTAGGGCAAGGAATACATCTAAGCCTGTAGAAACATGTGAAAATCATGTTGGACAAATCTGTGAAACCATCTTGAGGTCATTTCTAGGTGACAGTTGGATTTCTCTCACCTCAATCTCAAAATCTTACCCAAATAATAACAGAAAACCTTAGCAGATGTCTATAAGGCTGCCTTGATGGGATTACAGTCAGCAAAGCAAAAATAGCCATGTGGAGTTCCTTTCTCTGCAGTAGATAAATATGAATGCACACAGCTATATCAGAGTCTTTAACCCCATCTATGAGTACTATATTTATCATTAAACACTTCTGTATTTCTAGCACATTTTTCCACTTTGTCAATCTTCCTGTACTTCAAAAAGCTTACTATATAAGCACTGTGAAATAATTTAATTTATGAATGGATCTCCATGTCATTCTAAAGCAGATCTATTTTAGGTTTCAGGTCAGCACCATTCAAGAAAAGGTGAATCACTGAAAAAAATGTGTAAGGGGAAAAAAAAAGAGAAAAATATAAACTTTGGTGACATGGACACTACAGTCATTCTCTTGCTTCATAAAAAAATCAAAAGAAAAACAGAAATAAAATCCTTGAGCAACAGTCAATCCATTTTGGCTCCATCCTTGTAACACAACAAAATTAAAATGCCTAAATAAGCCAAATTATTCATCCATCATGTGGCTTCCTCATAGAACTGTATGTAGGAAAATATAGTCTTCTAATTCCTACAAAGCTGGTGACACTTCTGGCTTTCCTGTCTATCACACACATTCCACACTCTTACGCAAAACTATTGAAAGACTTGCCTGTTTATGATACTTAAAGTGCATGGTTTTCTTACCATGAAGATACTTCCAGGTACTTTCTGACTGAATATATTATTAAAATATATTAGAATTATGTTAATATTTCTATAAAATATAAATATAGAAAGTATAGAAAAATTGCCATAGTAATTTAGAATATAGGTTTAGAATTTATACAGTTTGGAGGAAAGTAGAGCAGCAAATCCTGCTTTCTAATGAGCAATATGCTATTATGGATTAGTAAAAACAGTGACATATCAATTACAGGCAACTTGTGAGTAACAATCCAGGTCCCAAATATTTAGACAAGGGTAGGCATTTGAAATGGGTATAAAGACCTTACCTGAGAAAAGAAAAAGTACTAAGAAAGTAATATCAGATATAATTTGCAGTCTAGAATCCATCCTTTATGGAGTTTTACAAACAAAAAAAAATATATCCTACATTTGCTTTCCTAAGGGATGAAAACATATCTTTACATAGGGTGTTCTAATTAAAAACCCAGTACAGATAAATATAGTATTACCAGAAAACTAAAATATTAAATCCCTTAAAACAATAACAACACAACCCTGTTTTTTTGTCTTTGATCACTTGCCACACAATGCATCAAAGGTCATGAAATGAAGGTTATGAACACCATGAGACATCACCGTGCAAGCTTAAATTTTCTGGCTGTGCTTCTGTCTAAAAATGTATTCTGACCCACAGCTGTTAACTTAAAGAAGCACTGGCAAGTGAAATCTGACCTATTTTCTCCTCTGTTACATGTTTTCCTCTAAAATGTGCTTTCATGTTTCTTATTTTTACTGGAAAGCAGCGCCAAGAGGCTAGAACCCAGAAACAGCCTGACTGTGCTAAACTAGAATATAAGAGGAGAAAACAGGCATGCTTAAAATTAGTGCTCATGATGGCAAGCACTCCTTTCAGTACTGTTCCTGTTAACTGTGCTGTTAAGGGTTTTCTCAGGGTATGGAAATGACACACATTATTGCCTGTAAAATCTCTGCTCTCTCTGGCAGGCAACAGCATCTGCTGCCTGAGGACGTGGGCAAGGAGATTCTTTGTTACAGGCGCTGGTACATTCAAATTAGTACCTGGTACTATTTGTTTGCTCTGCCTGCTTGCTCAGACATGCCTTGTGTGAGCTCTGTGTTCAGCCACAATAACCACCCTTGCCACTAGTGGCTGAATCTTATGATATCAAGGAGTAGAAGGTGATCAGGCTGGAGGAGAAACATCCTGTAATCCATCAGATTCAGTTCACAGTGCTCCTCTGCACAGCAAATAACCAACAAATCAGATGTGCTTTGAAAGGAGATGGGTAGAACCTGCTCCTGTTCCTCCATCTGAGCTTGTAAAGCCTCACTAATGCTCCAATGGAGAGAAAAGGAAAATACCTTGGTAACAGAAGGAAAAGACAACAAAAGTGAACAAAGGCAGCGGCCCATAAACAACCCCAACTCAAACCCTGGTTTGCTTGCTGGTTACCCTTTGTAGCTTGCTGAGCTCCAGATTGCTGTGAACTGATTCCTCCATAATGACACATTGGCATGCAATGACCTGTGTCACATTTACTCTTGGCTTTTGCCACCAAAGGGTGGCAAATGCTTCTTTCACCCCTCCCTAGATTTAAGCCAGGTCACAGCAGACTTTCCTCTCCTCTGAGGCAGCACCCAGCCCTTAGCAGCAGAAGCAAAACTGACAGTCCACAGCAGTCACACACTCCTGATAGCCCAAGCAGCCTTCCTTTCACAGACTCTTAACTTTCTGACTAGAGACACATAGTAAGAAATCAGTTTAGTTTGTTTTTCAGGGGAAAAAAACAATCAAGGTAACCAATGAAGTTGGGAAAATTATGAGATAGCACAATAAGAAGAAGAACCATTTTCACCTGCACCATTTTCAGCACCAAACAATCCTTCAGTAATTAAGGATGAACAAATGAAAAAAGTCAAAATGCCTTCATAGCCTAATGGCATTTATTCTCCTGATTGGTCTCACTGGGCCTATTGAGGTCCTGTTAATTCCTTTCAAGAGTTTAAACCTTATATAGTAATCTTATTTTGGTTTTACTCTCAACATCTATGGTAGCAAAATTAATATTGTCAGAAAATATTCTTATGCCACTGGAATGCAACTGCCTATGCTGTTAAATTGTTAGAATGGGACCTGACATGGTTTCTAGGCTTGCCAAATAGCAAAGTCCCTCACAGTTCTTGGGCACAGTCCAGGGGTTACTGTGTGCTCTCTTCAACAGGCAACAACAGTGTGCATGTGGACACTCAGGCTTAAAAACTAAGAGTCCTGTAATACAGATTTATGACAACAGAGCTTTAGTTTGGGACTCTTTTCTTATTACATCTTACCAAATATTTTTTTTTCTTATTTTCTGTTCCCAGAATCAAGCCTTTTGAGAAAGCCTGTAAAAATCAATGTTTCTGTAAACACATTATACAGAAGAATGTTTCTAACACAAAAGAGAAGACACAATCATGAGCTCTTTTTACCTTCTTGGGGATGCTTAAATCCCTAGAAAAGGTACAGGAGGAAAAGAATATTGGATATTATCTTAAGGGATGCTATCATATTATACTTTTCATTCCCTGGGACTCCAGGAGGGAATAGAACTTTTGGATAAAGCACGTCTCCACTGTGTAAATTTCAGTTATTCTCTTCCAGTTAGCTTTGAAAACACACCCTGGTGTGTGAACTTTAGGACTGTATTTCTTAACATATAGAAGAAAAAAAAAGACTGGAAAACAAAGGAAGGTAGAGAAGCAGAGAAGAGGAAAGAAAGATGGAAGAAGGAACAGAAGGTAGAAGGGATACATTAAGTGCATTTGCTCTTAGAGAATTATCTTTCACCACCTTAAAATTATGTTTTATGTTTTTTCTCATCTTTCTTTTCAAATAAGGACATTCAATTTATATGTTGATCCAAACAATAACTTGAGGGTGCTTGCCATTAAATGAGTCTTCAGTCTGAGCCAAAGACATGATTATTATCTTATAAAAAAACCACCCTAAAGCTATTGTTATAACAAGACATTTCTTTATAGAAATCCCATTCTTTTAGCTCCTCACTGTCTTTAAAATATACAGATAATATTTTATCCTTTCCTCCTCAAGGCAAATACCTTAGCATAAATGTCTAGATGCTGTAATCTGAGAACACCTTCTACATCAGCACCTCCACTCAAAGGAAAGAACAAGCCTTGGGCTAGCAAGTCTCACAGAAGGCATTCTGACTTGGCAGATTTTAAGTGTTCAAAGCAGTCAATTATCTTTAGTAATCTGAAGAAAACAGTTTGCAACATCCAGCAGAAAATTGTACTAGTAGTGGAAGTGGCTTCATTATGTCATATTCATATTGCGAATTTCTGTTTCTGATTTTATTACAGCCCTGTGTCACAACTGTAGAATTTAAATGCCCAACATGCACCTAAATCTATGCTTAAATTTAATTTCCCTCCTTCTTCCCTACATGCCAACTTCCAGCACTTAAAAAAGCAAATGGAATCAACTTTCCAACTAGAAAAAACCAACAAACACCACCACCATCACACCCTCCCCACCCAAATTAAGTTGTAAACTCAAACAAATTATTATAAAGTTTGGGAAGTGTAATTTCCGAATTTGTAACTGGAACAATAAAAATATGCAGAAAATTCTCAAGATGTATAGTTATTGAACCCAATTCGACAGAAGGTTCTGGAAGCTCAAATAATTTTAGGTGTCAGTTTTCTATCTAATCTCCACATCCATTTTCATTAGTTTTATACTGCCTGATTGAAGGCTGCCTGGCTGGCCATCTTTCAAGGAATGTATCTAAATATGAGGTTTCAGGTAATGTACTGCTCTTTGTACAGGAGTACAAATCCTGTACAAAGGATCTTTGCCTACCTGACCTAATAACCTGCGTAACTCTAAGGAAGACTGACATCAGTCTAAATAGAGCTTGGCATTCCCATAGGAATACCAGATCTTGATACCCAAACAATGTGCAGAGTACAGTGAAAGTCAATAACAAATAGACCCGTGAGATTTATCCCTATCCTACACTTACTGAATATTGCAGGAATGGAAGAAAGGGAATTCACAATACTGCTTTATAATATCATCTCTGACAATCATGTTGAAGCTGTTTGTGATGCTAACAAGAACTGACTTACGACAGAAGACACAGTGTAGGAAAAAAATTGTGGTGGCCATTCCCTCTGTTCTTAAGCAGAACAGGTTTTCAGGTAATGAAATGATGATATACTATTCATATAAATGTCACAGAACTTATGTGAAGACTCTTACTGGAAAATGATAGTGCCTGAAAGGGCATGTATCTCAGGGATCTAACTAAAACTTCACTGTTGTCCAGCTTTCCCTTGTTTTGATAAAGCAGCTTACTTCCCACCTCACACCTAGCTGGTTATGCGGGCTGACACAGAGTGAGGAAAAAGGCATATGGATTTTTGATCTTACCCTCTCCTTGTCTTCCCTGTCCATTTCCTTAAAGAAAAGGATGTAGCAAGCAAACTCTGCAAATTTCTCATAGGGGACATAATAGCCACAATTATCAGCACTAATGAATAGTTTTGACTCCTCATGTCTATCTCCAGCTTTCCCAGAACACGTGGATCATTCCCACATTTCATACTGACTCTTCTGTTACACACCCTCTCTGCTGGAAGAAGCAACCTGGCCTTGGGAGAGAACCTTGGGAGCTTATAGGTAGAAATTTGATAGATATCCCAGTAAATTCTAAGGAAAAAAAAAAAAAGGAAGATAAATTAAAATAATAAAAGGCATTCACTAAGGTAAGTTATCTTCTGACTTGAACTTCCTTTTGACAATTCCCTGAACACATCATACTTAACTGCATAGGGGCTGGGGTCTGAATTATCAGATAATTTTTTCCTGATAGTCTATCTATCAGGAAAAAAAAGGAGGGATAAAAAGAACAGGGAAACAGAATGGAAAACAAGGAAACCCACAATTTGACAGTATAATAAATAAACCTTGTTTGACATGTGAAAAAATAACCTGGAGATGCCCTGCAATCAATGTGGATAATATCACTACTTAACTTCATAATCTACCTATATTTATTCATAGGATGATCAAACCATAAACAATATACAGAAATCTTTCAATACAGATTGTGGATTTCTTCTATTACCATGGCAAAGACTGTGTATTTCCACATGGGTTCTAAGAGCTGGCTCAGCCCTAAGAATCTAAATTGTGTCAAAGCACTAAAATGTGTCAAACGAATACATTTGGACTCTGTGACAAAACACTTTCTGCTCCGTTTCTTGTTCAATGAGCAGAGATACTTTATTATACAAAACATACTGACAAAACAAACAAACAGAGCAGTATTTAATTCAAAATGCAGCCCAAAATAATAAACATTTCCCAACACAAAAGCTTATGGAACTCTTGTATTTTCTCTGTTTCAAATTATAGGACAAAAATGACAACCCCACCTTGGTATTTACCAATGATCATTGGAAATTAGATCATTCAGCAATCCCTATCCTCTACTTTTAACAGAAGCATTCATACTTTTGTGCTTTCTCTAATCAGTTGAAACTGCAGATATGAAAGTTGTACTCCAAGGTATAGTTTTTGCCTTTAATATTTACTTGGAGTTTTTATATTCAAAAGTTCCTAAAAATATCAGTGCTGTTTAAAAGAGGACATTCACCTACTTTGTTTCAGAAAAAAAACTCAAACCAATCAGAATGTAGAGACATGACTTGATTAGATTTTGGTTTTTACTTTAGATGCTGTGCAAAAATAACTGCTGAGATTAAGACTTTATGTGATAAAAAATAAACAGGGTTTTTTTATGTTAGCAATCAAGCAAAAGTACATTTGTAAACTGTAGTCTGTAGATTGTGGATAAAACTGAACCACAAAAATTGCAGATTTTCTGCCTTGAAACCCTAAAAGATGCTTAGAAAAAAGCTGTTCCTAAACTAAGGGAGTCTTGCTTCTTTATTGTGTTTAAAAATAATCAAAATGCCACATGGTATATGGGTCCAATTCACAGAATAAACTGCAATACTTCCATGGGATATTAAATTCCATATCCTAAGTTACAATTCATGTACGTGACCCATGTAAAACATTCAATTACACTATTATGAAGTTTACATGTAACAATACTGAGAAATGAAATGTCAACAGATGCTTGATATTTAATTTAAAAATAATTCTAATTCCTGTATTTTCTACCACATATATCATACACTATCAAAATCTCGTCTCACAAAGACAGAACCTTTTCTGGTAATAATGAAGAGGACCTTGAAATTCACTGATGAGAATTGGAGGGCACATAGAAAATGCAGCTGTGCAAATTATGTTAACAAGTAAAGACAGGCAGAGAACAAACTTGTCTGAAATCATACATCCTCCTCTCAGCACCATTTTATGTCTTAGAAAGTAATTCATACACAGGATTTATGCTTTCTTCAAGAGAAAGTGTGCTGTCTTGGGCCCAACCATCACATTAATTTCTAAACAGGTGGACACAGCCTAAACTTTGATTAGCACAAAAACAATGACTGAATCTGGTAGGAATTTGTTGTTGCTTCTCTGCAGTTAAAACAGAAATGCATTGCATTTCTGCAAAAGAACAATTACATCACTGCGATGAAAAGCTACACAAAACACTGGCATTTAAGTTTCTAAAATGACTAACAGAAAAGTTAAGACTTGTCACTTCTTTCCTCTGATTCTGTTTGAATTATAACCAATTGCTAAATTGTTATTTACTTTATCTGACCACAATTTGGCCTTACACTTCTTTGAATAACTACAAGGATATAATTCAATGTGAAAAATAACATCTTATATTGACAAGGGCAGACCAGGTGTTTTAATCACATCTAAAAAATTTAATTGCACAGCAGCTGCATACAGAAAACATGTTTGCACCTGTACATCTGCTTAATTTTAGCTGAAAACATTCTGCTTTAGCATTCATTGGACATCTTTGCATTTTAAAGTGGAGGGTGACAGAAAGTTCATTTCTGAAATAAAACTAACTGAGAAAAGTTTTACCGAAATTTCTTTGTCTGTCAAGACGGTATCTTTCTCCCTCCACCCCAAATACTATAATCAACCCGTTTTTCTTATTACTTATTGAGGAGTTTGGAGCACTGGTTAAGGCTACTGAATCTCACTGCTGTACTTTGCCTGACCTGATTTAGAGCTCAGAATGAGTTCAGAAAAAGAATGCGTCAAGTTAAATCAGTAAGCGCAATAAGGCATCATTTTTTAGGATGTTTACAGTGCTACTATTTGCACCAGGCTTCCTAGCAGTTACACTTTGGCTACACATCTACTGGAGCAGACTCTGCCTCACTCCTCCTTTGTGGGAACTTCTCAAACTGGAAGCAATGTGCAGTCTGAGAAGGAAAATGAAAAAAGAAGCAACTGAAACAAATATAACTCTTGAAATGACAACTACGAGGAACAGTAAGCAATACAACCATATGGATTCAAGAAAAATTTCTTACAGAAACTGCCAAACCCTGTGAGCATGGTTGATCCCCCAAAGAAGGTTTAGATTCATTTTTATCAAAACTGACCCACACATTCCCCATTATATAAGGTACAAATTAGGTTTCCCACTCTGTGGAACATTAGCTACCCTGACAGTGATCTGTCCAGCCATGTGCGATTCATTAGGTTTTCTTTCTGTTTCTGAACATGAGCTGTAGAAGAGAGCAGCCCTTGAACCCCAGCCTGCTTTGGCAAAGTGTGAGGAGTCAATGACATTTCCCTGTCTGGTGGCATCAGGAACGTGCAGCCCCCCAGCTCTGAATCACTACCCCACACGTGCTCTGCTGCACACTGGAGTGGTGCAGCCTATATAAATAGTGCCTGCACAGGGTTCCAGGGCACTTGGGCAAAGGACATTTTTATTTGAGGACCAGCCTCACTACAGAAAGCCTTGTTACAAGGGGTGAGGCTTATCAGATTAGAAGCAACACTGTTAGTATTCAGGACACATTTCCAAGTGCATATGACATGTCAGCTGCTTACATATCTTCCAATTCTGCTTCACATATTCCTTTTAAAGTTAAACATGAAGTGACAGAAGTGTAGAAATATCTGTGTCCTGCACTCTGTGAACATAACAGCTAAAAAAACCACCTTGACATGTCAGCTGACAACAGAAAAAAATATCTCTGATCTCTGTTGAGGCATTGTGATTCCTAACATCAACTACTTGTAACAGAGAGGAGAATTGAAAATACAGAATCATGAACTTCACAATTAAATACATATATTAAAAAGCGCAAAGAAATTTATTTGCTTCCCTCCAGTCAGAGTTTCAACCTTTTCTTCTCTTTGTGTCTGTACATCTACCTATTATACCTTACAAAGACATTACAGAGATCCAAATATATGAATAGCTACTTGATTATTTCAGGTCTTTGTAGCTATTTTCTTTTTAAATATATTTTCCTGCATTTTCCGTTGACAGAACAGTTTCAGCAGCTAGTTCTTTAATCTTTAGAATAATGAAGCATTCACTGTAGCAACTCACATTCCTTCAACATTAATTCCCTAATACTTTGGGTTTTTTCTCTCTTTTCTCCAGGTTCCTCCTTCAACATCTCTCTAATTCTATCTTCAGCTATCATTTTCAAATCAAGGACAGTTTATTGTAAAAATTCCAACTTCTAGGAACACAGGGGCAACAGGTATAGCTTCATTTATGATAAACACAGCACGTTGCACATTGCCAAAGGATTTCTTAGTGTTACTCATATTTAATTTCACATTCAAGTAACTACTAAGAAAACTTTGACCTTTTAGTATTCATTTTTGAGCAGCCATATGATGAAATAAGACCTTTTCCTTTACCTAATAGTTGGATGGTAGGGTTGGTGATGTTGGCAGGGGGGTAGGAGTGGGGGTGGAATGGAACTGCACCTCTTTAAAAGCCACACATGCCCACATGACCTTCAACATCCTGCACATGCTGTAAATTCCACGGGAGACGTTTCTTATGTATCTTGAAAGGTGAAGAGCTTCAGCAACCTTGTCAAGATTCTTATCTGTACTCAGAAGATGGGGTCTAAATTTAATCTTGCTTACTTCTGCATTAATCAGAACTGACTACACACTGAGGACATTGAAACTGTAGTCAGCTGTAAAACCAGTGGGAGATCAAAATTTTCTGGTAAACTAAGTACTCGCAGCTCTCTCTCATGGTGTTTCTCAGATGTCACAAATGGAACAATTGGGAAATTGCAGCAAAAATGTCACATGTTAATGGAACAATCTTAAAGAGGTCAAAATCTTCAGTCAGGTCTTACAGGTAACAGCAGCGCACATTTTAAAGATGAGATGAAAAGAAGCCTATTACAAAAATACTTGTCTTCAAAATGGGCAAAGAGGCCACCTGAAAAGTTTGAGGAACTCCTAGCCATTTTACCCGATTTACTTGTTTTTTATTTATTATTCACTCTAGTTATTTGTCTAAGCATCTTATATTCTAAAATGTCACTATTCCTATCTGTCATGGATATTGCAAAAAAGTCTAGCTGAGATAAAACTAATGCACCTGTTTTTGGGAAGCAAGTACCTTCAGATGTTTTCTGATGGTAACATTAATGCTCCACAGTAGAGGCGATACTTAATCGCCCTAGAAACCGTGCTAGTGCAACATGTAGTTGCTAAGTGAAGTGTATAATTGTGTAACTTACTGATCCAAGTGACAAAGGAGCAACAAGAAAAGGCGTTCTGCTAGCTTTCATGCTTTTAAAAATGAGGGGCTTGTTGGTCTATGTGAGGGCTGAAGGCAGCCTTGGCTGCAGTGCCCACGAGACAGCGAAATTCTGATGCTGAAAGGAGGAGGCAGAACAAAATGCAACAACCCTGGGCTTTAGGAGAACAGACCTCGGCTTCTCCAAGGACACCGAGTCGAATGTGAGTCAGCATAAGGCTCTTGTCACAGAAACAGCTAATGGTACCATGGGCTGAGTAGGAGGGGTGTTGATCCTACTGCTCTGCTCAGCACTGATAAAACACCCCTGGTGTGCAGGGTCCAGTGCTGCGCCCCAGCGCACTAGGGCAGGGAGCCACAGGAGAGATCCAGCACAGAGCCATTAAAGTGATTAATGGACAGAGGGCATCTCCCACATAAGGAGAGCCTGAGGGAGCTGGGTGGTGACCTCATCAAAATAAAGGCTTCTGAAGGGAAGGTGTAAAGAAGACCAGACAGTCTTTTCTGGTGACAGAACCAGAGACAAAGGGCATAAACTGAAACACAGGGCTCTACATAAGGACATTAGGACAGAAACATTTATACTGTGAATTTGACCAAGAGTTAACACAGATTTCCCACAGGTTTGTGGGGGTCCTCGCATCTTTGGAGATATTCCAAAGGCCACCTGGAAATGGGTGTGAGCAATTTGCTCTAGGTGATCCTGCTTCAGCAGGGGCCTGAACAGAGGACCTCCAGATTGTTCCACCAGTTTTGAGTCTGTGATATTTGTGTAGCTGGAAACTGTAGTCTCAATTGTAGTCATTATTTTTCTAAAGTCCCATACCTTCTTGGGGGTTTCTTTAGCCCGTTCTTCACCGCACTGACACTTCTTCTGCAGATCGTTCCTGCTTCTTCAGGGCTCCTTCAGGGTTCTCTCTAATTGGAAACCCAGCCCCCTTTTATCCCAGTACCTCTACAAGCCACAGCTGCGCCCAATTGCACGGACATTGCAGCTGCAACCCATTTAGAACAACCGGGACTTATCGGGGCAAGGCCCATATATAGATATTCAATACAGATACTTATATTTTTACTCAAAGGCCATCTCTGCTTCAATTTTTGTGAATGAAATATAACCAATACAAGTAGAACAAACAAAGCTAAAAATTACTATGTTTCATAATAGTAATGCAGAGTTGCACTGTTCATAAATAAAAGGTGACTAACTTCAACTGACTATTGCAACCCCAAACGAAGAGGTGTACAACAAAAGGGGTTCAGGGCAATATAATTTTTAACAGAAGAGAGTTTATGAGAGCAGATGATTTTATTTTGGAGTCATAGTGGGATCCACACGCACTAACTTGAGCAAGCACAGTATCCTTTTCACTCCCATGAGAAGCAAAACTGCTTGCAGGGCTCCTCTGTAACCCTTGTTTAATCTGTGACACTGCAATTGGAATTTGTCACTCTAGGAGCTAGCATCTGATGTACAGTGCCTGAAGCGAGCTCAACCAAAATAAACAATCTGCTCTATTCTGCTTAGACTAATACGACAGTGATGTAAGCCCAGCACGAGTGAAAATGCATAAATGGGCTGCCACACAGAACATGCACGCATAAAAACAGCAACAGAGCTCACAATTTTATTACTATAGCTCATCATGTGTAAGAAACCTTGGCTTGGACTTTGGCTTTGCTACCCAATGGTATTTTTGTATGTGTTAATGATGTCGAAAATATGCTTATTATTTCAAGAGAGGCCAAGGAACTTTGTGCTGCTCAGAGAAAACATCATTTTCTTAAAAAAAAAATAAAATAGTTGAGTCAAGAATTTGTTTCATCACACTGTGCACAATTATTAGGGTGGGAGAGCTGAATAGGATTATTTTATTCATAAACATCCCACAGTGAGCTCAGCTGTGCAATATTTGTACCAATATTCATTGTGTTGAATACAGTATTTTCACTTCCCTCTCTGTATTTCGTCTCTCTCTCTGGTATTTGATTTAGGGTCTCTGGAAGCTTTGCCAGTGCCTTAGGGCGGCAGTATCGTTCCAGTTGCACATACTGGCTCATTTATGCAAAATAGTCACGTCAAAACCCTAATCTGGTTATTCCTTCTACTCAGGATCACTCCATCAGAAGGAGGATAGGAGGAAAAATGCTGTACATAATTCTGTTAAAAAATCATCAGCCAGAATGGCTGACCTTAAATCTAGAGCCTTACATGCAGTCATTTTCTCCTTTTCTCTGTCCCCAAGCTAAGAGAGCTCTGCAAGAGGCAACTGACTGAGCAGTCACGATTTTTCAATAAAGTTACAGGAGGTTATCCTGGTTCAAATAATTTTATTATCTAGGAAAAAAAAGAGGATGCAGTGAAAAAGAAAGCTCACAAGGTCACTCAAGAGAGCATCACAGAATATTTTGTAACTGCCTTGCTATTTATATATTTTTATCTTCAAAGATGAATTTTTCACACAGACCATTTTTACATGAAAAGGCAAGAAAAATCAGCAGCAACAACAAGGATAATTATGGTAAATAAAGTAGATCATGAAAGTTAAGGGCTAAAGAGCAAAATCCTTCTCTCTTGACATCAGGCACAAATTATACGGCCCTGTGCAAGCTTTCCCATGTTGTCCTGCAGTGACCCCGGCCCTCATCTGTAATATCATTTTCTCAAAGGACACGAGGTTATCTGTTCTGGGAGAGACCTCAGCCCTCTGTGTTCCATCCCATCACGACCTCTACGAGAGCACCAGCCAAAGTGTAGCCACTGAAATTTAAAATCGAACGCAGTGCAGGACGCTGCCCAAAGCAGCGGGCCACCCATTGACAGTCCTGCAGAGACAGAGGCGCCCTTGTCCGAGCATCCTGCCCCTGCTCCCTTGTATCCTTGCCCTGTTCCCTGTATCCCTGCCCTGTTCCCTGCGTCCCTTGCCCTGCTGGCAGCCCAGCCCGGGCTCACCCACACCTCGGGCTGGGCCGTGCGGCCGCAGCACATCCAGGAACCTGCGAAACCCTCGTGGTTTTTCCGATTCTTACTCCTTCCACTACATCCTGCCGCTAAAGGCACCGTGCTGTGCGTGCACTGGTTTGTATTCTCGAGCAGTATCCACGGCCGGGATGTGGGTATTTCCCAAAGCCTCCTTCCCCCACAGCCGAGACAGATTCTCAGATCTGCCCCTAGATGGGGATACTGTCCGCAAATCGCCGCGCTGGGATTTACAAATTCCATTCTCCCAGCACGAGAAAATAAAATTAAGTACTGACTATTTATTAATCTCTGGCCCATTTATGAACCCCTCATCCTTCTTACATACTTCTCTGGCCAGGGCGGGCACAAGCCAGGGATCACATTAAAGCCCTTTAACTCTCTTCTCATCCCTTTTTCTACGCTGCAATAAGAGAAATGTTCCAATCACGTAATGACCTAGACAGAGAAAGGAAGAGCTTAAACGACTGCTCTGAGAAAACTCTGGATGCTCCTGGATAAGCAGCTCTGCCGGCAAGTGATGCTAGGACAATTCTGTCATAAGAACTGGCGTATTTCAACAAGACTTAATACACCTTAGTGTTGAAAACACCAAGGGGATGCATGTGTTAATTTTTTCAGTTTAACTCATATGACACATAGCACCTTTCAGTTTATTGCCAAGCGAGTTTATCTTCATCATACTAATTTCTATTTTCGTCTTGACACTTTTCTCAGCTGGTTGCAACTAGCTAGCACTATATTGAAAAGTCAAAGCAAATCCCTAGAGAATACGTTTGGTTGCCCAAATAATTCCATTCCCCCCCCCCCCCCATGTTTTTTGCAAGATATCAAGAGTGATTTCACATAGCAGAATGAACAGTGAGTATATAAACAGATCAAATAATTTAGTTGGTCATACTTCACATGTCCCCTTTCCACTTCATTGCGCATCAGGAACCTGTTCTATGCTGGCCTGCCCCTCTTAAAATCATTTCCACTTACACTTAGATTGCAACTCACTGTCATATAATTCGAAGATATTTTATAGAGCAGTATGTGCTATATGTGCTAGAAATAATGGACAAAGGCATGAAGCAAAGAATTTTGTTCCTCTATGATTACGAGTCTCTGCCAAAGTGATTATTATGGTATTTTTTCCTACGGTAACTTGAGAGATTCTGCAGTTTGTTTCTTAGAATTTCTTCTAGAAAATCTGTATGTTCAACTTCATGTAAAATAAATTTAGAGAAGAGATGAGAGTTTTTTGGTACTTCTGTATGAAAAAATGAAGTGATTCCATGATAAATAAAGAAAAAAAAAAAAGGAAAGAAAAAATGAAAAGAAATAAAGAGCATGCATAGTGAAACAAAGCAGACAATCAAATAGAAGTAGACAGAATAATTATAGATGTCTGAATAACACTCCAGATGGCATTTTGGGCATCACAGTTAATAAGCAGCCTGTTTCAGGGGACCAGCATGTTAGCACATTATTGCAACAACTGGAAACCAGCAGCTGAAGCATGTCTGCCTGATTATCCAGGGAGCAGGCTACATGCAGAAGCTAAACTCAAAAAAATACCGTGCCGCAATGCTTATTGGTATGACAGGGTCAGGAGCCATTTTTCTTAACAGAAATGTGCTTAAAAGAAGTTACCACAGACATAACTACCACTCACTTAATGAAGAAGAGGTCTCAGGCCAGTTAATCTGGTCTAAGTTGGAGCATTTAGGAAATATATCTTTCTGGTTTTAATTACCCAACTCTATATATTCAAATTGAAATTTTTGTACTTCTGGCCAGATGAAAATCAAGCTGGTCCCTACGCTCTTCTCTCTCTGTGCAAATTAACTTTGGTAAAAGCAACAATTACAGCTGAAAGGGAGTTTACGGTACGATTTCATTTTATTCCTTTTCCCACCATTGGAATCTGAAAACCACTTCTGCAGTTGCAACTGTTGGGGTTGAATGTTAAATTGCATGCCAAAATAAGCTTGATATCTTGTCAGTTATCTTCTCAAATGAAATACATCATCTTCAGTACAGCAAAGAGTCCCATTGCTGATATGCAACCCTCAGGAAATGTATTTCAGGGATGGAAAGTCTGATATTTCCATCAAGTAGAAAGACTCTTAGGGACGCCCATACCACAGTAAGTCCTGAATCTATTCTAAAATGGCAATTCTGTGAAAATATAATATATTATATTCTCCCAAATGTCAGAAATAATGTCCCTTTTTATTTTCAATTTAAAATCAAGGTCACACTAAGGAGCTCTTACTGATCCAAAATCAGAGAATGACTCCACGGTTTTAGCTCTGGAATCAGAAGCTTCAACACTGAGTACCTTCATTCTTTTTCTTTGATTCCTGTGTTTAGGTTTCCCCACTGATGACTCCTCAGGTCTCTTGAACAGATCTACACATAAAAATCCTAACAAAAAAGCCCAAAGCAAACAAACTAACCAAACCTTCAACATTAATCCTGGAGATATTAACAAAATTAATACAGGTATTTTTCATAATTTCTATAGCTCATGGTATGTTCTTAACTGTTTGCATTAAAAATACAGATCTTGACTACTACTGGGTTTGCAAAAAAATCCCCTTATGTAGAACACGTTTGTCAATTAAAGCATTTGCGGAGCTCTCCTACCTCCCCAAGGACACTAAAATACTTGTTCTGAAAACAGAAAATAATGTGTTATTTTATTTTTCTTTTTTGGGGGGATCTTTTTTGATTAGTGGTGGTGGTGTTGCTGGTTTGGGGTTTTTTTGCCTGGGATCATTATTACATCACCATTTCAGAATGCACATACTTATGTACATCCTGGGTGCAAAATCTGGCATTGTCTTTGTTAAACTTCATACAATTGGCAAGTGACCGGCCCTGTCACTGCACCAGGTCTCTGTGCAGGGCCTCTCTCCTTTCAAGGGAGTCAACAGCTCCTGCCAATTTAGTATCACTTGCAAACTGAGTAAACTTTTGAGTAGCTTGTCAACATTTCTGCTAAAAGAAAATAACTACCAAAAAATGTAGAAAGACTGTTGTGAAAAAAAGCACAGATAGGGGCTTTGCTTGGTAATTTATACTGGATAAAATGTGCATCCCTATTTGACAGGATTCTGTGGATAGCAAGATCTTGTCATTTTTCTTCACACTCCATAATTTTTACTGGCAGAGAAAAACAAACAAAATTCAAAATTAAAGCAAAATGTAACCTGAAAAGCTAAGAAATTCAACAGCTAGTCAGAAAACAGAAAAAGGTATTTGTTCTCAAAATGTAAGTTTACATTACACACACTTTGAGCATAATTAATTAAGAAGTAAATTCAACAAGGAAAATGAGAGTACTGAGTATTATTTATGCCCAGCTTGATTAAGTAAACTTTGTGGTAGAGGTTTTAGCATTTCTTGGACTAACTCTGAAAAACTGCATGCCAGATAAGCCACAAGGGAAAGAAAAGGCATAAAAAAAGCTCGAATATTCAAAGGCTGCCAAGTTCTCTATTGTGAGTTCAAGAGTTCCCATCCACCCTGCACAGAGAAATCTCCTTGAGCAGCATCTAGACTATGGAAGTAAATTACAGAAACATTAAAGAAACAGAAAAGAAGCGTAACAGAAGTTCAGTTTGCCAGCATCAGAGCAAAGTCTCACACACTTGCTCTGGAGGAGAAGTAAATAAGAAACGGCCCACCTCTGCCAGACAGGATTTTAATGGAATTTGGATCCTAATATGCTTTGGCATTTCTCTGACCTCCTTTATATTATGAGCACCTTGTTCCTCTTCTCTCTTTATCTTATGTATCTCCCTTTACATGCTGCTAAAACGTTTGACAAAACTTCCATAGACTTCTGCCATTCCACTGTTAATCTCACTATCAGTAAATTAGCGAGTTAAATGAATATCCCTTAAAAAAATGCAAGAGATACACAAAACTTTTCCCAAAGCTGAAGAAGTGAAAAAAAACGCTCTCAAAATTATGATTCAAATCTTGTCCCAATTATTCTTCTGCTTTTTCTTTCTCTTGTTATTTGTCCTAAATGTCTTTTTTTTCCCCTTCAAAGCCCACAACATAATTTCTTGAACAGTTAACAACATATAACAAAGAGAAGAAAGCAGAGGAAAGGTTATCCGCATAAAGGATATTTTCACGCAGACTGTACCAGCAAAAAATCACCACAATGCTGAAATGGTACATGAAGCCATATCATGGATTCTGCTTAGACACAGCAATATGCTGTCTGTAGGCCATCTTCAGTGGAAGTTGCAGATTTAATTCAGAAATATTTCTTTGAACAGATTCAGTGAACCTCTACATTAAGACCACTTAGGAACCACTAGCAAAGATGGCTTCTGAGTTCCAGAGTTTTTCACGATTTTTTAGTGTGAATCCCTTGCAATAAAATAAAATGTTTATAACAGAAGGAGCTTCTGTGAATTATCAGCTCATGAAAATGCCACTGTTTTACTAGATGTTCTTAGATAAAGGTGACTACAATTCAATATTTGAATTATAGACATACCCAAAGACACAGGGAAGAATGATGCCTCACCATGCTAGGCACGATATAAAATAGAGAATGAAAGACAATTCCTAACATAAGATAGATAAGAATCTAAATAAACAAAAGAGATAAAAAGTCATTGGGAAATAAAAGTACTTGTCTGGAGTAATAGGCACCTTTCTTACCAGATGAACAACAGAGACAGTACATAGGGGGCCAGAATCAGGAGGAGTGTCTGATTCCTGTGGTTCACAGTGTCACAGTGGGAGCAGGATGAGTGTCTTTCACAAAATCTAAATCAAGACATTTATCTCAAACAGAGAAAAATAACCAGAGCCTACAATTACTATGATTGCCACAGTCACAGGCCCAGGGAATGGACATTTCCTTCCTACATTCTCAGGAAAATTCAAACTGTGAAAAACTGACTTATTTCTTGGAAAGACTGGCAAAAGAAAAAGCAATTAGGCAGCCACCATTATCTTTGGAGAGATCTCTATCATTACCATACAGCGATGGTGGAGGAAGAAAGACCCTACAGAAGCTTCCATTGAATGGTTGCCGGGACCAGCAACAGGAGACCAGAATATCACAAACTCGAGGGAAACTGAAACTTTGAATAAGAGTGTTTTGCTGAGGAAAATAGCATTTACAAACAGACAAGAAGATTAATCATGTGTTAGATCAAAAAACAAAAAGGAAATAAGATGGTAGCTTAGGTTACTAATGAAAACAGGTTATTAATGGTTAATCTTTTCCCTTGTGAAGCACAGTAAAACCTCACAATTTAGTATGATTAGAGGCCTTTTTTGTTTGTGTTCCACATTGAGAACCTTGATTTTGAATAGGGGAAGTTGCTCAGGATAAAAGAGCCTGTCAGAGCTCAGGTGAAAACCTTTCAAGTTCACAATTGCTCTACATGTCTCTTTGGGCTCCATGTCCCTCATTTTCAACATATTCAAATCACTGTGGCATCAGGATTTTTGTTAGCATAATGCTGTAGAAAAGTGAGCCTGTAAAATGAAACTGCTAAATCCCAGCTTTATTCTCTAATGACTGCCCATCAAAAATGCTCAGATTACCTGTCAAAGAAAAGATGTTTTTAAATTTCTAGTTCTTCATGCCATGTGGGAACCCAAAAATCCCAGCACTGCTGCCTTTGATAATCACACCATGAAGAAAAAATAAGCAATCAGAATGTAGCTGACAATCACAGTAATTATGCAAGCAAAGGCATAATAACTTCCACTTTTATAGCAATTCTGTGTTTCTCAGATAGAAAAAAACCCCTACACTTCTCAATAAACTAAGTAAACTGAAATATATTACATAGTTTATAGTTATATAAAATGGTCTTTTTGTCAAAGCATTACAAGAACTCAAGAATTTGTAACATATATTTTCATTAATGGTTTGATGTCCCTGTAAATTAGGCTGAAGCTTCAGGTTTGGAAGTATATTGAGGTTCTTCTGTCAGAGATATCCTGAACATACACAGAGAGATCTTTTCTATATGTCAACTTACTAGAAGAGATATTGAGGAACAATTGCCTCACAATAAAAATTCTTATATAGTTACCGGGTTTGTAGTCACTGTATTATGTAGATATTCTGCTCCAGAATAATAAATTATTGTTTAGAAATATAGCCAGACATACAGACTGCAACACTTATTATGAGACTAGTTTTTCCATTTAAATCCCTTCTTGCAAATAAGCCTGTAACATCATTTATCCATGTTTTACTGATAAAAACCTGAATAAATACATTTTTCTACCTCAAAAGGAGGGTAATTACAGAAAAAAAAATCCCATTTGTTAGTATTTTTTTAAACTCCCTTAGTAATGAACCCAATATAAAGGATTTTGAGTAATAAAGTCAATAGTGAAGTAAAGGATACTAGATGCATAACTTAGGCTGCTTACTTGGAACCAGTGGAAATGTAAAGAATAAAACTCTCAGCTTTTCACTCCCTAAAAATAAATTGCTGTGTTGAACTGCATAGGATACATTATACTTCATTATATCACTGCACTATTTCAGAAGCTAGGGACTGAAAACTTCTAGGAGGATAGACAGTATAAAAATATTTGTCAACGGAATTTGCTGTAGTGCAGTGGTGATCCTTATGAAACCTAAAATAATGTCATCACGACTTGTTTTGTTGAAGCCACGGTTGTATCTACTCTTTATGACAAAGATTTCTTTTTATTTATATAAGCATCCTTTCTCAGAGGCCATTTTACTGAGTATGACTTTCTGCTCAGAGATAGAAGCTTCCAGGGCTCTGATATCCATAAAGGTAACAAACAGCCTGGTAGCACTGTCAGCTGCATCAGAAGTCTGACAGGAAGAGAGAAGGGAAAAGGAAGGATTGATTCTAACCAGTTCAGACTTTGAAATTTTCTAATGCAGATTATTTTTCAATATTATATTTCTACTAAAGCCATACAGAAAAATAAACCAAATACTTTTGCAACATTTGTCAGCTTTCCTCTTTTATGCCTCAACTCTGCTTCACTGGTTCCTCTGAATTTTACTCTCTATACAAGGCATTAAATTACAGTATTACAGGTATTTCTGGCTGCAGTTCAGGTAACCAAGAATACTGATTTTCAAAAGCAAATGAACCTGCATTTTAAGATTTTTCTTCTTATTTTTACAGGGGATAATTTTTTGTTTGTTTTTGGAGTAAAAGCTTCCAAATTACTTCCTCTGGAATATTAATATTCTGGATGGTAATACAGATAATTTTCTAACACTTGTGCATTTACAGATGAAATTAGAGAAAATTAAAAGGAAAGACTAAAAGAAAAGTAATGATAACTAAATTACTGACGTTCCTCAGGTAGTTACAGGTGCCTTTTTTTTTTAACCCCCAGAAGAGAGAGAACAGAGCAGAGTCCTGTACACTGAGGGGAATTTCTCTGACCTCCACTACATATCTGCTATAGAACTAAAGCAGTCAGAATGCTTTGAGGGACAGTCCTTAAGTGTGTCTTAATTTAAAAAACACTGTAGGGTATTGATGCCTTAGAGGGGCTACCAAGAACAGAGGCTAGCCAAGATTAAGAGAATAAAAGTGGGTATTTATTGAAAGACTTCAATAGGTTCACCTTGGGCAGTCAGAAGCCTCCAAGGAGCTGCACCCAAGAGGGACAATGGTCATGAGTTTTTCACAGAGTTGTAAGTTTGGTCCATTTGTATATCAGGGGTTAATCCTCCAATTACAGCTTCAGGTAATGAAGTCATTTACTCCAAGTTTGCCCCCCCAGTTCACTGTTGTTTACATCTCTCAGGGCCTGAGACAATAAAGTGTCCTTGAGTTTCAGGCCTAGAGAGGAATTGTTTTGTCTGAATAAAATGGGAGAACAGTAGCTGCCAGGCTACAGAGTTTCAGAGTTATACACTAAAGTAGTACAGGATCTGAAAAATATAAAAGCTAAATCCTAAGGCATCAGTATAGAAAGTCCCTAAAGAACATGCAATAAACTGCCCTCCATCATGACAGACAGGTCTTAGACAAGTATCCTTCTAGGCACACAATAAAAATTCAGAGAGGACTGTATTTGCATATGTGATAAAGACATCCACCAGTGCTAAAAATACACTGGGGCCAAGCACTACCCTAATGTTCAAGTTAAGTACATTATATGTTTTACTGGACAGAATTTGGGAGCAATACTGCATAAGCAGCTGAGGCTTTGTACAAGAAAATACAGAATTTACTCATAGAAGGAACTCAGCTAGCTTCAACCCTCCTAGATACATGCTGGAAAATGAATGACCTGGGATTAAGATCAGAGTCACCATGTAAAAAATTAAATTTTACTTATTACTGTTGCTTTTTTTCAATTTCTCAGCTTTCAAAAAGCAAAGTACTTTGAACATACTCTAACCATTCAATTGAAATTTTTAAGCAAACAAGCCTGTACATTTTTTTCCCCTCAATCAATATTTCCAATCCATAGGTGCAAAATATAATTAAATAAGAAATGAAGTAATGCATACAGAATCGTACTGCTTGAGGAACAGTGCTATCCCTTAAGTACTCCTCTTCACTACATTTGTGTTCTGTATAATGATTTTGTCATGGTAGTTTACTAAAAGATGCTGTATATGTCATATCAAGAACATGGAGATAATACTCGAGTCTGTTTAAATGAAACAAGAACTGGCATAAGGTTAACTTTACTGTTGTTACAGCATAAAGTTGTAAAGACAAGCCAGTGACTTAAAACTGTTCACAGTATTTATTATCTGAATGCTGCTGCAAAATACATTTTTATAGCCTCAGCACTTGGTAGGCATTAAATAGCTGTCAGAAGAGATTTCAAGAGTAACCTTGTTAAGTTTTAACACAGATTTCACAGCACAGCCAGCCTCACCAAAATTGCCTAGCTCAGGTATAAGCAGCTACACACAGTCCTACATAAGTTTAGTGTGTCCTTCCCTGTCTTTACAGGGCTGCAGAACTGTCTGCCACGCCGTGTCTCCAGAGGAGACACATCACCCAATCCTTTGTGCTTCAGCACACTGAACTCCCCTCTCTGTGCACATGGAGAAGTGAAGGAGGTCACTGGGAAACTACCAGACCTTGAGTGGTTTAATTACCACCCTGGATATAAATTGTCCAGGTCCTCACTCCAAGCAAATGAGAAATTATCCATCTGGCTGTTCAACACTGCAGGTCATACCAGCTAAAAGCATTTGGAACATGGACACACTATACCTGGGAAAAAGCCCAGTCCAATTCTTCACTTGAAGAATAACCTGACACTTAAAAGAAAAGGAAAAGAAAAAAAGAAAAAACCCCAGAGATATACTATATTTATACTTCAGTTCTTTCATAACATAAATAGTAGATATGCAAACCGGGGGGGGGGGGGGGGGGGGGGGGAAAGGAATACAAAAGGGAGATAAATAGAGAGAGAAAGCATGAAATGTGCACTTTCCCCCCTCTATCAATACTGCTATATGTAACAGGCATGGAAGAAAATAAAAATGAGTCTGAGTCATGAAAATTCCATGTCTAGAATTAATTGGTTTGCAGTTCATGGGAACTCACTATGTCTGCTTTCCATTGGTTGTAAATCACCAAGCTGAAGAACTTGATCACAATGATCAATGACAAAATGAAAATTCAGAATAATAAGTATAATCAGAATTATAGGGAAAATAAGCAGGCATTCATACAACATGGTCTCCATCATGCTTTGAGTTTGTAAATGTATTGCTAAGGAATCCTGCAGCTTCTGCAATCAATTCTCATAATTACATTGATGTATAGAGAACTTAAATGAAAACCATTTCCTCTAATACCAATACAATATGTTACTGTAAAATAGTTGATCAAGCTTCTTTGACAACTGTTTATAGCTTAGGTTTAATTTTGACCCCCTAAACACACTGCCCAACAGAATGCTAGGAGAGGAGGACTACTTATGAACAATACTTTAGAAATATTTGCTATTAAGGAAAGAATAAGAAAATTGGAGAGAAGGAGATTGCAGCTACTAGCACTAGTGATTTAGAAAATAAAATAGAAAGGTGCTGACAGATGTTTTCTCTAATGAGGAAGAATGAGAGAAAGGACTAGATCTTAATTGCTGTGGAATAGTCCTTTAAATAGAGCAAAATATTCAGAATTTAGAAAACTAACAAATTTTCAATTTTTGTGTGTAATAGAATACAGAAAAAAAAAGCAACACTCAAGCTCTGTCTTGTGAAAAAAGTAGGTCTGAGTGATAGAAATTGGGAGGGCCAGCTGCAGCTCCCAAGACCTGGGACCCAAGCAAACAGTGCTCATTGGGATTGTTTATTTTTTAAAATTAATTGAGAAAATAAAGCTAACTATGTGTAATGATTCCTTTTTCATAGTACTGAATTTCCCTATTACAGTTTCCTGAATGAAGTTTTGGAATTTTTTTTTATTTTAACTCCAGCTTTGAGCAAGTCTCCCAATTGGGCAAGGCTTTGGGCAAGGCTGACTGATTCAGGCACAGGGTGTTGGAGTGGAAACTCAGTTGGTAAAACTAGTGAGGGGATACCAGGTGGACAATCTGGAAAGCAAAAATCTACATTACTTTTGATCCAAGTTACATATGAGAAAAAGAAAATTTCTATGTGAGCTAGGGAGGGCACTGTGGACTTCTCTCAGGTATAGAAAGAATTAGCAAAGAAATAATTAAATATGTAAAAGTAGAAAACAAGGCAACAAAAGTGGTCAAGGGCAAAATCTTAAAGCATGCTAAAATAGAGGACTTACACATGAGAATTTTCAAGAACAGCCACTAAAAAAGAGGGGAGTGACAGCAGAGCTGAGTGAGGACTCTCATGAGAGCTTAGAGTATAAAGGTGCTGAGGAAGAAAAAAAAGGAAGTAGCCCAGAACTAGAAAGCCAGGCAAATTTTTTATGGAGTTAGGGTAAACTTAAAACACTGACACTGAGCCAGAATAAAAGTAGTTATGGCTGCATTGCAAGCAGATTCTCTGGAGTGGAGAGTGGCATCTGTTGAAAACACACAGGGCAACGTGGTCTAATCTGTTCTGTACAGGTACTTACACCATGCTCACCACCAAAATGCAAATGCCCTCCAGCAGTGCATTAAGCTACATGATTAACATCTGCTAGTAGTTGTGCTAATTTCCATCATTCTAAACCAGTGAGAGTTAAGCAAGCTCTTAGAAACAGGCCTTTTCAAGGCAGGATGGCACTTAATGGATAGTCAGGTTAATATACATCCCACTGAGATCTGTCAAGACTGTAAATCACCATCCTAGGATACATTTCTATTTATCCAGAGACTACAGTGTTCCTTGCAGGTAGCATCATGACGTAGTCCTTGAAAGGTTAAGAGTTACAGGAAATAATTTTCCAAGTAGGCTGCCTACAGTTTACAGAAGAATTTTACAATGAACACATTTAATGGAAGGGTCCCAGTTAAATCCCTGAGGCCTGACTCTTTTTTCATTTACAAGTTGATCCCTACATGACACTCAGTACTTTCAGTACTTTTCCTTTAACCTTGTGTAAGGAAGGAGAAAAACAGGTTTTCAAAATCATGGCTAAGTTTTTCCAAATTGTTCAAATTCACAAATCAATTATAGGGATCCATGTATTTTGAACTATATAAAAGAATATTTCCATGAGATCTAGGACCTGAACAATGCCAACTCAGATTTGTCTTAATAATGTCATGCAGATTGGACTATTCTAATGTGAAATAAGCCTATATTCTGGGCTGACACTAAAAGGAGTCACTATATTTAGAATTGAGAATTCTAAATATGAAAAGAGGAACAGTAATGTCATGAAGGCTATACGTGTTTTGTCACTAAATTTCTCAAGGAAATATACCTAGATCACACTCTTATGATGTTTCTGTAGAACTGCCACAGAAAGATTTATAAAGGTAGATGTGGAGATTGACTCTCTAACACCCACGATGCATATTTCAGTGTTTCAAAAACTGATTATATCCATTACACTGGGTGTTAGAGACTTATACTCCTCCTAAACTGTCAAAATTGAAGATATATTCTGGTTTGAAAAGTTCTATTAATCAACGTTACAGTCTAAAAAGAAAATATTTTCAACAGGTAAGTATTTGGAAGCCCTTCCACTGTATGGTTTTACAGATGGAAAGATGCCTAATTCTAAGTTACAGCACCGACTTCTAAAAGCCTTCTGATATCTTCATTATCTGATTCAATAACCATGACTGCATTTCTCCTTTTAAAGCGCTGGATAACACGGCCTCCCCCTAATATTTAGTTTCAACTTACTGAACACAAGTCAAACCCTGGATCATTGGATCCCAGACTGTGATAAATATGCCTCTGCTGGTTTGTTTACCCACCACTTAACTCTGCAGGATCTTTTTGAATAGTACCCGAATCAACCAGAAATCCAGTGGTTACCAACTTAGACATTTTTCTGCTACCATTTACTCCTAAAGTCATCTGAAATCCCTGTATCATGTCCCAGCTAGCAATCCCCGTATCATCTCCAGCAAGTTAGCCCAGAAAAGGATTAAGAGAGGGACCATCCAGTCTAGTAGACAGCTATATCATTTACTGAACAGTCACTTAATCACTGTGGCCATTCACTTTCTGTCTATTAAGTAATTGTTTCAAGTACTGCAAAGAAGTGAGTCAGCCTGTCAGTTTTGCTACAAGGTGCCTGCCTACTACATAACAAATAATTGTTCCTGTCCATCACAATTCAAATGATGTTTTTATGATTCAAGGACCTTGACATAGGGGTTTTTTGAGCAGCATATTTTTCTGATGACGTGGGTCCACAAAGCCATACTTCTAAAAGGCTTCTCTTTACTCCTTTCAAAAGGAGATAGAACAGCATCATTATTGTCCTAGGGATGAGTAGGATGTGTGGGTGGCTGCATGGAAACAGTATTATCCAGTGTGGGTAATTGCTTAGTCGTGCCTTTCAGTTAACTAAGCTTAGGCTTGTTTATTTGTCTTGATTAGCCACGCAAGTCAGCTTGAATGTTTCACTTCTGCAAGAAATTTCCCAAGCACCTCAGTCTCCATTTTGTTGTCTGAACAGAAAATTGATATTGATAAAGAACCCTTTTTGACAGTACATAATTTCACTACAAAAACTTTTTCTGTGAGTTTTACATCTCAAAGAGAAGGAAAACCCTGTAACATTACTGTACTGTGTACACTGGTCTTTATACTAAATTAAACAAAATAATAAAAGAGTACTGTGCACACTGGTCTTTATAATAAATTTATTTTTGCAAACTAACTGGAGGCAAAACTCTTCAAGAAAGAAAAAAGTTGAATAAAGCTTATATACATGAAGAAAAATCAAAAGATTTAACAGAGTTCTCTTCCATGGGATGCCTCTAACATTTTTGGCACAGTATTTCCTAATACACTAGGAAAAACAAAAAGAAAATAAAACAATTTGTTTTCCAAAATAAAAACTGTTTCCAGCATTTAAAACTGGCTCTATTTCCCTCAGCTGTCACCTGTGCTAAGGAAAAGAAAGACTGAAGTTCTTTTTCTTTTCTCCTGACAGCTCCTATGCCACAACAGGCTTGCTCTCCTGCTGTGGGCTGACACCTCTTTGTCAAGTAGGTTGTTTCCTAATGCTGCAAAGACTGAAGGACTAGCTGAAATGGCAACACAGCCATGATGATGACTGAGGATAAGATTTTCAAAATGTTCAAGTCATTTATGATCACCAACCCCATTGACAGGTAATGAAGTCTGGTATATGCTTTTAAGAAAAATCAAATAAACAAATGCTTTTAAGACAAACAAATCTACCTTTAAAAATTCAGTACAAGATTTTCTCTAGCTTATAGTGAATAGAGTTTAAAGAAGAACACAGGTAGAAGATGGGGTAGTGTTTTGTAACTATGACATTAAACTCCTCGTTTCTATACCTTGCATCCTTTTCTTCTGTAAAGAAAAGTGTCTTAGGTGACTCCTTATTGGAGTTAAAAATATATTGCAAATTCTGATTAACTGTATTTGATACAATTTTTTTCATCGTCCCTCTGTAGTTGAATTTGAATATGTATGCTGCTTGTCCAAATAGAGGACAGTAATGATAAAGGAGAACTGTCCCACTAAAACATCTGTAAGTCTCTTTATTAGTATGGAATGCAAAATGATGGGCTGATCTCTAAAAACTCTTATAAAAGACATTTCAGTCTGTAGAGCTCATATGAAGATTTAGGAAGTATTTTAAAAATCCTGGAAGCTTGGATTATGGGTAATGATAGACATGTTTAGAACATCCTACATCTGATTTCCAAGCTCAAAACATACCAAATGCAAGAGGAAAAACTGTGGAGAGAGAACTTGCTGTCACGGCATGCAGAATGCTTCAGTCCTGTTCTTACAGTCACAGATTCAAAAAGCTGTAAAACTTTTCAGAAAAATGCCAAAAGACCGAGCACCACAGGCAGCTGGGAACTTCTGCATCCTGGCCATATCTCCTCTGATGGTAGCTTGACAAGGTGAGGCTAAAAAGGACCATTAGCTATAGGTTGCCCTTACATGAAAGAAGAAAGTGAAAAGTCTAACTAGACTTGGACACACAGATAATGCTACTGAGACAACAAATTGAAGTGGCAGAACATAATGTCCACTGGGATTCAGGATAACTTGTACAACTTCCCTTGCAGAAAACCTTGAAAGTGCTTGCCGTGCTGGTTTGTGCCTTCCTCTGGAATGTCATATGCACTAGAGAGCACAGAAAAAGGTCAGAAAGGGTTTGGGGCAAAAGCACTGAAGATTTAATCCTGCTATGCTAAAAGATATAGTACGCCCTGTGCAGTTCAACATGGCAGTCTGTATTTTTTGCCCCTGGTTAGCAAACAGCACAACTTAACCATATCTCAATTTATGGCTGTGTGATAGCCAGCTTCAGTTGCTGTCAGTCATGCATCCCCTAAGGAAATTAATCATAATCACAATTTTGCACTGTGACTCTGCAAAGACTTTGTCATTAAAAAGCTTCATTATCCTTGTTAGTAAGATTTTTAAACTTTTACATATAACAGCTTGATCTCAAAGCCTGGTATTGGAAACACTTGTTAAAGATAACTAAGCAACATACTAACTCACACTCTTTTTCTTTCCTCTGCTAGAAAAGCTTCTTTATTCGAATTAATTAATGTGAGAAGCCATTGCAGCTGCCACAAAAATATTATCTATCATATGTTTTTGAATAGAGGGGAAAACCCTGAGTCATCTTGCCATGAAAAAGGACCTTTTCTATTTCGATGTCAGTGCTATGCAACAAGTTTTGAGACCTCCTTTTCTACTGTTTGGCATTTTGGATGAAGTGATGTGGAAAGGGTAAACTCATTTATACCCTAAGGTGGCATTACTAGTATATAGCTCAGACCAAACTACTGTCAGAAAAGTAAGTTTAGAAGGAAAAAAAGCCAGCGAGTTGATGCACTACCTCAAGTACAATGGAAGAGTCAGCAGGACATCCCAGCTCCCATCTCAGGCAAAGCACTGGGAGGAAGCTGCAGACCCAGTTTCCAGACAGACCATAGCAGAATGGCACAGGGAGAAGCAGCCTCCAAAATCAGAGCAGCACAAAAACATCCCTGGGCCCTGCAGCCCACAAGTAAAGTACAAAAGCAATTGTTTGTTATTCCTTGTTTCCAACAAGTACAGAGGTTATCTTTTCAGACCTCAGAGTCAACAAAGAGTAACTAAAATCAGCTTCAGATTTTTCTGGTGGTATAATGCAAACTGGGCTGGAGGGGCTGGAACACAGGTACACTGACCCAAATAAGAAAGATATCAAGGCAGTCCAGTCAAGCCCCATGCTGAAGAGAAATTAAATTTAAATATCATTTCCTTGACAGTGCATACAAGTTGCTATTCCTTAATCTATGGAGATAGACAAATGCAAAAATGCCAGAATGATGAAACAGGGAGTTATTTAGAAAATGTGAAGGAAGTATCTCTGTGCCTGCTTTAAACCTGTGATCTTGTATAGAGCCATTTTACACTTTAGTGAAATTGTCCCTGATCAGAATTTCCTGCAATTCCTTAGGGGGAAAAAATACATGCAAAACCACTTCAACTAATGTTTCTGAATACAAAGGTCAGAGAAGAACCAAACTGCTTTCAAGATTTCATTATCAGGAAAGATTCCCAGAGTGAGTGGAGCATCAATAAAAATAAGAGTCTTGAGAACACAAGCTGAAAATTGTTTGCTTGCGATTATTCAATTTATTTTTGTGATGTGTCTTTCTCTTGACCCATTTATCCCAAAAGGATACTCAATTTTCATGGTAGAAATATCATAGACAGAATATGGAATTCTCCTCTAATGAAAGCACATGCTAAAAATACTGAAAATAATTTCTCAATGCTCACTGAATCTTTACTTCCCTGGTTGTCTCTGCTATTCAATGATTGAACAGCAGACAAAGATACACTATTTTGAACAAATAGTATGATGAGTAACCTAACCAATGGAAAGGGGGAAGTCTATTAAGAATTAACTAATGTACTTATTCACCAATACACAGGTGTTTTATTTTATTTTATAGCCTGTACAATTGTCTTTAGGAACAATTTCAAAATATTCAAATATATATTCATGCCTTTGTCTTGAAGACCTATTTGTACATATTTCATGTGAACATGGGCAAGAATTTAGGTTACTGTTCAAATAATCTTGTTCAAATGTGTACTCATTTAGAATGCCTATCTACATATGCAGATCAGGTAACTCTGTGACCCTTTTCCATATTTAACTACCCAATTTTCTCAGCAAAATATGAATTTTCAAATTTCTGGTAGAAACAGATCATAGACAATACTTCCTATTTTATGTACTTCAGCCTAAACCTAATCGAGCAAACCCCAGCACCCACAAATTATTTCAGGCACAAGAGAAAAGCTTTTACAAAAAAAGTTACTGACACTGTGATGCTTTGCCAGGCAAGTTGTTATACCGGGAAAGTATAACCTAGAAAGTGTCTTAAAAGGTGTTGGTCTCAACTTTTCCCTCACAGTCACACCCAGAATTTTAAGGAAATAAACTGCCAAGCATTTTATTAATACCGCATATTAAGATGAATATTTTATCACTTCTGCAGATTTTTAAACAAAAATAAGACATTACAGAGGAAGACAGATGCCTGGACTATTAAACAATACATTGACTATTTTTCACTGTTTTCAACTATGAAAAGTAATCTTTATTTTTTTTCAGAAATCAGTTGATTTTAAATGTGCTGTTCTTGGTAGCACTCAAATAGTCCCTTTTCAAGGATTTTGAGGCCTGAATTCAAGGCTTTCCTTGCACAACATGAGTTTCTAGTATTTTCTGAAGATGCTTGTGTCAGTCCCTTTACCAGCCCTACATTTTCAAACTTAAACTGTCTACAGGGAAAAAATAGGACTGCTCCATAAGAAACTCTGCTCTTTCTGTACTTAGTACCACCAAAGAGAACTTTTAGTGGTTTTTAATATTTTTACATGAAACACTAAAAGGTCTCTTCATTTTCCTCACTATTCAGAAGTATCAATGAATACCTGGGTGCTGAAAAACAAAGTGAGGATGCAGAGCTATTTGTGATCCACACACCACCGAAAAGCAGCTGCCTAATCTTTTCTTCCATCTAACATGGAAAATGCTGCCAAATACGTTACAGAGAGTCTGGTCAAGACTGAAGCATACTGCTGAAGACTAGCTGGTAAAATTAGATCTCAAGGAAATGGATGTGATACCAGCAGAGTGACAGAAGCTGTAAGAGTTAATGTCAAGTTTATACCTGGCCCTTTTTCTGAGACTTTCCCTAATTTTACTCAAATTTGCAATTTGGGAGTACTCTGTCTTTTGTTGCTACTGCAGAATCAAACTGTTAGGGTGTTGTAGCAGAGTTTTTAGTAGCTGCATGACCAGAAGAATGAAACCACCCTATTGCTTCCATCTACTTGCATTGAATTCCCATTCCTTTCCAGTGAGGTATCCTAGCCACAAATTTACATACTCCTTTAGTTATAACACCACACCTGCTTTAGATGCCTTTAGGATGCAATATCAGGTAAATCCTCAATGATAAATGACTTCCATTAATAAGCACTTTATGGAAAATATGACTTACTATTTGCATTACAGTTGTGCGTAATAATTTTCACTAACACCAAAGCTCAGTTTTTCTAGGTAGCAAAGAAAAACATTATTCCTCCAAAATCTATATAATGTTAAAGATGACTAAAAAAATAGATTAACTTAGGGACATGACATTGTTTACATGACAACATGCAGAAGAGCAAGAAGCATTTTGCCCAAGTCTTGTTCTCTTGTCTTGTAACCAATACTTCATCCAATGGATTAAGCTGCATTGCTGAACAATTCTCCTGATGCAGTTTGCAAGGTGTGATTAATTTTGCATAAGCCATTTACAAATACCACCCTAAATCTTATAAAGCAGGGACTGCAAGGTAATTAGTGCAATTTAGTTCTTTGAAAGCATACTGCGTCTATATTTAAGAACAGATTCTGAATTTCATCAATGATTTGTGGAACATGATAATCATATCTAGAATCTGAAAACACTTAAAGACAGAAAATGAAAGTAGAATATAAATTATCTATCATCAGAGCCGCAATATAGGAACAAAAAATATTTAGAAAGAAACTGATGATGCATGAGATTCACACTGATTTAGCCTTTAACAGGCTAGCAGGCCTTATTTTATGGTGTAATAGAATCACAGTGGCACTTTTTTATTGTTCAACTGTTTGGTATCTTGTAAATGGCATTAGATAAGTCTATAAATAATAATGTGCTAGCTAATTGGGCCACAGACCTTTCTTTTTTTTTTTTTTCTCCCTTAATGCATTCTATGCTTTATAACCAGAATGAGGCTGGTAACACTAGGAAAAATAAGCATGATTAGCCTTCCCTGTGTGTAATTGCACATTTGAATTCTGGTTAAGTGGGTGTGTGTTATACTTTACTGCCACAAGTTCAGGAAATACAGATCAGTTGCATAAACCCAAAATGAACAGTAGAAAATGTTTCAAGTAATACCATAGCATTCTGCATTCCATACTAATAAAGAGACTTACAGATGTTTTAGTGGGACAGTTTTCCTTTATCCTTACTGTCCTCTATTTGGACAAGCAGCTTACACACTCAAATTCAACTACAGAGGAAGGATGAAAAATATCAAATACAGTTGAAAATACTGTATCAAATACAGTTAAGCAAAACATGCAATATATTTTTAAACCATAATAGTATAAAAATACCTATGATAAATCTCTCAGAGTCTTCTAGGACAGAAGGTAAGTGCTAATGACAGACTGTATTAGCTGGAATTCCTCTTTCCTATCCCCATGTCAAGAAGAAAGGCATTTTTTCAGAAGGCATAAGATTAAGACCAAGTGGTGTGTCCTACTTTTAAGAAAATACAACCAGTTTGAACATATATGGACTGCTGCAGTGCTTGGAGAAGGATTCTCAAACTAATTACTCAGCATATTAGTTAAACAAAATTTCCCTCATGTTCTAGCTCTGATTTTCTGAATCAGAAGACAGAAAACTCAGCTGATTCATAGGTGTAGCCCTATAGGTTTATATGGGCAGAGATGGGAAAACTGTATGGTGACCATGACATCACTCTGGTGATCTTTATTCTTGCTTCAGGTGGTTTGGTTTTTCACACCATTTTATTCTAACCACCACTGATGGGTAAGTCATCTTTTGGTGAATGTCATTTACAGGCTGTCATTATAAAAACCCTCATGTTTCCTTTTTATATTCTTATATATATTTCTTTATATATAAAGTTTTTCTTGCAGTCGGGCAAGGAAAGAAGCTCACCATCCTCTATGAGCTTGTCAATGACATGAATCTCCAAGGATACAACAGTAAACACAGAATACTAGGATGCAGCCAGAACCAGAGGAAGCCAGCAAGCTATCTAAACAACTCAGAACAGTGTTTCCTTAGTCTCATTTAGGATGGAAGCTCAACATTCATTCTTTCAACTCTTACTCCTGTGGTTTATCTTCATTCCTTAAAAATAAATTATTCGTCATTTCTTTCTATGTTTTGTTTCTTAGCCCTGAAGTCACATCCTGCTTAGCCATGGTACCTGTCTAGTATGTCATACACATTAAAGATTGACTAAAGTACAAACCGGCTGCCAGAGAAAATTGCCTGTTCAATTCAAATTTAGGCTGGGTACCTTAGGAATTAGGTCTTTTTTTGACAGTGCCTCAACAACAGGTGCACAAGCAATATGGGGAAACAGAGTTCATGCAAAATTTCTATGATGATATGCACATATCATTTAATGCTTCTCAGAGTAATTATCACTATCAGGCCTTGAGTCTTCATCTATCCAAAGTTTACAACATTCTGTAGGACACACCAGAGAACACACCTTTGACCTCTAGCACTAGTCTTGGAAAGGTAACAAGGGATCAGACTTGAAGAGATAGCCTCCAAATGAACCAGACAAAGGAAAAAGAGCAACTTGAAAGAAACAAATTTAAAAAAATGCAGAATAAGTTAATAGGCTGCACTAAGGCATAAATAAAAAAATTGAGTACCTCTTTAAATAAGTACAAATTATGGAGGACAAGAGAGCAAGTTCGGATGTATTTTAACAAGGCATGTATATGACATATGTAAGGGCAATTACTGTGCTCTATCCACTGCTGAAGAATACTCTGCCTAGTTTTGAGCACCCCAACTTAAGGAAAATATAGCTAAATGAGCTTTTTCAAAAGAAAACAACAGACCATTAAGTCTTTTGGTAAACATGAGTTTTATAGAGAGACTGAAGGGATTAACTTTGTGCAAATTAGCAAAGAGATAAAGGGGATAGAATGGAGGGTTTCCAATAGGCAAACAGACAGAAGAACACAGTGACCATCTGCTCTTAATGTCCACAGACAGGAAGACTTAAAAACATCAGCTTCCCTACCAGAGCAGAAGACACAAGACATCCTTTCTTGCAGCAAAGAACAGACATGCCATGGAACAGACTGCTTGGAAGAGACAGCATCTCCATCCTCAGAGGTTTTTAGGAACAAGCTAGACAAGAATCAGTCTGGATTAATTTCAGCATATTTGATCCTGCCATGGATGACAGGTTTGATTAAGTGGCCTCCTGAGGTCTATCTACTTCTACATTTCCATGACAGTCTTCATTCAGACTTTTCTTAATCAAATGAAGTCTTAAGCTTTTAAGTTCTCATCTCCCTGCAGACTCACACAGGTTTTACTCTATTTTTCCCTTTCTAATGATAATATGCTAAAAGTCCCCTGCGCTTTCTTCAAGTTAAACAACTTCTTTGGCATTCTCAAGTAATTTGAGCATCGAACTAGTTCTCTCTATTCTAGTTCTCCCTGTAATAGTGGAAGTAAATAAGCCAGTTGCTGGGGGACATAAAATGAACTAGTGCATCTAGTATTAAGGAACAACAATTAATTCAGCAAAACTGAAAGATTATAAATGAAAAAAATAAACTCTACACCAGCAGGGTGCAAAAATTTTTGTATATTACTTGACCTTGAAATTATGTTCCAGAAATCTGAAATTTTGACTCCTGAAAAGTCGCCTTTAAAAAAAATGACACAAAATGATACAAAGCTGCCTATGAAGAGATCCCACTTATAGTTACTTAATAATGTTTAATATTATCTCATTTTATGAAATATGCCTCTTTTTCACATGAACTCGGAACATCTATAGCGATGCAATTTGGAGGCAAATAGTAGATAACTACTTATATAGAAATTGAGCTAGAAGATGTTTTGATTGAGCTAGAAGATTCTGTTCTATCACCTATCTTTTGTTCTTTTGTCATCCAGAGGTCTTCATTATGTGGACAAAATATTTTGTATACCATTAACAGTTTAGAACATTAACTGGAAGTGAAAACTTTAACAACTAAAGAAGCACGGAAATTATTTTTTCAAAACTTATCTCAACAATTTTCTCCAATCTAACTAAGAACACTAAATAAATTTTTACTAACGCATGGTACTTTGCAGCTACATTTCAAAAAGGACTGAATATCTGGTAGGAACCAGAGCTGGTCTGATACAATAAACACACAAACCCTGTAACTCCTACTAAATTTGACCATAAAGCTTTTGCAAGGATAAATAGAACCAAACCAAATACATGAGGAATATTAATAGGAAGAAGTGACAATAGCAGAAGTTTACCTAATTCTTTCAGCTTTAAATTTTGTTTGGATTAAGTTTGAAATGAGCATATTTTGATTCTGTGTTAGCTCAGGCTTTGGCAACTTTTCAAGAGCTTTTTCAAATGCAGAGAAATCTGTGTCTGTAACATTTGATACTAAAATATAAATGGGGAAGAGAAAATATTTTTAATTATATTAAACTATGATGTTTTGAGGGCATTATCAAAGAAGATGTGTATAACATTGAATATGTAATAAAAATGATTTAATTTTCTCTTTACTTGTAAAGTTTAATAAAAATATTGACATGATTAAACGACTGACTGAAAGCTCCACTTTCTAGCAATGCAAATACTTTCAACTTTGCTAAAAGGAGTTACTTATTTGAGCTAATAGAAAGATGCAATCTGTGTTATGAGTGAACAGAGAAGTGCACGACTGAAGTGCATCCTTGCATGCATGACTTCTCTATATGATTCCTTTAACAACTTTTTCTCCAGAGTAATTATAGTGGGCAGCAAAAATCAGGAGTCAGCACAATTCACATATTGCATATTTCAAGTCATCCTTGCTATAAAATTACTCTTTATTTCACTAACCTAAATACAACTCCTTTTCACCTTTTATTCATATTAACTTGCAATCCAGGTATATATTAGCGCAAATGCAAAAAGAAATTGAAGGTATTCTTTGGGCTTTCTTAAAGAGTGGGAATGGACAAATTTTGTCTCAGCACAGAGACTGTTTATTAACACAGTCCCTCCCCAGTAGGGCACACCAATTCTGTGTGACTGCTCCTGGACCCCTAAGTTAATGGATTTACCAATACAGTTGTGTTGCTAAGAAGACCACAGAGCAAACCATAAAATGTATCTTCATCAACACAGAGTTAACAAATAAGTCTCTCAATCTCTCTGTGTACAACACCTGGTTTCTTCATCTAGGCTTTCTAGACAGTGGACTTTAGAAGGAAGTCAAAATCCATCTTTTATTGTATAAAACACATTCTATTATCCCACTAGGAATAAAGCTGATATTTACAATTAGATAAGGGTGGGGTGACGGAGTTCCTCAGCACCATTCTTACTTAGAAGCTCTCCTCTCACGACTTGAAGCACCTCAGTTCTTCATTAGAACATATTCATGGCCAGCCTATATGAATTTCCTTAATTAGAAACAGCTCATAGGGAATCAAGGAGAACATCCACAGCAGACATGCGGTAGGTTTTTCATGAATGGTACCAGGCTAAGTGAGGAACTTCCTGCTGAACTTTTTATCTAACAGAGACTAAAGGAATTATTAGCAAATAAAATCTGCTGCTTCTGCTTGTATCAATGCTTAAGGAAAACACTGAGGACATCTTTCCATACTCCTGGGGCTTCTTCAAGCGTTAATTTTTGGTTTTACTTTCCCTATGGATTCAGAATCTGCCACAAGTGGAGTAAAAAAGGGTAGCACAAATGATACAGATATCCATGCATTAATATGACGGGTGGGAGGATTAATGTGGAGAACTAAGATGGATATTAATTAGGTATTTCTGCATACTATCAGGAAACGACACAAAAGAGATGCGCATATCATATGTGATTGAGCAGGAAAAAATGGTGGAATTTTTAAAATAGGACACCTGCTCAAAGTTTGTTATGATGGTAATACTTCTGGCTTATACTACTGTAGAGAAAATTTCAATACTACAGAAATGGTGATAAAGTAGCAAAGGTAAACAATTCAAAGCTGGAGTTTGAAAGCAGTGCAAGTTAATAGGGACTTCAGACCAGGTGTCCTGTTCCAGATTTACATCTGATTGAAAGATCACTGGGTGCATGGATATCAACAGGAAACATATAACCAGGTCCAAAAGAACTGGAAATGAGAATATTCAAAGTTCTTATCAAGTACTCTCAGCAGCTTGACTGAACATGGTTCAGTAGAAGTAATTTCTGAGTAATACTGTGACAAATGGAAGGAGGAGTGCAGGAGTGATGGGACAGCTTCTTTGCTCTTATCAACACTTTCATTTATTTATGGACAAGGTTACCTGAAAGTATTTGGCTAAAAAAAAAAAAAAAAAGCATGGAAAACTGGGAAAGGAAGACGAATCACTGGAATCAGGAAAGATGTAAGAAAATTATTAAATTAAATGATTCCCCAAATTTTAATTCTTTTGTTGACTCCTAATAATTGATAGGGCACGAGAAAATGGGCAGCTATGGTAGTGAACGTGCTGCAGATATATCCACAGAGGCAGACACAGCTGTGCACAGCTGGCACAGATGTTTTAGCTTTATTTTTGTTAGCTCTCAGTCAGACTTTAGGAGGAGATTACTCACAGCTGTTGCACACAGAAAAATAATGTACTGGCACTAATCCTCCTCTGCAATGGCACTCAGCACCCATCCTAGAGGTAGGGTTACTTGCTGCTCTAGGCAAAAAGATAAATGCCCATTTCTCCTCCTCTTTCAGAAAACAGTCATTAACTGTTGAAGCCCTAGGTGAATGTTTTCAGAGTGCTGTACTTGTCCCTAGGAGGTACTGCAATGACACTTTAGATGAGTAAGAGCAGTATCTGCAGTTGCATTCAGGAGGATGAAAATTATAGGTCAGAAAGAAATTTCTCCCTGTGGTCCAGTATTACAGAATATAGTGTTTCATGGGGTTTTGCAGCTTCCTTTCAAGCATCCTTCACTACTCATTTCTGGAAAATAACATTACATGAAATGCAGGTATTGGCATGTACAATGAAACCTACATTCTTATGATGTTTTGTTACCTCTATCATCTTTTAGCTTGAATTAATATCAGGTAATCAAACTTCTCAAAAACTAGACAAAAAGAAGGTGTATCGTATTCAGTTGAATTAGCATATATGATCTCAGATATGTTTTTCCCTTGGTGTTCAGGACATGCCATAATACTTCCCTGTCCATATTGTCTGCTGAATAAAAGATTACAATACATTATTACATTCCCACTGTTAAAACGACAATTTTATTTTTAAATTTAAAATGCAACCAAGCAAAAATGTTCTGCTCTAAAAATAACTGGCATTACTTGCCAGAAATTATCATAAAATATCTGCTATTTTACATGTTTGGGCAGAGTTCTTCATAGGTACCATAACAGTCCTACTAGAATCCATTAATGTGATTTAATTGTACAGGAATTGCTATGGTTTAACATTAATTGATGTAGCACATCAGTACAGAACTCAAGTATACGATAATTGGTGAACACGTGAATTCTGGTGTGTAAACCCACCCCAATTACTCATCTCCTTATGCCCACAATCTAGAAAAAAAAATCATATCTATGCTCCAACAGGTACCAAGAGTCAAGTAATAGTCAAGCTGCAGCGATCCAAATTCCATCTATTTCCCAATTCTTCAAAAGTTAATAAATGTGCATTGTAAGAGATCACTAATTTCCACATAGGTGTACATATGTGCTCTGAAGTCAGGCATGCAATTCTTCACCTACCTCTTCTACCATTCCACTACTTTTGCATTCTTTCCACTGATACCACTTTTGGAATGGCACCTCTCTCTTCTTAAAAGCCATTCCATAGTCACAAACCAAAATCAAAAACTCTCTTCTCCCAAATGAACTGCTTCAGTCATGAATGAACTGTTGTCAGTTCTTCCACTAGCAGCACATAAGGGCCAATAATCTTTTGAGCATTTGCAGACCTGCCTTCTCTTTCCCTTGGTCCGGTTCTTAAGCTTTTTGTGACTGAATTTTTGGGTGAGCAATAAGAACAGCTGCATAATGCTAATACCTGCTCCTGTGTTCTCCAGTGAATTTCAAAGTAGGAAAGTGCCCCAGTACAACAGGTGCCACAGTGACACAACAAACAAATCCCTATTCCTGCTGTGTCCTTTCAGAGACTGATGGTGGAATGCTCGCTGCTGGTCACCTATCAGCAGCACATTGGTTCTGCTGTGTCCTTCATGCAGGATGGTGCTCATAAGAGAGAAGAGCTTCAAAAATCCAGTGTGAAACATGAGAAAGCACCACTAGTACATGTGATTCCTACAGAGATCATAAAGGGAAAAACAAAAAAGCAAGTCTAGAGGGAAAACAAAGTGAAGCCAAAGGGTGACACAGGTACGTTTGGCCACACACCAGAACTACAGATTTTTCCAGCAGAGCAGTAGTCCTCCTACAAACTTGTATGAAAAAACCAACAAAATCTCAACCTGTTTCAAAGAAACTTGTTTTCCACAACATCATTTCCAGAAATTTCTAAGCTATGCTTGCAAGATTGCTGTGAAAAAGACTGAAAAGAAAAATGCGAACTTTTATATGGATGTCATCTACCTTGACTTCAGAAAGGCTTTTGACACTTTTTCCCATAACAGCCTTGTAGGTAATCACAGGAGATGTGGGTTGGATGAATGGACAGTGAGGTGGATCAAGAACAGGCTGAATGGCAGAGCTCAGAGGATTGTGATGAGTGGACCAGAATTCATTTGGAGGCCTGTAGTCAGTGGCGTTCCCCAGGGATCAATACCAGGTCCAGTCTTATTGAACTTAAATTTATCAGCAACCTGGATGAAGGGATAGGAAGCACCATTAGCAAGTTTGATGTTGACACAAAACTGGGGGCAATGGCTGATCCACTTGAAGGCTGTGCTGCCATTCAGTGGGACCTTGATAGGCTGGAGAGTTGGACAGAGAAAAACCTAATGGAGTTCAATAAGGACAAGTGCAGGGTCCTGCACCTGGGGAGAAACAACACCAAACACCAGCACAGGCTGGGGACTGACCTCCTAGGGAGCAGCTCTGCTGAGGAGGACCTGGGAGTATTGGTAGATGGCAAACTGACCATGAGCTAGAAGTGCCCTTGTGGCCAGCTGGGTAAATGGGATTCTGGGGTGCATCAGGAAGAGTGCAGCCAGCAGGTTGAGTGAGCTGATAGATGGAGGGAGTCCTTCTAGTTGGCCTTGGTGAGGCCACATCTGTAATATATTGTGTCCAGTTTTGTGCTCCTCAGTACAAGCAAGAGAAGGAGCTACCAGAGAGGGTCCACTGGAACTTCATACATATTATGAACAGTCTGAAGCAGCTCTGTCCTTAGGACAGACTGCAGGAGCTGGGCTTGTTTAGTTTAGAGCAGAGTGAGAGATCCCAGATCTCATCAATACATACAAGTGTCTCAAAGGTGGGTGCCCAGAGGATGGTGCCAGACTCTCCTGTGTGGTGCCACCTGCTCTAGGTGAGCCTGCCTTGGCAGTGGAACTGGACTGGATGATCTCCAGAGGTCCCTTCCAACCCAGGCTATCCTGTGACTCTGTGAAATGGACAAAACCTTACAGTTCTGTATTACCTGAATGCATTGTTTGTAAAGCAAGTTGCACAAAGCAACCAGAGTGAAGGTTTATGCAAAAGACAGCAGGAATCAAGAAGCCTGTTCCTATACGATAGTCATGACAGATTTAAAAAAATATATGTGGAAGTAATTAGTACACTGAAAATGTTATTTTAGTCTTCCACATAAATGTAGACCAACATCCAAAATTTTAAATAATATTAACTGCACACATTTAAAGCCAAAGATCTTTCAATCAAAACTGTGTTCGAAATAATAATTTGCTATGTCATCAAAGCTAAGATCCAACTCTTGCATAAATATATATTTCATTTCATTTGTTGCCTTTTTTCCCCAGCAGAATTCCAAAAGAGATTAAACTTAAGTATCATGGTTTGCTTCTTTTATTTGAGACATTACTGAAAGCCTTCTTAATGATGATCAGCTTTCCATGGCAAGGTAAATTTTATGGAGAACTGATGTGTCCTTTTTCTTTTACAGAATAGCCTACAAAGCAGCAAGGTTTCGGGAAAACTTAAATAATTGTATTTCCTTCAGCATGTTAGTAGAAAATAAATTCTACAGGAGTTTATGTCTCTAAAGGAGACAAAATGTGCAGCTACTGAACTCACAGATCCAAAGCAAAAGACAACCCACTAAGGTTCTGTCTTTATTTTGTTATTTTCTCAATATTCCAACATTTCACTTGAAAGGAGTTTGACAACAGTTTCTTGTCACATCAAGGCTAGACTTAATTACTTCATGGTCAGATGCTGTGGCCATCTACATAAGAAGGCATATATGATGAAAATAAGGCCTAGAGATTGAATTCCTCCAATCTATCTCAAGGAAACCTTGCTTTAATGAGATATTTTTTCCAGAAAGGAAATTGGTCATTGTAAAATTCCCTTTCATTTGCCAAAACATGCTCTTTCAGCACACAATTCAATGATACATTTCTATTCCTTATTATTTTTATTCTGTTCTTTTACTCCCTGATTTATCATGAAGACTTGATCATTTCCTTATTAAATCAGTGGAATAATACCTATTGAACTGAATGGTAAAGAGAGTAAGCAGCCCTACCACCAATATAAGTATTAATTCTGATTTACCATTCACAGGGAAGCCCCTTACAACATGCTGTATGATCACAGAGAGAGAGATTATTGCCTTAGTGAAGGCAGCAAAGGCAAAAGTTTTCTGTGAGATGGCATTCAAAAAGCTGCATATTAAGTGAACACAACAAATTCTAAGAACAACATGCATATTTTCTGGTGATTCAATTCCCTTTTGAACTTTTACTTAAGAAGAAATCCTGGTGGCACTATTTTACAATTTCTGAATGGACTATATCCCCTGTAATAGAGAATTTTAGAGAGTTTAGAGTAAAAAGGAAAACGTTGCTGGGTTACTTTCCCTGCATGCTCACACTGACCTACAGCCTCTATCTAGACTCATATATAAAAACCCATGGTATGATTATACACCCCTATACCACAGAAGGAATATTTCCATTGCATGTATGGAAGCTGTCCTGCAGACACCTATTGAGTCACACACATTAGGATCCAAAAAAGTTACAAGGCAGCTGCAGGGTCTTTTCTCTTGCAGTAAGAAGTACAGAGGTTTTCTCCCAGAGAGCATGCTCGCAACTTCAGTTTTAGATGTAATATTTATTTCTCTTCAATCCCAATCACATTTGCTGACTAGAGAGACAAAAATCACTGTTGCTACAACAAAATCACCAGAAGTGCTATGAGAATGCAACTGTTTTAGGTGTCAGTTATCTGTCAACTGTTCTGGAGTACCTACCTCCCTAGAAAAATCAGCTCATCCAATCCAGCAAGGGAAGCGAAATGTAAGCAGGCCAAATGGAATAGAAAAATACAGTGGATCTGCAAGCATAATGAAGGGCTCAGGTCTGTTTGGATTAGACAACTGCCTCAGTCCACGTTCAAACTGAATACTTTTAATGGAATTTTAGAAACACATAGACATTTCAGACACAGAGAGGAGCCCTAAAGACACAACAGGAAATGCAACCCACCAGGTATTTCACTTCCTGCACTGAGATAGTATTTCAGTGACAAAGCTGGCCTAAAAATACATATTTGAAAGGATGCTTTTATTGTATATGCTTCATATATGTTGACATGTGAAATACTTTAACATGTAACATGGTTGTTACTGTTACATGAGAATGCAATTAATTTCCATTTTTGAGAGAGAGTGTAACTCTAGAATTTTTAAACGAAATTATTTTTCAGGGGAAGATTTACAATTAAAAATGTTTATTGGTCTAAAGATTGTGAATAAAATCTCTGACAGCATTGAAATGTTTTTCATTTATGTGTTAAACAGTTTACCACAAAGAGCATCAGAATATAAGTCATCCTTCCTTCATCTGTACTGACATCTAATTCATGTATTTTCTAACAACAAAATTGGTGTTGGTAGATGTTAAGACCAATTTATGAGAGACAAGTCATTCAGGGATGACTAGGATTTTAAACACAGGCCTATTATGACAAGGCAGATTTTGGGTGAATGCAGTTAAAATAGTGAAATACTGCCTATTGTAGGTAGTAATCAAAATGGAAAAGCTTTATCTGAGATGTCTAATATTGAAGAAGTCAATCAGATGAAAGATTTAGTGATGTGAGACACTGAACAGGTAAAACCTGTATGGGGGTATGAAAGCATTAAAAAGAATGAGTGATGCTCTTGGGCGAAGTATTTTGCAATCTTTGTTGAGAAAACTACTGACTTAATCTGTTCAGAATAATCACACTAAGAGAGTAGCTATGCATAGCTGCTCTAATTGAGGTGGAATAGCCTGCACACTTGTCCCAGATGACTTGCTATGAGTGAACTACATTCAGATTCAGAAAAATCTGAATACATTTTAAAGCATTTGAAACTAAATACATACAAACTAGATAAAGATCTCTAGAATTTCTTGCAATGTATTGTGATATTGAGTTCATATGCAAGTTTAAGGTAAAGTGTTAATCTTTAAAATTGGGGTTTTTTTAGTTACAATTTATTCTCAATTTCCATTTTTGGCAGTTTGAAATTCACTGTGAGTTCACTGAGGCAAGCATTAAGTGCCCAGCTTGCATTAGTAACTCCATGACTCTTAAAATGCATGTAAAAAAAGAAAGCGTAAAGCACTATCATTATGTTGTGCAGCTAAACAGCTGTTCGGTTTTTTCTCCTACACTGACTTTTCTATTTCTAGATGAGCGCCAAATGCCGCTGCAAGAGTTCATGCAATATAGAGGCTTATTTATTCTTTCCTGGAGACAGCATTTTTGCACTTCCTTTTTTTTTCCCTAGTAATTTTCTGTATTTTTCTAAGATAAATGCCACTAAAACTACTAACACACCTTTGCTTTTAGTTTTTTAAAAAAACAGGAGATTTCAATACTAAGGTACCAGGTCTTCTGCTTAACAAATTACCCCAATAGAACTTCACTAATGCCTTCCATTTAAGAAGTTAAATAACAAATGCAGCCAAAAAACCCTACTTCAAATAGAACCCAAAGTCCAGATGTCAACTAAGCAAGAGTGAAGTCTAATACTTTCATCCAGATCAAACATGCCAAATATACTGGCATGATTTTCACTGTAAACAACTGTTTTGCTACCACAACACACTCAACTGTTATTTTCCAGAAGAGCACTCATAATCACACTGATTCTTCCATGATGGACCACAGCCCCTTGCCCTAGTGATATAAAATTGCATGAATGGCAGTGCTAGAACAAGAGCAAGGATATTAGACAAATAGACTTCCTGCTGCCACAAGGCTTTGCATCAGCATTCTTTAATAAAATATTTTGGATCCTTCGTTTTTAATGAAAAGAAAAATAGTCACTTAAAGCTTTTGAAAATTGAAATTATTTTTGAAAGGATTTTGAGGGAAAAAACTATGGTCAACCTCCTTTAAGATTTCTTATTTTCCAGTTTTGGAGTGCTTGACTTTTCTACTCTCATAGTCTTTTGATGAAAACAAGAAGACAATCTATGTAGTACCTCATAAATTATGAAGCATCTCAGGATATTCTTTTTAAGATTGGGTGCAATAACAATAATTTACAGACTATCACAAATATTTGATCTATCTCCTTAATTATTTGGAATTATATACATATATACACATGTATTATAGTGTAACTGAGTTCTAAAATTCTAGAGGGTAATGACTTCATTGTACAACAGCTGTAGTACTGCGTCAGTTTCAGAACAGATGTAGCCAAGCATGGAAAGACAGAGAAAGAGCCACTCAGTGAAGCTGCTGATCCTTACTGAGCCATTCAGAAATCTGCAGCTGTTGAAGCAGTATTTAAGTCTGCTTCCAACAGGGATGACAGGTGAGAAAGATGTGGAAGATGACAATAATTGCCAAGGTCAGTCCTCATATACCAACATGAAGGGATGCAACATGTCTCAGAACTACTACCTCTGCTTGTGAAAGCAGTCACTGAGAATGCCCACTGTAGTTTCTCCTTGGGAAATGAACGGAGCTAGAGCAGCCAGTGCTAATACTGGCATAATCCTGGGAATGCAACAGCCTTCCAGAAGAAAGGGCAGACTTGGCAAGTATTAAAATAATTTGCTTCTTAAAGTGTTGCCGGCCATACCAAAACACTTCTCCCCGTTATTGTTTTCAATAGCTTCAACCCATTCATCCTGCCTTTTAAATACATATCTAAATTCATTTTTTATTCTCCACATGAATCCAACCACTTTTTCTGAAAGTGCGCCCTTCTGTTTTCTGCCAGATCTCAGGAGTAAGATAAACATGTGACAATGAGAAAAATGTTTGTTTGCAGCAACAGGTAAATACTCTTTATCTGAAGAGCAGCAAGCATTATGAAGAGGAATTGTGACAGATTCTTGCCTTTTTAAATTAAATATTCATTTTAATTGGCAACAAAGTAGGTTAATCACCAAATTGAAGCCAATTTTTCCCATTACAGTAACTGTAAAGGATGTTTCTGTCTTTATCTTGACCCAGGAGCTTTCTTCCTCTGGTTCTTCCTTTACAGCAGAGAGGGAGTAAGCAAGCAGCTGGGTGGGAATGTGGCTTTTAGCCAAGTCAAACCCACCACAGAGGGATATCTACAGGGATGACTTTGCATTACTTTTAGTATGTCCTGGTTGTATGATAGGGTACACAGCAAAACACCAAGTGATTTTCTCATGCCCAAGCAGAGTTGCAGTTGGAGTAATTACACAGGTACTGTGGTACACTAGGCCACATAAAGGGAGTTACTACTCTTTACAGACTTGTGAGAGTTAGCACCCCTAAGCTTAATATGTCTCATTATTTGTTCTCCCTCTTATTGTAACTATCTTAGTGTTTTCATGAAGCTCATAATATATAAAAGCTAAGTATTGGTATCTTTTTTTGTTCCACAACTTAAACCTTTCTAGTCATTCTGGGTTGCCACAACTTTCCACCTTAAGTCCATTCCTTAGCTTGTGACCATAAGTTTGGACAAGAATTCAAACAGCAGATCAGCTTAACCACATGTCAGGAAATCAAACAAAAATATTTTCTGGAACAGAAATCTCATTACGTTCCCAGCCCAGACTCACTTGGACACTATGGTGCTTACAATTTAGTTTTAATAATGAATAAAGCTACATTGTTTTTTGCTTTTTTAAAATCATGCTGCTTTTAAAGGGGATGATAAGGGATTGTCATGGCTACCCTACACTCATAGCTGAGAAAAGGCAGCAGCTGCCACTCCAGCGCTGCATCAGTCTACATACAGATGAACAAGAGCAGTGCACTCACTTTGCTATGCTATCTTTCCTTTGTTGACAACATCACAACTGTGTTTCTGAAAGCCCCAAGGGAATACTAGGAGCTGCTTCAGCTGCTGAAAAGAATAATCTAAGTCGCTTTCCCCCTTTTCTTTATTTATTGAAAGACAGTTCATTTGTGTTAAAAGAGCCAGGCGCAAAGGGACCAGGATGCATTGCCACTTGCTCTTTACTCCCACCTATCTCCCATCATTCAGTGTGTACAGGCTGAAAAAACCATCATAAAAACAATCTTAGAAGAGGCAAAGATGAGATCAGACATCACGATGCCAGAAAAGAGATCTTCCCACACAGACTGAAAGAGATGCTAAACACCTCTGGTAAAGGAAAAGTCTGAAAAGTCTCAACTGGCCTTTCCTTTTTCTACCCTAACCTTATCTTCCTCTAGCAATGCATTGGTTCAGTGCTGTGCCCTGCATTCCAGGATCAGATCCAGGATATCACACTGCCAGTTGTGCCACACTGCCATGGCTGTGACACATATTTAGCCATAAGAACTGCAATTATAAAAGGTATGTACACTTTGCAACACAGACCAATATAAAAGCAATTTTTTAAGTGCTTAAGTAATAATAATACACTAATATCCTTGAAGAAAAAAAAATCTATAATACAGACTTTTATGTTTTCATTTAGGTTGCAATATCAGCCTTTCATATTAATGCCACTTTATTTACCCTAGTAAGTTGCTACTTCAGTGAATGGTTAAAATTTCATTGATGACTGTTATAATTTCTCTGCATCTTTAAAAATGCAGAGAAATTTACAGGGAGGCACTAAGAACACTATATGATAAGTCTGTAGGCTAAGTAGATAGTACCAGTAATCTAATTAGAGATCTGTTAAAGGATAGCTTAATATTTACTACTGTGGTTTTAAAAATGCTATGTTTAATTTTAAAGTGTTCGCAAACTCAGCTTTCAAGATTTTTTTTTAGTCTCTGACAGATACATTGGAAGTCAATTAACACATTAAAATTATGTTAACATGCAATCTCATTTTTTTTCAAAGAGCAGAAGACAAGCTATTCTTTCTTCTGCAATATTAATAATTTTTAAAAGTATTTTTTAATTTTTATTTTTATATATCTCCTGAGTCTTGCTTGATATGAGGAGTAAATAATGAAACTTAATCTGCTCTTTGCACATTGCTGCTTGCACTAAAGATGCTTTTTGGGAAAATTACTTTGAAATTGTTGTGCCAGAAAGTAGATAAAGATGGCTATGGCTGTTCCTAGCAAAGTTTGATCTAATCACATGAAGAGCTGAAAGCCAATTTACAACAAAACACAAAAATAAAAAGTGGAAAGAATTGTTTTAAAGTACAGTTTTACAAATCATGCTCACTGATATCTTGCACTGTAAGTAATACATTCCCCTAGAGAACAGAAGTGCTAAGTGTCCATCTGGGAATACACAGCCTTTTTGCTCTGGAAGAATTCACCTTCCTCATATGAAATAGCTGCTATTTTGGCATGGTGAAAAAATTAGCTAATTTGATTTCAAATAAACATTTTTTAGTTTCATTCAATGGATATGGAAAAAAAAAACCCAAGGAAAAATCTCATTTTGAGAATGATCTCTTGCTTTTGCTATGTGTGTGACTACACTGGCCAACATTTCACAATTATGAAGGAGACCTTTACATGCCATTTCCAATTGACAGTTGTTTTGGGGTTTTTTAAACTATTCTGTCTACTGATATGCTATTCCAGAAATACCACAGAACATATAACACACTTTTGTGTAGCCCTAACTTTAATCAGAAATGTCTTCTCACAATCTGTAGGGCACCCACAACAGACTGTCATTCCTATTCTGCTGATGGGGACCTCCAGCTCAGATGAGACAGTGAAAGTTTTTGAAGATCACAGAGGAAGTCTGTGACAGAGAGAGAACATGAATGCAAGCTTACCCAGATCCAGACCGGACACTTGGGCATCATCTTTTCCTTAACTCTCGCTGACATTGTTTATAACCCTGTGGCAGTAGGCCACAGATGGGCTTTATGTTACACAGACATTTGTGATGAAAGAGAGGGGTTAAAGTAACAAATCTGTACTTCCAAGCTAAGAGAACCACTCTTTCTCCGTAAATGTCAAAAAATCCCTGCTCACGTTGTGTAGGTTTATTCTGATAGCATGCATATAAAATAAATAATTTAGAAGAAAGAGGAGATACATCATTCCTACTTTGCAAGTGATAAGGGATTACAGTGCCTCCAAAGACTGTTTGGATTTATCCGTTTCCTATCTCTTGATTTTTGTGCCTTGTCCCTATCCTTAACCTATGCCCAAGAGAAAGAGCAAACAGCTGCTCACGGTGCCAATAACATTCAGCAGTTCATGTTCCTTTACTCTTTACCCAGGCTGAAGTAACCACATTTGGTATGCATTCCACTCTGCAGCATCCTGGAAACCTGCAGCTTGAACCCGTTTTTCAATTTAGCAGTAATACACTCTGAACAGTGATATGTTACAGAGCCAGCTGGTCTTCCTTAGCCTTTTACCCTCCTTTAATCTTTTAGTGCTCCATGGACACCTCATCTACTCTGGGCTGCTGTTACCTTCAATCACGTATCATATTTGTTGTATTCTTTTACATAGCCTTAACCTTCCTATTTTGAAAGGAAAAGGCACTGCTAACAGCATTAAAAACCAAAGTAATCTAATAATTAGGTTAGATTTGAAATAAATATGCCAGTAAAAGAATGTGAATCATCATTGGTATGTATTTAAAAACCAAAACAAAATCAAAGAGAAACAAATCTAACCAGTTTATATTTTTAGCTCCTTATTAAAGAATTTCATTCATGAGCACATGAATAAATATGCATATGTAAATGCAAGTATTTATATATCTACTTGCATATACTATACGTCCACACACCTGCACAAATGTTCCAATGCACATGCACTTGTTCACAAAAACACACATACTCTGCTTCTATACGCAGTCACAGAAGACGAGAACTGTTTTTTTATGGAATAATTTGGCCATTAGCACAGCAAGAAATTAACAATAATAATAGAGAGAAAAGCAAATAGACATTTAGACAAATTGGCCTCAAAGTATAGAAAGAAAACCAACTAACTTTGCAGTTACTCAACATAACCCAGAAAAATGTGGTAAAGTACATAAGTTGATATGCATTAAAAATCTCAAACTTCTCAGATCTTGGGACACAGGGAATATTCAGACTTCATTCTATAAAGTGTCGTTGCTGTTCTTTTGGTCTAGCAAAGATGGAGAATCATACAGATTTCTCTACACACATTAAAATTTTAGGAACAGTGGATATGACATTACCACTGGTCATATATCTGGTTTCACTTAGCAGCATACTTTTAATGCAGTTCTCCTAACTCTTCAGCAATGTATCTGAAGGAAAGGATTTACAAAGAAAGTTCAGTACAACAGTACAAATTCTTCTAACTATATTAATTCCACTGCAAGGAGTACGATTACACTGCAGCAAAGAAGGCACAAAATTTGATTTTGTGTAAGCTAGTTGGTGATTTGCTGGAGAAAAAACAAGTTATAAATAAACACAGATGTTTGTGCTTTTTTTTTTTTTGTATTTTCAATTTTATTGCAATCAATATGATAAAGGAATACTTAGCAAATATAATTTATGTTTTTGAAACTCAGAGTGTGATCTTTTTTCTCCTAAGAATTAAAATCATCAAACCCTGTTTGCAGCTTTCCCATTATTACTGTTTGAAGCAACTTGTGAGGATTCAAGAAGCACAGTGGGAATTGAATGGAAAGTATGTCTCTTCAGCATCTACTTAATTGACAAAAAGTGACCAGAACATCACCTGTTAATAAAGAATCAGATGATGCTGTTTAAGTTCCAGCATTGTTAGTTTATACTCTTAGACAGAGTTCTCAATCCTTCAAATTTAGAGCACAAACGTGATCATAAGTACATGTACAATAGAACAGTTTTAAGCCTGAAAATCTTACATATCAAATTTAATATTCTAATAAACACTCTGGATTCTCAGAGACAAGCTATATAGTACATTTTTTAATTAAATTTTAGCAACAAAAACCATGCAATTTGTGTCCCAATAACGTCTCTTTCTATTTCTTATTTTAGCCTAACATCTGGTATCACAGCAGACTTCTGCCACCTGCAAGGTCAGGAAAATGCAGACATCTCAATGTTTACTGACATAGCATTATTGGAAAATTTCTATATGAGTAGGATGGCTTCTATTTCTTCACCAGTGTCTCCCATATACAAAATAATAACAGAGAAAGGCAATCCTAAAAAGGTACAAAACTGGAAGCAAGCATTAAAATGATGCTCCTGGTTAATGAAAGAAACAATTAAGGCACACAATCCTCAATATGTAACTAAGTCAGAAAGCCCTCATAAACCCAGACATAATGACTTCCTCGTTTGTCATTCTGCCATGGTATACACTGGCCTATACCTGCAGAGGATGCTGTGTGCTAAGTGCAGCTGTGGCAGCTTGGCAGTATTTTGCACCCAACCTTTGTGTCAAGCACAGATCCCATCAGCCTAAAGCCTCCCATGCAGCTCCCACTCCCGAACTTGTAACAAAACACAACATTACTCTGCTACCAGCTATCTCAAAAAAACCCAACAAACACACACTTCTAAGCAAAGAGGCTTCTGGGTTCATTAAGTTTAAAAAGGCAATTGTTTCCTTTGCCATCTGCTGATCTACCCTGAAAACTTGTCTCAGTCTCATCCACCATGGTTACTGGAACAGCATCTGTCCACCTGCAATCCTGACCGGTTGAAATATTTTTAGATACTAATTAGTAAAAAGTCACGTCCAAGAGAACTTCCCTGACCTTGTGCTGCCATTTAAAACTCTTCAGCTGTGGGCCACCAGAGAAGCCAGCTCCACTGAAGCAGCAGACACAGGAACACGCAGGATAATGGGGTAGGCATCCAAGCCTAACCTGGCACACTCACTGATAAGCAGCCGACATGCTACGGTCACTTGAGACTTCTCAGAATACTGTTTTCCTTCCTGGTAGGACAGCAAGTTCCCTGACCTCCATTTTAACATATGTAGTTCTTTGAAAGAGTATAAACAACAGAAATAATTTCTCTTGTTTCTCTTTTAAAAATATGAGTTTTTTTCCCAATGCCATTCCATAATCATATATTTTTAAAGTGTACTAAAATCCCCTTTCCAACACCAAAGTAATTTTTCAACTGGTATAGTAATGTTTTTTGTTTTCTCATGCAAAACTGAATTTTAGTTCATATAGTCTCCACAGACCAAACTAATCCTTGCCTTATCACTGGAGCTTGGCAAAATTGTAAGAAGAATCTGGACCAAACATTACTGTCTAAGATAGAGCAGCTGGAAGATATCCAAATACTGTAATTCATCCCATATATTGTTCTTGAATTGAAATCCTAAAAAAACTGTTTCTACACAACCAGTTTGACTCTAAATATGTATTTAAGCCTGTAACAACTATCAAAACCTTTTGAAAAACAAGCAATTGTTGATACTGCTCGAATAATAAGCACTGATGGATTAGACTTGTGATCATCTTGGTCAAAGCCTGACAAAGGTAATTAAGCTACAGAAAATATATCTGAAGTAAACCTAGTTTCATTAAATGAGTTATTTTGGGTTACATTTTTTTCCATTCTCTATTCCTGCTGCTTGATATTTAGCTGTAGACAGAGCTTCTATGCATCCAGATGGACTAAACACCCTTAGATTTTTATTATTTTTTGTTTTTAAATTCATGTTGGTCCTTGCTTGGCCACAAGAGGGATATAAGAAAACAACAGCACAACTTCTATGTTAACAATACTTGTTATTTTTTGTTTTGAAATAACCAGATGCCTCAGTCAGGGAGTTACACTGCTGCTGTAGATTACATTAAAGGCAGCGGCACAGATGATATTTCTCTTGAGGAGCTAAGTACTAAACTAAAGCAGGATGATAAAATTGAGCTTTCTGAAGTTCGCCCAGAGCTTGGGTTGGATCTCTTTGCCATCTGCTGCCTGCAGGAGCTGCCCTGCAGCAGAGTCTGCCAGCACACCACAGCGGGAGCCCCGCACTGCACCGCGGCAGGAGGAGTTGCTGAGACCGCTGGCCAGCAGAAGCAGCAGTGTGGAGAGGACTTTTGTCCCAACTCTGCAATTCCCTGCGTTAGCTGGAGAAATTCTTGACTAGTAGAAATGCCTGAAGATTAGCATTTTGTTAACTCAGCAAATAATTTCACTGATAAAGATTGTGAAGATATCTAAGTCCCTGGAGAGTAAACAAGATCCCCAAGGGCTCAGCAGTTATCAAACACAAGCTGCTTACTTCAGCATCCCCTTGAAAGCCCATAGCTTTTTATGTGTTGGTTCTGGCTCCTGTTACACAAATTTTTAGCCTATAAAATGGATGCCATAAACGCGCACCTGGTAGTTTGGTTTATTTCAACTACCAAAAGTGTTTCAGAAAACCAAATACAGTGTAACACAATACAGCATCCTCTAACCTACTAACTCTTGCCATTGTTTACTTTGCAAAAGTAAAAGCAAGCACAAAAGCCTTTCACATCTAGAATACAAACTTGGGACCTGTGATTCGGGATGGTTACAGTTAATCTTTTAAAAGACAATGAGGCAAACTGACTTGCCTCACTTGTCCATGGAAATGGTATGAGACTTTTCATTGAAAAAAGCCAATAATTCAGTAGAGACTGCATCTGGAAAAGTATCTACAGAGGGCATGACTGTGCCTCGCCCTATAGCAGAGATAAGCAGTTATCCAGTTAAAGCCACTGGAGACTACTCGCAGTATTGTTGCTAACATATGCTTGTAGAATCAGGATCTAATTTCTCACAATTTCAGTGTTCCAGTATCTCAGACTTCTACTCTGTGGGAACATGATTGTTTAGGGCAGGATTTCCCCTTGGGGTGTGTGTCCTTAATTTATTGCTGCAGGGTTGAGTAATGTACCGATCACAGAATCATTCATGTTTTATTAAAATTAATTTCAAGGGATTGTTCATTTTAGGAAGCATGTATGGGACTGTTCAGATGCTTTGGCAAAACAATACCAGCAACAAAGAGTAATGAAAATGTTTCCTTTTTTCATTCCTTTCACTGTAAGATAAATGAATTCTAGCCTCAGAGTATACCAAGAAAAGGGAAAAAACAACAGAAAACTCCTGCTATTTTGTCCCAGTTCCTCTGATTTCTCATGTCTGTCTTGCATTGCTTCTTCTGTAAGGAGTCCCCCTCGGCTAACTTGTATCTTTAAGCTCCATCTGCACATCTGGGTCAGCACAATAAAAAAAGTTGTTTGGGAGACCTGGCTCTCCCTACCAAATGTAGGTAGGTTTTTATTCTCATCTCTGATCTTCATAGGAATATTTCTTTTTAAGTGCCTGTTTTCAGATATTTTATGGGCATGTGAAGACAGTAGAAAATAATTGCTTTGTCGGGTAGATAATTTACTGTCTGAGACTATTTTAAGGTGAAGAGACACCACCTGCTATAAAGAGGTCTCGTTTTCTCAATGATAATTACAGGCTGAAACCAGAAATGGAAAGAAAGAAATGTTGATGGCTTCTAGGACTATTTCAGCCACTTTAAAGTGAGGCTGAACCAGAAATTTCCATTTTACAAGGAAAAAGAATTAAGAGGTAGGTGAGGAGAGCAGTCCTACTGCAAGAACTAGAAGAAAGCAGAAGTTTTCTGTTGCACTGCCAGCACTGTGCAGATCACACAAGACAGAGCTCACACCTCACCATGTACAAGTGCACACCACAACTATGGGCACTACTCATGCACCAGATGTGGCATCAAGATGGTCTGTATAGATCACTTGTCAATGCTGCATCTTCTGAAACCAACTTTTAGTGTGATCAACAGCTTTGCCTACAAGGAGAGTAAAACCATTAATTTTGTTACTGTATCACGAATCAGAGAAAAAGGAATAAAATTAAAGTCCAAAATGCCTAATCAAATTTGCTTGACAAGTACTAATTCACTTTGATCTATCCCTCACCATAATTCCATTGGCAGGTAAACCATACATATTTATAAAAGTGGCAGCAGGCTGCTGTTGTTCTGTTTGTAATTTACAGTAACAAAGAATTCATTTAGATTACCATACTTGGAGTCCCAAGGTGACTCTGCCGTGGTTACAGGCCCCCTGCTATGCAGGATACCTAACACAATGAAGAACAAAGGAAAACAATGCTACACTGAGACCAGGGCTCCTGGGTAATCAATTCAGGTATTTACAGCTGAAACAATAGCTCTGTGCAAATCAGGATCATTACTACAGTTTGCTGATAGAAACCCCAGGGAACTCAGGAAGTGTCTGCCTGCAAAGCAGCTGATTACTCTGAGTTACTTATGTTTTTTTAAGCATTATTGTTTCCCATCATAATAAAGAGTAAATGATTGTTTGAGAAGAGGGCATGAGAGGTGCAACCTAATGTACAAGGTACTCCCCTCTTCCAGAATTGCGTATTGCCATACTGGTCAGCAACTGCACCTCGCAAGAAAAGGACTCCAGTATCAACCTTGCCCTTCTGAAGCACCATTACCAGACTCATCTGTTTGGCTGTTTTTTTTTTTTTTTTTTTTTTTTGTTGTTGTTGTTTTTTTTAACTGCTTGTTTCTAATCTTACAGACTTTAGAAAAAGAATGCAAGCATGGACTCAGGGTGAGCCAGTTTAATGAATCTACTGATGCTTATGGTTTTGGCACATAGATAGGGCTGCTTGTCTCCCCATTTTGCTCTTCCTATTGGAAGAGACAAGCAAGAAAAAGCAACCTCATTGGCCTTCCTATCCTCCAGTGCTTTGCCTCATGAAGGCAAGGTGCTCCACCAGACCACATCTTTCACAGTGGAAGAGACCCTAATTCTGCATATCCATACATTTCCTTAATATTTTACAAATATAAAGAAAAGTACATTTAGGCACATTTTAGAATGTTTCTTCTCTGAACTAGGAATTAATCTTTTGAAAAGGATGAGGTAGGCTGACTTTCCTTGTCTGCCCATGAAAATCCCTGCCATAAAATGGAGAACTATGACTTTTCAAATTGAGTGTGAAATGTGCCTTGCACTGATTTGTGAGATGTTCAGAAAAAAAAACTGAAGAAATTACTTCTTCAGTGAGGGATGTTTTCAACACTTCCCAAAATAAAATGCTACACCAGTTGATTTAAAAAATGTTCCTACCTATAGAAAAGTTAGATGGTCTAGTTGATACATCATTGCCTGTGGCGTCATCAAAGCAATGGTTATTTAAACCTGCTTTTGCCTCAGCAAATGAATACTCACTATCCAACTGTTCCCCATGCCTTCTGCAGGCTGCTGCTGAAACGTGCAAGTGTCCAAAAATCTCTGAATTTAATCTCAGCTATGAGAACATTGCCTTTTACAGTCACACACGGTCTATATCTCAGTCACTACCTCATTTACGTGAAGAATATCTGAGCTGCTTCTGGTGTATTTTTTCACAAAGATGTCTTCCACGTTAGTTGGCTAACTGATCAAAAGTATGAGACCAAAACAACAGGAAACACATGACTGTCACCATAAACTGAAATTTCTGTAATACAGCATTTGCAGCATGAATACATTCCAAGCAAAAGGACTCTAAGGAAGTCAAGGAGACAAAGTCCAGAAACATCATTGAAAATTGGGAATTCTTTAGTTTTCAATAAATGATACCCAGGATCAGCTCATATGGACTTGCCATCTGAGGAACCTCTATATCCTGGATGGAACTGAAAAATAGTGCAAAATGCACAGGGAGTCACTTCACATCTGAGTAGTGAGATTCCTTAGTGAGAAGCAGAAACATTTTTCCTTATGCTGAGACTCTTAGTGCTGTCTTTATGGGATGCCCATATACACATGTCCAACAACCTGGACACAGCACAGAGTGACACAAAAGTGATCTCTCTTCAGACACTGCCAAAAACAGCAAAGTTCTTTAGTCAGTGACATTCTCACCACACACAACACATCACAGACTGATTATGAACTGATTATGAACAGAAGTGTGATTGCTAAGTTTCTGGAAGAACACATATCTGAAAAGTATTATGGAAAAGAACAATAAGAATAATAAAGAAAGAAAATAAGATTAGATTTTTTTTTTTAAGGCAAACAATAGTTTAGCTAGAAATCAATTACTGGAGAAAGTAAGGCACTTAACTTCCAAAATACAGGGGGCAGTGGTAACGTTTTAGAAGACTACTACTATTGTTTGAGCCCAAACTTTGAATGGAGTACTGCTGTGGGATGTACACAAAATAAAAACATAAAAAATGAAAATACAAAAGAAGATATTCATCGTAGTTTTGTCTCTATGTCCACTTGCTACTGTCTACTAAACTAAAAGTGCACATATTCAGCTCAATCACCCACAAAATTACAGTGGTTATGAAGTCCCTTGTATTTTAATTTTGTAACACTAAGTTAAAAGCTGAAAAAGATCTATACTATTTCATTAGTCATAATTCAAATACAAAATTGTCATAGAACTGGATTTTTTAAATTCCTATCCAACACCTGAAAGTGCTAACTATTTAGAGAAACTGATTCTTGTAGAAATTTGGAAGCAGTGAAGAACAGAACTCAGTTCAGTTCAGAGAGGACATATGGTAATTTTAAGTTAATTTTTCAAATGAATGGTCAGTCACTGCAATGAATTTGAAATGAAGACAGGGCAGAAGAAATCTGTCAAAGATGGAAAATAAAAAAAAAAAAGACATAATGAAGTATCAAAAGTGAAAAGCCAAATCTGCACAATCTCCAAGAAAATATTTACTGGAGAACAGTAAATTATTTTTGTGGCTCTAAAAAATGAAATATAAATAATATTTTTGTCAAAAGTTATTACCTAGCAGTTGGTCCAGCTTAGCTCCAAATTCAAATGCTACATGAAAATTCACATGGAAATAATTTTCATGTGCTTGGGGTAAATAGAGCTCCAGACAGTAAATAAACCTCAAATGGGATGAAATTCTCTGTTCAAAGCATTTTACTTTTAGTTCAAATCAAACAATGTAAGCTCACATAAAATGCAGACAATCAAGAGAAGAAAATAAATAGAGAAAAAAGTCTAATATGACAATAGATAAAAAGATGTCAATCTAGTCCAGAGAAGCAGATTAAATGAGAGATATAAAGATAAGGAAAAAAAAACCAAACACCAAACCCAAGCTGTAGTTTTAAAAGAAAGCATGCCTATTGTTTTGGGACTGAGAATCACCAACTGCAAAATATATCCTACAGCCATGTGATAGTGGGAAACAACTAAATTACATATTGTTTACTAAGAAACAGTTACAGAAAATGGAGTATCAGAAACTTTAGGGTAAAAAACAAAAGGAATTCTTCAAGGTAAAACTTACAAAGACGTAGAATACAAACTTCAATAGGATATTCTACTGGTCCCATTCTAACGAGGTTTTAATCTGGACAAAACAGGGGCTTTCTTACAGGAAAGGTAATCTTGATAAACTTAACAGTTTTGTTGATTTTTTTTTTGTTTTTTTTGTTTTGTTTCTTTGGGTTTGGCCTTTTTTTTTCTTCCTTTTTCTGAGCACATGTAGCTAAACCTGGTATATGTGACATTATGAAAACCTAAGTTTTGGGACATAAAGAAGTCCAAAGCAAGCAGTGCAATTCTGTAGTTAGCACCAAGCTGGATGTGATTCTGGTCACTAGAATGGTCTGTCCAGAAAAAACGTAAAGAAATACACAAATGAATGCAGGAGATCAATCTGCTTTCATGGTGTACCTTGGAAAGCATTACCTTCACTGCTGCAGGATCCCACAGCCATCAGAATTGCTGCTTTATATTTGACTCAATTATTAGGCATTTAATAAGACTTTACATTCCAAGGTAAATATATCTCTGTTTTGGTACTTGGTTAAAATCTGCTTTGTAAATTATTTATTTTACTCTCTTGAAGGGCAAAAGTATTTCAACAACCTTGATTGTCAAAATATGCATGTAGGTCACAAAGCAAAGCTTCAGCCACAAAGCTCTGTTTTCAGAAGTTCCCATGAAATTATCTCTTTACCTAGAAGGCATCATTAAAAGAGATTTAGAAAAGCAGAATAAAATAAAATTTAAAAAAAAAAGATCATTCTGAAGGCAGGAGTTCAGAAGTTGTTAATAACTCACCCAGCAGAGAAAATTCATGTCATTGCCATTTAAGATTATGACAATAAAGCTATACTCATAAAATCAGTACATAAAATATTTCACTCCATAAAACTTTCTAATTGCCTTGTTTTTTTTAAAATCAAACAAACAAAACTGGAAGTTGCCAATCAAATACAAATATACTAGAACTCTGGGGTGGTTTATAAAAAGGAAATACAAATGTAAGAAGAAATTAAGTCAGGACTTTCATGGCAGAATGAGTTGGAGAGGTAGGTATTTGGCAGAGACAGGGAGAACATACTCAAGCATAAGCACACATAAGCAACAAAACATCAAGAATCTGATAGCAGAAAAACAGGCTAAGGAAAATAATTTCACTTGAATTAAAACTGATGAAGATCCAAAATTTATTTTTTCTTTAGATCCTTCAATGTTGAATCTATGAACTGTCAATTGTGTATAAAAACATAGTTGAATACAACTTTCCACTATCTTTAAAATTCTTTGTCTTGGAATGAATAAGGATGGTTGTGTTGACTGTTTTGTTTTTATCTCCTTTTCTGAAATTGTAAGCAATTGTGTCCAAGCAGTCAGTTTTTCAGACAAATATTTTCTGAATCCTTCCTGGTGAAACAACACAAAAAAGATCTCTTTTTACGGAAAAAAAAAAACCCAAAACAAACAAACCATTAAACCCTATAGAACTCTCTGCACTGGGCCTTAAACCCAGAATCAAAATCCCACCCATGGCAGCAGTTAACATTCTCACCAGAATGTTATACTCAATCCCTAGTCTCACAGTGGTGAGAAATCCTTTAAATATTTTAAAGCAAGGGATAAAAAACACTTACTTGCAATTTGCTCCATGTATACTTTGATTGGTTTAACAACTTTTGACCAGATACTAATTTTTACCATGAAAGAATTTCCCAAGAATGAACAGTGACAAACCTTATTTTAAAACCTAAAATTTTTCTGGAACCTGAATGTATACCATATTCTTGGCTGTGCAACAACCCTTGCTGGCTGCTTGCCTCTTCCAACAATTTGCAAGCAGCCAGCCACCTATGTTAGCTGATTCAGTGAAGTCATGCCAATTTTATACTAACCCCACTAGCTGAGCAAAACAGCAAAGTTGCATAAATGAAAAAAAGCACATAATGACTGTAACCATACAGACAAACTTCTCACATCTGCAAAATGTTGAAAAACAGGAGGCAGTTCTGCATGGGAAAATTATAATTTATCAAGGTCCCACAGTCAGGAAAAAGTAGGCTTCCTCACTTTGCTGTGCTGTAAGTCAAACCTTGAAGAAGGCAAGCAAGCAAGCCTTCCAATATTTCTTTGAGCACATGAGGGGAGCAGCTGGCATAATCAGACCCAACCTGATAGCACATCTTTCTGCAATAAAAGGTTTGGAATGTTTAGAGCATCAGTCAAGCCACAGTATATGATAACCTTTAATGTGCAAAAGATACTCATTCCACCTCACAGTATTCAACACATCATCACTGAACGATTGCTCAATTTTCACAAGCAATATCAAAGTATCTGAAGAGACCTCATACAGATGCAGTGGTTTCATATATTTGTGCTCTTCAGCACTAGTCAATTTTTTTTTAAATCTTTGTGGTCGTGTTCTCAGTATTTTTTTTTCTCTGACAGGCAACAAACACTCAAAAAATGTTAGTATAGGTCTGAGTTTGGAAAGTCTTCATTCAGTTATTTTCCTTTCCACTTGCAGCTATTGCAATACCAGTTACACAAGCAGCCTTTCAGAAATCCAAGGCACAAAGTGGGCCGTGTGTCAATACATACAGAATATTTCACCTACAGGCAACTGAGTGTAGATCAAGTTGTTACTTCTCTGGTTTCTGCTGTTAAATAACAATTTTTTTCCTATAAACCAGTGACTTCATGCTTATTGTACTAACTGGCACTCTAACTCCACTCTAATTAAATTTAAGAAAAGTATAGTGTCATTAAAGTAGCAAAGAAAGTTTAAATATCAGAGAATCATGATAGTGTATGGAGACCAAGAGTTATTTTTTTAAAAGAAACATCCACAAGAGAACTTCCAATAACCAAACAAGGAAAGAATGCCCCAATTTTTAGTTCCAAATCAGTTTTGTATTTCGTCTGCCTCAGGTCTTGAAACTCATCCACCTGGAGACAGACAGTTACCCACACTGAGATTTTGCAAATACCTCCTCTTATCGTATCTGTGTACCTTTGCTCTAAAAATTCAGATATTATGATGTAACCTTGACAAGATATATTAGAGAAGAAAAAACTTGTAAGGGGTAACTGAAAAAAAAAAAGGCTAATGAAAATAAGCATTCTTCTGTTGGAATATTTAGCCATGACTCCCATGTTCAAAGTCAAGCATATGTTTAAATAACATCCTGTTCTAGAACTTGAGTACTCACAGCTTTGCAGAATCAATCTTTCATTGGCATATGATTATATGCACAGTAGGAAAAACCATGCTAAAATAAAATAAATAAAACTGCAATGCAATGTTAAAAATGCTATTGAAGGCCAAAAAAAAAATTCAGAATATAAATGTTTTTACCTGTAGGATGTTTTGCACTATGGCATTTGCTCAACAGTAAGACAGATATTAATAAATGCTAAATGAAATTTTTTTTTTAAGATAGCCGTTTTAATGGAATACTCTGCCCAAGTGTCAAAAACTATTACTTAACATTAGCACTTAAAACCAAGGTCAATGTAATACTGACCTATCTGCTTCATACTGCATTTTGAAATAATTTCTTACAGAAAAATTCAACTACATGACTGTGTACCGCTTGTATAAAACAATTAGAAAACAATTTTATTTTAAAATAAAAAATGTAAAGACGCTTGCTGGTATCAAAAATGACCTCTTGAACATTCTTGGCAGATCTAATGTAAAGCCTTCATTCTCTTTTTCCTCCTTTCCTTTTTTCCTTCCTTTGCAGAATCTATTAAACACAGCAGGGAGAAGCAAAGAGACAAGGGAAGAAAAGAATTCAAAGGATATTCTCCTGACTTACTTAGGAGCTTTATAGAATCTTATGAATCTTGTAGAAAAAGAAGAAATAACATATTCATACATTTGGGAAAGAACAAACTCAAAAAAAGGAAAGGAACATGAACACAGAGTAATAGTATTCTATTTCCTGATCAGCAACTAGAATCCAAAGGAATGCTCAATTCTGTAACATATTTTGAAAGGCCAAGAATATTGTTCAACATGTTAGAAAAATAATCACTTTCATCAGAAACATTTCTAACATGCTTTAGTACTAGCATTAATGCTTTAATCCTTAGATAAACACCATCTAAACTGCAAGTATGGATAATGCATTTTTCTAGAAAACAGGAAGCTCTGAGACAGTATGATCAAAACCAGAAATACCTCTCTGAAAACAGGGGGTCATTACAAGGCACCAGGACACTCAGAAAAGTGGAAGATAAATCATAAAATACACATTTTTCATATGCATACAGATTAGCTCAGATAGTCAGAAAAGACAGCAAAGGGTTGAGACAAGAGCTCTTTCCAGTGAAATTCATTCTCATGACAGCAGACATTTCCAGAACTGTCTTATTCTCAAAAGAAGAAAAACAACCCCCCCATGAATATTCACTCTGCTTCCTGCAACAAAAAGCATTATAAATCCTATCTCACACTGAGAGGCTCATTAAAGACATTCCATGACTACTTCTTGGAGAATATCACTCAGAAAGGGCAGGATGATTACATTGGATGAGTCTGGGCTCTGACCAAGCAAAGCACATGGACCTGCATTTATATCCTGTTGGTTTTGATGGGATTATTCAGATGCAACAAGCACAGGTTTAACTACTTACCGATTGATGTGAGGTCACAGTTTGGTTCTGAATGTTCTGCAGAACTGAAACCACCATAGAGACCCTAACAGCACAGTTGGACACCTTTATAGAAATACTTTATTCCTTACTATTACAAACAGTATGTATATAAAACGAAAGAAATTAGAGAAGAAAAACAAAAATTGTCAGGAGATTCAGTTTCTTTGTCCCATATAGGGAAGGGCACTACAACTACAGCAGAAGTTGCCAAGCGGCCAACTAACATCTGTATATTGCCCTGATTCTTTCTAGCTTCAGAAACTGGAATTCCTTAACTTTGAGAGATTAAAACCCAACAAAAATATCTTTATTTTGGTACGAGATTTTTTAACAAGGAACACAAAAAACAGGGGTGCAGGAAACGCTACATTTTGCACCTCTGTACCTTGGCACATTACAGATGTCTAAGACTAGCTACTATTCAGTCTTGTCTTCTGTTTTTTATTTTATCACCAGCAAAAGTTCTTTTAATGCTGTCTACTAGTTTAATGACTTAATTAACAATACCTTATATTCCTGTTCATGTAAAATAAATTTGATTTTAAAGACACAAAAATTGGCAGCAAGTTTGAGAGGGACGTGTAGGATGCTTTAAATCGTATTTTATTTCTCAATTCTGACTTCCAGAAGGTTGTGTTTCATTAACCAAAACATAATTCAAGTACAAACATAGAGAATGAGAAAGTCAAAAGTACAATAATCTACAAGTCTCTAATTAATGAATAAATTATGTTTTGAAATCAGGTTTTAAAGCTTGCCCATGTTACTAAATAACAATAAATGTTCTACTATTTGGAATGTAGAAAACAGCATATTTTCAAATAGTCCTTACTGTTGAAAGAAATGAGGTCTTAAATGCAGGGCACTCTACATGCTTGTCACAAGCACCACTTTGTTTTCAGGTTTAGACAATCATAACTCTACTTAACTTTTCATCCTCTTACTGTGGCAAAGTTTATGCCGTGTAAAATCAATAAAACAACCCAAAATACCTGAGTGGCTGAAGAAGATACTTAGACATACAGACACCAGACATACATATAGATACCAGATACATACATATAGATACCAGACATAAAGACAAAGACACACTTTGTCTTTAAAACATGAAAGAGAGGTTGTAATAAGATAATTCATGAAATCTGTGGCACAAAAATTAAATAAAGAGAAAAGTACTATGGATTGCCTCAAGCCAGAATCACCTAATAGCTTTAAAAGAGAAAGGAATTACCATTAGAGTCTATGAGATACTCTAAGCACCCCTCAAGGGCCTGTACATGCTTCACTTGCTTTATGTGAAGCCTTGCATCCCTTAGAGTACTATTTTGTTAATCAGTTTTCAAGGTCACAGCTGAATGCAAGAGGGACAGGCTGTGCATCTGTAGGAGATACTTATTTCTGGAAAAGTCATAGTTCTATTTATGTGAAAATGATCAGCAGTTATGCAGCACGTACATCTTAACCTGCAAACACTTATATAACAAAAATACTCAAACCCACAAAACTGTTTGAATACTCAAAGTCTAAAGGGTCAAGGTGAAAGAAATGTCTTTTTAATTAAAATGAATTTAGCAGACACATGCATAATTATGTCCTCTCAAAACAATAATTACTATTTTGCCTGAAATTATAGATATATTTGAAGGACAAGAGAGAAAACAAGCTATTTCTCAAAATTCAATGATGAGGGTCTTTAAAATGCTCTCTTTTGTTTTGGTATTTTACCTTAAAAACAAAATTAAATTACAAATGCATTGAACTGGATAAATGACTTTGTGAAGCTGTTTTCTATTTTATATAACCAGACTGAACCATATTGCAGCACCACTCTTACCACCTGCTTTTTGATCAGGACATGCTCTGACACCTATTGAGGCACATATAGCAAAAGTGAATAAATATAACTTCTTTTGTCAAGAAATCCAATAAACTCCAGCAAGGTTAGAGAATCCATAGGGAGCAAAGGCATAGTCTTGCTCATGAGTGCAGTTCAAGATTGACATCAGCATTGTCAGCCTGTTTCCAAAGAGGTTGGACAGATTTCACAGAGGTGACATCTGAGTGCAGTCATCTTTCCTGCACTGTGCACATCAGTAGGCTGGTCCTGGTTTTCTTGGCAGCTGTTTGGCTGACATTGCCTTTAGTGGTTACACAGAACATACCTTATGGGAAGTGGAATGAATGTTCTATTTGTTGCTTCAAACAAAAGAAAAAGAAAGAGTAATTTGTAAAATGCAGATGGAATTTGCATGCTAAGAGAACACTGTCTGGTTCCTACTTTCACCAGAACTATGGGCAGATTTGTCTTCTTTGTAAAGTGAAATAAAAATAGCACAGGGGGGAAAACATTCATAAATGTAATGCACTTCAAATAACTGAAGATTGCTTGTAGAGAAGAAAGACAAAGAAACAAGTACATATACGTAAGAATGTATATATGTATATGCACTCGTATTATATATAAATATGTATGAAAAATTAATCAAAATTCCATTTTACTTAGCAAACATGTAGGAGCACATACCCTTAAAGGAAAGCAAAACTGAAAGTGACTCAGAGGAAGGTTTTACAAGATCTTGGCTTTGCTGTGGTAGAAAACCTCTGAAACCTCTGCACAGAAAAGCAACACTTATGCTAACTCCTTCAGGAGAGTTGAGTAGTCTTCAGTAGAGTAGGTATGATTTTTCCCTTATCTTGCTATCCAGGAACACATTTTCTTTACTATTTTATTCACTTTTCACAACCACTGAACTATTTCAGGAGCAGGTCCAACCAGAGTCACTGTTGATCTTTAGAGATCAGCTGTAAGACTTATTCCCTCAGCAAGAGAAAGTTATGTCAGTGTAACTGGCAAAATATAAAGAAATAATTCAAACACTTTTGATAGAAAAAATGTACTTGTTTTCATTCTGCTCACTGCATTTCAATGTAAAATGATATGGAATTACTTTAATGTAAACAAAAGAAAATACGTCAAGTGAAAGTACAAGTCTTAGCAAAGGAGTTTGTAACAATATAAAAATGTGGTTTTATTGGTGCCATTTTTCTACTAGTATTCCAACACTGACATGCCAGTGCAGTATCACTACCATTTACAAACTTGTACTGGGAAAATTATTAATAACTGCGCACAATTATTGTGTACATTTTCAAATGTCTACACACTATATAGACATGTCATAGATATTGACAGAATTTAACAGATTTTGATTGACTTTGATTATGATTATGTATTTCTTGTCATTTTCAAGCCACACTGCAAATTAGCATCTTTTTGTCAAGATCAAAAGAGTTATGTATTAACAATTTAACTTGACTTTTGTCAATTTTCCACCATGGAACTGAATTTACTTTCTATGCCCCTGCCTAAAACATTCCCTGGATTTTCCCATTATAAGGAAACTTTAATTGTGCTGGTAGCTTAGTTGATAAAGAACTTAGTGCATCACAGCACAATTTACACTAAAATTTTTACTATAATTAATCAGTATACAACAATTATTGCAATAATTTACTATTCCAAAATTGCTATATTTTAAAGTAAACATATAATTAAGTTTACTAAATGAAGTTTGATACAAATACATTCATCGGGAGGAAGAAGGAATTTCCCTGAAGATCTAAAAAATTTAGATCCCAACTGATTTCTCTTACAGCACAAAATAAGTAACAGACTCTTTCTAAGACTGTCTTCAGAAAGAGTTTTATTTCCAGAAGCAACCTTCAACAACATCCAAAGAATTAACAAGAAGGAAAGGAGCTATCAATGATCATGAGTTGATAAGTAAAAAGCAAAAAAAGTAATTCTAATTATGAAATTCCCTTGCAGTTCTATCAAGACTGCAATGTAACAAGAGCTTTGCATGCTCAGTGCAGGCTGTTAGTAGAAAACGTGTGAAATATTTTCCTTATACTGGTGTCAGTCAGTACGCTGCTATGACAATTCATTCTACACCATGGTTTAGAGAGAAATATAGCAGTAGGTGTCTGCATTTATTATATGTACACAAACGAACATATTTCTCCAACATATTCCTCAATTCCTCCCTTGTTTTCCCAAACTTTTGTACCCATAAGCCCCCAAATGTGTTACACATCAAAAATATAGTTATAGAATTTGAGACTAGAACCCTGCCCTAGACATCAATTGAAAACACTGTGTAAACACTTGCCATCAAATTCCATCAAAATGTTTATCTGAATTGTGCATTTTTGAAATCTGATAACAATTCATATAGAGCTATTTGACTGAGGAACTGAGTAGCTTTCCAAGACACTACCCAGGACAGCAGACAGTGTTCCATATAGGATCATTAAGTGACTCTATGAAGTATCAAGCAACATTTCATAAAGTTCTCTACATATTATGACAGGTTCTCTGTCTTATGAATAGTCCTTCACGTATTTGATTTCAGAAATTATGTCTTGGCACATTTGCCCAATACCACTATTTTCAATTTTTCCTAAGTTTCTGCAAAGCAAGTTATTCTGTTGGGTGCATATTTAGGTTTTTGCTGCTGGGCAGCTTCATTCTTTCTTGGATATTTTAACTCGTTTCCTTGTTTTGCTGTAAAAGCCAACCACATCCTTCACAAATGCTTTCCATTCCTTCCCCTTACTCAAGTGCATGACGCCAAACCATTGGCTGCTCAGCAGAGAGCAACAGCCGAGTTCCTCCCAAAACCTCAATGCCTCAGTTGAGGCCTGAAAGGAACATCTCTGCAAGCTGTTCACCTTGTTCCTTCAGACCTCAGGTCTCTGCTGAAAGGATTAGGCTTCCTAATTAGTATTACTTGTGATGGTGCCTTTGCAATACAGATATCTCTCCAAAGACAACTGGATTGTGACCTCCAATAACAATTCTCTAAGGTCATTACACCACTATCAGATGGTGAAAATATTCAGCTATTACTAACCTTGCCTGAAGCAAAACTAACCAAAGATGAAAATGTTTTGTCTTTCATGTCAAGGAATTAATTTAAAAAAAAAGGAAAAGAAAGTCCTAGACATCTGAACCTGCAAACATCTATGGGAGAAAAGGCACACTGTGGGCATGCAAAAGAGTCTCTTTGAACAAGGTTTTAAAAACATTTGCTACTCTGCTTTTCTTGGACATTGCAAATAAATTCTAAATTTCACATTTAAATTTACAATACTTGAACAGGATAACATTCATTAGCTATCATTTTTCCTTGATTATACGCAAGTATTTATACTCAGGTTTCTTCAGAATATTTTGGAAGTGAGGTTCATGAAATCTTGGATACCTGACACACTAAAGCTACTGACTCATCCCAAATAACTTAAACTTTTAAGTCTTTGTGTCTCGCAACACAAATGAAATATATAAGTGAAGAAATCTACAAAAACAGCTCACTGTAGTAATCACCATAAATTAGAATGGCAGAGAACATACAACATATAATATGGACCCTGTTGATAATATTCTGGAATCTGCAGGCGAAACGTCAAATGCAAAATGAAATTCATGACATTTGTTTTATCCCAGGTGTATCAGGAGATGCACATTATTGAAATATATTCAATTCAGAAATGAACTTCATTTGTGACATAAAAATCCCCACTGATGGCTGTTTCAAGCACTCAGATAATACCACACACTATTATATTTATGTTCACAAACATGTGGGCAAATTAAAAGAAAATAAAAAAAATCAGCAAGCAGTCAAAACATTCATTTCCATTTGTCCTTTCTGTCAACTGTACACTAAGATATATGCCAAGCAAAAGAATGACATAGAAAAAAACCTCAGCCTCATGAAGAAGGAAAGGTAGGCAGGCTTTATTCTCTCAGATGAAGAGAAATTTGTGTTTTATGTCCAGCATAGGACATGAGTGAGGTTGTATAAAATCCTCCTCACTTCTCCCCAGCTGGAAAGGAGGTGTGCAATGTGAGAGTGCAATAGCTGTGCCAATGCACTCTTCTGTTCCCAGATGTGTTGAAGCTGAAGCTGTCTCACTGAGATGCAGCTGCAGCGCAGAACTTAACAGATTCAGAGGCACAGCAGTAAGAACTGCACTGTTGTCCTGTCATTGCCATAGGGGCTGCTGTATTCTAGTGATTACATCTCAAGAGAAAGATTAAGGCAACTGAATTTCATGCACAAGGCACATCTTCCAGTAGCTCATGGTACAAGTGTTTGAGTCTCAAATTCACACTATGCACCTTAGAGGAAAGAAAGGTCACTTACTGGCATTATATCAGACTTGGTTCACATTTCAAAAAATCACCCAAATTCTCAACAGAAGGTTTTCTCTGCATGGTTTTGCTTGTATCAAAACTCAAATATTACAGCTATAACAAGAGTATTCTATAAGTTACTTCACTGGGGAAAAGGAAAAAAAAAAAGCTCTAAATCAATTAGTAACAGTTCTTAGTTTTATATCTAATTTCCTGCTTTAAATAAGTGATTCTTAAGAAATCTCATTAATTTAAGGAACATTAGGGAATAAAGCAGTAGACATTGTCCCTGATGGTCATAGTGCTTCGACAAAGTAGATTTAATTCTTAGCACAATCTTTTTCCACTCCTCTTTGAACTACTCAAGGTATATAAAGACAACAGAATTTAACTGAGATTTGGAGCAGAGACCACATTATCAAGATGGGTTACAGGGAAGGGAAAAGTACTTCAAAAAAGAATAGCTAAATATAGATTTAATAACTTTCTTGGATTAGAATGGCCCAAAAGGGTAAATTTAGAATCCTATGTTCCAGAAGCAAAGAGAAATAGTAGTTATAAATGTAGAATAAGGTGCTATTTACTCTTCTGAAAACATCCTATGGGTAATGTCTTTTAATGGGCATGGTCTGCATTTTCATGTCAGAAAACAACAGAAGGGCCCTGGTAAACCTCTCTCCATATAACAGCAAAATTGACCTGAATCAAACTTGCACTACAGCTTCTTCACTAAGAAAATGTTAACAGTTCTCAAACAAATCTCAGAATATTCTGAGTTGAAAGAGACTTACAAGAATCATTAAGTCCAACTTTCATGTGGATGGCTTGTACAGGGATCAAACCCACAAAACTGGCATTAGCACCACACTCTAACCAATTGAGCTAATTGATGGACCTCTGTCAAAAGCTGAATTTTGCAAATTGTCTCTTCAGCTGTAGCATTGGATTCAAATAATCAACTAAAGATTCTGGAATTATTTGTAATGTAAAGGTTTTGAACACCATGGCTGACCTGATGCCTCATCTACTTCTTGTCATAATCACTGCTATATTCCTCCTCCGATACTCTTTTTTTTTTTAACCTGCATTAATACCATATATCTTTTACAAGAAGAAAGACAAGGCAAATTATTTCAGGTGTCTCTAAATATTTAAACTCCAATTTAACAAATATTTTACTTCAAAGCACCGTGCAACATTAATGAACAAAACAGTACAAAATATAGGTCAATAAGGAACATAGCACACCTATATCAACAATTACATCATAAAGATGAAAATCCAAAATAGGAAATTAGAAAAATTCTAATCCCCATAATAAACTTAGGGAGATGGTCTTTTGGCATGTAAAACCCACAGGTAAAAGCCACAACAGAAAATCATTTACATATGTATTTACTGAGAAGCAAATGATTTTATCCCTTACCAATTAAGGAACACTATCCCATTTAAAAACAACAACACCAACAACACCCCAAACAAACAAACACCAAAAAACAAACAAAGGAAAAAAAAATCCAAACCCCCCCCCCAAAAAAACCCAAAATGACAACAACAACAACAAAAAAAAAGAAAAACCAAACCAAATCCAATTAAAAAAAAAAACCCTCATCTGTCTCAATTCTGACTCTACAATAGAGGAAATGAGCAAGCAGGAGTGATAGGAAAATGTCACAAACTGCGGCTGGAAGGAAAACATTTCTAACTTGTATTTTGACTTTGGGGGGAAAAAAAAAGACTGAAAAAGACGTCTGGCTAAGAGCTAGTGAGAAGCTTAGGAAGCCCAAAGTAACCCTGTGCAAACCAGATTAATGCACTGTTATTCACAACAACATGCAGCCATTCATGCTTTCATGCTTTATTTCTGAAGGAGAAGAGAGCTGCCCATTGAATTTCCAACAGGACTTCCTATAGTGCAGTCACTTTTTTTCCCCTCAGTACTGACCTTCTCCATTACTCTCCTGTCCATGGAATTTAATGTGATCACAGTCCAAATTGATTTGCCTGAAAATAACTGTGACAAACACATTACACCACAGTTACCCTTGAAGAGTAACTAGCATATGCACTACTATCACCACTAGCTGAAGTTCTCACTCCCATCTCCAGTATTACAAAGTCCATGGAGCAGAAAAGCATATAAAAGATTCCAATGTTTTAAAAAAGCAAAACATTTAAAACATTTCTTTGTTCAAGACTATGAAGCAGAGTTCTTTTAGATTAGAAAAAAAATCTGATAACACAACGTCAAATTCTGCTCCTTCTGGAGAATTCTTTCTATTAAGTGACAGTATGTCCTATATCTTTATTACTTATCTGTATCTGCTGAAAGCCAAAAATAATGGTGCCTTTAGGAATTGTACCCTACCGAGTTCGTGAAAGATGACGTGAGGCATTTCTGTTCTACACATTTTATTTTTACACTGCTTAAAACTGCTGTTATTCCTGAGCCTGATTTATGGGTACCCTGGGGTACTCCTAACCCCTTTTGATGTTATTTCTACTGGAAACAGTTGACAAAAGCAGATCTTCCCTTGAGGATTGCACAGTTTTAGTATTTGTTTCAACTTCCAGCCATTTGCTCAACCTATTAAAGCTTTTTCAAAGACATAGAATAGCAACCCATCACCTTGAATGCTACAGAAAAAAAAAATGCATAAAGGCTGCCAATTCACACTAACTCTGCTGTCGATAAGCAGAATACATTGGAAGGCATTACACTACATGGAATACTGCCTATGGATTTAACATAGCCCTACAAGGGTGTTTGGCTTCTAACTATTTCACTCCAGTGTTCAGACTTGCGTGAAAATATTTATATAAAATATAAACCTAAGGCAAACTAAGTGTATCTAATGCAAACTTAAGAATAAAAACTGGCAATAGATTATCATTGCTTCCACTTGGTATTTTTTCTATATAGCAGAGTACACAACTGCTTTATATAAGATTTTTATAAGCTTTGCTAACCTTGCTAAAACCATACAAATGCTGTGCCAAGAATCTTGAAACTTAATTACTCTGCCTGTGGTGGACTAACTGTCAATGATAAATCGATGGAAACACCTAGAGATATGGTTTATGTTGCTGCAAACAAAAATACTGAAGAAAATTGCAAATAGAACCTTGTTGTCATCTTTTCCTGTTTGGTGTCTTGTTGCTGGTTTGGGGTTTTTTCCAGAAAAAAGGAAGAAAAATACACTTTGAAGAACAGACAAAAATTTCTTATTTTACTATAGTGAAGCTAATACAAAGTACTAGCTCATGTACCGAATACAGTTAATCCTCTTTTTCACATGAATGCTACAGAAGGATGAAGGTAGGTTTCAAAAAATACTCCAAACTGCAGAGTGCCCTAAATGCTACTTTTCAACTTCATAAGCGTTTTAGCAAGTAATTTCCAGTACAATCACTTAAATATTTAACTGAAGTAAAAAGATTATGGCTATTTATGTAATTTCTTGGAGTTACATACAAATACAAGAATGTTGGGTTGGAGAAACGAATTAGAATGTAAAAAAAAAAAAAAAGAAACTGAGTGGAGAATATTTAAGTAGCCCAAGATTTTACAATGACCTTTTCATAACTGATAAATGTTTTCATTGTATGATCTTGCTCTGACGCTCAAAACTTACATTTGACCCTCCTTAAAACTGGTAAAAGACAAAATCAGAAACTAAAGCAATTTCTTGCACAGTTTTAATTGGAAAATTATGTCATCCACCCAAAGATAAATGTGAAATTGTATTTTAACACTTTGCAGGATTTTCCATACAAAAATAAAATTGTAAAATAGTATCTTGGGTTTTAGTATCACCTACAAATGTCTAATATTACACAAAAGTGCATGGAAGGCTTTTATGGCTTAAAAAAAAATCTAAATTCTGAAAGATAATCAGAATTTCATGTATGGATACATTCTCAAAAATTTAGAGTTATCATAGAAATGTGTATCAATATTTTGACATGATGAGGCAGAACAAATTTTTTACATTTTGCTTCTTTTAATGTTACCCAGAAAGGGGATTTCAGACAATTTTTTTTCCTTATGTTTTCTTAGTTATTTTGTTTGTTTTAGTTTGGTTTTTTTCTCTTTTTTTTGGATGCTTGTTGTGTTTTTTTTTGTTAAATGAAAACTTAACAAAAGCACAGTAAATTCTCAGGAACAGACAACTTTTCCTGTAGTCTAGAAATAGTGTTCTTGAGAACCCTGTGGACCCAGGTCCCAGAGATAGGTACTGTTTGTCCCAAAAAGCTCAGCTATTCAGCAAGTTTTACCCCTTTGCTGCTCTTCAGTAACTTCCTGGGCCCCACACAGGAAATATGGGGACATGAATAACCCTTTTCCATTCCATCTTACTGCGAGGATAAAAAGTGCACTTTCACTGCAGACCTACAATGGTTGTGTTTCAGCTCCACAACCAACCCAAGCTGGCTCTGATGAAGCACCAGGTGACACAGCTCTGTGCAGGACATCTGTCAGGCATTTCCATCTGGCTTGGGACTTTGGCCCTCTTGTATTTAGCAGTACAGACATGCACTGGGGTTCTGCACTTCAGTAAGCCAAACCATTCTCCTGCCCAGGGAATTTTTAGAAGGGACAGGAGAACCAGCCACTTTTGAGTACCTGAGTCTGCACCCTTGCTGCAAAATGCCAATTTGACAGAGACTAATATTTGGTCTTTGTTTAATCTGTACCTAAGAGCCAGTTCTGTAAATACACCACAAAGGATGCTTCCAACACCAGCTCCTTCCAGAAGACACACACCATATGAATCAGTACAGAGTTCAAGTGTCCTTTCCCATTTCTCCCTTCTGACCAACAACTACCATTTCACAATTCTCTTTACACTTTCATATAAAATATCTCCTAATCAGTAGATAAATGTGTTTCAGGTAATTCTTCACTACAATGGTAGCTGTCTTTTTCAGGCAATTGGCTTTTAATCCATGGATTTTCAAGTAATGGATATTCATGTGGTATTGGAGCACATACATTCAAGCAAAGATGGATTACAGTATTTCAAACTACCATAAACACAAACATGAGAACAGATGCATTTCACTTTGATTTATAGAACAAACACCAAGAACAAACACCAAGAATTTCTTCAGGAGCAGCCTGTCCCCCTCAAAAATCCAGCTCTTTCCCAGGTTCTTGAATACATATTAGCAGAAAATATCTACACACTTATGCCACTATCTTGAGCTCTTGAGGTTTTAGTTAGAACTAAAGCAGTCAGATTTCCACCTGCCACATGACTAAGGTGCAGAAATATGAACTGCAGTTTTACCAGCTAAACAAATAACACACCTGAAAATACGACCCATTTTTCACCATGCTACCAGGGAAAAAAAACCCCAGCCTTTAAAAAAGGAAAATGAGCAAAGAAAAAGAGGCTCTTTGGAAGTGATAAGTACTCTGAAGCACTGAGACTGTACATCTCTGACAATTTTTGTTGTACTTACCTAATATCTGTGCATGTTATACATGTGATACAGCGGCTGTTTGTTGTAACGAGGTTCAAAGCCACAGATGTTTCACTGTCAGCGGTTGGGTGTGCTCCACATTTAAAGTAAAACTCCTGAAAAATTGAAGGAGAGATAAAGAGAAGATTACATACCTGCTGCTCAGGTCCTTCCTTTATCTTTGGCTAACTGACATTTGAGAGAACAGACAAATCACCACTGCCAACAGCAAAGGAGAACAGTCATTAGGAAAGGTTTACAAGGCATCCCTTGCAAAAATACCAGTCTAGGTGTGGATTCTGTTTAGCACCTTTCCTAGCAAAGAAGATATCAGTGTGACATATTCTGTGATCTTCTGGATTTATATGTTAAAAAAAACTATTTCATCTAGACTTTCTCTAATCAAAGGCAAAATACCAACCAATTTCAATATGCATTAATATTGCCACTATCTTTTCTTGTTACAGATATTACCATTTTCTGAACTCTACAACATATAATTTTGGCTCTAAAATAGTGAAGTCTGGCCTTGCTGGGACAAGATGAAGGAAAAAAAATTACAGCTACTGTCAACTTTTTTAGAGTGAAGAAGTCACATCCAGGCCTCAGCATCAGGAACAATCCAAAAGCCATGAAAAGGATGTGCTAGGTGTTTGCTAGTGTCACTCCCAGCTCCTACCTAGAAAATGGGGACACAAATTGCAGCACCCACTAATACATGAGTAAAAAAGAACGTGTGGGTGAATGAGAATGAAAAAAATCAGTTTTTTAAAATACAAAATCCCCTTTGTTATGTTGGAAATCTTTAAGATACAATTTTACCATCTTAATAAAGTTCTACCTCTCTTGTAGCCCTTATTACATTTGCAAGTGTACAGTGTTTGAATCAAGTTACTTTAGCCTCTTAGACTGCCTTCATTAGCATAATATTTTTCACACAAATGTGTGTTGTGTTCTCTTTTCCACTGCACCCCAGGGAAGGCCATATGAAGCACACTATTCTTTGAAAAGAATTTGTTCCAAGAAATTCTTCTAAGCGTCCAAATCACTCTAAGCACCCATTAAAAAAAGCATTCTGAAGACACATGCTTTACAATAGGAGCTGCAGATTAAAGTTTGTAATTTCTTTGTTGCTATGAGACCTTCTTTCCAGTAACAAATTGTGGAGGTTTGTAATGAAAACAAGGTATAAATAAATGTGAATTGGAACTTAAGTGTATAAAAATATTGGAAGAAAGGATAAGAAGGCATAAAAGAGTGACAATTGTTGACAACATCAAGATATTAACAGCATAGTTTATTCTCAAGAAACCTGGTCTTGGTGAAAAACTACTAAGAAAACAAGGAACAAATGCCAAACAAACTGCATCAAGGGAAGAAAAAAAGGTGGGAAAAAATCAGCAGCAATTGCTAATGATTTTTGAAGGTGGGTCAAGAGGAAGGAAAAAAATTACAGCTAGTGTCAACTTTTTTAGAGTGAAAAAGTCACATCTAGGCCTCAGCATCAGGAGCAATCCAAAAGCCATGGAAAGGACGTGCTAGGTGTTTGCCAGCGCCGCTCTCAGGTCCTACCTAGACAACGGGGACACAGACTGCAGCACCCACTAACACATGAGTAAAAGAGAATGTGTGGGTGAAAAAAACCCCAGTTTTTTAAAATACAAAATCCCCTTTTCCTCTCTACAACTTCGCACAATTTCCTGCAATACTGTACTTAAAGCAGTCTGGACAGACTCTTATTTCTCAATGCCTACAGCCTTGCAGTATGGAGTTCCTTGTCTGCAAATCAGCTGTCATTTACTGTCTGGGTTGTTTTTTCTCAGTGGTGATGATAATTTAGCCATATTGTGTGTTTCTACATAAGACAAATATAGTACCATGCCACTCTAAGGTGGACTCTGGTAACTGGCATATGAGAAGTATTAATGTAACCTTCCCCCTAGGTTAGTTGAAAGCCTCTTTTAAGGCCTTATCATAGAGCAGAGGTATATAGCCTGGGAGCTCTGTCCCCAGGGGGATAGAGAGCCCAATGCCAAGTTAGCTCAGGCCAGGCCGTGGGGCTACCATAAAGCAAGCATGATGTATATCAGCTCTTATAGTTATTTTCCAGCTCTTTAGATTCCAGCTTGCTTGCAAGGTAGTTTACCCTTGGCTCGAGGTTACAGCAGACGAGAGAGAGGAGGAAAAAGAGGGCACGAGTTGTTCCAGGGAGATGGCTTTATTTGGGTGTCCGCGAAGGGTCTCAGCTCTTCTTCTTCTCTGCTTAGTAGGGTACAGTACGCTAATTTTATAGGCTTGGCAAGTATCCAAAACTGACCAATTGGACAAAGGTTAGGTGTATACATAAATGACCAATAGCTAAGGGTTAACATGATTTTTCCATATAAGGGTACAAAGACAGGTTTTTGAGTCAGAGGGTCAGAGAAACAGGAACTTATCTGCTGCTGTGTCAGCATTCCTATTGTTTGATTCTCCAGGGAGCCTTTGCTAACCTTATGGGGTTTACTACAGTTAGTCACTCCTGTTTGCCACACAAGTGCTGATATATGCAACAGATTCACCAACATATTCATATCCCACAGTAAGTGAAGGGCACAATGTCTGATGCATGTCTTAGTAGCAGTTAAAGAGAACCATGTGGCAAGAGCACAGTGTAAAGGCAAGCCTATTCTTTAAAGAAATTGCTCACAAATATTTTGAAACAAGTCACCTGTACACATTTCTACACAGCCAAATTTGTGTCCTGTTTCATAAGGAAGGAAGTAGTCCCAGTCAAAAAAATATGCCTAAAGTCATCTTTAGACAAGACTTCAGACTTCCCAAGTTTTTGCTCTTGTTCAAGACACAGATATACACACAGTTTTTAAATATCAGCTTAACTTGAAGCATTTCAGCTTGAAATGAGTCAATGCAAGTACACATTCATCCAGAATAGATGATAACCTTAACCAATCTGTAACTTCAATTTATTTTCAACCTTTAAAATGTATCCATTGATCTTTGCATTATCTGCTAATAGGTTTTGGAGCTTAAGTTTCTTTGCCCTTTAATTTGAATTTATTTTGTTTGTATTAAATGTTAAGAAGGATTTATTTCAGTGCAGAAGACATATATTTCTTTGCTTCAGTACATCTTCTGCATACAACTAAAAGAATATTGACAAATCACAATTCCAGAACAGGTAAACTATGGGCAAGGAAACATACAAAAAAGTTTTTGATAAAAGTACTTATCCAAGATAATCAAAACTTATTTAGATCATGAACAAAAAGAGTAAAAAAGGTATTAAACTCTGAACCAATTGAAATAGATTTAGGTGTCTTTTTGTCCCTAATGAGGATCTGTTTGGTGATTCTAATTGCTTTTGATAATACCTCATGATGGTTCTTGTCATGAAAGTTACTTAATGAAGAAGGTAAATGAAGTTATGCAATTCTTATTCCAGGGAGAGACAGATGGAAAGGGAAAAATAGTCAAGAGTCCCAAAATACTTCTGCTATATCATTAGGAAAATTACTTCTCAATATTTCTATTTATCAGCCTAAACACTGCTTTAAGAAAACCCCTCTAATTAAATTTATGATGTGCTTCAGTGTTGCTGAATTGAGAACATTATGGAACGTGAAAACACTGTTTAATATAACAAAAGAAAATCTTGCCAGTTTCCAAAGCTACCCATTGAAAGACTCCCTGCTTGACTAAACTGCAATTAAAGAAATAGTAAATCTTAATATTAAATACAAACAGAACAGAGGGCTCATTAAAAATATAGGAAAAAAAAATCCCACGAGATTATGTGTCAAGTATTTTTTCAGAAGTAATCCTGAAGATTAAAGAATAAAAGAGTTATTCACAACAGATATGTTGAGACTAGCAGTAGACCCTTAGAAAATCAAACACTATCAACCCACACAAAGCACAGTTCTACACAATCAATGCAATAGTCTGTCTCTGGAGATCTGAGGCCTCAAAGCTGTGCTGGGAGTTCAAAAGTACAGGGAAAGTTTGGAACCAAATATGAAGTATACTCTGAGTATACTCTGAGCCTGGCACTTCTGTAGTAGTGTGGACTTAATTTCCATTTTTTTAAAATATTTCTTTTGCTCTGCAGTAATACACTTTCCATCTGTTTAAAAGCTTTTAAAAGTCACGAAACCAATTAAGTTTCCAGCTGCATATGAAAGCTTATGTTGCCTGGTTTTGCACATTGCATAAATACACGATCCACAAGTATTTATTTGTTCAATCTACCAGATTTTCCAGAGACTTAACACATTTTTTCTTATGCCAGGGCATATACCTATGAAGTTATCACTACAGATAACCCATCAGCACAAGTTGCTTTTTAATTGCTTCCAGCAATGAAATTACCGAAAGCAAAATATAAGATGAAGGAGTGTAGAAACTTCTCACTCTTCAGCTTTGCATTTCACCAGGCATGTAAATGTAGCTATTCTTTTATTTAGTCTTTAACCCAGTGTATGGAAGCCTAAGGAGGGAAATTTGCCAGATTTTTTAATCCAAATCATTTCTGTTCCAATGCAATCCAAATCATTCTGTTCAATCCTCTGAACAGGCAAAGAGACCTAGGAGCCAACCCAATTTAAGACTAACATTCTAAATTAATCTCATACTGTAAAATTCACACAAGCAGTAGTTACTTCTTAAGGTTGATATCAAAATGTCTCTAAACTTGTGCTATATGAGCCAGTATTTTCACAATGTTGATTTTATAATAAAAAAACCCCCAAACCTTACAGAATGACACAGAAGGAATGAGCAAAAATTCATGTAGTCTACACCAGTATCTGTCTACTTCTAATATTTTAAATATTTTAAAATAGAAGAAATCACATTATTCCTCCTTTCTGCACATGTGGTTTTAGGTAAACAAACTTTCTGACAATTTTTAGTATTGCTGTTCAGCAATGAGTAAGGATGTCAAGGAACTACTGCAAAAGCAGACACAAAATTTAGTGCTTTTCTTAGTTCTAAAAGTGAGCACTTTTATGGTCACCTTCTACTGCAGTGAATACCTTTAGATCATTTTCTTGCCTAAAGGCATAGGTCCCATGAAATTGTGAACATTCTATTTAACACTATAAATGTCTTCCTTTTGCCCGTGTATCTGATAGATTGTTATTCAGAGAAGGGAGCAGGCATCACTCTTACATACTCTGTCATATTCTTCACTCCTGTTTATCGCTTTTGTGTCACACAACATCATAAAAAGTGCACAAGGGAAGAAAAGGTTCAAAGATACATGGTCACTGTTAGCTCCTTTTTATGAAACTCAGGAATAAAATGCTCAAATTTTTCAACCCCCCCCCCAAATCTTCTTTGGTATTCTACTAAAAGTATTTTGCTCTAAACTCAGTCTTTTCAAACAATCCAGGGGTTACATACCCCTAACTGCTGATGATAACTGAACTGTCTTCTATACAGTCAAGTAACCAATACAAGTAAGGTCAAAGTCATACACAAACCATCAGGGGAAGGAAGTCTGAAAAAGGCCTAGAAGAAACTTTACCCTTTTGATATATGTTCTCAAGTCCAGTTTACTCCACTGTCAGAAAAATCCCACTAGTCTTGACTAGGTATCACCAAGATAGGCTGCACCTTGGCTGGTATGCAACATATACACGTGAAAACACACCTTCCTTCCCTTGCTTCTTATTCTGTGATGTGTAAGTTGGCTAAAATAAGGAAACTCAGGGAGATTTCTTATTCCCAGTTCTCAATAAGCTACAAAAGAACATGAGAGCCTTATGGTATTTTTCTCCTCAAGCGTCCACACATGTTTATTTAGAATTGATAGGCAAAGCCTGTCAAATAGCTATTAAACATACCCATAGTTATGGATATGTATTACAGCCATTGAAGGTGTGGTTTTCATTTTTTAAAATTTTTCAGTAAACCTGAATCCCATTTCAACTATATCACCATAATTATCCCCATGAAAGAGAGAAAACTTCAATGCTATTGTGGCACACCCCTGTGATAATGATTCACTTGCTTTTGAAACAGAAAAATTGAGTAGATATTCAGTAGATCTAGGCACAGATTGAAGGAGACATTTCAGAACAGCTGTGGAATCAGATATTTCTTCTGGGATGTTCTGGGAAAGACTGAGCTTGACTCTGCCCAGAGATATTTTCAGGTTCCCACATCTCAGAATAACTACAGGCAGTAGTTTTCCAAGCAATAGAAATATCTCTGTGACAACAAACAGATCTAAAACCTCACTGTTCACATATGGAACAGGCAGTGCTTTTAATGTTACATAAGTAAAAACCATCAGAACTACACTGGCTGACTACTATGAGGAAGGCTGTAGAGCCAAAAAGCAATTCTTCAAGGCTTAAGTCCTAAATGACTTAGTGATAGACTCGTGAATGCATTACATACACAAGTCTGCTCCACTTTCTCCTGTGAGCAAACAGTATTTTGACTGTCTCTGCTTACTGGAAGGTATCTTGCTCAGAATAGTGGCAGCTCCCCCTTGCATCTCACCAAATACTACCAAGAACCTCAAGTCAGGTACTGAGCATGGTAAACATCACCTAGTACCATTTAATTGGTGACTGCTACTCTGCATGGCTTGGCTTTGCTAAACAAATACCGAGACCTAAACAGTTGTTAAGATCAAACGGAGAAAGTTATTACCCAAATATCAAATATTTGCAATAAAGTTGGGCTTATGGTAAAAAACTACATAAATAAAATAAAAGCATTCCTATAGCTACCTGCATTTTAAACAAGCAAATTCTTCTGTCTCCTCTCTGGCTGGAATTCATCTGGAACTGCTATAATACTTGTAGATGAGAAGTTAACCTGAGGCTCTGCTCCTGTCATCAGTGCTATTTCCTTTCAAGATACTCTCCTTTCAAGAGAATTTTTCTCTCCTACTTGAGATTCCTGTGTTAAAATCAAACCTTTTCTCTTGGATATCCTGTGATTCTTAAACACGATGCTTGATCATGATATCATTGATGTAAACTTTATTCCCAAGTGCAGCTGACTTCCCTGAACTAAAAAATGCAGCTTCCCCTAGGCACAGATAAGTGGATCCCCTCCTAGGCAAACAAGGGATAAATACAGCTCTCATGGCTCAGTGGTTAAGGACAAATAAACAGTTAACTCATTGTAAAGGGAAAAGATTTATGCATAGTATTAAATCAGCATTTAAACTGAATCAGGTAGATCCTTAAGTCTGTTTCAATGTTAAAAGAAATACATGAATTGATCACTACAAGCATTATAATAATGCATGTGATTAGTTGCTAATGTTCTATTAAGATTTAGCAGAAAAGTATTCAAGGTTATTAAGTGACAGTGGATTTGAAGTTCCTTAGCATAGATTTTAGGAATAGTTCAATGCAATTATTAAATATGTTGATCTCTTTAATCATTTATATACAAAAAATAATACAAATCTCTAAAAAGCATAATCATTACACTCAGACAGCATTTCCTCACCATAAAAAAAATCCCCAAAAACTTAAAGTAATTTTTCCTGTTACAAAGAGAAGACCCTGTGAAAAACTCAGTAACTGATCTCAGACCTAAACATTCAGAATGGAATCAGAAAAATGAGCAAGAATGAAAAGAGAAGCATGCCACCAATAACAGCATACTTTATACATTTCTAAAGAAATTTTCCCAACCCTTCCACTTTCAAATTCACAGAATCCCTGTTGTTGAACATGCCATGATGGCAATTCATAGAGAAAAGCGTGGACTTCAAAAGAAATGCCTTTATGGGATGTAGGGAGAAAAACTCATATTCCAAGAGAGATCAAATGTTATATAATAAACCTTGCTAAAAAACTGCCAGTAACTAAATGACCTCAAAGACAAGTTGAAGGATCTTCTGATGCAAAGAAAAGCAGTAAAGTACCAATGTATTAAATTTAAATGTCTGTAAGTACTATGTACTTATTTAATTTGTCAAGAAACAAAAGCAGCATAAAAATATAGAAGAACTATGAGCATTTCTCCAATATCTGCTTTCTGACTGAACTCCTTTGCCCTTCTCAAAATGCCTCTGGCTAAGAAGATCTGTTATTCATAACAAAAGCTCTTTAGGATGAGTATCTTTTGTCAACTCTTTGCTCGGGCATAGTCTTGGTGAAAACATCAACTTTGACCTGCGTGAAGGATGGAGAATGGAGGGAGTGAACTTTTAAAATTATTATTACATTTTTGAGATTAGTAGCATTCAGGGGCAGAAGTGCTATCCTCCTGCATTTTTCAAGACTTTCTCTTCTTTTCAATTATAACACTTGCAAATCTAAATGTGTCCAAGTGACTAAAAGACACATATTTTAGAGAAAGAAGTGTCAGTATCTTTTACAATATCTCCTTTCAATTCTTGGTTGACTTTAATTGAGCTCATATAAGAAAAACATTAAAAATACACTGTTCCACTTCTTTGTTTCAGAACTTAACATATTCACCATGCCTTTCATTCAGTTGAATATATCAAAACCAATTTGTTGCATAATAATTATTTGAACAGAAAGCCTTTGATGTGGAAAGTATTTGAGTGTAGCAGGATTATGGAACAGGAAGTATGCATACTACTCATGAATCTTTACAAGACCTAGCATTTCAGTTCTGACCAAGTCACTTAAAACCAAGGTTTAGAAAGAAAAAAATTAATCCAAAACTTATCATAAATAATTTTCACGAGACATATTCAGGGATAGAAAATAGTAACGAACCATTGTCATCCTACCCAAAATCCCACTTTTATCTGCATTCTTAAATAAAAAAGAGCAAAAAACAAATACATAAACAGATTTGGTTTTAACTTATTTCCCTTGCCAAAGAAAAAGATTTCAATCATTCATTTTCCACAATTCATTGGAAGAGCACGGGTACTGTTAATTTTTTTTTAACAAGACAGTTATAATACCATTCAGACATTTGATGTGATAGAACCAAGATTACTGAATTGAAAAAAAGCTTGCCTTTCTATTTTCCACACAAATCCCTGTCAAGTTATTGATTTGTTTTAAAATCTAAAGAGAGGAGAAATATATTTAAGACTAAAATAACTGGCATGATAGGTTATTAAGTGTAAAAGTTTTTAATGACATCTGGTCTCTCTGAATAGAACATGAAACTATAGTTTTCTAGGAATTTTCTGTATAAGGAAAGCAATAAGAAACGTAGCACCTATCATGCAATTTTCTTTTCTTGTCTACCAGAAACAGCAGTGGAAAAATAGAACTCAAGTGCCTTGGGAATCCCTTAGCTGCTGCTCCCCACACAATACTACTTCAACCACGCAGGAAAATACTCTGTGGGAAAATGACTTTTCACATTTTTATCAGCAACAATTCTTATTTGCTTTGCTCATCTAAAAGCAACCTCACAACAAACAGGCTTTGTTTCTCTGCAAGTGGAGACTCGAACTCAAACAATTCTGTCCCTAATTCTGCTGTCTTTCCTTCAAGTAGCAGTATTTCCATGAGACAAATGCAGAACAACCCAGTTCTTCTATTACCCATTTTCTCAAAGTATAGACAAAGAAGTGAAGGCTGTAGGGCATTGTGCGTCCTTATAATTGATCTTTGCCTGGAATATTACCTTGCAGTGGAATCAAAGGTCCTATAGCCAGCCAATCCCAAAAAATGCCTAACTAATAGGTCACAGGTACTGCAGTGCCAGAGGCATGTAAAAATACAGTGAGATAGTTTAAGTAAATAACTTTTCAATCAGAATTGCCATGCTTTCATATGAAATAATATGGAAGCTTTACACATTCATTTCTCTGAAAGAATGCAAACTCTTCCCTTCTCTAAACTTTTTTCATCCATAAATCTATCCAAGGCAATTGCTGATCAACACTAACTTTTGGGGTGAACCAAGACTGCCCAGACTCCAGATCCCAACCCAAATGGGGTTGATTTTGTTCACTAGCATGTATGAAACAGATTCTTTTGGAAAAAATCCTTTGAATTACTTGAGCCACAGAAAAGGTCTCAGTATTAGAGTAGTTTCTTACAGCATGTTGTAATCATCATAGCCTGAACACTAGTGCCAATTCCTAGCACTAAAACTTTCCCATCAGCCTCTTTTAAAGTGGAATCCAACAGTCTAAATTTGTTATCAAGTGTTTCCTGTAGAGAATAAACCCTTTATTTTGAGCTTAATTTCCTCTGGCAATCAGATTTGAATTTTTATGTGAACAAAAACCATGAAAAGGGCTCAAGGAGGAAGAAACTAAGAATACTACATGATAGCAGATCCTCAGGCTGTTCTTCATATGGCACAAAAAGTTGCTTTCAATTACAGGTTTGAGTGATTTGTTTATCTTCCAACCATGTTAGCAAGCACTTAGGGTAAAGATAGTGATCAAAGCTTCAAAATAACTACAGAAAAAAAATCTAAAAAGTACAAGAATCAGGACTCCTATACTTGAGCTATAAATATTGCGCATGTGACATTTGATTGTCAAGCCTCTCAAAGAAGCTTCAGAAGCCCACAGAGTTAATAAAACATAATGCCTAAGTAATCCACATAATTTCTTTAATTGACTATTACTTTTTCTTGAGTATTCTATATGACAGGAGTAATTCCATAGTCTAGTCTGTTGATACTGATGGCTTTTCTGCAACATATACAGTAGATTCCCATCCATCTGATCATGTCGCAACTGAAAAATTTTACCCATGTGTTGATATCAAAGGAACTGGATAGGTTCAATGTCACAGACATCTTTTATGAAAAATCCTTTCCTTAGGATTTTTTCTCCTGAGAAACTGAGAGGCCTCAGGAGCAAAATGTAAACATTGATTATCTGCTGCTATGGAATGCAACAGGTGGATCTTTGATTGGCCAGTGTTGGTTGTTTCTAATTAACAGCCAGTCACAGTGAGCTGGCTTGGGCAGAGGGTCTGAGACAGAGCCTTTGTTATCATTCTTTATTTTTCTATTCTTAGCTAGCCTTCTGATGAAATCCTCTCTTCTATTCTTTTAGTATAATTTTAATGTAATATATATCATAATATAATAAATCAAGCCTTCTGAAACATGGAGTCAGATCCTCGTCTCTTCCCTCAACCTGAGAGCCCTGTGAACACCATAACAGTTCAAAGCTTTAAAAAAAGGTATTTTTAACCCAATAGACATTTTAAAAATTACTGTTATTTTTGGGTTTAGGTTTCCAGCCTTTAACTAATATCACCTACGTCCTAGAGCCTCACATCCATCCATTAAACATATAGATGATGTACAAGTCTGTAACACAGCTGAAAGACAGCACTAAGACACCTTTCATTTAGCACTATGGCTGCCTCAGGGGGACCATCAGTATTTATGTGATGACACTGGGCAGACAGAATTAGGCTGTAATACTACAGGAGTGGCTCTTTACTTCATCTCTGTGTCTTCAGCTTTGAAAAATTGGACAGTTTGTTCTGTCATCTTCCCAAAGTCGGCCATAGATCAGGATATGAATGAGAATGAACCAGCCCAGACTGCCCAGTTACAATGGAAACAGTAAGAGGAGGAGAGGGAGGAAATGGCAGAAATATTATTCTCTCCCTTCTCAGAATATTCAAAAACATTTGGCACCTCCTGAATGTTCTTTGAATAGACAATAGGGGATTTTTTAGTTCTATTTGCCACCCAGAATTTTGTGGCTTTTCTTCTGATGCATGTTCTTTGTCATGACAACTATAGCTAGGCTGTCCTTAACTGAGTTCTACTAAATTATTTGGGTTAATATTCTCCTATATTCTCCTTTCTACAAAAATGCTAAGGAGCAGGTCTTGTGTCCTACCAACAGAGGTGATGTCTAACCCACATGGAACAAGACACATTAAATGATAATATTTGAGAAAATTTTGCAAAGTTTTTCCAATAGTTATTTTTTTCAGGTTTATTCAATTGCCAGAGTTGATGGGGTTGCAATTAATTTCAGGAAATTTAGATAATTTTCCTTTCCCCTGGTTTCCTAGTTTAAATATTTTCTTCTGCATGGACTGAGTAGACAGATGGAATATTTGTGCTGTACCACACAAACTAAGACTTTCTTAAAACAGAAAGCAACGAAAATACTCTGTACAATAGCCAAAATATATGATATACAGAAAAAGGAGCAATGATGCCAAATGTAATCACATGAACACACTTATGCTAATAGTTGACTCATATTGCCATCTTTCAAGAAGGGGAGAGGACTATGCATATGCTTAGATAATTTTATTCATTTCAGCTGAGTAAAACCTGTATATCACCCTACACAAGGAAAAATTATTTCTTCTATTTCTGTGGAAAGAGAAAAAGAGGTTTTATTGGCAAGATAGGTATTTTAGTCAGTATTTTAAATAGGAAAATTTGAACTATAATATCTAGCATAAACACCTCACGAACTTCAGAAATACAAACACACGTCCAGTGTTTTACATGATCCACACATTAAAAAATCCAAATGTACACAGTGTTGCTCTGGAGATGAATAAATCCCTAACTAATAAAATGGCACCATAGCCTAAACTCTTGAAAAGCTTTCCCCAGAGGTTCTTACAGGCTACTAGAAGCTCTTGAAAGTGACAGAGGGCTGCTGGAAATGTAGTGGGTAGAAGGGACAAACAAACAAAAAGCTCACAAAAATCCCACCAAAATCCACCCTTCTCTTTGGCTAATCTTGTACTGCAAAATCTCTAAAGTCTCTGCAGCAAACTGACAGTTTTCTGGCATTTAATTTTATGCTGTCACCACCCTTTTTTCAAATATATTTCCTATATGCAATATATATGCAAGATGAGCTAGAAAACATAAGTCACAGTGTGAAATTAATTAGCTCCTGTATAATCTTGTTGGGAAAAAAATAAATCTATGTTTGCATACTGTTATCTATAGTTTCTAGCCTAAGAAATCTGAAAAATGCAGTAAATAAGTTAAACAAGCATTTAACACAAAAGCTATATTTCATGCACATACAGTACAGAAGAAGCCAACGTTTCTCAGTAGATAACAGCACAGTGTCATATTTGAAAAGGTATTTTGCACTATTAAGGCCAGAAAAATGTGGACATTCTTCCTTTAAGATAATTTAATGCATAGATATATAATCTAGTGTAGATGGCTTTTTGCATAACTTTAGTATAATGCTGATGAAGTCCTGATAGACTGTTTTTATTAATGTGACTTAATTTGCTTTTTCTAACCATTGTCTATTTACATTGTCTTCACTGTAAAAAACAAGCACAAAAAACCTCTCATGTTTTCAGGCCTGAGGAATTTTACCAGCAATATTTGACCTTGTAGACCTCTGAGGAGCACTAAATGGGGCATGGTTTTGCATATCTCTCTACTTCTGGAAACACATTATCTTCCTAACTGCTGCTAATTCCCAGTCCAATTTCCTCCAGTCCTCTGACCAGCCAGGCAACTAATGGCAGGAGCCTTTTACTCTTCTCCATTGCAAAACAGTTTCTGCTCCACAATTCTTTTAAATAGATTTCTACCCACAGAAATAGCATGTAAATACATACTTAGTCAAAAGAATTTACTTTAATAGAAATTCATGCCCTCACTCCAAAAGAACAGTGATTTAATTTGAAAATGTGACTAAAAATCAGTTTACACAATAGCAGAATCTTTAAAAGAGCATAAACAGCTATTGAATGATTTCCCCAAACAACATACATTAAGTTCTGCATTTGACATTTCAAAAACTATTTTTATTGTAAGATCTGTCTTACAAACTAGAACAGTCAACGTTTAAAGTTGAAAATGACCTCAATAACCTATTTAAGAAAAACAAAAGAATTCCCACAATTTTAAAATGTGTTTATTACTAAACATTTTTACTTCAATTTGATGTAAGGAAAAGGGATAATTTGAGCTATACCAAAATCATTGTCTTGTAATGGGATACTAGAAAATTAAAAAAAGGACACATTACCAAAGACATTATACAAAAACAATGCATTGTCTTAGTCACAGAATTTCAAACACACCATGTTGAGTCCCCAAGGCTGTGAATACATGGGTTTCAGCTGACCCTGACTTACAGGTGTGTGGTGGCAGAGCCAGACACAGAAATACTGATCTGTTTCACTCCACTTCCAAGGTACAGCTCGCAGAGGTAGCTGAGCCAACAGCACAAATTTGTTCTCACAATGTTGTGTTTGTACAAACATAACAAGTCTATTATAACATTTATGACACATCTTTTTTCAGACTCCAAAATTCTCCCATAGATGGCATAAGCAATCAATCAGCCAGCATCCACCAAACACTGCCCTCTGCTTACCCCTGCCTTCACAGTTTCCTCTCTGCTGTTCTTTCTGTACAGACATTATCTCATTTAATACCAGCAAGCTCACAACTTGGAAACAAACTTTCCATCATGCAGCCTACATATTCATGAATATGTAGTAGAGAGGTAGGAAGACCTTGGACAAGTACATCACATAAAATAATCCCTTTGGGGCAATTAGTAGTCAAAATGAGAATTACAATTTTCTGTAAAACACACACTTCATTCTAGTGTTCAGGTCTGCAAATTATAAAAAAATGTGTCCTTTAAATTTCAGAGCAAAGTTATAGCTGGATATCAGGTGTGGTTTTGCCTTCTCTGCTTCACATGTTTATAGATTTAACTACTCATTTAACCACTATCATGCTATGATCCAGTCTGAGGAAATAAATCTCACCACTTAAACAGGCCCTACCACAGAAAAGATGCTCCAGCCCATACAATGATAAGTAGTCTGCCCAGTCACTTTTGTTCCAATCCATATTAGGATCTACCTCAGCAGCACCTTGGAAAACACACACATTTATACAGAAAGTAGAAGACCTGTATTTAGCTCTTTCCTGAGCACACAGAGCTCTTTGCTCAGCTCCAAGCAGGGTGAGTATGCACCCGCATTCCTACAGACAAAAATACCTAGCTCACGTGCTCGGTATTTTATCCAGCCTGACACACCAAATGCTGAATTAGTGCGGAACTCAGAGACTGGAACACAGGACAGTGCAGCCCAGGCACAATGCAGTCAAGATTATGACCTGCAAAAGAAGTTAAGCCCTAAAGAAGATCCCCTGTGTGCTGCTCCCACTGATAACTCTGGTGTATTTCAGACAAAAAGCACTGCTCTCAGCCACAAGCCAGTAGTGATGGTGGTAACAGTGATTTTGCAGTAACTTAACAGTTAAAGCACCTTTTTCTCCATGGACCATATGAAACAAGCAGCAAACATATCAAAAGACCACCCTCAATAGAAATTAATTCCAAAGAAGCAGACACTCCCTCCAAACTAAGTTGTTTCAGATCCCTGCATGGACTGTTATCAAGAACAAGATGTGGGTTGTGGCTTTATCTTGTTGAGAGCTGGGAGACCAGTACATTGAGTGCAATTTTTCCAGTGGGTGTTTCCCTTGAACATAATTAGAGAGAAAAGAAATCCATGGACAATTGGATACCACAGATATAACACAACAATGTTTTCATGAAACTGAAAGAGTGTTCCAGCTGTGTAGTTCTCATCCATCTATAAACCTGAACCAGGCTGTAACTGAGATTCCCAACAGGCACCCCAAAACATCACGGTCCAAAACTGGGCAGGCAGCAAGTCAATTTTAATGCTATGAAAAACAATCTAACCTTCTCTAGATACATGAAAAACAAGCAAAAAACTAATACAGAACAATAAATGTTGTTGCTACCGTATGCCATCTCCTAGGAAACCCACACTGTTCATTCTGATCTCCCAGTCACAGGAACTTTCTCAAAACCAAGTTGAGAAACAGGCCTTCAAGGTAGCTCTGCTCATGGCAGGAAGTTGGAACTAAACAATCTTTAAGATCCCTTCCAACTCAAACCATTCTATAAGTCATTCAAAGTACGTTCCAAGATGATAGCTAAAATATTCAAAATTAACTCAGTATCTGATGTATACGACATCTTTATAATCTCTAAAATTAAAAAAAAAGAGGAAATAATGTTACTTCAAATACGGCTGTAAATATTATGTTAATGCATGTGGTTTATTTGATTTTAAGAGTTTTCAACGTTGCAATTTTTACCACTTTAACTTGTGGATGCTTTTTCAGGATGGTTAGTTATGGCTTTTTTTTTTTTTTTTTGTGGGGTGAGGGGAGAAGATAATATGAATAAATGTTTTCCCTAATGGCATTTCTCTCATTCACGTACTTTGCAGTATATATATTCCTATATATTTTCAAGGAGTACTTACGACTTTCACAGTTACTTAGAAAACAAAATACTTTAAATCAAAGTTTAAATAAACTGTACAAATTTATTAGGTCAGGTTTCTTTGAGCTAAAAAAAAAAGGTTAAAAGCTTCTCACAGAACACAAATGCTCCAGCAAAACCTGTAAATTACAAGAATTAAGTTATCACAACAAATCCTTATTGACAGGTTAGTGATCCTGCAAGCAATGCACTACTACCTACCAGTATTTAAGAATAAGCTTCCAGAAATCAATTTGTTTGTGGGTGCCACCTCTAACACACATAAAAGTCATAGCACCTTTAATAGGTATCTCCACAGCAAATTTTGTTACTTTTCCCCATTTAAAAACTCAAATTAATGTGGGGCTAATATTTTTGTTTGTAAAGAATGAGTTATACACAATTACAGCTCCTCCTAATAGCACTGTAACAGCAGTGTTTGGTGAAAAGTTACTTAGTAATTAGTCTGTAAGCCCTAGAAATATCCATTTCTTATGTGCAGCAGATGACTATAGAACCCACAGATTCAACTTGAAGAATTCTGTTCCATTTCTGATGTTGCAATGGTGGGGTAGCAGGAGAGTTAAGCGGGTTTATGCATTGAATGGAAGGAAAATACTTTTCACTAGAATGTTTTCCCTCATTTCCTGGCAGCAGTTTAACCATCTGTAGCTTCTAAGAACAATTAATAAACACATTTAGCTTGCCCACATACATTTTAGTGCCACAGTGGAAAAACTCAGACATTTTATTTTGGAACGCCCCAAACATTTTTCAAAGTCCCAAAGAGCTGCCGTGATGTACGGTACAACTGAAGACGTAAGTACCATGAAACACAGTATTTCACAACTATTTGAAAGTGAAATGTTACAATCCTTACTGTCAAAAATTGTGGATAACACGTTCTTTAAAAGTTCTTGGATTTTTTTAACCACATGTTTCTAACCATTCATTATGCTAGAGCAAGGGAAATATGTTGTCACCTTATTGCAAAAGTTCCATACCTTCTTGGTGATTTCTCATGGACAACTCCTCACAGCACTGACTCCTTCATCTTCACAGCACAGCCAACTCTCTCCTCACCCAGCTAACCCACTCTTTTGTTGCACTGGTCTTCTTATTGGACTCAGCTGTGGCCTATTAAGGACAGGCCTGTTCCTAATCTTTGGTGATTAGTACAGCTGCAACTCCTCAGGTGTGAGATTGCCTTCCGCACTATCTTTATTTTCTTACATTCTACCCCCCACAGAAATCACTTCTGAGCATCTTCCCAGAAAAGAGGCCAAAATACTGAGTATTTTTAATGATAATTGCAAGACCTTCACTGAAGGATTTTTATGTATTTATCCAATCAATCATTTACACATTCGATTGATGTCTCAAATGGGGCAGATGCTTAAAACATAGAGCATTGGTAACCTCAGCAGAGTATTGTATATTCAAAGCTGGGTATATATTCTAAGTATCTTTCTGAGTAGGCCATTAAAGCAGAAGATAGAATCCAGAAAACATTTGTTATTACAATGTAAGCCTTCTATACGTAAAATAACATAAATTTTCCTTATACTTGACTTGTCTGAGCTAGAAATACCTATTGTAAACTGAATACAACCCCTTAGGCCTTGCCCCAGGTAGCTATACTATGAGAATTCAGGCATTTCTGACAGCAGCTATTTGATAATTACCCATCACAATAGCATGAACCATGAGAGACAGAGGCCCTAATGTGTTGCAGCAGTTCCAATATGAATTACCTTGCAGCCCCTGGTGAGAGACGCTCACAAGTAATGCCATTGACTGCATTATCTCACACCACCACATCCTATAAACAGTGCATGCCTATTCTAAACTCAGTTCTGATTTGTAAAAAATCAGTTAATTTCATAAGGTGCATGCACAGAAGCAGACGACACAAATTCAAGTTTACAAACTGGTCCTAAATTAGTTACAGGCACAATTTCTTAGGAACAGCTAGACCAAAAATATAGTAGACAATTGTTAATCAAAATCTAAGGCCTTCACATTTTAGAATCCCAGACCAGAACATTAAGCATGAAAACTATAGGTGGGAAACAGATTTAATGCCAAGGTAAATTTTACAGCAGCTTTTAGATCTAACAGAATGTCTCACATAGTGTGTCAGCCTGCAAATTGACACAGTTATTAAACAATCAGTAACAGTACTTGCCACATGTGAATGAAGAAATTGTGTTCTTGCGTTTTAAATACTGCCTGACATTTGAGCAGACTCCTCTGTAACCATACTGTACCCTAACAAAATCACCTCCATCTGATTAGATTGCTGATAGATGATTGCAGGAACATGTTGCATGCTTGAATGGAAATCCAAGGCTTCAATCATCAGCAATGAATTTGCAACAGCTGCAGACAGTAACATACTGCTTAAACGTCATGTGCAGTGAGCAACAAAAGATTCAGTCAAAGTGTTACTGAAATCCACTGAATTACAAAAAACTGTCCCTGAACACGTTAGACACATTGACAGAGTACATACAAAAATATATATCAAACAAGCTGTGTTTGAAAGAAAATGTGGGTCTGATTTGTGAAACAAGTGTCAGAGCAAATATGATAGGGTTTGGATCTGACTCTACTGTGTCTTCCTGACTTCCTTTCTTTAGTTTTCATATAATTCTGTTTTGTCCATTGTTTTCAATTACTGCTTCCCAATTTGTTCAGGTCCCCAAATACCCTGCATGTTTCCTAAAACTGGAATAGAAAAAATACATGAATGGTATAAAGGCCTCCAAATAATACATGGAAACAACTTGGTCAACATTTAACAAAAATAGAATAACTGTAACACTGCTCTCACTACTAGGCTCAAGACCACATAATGGCAACAACACATGCCAGTGACAGTCTCTCACACCTCCTTCCCATGGCAGCAGAATACAATACCCTGAATTCGGATTCCACTTGCCTATTGTGTTCATGCTAGGTGTAGCTAAGACTTGGGATGGATGGATGAATGTAAATTGAAAAAAAATTACATGCATTATAAGAAATATATTGGTCGTGTTTATCCTTTCAATCTGATGATAAAAGACCTGTTGGTTACACACATTTCACCACATGAAATCATAGAGCAGTCCATTCAACCTAAGATCTTGTCTTTAGTAGAAAGTTGACAATAGATATGTAGAATGTGTGGTAAAAATAATAAAAAATTGAAAATAGTACTTGTCAAAGACCTGTTCCTAATCTCCAGCAATTTGTTGTTCAGAGACTTCATAAACCAGGAGTCTTTTCACACTTAATAGTTCTCAATGGATTTTTCTTCCATTAGTTTATCACTTTTTGAACACATAGCAACTTAGCCACACTGTATCATGCTATTGTGAGCTGAAGTTTAATTATGTCATGGGCAAAGAGGAATGTCCCTGAGGTTGATTTGAACACTACAATAACAGGAAAAGGACACTGCACCAGGCTGAAATAAGATGTTATAATCATACCATATTAAGTTTTTATGACAGCCAACACTGCATGAGTACAGAATAAGAAGTTCCTTGCTGCAGTGCATTATCAGCATGTTTTTCCAGACATTTTCAGAAGTAAAATACCTTTAAAACATTAAAGGTGAATTTACATTCAGTTTTGGTTTGCAAATACAAAATCTACCTTTCAGCATAGTCAAAGGAATTATTACAAGAATGATCCAGGATTTGGGGAGATGAACACAAGCTGTGCTCTGCTCACTGTCTCTAACACCAGACCCTTGATACTGACAGTCTCAAGGAGGATATAGAAATGTTAATTTATAAAAATTAACTTCTTCAGTGAAACCAGGGACATTGAACAAATTGAAGAAAAGTTGTTGGCTTGTTAGTACACAGTTACCAGTCTTTCCAATGGTCTCACTGATTCCTACTACAGGACGAATTTTCAACTCACCTGCAACTGCCTCTCATCAAATGATGAAGCCTCTACACTATCTGAAGAATTTTTCAAGAGCTCTATCATTGATGAAAATGCCAAGTTCTGTTCAAAACAACTTCTTATTTTAAAAGACAGTTGTGAAGGGCAATGAGAACATAGCAGCTGAGCACAATCACATAAATTGCTTGTATAAGACAGAATAAAACACTGAAAGCATGCTTAATGCTCATGTTTTCAAGCTAAGGTTTTCTGGAACGGAACTACAGATGCAAAAACAAAACAAGCAACAAGGATAGTGGTGTTTTTCTCTATTTGACAGTGTTAAAGACTGAAGAATGATATCCAAAAGAGCAGAGGATTTGTTTGAAAAAAAGCATTATAATATTCAATATTTTTTCTTCCATCTTTTACAAAATCACGGCATTTCCACACATGCAAATAAAAATGGTGGCATCAATACAGGAAAGATGAGCTAAATTTCCTGAGACTATTCAGTACAGAGCAAAAATAACCGAGTTCCTTTGAGTTTGCCAGAATGTGCATGAAAATTTCAGCTCAGAAAAACTATTAGCAATTTTTAATTATTGGTGATATGTGAAAACTGACAAACAGTTCCAAAGAGCTTGCTTGTCTCCATTTTAAGACTTTTATGGTGGAAAAAAAAAGAAAAAATATAATTAATAAATATAATCAACTGATCTAAATCACACCTGGTATGAGTGCTAGTAATGGGTTTTGATACAGACACAAACTGTGGCCCACAAAAAAAACAGTCAATATACTGTAGAAATATTGTGCTTACACTGATGAGGAGTGAATAAGTATTCACTTAAAAAAAAAAAAAAAGAGAATAAATCTTAATTATAAAAGCTTTAACTTATATTTCAAGGTAAATTATTTAGCTTTCTGTCCCTGTATAGAATTAATTCTATTTTATAATTCAGTTTTTCACCTATCATTGATTTTTCTGAACTGAGAAGTAGAATAATAGAATTTCTTTATAAAGGAAAAATTGATCTACTCCAGAATGAGGTTACTCTGAGGATAACTGTAAAAAAAAAATCTAGTTATGGTTTCCTAAAGAAGAATCTGAGAAGAAACATAGTGTTGACATAATTTGAAGCAAGAATGGAAAGAACCTCAAAACATATTAAAAAACAAGGTTTTGTTTAAAAATTTTAAATACCACAGTATTACCATGTTTTAATACCAATGGCAAATCACCTGCTGTGTGTCTTTCTTCACAATCAAGCATTTAAAGTAAATATTTTTAATCTCTCTTTGCTATTAAGTATATCAATTTAAAGGCCTAACCAAAACCAGCAAAATAGAAGCACAGCACTTTCACAGGTTATTCCAAAGTCCCAAGGCGTTGTTTTCAGTAGTATTCATCTCTTTTTTACTCCTCAGAAAATGCATTGATGGCTAAAAAACCCCACCCACATTCAGAGAGGGTCTGAAATACAGAGCTTTAGAGGAACACAACCACATCATGTCACCATTTAGGGCAACTTTATTTGAGGTAATCTAGGCAATTATCAGCATGGAAACCTGGCACCAGCCCTACATACAACACATAGCTAATACGGTGCTTAATTAATAAAAGAGGGATCAGTAATTAATGCCAATCAATGTGGATTATGGTAACCTGACTCTGTCAAACTAACCTGATACTTCTATAGATTACAAACTTAGCAGAACATCATAATAGTGATGTGAGAATTTACCCAGATTTATGTGCAGCATTTGATACAGCACTGACATTTTGATTAAGAAACTAGAACACTATGAGACCACTGTTAGAGACATTTAACTGATATGTTTCAAAATGTAATTTCCCACAGCAAATCATCCAATGTCTGGTTTTCAAGGTGACTTACACTGATCATCTCCTAGCCCTATGCTATTCCAAACATTTTTTAATGATCTGGATGAAGGCATAAAGTAATTACTTATAAATATTACAGATGGCCCAAAATCTGAGGGAGTGGGAGCAATGAAACCTAAATGTCACTGACAAAGCCATGTAAACAGCTCATCAGAGATCAAAAGCATTATATGGCATTTTAAAACAGCCAGAAATCAAGTCACACCCTTAGAAATAAGGTACATTCTGTCCAGTGAGTCAGCAGCTTGAAAAGACTGAGATTTTTGGTAGATGATCAGCCAAACTGGAAATCTCTGGATGACATAATAGTTAAATTAGTCTAATTAAACAGCTGGACATCAACACATGTAATCAGAGTGTATCATGATGTTGGTTTGCACTGGTGGCATCACTACTACTGTGCCATTGTTTTATTTCATTTGGTGAATGGATAGGTTTATGAAGAGAAACAGCTTTAAAAAAATTTAAAAAAAAACTCTGAAATTGTTTGCTTGCTCTCCTTATATCACAAAATATAAAAGAAAAACTACAACAATGGCTCTGCTCTGCTTGTTACTTGCATTTACGCTTTAATCCTTTTACTTACCACAGTACTGGGCATAAAATAATAAAACAGTTCTTAAATAGTAAAAGCAAAAATCAGAGAATCTGAATATGAAAGATTCTTAAATTTGTCTTGTATGGTATTTGAATAAATCTCCTCTTAACAGAGTATCTCTCATATATGGAAAATGATGAGGACTCAAGGACTAATTTTGTCTTCACTGGTAATGCTCCAGCCACCCCACCCAAATCACAGAAGGCTAAGGTAAGGATTGGGAGAGTGAAGAACTACCCACTGAGGGATATCAGATCTGAGACCATCTAAGGAACCTGAAGTTGCATGAGTCCATGGGACCCGATGCATCCAGGGGTCCTCAGGTGAATGAAGATTCTAAGCCATTATTCATCTTATTTGAGAAGTCATGGTAGCCCAGTGAAGGACTCACTGACTGGACAAGGATAAATACAACCCCCCTTTTTAAAAAGAGAAAAAAGAATGGCAGGCCAGTCAGTCCCAACTCTGCCCCCAGCAGGGTAGGGAGTGGATCTTGCTGGACACTATACTAAGGCACATAGAAAATAAGGTGATTGATGACAGTCAACATGCCTTCACCAAGGGAAAATTGTGCCTGACAAATATGGTGGCCTTCTGTGAAGAGGCCACAGTGGTGTTCGGTGAGGGAGGAGTAACTGATGTCAGCTACATGGACCTGTGCAGAACATTTGATGCTGTCACACACAATCTTAACTAGAGAGGCATGGATTTGATGGATGTACCACTCAGTGGATAAGGGATTGGCTGGATGGTTGCACTCAAAGAATTGTGTTTGATGTCTCAATTCCCAAGTGGAGACCAGTGATGAGTGGCTTTCCTCAGATTGGCACTGGGACTGGCACTACTTAACATCTTTACTGGCAACATGGACAGGGGGATTGAGCACACCTTTAGCAATCTTGCTGGTGACACCAAATTGCATGACGCTGTTGACAGGCTGAAGGAAAGGGATGTCATCCAGAGGAGACACCTCAGGCTTGACAAAGGAGGCCCATGCACACCTCATTAACAAGGCCAGGTGCAACATCCTACACTTTGCAATCCCAAGTACAAGCACAGGCTGGGAGGAGAATGGATTGAAAATAGCCCTGGTGAGAAGGACTTGGCAGATGAGAAGATAACCCAGCAGTGTGTGCTCACAATCCAGAAAGCCTCCTCTATCCTGGGCTGCATCCAAAGCAGCATGGCCAATAGGCCAAAAAAGAAGATTCTCCCCCTCTACTCATGATACCCCACTCAGAGTGCTGCACAGGACCCCAGAACAGGAAGGCCATGGACCTGCTGGATCAGATCCAGGGCAGAGTAGGTAAGATCAGTACCTGGAGCACCTCTCCTATGAAGACAAACTAAGAAATTGGGAGTTTTTCAGCGTGGAGAAGAGAAGGCTCTGCGGTGACATTAGAGCAGTCTTCCAGCTCATGAAGGGGGCCAAGAAAGCTGAAAAGGCACTTTGCACAAGGGAATGTGGTGACAGAACACTTAAACTGAGAGAACGTAGATTTAGATTAGAAATTAGGAACAAATTCTTCACTGTGAGGGTGGTGAGGAACTGGCACAGGTTTCCCCAAGAATCTGTGGATACCTCCTCCCAGGAAGTGTTCAAGGCCAGCTTGGATGAGGCTTTGAGCAACCTGGTCCAGTGGAAGGTGTCCCTGCCCACAGTGAGGGGTTGGAACAAGATGAACAGTGCCTTCCAACCAACACCATGCTAGAATTCTGTGAAGACTGAATAAAGAAGGTGTCACAATGGCTGAGAGAACTGAGATTGTTAAGCCTGAAGAAAGGGTTTGGGGTAACTGCATTCTCTCTACAATTCCTTGAAAGGATCTTGAAGCCAGGTGGGGGTCAGCCTTTTCTCCCAGGCAACTGGTGACAGGGCAAGGGAACATAGCCTCAAGCTGTGCCAGAGGCAGCTCAAGTTAGACATCAGACATGGAGAAGAATTTCGTCACAGATGGGGTTGTTAAGCGTTGGAACAGATTGTTGTGGCATTAGTGCTATGGCCTAGTTGACAAGGCAGTGATTGGTCAAAAGTTAGACTGAATGATCTTGGAAGTGTTTTCCAACTTAAATCATTCTGTGATAAGAATACTTGCATCAATTTAATATTTCTGAAGTAAGATTATCTGATATTTTAGTTAGCACTCCTACTCCATCATACTCATTGTGGTTTTTTTTTAATATCACTCTCTTCTGCATAAGGCAAACTAACATGGATGGCACTGAAATAAATTGAAAATGCAAAGTCAAGAGGCTTCTTGGTATTAAGAAATATTCCAGAATTTTAAAAATTCTCATAGTAATATTATGACATCAAAAAATTACAATGGCTCCAGGGATGGAAAGACGTAGTACCTTTAACAATAATCACTGTACACAAAGAAAAACAAATAAATCTATCAGATCTTTCCTATAATGATATGATAGTCCTTTACTGTATTCATATTTTGATAACATCATTAAATTTACTACTTTGCTTGTGATACTTTAACTGCTACAGGATTTATTTCTGTTCTCAACTGAAATGGAGGTCTGAGCTAATCAAAGCAAAATGAGATGAAAAATGAAACATATTTCATCTGAACAGTGATGTTTGAAAAGAGTAGCTTTAGACACTTGAAAGAAAAAAAAACATTTGGTAAGCTGTGTGTTTAAAGCATACAAGCTGAACACTGTTCCCTTGATTTATTAGTCCAAACTACTTCAGATGAGCACAGGTTCCCTGTGGAACAGACTATGAAAGGAACACATAATATTGCTGTTCACAGTGCCAAACCTAATGACAACAAACAAGCAGGGAAGGAAAAATACGAGAAATGTTTAAAAATTTCTATATAGTAAATATTAATATGCAAGATTCAAATATCACACAATAAGAATGGTAATAAGAAACTCTACAGAATTATAATAATATAATAAGAAAGTATAATATATTATATATATAATTATAATATATAATTATAATATAAGAAAATCTGTATAATGAAACCAAACATGCTTCCTATGTCAATCTCTTTGCTCTCAAACATACCCTACAACAGTGAGACTATTGTATAGTCAAATTGAACTGTTTAAAATTACATATAATAGCCAATACTAAACATTAAAAAAAAAAAGAGTGACCAAACTTGGAATACAAATCTTTGACTTGGGCAATTACTATAGAGTTTGATAAGAAGGGTGCATTGATATTTAAGAAAATCCAGTACTTGGAGATGCTTCTAGAAGTTCACTGAAGTCCTGGTGCTTCTTGTGGAAACAGTTTGTTGAATCCTAGTATGTTTCAGTAACTGGAGCAGAGATAAATATGCTATTCAGTTGTGATGACAGCTGATGCAATCTCCATCAAAAACAAAGAATTCAAGGTAACAGTAGTGATATATATCAAAAGGGAAGAGAAGTACATTTATATTTCTATTACACAGATTTTAATTTTTCCTATTCCCAATAGCTTAAGTCATATCTGACCTATAATCCTCTTTAACCCTTTCGTTATTTCTGAGATTTTCAGGTCTACAGCAACTCTTTTTTTTGCACATCAAATGAGAATCCCAAGAACACATGCAGAACATGAATGCTTTTCCCACAGGTTTCTAAAGTTCAAAAAGGTTTGCCTTACATTTTGCCCTGGGGACATGGAAATGTCTTTCAGAAACTGATGCATATTCACTGGACTGAGGAACTAATGTGGAGCTGATTCCTATGAAATCACCACTTCAGTGGTTTATGGTGGTAATAAGCTCTATCTCGCCATGAAAAGACACATTATTTCTGTGGTTCTTGATGATTTTTAAAAAGCACAAGCCTACATGAGGAAATAAGTATAATAGCATTTTTACATACAGGAGTAGAAAAGGTCTTTAATCAAAAAGTCACTTCATTGGATGAACAGAAACAGAAAATACTCTGTCTGAGAGACAGAGAACTGTAAAAGTCTAACAAGAATACTCTTTCAGTAATATTTCATTGAATAAGGAAATGCTAAATAAAAAGCTTACTACTACATGTATTCTGGTCACTTCTGAAGATGAGCATGAATCCTCAAAAATTATATCAAATTCCCTTGGGACCTATTTTAGTGGCGGTCTTGGCAGTGCTAGGTTAACAATTGGACTTTATTATCTTAAACGATTTTTCCAACCTAAATCATTCTCTTCTAGGCAGTAACAAAAACACTCATATAAGAAGAGCATCTGTAAGTTCATAGAACCACACCTGTTTCCAAGCACACCTGCACAGCTACATACAATGTTTCTGGCTGAAAGTGTTTTGAGACAGACACCAAAAGTACAAGGTTCTCTTTCATTTAATGAATGGTCCTAATTTGTGAAACTATTTGAAAGATTGATTTCAATCCACATTTAAAACAGCTAAAGCTGACCCTTCTATTTTCAAAATAATATAGTTAAAGTTTGTTATAAAAGTGGTTTTTCTACAATTGCAGCAACATAAGTGTTCACAGGAACTTCATCTTTTTGAAGCTGTAGAAGTTCAGACTGATTCTGATAGATTGTAATTAATGGGAAAAAACCCCACAGTGACCTCTGCTTGGGAGCACATATTGAATCACAGCGCAATTAAATAAAATTTCTAATGATTTTTAGAAGATATAATGATTATCTTAATGTTAATTGAAATGAAATTTGATTTTCATTATTTTCTCATATAGTCAATTATTTTATTTACATTTTTGCAACCAACAGAATTAAAGTCTGTCATTCTGTCAAGGGACTAATTTCATACCAAAATACATACAAACTAGTATTTTGGGGGAAAACACATTACCTTGTGGTTTTTTATGTTGCAAATTGGTGCTTACAAAAATTGAAAATTGACAAAAAAATCAATTTTTAACTGAAACATGTCATGGGAGAGAAATAATGGAGTAATTTTTTTTTCCTTAAACAGCAGTATTTGCAGTCTGTTGATAACTTACAACTAACAGCCTTAAAGCTTCTTCATTGCATATCATGGTAAAGAAGCACTTACACTGTGGAGCTATTTAAGAAACATAGCTCCACAAATGCAGAAATAAGTAGTTAATGATAAAACGTGACCCAATCTTCCAAAGATTGTAACAGGCAAGAAAAGCCTAGAGGTTTTAACCCATGATTTAGTTAAGGTTATTTTTATTTTGTTCCAAACAGTTAGTCTGTTTTACCAGAGCAGAAAAGAACAGCAAATCCTTGGAAACACTTTGGGATCTCTATTATTTCTCATTTGGAGCAAGACACAAACCAAAAATCTTAGTGATTTAAGCCTTTGAATAGGAAGATTTCCCAGAAAGTAAACACGTGTTTTCACAGTGATTGAGGCCAAAGAAAAACAAACCATCCCAAAACACAAGAAAGATGTCTTTCAGTAACCAGAGGATTTCAACAAGCCATCAATTCAACTATCTGAATCAGGGTTACCTACCTACTGGATAGTTAGGTAAAAGAAGAAGTTTAATGCACTCAAGTGCTTAGTTTTTCTTGACCAGATTGATATTTCTGGAAATTCCGGTTGAAAAATCATAAAAATTAGGAGTGTTCTTGCACCTCAGTCTGCTTCAGTTCTAACACTGTTGGATAGAGTGGTTTGTAGGTGATAAAGGGAAAATGTGTCAGTTTGGGAATAAAAGAACAGCACATTTCTCCAGTAACGGACTCATGCCTATAGTCCAGGTTGTCTCAAGCTGTATTAGCAACATGTCTGTCTAATTTAGGGTGTCTTCTGAAATTTGTTCAGTGATGCCTTACTGAAAGATAACACTGATCTTTGGCTCTGCTAAGTATGCAACTTGCCAGAGGAATCGACAGCAACTGGAGTCATGGGGCTCAGTTGACTGGGTATTGGTTGTTTGCCACAGCATTTCATTTTAGTATTATCATCAGTGGTTTCTTTTTCTTCTCTCTCCACAAAGATGGCATTTTGTTTCATTTTCTGCTTTTAAAAAATAAGAACTGATTCAATGAGGAAATGGGCTGTAGTTCAGGAGGCAGAGTTGCCAAAAGTGCCATTATTCCACTACCTTTTTCACAAATACACTGGATAACAAAAGCTGTAAATTGGCAGCCGCAAGTCAGTCAGGTATATTCCGACAATAGGTGACAAAACTGGGAATTGTACTGCCAAAAGAAGAGCATTTGAATGTCTAACACCTGCCACTTTCAAGATCATGGTCTTTGTGTGTCCCTTCCAGCCCAGGACACTCTGTGATTCCTGGGTGGCTCAAGCCCTGCTACAAGGTGCACACCAAGAAGCAGAAGCCCAAAGGCTGCCAGACCTCAGTTTCTGCTGGCTGCGCATGGACTCAGCCATAAATCCCATGCTATTAAAGCAACCATTTGGTATCTAAAGTAAGATAATACTTTCTGGCACCATCTGTGGCCAAGCAGAAGACACCTATGGAACTGTATGGACACACCACTTCACAACTGTCTTGTTAGGGAAGAAAAAGAGAAGGTTACACCAGGGCAGGTGAGCACCTCTGGAAAAAGCCGTTTGTGTAGCTCCAATCTACAAATCATTAATGAATAGAATCTTTTCATATGTGGGAAATTCAAGTTTATCTTAAAAACTTGTGTGTCCTGAAGGAACACTCAAACTAAGCTTCGTCCTGAGAAGGAATTACCTCTAAGACTTTAGTATTAGATGCTAGAAATATCTAATACATATGAAGATACAAATATACATAAATAATGTTTTGAAAAATCTCTATTAATAATTTGATAAACCTGTGCTCCTTTTTACTCAGTCTTTTCACTGATGTCACTTTAAGAAACAAAGGAAGCAACAGCAACAAGATGTGGGAGAAAAACTGCAAAGTGATCTTCATGAAGAACCTACTCCTGTGGACAAAGCCCAGTATGCAAGTTCTGATGTGCACTATGACGTGGAAATTTGAAGCTTTCCAGGCAAAGACATACATAATAATTATAAAATAAGTGTTGACAGAAACATTTAATTATTACATCCCTCATTTAACCTTTGCATACTTGACAATCTAAGAGTTACACTTCAGTGCAAAAGATGAAATAAAATTATTTCCTCCTCCTTCATTCCAAATAGCACCTGAACAAAGTTTCTCCCTTCTGCAAGACATCAGAGGTTTATTAGCTAACACTGAACAGCTCTATTGAAGTGTACCATACCTGTCTCTTCACAGTCACTACTGAAATTCTAACATGGTTAGCATTGTTACAAAGAATTATTCTTATGAGTGTCACAGTACTTGGAGAAACATGAGAAAATCTTACCGCGACATTTCCATTGCACCCTTGGGACTGGCAAACACCTCCTATTCTGTTGGGAATTAGCACGTCATCCCAGCAAGATGGGCCCTACAAAAGAAAACCAAAGCATACAAAGATTATAATTTGCTTCATAAATAAACGTGTAAAACTAGGTTTTGTTGCTGTTTTTCCTACTCTTGTTTCATTTAGATTTTAGCTAGAGAGTTTTATCAGTTACTCTGAGAAATATCACTCAGGTTATATAACAATATTCACCAGTAAAGCCCAGTCACAACCAGGACATGTGGTCCCTCCACCCTAAGGTCAGTGCTGTGAACAGGTGTCATTAGCAGGTTACATTTTCTCAGCTAAAGTCAGGGACTGAGTTAATCACAATTAAAAAGCTACAAAGACTCATTGTCTGTTTCAGCACTGTTTACACATGGGCCTGCAGCCGACTAAGGGGGAAAAAGGAAGAAAGACAACAGTTGGAAGTAGAATATACAATTAGAAAAACTGTAAATAGATTTCTCGGCTCTAGATAAAGCCTTTACTTAACTGTAACACAACATAATGAAAATATTAAGTGAAAATTGCTATTAGATTTCTGGATATTTACATTAGCTTCAATATTTATCAGTCATTATTAAAGAAACTTAAAAATCCCCAACCCTCCACAACAAACAATATAAAACTCAGAAAAAAACACACAGAAAATCCTTATCAAATTTTACAGTGACTTTTTGAATATACACAGTTCATTTATGAGTGTATTACCAAGCAGAAAAAATAATAAGGATTGCAAATCATCAATATTTCACAACTGCAAAATAATGCAATTAACAGGATGATCTATCAAAAAAGAAAATTTATACATATATATATATACACATATCATATATAGGAACGTTTATAAAAACATTTTGCATCACAAAAATATTGACACTTGTATGCTTTTTCTTTTTATATTAATTTCACACCAGTTAATATTTAATTTTCAGACAACAAAATTAATCTGAGCAATAGATGTGAAGTTTACAGGTATCCACATACATAGTAGTAACAAACAACTGAAGTACAAAAAATGAAAACATTTGATACTTGGATTACTCAGTGTTTGGGATAGAATCAGTGCCCAGGAAATAGCAGAAAATCTTCACCCAGAGGAGAAATTATGGCAGTCAAGACATTGACCACATTAGTGAAATTAGTGCCTACTTAAAACACAGCTGAATTACAAAGCAATCCAGCGTCACATCTAGATCCAATTCCTTTTAGTTCTTTATCAGGCACTTCAGCATTGTGTGGGCACAGCTGAAATGATTTTAGAATTCTCTTAGTAGCGTGAACTTAATTATATAATGTTGATCCAGCCTATCTAGAAAGTTCTGTAAAACAACTTGGTCTTCACTGAGCTCCACTCTTTAGTGTCATCTAGCTGAAGTGCTGGCATTTGAGATGGGTAAAAAAAAGAGCTTTAACACATGTAATTGGAATTGCAGGAAGACATCAGGGGTGACAAATCAGAGGTTGAGTCTTTGGGTGAGCACAACTGGAGTGGAGTTAGTATAAAGTAATAATACTTGATATTGGGGGAGGGGTGGAAAGGGGTGAGGGGGCACGACCTTGAATTAATAGTTTAAAGCATTTGAAAAATAAAGTTTGCCACCAATTATTCCAGTGAATTTTGGCCTCCCATGAAGTTTTAGCATTGCAGAAAACTTGCAGGAAGAACAGTAAGGCCACCTTGAGATGCTGCACAGAGAACTACCTTCTTTTAATTGCTTTCAACTCAGTAGTTAAAATTTTTATTTGATGCCCCCCATTTATTTATTTTTCCCCATGCCACCAAAGACTGAGCAGATCTCTTGCTTCCACAGCAGTTTACTTTTCAGGAAAGAAAGTAATCTACCTTCCCATTCCTCATATAGGTGCTGTTCCTTATCTTTTACTTTTTACCTTTTAGTATCTCCTCCAACTCCATCATTTTAGAATATAAGGAACATCACACAGTACACATGACTTACGTGTTGGACTAGTGAATAGGAAGATGATGTCTACAAACTTGTTCAAGTCCTCCTAAATACTCATTCAAATGTAATTTACTTTGCTGATGGTTACTAAGCACCAAGGCAGTATTTTGGTGGAGTTTTCTCTCAGAGCTCCTAGATCCCATTGCTACATATAACATATCTCAAAATCCATCTCATATATATAAAATCTCTGTTTTTCCCCAGTGCACATCCCTTAATAGTGACATATGTTAAATTTCAACTGCCATTTCCACAGCAGTTGTAATGTGCATCCCAAGGTCCACAGAGAGGCTTCCAGCAGGGACTTTCTAGGTTCTCCCATATTGAACCCATCCGTTTGCTTCCAAGGATGAACCAGCTATATGCCTCCCTCTCCAAGTCTATGGCAATCACCTAATGGACTTTCTGCTCCTGTTATAGCTTAAATGGACTCAGAAAAAGTTTTTTCTGCTGTTTACAGGTAAGATACTTCAGCAGTTTTGCCCACCAAATTGTATTTTTATATTTAAAGTAATGGAATTATTTTTTTGCTTTCTAGTAGTTTAGTTATCACTGTTAAAGACCTGATCTTCATCAGTAACATTATAAACCAGGTCCCCCTTCTCTTGGCAGTTCTTTGATCAACTTTTCCATAACAGAAGCTGATAGCATCCAGAAGTTAACTCTTGGGATCGTGATTTGAAATGATACTTACATGATTTACATTAAAGCAATTTAAATATCCCATTATGACAGCTTTTCCTACACTTTCAAACTTTTGCTTGCTATCGTTACTTTGCCACACAGTTGTTATAGGGAGTCATATTTTTTCCCCTTTTGAGGGCTGGAATTTTAATTCATAAGGATGACATCTAACTCACTGACTTGATAAAGATAACAAAGACTAACAAGTTAATGTTTGATTAACATCTATACCTCTTCCTTCATACTCATATTTATTAACACACTTTTTTATTAAAATACTTTTTTTTCCAAATTTGAGGAATTCAATAGTTGTTATTTTTGATTTCCATTTGGGAAGAGGATACTAAAAAAAAAAAAAAAAAAGAGGAGAAATCAGAAGCAAGTGTGCTTTATAAAACATAAAACTTGGGATCTAAGAAGGGATGGGAATAGGGGAGAACACTTATTTAAATAAAAAAAAAAATTAAAAAACCAAAAAAACCCCAAAAATCCCAGAAACCCCATTTACTCAAACCCCAAGAAAAGCCTTGCCTTTTTTTTTTTTCCTAATCTCGTACTGGTTACATGGGACAATGATTTTTCTTGTTTCTTCATCCTTGTGTGATTAATAGGAGACTCTCAAAGTTAATGATGCTACACCAGCATATACACAAAAAATGGTCACAGCAAGATACACACCAAGTTAATTTAAATGAGTGTGTAGAAGCTGTTCCACAGGTATGCTATCAGCTCTGGTACTAATTATCTTGATTTTATAAGAAGACAATATTTCCAACTAAACTTCTTAGAGGAATTGATATTTTACTTCTCTGAAGTTATTTCAGGTGAAAACTTCCCAAATATTCATTAGTTTGCAGGTCTGGGTATATAGGCACAAAAAGGTAAGAAGGTGTATTAATTCTTAAGCTAGGAAAAAACCCCAAAATATCCACAGGATCATTTATAAGGTTGAGGTTCTAGAAAAATGCATTTTTAAAAGAAACCAAAAAGGGACGAATTTATGCAATGCTGACTACCATTAGAATTAACCACTACAAGCAGCACTATATCAAGTCCAAATATGCTTAGTATGAGAATATATTTTATTAATTAAAAGTTACAATAATAATAGGAAGTTTGCAGCCACCTTTAAGTTCTTATTTCCAAGGGAAAGCTAATGTATTACGTGGCTTGATATGAGCTTGCAGTGCTCTCTCTCTCTGCAATCATTTCTTCATGACATTTCTCAAGCACACGAGACTACTTTGCACACAAAGCACCTCACTGTTTGAAATAAAAATGTCATCATTTACTAAAAGCATGTTAGAGCATATACACAGGGAACTAGGAGCACAATTCCATGGTATCAGCAACTATCAATTGTTTACTCACACTGTAGTTAAGAACTTCCTATTTTTCCCTTCATAAAAACCCCCACAATATTCATCACTTCCTTAATTCTTATGATGGACATAAAACCTGTAAAAAAGTCAGATGCATTTAACTCTTTTGGTAACATTAACCAGACCTAGCTTTAAGTCAACAGTGGTTTCTTTTCTTTCTGTTTTAGCAAAAGTTAGATTAAGTTCTTAAGGCACAAGACGGCATTGATTCAGCTGGAATTATAGACTGACAGAATATAATGGGTTTCAGCCAGTTTAGCATTGATGAGTGGAGAGAAAAAAAGTAATAAAATGATAAACCCCGATCAACCAGAGAGCCCCTATTCCACACCTCATTTTCCAAATTAGTAAGAGGAAAAATCTCCTTTTCCACATCTGTTCTTGGCATTCTTCGTGGCCATATTTTATTATAAATGCTAATATAACACACTTCCAAAAGATTTAGTGTGCTTGAAACTTTTAGTTTTCCACCTTCAAAACAAAAATAGCATAAAAGACATTTGTCCTTGAAAAACACAGTGCATTCAAAATGTTAATGTTTCTGCAGCGACAGTACTACTAAATGTCATTGCTATAATTGCGTCAAAACACAATTAGGAATTCTGGCAAGATAAACACTTTGAAATGCAATTTTTGTATCCTTCTTTCTTGAGTCTAAGAAAAGCCTGTCAACCTGCAGGCCAGCCAATCACTTGTGGTGTTATAACACTGCAGGCTCTAGTGTTTGTAATTATTAGTTCGCATTAATCAGGAACATACTGTGAGAGGAACAAAGCCTTCTGATTGCGAGATTAAAGCAACTGCCCCTCTTGTAACCATCCAAATGGCTCACAGAGAAAGCTCTGCATTAAAATAAACACATCAGAGAAGGCTTTTCCGGTGTATAAGTGGGAAAATGACAGAATAAAGAAAGAAATAGAAAGAACGCCACTGAATAGAAGAAGTCATATCAAATGTACTTGAGTATTTCCCAAATAAGTAGGTATGGAAATTTCTCTGCCTTTAGCATATGGCAGTTGTTCCTTTCCTTTTTTAGGGGGAAGACAGGAAAAAAGTTGGTGAATGGTATATTAAGCTTGAAATGAAACTCCTATGCAACACATGATGAACAGGGAGGACTGAGATGTTTTTTTCAGTGTATGAGGGAAATACTGGAAGTCTGTGTACGTTTCACTAGTATATTGACTGATGCCCAGTACAGAGGGCAGCACAGTATACTCTACTCTCAGCGCCTTTTATCCTGTAGCCAAGATCCAGTTTTGTATTGTAGAACCAAAACTAAATTTTCATCAGAAGCATCTCAAAAAAATTTAAAAAAACTTAAAAAAAAATCCCCCAAACCAGAAATACCATCTAGAGATCTTGAATGACAAATTATTCAAAATGTGGCTGCTGACAGAACTGTTGACCTGTGAAGTCAGGGAAAGGTCAGAAGCAGAGGTCAGCAATAGAAACCAGTGATTCATCAAACACTCTGAATCACTTAAAAGGCTGGAAACTATCCATGTATTCAGTACTTTCTATTTTCCCCACTTTATATTCCCCTCTAGTGAACAATATGCAGCAGAATATCATTAAAACACATCTTTGTACCTGCTACTATCTACATAAGAAACATAAATCATTAAAATGTTGAGCAAATGACCCAGCCAAGGAAAAACTATCAATGCAGAAGGATTTTTAAAGCTATGTAAGAAATAATTTCAGGTCTTCAGAGACTTTAAAAATCAGCATTCGGGAGACAGGAGAAATGTTAAATCTGATGCAAATCATGCAAACATTCAGGCTCCTCTGCAAAGTTATGGCTACTGACTTGTCTGTGTGAGAACATTTGAAGAGCTAGACATTGTATAGGGAACCTCAGCATGATTTCAGGATCTTGAGACAGTAGGACAGAAAAAACCTCCCAAAATACAGGGCTTACTAAATAAAACTTTTTCCCTTTTTGCCACTCTAACAGCAGTATCCACACCAAGCTAACACAATTCACTGCTTCCAATGCCACTTCAGGTGGACAACTCGGCCTCCCAGACACAGCAGAAACCAAGACATATCCTAATGGTAAGCATGCATCTCTCCTGTGAGGAAGGACTTAAAGAATTAGAGGTTTTTTCAGCCTGGAGAAGAGAAGACTTATGGATGATCTAAATACAGCCTTTCACCACCTTAAGGGAACTTACAGGAAAGATGGATGGGGACTTTTTACAGGAGCATGTACTGACAGGACAAGGGGGAATGGCTTCAAGCTAAAAGATAGTAGGTTTAGATTCAGTGTGAGAAAATAATTCCTTACTAGAAGGGTAGCGAGGCACTGGAACAGGTTGCCTATAGAGATTGTGGATGCCCCTTCCCTGGAAGTGTTCAAGGCCAGGTTGGAAGGGGTGCTGAGGGGCACTGGTTTAGTGCAAGGTGTCCTAGCTCATGGCAGAGGGCCAAATGATCTTTAAGGTCCCTTCCAACCAAACTTATTCTATGATTTCTACTAAATGCTTTAATATTATACAGATATTATTTTTTTTCCTAAGTAAAACTATGAACCACAGCATCCAATCTAGCACAAAATGTATTTCTCCGAATTCCCAAAGGCCAGCCTATCAGCATCCCTCACGAGAAAGAGAAGATAAAAATAGTTTATAAACGAGGTTACTATTGAACTAGCCAGGAAGTTCTTGCTTGCCTTTTACAGATGCTCTGCTTAAAACACTTGAAAATTTATTATGGTAATCTATTGAATGGCAAAACTGTCAGATTGGCAACTTTTAGGACCAAAATAATTTGCTTAACACAAAGGCAGGGGTAATTAAAGTGCACCTACAATTTATGCAGATCTACAAAGACCATTACCAGCAGGGAGAGATTAATTTTTGTTCCAAAGCTATGTAATTTTTTTTTTGTATTTCTGACAAGACTGATACAAACTGACTAGCACATGGGGACACATTATTGCAGGTAAAGCTAACCAGCCTACTGTGGACTGACTTTGACAAGCAATCTCCCATACAGCAGGGAGCAAAGTATAGAAAAAGACTACTAAATGAATATTTGGGTTGGTTTTAAAGAGGTTTGTGATATAGGACTGGGAGGACTGGAGTTAACTGCTCAGTCTAAACAGCTTATTAAAGAATCCATCAGAAGGAATGTTCTTATTATTATTGACTTCGGTTATTAGACCAAATCAATAAAGCACATGGATAGCTTTGTTTATATGAGGAAAGTACTGAAGAGAAGTCAATCACATGCTTTAAGTCTTTGTAGTGACAGAACTTACTGGTTTGATTTATAGTAGGATCTTAGAGATGAAATTTTCCTTTAAGAGTGACCAGCCTAATTATTAAATTGACAGTTCTATGTCAATAGTTATAACTCTTCCAAAATTAAGTAGCAGACAATTAGCTGAACTGCTCACAGGCACATAATTATGACCATTTCCTGCATGATAGTTATTTCAAATGAAACATGAGAGGATCACATTTGTAAGTAAAAATGTAGGTAAGTATAGTAAAAATAATCATGTTGTTTTATTGATCATTGCTTTTTCTTTCTTGACACAGATTTTTTTCTTAATACAGGTTTCTTTGTTAAAAATAAAAAAAAAATAACAAAACACATGAATGATATGCTCTTAATAACTTCTGGTCTTTTCTTTCATACTATTTATAGTACAATGATTTATAAGAGTCATCCTGCTGGACCTCAAGGAAATAATGAAGGCTCATAAAAAGACACCGAAGATAAAGGGCTGCAGATTCATCTCTTCATTGACAATATTTTATAGCATGCATTGTGTTGCCAGCACAAACACTTTCTTATATAAGCAAAATAAAATTATTCAAAGTGTGCCTTTGGTTGGTCCTTCCCAGCAAAAATGGGCAAAAAAGAGAATAAAGATAGTATAAATACAACTGCAGCTAAAAAATTGAATAACATAGTCCTGCTGCTGCTCAAAACTTTAGTCATGAATGAGAGATACAGAGCCATAAGAACAAGTGGATGTAAAACCTCCTAAACCAAACAACCAAATTTCATTCAAGCAATCTGTCACACTAATGATTTCTAATCTATAAATGCTTTCTATCTAGATGGCATTAAATACTTTTTCAAGGCTGAAAGAAGAAAAGAGAACTGGAGAAAACACCTGTAATTCTGTAAACATGCCATGTACTTGCTGTGTCCATTGAAATGATAACATAAAAAAAACCCCTAAAATCCACAGTTACAATCCGAGTGTTAACACCAGCAGATCTCACTGAGGTCAGTGTAACCAGGAACAGACTAAAGCCCTCTGGCTTCAGCTGCTGTTGTTTCTGCTGTGGTGACTTTTCAGGGATTCTTCCACAGGGGAGCAGGCAGAGGACAGGGAGCTAATGGACAGGAGAAATCAAAACTTATAAGACCTGTCCCTGTTTTTTCTTCAGCTGGGATATGCTCACTGTTATTTGAGCCACAACTGTCAACACACAAAAAAATAGCACATTTTGAGGACTTTTGGCTGGGATCAGAAAGGGCAAAGGCTCCTTTGTTTCTCTACCTAAAGTACTCCTCCTGTTCTCATGCTTTCCCCTTCTAAGTCAGAGTTACAAGCTGTAAAAGCTGACAGAACTTGGATTAAATTTACTGTGTGCCTCAGCTTTTCCTGAAGTGGCAGCTGCCTGCAGGAGATGGATTTTGTCCTGCAGGACCCTCTGGGCAAAGAAGAGCAGCCCAGCACCAGTGGGTGCTCCATGCAAGGTGACAGGGGGGGATGCTGGGGCCTGATCAGAGCCCTTGGGGTGCTGACAGACTTGGCACAATTTTGAAAGAGAAGTGATTAGCATAAGGATAGATTATCGGTTACAAGCCAGAGAGCTTCAGAGGAGCTGCAGAGGAGTGTCAGCAGTTCAGAGGTGAAGCACTTTCAGGATCAGGCAGGAAACCCTCATGTCTTTCACCTCTCCAGAAATGGTTGGTAGCGTTAACATTCAGTAAAAATATTTTAAATTCAGTACAAAACCATGCTGCTGATTCTGGAGCTCATAATAAACCAGGATTACACTGAACTTTCTATTTCTTAAGGCAAATCTCTCTGAACAGAGTAGGCGAAGAAACGTTTTCTTTGTGAAGGTATTTTTTTACCAGTCGCAACTATAATCACATGTCAAATATGAAACCATTTAATCTAAAATCTTTGAGCTACAGAAACATTTAAGCAACTCCATACATTTTAGGTAGAAAAGATTATGCTAGTCCTGCAATTTGGATACTCCATAAACAACATCTGCATGGGAAATATATGGACTAAATGAAGTAGTACACAAAAATAAAAAATCTAAGCTAAGCCAATATACAAGTCAAGGTCTACAGTTAACATATTGCTAATAATGCCAACTAGACACCTTGCAATTAAACTAATATGAGTTGAAGTTAAACAAAGGCAATAAACCAAAGATGTAAAATAAAAATCCAAGACTCATGAATATTCCACAGTAATAATTTAATGCAGATGTAATAATTCCATGTCAGATCGTTACATTTTAAACATATTTTTTGACTAGAATGAAAAAGCTAAAAATTTTTTGGCAGAGAGACAAAGCTAGAGTATTTCCACTGTAGGCAATACTTGGCGAAGCCCTCAGCCCATCAATTCACATCTGCAAGGCCCCATTAGACAACATGTCCAGAGACAACCATCCATTCAACTACCTGGGCATGGTAAATTCACATGGAATGGATATTGCCCTTAGCTATATGTTCCTGCCATTCCCTTTCCTGGTCTGAGCTGTCAACTACTGCTTCCTTATTTCTGCTCTTCTTTGTCCAAAGGATCTCACTCCCCTTCCTGTGGTAAGACACACACCCACCCCAAAGTTACCACATACAATCTTAAAAAAACCCCAACTAATCAATCACGAAACCAAAAAAGCCCAAATGCCGAACAAACAAAACAGCCCCCCACCCCAGAATCCATTCCACATTTTACTAAGAATAAATTTATCAACTAATCACTAAAGCTAAAGGGCCACTAGGAAGAAACTTACTTCATAAGGTGTTCAAACATTTTTTTCACTTACTGCGGTTATATAAAACTGCAAAATCAAGATTACACACTACAGTATCTGAGGAAAATAGATTGCTATATCATCCATTTTTGATTTTACACATAATCAGAAACCCTGAAAGACAAAACCACATCCATTTCAGCAAGAATATTTCAATCTTCCAAAAGGAAAGGTTATAGGATATCAAAGACTTTTTTTTCTAAAAAGGGAAACTAAACAAAAATATTGTCTTTGATTTTTTTTTCCTGAATTCTACAATTACTATAAGCTTTATATATGCATCAACGTGTTCACAAACAAAAATATCTTTATTTCAGCTATTAAGAAATACAATCAACGCTGTATCAAGTGCATTGTTCAGATTCATTTGAGAACCACTTAAGATTACATTGCACGCATGGTGGTTTTAGAGTTTGGTTTTTTTCCCTTAAAACATGATCCTGCTACCACACATAAAAGAACAGATGATTCTTAAAGCATTTTACACAAGAACATGACTAGAGTTAAAGAATTAAGATTGTTCCAGGCAGTTCAGGATCCTGCCTTTGCCATCAAGGTACTGCACATACTGGAAGGAGTTGATCCAAACCCCTCACTGAATTGTTTAGGTCGCAGGGCCCTTTTAAGCCCATATTCTCCAACCTCCCTGCAATAAACAGTGACAACTTCAATTAGATCAGGTTGCTCAGAGCCCCATCCAATCTGACCTTGAATGCTTCCAGGGATGTAGCGTCCACCACCTCTCTGGCAGCCTGTTCCAGCATCTCACCACCCACATTGTGGGAAACATTTCCTTATTTCTAAATGTGCCCTCTCTTCCAGATAAAACCATTACTCTTACCCTGTCACAACAGGCCCTGTTGTGTCCACATCCTACTTATAAGTCTGTCCATATCCTACTTCTAAGCCTTCTTTAAGCATTGAAAGGCCACAATCCTGTCTCCCTGGAGCCTTCTCATCTTCAGGCTGAAAAACCTAAACTCTCAGCCTGTCTTTCAAGAAGACATGCTCCAGCCCTCACACCATTTTTGTGGCATAACCTGTTTTATTAATACAGAGATATATTCCTATAATCTAGTATCAAATTTCCCAACTTTTTCTTCTCCTAAAGCAGTGCTTTAAAAAGAACTCATTTTTCCATTTTCTCTCTTTCCTTGCATGAATCTTGAATTAGTTTGAATTATTTCTGACTTATTTTTGACATATTGGCATAACCAGAAAATAAATTAAGCCCATCTTTATGGTTTTCACAAAAATCAGCTAAAAGGTGAGTGAACTCAGGCTAAAGGACATTTGAAATGAACTCTCCCATTTTCTAACAGAAGTTCTTGAGGTCCCTGCATAACAGTAAAGGGTGTCTCAACACCTGATTTTGTTAAGAACTTTGTCTAGTTTGTGCATACAAGGTGATCTCTGCAGATGCCTTGCCCAATAAGCCTTTGAAGGATATTAAGCAGGTGAAATGCCTCATTTCTTTATACCTGCTCTGAGTAATTTATATAATTCCAGGAGCTGATTTTCTTAACTAAGAGGAATTTGGGGCATAAGCATTGACTTCCCCTGTGCTCCAGTGTTCTGATGAGACACCCACAAGGCTCAAAGGGCAACACAGCAGGACATCACTGGGATAACTCCACCCCACATTCACCCTGTTCCAGGCTCAGCTGGGCTTTTCTAGGTTTAGCTTTTGATTTCCTTCCACACAAAAGAGTTAGACACACTCTGCTACAAAATCATTAACACTGGTACACAGAGTATCAGAACAGATGGTACATCGGAATCCACTTCAGAAGCATTAAAAAGTATAGAAATGAGTTACTTTAAAAGGTGACTGCTATCAGGATATTTTGAAATGCGTAATTCCGGACAGATCAGGTAGAAGCTACATAAGACATAATTTAATTTCACAGTGAAATTCAGATTTCCACTGAATTCTGAACAACCTGAGTAGAAGATTTTAGTTTTGTAGACAGGATATCTGTACTTAATTTACAAAGGTTATGACTTGCATTCAAATTACTGAATCCATTTCAGGCTAAGACCACCTGTTAAAACCAAGTATGCTAATCATTTCAGAAAAGAGTAGGCCCTCAGACATAAAACCAGGGTACTTCTACACAGGAATGACAGTAATTTCAGACTTATTTGCATTTCCACAGACTTTATTATATTTTATTCTGAAGACAGAGTTCCCTTTTATTGCAATCTCATTCAGTATCTCTTTTGTCACATGGAAAGAAAACAGATACATTATTTAAATGTTTGGCATTTTATAATAACATTTTAACCATCATTGTGACTGTTTTCCTTGCTTATGGCTCAGTGTAAACTGTGACAACAGATAAAATTGATTAACTGGAATTAAAATTATGATTAATTCACAGTTCAGTGCCTATGGCAGTGGTCTAATCAGTACTTTTTATTTATTTGTCATCATCAGGCTTAGCTATAACAAATCCAGTTATGATAATGAAAAGGATCTAGAACTGGCACTTTAATCAGAACATAGATGTGGAGTACAATACATATTAGTAAACCAGGCAGAACCTCTTCAAATACACACACACCAGCACAACTGTTCTTTATAGCTCTGTTCCACTATTCCAGGAATTTATTACTCTGATATTACTCACATATTACTCTGAGACTCAGTCTCTATATGAGGCACAAGCTGTTCATCTTTGTTTCAAGTTTTGGTCTGGTCTGAACAGACACTACATCTCCAGAGCAACTAATAGCCCAGAATTTCAACTCTGTAAACAAGATAATTATAATTTAAGGCAGCACCCTCTCTTCACAAAGATAAAGCATATGTAAGCCTATCACCTCTATAGAGTGCAGTCTGTACACAAGAAATCTTAGGGGATTATCTCCTTGTTGCAAAAATTGATACCAGATACTACAGAGTGAACAACTCTGATGAAAACCAAAAGGGTCAAATGCATTGAATCTGTTTTGGATAAGAGGGAAATAAAGTAATTCATCATCAACATTTTTACCTTCATCCCTTAAGTTAGGAGGTCTTTTACTTGTCTTTACCTAGAATTTATAAAAAAGCTACCAAAAAGGATGTCTCAAAGTTTGCGTCCTTTGGGGGGGGAAGGAGGAATAAGAGGTGCAGCAAATTAAAAAAGGATCTAATGTCTCTTTTCATAGCTTCATGGATGAGGAATGCCAGTAAGAGTAAAAAAAAAAAAAAAATAAGGAAAATAGTACACAATAAATACAAAAATTCTAATATACATTAATAAGAGTGCTATTTTACATATCATTGTAGTGTTACCCTCCTTTCAATTCATGCCAATATTCTTCTATCAATTCCATTTGAAAAATTTCCAAATTATCAACAGAAGAGCACAAGTTGTTCCTCATAAAATTTCTACAATTTTCCACAGTGGTGAACATAAAAAAAAATGTTTTGAAGTTACTGTGTATTTAGACTACACTTATATCTGAAAAAAAAACCAACAAACAAATCCAAAACAATATATATACACCTTAAAATTTTAAGCAAAATAAAGAACACACACTCATGCTCTCCAGTTCTGAGCTGTCTCCTGCTAAATTCTTTCAAGCTTCCTTAGGCTTTTTTTTTTTAATATATGTTTTTCTCAACTGCATTGGTGCTCCCACCACATGGACTATAGCTGGACATTTATGCATGCTATCTATTCACAGGCATTTAATTACACTGTGCAAATATCCATGCACTGTACTGGACAAATTCCCATCGGGTATAACTCCTTTGAGGTAAAGGGTTGCAAAAGCTGAGAAAAAAATTCTATTACAAACAGGAAAGAGAAGACTGCAATTTTGTAGTAATCAAATAATTGTATTGGAGAAAGTGTTTGTAGTCCAATATCTAACATGAATAGTTGGGATTTGAAAAAAGAGGTTTCTATTCAGAGTTCTCACTTGCCTACTGAGTGGCTGTAGGAACGAGACTTTCTCTCTTGGCCTACCATTTCATAAATCCATAATATACTAATCTTCCTGATATTGCCTCAGAGTTATTGAGAAATATTTACTTTTAAATATAGCATAGCGGATAATTTAGCATTAAACTAAAAATATTATTATTAAGAGCATTGATTTAGAAATAAAAGGTATTGCAGCAATGAAACTTTGAAGTAGTCCTACTGGCTCTTGTTATAAAATTATATTTTCCAATGAAATCGGAGGAAGGATTTGTCCTCTAGTCGGAGCTTAAAAAAATTCCACAATCAGTATTGTCTGGTACTTTAATTTTTAATTTTAGTTCTCTTCAGCAGACATAGAGATTGTATTTCCTATTACACTAGGGGAAACTGCTTTCTTTTAAGCTCAGAAAAAAACAATTTCCTCTTTTACACTCATGGTTTGCAATTAACTTCTCATCTTTAATGTAAGAATAGAATTTATCAACTCACACATTGTTACTTTTGTGTAATTATGCTGTCTGATCACAGAAAATACACTGCATTACAAAAAATATGCACATGTTGGTAAGTGCCCATGCATCCACCATTTTAAAGCATTTCCTTGGAAAGCCTTCTCAAGGTGGGAGGGGAAACAACAGCAGCAACAACAAAAAAGAAAAAAATACTACAAAACCCCCAGCCCTTAATAGCTCATTTATAGTTGCTTTATGTTTTTCATTATAGCAATCTCCATTATCTCATATTGATATGCACATGTCAGCTATATTCAGCCTTATTTGTCATAAGAGCAATGACCTTTCAAACACTTTCCCAGCCTTCCTTTAAAAAAACAACCACAAACATGCATGAGTGTCAGTGAAGTGGAAAATTAGCCTTTTGAAACAAGTAAACCATCCTCCCCACCGTATTAAGGAAACTGTAGGTCTGAACAACAACAACAACAAGGATGCTGAGCTACATCAGGCTGATTTCACTGTGCGCGCTTCTAAAAAAAGTCCTTGACATTGCAAACGTTTGCCTTGCGTACAGGTCCCAGAGCCAAACCACCATCTGGAAGAGATTTGAACTACCATCCAGAGGCATTTCAGGATCTGAACCAAAAGGTTTACAGCACTACAATCCAGTTAATTCTATTGCTTCTAATTCCAGCTGGACTTAAAGTCTTATCTCTGCACTCCAGGCCTTCAGATACAGCCTATCACAGTAACACCAATTCCCAGAGAATTCAACTCCATGACCCAAGTGAGATTAAATCCCTGCAGATAGCCCAAGTAAATGGCTCATAACTCGTTTCTGTCACTTTCACTAATGCCTTTGTACCGTGAAAGAAACCAGCAAAGGTGTAAATATCTACAAATTATTAACTGCACTTTTTCTCTTGACTCCTATCAGCGATTCCAGTCCTCTGGTTCCTGCTGAGAACATCACAGATATTTACTGGCTGAACTTTCTCTTTAAATACTGCACTAATCAGCTACTGGATATTTGTACTCTATACCTGAGTGTTGCTATTTTTGTTTAAACACATACACAGACATGGAAATATAAATAAATAGAGCAACATCACGAAGAAGAGCTACATCTTTGATGTAAGTTGGATTTAAACTCCCTCAAGTCTGATATTCCTGCAGTACATCTTGTGTTAAGTAGTTTTACCCAAAAGAAAGCAGATGTAAGCTGAAAGGGAGCATTTCAAGACGTGTCATATTTAGTTTCTATTTATGAGGACACATTTATTTTAATGAACTGAAGACACAATTCCCAAATATTCCTTTAGGATAAATAAAATAAAAAGGTAATTATCTTCTTAAAATACTGTAGATTAATAAAGAGACATTCCTGTGAAAAGCAAAGCCAGAATAAAAACCTGCAGCACAAACCTGGATGGTACTCAGAGGTAGCTGTTGTTGCACAAAGGTACCAGTTTTGTTTATTTTTTTATTTCATGTTTTCCTTTTGTTTTTTGGTAGATTTTTTTTTCTTCCCAGAGAAGGACTTCAGAGGTGCACAAAAAGAAGGAAATAAGGAAGGGATAATAAACAGAACTGCTTCCTGAAGCAACTTCCAGAATTAGAAAGAAATATGTTCTGTTAGGACATTTCTAAAGTAGGAAAAGAAAAAAAAAAAAAACCACAAAACCAGAAACATTCAAGTGTCTGGATTTTGTAATTCCAGGCTTATAAAGTTCTATCTGTCTAGAACACTGCACAGAAATAGGTAAGACAGAGAGAAAAAGAAAAAAATCACCTACCAGAAGCATTGCCGTTTTCTTTCCAGGATAAGAAAGGGACCCTAAAAAGCCTCTGGATGCAGTAAATGTCCACCATCAAACTTCATCATTGCATCAAAGACTAAGAAAGCTCTCCCTCAGTATTCCTTTCAGCAGTTTCCCTTCAATGCTGAGGCAGAACACAGGCCCAGGAGCACCCCACAGCAGGTGAGGAGCATTATCACTAACAGTTGTCCACGTCAGATGCAGCTGAGTCCCAAATCAGAGGGTGGCTGCCAGCTGGGAGCACTGGGCAGGGCTCTTGGGGAACCCTTGCTGAGTGCCAAAGCTACAGGACAAAAGCTTGGCCCTGAGTGCTGAGACAGCACCTGGATCCACTTGCAGACTAGGCAGAAAAAGTCATCTTCAGGCTAATGCAGGGAACAGCTGAGGCAATCAAGAGCTGGGGTCAGAAGCTCTGGATTCTGTAAATGCTCATGGCTACACTTAAGTCACATCCTTGCCGGTTGAGAACAGGGAGCGTGGGCAATGGACACATTGGTTAGTCACATCTGTATTTTTAATCAGATACTGGGGGGTGCCAGCATTATTGCTGGGAAGATGCATACAAAAACTCTTTTCTGGTAGTAAATCCAGACAACACTATATCCTCAGCTCTTCTCAGGGTGCTCTCTCACCTAAATTGGTAAAAGCAGTTACATGAAAATTACTCAGAATTAAAAAAAAAAAACCCACAAAGGAAGCACTTTCTGTTGAACAGGTAAAGCAGCCAAGGAAGACAAAACTGTTAATGGCTCATTTGAGTACCTTTAAGTAGAAAAGGACATTGTGCCTATGCAAACTCAAGGAAGTCAGATCTGCAGGTTTACTCAGCAAAAGGGAAATTACTTGGTGTCAGCAAGGCAGGTTATTTGGTTAAAACCAAATAAAACCAACTCATATTTTGTTTTAATATGAAAATGAGGAGAAATCCTAGCCAGCACAGCTCAGTAAGTTTACCAATTGTAAGACTGTGACCAAATGCTAAAAGACAGAAAGCCTCGATAATCTTCTTTGTGGCACATAATAAATTACCATAATAAGGGTACAAAACTGGCCCCTATTTTTAATAATCTCTATATTATAACTCACAGTATACAGATCCTAAGAAAACCCTGAACATCAGCATTCTACGGATTTTGTTTCACCTGAAGCAAGCTTTGTAATTCTGAACAAGGTAAATGACATGAAGGATTCACCCAGCTGAGACTGTCTTTATTTGACTTCAATAATATTTATGCAAACTAGCAACTTTTTTATTGGTATTTACCCACAATACTGAAGCTGCTAAGCATGTTAAGCATATTTCTACTTCCTGTTTACCCTTTTTAAGGGACACCAATGAATGATGCAATTTTTTTCCTACATTAACACTGATTGTTGGTATTGAGACAAGAGGTTCAGGCTCATAAATTTTGGACATTGCACCACTTAATTTTGGAGGGATTATGCAACTATGATGGCAAAGACCCACTAAGGAAATTGTGATGCACCAGTATATCACAGCTCCACTGACATTCTGACTCCTATTCTATCTCTGAAAGCCTGGTCCAGAGACACCTTCAGTGGCATTTATTTAACTAAATATAGACATTTATGTGTGAGCAAGATTGCCTATGTTCTCTTTATAATGGAGAAAAATACATAGCTTCAGAGTTGGATCACCTTATTCTCAAGTAAATGTCTGACATAGGTCAGATGATTTGTGTCTTGAAATTGTCTGCTCCTTTTTACCACAACATAGAGTGAACTCCAACATGAGTATCTGTGTGATAAATGTTTAAGTTTAGGTGAGGGAAATCTATTTCTTACTGATAGTCAGATGGAAGAGAACTAGTTTTGCTTTGCTGGTTTTGATATAATAATTATTCAAGAGTTCTTTTTTTCATTAAAACAACTGCTGATATTAATTATTTGCACCTCTTCAGGAGATACGAAGTCAGGGAAAATCTGATTCATAATAAAGGCGCTTATAGCAGTGATATGTCTTTAGCACATGTTCAAACAGCAAATAAAGAAATAATTGTTTGAATTGTAATAAAGGCTTATAAAATAAGGCATAATACTTGGAATGAAGAGTGACATTACCAACATAGAGGAAAATGTCTGATGTGTCTAGACTTGCCCAAATCCCCTTGGCCACAATGCTAAGTACAGAGATTAGGTGAGCAAAATGTATCTGAAGACAGAAGTAAGCAGAGGCAGGCAAGAAATCTCCAATCAGAAATGTTTTCAAAACTGAATGAAAAGTATGTTTTTGTGGGTCAGAATTAGATGCTTACATGTTTGCTAATATTCAACTTGAAAAATAACCAGTAATTAGCATTTTTTCTGCCTCAAGGATAAGTGATATTGACAGCTAAAAGAGAAGTTTGCTTCCTGGTTTATTGCTTCATGAAAATGCTGGAAATATTGATCCGAAATCAGAGTGATCAAATCATTACAACTATATTATTGAGCATCTAGTTAAGGCAGAAAGAACATTTATTTTATAACATTTCAGTTAGATGTTGTATTTTAAAGAGAACCCTGAAATTTTATTCCCTGTGGATAGTTTCCATTCTTACTTTGTTACTTGCTAACATTTTCATATGACGATGATTTTTTTTAAATTTAAGATGATAAAACTCTTGCCTTCTAATTAAAGACAATAGCTTGAACAAAATTAAAAAGGGGTATAATGTTTGGGCTTTCTTGCATGTGATTACATGCCAGAATACTATAAGCCAAATTGATGAATACATCAAATGCCAGGGTAGTATAATCATCAATCAATCTCTAGATTACTAATGCACTTAATGAGCATTGAAATAAGCAACAAGCAGATCCTAGCACACCTTGGACAACAGTAATGGTTTTGAGCAAGGCTGAGTTTTCCTCTTTTACCTAGATTTATATGGCTCCTCACAGCTAAAGGTAGGGAGCCACGGAGAATTTTTGTTCTTAATAAGTATTATGTACAAAACAAGTATACATCCTGTTTTTCTTGAACCTTAATTACACCTCTGTAATGACATGAGAATCCCTCTTTATTTGAGCAGGTGTATGTATTTAATTCCTGGAAGAGGTCACACCAGCTCAGCAACCCGCTGTCACAGCAGTCCAGCTGCTTAGCCAAGTCAGAATGTATTGCTGTGGCAAGGCAGAGAAGGATTTAAGCTTTCAGAGAAGAGGAAAGCTGAGTCCAGCCTCATTAGACTTTATCTCAAATAGGAAGCAAAGAAATAAAGGGCCTTCATAAAAGGACACTTTAGGTATCCCAGGGAAAAAACTTCTCATTAAAAAAATTAAATTTGGAGATTTGTACTTTTTATCTTTTGCTTTTAGCAAAGCTGGCAGTGATTCTAACAATACCAAAGGCTTAAGATTATGCTCTACACAAAAGAAGGACACGAGTTTAATTTTACTCTTTTTGAGTCTGTAATAAAAAGTACCAGGATCTTTGACAACAAAGATAGGAGCATCACTTTGCACTTTCAAAACAGCTTGCCATTTTTAACAGCAGAACATACTTTATCCCAAAGTACATTCTTCTAGAAATGAATCTGAAATATTGCTTAAGTATCATACTGAACAGCCCATCTATGATTGATATACTTTTTTATTACTTTTAATATTATTAAAATATTTTCCTTAAAGACACATTTTGTGTTTTTTTATCTCTGTAATTTTTGGTTCCAGTCTTCAGTCCTTAATCACAAGTACAAGACATTATGATTTGACACGAACAAAACGAAAATCAGAGTTATGCACAAGCTCAGAATAAATGTTAAAATGTACTGCCAGTACAGACTGGGTATGAATTGTGTCTTTGCAGAGCTTTGTATTTCAAAGCCTTGTAAAAAAAGCAATTCTGAGACCTTGCTGAGTGCAGATCACATTTTTAGATACCTAACCTAAAAGAGGACTTAAAGGTCATCAAGCCTGATTACATTCTGTTCAATACAATAAAGTGCAGCCATGTGTAAATTCTTATTGAGCAAATTATGAGTGATTCATGGCAGACTTTTCATTAGAATGTAATGTCTCCTTTGCTGTAAAGTCAACATTATGATCTACAGTTACTTTTTAGAGATATTTCTATTAAAGTAAACAGGAGGAGAGATGTTTTTATTTGTAGCATTTTTATCTGCATGCAGTAAATCTGATAGAAAAGTTACATTCAAAACAGCCTATCCCTCTGCCATTTCAAAGCTCTCAATCACAAATTTTACAGGAAGGCTTGTTTTTCACAATGCCTAAAAACTTTGCTATTATCCCTAGTATTTGTTTTGTCAAGGTAGGATTATCATAAACAAATACAAATTCTTATAACTTACTTAAGGACTACTTTCTGTCAATCTGCATCCATGTTTTTCCTCTGTGATCATCACAGCCGTCTATTTACTTCTTAAAGGTTACAGAAAAATATCCTTGCCTGCTCCTTAGAAGATAGCCACTTCAAAGACTCTTTTGAAAATGAACAGCCTTTAACAATGTTTGATACTAAGCCAGAAAAGGGCATGGACTAAATAACAGAGAGAAAATGCTTAAGTTAGCACTGTGGGAAATAAATGCCAAAAATTCAGTTTATCACACAAATGAAATTCTCTTTTCCCCAAATAACTCTCTGCTTCACATATGCATATAGCCAAAACCCTCAGTGATGATAGCCACAAAAATTCATATTTGAAACCCTGTTCTCAACATATCAACTACTTCTTGCTTCAGTACTTCGGGGTCAGATGGGGACTGGAGCTTATGATGAGCTGCTGGATCTGGGTTTTGGTATTGGAAGTGTCTGGGTGTTTTGTTTACAGATCTGAATGAGCAAGCTATGCTTCTCTTCAGAAGAAAGAGAGCAGATGCTGCGCCCAGTCATCCTCTGTTGGTTGAGCAGCAGGCAAGAACATAGCGCTATGTTTCTAAATTTGAGTGTGACTTGGATTAGAACAACAGCAAAAGCTTAAAAAAATAAAAAGAAGAAAAATAAAAAAAGTTAATTCCCTTTTTTTTGTTTGTTTTCAAAAGATTGCCATTAACAGAAGAGAGAAAATTATTAAAGATCATCACTGCATAACTACCATGAAAACAAGTTTTTAAAGAAAATAAGGCAATATAAGGGAATTAAATGGGATAGCTTTATTCTGTATCTTAAATAAATTGTAAATATTTATCTCAAGAGAAACATAAATTCAAATTATTATTTTTTTTTAAAAAAGCACAATTAAGTAATTTCCACAAAGAATCTCCTACAAGAGAGTTAACTAGAGGCTATAATTACAAATTTCAAAATAAAATATTTCAAGGGTTTCAACAGATAAATTTGGCTTTGTTTGCATGCTGGAGGGAAGCATGACAGTAACAAACTGTGTCTGAAAACATTTATGTCATGCATTATCATACTAGATGAGAATGTGAGATGACTAAAGTGAGAATCCCAAGTGGAATATTTCCAGCTCTTTCTGGTTCTGCTATAGAGCAATGGACAGGATTATAAGAACTGTTAAAACTTCCAGTTTGTACACCCAATTTTATAGCTAAAGTCCTCTCTGGTACTTGGGAAATTTTTAAATCTAAAACCAAATTTTATAAAGCTGATTTTCAGCTTGATACTACAAAACAACTAATTATAAGTAGTTAGTCAATAATTGTGATCATCTGACTATAGAAAATATACTTTGGGTACTGAATACTAAGAGTTTACGTAATATTTACTTATCTTAAAAAAAAGGATCTTATTTTGCAGATGGTAAATCAGTGGGTGAGTGGATAATCTGCAAAAGTCTATCCCATTTTGGATTTTTTGTTTACCTAACTAGAAACTTTGTTGTAATCTGCTCCCCTCTCCCATAATAAAATTCCTAAAGACTCTAAGTAGTATTACCACCAAGAAATTGGAGGAACTTTATCAGCTCATGTTTCCTCTATCTTATAAGTTACTTGAGTGGAAGAAAAATACTCCATCTGTGAAGAATTATTGCTATTAGAACTATCCTGTGAGTAATGTGGAATAAAGCCATTTCACAGTAATGTGTGCCCTGAAAATGGCCGTGATTCAGCAAGATATTCAACTGAATGCTTGAAATTTACATATACTGCCACTGGCTTGGGCAGCTGTATGGGGAAAATTGAATAATATTTAAAATGGATATACATAAAGGAAAAGCCTGAAACTTCCATATGTGTTTTTATTTCCCCAGTCTGATTCTAATTCAACCTCTGATTAACTCTAAGCTCAATAGAAAGTAATGCACAATCCAGAATCTTGGTTTCTGGAAATAAGCAAACAGTATTTCATAAACTTCTGTTTCACGAAATTGAAATGTCAATTATTCAATGAGCCTTTTTGTAATGTATTCCAAAATTAATCTTCTAAAAATCCACCTATCTAGTTTTTCTAATGAAAAACTAATCAGATAAATAAAAAAGCAAAATGATCTAAATTATGAAGTTAATATAACCTTGAGAATAAGGTTTGTGATCATAATACCATATCTCAGTTTTCTCTCTCCTGCACTGCCTGCCTCCTTGTTACTTAATAAAAGTTTCTGTTTCAGTTTTCCAGGGGCATTTATAATATCTAAAATTGATCTCTAGCTCCATAGTTTTAAAAATAATATATACAAAATCGTTGACAATAACTGGCTCTGTCAGCTACTAACATATTAATGTTAATGTAAGTCATTCTTTATGTAACCAGTGTATCCTTAAAAGCCCTATCCCAGCAACTCAAGCACAGGGTGGCCTTTCAAACATGGAAACGCTCCCCCTTGAAATACTGAGCTTTGCTGCACCTGGGCCTGAGCCAATGATGCTTCATGAGTCTTATTCAGCTCCCTGAACTTACATAGCTGCTGTACTCTTCAAGGTATCACTGCAGTTAACAAAACAAACTTTGTTATGGATCCTAACATCCCCAGCATTGTGCTTTCAGGAATTTCTGTGAACCTGTGAGGTATCTAGCTCTCTCAAGATAATGAGAAGTCCACGTAGCTTAAATGTGAGATGAATTTCTCATCTATTTAACAAAGTTAAGAGAATTTGCAGAAAAACAATGGGTTATGATGCATTATAAAGCAGTGACAACAGTGAACAGTATCTGATCTGCAATGAGCTGGAGTATCTTGTCAGAAGGTCAAACTCTGACCCAACAAATTTATTCAAATTCAAACAGTCTACTTTGTTGTTTATGGTTTTCTCCCTAATTAAACTCTTTTGCTATTGTTTATAACAATTTGTCTCAGAAAGCTTCTATTAATTTTTTAATATTTATGTTTTCTATGGATAACAACTGAGAGTCATAGCAGAGGCTAGTCAAAAATAGATTCTATTTTTGGGTTTGTTTTATCTGTAATTGCATTGAAATAACTTTCTACTTGGCCATGAGAGTAATTAAAATAAAATTGAAGTATTCTATAACATAGAAACTTCCACCTAAAAAGTGTTTTAATGGAAAAATTTGTGTAGGTTCTCAGATATTGTAGAAAGGAATGTCATTAATAAAACAAAGAGGTATTTAAACTCAGTAACTCTCTAAAACAAGCATCTTGACAATTAATACTGCTGATATCTTGGGTAAGAAACATAGTTTAATGGAGACAGCTTGAAATTTGTGGAAGAAATTTATCACCACAATTAGTGTTATTTGCTTACTACACAGATGAAACGTGTTTCCAAAAATTGTTCTATGTGTCCATACATTTGTATTTTCCCCTTATAAATCACAAGGATTACTTCCTATTTACTTTCATTTTCCTGAAATAAAAGCATAGAGTGGCAGAGGGATCAAATGAATTACAGTTTTATGCAACTGTGTGTCTCCATAAAAAGTTGTCAAGTTCAAAGCTGCCTATAAAATAAAATATCTGCACACTATCACACCATGACCACAACATTTCTTTGGTATCCTAAAAACAAACTGAAGACGTGCAGTTAAAAAAAAATAAAAAAGAAAAAGCCACAACCATATTGTTTCACAGGGGCTGGAAATCAGTTTAACTCCAAACACATTTGTGGGTTTTATCACAGGCAAAATGAGAGTGCTTTATTGTAATAGAAGTCAATTGCATACATTTTTTATCTAGCTGTGGCTTTTCCCATTACTTCTGAATAGGAGGAAAACCTCAAACCCAACAATTCAAGCCATATAACGTGTCTAAGTACTGAAGTATCCTTCCAGGCCCTTACAAATTATTAGCAGAAAGCCTGAAATCATTGCATAATAAAAGCCAACACGTGGAAGGAAAACTGTAATTCCATCCTCATAACCCTTTGAAAATGCCCACGTAATTTCAGACATGATAAAGTAGGAAGCAACATTTAGAGATCACCTAGAACCAGCTCCCTGCTCTACGTAGGACCAGCTGGAGCCTGTTGCCCAGGCCTGTTTCCAGGTGGGTTTTGAATATCTCCAAGATATTCAAAGAGACTCCACAGCCTCTTTGGGCTGCCTGTTTCACAGCGTGCCCATGCCTCTTCTGCTATCACTGAACACCATTGGGGATACGGTGTCTCAGTCTCCTTCATGTCCTCCCATCAGGTGTTTACACAATTACTTGTATGTTAAACACTAAAATTAGAGTCAGTTTTATTATGGTACTTTCAGATTCATGCCTGAGTTCTTAATGCTCTTCTCTTTTTACTATTATTTCACTTCCTCCTCATAATAATTTTTTACAGTGTTCTCCTTTTCCTACAGTTTGCTATTTGCTTCTCTGCCTCACTGCCTACCCTTCTTCTCCACTTCCTTGCCCAACAGCCTTTTTTCAGTAGCCTGTTAGTTTCCCACATCAACCCTTATTTCTTTTCATTACCTTCTGTCTTGAATGGCCCTGTACCAACTTTCCTTGCCTCTGTTTTCTTCTCACTTTCTTACTCTCCCAAGTTTCACTTACTGCTTTCCTTTTTTCTCCCTAAAACAAGACCATTACTTTTCACAGTTCCACCAGCTCCTGTCAATCCCTTTTTGGGACAGAAGAGAGAAACTGCATGCCAGAAACCTTTCTGTGTAATGAGCTCTGTCATGATTAAGACTCACTTGCTGGATAAAGCACAGTAAATCTATAAAATTACCACATGCTTGTCTCCTGCAGAAGGACAGGGTTTCTCCTCAAAAGAGGGTATGTGAGGGTTTACTGGCAGGTGAGCAGAGTGGGGTGCAGGGGTTGCTTGGTGGTGGCAGCAGAGAAGCATGAGTGCGGCAGCTGGCTAATTATGCTGCAAAGAACTTGGCTGGTTTTCAATTTCCTTTCTGCATTTTATCAGGAGATGTGTTGGAGTCTGTGGAATAGAGTGTAGATGATCCTTGGTGATATTTTTTTGCTGTTCCTTCAAGCGAAGAGAAGAGTTTGTTACAAGGGTTACTACACTCTTGCTGCTTGCCCTAGAAGCTGCCTTCATCATTGAAGGTCTAGCCAAAGAATTCTGAAAGAAAGGCTTAAGGACAGCCAGAAGATGCAGGTTAAATCTCACATAACCTTTTAGGAAACTATTAAAATAAATAGCTTAAGAATTATAGAGTAAATTACATACATTCTCTCTCATAGAGAGAACGACCCTTTAAACAATTTCCTAACTTACATAATGATGTGCTTTATGACATCCAAATTCCTTTGCATGTGGTATAACAAATATAATAAAACCATTTGTTACATGGAAAAATTCTGGAAATGTATGTTACTTGGAAACATTTTACATCAGCTTTCCTCAACTCATATTCCCTTTTAACACATGAAATTTCATCAAGAATGTCTCAGACCATTATACTTCTAAGGTAAAGTGTGTTCCATGCAATTTACTACAGGAAGCACCTTTCAGATAAAATATTAAAAGCTAGTAATGATCAGGAGCACTGAGGACCAGAAATTCTGATAGACCTAAAAAGAATTGTACTTGCTCAGCACCTCTGAAATAGATGAGTCGGTCCAGATTTGCATTAGTGTGCACACCAAGGCAACACTGCACAATTTGCATGTACATAATTATTATCTTAAGCCTTTATGAAGTCACTTATGTGAGTGACTTTAGAAGTCAAAGTAATGTGGAGTCAGAAGTATTTGGAAAATCCTCCATGCCTTAAATTTTATGTTGAACACTTTAAAAAGCTCCTCAAAAAAATGAAGTGCAGTTGCACCAGTTTCTCTGTGTAACTGCTCCTCTGTCCCCAGTTTATCTGCAAAACATACAGGATAACAATTTCTGTTTCACAGCATGACCACAATTTGAATTAAGTACTGAGCAATGATTAAAATAAAAAACGACATATCTTGGAAGCTATTTGAGATATCTGAAATTAAGATGCAAAAGTCACGGCAACAAGTAAAAAACACAAGAAAATAATGTGTATATCCAAAAAATTTAATTTCTGCATTCCCTTCTTGTCAAGAAAGAAAGATAAAAAATTCTGAACAGAAAAAGTAAGAAAATCCAGTACTTCACTTCAAATTTCAGTCTCTACATGCAAAAGTTATTTGTGGCGGTGTGTTTGGGTGGCAAAAATGGTTCTTTAACCTTGCAAATCTTAAAAGATTTTCCTAGGCACTGGTAAGTTCATCTTAAAAAAAGATTCTCTCCATGCTGGCATTTCCAAAATACAGTATTTTTAAAATATTTTTAAGAACAAGTGAGTTCAGAGAGTGTGTTAGTTTAAAATTGCAAAAAAGCTATAATGGTTTAATTTTTTCTACTAAAAAATTTCTGTTTATAAACACACATAGTTTTTTTTACTTATGAGCAAGATCTTACTCTGTAACTTTACATAACTTATTCCTGATCCTGCTCTTCATCTGTGGAGAGTGGGAGAAATGTCTCAGTCTAGACATGATGCATAGAAATAAAACATGGTCTTAAACTGTGATATTTTTGAACGAATAGGAAATAGAAACTTCTCAATAAAATATTCTGGTTCATTTCACAATTCAATTCATACTCTGTTTTTTACCAAATAATGGTGTTTTAAATGAGACCCGTTCTTCAATTTTGCACCTATTTTTTGAATTAAAGCTCTTTCAAGGGAGTCTGAAATGTATGAGCTATATGCACCTTCCCATATTCCTTAATAAACAATTTAGTAAAGTACGATGATGCTAAATCCAACACACTTTCTGTAGAAACCTCTGTGGATTTGAGCATGATTAAAATCATGTTATCATATTACTGACAGGGGCATATAACCTGCAGTGCTCTGAACAGAAGCTTCTCCTCACAGATAATCCCTGAACTGTTCCCCCAGAAGTACAGCATGCACACTGAATATCCAAACAGTACACAGCCTACGCCTTAAGGTGTGTGACATCAGATGTGGATCAAGCACCCTTCCCGTGCTGCTCCCTAGTGATTGGCACAAACATTCCCACTGACTTGAACAGACTTTGGATCAGATCCTAAATATTCCCCTATCATTTTTTTCCAAGTTGCTACAGCAGTGAGGGTACAGATAGGAGCAGTTTTCTTCTTCCTCCTAGGCTGAAGCCCCAGGACTGCAGGCACAGCTCTCAGTTCTTTGGCATGCAGCCGGGGCCCACAGATCCTCCCTCACTGCTGGTGTGGGAGGGGGCAGAGGCTGGGGCAGGGAGAGAAGAAAATCTGCATTTGATCCTCAGCCTTTAAGGAGCACCTGTCAGGATTTTGTTCCCTGTAGAAATGCAGTGCAAAGACTTCTCAGGGCTGGAGCTGAAAGTGAATAACTACTGTACAGTTTTGACTAGTTGCTCAAGACATGCTTATGCAAGAATCACTTCTCCTAAAAGTGCCACATACCCGTTGTTATGAGAGAAATATCATAGAAGGTACTTAAGGATATTTGAGAGACATATCATAGAAGATTCTTTTATTACTTAAAAAAACAATGGGGAAAAAAAATCAACACAAGTGACAGTACGAAAAATTATCTGCCTCTCTTGGTGGAATTTTTGATGTTGAAAAAAGGACAGTGAATGAGATAAGTAGGGAATGACAGTGAGATGGAGTTAAATAGAGGTTTATTATTTCTCCTACTTATCTGTGGCACAGCTAAGTCAGCCCCTTGTTGACTCTGGCAGATTTATACAGATGGTGCTTTTCAAGCATATGAAATGTCCTTGAGTGGTGCCTCCAGTACATAAGACATATATTTTACTACAACATCGAGCATCAGTTTCTTGTTTTCCCACCTCTCCCTCTCCCACACATCCTTGTGGAGCAAAGGGCATGTTTTACTGACCTTTTATATCAGTAGATTTCTCTTTGGGGGATTGAAATTGATGTTTCAGAGGATTGTCCTTGCTTTGTTATTTAAGAGTATGAAGTGCTGTGACTATACAAGATGCTGAGGTTACAATTTGCTACATATGGCAATATGTAGCAATGTCATGACAATGTGAACAAAGTCAATGTGAACAAAGCCTTGCAACGTGGTTCTTCCATCATTGATTTGCCATTTTATTTTTCAAAACTGTAACCTTATCAATCAGCCACTTGCTTCTGTACTATGATTTTATTTTTCAGTGAGAGCTAACAGAAATGCAGATAAATTTTTACATCTGAGGTAAAGTATTTACTGGCAGTTAAGACTAAGAGAAAGTACCAGGAATACTTCATACCTAAGAATAAATATGTTAAAAAGATGTTACAATTATCCCAAACCATATCTTATGGACAGGTGATTTTTAGAATTACACAGTTGTGCCTAAAATTTCACTTAGGTTTTCCCAATATAAAATTACACACCCTATTATTGCAGTCTTATATTGTCACAAAATCACACCAATAATGTTACAGCATGCTCATCTCCATGGACTCAGTTTTATGAAGCAACATTTAGATCTCAGTGTTATACTTGGGCATATTATTTCAAAATAATGTGTCAGGAAGAAAAAGTCATTTGTAGTTTTCACCCAAATCCAAAAATCAAGGCATTGCTAGGATCACCCATTGCTGCTACCTTAACTGTCTTAAAAATATGGAAATAAATTACTTTATCTTCCTTAAATGCTGTTTCATGTTTTAATTAACTAAGAAGTTAGGATTTCTTTTTTTCTGTCCTGGTTGAAATTTAACTTTTACCTGCAAACAATTTAATATTGCTGAGTGAGATATGAAGTATGGTGGTAGAGCAGATGAGATGTCTCACCACAGCTCCCAGGCTTTCTTCAGAACTCTGCTGAAATTTGCTGTGTGTAATTATGATGCTGTTAACTTTGATTGAGAAGTCCTGTGTTTGTGGACACACCATTAAATGAATTGAATTTCTTTTATCAGATACAAAACTACTTCACTCTAAGAACATCCTTCAGGATGATCAGGCCTTAGAGATCTTTACCTTTCTTTTTGCCTTTTCATTTTCATTATCATCCCCCATCACCATAAGTAATAACTAAGCTTTCAATAGTTTAATGAAACTCTACCCCTTTGTTCTATCTTAATATATTCAGCAAGACAACTCTGAAATATCTGGAACTTGCCTATAACAGTTTAATAATGTTATAAGACACATTCATTTCTTTAATCATTATGATGATGTTGGCTATGCAACTGAAAGGTGATCATTCCAACAACAGATAATTGCTGGCAGCCAGGAAAGCAGATTAATGCTTTCTAAAGCCCCATTCTCTCACCTTCAGTAAATTGTGCAGGTGCTATTTGCTCAGGTCATGTAGAGATCAATACTGCAATTGTGCAAGACAGAGAGAAGGCAGGTAGAAAATCAGGGGGGAAAAAACATGAAGAAACCAGAGATCCTGAGAATGGCATGGAAAAAAGGTCCCAAAAGGAGAGAAAGAGGGAGAAAGTCAAAAGCTGTCTGGAAGCTGACTGGAGCCCGTTTAACAGAAATGGAGTGTTTGGATTGAGACTGACAAGTATGGATACTTGTTTGCATTAAAATAGCCTTGTCTGGATATACATTGTTCCTACTATTAAATTAAACAGCAGTTTGTTTCAAATAAGCTGGTTGGGGTCACAAAATTCATCTGTTTCCAAAAGATACTGCAGGAATAACTGTAACACAACCAGACATTTTGAACAATTACAACTGGCAGAAAGGCTGCAGTAAATTGGTGAGGGAATCTTATAAACTGGGGCAGGGACTATTAGATTGAAGGCTGACATGAAATATCTAAAAAGTACCTGTAATGACACAAGCAAACAAATAAAACTGCCTTTGTGCAGTGGAGACCTGAAGTTTCAGGTTTGATCTGAAAAACATACCCATATTCTCTAAAACTCAAAATGAGCCAATATTACATTTCTACATTTTATGCTGAGAAGATAGCAAAATTAAAGAGAAGGAAATCCAGTGTGGAGCTGCTTGGCTAACCCTATCTTTTGAAAATGTTGTTTTCCACAAGAATATCAACTAAATAGCGAAAAAGCAAAAATAACTTCATCCTAAAAGTCTTTCATCTTTCAGATTTTCAAAGTATAAAGAAGGACATTAAGAAAAGCCATTACCCGACCTGTGACATTTACCAGAAAAAAAAAAAAAAAAAAAAAAAGAAAGAAAGGGGAAAAAAAATATGAATAAAGCAAAGCAAAACAAAAATACCAAACAAGATTCTGGACTTGGAAGTTCTGCTGGCAAATAATTGTCTGCAGAGACTCAAACCACAGAAAACCCAGATATCTAAGAGGCAAATGCTCGAGTTCCTGAAGCTAGCTGCACTCACAGAAGATTGAGAGCTCTTTGCAGAAGGCCTACTAAACATCCTGAGCTAAATGGAAACATTTAGGGCAGCGAGTCCTAACACATAAGTGCTGCCTGGCCTGTCCATCCATCCTGCCTGCCAGATTCACAACCAGCTGGAGCTAAATGGGTGTCACTCATACCCATGGACTTTGTCAGAAGCTCTAAGACAGCAACTGAGCCACTTAGGGTTTCAACAGGCTTGGGATTGCCTTGTGATAGATATAAGGATCAAACCCAGGTTTAAAAAGGGCTTTTTATTTCCCCTAGTATCCAGCCTTTTCTTCTGGCAGCACAGACTCCTCGGTGCAGCACATTGCTCTCACAGCTCAAATGTTTGACTTTGCAAAGCTTCATTACATGTCTCCTACCTCCCACTCCACACAGCACTCCATATAGGAACAATTAATTTTATTATATAATTTTTAAAGCTGTAAAATATAGCAAATACAAAAGGAGATTCTCAAAGTAATTAATAAGCTATATGATACAGATCTATTTCTAAAATATCTATTCTTTCACATTGATGGTGGTACAAAGTAGGAATTATGCAGATTATTTTAACTAATAAGCTTGGAATTGAAAGGAAATGGGGTGATAAAAACGCTGTGCAGTGAGCTTCACAGCCAGGCAAGGACATTTGGGTTTTCAAGCAGGTATTTTGGTCACAAAGACCAGAAAGGTATCAGTTCTGCAATGCCTATACTATTACAAAATTCTTCAAATCTATCTTTGTGCAGCGTGCTCTAAGCACACAACAAAAATAATGCACATGGATCCTATCTGCAAGATGTAACACTGAAATTACTTATATATTCTTTTTTGTGTGTGTGTGTGCATGTACGCTCTGTTCCCTGGCTTGTTTTTCCTTAACCTCAGTTGCTCCTCTACCCATATCTATTCTTTGTTGTACGGATACAATTTATGGCACTGTTCTCTCTGCTGGAAAGTACTTTCTTTCAAGTCGGTTATACTTTGATTAACTTTGATATCTATGTTTTAAGAGACACTCTGTATTCACATCATTCATCTTCCCCTAAGAAGAATCACAATATATGTGAATGTAAGCAAGCTCTAGAAAGCAGCCAGCTATGAACTGACACCAGTTATGCATCCACACAGCACCGACTACACCAGGCCAGCTGGAGCTAGCACCATCTGAGATGACTGAGTCCATTACTTTTCCTGGAGATAAAATTTGTCACCCCAAGGAATCCCACAAAATAAAATCTTTTCCAAAATTATTTTTCTAATTTTATTCCTTAGCTATTTAAAATACAGTTGCCTAATACGTTGCTTACAGTAAGTTCCCCCTGGGAAAACTACCAAAAGATGAAAGACACAGTATTGGTATTTTTGCATTCCTTCTTTTGCAATGTTAAATTGCTCACCAAATTTTTCATTGAAGCTATTTCATAGACAATAGAACAATATTCCTGGTCGTACTTAATATGAGGCAGCTAGCATGAATAAAATTGATTTTCCAGTTTCTCTCCCCCATAACAGTTGGCAAAGTCAGATGCAAATTGCATCCACCTGTATCAAGGACATATTGACTGCCAGGAGAGCACAGAAAAAGTTTCTGACAGGAGAAGTGCCTTACTGTCAAGGAGACTCTGGAGGCTGCATAGATTTTACAGAAAGCCAGCATCCTCAAGTCTTCCTATTCTCTTAGGAAAATCATCTGTTTCTGAGGATGATGCAAATGTGGAGTTTTGGTTTTACTTCCCAGATTGTAACATTTCTCTGAACAGACTTTCCACCATCAAGAGAATATCAGACACTGTGAAATACAGGTTCCTGAGTATTCATTGCTCATGGTATTTCAAAAGAAAACACCCAACTGAATTGCAAAACAGATCACTGAACAATTTAAATCAAATCCTTTTTCTGAAAAATATTTTCAATGAACCTTAAATGTCTCAAACGAAAATAAAATTCAGACTAATGTCATCTCCCACTTGTTTAGACTTTGAAATTGAAAACAGTTGCTGTGACAAAAATTCTTCCATCTTTTTTTCTGTGAAACTTTCAGAAACAGGTTTCAGCATAATAAAAAACAAAAGGGCATTTTCTAATAAGTTACTGTTTGAGCTCATGCAATAGATGGCTGTATAATGACAATTTCAGATTGCCATCTTGATTTTGTCTATCCAAACCTTCAGGGTCACTTTCATTTACTCTAAGGAATCAAAGAAGATCTTTACTCAAAGTTGTGAAATATTTTTCATTGTTTGTTGTCAACATGTTATTTAGAATAAAGTTATGATGTCAGCTATTTCTTCTAGTCTAAGGGAGAGCAGCTAAACTCTTCCTCTTCCTTGGCATCAAATCAAGTTCTGAAAGACCAGGCCACCTTGTTTTCTTTTCTAGTGCAGAGTTTCAGAAAAAAAAAATAAAGAATCAGAAAAACATATTATGACAGCTAATCATTTGCAAACATACAACTCTTTCAACATCTGCTATGTTCAGCTTCATTTTATAGGATCTGTCTTGGCAATATAAATTGTGCTTGGCTTCAGAGGTGCTTTGTGCCACACAGTGAAGAAAAACAATCATGACAACTGAAAAATAAAGCACAGGATGGGGGCAGGGAGAGAGCTAAGAATGTAGGAGCTGTTCACTTTTTCTAGATTTATTTTTAAAGAGTTTTATGTTAGCTTCCCTAACTTAAAGTTAGTATTCTTTAAGCAGCACAGTTTTGCCAATGGAAGAAAAGTGACAACTATTGCATTCATGAAAGGTGCCAAACAACCTCAAGCGTTTCCAAAAGAATCCCCTGAAACAGCTGCACAAAAATAAAGCAATTTATTCCAGCACACACAGATGAATTATGTCAGTAGAAATTTATTGCTACAAGAAGTTTTTGGGGTTTTTAGACACAGAGGCTATATTGTAAGCATTCCAAGTAATGCAGCAATTGGGAAATATGAATTTCACATGAACTATGAAGGAAAGAATTAATATATTAAAAATAAGCTTGGCAATTTACCACATACCATAAAATATACACACAAAAAAGTTTTAATCACTCTATTTCATTCAACCATATTTTCCACAAATGTACAGAAGAACCGAAAAATGTTAACAATGCTAACACATACAGTCCATGTGTATAAGTATGAGAGGCTAGGTGCTTTTCTGCTTTTGAATGTAGGTTAATCAAGGAATAAAATAATGTATTTATAATAAATTCTTATATATTTCAGCACTGTGCAATTCAAAATACTAGAAAAATTGTCTATAAGCAGCAGTGTCACTTTTCTTGGTCTACATGTGTACAATATTCTACAGAGCAATTCCTGAATGAGTCACAACAAATTCTCAACACAAAGCACAACTGAGGTTTCTCAGTGGTGAATTGGTAAATATTTAAAATACAATGCAAGAACAAACATTTCTTTGCAATTTGAAATGACAAAAGACTTTACCTAAAGCTAAAAAATAAAAAAAAAGAATCCTTTATAGTAATGAAAATAAAGGGAAAAAAGACATTGTTTCAAAAGCCTACTACTAAAACAATATTAAAGCACATAAAAATGTTTGCTTTGTGCTTGACCACAGTCTATTTAACAATATCTTTGAATGTGTGTTTAATGTCACAGGTGATTTAATGAGACGTTGTCAATAATCAAAGACAATAGTTTGCAAATCTTACAACCAAACATCTTTAAGATATCTAAATACTGTCATACACTACTCCATTTAATCATGTTAAGCAAGACATTGGTTTTTATCTCTGTCATGATAAACAATCTTATGAAAACTACTAAATAATTCTTTTTTTCCTCCACTTAATTTTCTTTCATTAAAGCATTTTAATATTTAATGTAATTCAAGAAGAATGGAAAAGAAGGTGTTCCAGAGGATAGGATGCAATCTTGGAACCACTAATCCTTGCACCTTTCCAGCTCTGCTATGACTTCCAGGCTGAAAGGGTCTGTAGGGATCTGTAAGGATCCAGATACAGTTCCAACAACAATGATATTAAAATAAAACGGCTTCTTCCTTAATTCACTCAGCTGATTTCCTCTAATTTACTAAGGAGCCCCCAAACTTTACTCTGAAATGTTAGCATGCCTTCTGAAGCTTCCTGGAATTGCTATTTAAACGAAAAGTCTCAAAGTCTGTTTCTGATTTTATGGCAGCTCATGAGTGCTGGCTCTTACAGATGCAGAAAGCAGAGCACTGTGCTCCTTTCCAACTGAGCTCCTGGAGCCACCACTGAGGTAAAGCCCCAAATACAGCCTTACCCACACTTGGGATCTGGCTAAGCACTGGCTTGCAGGTGTTGGGAAAGGCACAAGCAGCCCAGAAAACATAGTGCAAACAGCCTATTTTTGAGCCTAAGAGCTAAATTTCTGCTAGTAGATAAAGTATAAATTACTGAACACAGAAACAGATGGATATTAAGAAAATAACCAAAGCATGCTGGAAATTAAAATACCCATCCAAGTTAGAACTGAAGTGTGTAATCTCTAATATACACATTTATCTTAGAAGGATCCTGTCAAGCCGTTCCTCATAACTTTTTTAGCATTTGTTACCAGGCTGTAAGATTGTGGAAACTTTAGCTTTGATAGAGAACTGAATTATTGATGAGCTAGAAGTACTTCCAGCCTCTGGGGAAGCTTTCGCCACTGTCCTGGATTCAGCTGGGATAGAGCTAATTTCTTCTCAGCAGCTGGTGCAGTGCTGTGTTTTGGATTCAATATAAGAATAATGCTGGTAAGGCACTGATGTGTCTTAGGAACAACTTAGGTTGTCATGTTCATCCTAAATCAAGGACTTTTGTGTGTCTCATGCTCTATGAGTGAGGAGGAACACAAAAAACCTGGGAGGTAGCCTAGCCATGAGAAGTGACCCAAACTGGCCAGAGGGATATCCCATGCCACAGAAAATCCTGCCCAGAATATGAACTAGGCAAGTTACCCAGGTGGGGTCTGGCATCAGTCAGCAGGTGGTGAGCAATTGTATTGTGCATTACTTGTTGTTTTTTTTTCTTTTTATTACCATTATTTACTACTATTTCCATATTTTACATTGTCTCAATTATTCGACTGTTCTTACCATAAAAGTTTTACTTTTGCTTCTCCTCCCCTCCCCACCAGGGTGGGGGGAGGTCAGTGAGCAGCTGTGTGGTTGCCAGCTGAGGTAAAACCAGGGCACTCACAGGGACAGTGCTGCACTCACACCTGTGACACAGGAATCCCTCTGAAACACAGGGTACATCTTTTTCATCTTGCTTTCTCTTTTTGTAGTTTCAAAGAGCTACAATCACAGAACAAAATGAATAAAAGTGATATAACTCTTCACCACTCTACTTGTGCTTTGCCAATCCTTGAAGGAAAAATCTGTTTCCCTAAAAGGAAAAAGAAACCCTAAACAAGGTTTTTATTGTTTGTTTGTTTGTTTTTTTTTCTATTTGTCAGCATAAGACCATCAGGGAGATACTCAGAAATTTGGGGAAAAAAAAGATAAAACACCAGATCCTGTTCATTTGCTTCTAAGTTGCAAGACAAATAATTAAATGCTTTTGAAAATGTAAAACCAGTGACTGAAGTACATCTTTCATCTTACTATGATGACATCTGGCCAAAGCAAGTCCTTGTTACTCTACTGATACAACCGTGTTTTTGTAGTACACCTAACCTAGCTCTAATTAATGCGGTACAAGTGTGCTTATCAAACTGCTTTCTCCCAAGAAAATTAAGCCATTGCTATACTTCCAAAATTTCTCATTAATTGTGTTTATGGGGGAATTTAGAATACCTTATGGCTCAATATGAGACTGAGTCCAGGGAAAATGCATGCAGAATGGCAGCAGATTAATAAAGAACCAACCTATTCTGGTTGGCTTTTTAATTACTGAGTAAATAGGACAGCAAATAACGTGCACAAGAAAGAAAAAATAAATGCATAAATTCAAGTGACAGATTATGTTTCTAATAACAACAGAACACAGTTTCTTGCCAAGGCTATTAATATAGTTTAATTATGTCACAGGTAAGATTTGTGTATAAATAATATTTAAAGCATCTCACACCAAAGAGTAAAATAATTTGCTAAAATGCATTTGGACAGACACTTTATCTTCTTTCAGAGAGCACTTATTTTTGGAAATCCAAAGAAACATGCCTATGCCTCCAAAGGCACTTACCTTACAAATTTATACATAGTTTTAAAATCTTTTATCCTCATGTAAGTACAGAAATTACCTCCTTTCTAGGACCAGAAGAAAAGCTGAAAAATTAATACTTGGATATTTTCTATAACTAAAAAGTATTCACAGTTGCTCTAAGCAAGATGGATGAGTCAGGAGGGGAGAAGGATGGGATTCATAAGCCAGAGCTGAAAAGTGGATTATTGATTTTAACCATCAGCCAGACATCAAACTGTAGCAGTCACACATAATAAGCAACATATGATTCAAATTTCCCTTTAATTTCATGGACGCTCTGCCTAAGAGGGCTCATTGCTTTTGATTGTTTTTATATTCAGGATGATTTGACAAAATTAGCTTTTGCTGTTCTTTCCTTTATTGTTGATGTTTTATTTTCCACAGCATTTTAAGAGAGAAAATGGACTAGTAAATGCTACTGATAAAAAAAAAAAATCAAATTGCTAAGAAAACAGAAATTACATCCTAAGCTAGGATTTCCACTGTTTGTTTAGGCAGTCTGAATCAAACTGATGAAACTAAACCGATGTTTTCTGTTAAATTCCACTTGTATTACATATATGCATGTGTATTTATGCTTGCCTTGTTAAAATAATAATTGTAATTTTTTTCAATTGTCACATAACTGAAACAAATGCTGACTTAGTCTTTAACAGTGAATTTTATGTGAGGAACTAGAAAGTACTTTATGTTGAGATTCCTTTTACATCCCATCAACACATTATATCACATCATACGGGGGAAAAAGAGATCTTTGGGACTGTTGTGCTGTAGAAAGTACACTTCAAACATACAAGCTATATAAATGTGAATTGATCTGATTCCTTTGCACACTAATATTGCTGAGAATTTTGTCCTTTGCTATATGTAATAATACTGAACTGTAGCCTATGAATCTCTCCATATGATGTTAGCATGTTATCTAGAGAAGAATTGGCTTCAGTTTTAAAATAGTAACATACATTTTGAGCAACTTTTAATTCACCTCTTATAATAATTTGCATTTTATGATCCCTTTAAAGTATCTCAGACTATTTGTCAGAAGGAATATTTGGTTAATGCCTAAAACCATCTAGAATAAAAATGGATATAATAATATAGCCATAAACTCTAAGTCTCACCAAAGTTTGTACCAAAGTGCCTACTGTTAAAAAACAGTAGGTGGTAACCATCTCACAGCATTAAAAAAATTCCATATTCAGGGAAGCAGCTTTTATCTAACTCTTAAGGAGCAATTATAACAACACAGCAAAAGGTACAAGCAGAACACAAAACCAAGACAGAAGAAAGACTCAACAAACCCTTAAGAAGAAAAAAAAATAGAAGAGAATATATATGTGAAAGCAAGAAAAACAAAACCCTAAAACCATAAACAAAATATGATCAAAACTGCTTAGGAAAAGATCTGGAAAGAAATCCATGAACAAGAAAAATCAGGTAAAGCTACAAAACTATAGACAGAAATTTTGGTTAGGTCTGACATTTCCAGGCAGTATTTCAGGAACAAACAAAAGAAACAACAGAAACTTCCCTTTATGAAGTATAATTTTTTTTCCTATACGAGTAGTGCAGTTACTATTAAAAATACAGTACATGCATTTAAAAACAAAAAATCTTTGAATTCTTTACTCTGAATACTACTAGGACAGAAGAATCAGAAGTATAACAAATTTCTTAACCTTCCCGCCTAAATGGATTTAATTTTAAAATGGACCTACTTATAGACTTACATAAAATTCATTCTCTGCTCAAGAAAAGATGTAAATTTTGAAGATAAAATATTTTTAGAACAGAATTATGAATCGAACAATGAATATGGCTTAACTGCAAAACTATTGTGAAACCTTGGTAAGAACGAGAAAAAAAAAATTGAAAAAATTCTGGTGGACAGCCCTGCGGTGGGCACAACTGAGGAACTGCTTCCAATTTCCAGCAGACCAGAGAGGATGATTCACTTTATGACAATCGTGGTCCATTTTAAGACCTGTTCCAAACCAGATGCCTCCATGGCAGTATCACTGTCTGGTTATAGATTGATAGGTTAAAACAATGACACCACCTTGAAGAATGCTGCCTCAGACTTATGAGTAGGTCCAGAAACCATGCCTGGAGTATAAGAAAGAAGGAATGTGATTGTTAAGTGAGCATAGAAAGAGAGGTGACTAAAATTTGCAGTTTTTCAGTGATTCAATATTGAAGTTTTAATTAAACAGCATCTACCTTCCCACATTGTTTAGAAAATGATTTGAATAGAGATCCCACCATGAAAGAAACTAAATATTTGTGATCTCTCAGAACTTGAGAAATAGTAGGGAGAATTATTATCATTATTGCAGTGATCAAATGAAGGGAAAAATATAAACATAACAATTAACAATTAAAGTCTCTGGCATCTGGTAAATGAATAAGATCTTGATTCCCACTAACCTACAAGTACACTAGGACAACGTAGTCATACTGCAGTATGTACCTACTGTGGTATAGGTATAAAATAGCATAAATATTTAGTTAATTCAGGTGAAACAAAACCATTTCTGAGGAGGGCCATTTTTTTTCCCCAATTTTTATATATAATACAACACATTTATCTTACCAGCTTTTATAAGGCACAAAGGATGATCTTTGGATGTGACAGGGGACACAGTTTCAGAAGCTGTTGAATGTGACTCCCTGAAATTACCCTCAGCTGAAATTACACTCAGATGGCCTAATTTTAGTCCATGGCTTTTCTTTGCATTAGGCTTTTTTTTTTTCTGTCTGAAATTTTCGCTTGAAAGTTACAACCTATTATTTCAATGCTCCATCAGCCGCCTGCCTTGGAACTTGTTGTAATTGCTTGATTAGTTGTAATAAACTTACTTTCCTATCTGCAACACAGAGAGGTGCAACTTAGATGACTAACACAATGCATTATTGAACAGCCCAAATTAAAAGGGAATACAATTAAGGCTGCTATCTGTCTGGATGATGGATGCTCTTTGTTTTCCTCTTTTTAAATCATGAATCTAGTTTTCTGTCTCACCAGTTCAGCTTGCAGATCTTCCACAGAAGATTTTTAACATAATGTGTTTCTAGGGAAGTGGCAACTCTCTCCATCCCAATGACCTCTGATATTTGACATCCTCTCCCCCACTCCATTTTCCCATACCTGATTACATATAGGGAAAGGTCCGAATTTTTACTTCAGATACCAATGTGCTCACAGGACCTGACAATCAAGGAAAAAACCTAGTATGGAGGAAAAGAAACAAAAGCAATCCTTTATCCTTAGCCCCACAGCTCTTTGGGATGTCCGACTCTTTCTTGTACTAAAATCCCTCAAAATAAGCAATGTAAATTAATTCCATAAGCTACAAATAATTTGACTCTCCAAAAAGCCAACAGTCATGGCAGGAAAAACAAGATGTAGCTCAAACAGGAATAATTTGAAAACAGATAAAGCAGCAATGAAGTTTTCTAACATAATTGGAAAATCTGCAGATTTTCCTGAGAATTAGCTGCAGATTCCATGATCTATCTTGTCCTTGTGCCAAAAAAAACTAACCACGAAGAAATTCAAATACTATAATTGTTCAAAATCAAGGGGTATCAAATACACAATAGCTTTCAGTACTTTTAAGGTTTTCCCTTATTGCATAAATAACCTGCTTTTGATATATCAATTCTAAAGAAAAGATAATAATGTTCAGAGGCTTGATAACTCCATACAGCATTTCTAAATCAACAGATCCCATGACATGAAACATCAAAGTTCTGACACAATGTCTCAGAAAGTCCCCATGTAAATGCAGATATGCTTGGCCTTCTAACTGGCATGTTTGGAAACCAACTGTAAGATTGGCTACACAAGTACAAGTGAGGATGTAAAGAAGGTGCCAGTATGCTAAGGAGATGTGAATTCAGGCTGGCCTCATTTCAACATATTATAAACTATTGCCATAGTCAGGTTGAGAATATCTCTTTAAAGGTCTACATTAAATGTCCCCAAATTAGAATTCTTCTGCATACTAAACTGGATGGAATAGCTAATATGTCAATCCAGTGGGAAATTCACAAGGAAGTCTGGTCCTAAAACAATAAAATGTCATGGAACTTGAAACATATCTAAAGGTAAAACAATAATTCTAGGGAATATATTCTGAGACCCCCTTTTCAGAGACAAAGATAATTCTGAAAGACATGATGTGGTGTGATGTCACAGCAGTTGGTGATGTGGAGATGAGCACAAAATGGAAAGGAAAAGGGCCAATATACATTTCCTCTATATGCATCAAAGATACTCCATCCCTAGAAAGAATGATCAAATGCATTTCCTATCTCTATCTTGCACTTTGTTTAACCCTCTTTCCAGAATATTCATATATACGCATACAACAACCAGGGTAACAAATTCCTACACATTTTAAGGTTTTACCTTGCCAAAGGAAGAATAAGTGATTAAGCAAATAAAAAGGAACCACATAAGAATAAACTGTCAGGCAAGGGAAATGAAAAATATGAAAAAAAATCCCTGAAAAATTATTTAAAAGTTTTATTCTTGTTATTATAAAATATGTGCATTTAACAACTACTAATGTATTAATCCTAAAATACCCTAGTGAAATAAGGATGCATTATTTATCTTTTTTTTTCTTTTAGACAATAGATATTGGTTTGCAGTTCACTGAAGTATTTACTGGAGTACTACATTTAAGCAGGTGACTAATTTCAGCTTTCTAACTGAACTACAAGTATCTTACTTATTCAGGACCCTTATTTACAGAGTCCTTAAATATCCATACTTATGAATAAAACACCAGAAGATCCAAAATTTGAAGTTCTCTGAGGTTCTAACCCAATGCCTTTGCTGAGAGACGATTTTTCTTTTTCTCTTATTCCTTAAGCTCACAAAAAGAGCATCAGAAGCCAAAGGCACTCATAAACATAACTCGAAGATTAGCAACACTGGTAAACAGTGAATATTGAGCTATATCAAGCATTGTCAGAGAGATAAAGCAGCAGACTATTATGCTTTTTTCCCACATCTTGCCAATATTTCTTTTATGTAACAGTAAACACTCTTGTGTTGTTCAGTAAATTCAAAATGACATCTATAGTATTAAACATAGATCAGAAAACATAAAGCTTAACCTGTGTGCATGGATCTGAATTTATAATGCATGCTGAACTGTCTTCCTTTTGCTCTTGTCTATTATTTACTCAATAATTTAAAAAAACAAGCCCAGTAAAGAACAGGACCGAATACCAAGTTTCTCATATTATATTTGGTAGGAAAAAACTTATTTAGAAGACCTGAACAGTTGTATATTTAAAATACTGAAATTTAACCACCATCTGTTAGCCTCTAAGGCAGCTTTCATTAAGGCCATCACCTCTTCATGAGTCACTACAGGGAGCTATCATTAACATTAGCCATGATTAATGAGGATGTTGCCAATTAAAATTATTCCACTCTAAAGCTTAGCAACATTCTGACAGTGTCACATAGCCTAACTATCACCTCCATCCTCTCAGTTGCCTCATTAAAAAAAATCCCTGTTGCAGTTTACTTTAGATTATAATGCAAATTCTGGGAGGTTCTCCTTGGTTACAGGGACAGGTTGGTCCTTTCAGGCTGCCTCTGGAAAGTACCAAGATGCAAGCACTGAAAGAAGAGTCTGCACCCTCTGTAACACAGGAGATTAAAAAAATATCAGGTAAATGGTAAAAAACCCCTTAATCTTATCACTGTAAATCTACAGCCACTTAATTCTCAACAGTATGTTTCAATATGCTACTGTTGATAATACTACCATTAAATGTCATTATAAAAAAAACAGTCTTTGAGAACCTATTTTCCCCTTTCCTCTGAACACCTCATACCTTTTATTTCTTTTTCATTTGTTTATTGAAGCTAAGTAGCAGGGTGATTTATGTTTGGGTCTTGGAGTGGATTCAAATGAGAAAACCTGTCTTTTCTGTTTGGTTCTTCCAAAATCTCTCTCTTCTGTCAAGTGGGAACAGTTCAACCAGAAAGAAGTATGACAAACTACAAACTCATTTTTTCAGGAAGAAAAGCAGTTTCCTGCTTTGGTCTTACCATACTACACTGGCCATATTTCCATTCTTACAGCCTGTCCAACATTTGGGCTCCATCAGGTATGTGCAGCATGGAACTGCAGTAAAACAATGGACTATTTTAATCACACAAAATGCATGTTAGGTAAAGGAAATAAGTTTTAGTTTGATGCATGGCTAACATAAAACCAGAACACATTAAAAGGATGTAGAAGTAGCCATGAAGGAACTGAAGGCCTCATGAAAAAAGTGATGAAAATTATGTGACCTGGTCCTAAAGCATTTCTGTTGTTTAAATTATATTTTAACCTTATTAAATAATGGTTCAGAATGTTAGCATAAATAAGTAGTGCATGAAAGCCGAATGACTAGGTGAAGGAATCTTATTAAATACATTACAACTGGTTATTTTGTAGTAGACAAATATCATTGCCAAAATAGGAAGAGAACTTCAAGATAATTTTTTAAAAATGTCTATTTGTTTACGCAGTTCTGCTCTGAGGCTTTCCAAAAATAAAGTTATAGCAGTTATGCTAAAAGCAATCTTTTATTTCCTGCAACTATAAATACAAAAGGAAGAAAAAAAGTTAAAACAGCATTAAAGCTTAGAATCACAAAGGAAACGCATATCATTAAATCCATGGTATCCCTCACTGAAGGACTTCCTAACAGCGTTGGTCTGTCCTTGTGCTTGTTCCTTTCTCTCACAGCTGCCCTTTCTGTGGTGGCTGGGAAAGCACTGTGCCACTAGAACATACTGCTTTTGCAGGGTTTGGTGCTTCTCCTCCACAGAGAGACAGTCCCTCACTGCTGAGGAGCGAGACACTGAAAATACAGCCAGCAGACTGACCCTTACTCCTGCTCCACAGGCTCCTGCTTACTTTGGGCTTTTGGTCAGCACAAGCACTCCCAGGAAAAATCTAATTTTTGTGAATTGATGCCATCATTTTGAAAGGAAACTGTGAAATCCTGGATATTTATCAAGATTGTATCCCAAATTTAATTTACCATTTTTGTTCCTTATTTATAATCTTTACCTAAAACAATTAGGCTTGGCTGGTTAGTTGCATAAACTAATATTGACCAGACTTTCGATAAATCCTTTTTTATTATAATAGGAAAAAAAAAAACATTCCTAATGCCAGTGATGTTACATATAAATCTTTCTAAAGAACTTTTTAGGAGGTAGAAAATATTACCAAGAAATTAATTCTTCACTTTACCAAATTTCATTTTGAATCTTCTATGTGAGTAAAAACCCTAAAGGAACCATCTCACCATTTTTATTTACCAACAAACATCAATGCATTCTCTGGTACTGTTGAAAATTCTTTAAGGAGGCATCCTTCTCCTTATAACCCACCCTGTGCTTCAGATTGAAATTCGAAAAACCTGGTTTGCTTTGCCAGTAGCTGAATGTACTGTCAAAAATCAATCATAACGTTTCTGCTGAAAGTTTTGATTGGAAGACAAATTGACTCAGACATAACTATTCATCTTTAACAAGGCCCATTTCTGTTGTACTGAACACTGTAAACACTGACAAATAGACACAGAAATGGCCACCACTCTTTTGCTTCCTTCTGTGCTTAGGAGAAAATGTTTCAATTTTTTTCTGGAATCATTTAAATTAGTATGAGAAAAACAGATAGAAGGGAAATTGCCAGAAGGGCTTCTTTAAGAAATTTGTATTGTATATAATTCTAAATTGTTCCCATGTGATAGTTACCTCTACAACTCTGTTTAATCAGCTATCTCCACTACAGCATCTGCCTACTCAGACAGCTTAAACCAGTTCCAGTTTTCCATAAAGGGTCCTTTGTATCCTTACAAAGGAATCCTTAGCTCACTTGAAACTTGGATTTCAGAGCCAATCTGAACCTTGGGGAGCATGGACCTTCATGAAACACAAGGAACCTTCATGGGCACACAAGGAATGGCCAAATGGACAAAAGTTGTCAAGTGCAAAGCTGGAGGACTGTCTGTGGTTTCATAAATCTTAAAATCTTCCATCAAAGCTACTGTGTTCAAACCAATATAGAGATTACCCCTTAATGAATTTTGATCTGCCTGTTACTAGTTTTATGCTTATCAGTACTTATTTAGCTGATCAAAGTAGAGCCCAAGAATATTAGTTTCATTTGCTTCCAGAATCTTGTTAAGTAGAAGCACACAGAATCACAGAATCCTTCGGAATAAACAACCAGAATTTTGTAACTCATAGGACATTGTTAAAATTGCTGTGGGGTGACTAAGCAATATAAGATTAATAAGAAACTTCTCAGCATCTACTGGAAGGACAGTGCAATATCTGCATGATGCCAATGTTCCCTTAAAATCCACTAGAAAAATAATCTAATATAGCAAGAAAGGAATATAAAGGATATCACGTAAAGTTCAAAAAGTCATCAAAATAGCTTGTTTTCAGTGTCTAGGAAATTTAAGGGAGTACAACAGACCACTTGCTCCTTGACAGAGAAAAAGGTGGTCAGCCAGCTAGGCTTTGTAGAGGACTGTGTGTAGGTGCAGTAGATGCAGATCTGTTGCTAGCACTAGAAATATTCATCTGTATCCCAGCTGGCTTGTGACAAGATAAACTATACCTTGAGTTTGCGTATTTCAAACATTCTTAATAAGTGAAGTGAAGGTCTGCAGGGTATGTTCACACACACGAGACCTCAGTGTTGTCATGAAAGGTGGAATCACAACAGTTTGTTAGGTAAACACTGATTAGTGACTGTCTATTAGAGAATCCAAACATGGCTCTATGGTAAGAGAAAAGTCAATGAGAAAAAGCAGAGTGCCAACTTTATGTTTTCAAAAGTACTTACATTTCCAGAGCTGAGTGCTTTGCACCTGTCATTTCGCATCTCCAGGGTGCACAAATGTTAAACTGGGGTTTTTTGTGGGTAATGAAAGCGAAAACAACTTGTACCTATTGCATGCTAGGAGTAAGGGAAGGGGAAGGAAAAGGCAAAGATCCAAACACATACTAAGCATCGCAGAATTGGCACATGCAATGAGGAAATGCATGGACTGACATGAAAGAAAAGAAGCTTGTGCTAAGGTATATTTACTGATGAAAGTTATTAGAATGTTTTCCAGTTTTAAAAAGCCTCCTTTTATCTTTATGCGAAGCAAGAATTTGCCAAAACTTTTCTGTGGTAAATGTTGCTCACTTGTTCTCATTAATCAAATTCAATCTTCAAAACTGCCACAAGTCCCTACAACATTTTCCTAATGACTATCACTTTTTGACTATACATCCCACTGTTTTTCTGTAGCCTAAGTAACTGCCTTAAAATTCATCCCCTGTAGCAGATACAGAAACAACTTAAATGACAGAACTCCAGGCTTAGGGAAGTGAGGTGGAAGGAAAACAGCAAAGTTGGTATCTTCTGCGACTGAAGACTGATAAAGTCCTGAAATCATGATTCAGTTGACTACACAAATAGGGTATGAAAAATTCTAGAGGTTTTAAGCCAGACAGTAACCCAGAAAATGAACACAGCACACTGTGAAATCTAAGCAGCTCTGTAAAACAGTGTGACACTTCCAAAAAACACATTTAGTCTAACAGGCTGTCACTACACAACCCTCTTTGAATGAGAGTACTACTAAACAACATCACTTCTACTTATTGCTGTCACCCACAGTGAGCTGCAGATCTTACTAATTTTACTAACCAGAAAATGCATCTTTCTTACTATTAACACAGACACACACTTAAATATTTCCAAAGCAAATTGTGTAGAAAATGAGCAGACAACATGCACAAGTAAATGGGAATGTGTGCATGCACAAAGGAAAGCATTATAGGATCTCTGCGAGCATGCAATCACATGTTGCTCTAGAAGAGTCATGCTGACAGCATGTCTAACTTCACATGTGTAGGACTTCCACAAGTATTCTAAGCATATTTTTGAGGGTGTATGCATTCATATTCTGATTTTACACTGAACAACCTATGGGGAGAGTAGGGCTCATTTTACAGTTTTCTTTAGATCACATACCTGGGACAAATAGAAAAGACTTTTGTGTCACTCAGCTATAGTTTCTTCAGTTGTTTACTTATTTATATTACTTGTGATATTCAGCCCCCTGGTTAGACATCTGGTAGTCAAGATATGGTAGATGCTTGTGGGGAGTTGGCGGAAAATGGGAGGTTTGCCATCAAAGATGAGTTTATGCAATCTTTCTGAAGTTGCTAAGAGAAGATGCCTCCAACCACATCTAATGACAAGTTTTCCACAAGGAAGTTTAAAGTGAGTTATATTCTATCTAGAACAGCCGGAAGAAAAGCTCTCATATACTGAGAAGATGAAGACAGCACTTTCAGACAGCTATAATTTAATTAATTAATGTGCACTAAATTCTAAATAATAAAATAAGAATCTGTTCAGCAGTCCTGGAGTGGTGCTGTAGGAGTGGCTTCTCGACTTGGAAACGCCTCCACAATGAATCTTTTGACATGGAGCTTTTTGCTGCCTCTGTTTCTGTACCAGAAGAATGCTCTAGGCAACTTAAGCTGAGAAGGAATATATTTATTTGCCATGCTGCCTGCTGGAGCAGCTATGTATTAGACCTCAGAAAACTGTACATGCTCTTGAATGTCGATGATTGCAGTGAGATTTTTTTTCTCTCATATCTTTGAAAAGCAATGTCAGATGTTAAGTAGTGAATTACCCAGTATTTTTGACACCTAGTAGGTATCATAGGAAAAAGAATTCTAATGGCTGATTTAGGGTTTTATGGTGTACATTACCTGGGAGGAACTGGAGAACCCCACTTGCTGCTGCACTATATTGTAAATGATTCCAAGTATCAGTGGTATAAAAGAGAAATTACACAGTTTAGCATTAACAACTTTGCCCAGTCTCTCTGGTGACCCTGAATATTTATTTAAAAAAATTAAAATGTTTTCAGCTAAAGCCTTTTAACAAAACATTAAAATTATAATAAGCATCTACTCTAGATCAAGGTGTATTTCCGCAGTTTTCAGGCAACATTAGCAATATTTTTTGCTCATATTACATATGTTCTGCTATATCTGAGATGAGATACCTTGAAGACTCTGTATATATCTTTGTGACAATTCTTAGGTAAGTTCTACAGTTTCTTGCATCTTCTACCAGGTATTAATGTTCAAAGTTCTCAACATCCTTCCACTGCACCCAGGGGGCTGACCAGCTAAAAAGGCCCTTTGCAAAAAATGTAGTCCTGATGGACAATGAACAAGAAACACTCCCTTGTGCCAATGAACAGATTGTGGACAATCCTTGGAGATACAGCCCAACCAGACATGGCCCTAGGCAACCGTAATTTGTTTGGGGCTAAATGTGCTTTCCTCTGAGCTCCTGCAGAAAGTGTTTACAGAAGGACGAACCTGGATCCCTGAGAGAGACAGTTCCAATACTACCATTTTCACTGGAGTTATTACTTGGGACAGGCTGCGTTTTTGTTTATTTTAAAGACATCACAGGAAACAGGAACATTCAACAACTTGAATATGAGTCAGAGTGTGGTTTCAATATTACATGATGGATTTAATTTCACAACAGAGAATGTCAGGATTGTAAATTAGGGGTTAGAGTCTCTGGTAGCTGTCCTGAGCTGGAAATCTGAAAGTTTGACATCTATGGATTCTACAGCTCACCAGGACATTGCATAGGGAACCATCAGGACAGTACCTCAGATACAGCAAAAGATCAAAGAACAAAATACATTCAAAGTGCAATAGTTAGAATTCAAACACCACCACAGTTTTATGGGAAGCTACATATTGTCAGACACTTTCCTAAGTGATCAGAAAGAAGCAAAAATGTTCAATTGGAAAATATAACATCGCCCTTCTATAATAAATGCTATCTACTCCACAACATTGTCTATATTTTCTGAAGATCTTTCACCCAGGTTAAGCAGATCTATATTCAAAAACACTGTTATTAATAACAAAGTAACCTTTGTGTGCTGTGTGACAAATTTTGCCGTGGTTTAAAAACCTTTAGGACTTGATGACATTCATCAAAATATATTGTCGAGAACTCATATATTTCTCTCAAGCAGTTTTCATAAAAGATGAAAGCAGAATTTACAGAACTTACAGAGTCACACAAAAGCAGTGGAAGGATATAAGTAATTAATAGTTCTTGCAGCACAGAACTAATATGAACACTATCACTTTACCTTTTTCAATACCAACCCCTAACTATTAATGATGCCATAGTGTTTGATCCATGAGAGTTTCATTTACAAAATACCATTTTCAGAGGTGATATAAAAACCATGCTCTTTTCCTAAGCCTTTGTATCTCAGCTCAAATGCCAAGACTTTACAACCCTCTGCCTGCAGATGTAAAATCTAAATATTTCTCTGCAATTAAAGAAGTCTTTTCAGTCATAAACACTTATTTTTTCTTTTCCACTTTTAAGAAATCTTTTATTCATAATAAAAAGAGAGGGGGATTAAAAATCATTGTTTTTAAATGTATGGCATAATACTTCAAAATCTAAGACTATTTCCCTGAAGTACTTGATTAATGTACCTTACCCTTGATCTGGAGATTTAAAAACTTCCTTACATTCCTTTAGTATCACTCTGCTATAATAATATAGTGGTTAAAATGTGTACCTTGGAAAAACCTTAAGAATTGTGCATTTAAAAAAATTACTCTTCACTTGAGGAGATTAAACTAACTCAAAAGGTTGAATAGAGCGATGGTTGGTCAAAACCTATTTTGTACAGAATACCTCCATTAAAAAGGACATATAAAAATATACCAGCTTCAGTCCACACAGATTTTTAATATTTGAACAGACCTCTCCTAGCATATATTTAGACAAATGATCAGATTATGGCTTTGTGGCTAAATAAAATTTAATTACAAACACTCTGAGAGGACCATACCATTTTGTACATTCTGCACTCTACACTGAAGACATGGAGCAAACATATTTGTCAGGAAAACCATGGTGGAAGTCAGCATTTTCTCCCCTGTGCATTTGGGTCCATATAGTGCCTTCACCTGAAAGCCTTCATTAAGAAATGAGATCAATGCTGTGTCATGACACTGACAAAGGAGCAGGAGTTACTGTGGATTCCTGGTTTTCAAGAACTGAATTTAATTGCCATGGTTAGGAATAAAAAGACATTGCTAGAATCTATCATATGTTACAATATAACAAGTTAGAAACAATATCTTCAAAAAATGTGACTGCAGTTTAAACTAAAAGACATAAATCAAGACTACACACTTGACATGCTACAGCTACCATACACACCTAAGATACAAGGCAGGGTTTTTTCCCACTTTGCAAGTTGTCTTATTTCAGCAATAAGAGACTGAAAAATACTTTTGTAAGCAACCAGCTGACTTATTTTGAAGCAAAATCAGTGTTATACTGATGACTTTTGTCCAAACTCACCAACATAAAACATCAAACTATTTTTTACTAGTAACTTCATTCTCTATTGGAAAACCGTCAATATTTACTTCTATACAAAACCTTAAAGCATTTATCAATTTATTTATCTATAGTTTTTATTTGTGTAAGACAAATTCAGGGATAATGTCCTACTTTCTCAATTCTTTAATCTGCTTTTCATAAAAGAGTTAAGATTATCTTTGGAAATTCAGTTGGGTGAACTGAATTAGCAGGAACTGAGTTAGCAATAGCCATGTACAAACCTGTAAGATTTTCCAAAATAGCTCCTGAGCAAACAGCTGTCAACCTGCAACTCCTGTTTTCTTGTACCAAGAAGTTTGAAGTGACTTCAACCAACTGTAAGATATTGACTTCTTTATTTTAGGTCAATGTCTTTACCAGCAGCTGCTCCACCGTAAAACTTCTCATTTACTGGGAAGTACAAGGGGAAAAATTATAATAATAACGAAGGTGAGAATGACACTCTGGTACCTGAGAGCAGTTAAATGCAAAAGCAAAGAACCCAGCAGTGTCCCAGAGAAAGCAAATGATTTAACCACATGGCTGCCTACCTCGTTACACAGAGAAATATAGTCTTGCAAGTTTTGCCTTCATCCTGTGTTGTGTGGAATAGCAAATCCCAGCATTTCATAGAACAGCTGTTACAGTGAATTTATGAAGTGCATACTCTTCATCTTCCTCTGTACCTTCCCTCTTTTTTTCCCCCTTGATCAGGCATCAGCAAAACAGGCATGACTGATTCCTACCTTTTCCATTACTTATTTATGTATGTCTGCTCTGGGGCTATACAAGATGGTGAGAGAAGTGGGAAACATTTTGCACATCACTGTTGCAAGATAGTACCAGTATAAATGGTACTGATACAGCAAAGTATCTTCCCATAGGCACTAATTAAAAAGCAGTAAGCTCACTCGAGAAGCATTTGCTTCCATTTTTTCCTTCAGTACTCAATGCACTGAAGTTTTTCTCCTTTTTTTCCTGATTACAAATACACATTAAAACCTGAGACAAATGAAAGTGGGAGATAGAATTTTTTTTAACAAAAAAAACCAAAACCCAAATCTCTCTTGCTACTCTCCTGTGCATGCTTTTGTATAATGCGTTACAGTTGAAATTTTCTGACTAGATTAGAGAGCCTTATTTTGAGAAATCTGGCCTTAAAAGGGCTGCTTATTAACAAAAGCCTGGGTTCTAAAAACAAGCTTCTGTCTTGACTACCAGTTTGTTATGAAATAACAATATTTGCATATTTTCTCAAAAACTTTAACGTCTTTAATAATTACCACGTATCTGTCACTGTTTAGGATGAACGTTACAACATGTGCATAAATTCTATATGCCTGTGTGAACATATAAGGTTTGCCAAGTCATACTCTAACACCAGAGCTAAAGTAAAATCAGTGCAAGTAAATGAAGATGGTTTACTTTGCCTGTAAATAAAATGCAGGCAGCTGAGAGAGCAAAAATTGGGAACAAACAAATGAGACCTCAGAAGTCACCAATAGGGAAAGAAGGGAATGGGAGGAGGAAAGGAAAAGTGAAGGTATTTCACTTTTCTTTAGGCCTATCATCAGCTATCCCTTTACTTCCTGCAATTCCATATTCTCTGTTGTCCCTCTACTTTTACACCTGGTCACTATATAAAGACATTGAATAAACTAGCGTCAGTAAAATGTTTTGGTGCCTAAATAGGGAGCAAAACTGGTTTTAATACTGAGGAACCAAGGACTCAATCCATGCTTTTCTGCTGAAGGAGACAGGTGAAGAGTCTAAGCTGAAGGACTGAGTCATAACCTGTAACTCTACTTCCCATAAGTCTGTAAGTCTCCGTGGACTCCATCTCTCTGAGATAATATAACTGAATTCAATAAAGTGAGTTTAATTAATTGATCAACTTCCAATTGAGACTTTAAACAGGAAAGAACTGTCTGCTCATCCTGTGTAATGGGATGCTGAAGTTTCTACTCTGTTTTTCATAAAAAAATAGGCTTTATTTCTGCAATAGAACTGTAGCAGTAAGAGCTAAAGGGCTATGTTAGGTACTGGTAGAAGTCCAGACAGGGCAACTTGGAGTTCATCAGGGCCTACAAACATACCAGAGAAGTGGGGTCAGCTGGCCAGTACTGAGTTCCTGATCTTCTGTCTATGGGGTCTGAGTTAGCAAGTTTAAAGCCCACTTCAGTTTATTTGCATTTCTACAGTCAACCGACTACAGTCTGCAATAAAGAAGTGTATGGAGTGTGGTTAAGATTTCTCTCCCTCATCCCACAATGCATTTCAATATTTGAATTTATGTCTTTCCCTCTCCATGAATACTCCTATATCCACACCCAGAGCATAAAACATTTTCCTTTAGAAATAAAAATCCTTTTCAAATAAAAGACTATGTAAAAATGCTTATAAAGAATTACCCTTTTATCTCACCAAGAGAGAAGAAGAATATTCTTGGATAAATACATATTTTTTTCCTTAAGTCTCTAAATCATGAACAGGAGAAACAGAAGTTCCTGGTGTGTTGAAGAATAGAAATGGTAATGCAGAAAGAACAGGAGTAACTTTGGCATTATGGTATTTTATCAGTTGAAGGAAACCACATGTTCTAAAAGTGATATGCTTAGGCCTGGGCCCAGGGGAGAAGAATGAAAACAATTACAATACCATTGACAGATGTACTTTACACTGGGATTTACAGCATCTTAAGGAAGTGTTGAATAGCTGACCCTTCAGCACCAAGGTTGGTGTGTCACAGGGTTTAGGAAGCTCCACTGGTAACCACCAATATGAAGTTCTGCTCTGTTCTAAAATTCATGAGGACCATCTCACTGGCAAACAACAAGCTAGAAAATTAAAATGAATCCCCAAATTCAAGTGCAGACAGGTGGTGACAGGAATCTAAATCTGGGAAACTAAATTACCATCTTTGTAAATCTCTTAGCATAGTTAATGACAAGTTAATTACTTTTCTCACAAGAGGAATTTTCAATTCCATTCTTCTTACTGGCATCTGAACTGAAAACACTTGTGTATCAAACAGGTCAATTTAACAAACAGGATTTTCTCTCTAGCCAGTCCACATAAGATTTTATCTTACAGCAGTCCCAGAAGTAGTAGTCTGTAGTTTGTGTCTTTGATATGGAGCTGAGTAACTGCTGCAGCAAATACTATTATTTTCTAACCCTATTACAAAGATAGAAAATCATGATGGAAAGTTTCTACTGCAACACAAAGGCAGGAAAAGCTTACTTCAGCCATAAAATTTCCAAAGGTGATGAAAGGGAGCGTAAAACTTTTGAAGATTAATTTTTCGCAGAGACCTAATTTTCCTTTCACTTTTATGAGTGAGGATTAAGCTTAACTTCACTCAAGTCAGATATTGTAGGTCTAAAAGTTCTGCTTCAATGTAAAACAGTTGTAAGTGAGAGAATAAACCACCTGCTTTTTATGAACTTTCAAAGTCTGTAGATAACTGTGCTTGGTTACTAAGCACTAGAACAAATGTATTACTCTAGTATTTTTACAGGATAAATTAATTAACCATGAAGAAATACAGTATATTGATGAATACATAAAAAGACCCTGTCTATAACAGTACTGTGATTTTCAAACCATGAGTAGGCATAATATAATGTTAAAATAAAGAGAGAACTGTATTCTTGTTTCTTATACAACACCCCCGTTAAAAGTTGTGAGTCTCTGCATATCAGGGTCAGTCAGGCATCCACACACAGAGATTGGTGCCTGAGGAGAGCCTCAGCCAGTGAGGCTTCCTGCAAAGTTACACTGCATGAATCTTGTTGTTTACTTGATCTTACACTATACTGAAACTACACTAAAATTGTAAAATAACATAGTTGAAGCCAAGAAAGTGCTGTTTAAAATTCAATTTACCTATCAGTTGCTATTTCTCCAAAAGAGACAAATGACTCTTTCCACTTATTCCCAAACTGAAATGATATTCTGATGTAGATGTGCTGCATCTGGTGGTGATAAACGGAGAAGCCTCTTCCTCATTTTTCCCATTTGAAAGGTATTTTACACACACACAAAACTGTGTTCCTCTGTCCTTCCTCAAAAGTCCTCATCTGTGCCTGCCTTATCCCTCCTCTCTTGAGTCTTGTTTGCCAAGTGAGAGTAGGAGGACAGCCAGGGAGTTCCTAAAGACAGTCATGTCTTCATTTCAAATGGAGACCTCCTGCTAATAAATTCATCAAAATTTTAGCTATATAGTTGGGGTGATATAAGGTTGTGATGGACCACAAAATAACTTTTTATTTCACCTATTTTTTATTAAAAAATTGTTCTCCCATTTTTTTTATTAATATGTGATTCCTTGTTAATAAATTTGTTATATTCTGCTGAGTTTTAGCTCTGTGTGAAGTAAGTAGAAAAAGCCTTGTCATTTCATCTCAAATGTAAAGGCATACTTAGAGATTTCACCTCATATATTTCAAGAACAAAGATATTAATTGAGTCAAATATCAAGAAACAGATATCGATTCCTCAACATATCAGAGCTATTGACAATAAATCATATTAAATATTGCAAAACAGCAAGAATTAATAAAATCAATCCTTTCCTTTTCCCACTTTATTCTACTATATTTTGTTTTCAGGAGGCTAACTAGGGTTTTCACATCATCCCACTAGATTTTGCAACCATATGGTCAAATGGAGAACACAGTGACTAAGTGGTAGACTTCCAGTCTCAACAATCTGCATTTGAAAAGGAGCAGATCCATATGTTTTTCTTCTTCTCTCTCTCTCTTTTCTTTTCTTTTTCTTTTCTTTTTTTTTAAATTTTTTTGGTGCGTCCTGTACCAGTTGCTATAAAACTTGTCCTTTTTTGCCTGACACAGTATTTGTACACTGAGACAGTTTAAATTCTTAAATTCCTAACAATACAAGAAGCTTAGAGTTTGCTCATTAAAAAGAGCCTTTCCCAGAAGTTAATCTACTGTCTTGGGTTTTACTAGGAGCTTTTGGATTTATGTATAATTGGAGAACATTTATGTATAATTAAAGCACATACAGACAGGTATGTCTAATGCAAATTGTTTTCTAAGTGGGATGCATCTATTTACTGTAAACTAGCGCCAAGATTGTAGCAGCCTAACTCCTTACAGGTCTACTTTTTGAAACTACTAGCTACACATTGTTGAGACTCATTAAAAGTCAGTATTAATGGCATGAAGGTTTTTGATCTTTTCTTTATCGTTAACCTCAATGTCACTTGAAATACTGGCATAGAACAGATTCTGGACCAGCTGTTTTCAGATGAAATCTTCTTTCTTCAGTTAAAAGAATAAAAAATAGAGGATCCACCATTTTATGCATTTAGTTATTATATACATACTCCATACACAGAAAATCCTCACTGCAAGACAAAAAATTCCAGATGAGAGGTGAGGCTGCTCACGGACTATGCTCTAATAAATAAAGTGCATCACTCCTAATATGCTTGATCATATTCAGTTTTAATCAGACTATTTAGAGATGAATCTTCAAAGAGGAGGGAATGTATTCAGCTATATTTATTCTCACTTGTGTATTGTTTATGGGTCTCACATAACCCTATTACTGAAAAGGGAGTAAAATCAGGCACTGATTTGGCTCACTTGCCACAGTAGCCCTTTTTTGAGAGAAGCCCCCGATTCAATTTCTCGCTGGAATGGATTTTTCACAAATAAGGATAATCCTTCATTTAGTGTTTACACACTTGGTTGCCTCTTAGCATTCCTGCCTGTCATATCAAGTTTTAAAATTTTATTGAAAGTTGCCAGAATTCATTTATGCATTAGTTGGTTTTATTATAGTTATGGACGAGCTGGCATTCAACAAATTTTGCATGAGGAAGCAATAATCATGATTTTATCAGAATATAACAGGAGCCATACCAAATTTTGCTTAATTTTCTTGTGACATGCTACTGTCCATGCATGCCAAACATATGCAGCCAGCACAAAATGAGTATCTGTACTGGCAAAAATTAAACTATTTTCACTCTCCTACCTTCTTTCTCCCCTTATCATCTAAGATAGACAAAAAGCACTCAGGCCTCCTAATTTATTTTAGCAGAGAATACAGGGCAAAATGGATTGTATCTACCCATGTCACCACCCTGAAATATACAGGAAGACTTTGCTCACCACACAAAGTTATAGCTCAAATAAGAAAGATACAAAGTGCCAATTCTTTTTATATTCAACAGAATATATAAATTGAAAAATGCTAGAAAGAAGTAAAAGCAGAAGAGAAACATAAGAGTCAAACTGAAGAAAACTTTTTCCAGCAGAGTACTAACATTTTAAATAAAATGACAAAATTTGTAGAGTTACAAGAACCTTAATCTAACAACTTCATTCCAGTTGAAGTAAATTAAGTCTATGAATTGCATTTTCCTCTTTAAATTATTGTTATACCAAAATGCTAAAGTCAGCAATCTTAGCCCTCATCACTGGGCCTGAAGTTCAGAAAAGAGCTTCTTAAACCAGCAAAAATAAAAAAAAAGAGCAACACTGACACAGAAGGGGACAGAGAACCAGAGAGGGAACCTGCTGGCTCTTGTTTCTGATCCCGGTTCAGCCTGGAATCTGAACTGCCCCATTCTGCATTCCCCTCAGTTGGGTTGGCCACAGGGATAGGAGGAAATCAGGTCTAACGTATGCTGACATCAACTGAATAATGATAAATATACATTAATTATAAATATAGAATATTGTCATGACATCAAGACCTGTAGGGGAATTAAGAGAAAAATGGAAAAAAAAAAGTCTTGGACACTGCTCCAAGCCAAAGAGTGAGGCGACATTAGTTTATTTTTAAAGTCCATCCTCAGTAAATAAATCTGTACATCACTATCAAGAACTGATGATATATTATGACATGGTCTTATACCAAAAAACCCACAGTGAATAACACCACATATTAAACACACTACCTAAAATGCAAGCAAAAAAAAAAAAAAAAAAAAAAAGTGAAAGAAAACATAAACAAAACTGTTGCATAGTGAAAGCGCCCTTGGTTCCATAAATTGGTACTGTGGCTTTTGTTTTTCCTTTTAAGAATATTTAAAGAATTTTTAGTACTGTACAAAACCATAGAGTATCCTTTTCTATTACTCCAGAATAAAAACAACCCCCAATTTATCACCTTAAAAATGACTGAATTAATTTATATCCTATAAAACAGGAGATGCATATAGAAGTTGTTTATTCTGATGGCACCTGCCTGCACTATTTTAAATCCATTTCGCTTCTCACCAAAAGTACTGTCACACTTCCTTCAGGCAGAGACTCAAACTGGCACTTTGACCTCAACAGAAAGGTCCATGAGAAAGTCAGAAATCAGAAAGCCTTTAATTTCAGTGATTGTTCTTTGAAAAAACTGTATAAAATTATTTCTAACCACATATAGAAGAAGCTTGAAGTTTTGGACTTGAACTAAAGCATATATAATTAAAGATTCAGAAGAGATTGCATATTAGAAGAAAATTATTCTCCCACTCTTAAGCACCACCTAAAACACCAGGAAAACCTTGAGTTATACCCATTCCTGCCTATTTGCCCAAGTTTGTTAGTTCAAAACAAAAAAAGCAATTAGACCTGACTGAAATGGAAAATCTAACTTCAAGGGAATTCATTTTCTCCATCTGCAACTAAATTTTTCAAATCAAGCAAGTCAAAATTTGCACAGATAGCATGAACATCCAGAAGGTACATGTCGCTCAGATGAGGACAGTGCAAAATAATACATCCTCTTAGACACACAGGAAGGAGGGTATGAGAAGACAGCCAATCTGCAATGTGAGTGACAACAAAAACACTTTAATGAAATATGTTTTTTATGTTTTGAAAATAGGCCCTACCATCCATATTTTTAACAGAAAATAATACTATATCTGGTCATTTTTTAAAGCTACAGACATTCCTCTGCAACACTCCTAAGTCAGGATGAGGCAGCAGTGTTTTCATCTGGCAAGATATGTGCAGAGCTCAGCAGAAGAAAGCCAGCAAAAACATCTTTTGGTGCTCTTTACAAGAACCTGAGACATCAGCTAAAATGCAGTGCCTTACTCTGAAAAAGGTAACTTCTGCCAACTAAACTGACTTTTTTGTCTGCACTTATGGAAATAAGGACATGTAGAACATACTGATTTTAATTATTAAAACCTGAATTCAATTTTTTTTAAACAATAAAATATAGAAGTTGGGGATGTACATGAAACAAATGTGAAGTGCTTCCACCACCATCAGATCATAAAAGGCTAATGTGCACATGCACATCAAACCTAAGTAAATGTACCACTGATTCTCTCTTCACTCATCTTTTATAACAGTGTGCAAACAAAGCCTAGAAAATGTTCAGGATTCAATGTTATATGTATATTTGTATATTTATTAAAAAAAAAAAAAAAGGAACTGGACTCTTAAGATAATAAAATTCTTAACACAGAAGCATTTATGATATTTGAAAACTACCCCAAAGAAAACATAAGCCCTTCTACATTCAAGAAATACCACTAAACTATTTTTTCTGCATCATGTAGCAAGTTTTAAATATATGCAATTACTACAGGGGACCAAGGATGTTTGTTCTATCCAGTTGCTTGTAGCAGAAAAACTTAAATAAATACTAAAAATTCATTTGTGGATTGTTAACTGGTCATCATACCCAAAAAGAAGGGGAAACCCCTCATTAGAACACCACATACCTCTGCCAAGAAAGTCAAATCAATATAACTACCCTGGTTGTGGCTCCATCCTGTTAATAGATGTTTTGTAGTAATGAAGCTTGGAGGAAAGGTTTAATGAATTTGACCTTAATACCTTTAGATCACAAACCTATCTAAACAAGTCTAATCAATGTAACTTAAAATCAGCTGATCTTTTTAGTTAGAGATGTCTGAGTTTTACTTACATAATGTTTAAGTACCCCAAACCCTTCTTATTGAATAATTCAGTCCAAAACTAGGAAAAACAGCACAAACTGAGACATTCCAAATGTAAAGATTTGAAATTATTTCTTCCACATTTACTTAGAAAAAATACCTGTTTATAGTTCTTTTAGAGGTAAACAATCCCTTTACTATGTTTTAAATTAACCATTAAAATTATCAATAATTTTAATAATAATTTAATAATAACAATAATAATAGCAATAATAATAATAATAATAACTATTATTATAATAATCATTATTGTTATTATTATTAAGAAAATACACCAGCTTCTTAATGGAGATGAAGGTACACTTGTAAGAAAATAGTTTGACATTTGCTACTTCTGCTACTACAATACCTTAGGTACATATACTTATTTTTTCCTCCTGAGCCAACTGGTGCCTTAGATATTCCATCATCTTAAAAACTAGGATGAAAATTACTGATCCTTTAGATTTGTTTAATATTCAAAATTATCAAAAATGTTGAAGTAATGTAGTGTGAGCATGATCTCTTTGTACCCACAGCTACCCCTGGAATAATACTGGGTAGACAGAAGTTTAGCTGTTCTTTAATAAAGAAAGCAAATTAGGAGAGTTATGCACAGGGACATCTGAATCTCAGTAGCAGCTGCCATGTTAATAAAAAAAAAAAAAAAGGCCCACTATCACATCCCATGATTTGCTTGTATTGTAATACATTTCAGCAACACATTCACAGCACATTTTGGTCCTATTGAGTAGAAAAGGGGATCCAAGAGGGATCAAGAAGGATTTGCCAACATATGCAGCTATGGCTCTAATATCTACAATGCTGATGAATATTTATTGTATTTCCTTTCAACATAAAAGGCTAAGAAACTAGAAAGAGGGGCTTGTTTGTGAGAGGAGGAGTTGCTGTATGGAGAGAAGGCCATATTTGCACGTAGGTAAGACAATGACAGCAGTGGTGCCAAAAATTAATATGAAACTTTTCACTTCCCTGGGGAAAAATACACGTTTGTGGTCGCAATATGCAAGCAGAGGGAAAGAGCATCACCTCTCTTGTTACATTTCTGCTCCCAAGAAGAGGGGACCCCAAACTGCCACCCAAACTAAACCTGAATAAGTCTTACTTATCACATTTATTGGCACTCCCTTTTTTTTTCCCTCAAAATGTTTACATTTAAACAATAAGACATTATTACAAATAGCACAGGACCTGTAAGAGTGAAAGAGTTTCAAGTCCACATTTGATCTACATTTATAAATTGGGAGAATGTGCAATATTGCATGAAAAAAATTCAAAAGCAACTAGTATTTTTGACAAAACAAGTGTTATTCTGAGCATGGTATTTCTTACTAGTCCCAGGCCTCCCATGAAATACTGAAACAGACATTAATGATGATCTGCCCTCCTTATATAAATATCTGAATGGAGAATACAAAGAAGACAGAGCCAGTCTCTCTTCAGAGGTGTCTAGTGACAGGACCAGAGGCAATGGGCACAAACTGAGACACAGGAGGTGCTGCCTGAGCATAAGGAGCAACTGTGGTACTGTGAGGGTCACTGAAGGCTGGCACAGAGAGCCTGTGGAGTCTCTATCTTTGGAGACATTCAAAAGGAAATGGTCTTGGGCAAGTGGCTCCAAGTGGTCCTGCTCGAGCAGGGAGGGTTGGACCAGATGACTTTCAGAGCTCCCTTCCAACCTCAACCATTCTGTGAGTCTGTGCTTCCTGATACCACAGCAACTGCAAGGACAACATACACTGAACACCATCTGCATTACTAGGCATAAATCTATCCTCTCTGGCAAGAGGGTTTATTAGACATTTGATTCAGAAACTCATGTAAAATCTTATCTGAAAGTAAATTTGGTAACTGTTTTCCTTTTCATTTATGACTGTTGTCACCCAGGCTGGAGAAACTCACTCTAGGCTTCACATTAAAAGGCAGTTTTATTTCACAGCATGACTTGAAGCAGTACATAATACTGAAGTCATTTTCCTTCTTTCCAATGGTATTTTTTTCTAGCTTTTAAGACACTTTATAATGTGGAACCTCACTGAAAACACATACTGCAATAAATATTGTAAATCATGCATAGATATCTCAGAGCTTCTAATAGAATTGAGTTAAAATATACTTTCTTATCCTATTAAAATAAAAGAATTGCATCATTTTTTCAACATAGAGGCAAAAAACTGTTTCCTCAGCCAAGTTTATTTTGCATGAACGAATTGCCATTCCTGTCTTTTGAAATGGATGAGATTTTTTTTTATAAATCAAGTATGTCTTTTCATTTACTGTATATTACAATTTATGTCCAATGTAATGAAATTTTTCTTAAGGGATATTTAAAAATAGATGAAAGAGGTAGCTAAAAGCCTGAATAATACCATGTCAAGTCTTCTGAATCCTCCCAACTGTTCTCTTCAGATGGAGCTGAGCATTTTGGAAGCCATCCCTAATGGCATTGTGACTATGTGAGGCAGGTGCAAGAGTGAGGCTGTCTTTTAAGAGATTCAGAATGAAGTGAGATTAAGAGCCAAAGAGAGAAGTGGAAAAGAAAGAATAAAATTTGTTGTAAAAGAATAATTTTCAGCCATCCAGTGTTGAGCTTTCTTATTTCTGTAAGTGCCACACTATCTTAAACAGGGCCCTAGAATATCTGTTGGAGCAGCCTCCCCAGGGTGTATCTGAATTTGGGAAAATCTAACATCATCAAAGAAAAGAGACTTTAAAAGATGGAATGCAAGAATTATCCTGTTTGTAGTGTTTTTGTTTTGTTTTTTTGGGGGCTTTTTTTGTTTTGTTTTGTTTTTCCTGATATCCATGTTATTAAAAGCAATGAAGACACTTGACGAGCAATGGCAGAATCAGACCTGCAGATGCCCTGTGATCATCCTTAGGGAAGTTCCATCACTAATTCCAAACTTGGAGCCAGCTCAGCACTAAATTTATTTAATGCTGCTGCTGTGCACTAAGTCACTGCAAGCAATGTAAGAAAAATTGAGAGCAAGGAGGAGTGGATGACACGAACTCCTTGCGTGAATGGCAGTCCCAGCAGCTCACATTCAGCATCTCTGTTACCATCAGATCACTTCATAAGAGAAATGAGTGCACAAAAGAGTACATTTCCCTGTGCAGCAGGTAGGGAGAAGATCAAAATATCCCTGATTTCTCTCTGGAATCCTGGCATGGCTGGGCTTGGCCTAAACAACAGAATAACTCATTGGCATTTAAGATTTTCCCTCACTCTCAAAAAACACTGGTTCATTAGGAAAAAATATTAGGCTTACAATTTAGAGTGCTGACTTAATATAACTAATGAAGAAGGATTTCCTGATTCTGTGGAAACTCTGGGAAAAATTGTTCCAAGAGCTTATTTTCTCTGGCCTAGTCTTCTCAAGGCGGCATTAACATCAGTGCCCAGTGGTGGCAATTTAGATGTCAGAATTGAGGCATTTTCCATTATTTATGCAAAAAGAAGCACATATACTGAATATGTGTAATTTCCTGTAAATGCTACTTCTGTCAGCCAAATGCAGGGAAATTAAGCTATTTTTGTACTTACACATTCATTAGCAGGAACCCAACAATAAATGGTTGTTTCAGGTTTGTTAGTTTGACCAAGGAGTCACACATTACAGTGGTAACTTTTTTATGCACAGTATTCAATGGAAGCATTTTAACACATAGTGTTCATCATGTGTAAACTAGAATATATATCAAAAACATTTGTATCCTCTCAGAACACATGTAATTTTGGAGAGACAAACACCTAAGTTACCCATTCTCAATAATTCAATCACATTTTTAATATCTTCCCAGCCTGTAAATGAGATCACGCTCTTTCACATACACTTCTGTGGCTGTTTATTTTGCAGTTTACCTTTAAAGGACAAATTGATTTTTTGTAATCTGTTTACCGTATTACCCCTGTAGTGAAACCATCAGAGGGGAGAAGCTGAGTCAGCAGCAGTAAGAACTACATAATTTCAGAGGTGCTACTTGTCCCTTTTTCTTTCAGTCAGCCTTGCTCAGATGCAGTGAGGAGTACTCTTTCCTTTCTCTGTTACTGAGGGAGGACGCAAGTAATTAATTCCGGGAAAAAAATGTGACTTCAAATGAGCAGCGGTGAAAGGTTATGCACTGTGAAATGGAGTTTTACAATGATATATTGTAAAACAGAGATTAAAGGTAAACTGCCTTTTTATTTTACATTATTGTAAAATAAGTTTATATTAATCAAAAAGAAAATACCTTATTAAAATAGCTTAAAGGGAGATAGAAAATCAGCACTCAAAGCAAATTACTGTGTTACAGATCTTTCTCTTCCTAGGAAATATGAAAGAATCAAATTTCAAACACTGTACTATCATGTTAGGAGGACCACTAACACCATTTATGACCTGGTATTTATCAGTCACTGAAAGGCACTCAGAAGACTCTTGTGGCAAACTGTGATATACCACACAGCCAATGCTGACAAACCACCCAAATCACAAGCCTTTCAGGGTTCCAGAGAAACAAAATTCAGCAAATGTCCATTTCTTTGTTAGGTTTAAGATTAAAAGAAATAGGTGTAAGAAACATCCTTAATTTCATAAACAATAGAAGAACAGTTCTGGGGCAGAGACAGTTTAACAAAACCTGTGATGTCAGGAGGCTCCTCTGGAGCACAGAGGGCAGGGACAGCAATGGGACAGTACACACCAGATGTGCCCTAAGTGACAGAAACTAGATCTCATCTCAGCTGTAGGGAGTCAGATCTGAATATAACTCCTCGTGTCTGAAGAGATCTGACATAATGATGTGAACACTTGCAAAGTATAGAGGGACTATGACAAACTCCTTTGGTGCCTGCGCTGGATGCTACACTGAAAACTCAGAATTAACTAGCAAGGACACAAGAAGAAGAATGACCAAGTAGTGATGAGTTCCCACACTAGAAATGGCCTCACCATAGCACCTGGGCCTGAATAGGGAGCCCCAAAGTCTATTTGTCACACCTCAATGCAGACTCTTACTCTGGTTGAATTCTGAATTATGACAGATACCAAATCAAATGTTCCTGTCTTTTTTTACCATGAGTACACACAGAGTCAGACACATTGGAAAAGTGTGGATTTGTGTATAGCCTGGTACATACCAGTTCTGAGAATGTAGCCTTCCATTCTCAGATACACATTTTCTTTTCACTAGAGAATTAACATTGTGAATGTTAACACTGATACAGCTCTGAAAGAAGGACTGCTCCAACCAGACCTTTTTGTGTGGGCTTTTGTTTGTTTATTTTGAGTTTCCTGTTCCTTTTTTGTTTGGATTGTTGTTGGGCTTTTTTGCTTTTTTATTGTGTTTTTTTTGTTTGTTTGTTTTGGTTTTGTTGTTGTTTGTTTTTTTTGTTGTTGTGTTTGTTTTTGTTTTCTGGAAAGAGGAATGCACTAATTTTTTGAATCATGGCTACTAAAGTTTTCAAGCTATATGAAAAAACTTCCTGGTAGACCTGTAGGTGGCCTACACAAGACTCCCACACACCAATCTTTACAGACATCTTTTGTGCTTGATTAATTAGAAAAAAATAGGGAGATGTGATTTTTTTACAGTGACGTTTTCTTATCATTAAATTAAATGGCATACATCTCCCATAAAGCATTAGGTCATGAAATTTTTGTAAAGTTCCAGGTAAGTGCCAACTGTAAAATGACAAATGCAATATTTAGATGGTGTCCGCGGTAAAAATAAAAAAAACAGTAATCTGTTTAATTTCATAGAAATATTGTATCATAAATCTAATCTGAGCATCATATGTTAAAATAATGCTATGCAAATAGGCATGACTGCTAAATATGGTTTTAGAATAAGACTACTTAATGGAATAAGTAATATTTTAAATGTCAGCCCACACACCATGAAAAAAGAAAGCTCAATTTAATCAGGCTGGTCATTTGTATCTTAGGTAGTCAAAGGATTAGCATGTAGAGCAAGTGAAGGCTGCACAAAGCTTTGTGCAGGTTTTACACAGGTATTCACTTTCATCTCAATAAAAGATTTAGTGTAACAAATGTTGGCTTACAAAGTGCTTTGGTGCTTATGGCACAAAAGAGCTTCTGTGCTTCTGAGCACAAAAGAAACTTGCTGTGTAGCCATGTAAAGGTCAGGCACAGTTTTCCAAGACTGGGGGGAAAAAAGAGAACTAAAAAAAGAAGTGGCTTTGCTGACAGATCTGTAGTATAGTGGTACAGACAAGTGTTTTTAATAGTTTGTTTATGTCAACTTTATTTTGACTAATTTCTCTATAAAACGAGAATAACTGTAGCACCAGGAGAGAGAATATCTATTGGTAATCACTGGTACAGCCCTGTGGGATTGGAGAGGAAAGACACAGGGTTTGGGGTACTACACTAACTTGAACTTTTTTTAACCTTTTCAGCAGACTTTGCCCACTGTAGACTGCAATGCATTAAAGAAAGCAGGGCTAATACAGCTGTGAGAGACACGCTTTTGCTGGCCTTAACACAGAGTGGTCTCTATACAGTAAGAAATAAGTCTTAGTACATATTAGAAGCCACTCCAACTGGAATTTTCTGTCTCCTTGGAAAGTGGAGTAGAAAAGAAGGTGGGGCAGGCACATGCAAAATCTTCACCTACACTTTACAACCACAGAACTGAGATAGATGCTGTGTGTTTATAAAACAATCTGACTTGCATAGCACATTCATGACATTAGGAGTTCCCATATTGCAAACGCTGCACTTTGGAAGCCCACAGGACTGCCAGCCCAAACTGCAGGAACAGAATGCTCACTGTTCCTAACTACTGTGCTCTGCTTCACTTCAAGAGGAAAAGAATGATAACAGATTCTCTCTGCTTTGTGGAGAGAGTAACAAGAATCTCAAGTGCAAATTATTTTCACAGCCAAGCATTATTTTAAAACTAAAACAGAATAAAATTATCATTTTAAACCTTCCAGACATCTCCCTTTCCTCTTTTGTACTTTTATGCTGAAGTATCTTATCAAATTGTCAAAAAGCTAGTATTTTTTGAATCAACCTAGAAAACTGGAACGGTTTCCACTACAAGTTTCCAGCCACTTTCTTTTCATATGTACTGTAAAATATGCTAATAGAAAGAAGAAGCAGCTATAATCTGCTCATTCAATTGAATTTATCAGCCTGCATATATTTATTGTGCCATTGAACCTGTATTTGCCAAAAGAATGTAGGCCCACATACATTCCAGGCAATCACAAGTTATTTATAGGTGTACTCTACTGAAACTTGTAATAGTATTTCCACCATGGAGTTATGAGGAATTCCTGGGAGACAATACAGGGTTGATGTTTTTTGGGGTTTTTTTAAGTCCCCCAAACCAAGAACAGTGTAGATCCTGTAAAAGCTGAATAGTTTGGAAATGTATTTAGGTTTATTTAATACAAGGAATGCAATGATCCCAAATCAAACAGGATGGATGTGAAAGTCATTATTTCCAAAAGTGGACATGCTGAAGGAAGCCCCTGAGTCTAGCAAAGGATTCATGCTGTGTGATGCTAATGGAATCTATAAGATTCAGACGCATCTAGTGACAAAAGCAAAGCCTTTCAGCAGCACTGAGTTCATGTATACAAGCTGAATACAATATTGTCTGTGTTTTCATCCATTGGAAATGTGCATTAATAGTGTCTCCTCTTGTGTCTTGATTTATATATGATTCAAGCCTATGCTAATCACCAATATTTGAATACAAATTTTGAGAGGAAAAAAAAATACCCTTAGATGTGTTCATCTGGAACACCACAAAATGCAGCACTTTGAAGCCTCTAAAATAAATCAGAGATATTTGGTTAATTCAGGAATAACACACAAAGCTTGAAGGGCATTATAGTTGTGGCTTTTTGAACGAGATGTGTATGAGTATGGTATGGTTTATTCTTTTCAAGGAGAATATAAAACCTGGGGTTTTAATTGCTATTTTTTTCAGTGCTATTACATGTAAAGACATTGAAGCACTGTGATACATTGAGAACACAAAGCTGAAACTCTAAACCACAGCAAAAGACAAATTTAAACACTTGAACATGGGCTGAATATGAAAGTTCCTTATAACCAAACTAGAGCATGGTATGGTTCAGTCTTCTTCAAGACCTAAGTCTCTCCCATGACAAACCTGGTTGACTAACACTGATTTAGGAGAGAGGAAGAACTCTCATTCAACAGTAACACAACCAGGGAAATTTAGCAGGACTCAGAAGAAAAAACCCTTTAAAACTTTACACAACTGCACATTCAACTGACTCCCCAACACTCTCTCATTTTAGGGTGCAAACCAAGCTTGAGAAATCTCCTACTAATTTGCTGTCCAAGAACAATAACTTTTCTTTGACTTTACATGCTGCAACAGGGCTGGAAGGATTAATATTCTCAACTATACATCTGTTCAAAAACTTCTGGCCTCAGCCTATAATGATCACAACCTAGATCTGAATTCAGGTTTTTCTGAGGCCTTAGCAACAGCTCCAAGCTTTTAATAAACATCTGTCATCCCATCCGTTTAGCACATATGTAGCTGCATAGATTGTGCATACAATCAGGTTTATCATTAGTCCTTTAAATAAAGAGCTAAGTGTGTTTTTCAAGGACTGGAGCTCTAGTCTGCACCATGTTCCTTGTATATGCTTCAAATAATAGAAACAAGTAAGTGAAATTTTCAACATCCTTTGAACTACTCTTCTCAGCTATAAACAGCAAGAAAAAAAAAGTAAGACTACATATACACATAGCCATATGTATGCAAATAGAAAAGACTAAATATGTCATCTCCATATACCCCAAAACCTTGAAACAAATCCAAAAAAGCTTACCCTTGCCAACGTCAGGGTTCCTTGTTTACATACACTGCAGCGGACCCTCAGTTTTCCAGGCTTCACAGCTTGGCAGAAATTTTTGCAAAAAACATAAAAACTGTTGTAACTTGCTGCACCTGTCAAGAGAAAAAACAAACAAACAGGAAAAAACCACTTTTGATGTAGACTGAAAATCAGCAGCAAACTGTCATGAAAGCTTACTGTTTTACTCTATAAGTGATAAAATAATTTTAATTTCTGAAGACAGCTTTGCAATCATCTTTTCTTGCCTGGTCTAGTTCCTAACACCTTCCAGTAACTCCTGCTTCTTGATCAAGAAGTACAGGTGAACTACACTATAACTCCTTGAAAATGCATCCAGAGCTTACCACTGATCAGCACCAAGTGAAATCTTTGGCAAGTGATGTATGAGATTAATTACCCCAACCCTCCATAATTTGCATCTCACTTCTACTCTAAAATTGTCTAGCTGCAATTTTTATGAGGTCAAATTGCATGAAAATTTCTTTAGATGAAATTTAAAAAATGAGTTTGACTGATATCACAACAAGAAAACGATTTAGCGAATTTACTTCAATTCATGGAAGACTGGAAGCCAGTTCTTTATTCTTGCTGGCAGCCTTATAACCTAGCAAAGTTTGCAAACTGCTGCCAAGATATTAGGCCAAGTAAATTTTCAAGGAAAATGAAATGAAATGCATTCTGTTCTGTGAAACTATGGAACAGAATGTGATATGCAGAGAATTGTCAAAGCCCAGGGCAATGCTAATGAATTTGATTTCACAGGCAATGCTGATCACTGAGTGAAGCATTTTTTAGAATAGCTATGGATATTCCTTACAAAATGTTGGAATATCTCTGGCATGGTTTTAATCTAGACTGGACATCTCCAAGGTCAGAGACTCAAGGTTATCATCAGAAGTTGAAATGAGACTAGAATAAAGTTTCAAACAAAAATTTCTCAATAAGAGGAGATTTGACCCATTAACAGTGGTGAACATCAGAATCAGTAGCAAACCCTTAGAGATGAAAAGTTTTTCACTGTCTTTCTCCCTATTCTCTTATTTCTCCCTGCATTCATCAGAAATACATGTTTTATGTACATGCAAACCCTAGCACATTACCACAGTAAATATGACCTGGAATAATATTTTTAAACATGGCTGAATTCCTTTATTTTTACATGTCCCTCACATAGTAAAGGGTCAGACCCTGTGTTCTTCCAATGCAAAATGTCAATCAATTACATTTTATACCTATTCATGGCTGTCCTGATTTCAATGTGCTCGAATATAATATAAATGTAACTCAAATATAATTTCAGTTTCCAAAACTCAACCTCAGAGAACTATGTCATACAAGAAATCTTTTTTTCTAAGAAAAAGTATGCAAATGTCTACAAAGAAGATGTGCACTGTTGAAAAAAATATTTTAACACTTCTTCAATTTTTCAGAAATATTAGCTACATAAGAGTATATCAGTGATGTATCCAAAACTCATTTTAGTCAACTGACTATCAAGTGTTTTCACTATGCTCCTTGGAAAGTATTAACCACTATGGTAGCACATAAAATACTACAGAATTTAAATGGAATTCAGTTTTTGTGGAAAATGACACACACCCATATATTCACATGCCTACATACTTTTCATATGAATAAAAGGCTGAGAGCACACTTCTCAAATCAGTCTAGAACACAGTTCTGGGATTAAAATAGCTAAATTAAAGGAAAAAAGGCTTATGCTGAGCTATTTAATATATGATTCAATGTTGTGAAACTTAACGTGACAAAGTTTTGGACATCTGGATATCCATTCATTCGTACTTTGCTGGAGGCTCTGATTCCTGGAACTGAGAGCCCATCTGGATTAGACTTGATTTGAGCTAAAATTCACATCAAAAATCTAAACTATGGTACTGCATATGAGAAGGAGGACACTTGCAAGTGACTTAATTTTACTTTTGCCAGTTCCTCTATGCAGGATCAGCAGATCAATCAATAAGAGTAAAAGGCCGGTGCCTTTAGCACAATTCAAAGGGAATGCTCCATGACTTAAGAAAGCAGGAATGCTATTGCTAGCAGAGGTCCACAATAAACAAGATGATTTCAGCCTCTTATTCCTGACTTGGTCTCAACCGCAGGAAGTGAGACCAGAGCCTGTTATCTATTCTGTTATCACCAGTCCTCTCCCATTGTTCCAATTTCCTATGTGGGCTGTCTAATGGGACTACTGAAACTGCTGCTTCTATTCACACTCATCTTGAGTAATTCTGTGATGTCAGTGCTCACTGTCCCATTCATTCCTACACTCCAAACTGATTCCTGGTGTGACTCTAATGAAACCTTTCCAGTTAAACAGAACCATCTTATTGAGTACATGAGCCCTTACAGCATAAAATAATTTGTTAATTGGCTGATGCCTTTCCTGACCCAGTCCTCCATTCCCTGCTGTCTGGTGTCCCTGCCTCATTTTTTGCCAAGGATTAAAATTTATTTCAAGGATTAAAACACTTGAGGCAGGAAGCATGCTCTCTGTCTGCTTTGTGTTCTAAGCTCATTCCATCTGGACCGAAAGATAAAATTATTTTATTGATAATAGTCTGCAAAATATTCACGGGATAGTATGGCATAAATCAGCATGACTGAATACTGCAGTAAAAAATAGTAGTCATAGGAGAGGCCTAAAATGAGACATATTGCTGATTTACTATAGAGGATAAATCTTATGCATTAGCTTGATATTTGCTCTGTGCAAAAATAGACTACATTAGCTCAATATTCATTTTTCTTAGCACTTTCAATTTTGTTTTCAGTTTTCATGAATATAAAAAGTCCCCCCAAACACATTCCCAGCGCACAAATTTGAAACACAAGAAACAAATTTATAATATAATGGGTTGGAGCAGTTAAGCAGCACAGATCTATTCAGAGACACAGAATAACTTTAGAAATATCTGCTATAGCAAGGAAGCTGGAGAGGCACAACGTGACAAGAGGAATGCACTGATTTTAGAAGGAATGTGTTAAGTGGAGATTTTCAGCAACATATTCACCGTTTTATGCAGATGTGCTGATCACATTCTCACTAAGAGCAGTTACAACATTAGGCACAGGTCCTGAGCAGCATCAGCAGGCAAAACAAAGACTTAATTAAAAATGCAAATGCTGTAAGTCTGCTTATAGTACAACACTGATGGCCAGCATTAAGCTCTTTACTGACTATATTACCATGGCCCTTGGCTGAGACTGCATCCCCTTGGACTACTTTTCAAAGAAAAAACTGAAAGACACAGGAACAAGGAAATCTGTCTTATTCACCAGCTCTGACCCATCAATATTAATAAAGAATGTAATTATGGCGCAGTGCCAGAAATCACTAAAATTGCTGCAGAACCAACCACATAAGTAAATGTATCAGGCACACAACTTTTGGGTATACAACTTTCATGAGAATTAAGAAAAAAAATCTCTATTTTGTAGTTTTCACTTCCAAATATAATATAAAGCCACTTATTACATGCTAGTTTTAGGAAAATGCTTGATGGTTTTCTCTATGGAGTTAATTTAATTAAGTTGCCTTTATGGGCCAAGAAAAAGAAAAAAAAGTTAGGATGATATGAATACAAGACGCCTCTCATTTATGATCTGTGTCAGGACCTGTCCTCTCACCCCAACGAGACACACACTCTCTTTTCTACCTCTTCAAAGATAGTTTCCTCACAAATATCACATCACAAAAAAAAAAAAAAGGTCTTAAAACTGTTTCCCCCTTTAGTATTTTATATAAAAAGAAGAAGTAGCTTTCTCTGATGTATATCCCAGTGTTTTTATGCTGTCTCCCCATTTAGGTTTTTAAGCTCCTTAGGACCTGAATTACTTCCTCATTTCTGTGTTGTTAATTATGACCATGCAGTGGGAGCTTTGTACAGGTTAGTGATAGCACAGACCAATTATTTCGATATGCATGACTAGTTAATGAGAAAACATTAGTCATAATGACTATAGACTTGATCCTGAGATCTCTAATCAGTCAAAACACCCATTATCATCTCTATGACTGCTTAAGTGAATAAAATCTAAATAGGGATATTAGTAGCAAACCTGCTGTTTTCATTTGAACTACATTTTCATATAGATTATACTGATTACCGAGTCTTTCCTATAATCACCTGTTTAAAACAGGACACAGCTACAGGAAATCTTTCAACAGATTGAAAACTACATAAAGTTAGCATTGTTTCAGACTCCATTATATTTACATTTAGACTAGTTGTAATTTGTAAAATGTAGACTGACTGTCAGAGACCTCGAACTATTTTAGCAATTTGCACCTACATAATGAAAAATACACATTTAGAAAAGAAAGAAAAGAAGCATTCCTGCAACTGTGTTCTCTTTAAAGACTTTGTTTGGTTCAACACAGTAGGAGGAAAGATGTCTGAAATACAAACCCAGAAGGCTCAAACTAGTGAAAATGTCCACATAAAGCTAAGTTTAAAAAAAAAATGTAGGTTTTGCTTCTGGACCCAAAGAAAAAGAAATTACTTACAAGATCTCATTTGTTTTGCAAAAATACAACTGTTATGTTCTGTCTATAACTTTTGTCCTTTAACTATTTTTCTTTCTCTGCAAAGACATCACAGCGCACATAGCTTTCCTCCCTAGATCGATGTATGTGGATGCACACATTTATAAACTTTTCTAGCTGTTTTAGATTATACCTATTCTTTATGATGACTTTCTAATTTATAACATGAAAATGGTATTTATTTAACAGATAGATTCACCTAATCTGGTTGTGATATATTATAGTGAGAAAAACTGACACCTTTATGGTTTGATTCAATTAATCCTAAAGCAAATACAAGAACATACAAACATGTCAGATAAATTGTGTCTAAAAGGGTCTGTTTCTCTTTTGTGGGGATTTAGAACCACAAGATGTGGTAGAAATATCTACTTTGCAAACCTCTAAAATTAGGGAAGAAGAACCCCACATGGTGATGCCATGCAAAAGAACTCATGACTAAGAGCTGAAGTATGATAACAATATGAAATAGAATAAATAAAATTAAAAAACCCAAAAAAACCAATAAACCAACCTCAACTCTTTCATGATACTCAAATAGGACTTCCAGAATGTCTATGTATCTCGGGTAAAGTATATGGAATACACAGCTATTCAGAAAAAAAATGGACTTGTCACTGTTATGAGGACAAAAAGTTTAAGAAGAGTTGAAATTTGGCTGAAGAGTGTATAATGCCCAAGAGGTAGAGTATCAGAAGTTACCTGATGAGCCCAATGGGGCACACTTATCTTTTTAATGCCTTTTCAGTGAAAAATTTTGTGTGAGAAAAAACAACCAGGAGCCATCTATGACTTTAAAAATTGCAAAAAGCACATCATTTGATCTATCTCAAATTACTGGAATTCAGGACATTAGTATATTAGGCTTTCTCTTCCAATCATTATCATGAAAGAATAATCTGCTTCACTTTTCTGAGGCCCAGTATCATTTACCTCTAGTTTTTTTTTATATTTCACCCAAATCCCTCATTATCTTTTTACCCATCTTACTTCTGTAATTACCTTTTTCCTGTCTCATTCCCTTCCTTGACCTCTATATAAGGTCACTTTTCTCTTACCTCTCACAATATATCTTCCTCTCCTTCAGCTTGCTCTCTGATTTTCAGACAAAGGAGCAAAACTCAACATTATTGCCCATATTAACAAAAAGAAGTGAAGGATTCAAAAAGAGGAAAAAATAAAAACCATCAAAAATCAATTGTGATGATTCTGCCAAACAGCAAAACATGGAATTAAAAAAACCCAAAACAACACACCAGAAATTTCATGAAACTGCTGAAAGCTGGGCAAACAATGCATGGGAGAAAAACAGGGCTACAACAACAAAGTGTTCAAGACTTAAGAGTGTCAAAAGATCTCCCATAAAATGTGCTTCTTGTGCATGAGGAAAACACTATGCAGCAATCATAATATTCCCCACAAAGCTCCACTTGAGCTGCTTTTTATATGCTTGAGGGGACCGAGTGTGACCTGTGGTGATGACAACTGGCTAGGCCTGGTTTATTTGCAGCTGAAGGCTGAGTTTAAGCACATAGAGGGAAATGAAGATGCTCCAGAAGTCTGCCTCAGTGTACAGATCATGCAGTGTAGGCTTCAGTATGACCATCAGACCCAATTGATCAGAGATTCAGCAAATAAACTAAGAAATGCTTAAAAATTAAACCAGTGGTCACCAAGAATGACCATAAGGACAAGGCTTGTGCCACGTCAGGCCAGAAAAACAAGAATATACAAGATATACATCCAGACACAGCACACTTAAAAACAAGGCCCAGTGATGCAACAAAGGAAAGGACCTGAGCTTAAATGTAACTCCTGTGCCAGTGGGCTCACTGAGGATGTGTGAGGTGAAAACCTCTGACAAGGCTTCCAGCAGCTCTTTCTCACACAGCTCTTTTAATAAAAGTCTGACCCAATTTACAAAACTGCGCATTTTACAACTGGCCTTTGACACAACTAGCTGAACACCCATGCAGGGAGGGAGGTTAAAGTCAAAATAATGGCTATTCCTACTGACTTGCTTCTCTGTATTAGCTCCCTAATTGCTTCCTGTGTCCCAAAAACCCCAGCTCTACTCAACTACAATTACAACTCAATTATTTACAACTATGAAATGCTGGAAACCAGCAGCAACATTCTTGCTGTTAGCTTTGCTACAGTCTGTCACCCCAATACGTGATACTTGGGAAAAGTTTGTTTTTCAGATCACCCAAGGATCACATAATGAGTTAGCAAGGCTTATATGGAAGGTAATTGATTTATTCAAGGTACTAAAACTTTATCCTTGGGAGTGGTCAAGGCCTTCTTGGATGGGGCTTTGACCAACTTTGGTGGAAGTTATCACTGCTCATGGAAGGGGATTGGAACTAGATGATTTCTACAGATCTTTCCAACCCACGTAATTCTATGATTCTGTGATAAAAAACCCCTTTCTCAGCAGTTTTAAAATACAAATTATATTGTTACTGAATGAAATGCAAAATTCTCTTGTGTTCAAATACATAGTTAAAATACAGGAAATAAAGATTAGGAATAAATGATCAGTTTTCACAGTACAGTCCCCCAAAAAAATTGTTCCAGGACTTGAGTATTCACCATCAGAAAAACAGAAATGAACAGTGAAGTGACAAAGTTTGCTAGTGATATGATTTTTGTCAGGGTAGTAAAAATTAAGGCCAACCAGAAAAAACACATTGAAGACTGCAGGATGCTGAGTGACAGTAAAATGAAAAATTAAATTCCTTGAAGATAAATGTGGGGTGATATATATAGGAGAAATAATTTTACCCAAACAGTGATTGTTTTGACTAGTAATTATCACACAAAAACAGGAACTTGGGTCTATAATAGCTAGTTGTATGAAAATGTCAGCTCAATGCTCAGTAGCAATCAAAAAAAGTAAATTGAGTGCTAGGAATTATTAAGAGAGGAATTGAGAAGGAAATCCAACCAAAAAAAAAAAAAAAAAAAAACCACCCCAGAAAACAATGCTGTACAAAATCTGTAAAAATGCCTTATGTGCTCCATTTTCAGTAGCATGTGCAATTCTATCTTTGCTTTGCATTCATAAATTCCACAGATACATCTCTCACAGAACTGTCCATTAACATACTAAATAACTTGTTAGTGGTTTTATTCTGACATTTCATTGTGTCACGAAACATTGCACAATTAGCAGTGTACCACAGAAACTGTCATTTCAAATGACCTGTGATACCTTTTTTCATCTTCAATGCCCTGCATGTCAGGCTCCACATTCTGAAGGTTCCATAGAACTAAAATTTTAATGACAATTTACTTAGAAAAGAAAGAGAGAAGGAAAATGGCTCAGGAAAGATGTATCTATAACTTAGTTGATACAACGGTTTTCAATGAAGACAGAAAATACCACTACCAGCACTTGTGAAATTGAACTATTTAGCTTCTAAAATGTGCTATTTAATGACATAAGTAACTTCTTATTTCAATAAAAGTAATATCTTGAAGAAGTTCCTTAGCTGGTTTTAAAAGTGAAAAGACATATATTGGCAATCATTCTCTTAAAGGCTTGTCCAGAAAAATGGAAAAGATTGAGTGAAAATGGCACTTTACCATGCTCTCTTATCTCAACATAATTGCATGGTCATTGCATCACTTTTATATAATGCAATTCCAGAATTATACTGTAAAGAATAGGAATGATTTTAAGAAAAAGGTCAGCTTAGAATTTCACATACTCAGTCTGCACATACTCTAAACTGGAATGTTGGATATGCAGCAACACTCATTTGCATTTAGAAGACAGTTTTGAAAATACAAACCTAAGTCAAGAGGTTTCTTTATCTCTTTAAACCATTGACCAAAAGGGTCTGGGAAGAAGGGATACAGTTTTTCCAGGCTGTTAAAATCAGCCTAGGTATTTAAGCAATGAGCAGTAAACAGCAGCTTTTTAAAGCAATTCAGTTGTGACACATGCTAAGAGCTAACATCCTTCTGTACAGGAAGAAAAACATGGAATGAAGTATTTCAGGAAAAGAAGGAAAGACAGACAAAGGGAAAGACAGACAAAGAGTGCATTCTAAGCTCAGAGCTTAAACCTCAAAGCTCTGCATTAACTAGCAGAATTCCCCATCCACAGATTAGCTGAAAGGCAGCAAGATTCATCGCATTAAAGTTAAATGTGCAGAAAATGGAATCATAGTAATCCTCACTGACATGTTTACACGTACAGTCTACTGAGCATCTATGTCTGTTATTTGATAAGAAGCATTGAAATAATAGTCTCAGACTTTGAAACAGTGATACCAACTAATCTTATCCTTGCAACTCTTACAGATCCCTCAACACATATTAAAATTTCTCACAGAGAGGTGATGGTAACTCTGGTCTAGTGATCCCCCCTGCTATGCCAAGGTGCATAATTCTACTCAGGAAAGCTTTGAGCATCAGCTCATGACCTTTTCCCACTTCACTTTGGAGAGACTCTTTGGGGTGGCTGCAGGCAGATAAACCTGTTGGCTTGATCATCTTCATAAAAAACAGGAAAACTCACTTTATTAACCAGAAGGAATCAAATGGCTTCTCTATCAGAATGAATTAAGCTAATGTTGAAGTTTCTAAGTAGATATGTGTCACTTTAACTCTTAATTACCCCTTTTACCTTTAATGCAAATCTATGATGAAGTGAGATTGCAGTAATTTGTCAGCCCTGTGAGCCTTCTCAGTAAGAGATATCATCAATATACATAGGGTTCATTTACCAACATGTTCTTTGATTCATCAGTTATTATATATGTTTTATATATTATATGTTTATACATATTATTATATGTATATATAATATATACATACATACATATATACATAGATATATTATAAATATACATTATATTTTATGTTTCATACTAACATATTTACCAACATGTTCTTTGTTTCATCAATTATATATGTGTTATATATGTTTTATATGTATTATTATTATATGTATATATAATATATATACATATATAATATATATACATATATATTTTATACTATATGTACAGTGTCTTCAAATGTGACATCAGTATGAAATGTTCATTGCATTTCAGAGACTAGATTGCATAGCAATTCTCTGCTGAATTAATTTAAACCAAGTCCTGCTATCATTCTTCAGCCTGTCAGTTTGTGAAACCACCCTCTGCCCCACGTTAGCTTTCCTACCTCATGACCTGTAGAACCTCCACTCCTCACCACCCTCTGAACAGCACAGAGCTTAAGCAGCTGCTTGTTACCCTAGTCCCAATTAGTGTGACTCCAAACCAGCGACTGCCAGCTGAACTCTCAGTCATTCCCTGGGGTGCCACACCAATCAATTAAACCAATTGATTTTGTAGAATGGTTTTGTTGAAGTTAAACAGAAATGCTTAAACACTATTTTGTACATTCAACTTGAGATGTACTTCATACCTCTTAATCTCTGCAAAAGCCTGTTCCCCTCCTGCCATCTCACATAAACCTAAGAAAGCCTGTTTTTTGTTTTTCTTTCCATACAATGGTTTTCACAGTTTGACACTTATGTGTTGGAGGGGTTCTCCTTTCTAGTGTTGAATTCCCAACTGACACTAAAAGGTTATAAAGAGAAAAGATTTCATCCCAATGCCTCCCTACCTCCTTCATCAGTAAGCATTTGATCTCTAGTTGATTCTCTTGAAGAATTATGATAATCTAGAAAACAATAAAGGTATTATATCTACATCTCCAGTACCTAATGCAGATTCCTGTTCTACTACATATCTGTGCCAGAGGTAATCAGCCTTACAGTTCCGCCCTATTTATAGTATATTTATAAGCCATTTAGCCAGAGAAGGAGACTCCAGAGGGGGCTAGAGGAGAATAGGGATAGCAAAATGAAATATGAAAGAGACTCTTCAGAAAAAAGAATGCTAGATGTTTTTAGATATGGCAATGTTTCATGAAGATGTTTTATTTATCTACATATTACTGGTCAAACACAGATCTTTGTGCCTGGATAGCAGACACAAGATGTGTTTGTTCACATTTACACTGGTAGATTTAGTGTACCTGAAAAATTTCTATTACAGATTAGAAAGAAAATGTTGAGGACTGTTAACATTTCTGTTTGAAACAGATTTTTTACATTTCTATCCTAAATACTTTACAATGGTCAGAGATATAAAGAAGACATGGCTCAAGATGAGTCAAATATTAGCTCAGCTACAGCCCTTGTTGCTTTCCCTCATCATGCTTTTAATAAGTGAAAAATTACTGTGAACAATGCTGTGCGGTTTAGAAACCAGGATATATAGCTATTCATCACATTTTGGATATCAAGAGGGATTAAAATGCAACATCCATAATCACTAATCTGCATAAAATCAGGAATTTTGATCTTTCACAGCTGAAGATAGATTTTGCTGTTTATTTAATTTTTATTAGAATAAACACGACATTCTTTTGAAGAGAACTAAAATTTGCTTGGGAAAAGTCCCTGATAATGTTAATCATGATCTTTACCTGGCCATATCTCCAGCACAAACTTCATTTAAAACATTACTGATGTTTGATTCAGCTACCCCCATAATAGTTAGTGGAGGCTAATTATTAGGAAAGAGTTGCAGCAGAAAAAAATTCAGTTGCCAAGTGACATACCTTTAAATCAGAAACCAACTATTGCCAGTATAGAGTTTCCTTCCAGTAATATATGCTGAATATTTATTCTGTGACAGAGCTAAAGAGCAAACTGTGGTGAGCAAAAGGAGGAGCTGTGTTTCCTGCTACTTTAGTTGCTCAAGTGAACTTTGATCTTTTTCACAATTTTGGTTTAACCACCTTCATAGCAAAAAGGCAATAAGATAATGTCAGCTAGCACTGAAAACCAGGAGCTTATAATAAAACCAGGGGCTTATAATAAAATCCCTGACAAGTTGTGCACTCTTGCAGGAAGCTGAACATCAATGAGAACAGTATATGATGAACAGGCTCAGCTTGGAGAACAATGTCCTTCTTTTCCCTCATCCTGCATCTAAAGACCCCATTTCCATACCCATATGTTTCTTTTTCTCTATTCCTGTCTTTTGACAAGTAAATGTCAAGACCCACAGAACTGACTGTTGCACCAGCAGGACACCATGGAAGCTTGGAAAGCAACTGATGGTGCTTAGCAAACATGGTGGCTTTCAAGGACACCAAACACACAAAAAACCACCAAACCAAAACCAGAGACTCTGTCTTCCCCTGCCAAATACAATGATCTTTTTCTTTCACAGTTCAAATTTAGTCCCACTGAAATTATTTGTATTTATAAGGAAAAAGCAGGGCGTGTTTTGCAAAGCTATTTTTACCTTCTACTATCAACAGAATATCTTAATCTCTTCCATGTAATCACTTTCTGTAGATCAAGCCTTTTTAACAGGTCTGTTCTCCCAATGTCCTCGCTGTGTGCACAGAGCTCCAATGACATTAATGAATGTTGAGCACATGACTTGGGCACGGACTGATTCGTGTAATTTCAAGTGCTCAGAGCTCCTAACAGAAACCATGCAGTGCCTGGTGAGGCACTGGAACAAGTTGCCCAGAAAAGCTGTAGATGCCTCAGCCTTGGCAGGCTGGATGAGGCTTTGAGCAACGTGGTCTAGTGAAAGGTGCCAATGGCAGAGGGGTTGGAACTAGATGACCTTTAAGATCCCTCCTAACTCAAACCATTCTATGATTTTATGATTTTTACTTTGCCTTATAATTGGACCCTTCCTGTCAAAAAGAATCACCCTAAAACTCTATTATCAATGCTTTTATACATAAGGGATTTTTCCTGTGTTACTTTCCTATTTTTCTTAGTATCATCAGTAATAAATTAATGCCAACAATTATTCTGGAAAACATACATAGTTTTTTTTCTGGAACAAAATGCATAGTTTTGGTTCGTCAGTATAGAACACCTTCCACCTACAAATGTCACCTCCAGATGGGGTTGTAAAGATGCAAGTGATGCACTTGCAAAAGAAAGTCCATCCATGTTGTCCCTCATAACCAATCGAAATACATTCTGTGAACACAACTCTGTTTGACCTCACCCCTTGACACAGGGGAGTCAGCAAATGCCACCATTCAATTAACATGGAAGGGCCTTTAAAAAAATAAAGTAATTAGATACGTTCATGAGAGACAATTATGTCATGTAAAGATAAGCATTCCCGGAAGAGCTTTAGCCTCTATTAGAAAAGAGCATTTTTTACAATTTTCCTCTCAAATTAATTTCACAGACATGCAAGGTGAGATGGGAAAACGGCACCATTCTCATCAGCCTTAAAAGCATATGATATGAATGAGGTCTCCAGCATGGCACTGGCTGCAATAAATTATCAAGTGTGCATTCTGTTTTCTGAAATGGGCTCAATTTATCATTTTATTGAAAAGGTTCCATTATGCTAATGTCTTATAAAATCACTTTCTGCTGTTGCTAGAAGGTGAAGAGGGGATATCAATTTTTATATATAGAATTTGGAAGTACTGCTGTAGTGAATTGTCAAGGGTTAATAACCCTAAAAGAAGATAAAATATACATAAGAGCAAACTTCCAAGGACTTTGTAATGACAAATTTTTATAACCCTACTGGAAGTAGAATAGTTTTCTTAAGCTTAACTCTCTTAAAAGAAATGTTGAAAGAATTAGAAATAGTTAATTTCAGGGCTGAAAACTCTCCCTCTCTTCTCCAATCAAGCCTTGAATTGATACTGGAGACTGTTTGTTTCCAATGAAGATCAGAAAAGAAACTATCATTACCAATCTTGTCAACTTGCCCAGATAACAAATATGAAGGATAATCAGGCAGGGGTACCTGGGTGATTATTTGAAAGGGCAATACTCCTCTAAATAAAACTCCCTGTAATAAGGACAAATTTTATTTTGAATTATTGTATACAAAATAGGAAATTATTAAAAGAAGAGAACTAGATTTAGATAGACAATATATTTAATCTCACATTATAGCAATTCTGTGGTTTTGTGGAGTACTGTTTCAGAAACATTATCCTATTTTTAACAGGAAGAATTTTCCTAGGAGAAAATGAGTATGTTCCTCTGAACATACTTATAGAGCATAATCCAAGAAAATACAGCATCAAGATGGATAATTTAATATACACTGACGCTAACAAGCTGCCTAAGGAAGGAATTGAGTCACCATTCCTGGAGATATTTAAAGTTCAGATGTGGCACTTAGGAACACATTTCAGTGGTGGACTTGGTAGTGATGTGTTAACTCAATGACCTTAAGGTCTCTTCCAACCTAAACAATTCCATGACTCCAGGACTGCAATATATTTTAGCAGTCAAAAACAAGTGGAGCTAGAGCACTCTAACCACCATCTCATTGGATCATCAGTAAAAACCCTTCTGGATCATGCAGCTTCAAACATGGATCACAGTTCAACAACTTCTGTCATACAACATTTATCAAACAGCTTGGGAACTTAAAATTTTTGAAAAACTCTCATTCAGTATGTAGGAAATATTTAGTGCAATTGAGTTAAAATGAAATCCAATGTCTCTTTACACTATGAAAATGATATTGCCATACTCTTCTACTAATGCAAAAGGATTTTTAGACCTGAGATGCACATACTTAAAAGATGTTACTTCTGAAAAACACGTTCTAACACTGTGACAATCTAGTCAGGCACAATGCGTAGACATTTTGCATCAAGTATGTGAGCAATATGACTACCAAATCAAAAAAGAGGTGTGTAGTTGCACACATCTTTGTCTTAGGAGACATCCACATCAGAAAAGCTTGTAAAATAAAAAAAAAAACAAACCAAAACATGCATGAGGGACTGCAAATGGATAGAACATCTCCTAGGTACGGAACACCCATGCAAGGAAGCTGGCAAAAGAAAAACAATGGAAGCAGTGAAGAGGACAAAGGAGAGGACTGGGACAAGAAATATAAAACTATCAAATAAGAAAGGAAAAATGGAGAGGAAGGAAGACAAGTGCTTTAGTTCTAGTTTCTCTTTTAAAAGAGCTCTCAGGCCCAATGAACTCAACTTTTGTGACTACAACACATCGCTGCAATGAACACGGCATCAGGTTATGGCGTTGTACATTGGCAGCAAATTTAAAATAAGAAGCCTAACAGTGAAAGTCTAACAGTTTAATGTAGGTAATGAAGGCACAGTGATAGCAATTAACAATGTGCCAGACCTAACCACTAGCACAGAGAGAGCTGTGCAGGAATTCAATGCAGGAATTTTGTAAAAATTTGTTTTGAACTTAAAACAGAACTGTACATACAGTAAATTTACAGTGTGTAATGAAGACAAATGCAGCCTCACTTTCCAGAAACTATTTGTTAAAATCAGGATTAGTGTATTATTTCTGAGTTGGTATTTTGTTCTGCATTTCTTAAAAAGATAGATTAATACCTTCCCTTTTCTGAGTGTAGATTGAGCCTCAAATTAGTATTGTATTTAATATTTAAAAGTTTGTAAAATAATATATTATAAAAATCTGAATTAAATATAGGCTAAATCACAATGAGCTGCTTGATACATTTTCATTTAAATTAGAAGTAGTTTAATCCTAATACAAAAGTAAACTGCCAGGACACCAAATCCCAAAATAAATAGTAACCTAACTAGTTACTTGAATATGTCTACTGAAAGAATACATTGGTTGCATATTAAGTAATTTACTACTTTTTCTTGTCCAGCAAATATGATTTTTATTCAAATGGATGCCTGTAAAAGAGGAATATCATAAGAATCATGTGACCACCAGGAAATGCTCCATTAATATTTCAAGAAATTTAAGAAAGGTCAGTATAAGCACTCTGGCAATTTGTTTTTAAAACAAAATGTTGATAGCTCTAGGAAAAAAGACCTAATTACTAAATATAAATTGCATAGAATACTGATTTTCCTTGTTCAAACTACTGATTTACAATACCATGGACCTAAGGTATATTTAATTAATTAATTAATGTTGTAATTAAGCCACAAATTATTTGCACCTGTGCCAAAGGAAAAAAAAAATTATGCTGATTAGTTTTCTTTGAAGAAAATGAAGTTAAGTGACACGAGAAATTTTAGGAATCCTTTTTTATTTCTTTTAAGGGAATAGTAAATTCCTAGAGATTCGTATTTGTAACACAAAAAAAACAATATTAGGTCAGAGCTTCATGTTTATGAGTGACGATAAAAAATGTTCTTTCCAGGCTGGAAGCCATTCTGAAAGGACGAGTCCTCCCGTTTTGTTGAAATTCTCAACAAGGGATAAGAAATAGATGCAGTTTTTCTCAGCTCGGTACTGGGCAGTGGTACTCAGCCTAGCACCACATGTAGATGGGGAGGTAGATGTACACCATGACCCTGCCCAACCTGCATCCAATCTGAGATTATAAGGTCTATAAAACTGTGAAGTAATTTTGCAGTACTTCAGGAGTTTAGACTGCTCATTTACTTGAAACAGATTTGACACAAAAATTGTTATCCTTTTAGGTTTTTTGAGTAAAAGAATTATAATGAAGTGTAATATCAATTACAGGACACAGGTGTTTTTAACACATAGTCATCAGAATACTACTCAAAAACTATTTTTAAATGTCAGCAATTTAAATGGTTAAATTGATATGGGTTTTTTTATTCACCAGGGCTTGCCTCAGAAATATGAACAGATCTGACTAGCCACACCCTAAACTGTGGCTTTCCCTTCTAAGTGTTGTTTTCTGTCTATTTCATGGAATCAGACTCTTACATGGAATGGGCACCAGTTCATCACTTCATGCATCACTAACAATACTGAGGTTTTGGTAAAGACAGTTTCATCTGCCTTAACTGATACTCATAATTTTGGGAAAGACAAGAAGTTTAAACATATATTAAGTTTTGGTAAAGCATTTCCTAACTATATGGAAAACAATCAATCCCTCTTTTTTCTGGAATTTACAGCTTGACACACCTAAGCCAGTAAATACCAGGACTTAACTCTTCTGTGAACAAAAGAAGATGCAAAGATAAGGAAACAGAGATGCCTTGCATGCAGGCATTTGTAAAGTCTACCTAAAGGACACCAGGATTTTCATTTGGAACTGACAAGATGAGCATTTATTTAAAAGTTGAAAATAAAAAACCCTAAGTAATGATGTAGAATCAAATAGATTCAGTAGACCACATCTACTTGATTCAGACAAAATAATAAACCGGCTGATAATGGATTAACCTGGAAATTACGTAAGCATCAATATCAGCTTACAGAGAACATATTCTGTTGAACTAATTCGATTTTTTTCATATTACAAATTTGCTTGACATCAGTCATACATTTAAAAAGGGGAGGGAATGGGATTCTGCAGTCTGACTTCCTGCCTAGCACCATCCATACTAATTTTAGGCTAAAGTCCAATCTTCATGTTTCAGAAAAAAAATGTTCTACATTTTTTTAAATGAAAAAATGTGGAGAATTCTTGTAAGCTAGGATAGCTTGCATTGGTGGTTGATTTCCTGGCAAGTTAAAATCCATGTGTGGTATTTGTATTTGCTGGTTTGCACTTTCTAGACAATGAGAGCTAAAATCCTAACATAGCTGGTAAGATCTGATATTCCCACGTTACCAAATTTCCACTCCACAGATGCCAAAACAAATATAAACCAATCATGATGTGTACTTTTGTAGGATTCTCATGACTCTGCTCCTGAACCTTCTAACAGTTTAGTCATCAAAAGACTGAGTTACACTGGTTTATACAAGTTTCAAAACCAGAGAAAAAACATTTTCTCCACTCTGTTTTCTGTTTATACTTCCAAATATTCTATTGGCTTTCTTGAATCTGAAATCATGATGCCTTCTCATATTTAGCAGATGAGTCATACAAATCCTTATGTTTTACAGGTCAAATCTAAGGTAATCAAGTCCAATCATTATGTCTCCATCTTACACGAGTCTACTGATATGCAGCCATTATGGAAAGTAGTTACATTTATTTATATTGTGTTCATTAAAGCACTTTGTCCCAGATATTAGGCAGATACAAATTAGAAGGGGGTGAAGTAGAATGAAAGTCCTGTGCTGAGATTTTTTTACATGTCCACTAGAAATCATGCAATTTTCAGAGCAAAGAAACAAGAACAACAAACAAACCAACAAACAAACCCCCCCAAGAACAACAAAAACTGAGAAGAAGAGGCATTTCTATTAGTTTTGTCTGCAAAGCCAGGAAACCTGGAAATCTTTGATGAAGAGATTATTTGGATCCATTTTCACATTTTTTTCAACTTGTTAATGACTTTCAAACTTTTGAATTTCTCATAGAGAAACACACTGTAGTCTAAAAACCACAATGCAAGTAAGATGCATCTCCAGACCCGTCAGGAGTTGGTTTCATTACTCACACAAGACTGGGGGTGAGCTGGGAGGAAGATGTCCTGTTACATGCTTTTGCAAGGAGCAAATTATTTCCTTGGTGGGGACACACTGCCAGGCCATAAGGGTTTTTGTCTCATCAAGTGCAGAAGTTCATACTACCTAAGTATATTGCTTATATAATAGCATAACAAGAATTGCCTCTCTCCTGGTTTGTCTGGTGAAATTTTGGTCTCTAAGCATTCACATAAATACTTCAAAAATTATATTTTAGCAGTCAAATGCTGCTAAAGCTTCTGGGAGAAGCTCTTGAGATGTGAAAATTACCACAAACTTTTTTCCTCAGAATTCAAAGGAGAGCAAATAAAATCAGGGCAGGAACATGGGGTCAGCATAACAAATAAAAATAACTTAGGCTTCAGAAAGACTTACAGTTCTCAGTGTTTACTGCTGCAATTATGGAATAGCTGTGTAGCACATCAGACTAAACAATATTAATTTAATCAATTAATTAAACATTTGCCTCTAAATTTTATGTTTAAATTTATCATGTACACATTAAACAATAAAGATCATACTTCATTCACCTGTCAAGGTTGCTGCTGTAGACTGACGTCCATAACCATTCATCTCCTAGGACAACAGCTTGGTAAGTATAATTTCAGCTATCAGTGATGGTACCTACTTTCTTAAGCCATTCATTCCCACTACTATTAGTCTTTTCATTTATGCTGAAGGAAATCCTTGTTACACAGTAAAGTTTACTGCAAAACTGATCTTTGGAATAATTTTTTTTTTAAGTGACTACAAATTAACTCACTCTAAATCCATAAGGAAAAATATAGTTCCCCATATTGAACAAAGGGATGGAGCTGAACAGACAAAAGGATAAATTTTAATAGTGAGAATCAAAACAAGGAAAGAAGTTAACAGGCCTTTAAAAAAAACTTATTATTAACATCTTTCCACAAAGAACTATCAGTCATTATAGTGGGTCTTCATTTATTTTTTTCTTTTATGATAAAAAGCCTTTATAATTTAATCACAGATAAAATGAACCCACATATTTTATCAATACATTTTGTCCTCATGGATTCTGCCATGAAAATATTTGCTGCAATAGAAGACACCTATCACTTTATGCTTAGAATCACAACGTTTGTAGTCTGTGGATAAAAATGTAACATGACACATTTTAAGAGTCCTTGCACATGTATAGACTATTCTGTAAAGTCAAGCACAGCTATTCAATCCTTCTACATATGTACAGTAATGAAAAAGTAAATATGTGGTATTGTTAAAAGCTCACACTTTTGCCTTTCATCTGAGTGTAAGCCCAGACTGAAGACCTGTCCCTAGTTTACCAGATTTAAATCAGCATGCACCCCTCTTATCTCATTATTCATTCAGACTGGGAGATGTGGATCATTAAGCTGGGTACTAATTTGCTCCTAAACCACACTCATTCATCATTAGTTGTCAGTGAGAGGTTGACCAAGTCAGTTGTGGAATACTTCTGTGACCCTCCCATGGATTGGATCTTTTCTGCATGAACTACTTAATAAATTCTTTAGAAGTTATTTTAACTCTTTTAGTAGCCATTTTGTTGGGCAAGATGATTTCTGTGGCCAGGTTAGTCACAGAGGTATCTCTGTCATAGTCACAATTTATTTCTGTACTCTGGAAATATATACATTTGCTATTACCTTCTGTACTGTGCAAAAAGGGAATTTGTGTACTGTTCATTATAAAAAGACATCTCTGATGGACTATTATGACAAATCACAACAGTATCTGGTGTTGCACAGAATGATGTATCTTCACTGGGGCAAGAGGGTCAGTAAGATCATTTTGCAGTAACCTGTGCAAAACCTCAGATTATTTTTCACAATGAATATATTCTTAGTAACCATTTGGTGGATGAAGAACTACAAATGTCCATAGTATGAAGCATCACCATCATGCATTGTGCCAGAAAAGCTTTAATAAATCTTAAATAGATTGTAAATATTTTTTTATAAAATGTATGGGTATGAAAGCATCCCAACAGATTGGGAATTAAATACATTTGCAAGGCATAAGCTGCCCAACATTCTAGTTAAGGAAACTTCTATAATGGAAATTTTACAGAGACTATATTTTGCCTTCTCATAGACCTCTGGGGGTTTTGCCATTTTATAATAATTTATAAAAATATGAGCATAATACAAGTTAGATACAGGAGCAACACAAGAAATTACTAATTTTATCCACAAAGCAAAACTATTTTTTTAGAAGACACATCAGATGCTTATCATCTTAATATTGTTGTACTTTTTGTTTAATTAATAAAATAAACCATATATTTTAGGGGCTTTTTCCCCGTGGTATGGAACTAGAACTGTTCACCCTAAGAAAGACACATTTAGAAATGTAAATTGAAATGTACTAAGGCACTGAATTACCTGATTTTTCAGCAGGAAGTGAAACACTGTTTTTTCCAGGATCCAGAATAACTGCCAAGCCTGCAGAGACTGATGGGAGGATGCTGGTACTGAGATCTATGCGAGTTAAACTCTCAGGTTCCCTCTTCAAGGCTTTTAGAACACCCCCAACACAGCTATCTTCTGTCTTCTCCTTGTTCTGACTGTTGTTCTGTGGACTCTGAACAATATGAACAATGCTCTGCTGGGGCAGGTCACAGTTCTGTAACACAAAACCAAAATTGTGATAAATAATTAATTGTGACATAATGGACAAAATCCCTCTATCTCCAATTTGTTATTTGTTAAATGGTCTCCAAACCATTTTGTGGAGAACTTCAGTGTGCAGTAATGGAGTTTAAAGCAAAGTGACAAGTGTAAATTGCTGGAATTAGGATTACTTGCATTGCCAAAAGGGTCACAACATTTACAAGTGCTAAACATTTAACAAAGAAATAGTGGACCAGAGCCAACAGCTCTAAATAAGTCAGGTTTATTGGCACAAAGTAAAAAACCTCCAGAGGGAGCATTACTAAATCAAGCACTAAGAATATTCAACACTTAAGAGGAACTTGCACAGATAATGCTGAAACACACTCTTCACGTAGCAATTTAGGGTCAAACTTGATGATCACAGAGAGTTCATGAACAAGTTACTCTAAAATATTTTCATAATCAGGGACAGGAAAGATGATGCTACTGATGAAGAGTGATACTGTTTCTTCTCTGTAATGTAATTTTTAGTTTAAATCAGGTTTTAGATGTAGAGACTCAGTATGAATTTTCCATTCTTCCCAAAAAAGACATTTAACTGTTGATTTTAGATAGACTTGAGAGAAATCCTGTGGAAGATCTCACAACTGTTGTGGCCATTCATGATAAAACAGAAGAACTGCTAGCCATTTTAGCCCAAAATGAGATCATTTTATGGTATCACATATACAGAAGCTTCTCCTCCTTTTCTGTCCTCACCAGAGGTGATTCTTAGACAGTCTTTTCAGAACATGTGTCTTAGAAAATAGCAGGGTAAATAAGGATCTTGTGAAAGGTTTATACATGATAAATCAGGATGTCTTTCAGCATTTTCACCTTATTCAGCATTTTCACAATACAGACCAGAAAAGCAAAATATTAAGCCAGAAATAGAATTTACAGAGATTTTGGAAGACCTATCATTAACAAAGGTCTTTCAAGAAAGACTTGCATTGATCTTTCCACAACACACTTTGCAAGAAAAATTGCTCTTTGGTGATACCTTCTGGAGACCCACACTTAATTCTTCAGTGTCATGAATGAACATAAGTATCAGCCTACACAGAAAGTGGGTATTCTGTGAAAAAATTAATTTTCTAACTCTCTGCAGCATCATTAGGTTGGCCATCTCTGCTGTGAAATGTCAAGACAGATTGTTGAATCCATTTGGGAGAAACAGAAAGAGTTCTGATGCATTTGTATCTACATTTGGATCTTCTGATCTCTGTATCTAGACAATATTTAAAATTGCCGTTTGTATATACAACTACTATATGCACTTTAATTGCAAAAGATTCCTTTACAGATATTTTAGTGCTCTTTATACCCTCATTCTCCCATGCTCTCTTCAACCACTTCTGTTCCGGTCTCTTTTATGTTGAGTAGTTTTCCTTCATGCTCTTACATTATTTCTCAGTACTTCTTCCTCCACACGTTCTTTTTATGCAATGCAATTTAAAGGACAAAAATCTGGCTTTTGTGTTGTTTTAATTGAATTTTCAACAACACACTCTCTCCTTAGTGAAGCAGTAATCAGCCAGCAGATATTTGTTAGAGCAAGGACACTGCAGTCTTAATATTCAATCAAGGCAATTATTAGATTTCAACTTTAAAAGATCATGTTGACATTAAAAGTCACTCCTTTTTTTTTTTTTTCACATCTTGTTGCCCATAGCATTTTAACAAGATCCATTTAAATAGCTCAATCATTTCATTCATTAACACAATATACAAAACCTGTCTGTCACTCTAAAACTTCTTCCACTAAGAATACTGCACAGCATTAAATAATTTAATAATCTAAAAGAAATTAATAATGAAAGTAATAACTAGGCAAATGAGGAGCTCAAAAGTGATTTGCTCAGTTACAGTGAGAGTTTAAAAAGAGAAATAGGTATTTATGTAAAAACTCACAACCTTGGAAACCCCTAATAAACTGTCAGTCAGTCATACTCTGTTTTAATGATCACCTCTTACGGCAGTTTTGCTTGCTTAAGCAGCCAATGTTCTACCTTTAATTTTTTCTCAATATTTACTATCCTGCTCAGTAAGTTGTTTTGTATTTTTTAAAGCTTGCATCAGTTCCGGGTTCAGCTCACTGCCTGATGCTGTCCTACAATCATAGTGAGGGGATAGTGCATATGAGAGAATAAAAGGGATGGAAAGAACTACTTAAACAAAACAAAATCCCCCCACAATTCCCCCACAAATATTTTCAACCATTCTTGCTTGATCTTGGCTGCTGTACATGTTTATTTGCCTGAGCATATCAATTGATCTTTTAAAAGCATAGGTCCTTTCCAGGTTCTTTTTGCAAGCTGAAGGCTTTGTGGTTAGCTCAGAAACGATGGAAAGGCTGACAAAATAGAACTTCATCTATTCTCACTTCGGCAATATCAAGAACTACATATTCAGAAAAAGCTGCAAAATTTGCACTCTAGACAGTTCTACAGCTTGCCTCAGCTGGTTAGACCACAGTGCTGATAATGCCAAGGTTGTGGATTTGATCCCTGCATGGGCCATTCACTTCAGAGTTGGACTCAATGATCCTTGTGGGTCTCTTCCAACTCAGAATATTCTGTGATTCTGTATATGACCATAGCAAAAGTGGTTTTTGGTATTCCCCTTAATAAAATTCTAAGAGGACAGATGAACATGTTCTATCTGAGTTTTCTTCCCTCTTTATCTTAAAACAAAAACAAGTTTTGAGAGATTGAACATCACTACTGATGATAGTGCAGATAATGGTCTCAGGAAAGCTTAATTAGTGGATCTCAGGATAATTTTCAAAGAGCAGGTAGGAAAAAGACACTACATCCTTTGATATTTAGCCTGTGTAGATTTCATATGGAAGCCACTGAGTAATGACAAACATAGAATCCTAAAGCATCAGTTTTGTAATGTTTTTCTGAGTACATTTGAACTGAATTTGGCTTGTGTTTAAAGGAGGAAAGTAATCCTCAACCTTTGTAAGAAAAGCGATAAAACAGTACAAGAAAAAAAATAAAAAGAGTTTACATCATGCATTAATTGTGGAGAGATCTGGATGGGAATATAACCAAGTATTTCCCAGAATATGGGTGATTAATGCTTTATAGCCGATTAAATTTCATGGACAATAGATGGGCTAAGTCTGCAGCTTCTTCTTTGAGAAAAGAGGTAGAATTCTAGCTGTTTCTGTGAGAGTTTAGGTTGTGCCTTAGGTTACTATTGTAAGATACAATTATTTATGTCAATGTCACTTTTGTTTCCTTCATCTATTTGTTTTATGCCTCAGGAAACATGCTTTTAAGTATATCTATTATTAATGATTCTGGAGATATTGTCTTGTCTTATCTGTTGATTCAAATTAATGCCTGTGTGCCATATTCCAATGGGAAAAACTGCAAGTGTATAAAAAGTAGATTGTGAAGTATCTTCTTTCACTAGAGCAAAGGTAACTGAGATGATAAAAATAAAATATGAAACTTGGCAATAAGGACTGGTTCTTTAGAGAAAATGGGTTTTGGCCAGCTTAGAAAAATTAATTCATAGCAGAGAAAATTAAAATTAAAACTTTTTTTCATTCAAGCCTTTTACCTTTTACCTTTTTTCTGAATTCTCAAGTCAAATTTCACAAGACTAAATCAGCACATCCTGAATGAACAACACAATATCCTTTGTTACTGAGAGCAGTGGGCTAACTAGAAGGTCAGCTGGGAAGACTGAAATAAATTATGAAAAGGGAAAAGATGGCTGTGTTTAAGTAACTCTGAAATCCTCTTGTTAGGCTCTGGGGAGACCTCACTGTAGCCTTTCAGTACTTGAAGCAGACTTAGGAAAAAAATAAAAAAAGAGAGAATTTTTACATGGGCAGATAGTGACAGGCCAATGGGGAACATTTTTAAACAAAAATATTAGATGCCAGGAAGAAATTCTTCACTGAAAGGGTGGTGGGCATTGGGACAGGTTGCCCAGAGAAGCTGTGGGTATCTCATAGCTGGAAGTGTTCAAGGACAGGCTGGCTGGGCCCACCTGATCTAGTGGGTGGCATCCCTGTCCAGAGCGAGGGGCTGGGAGCCACATAATCTTTATTGTCCTTTCCAACCCAAAGCATTCTGTGGTTCTGACAGATTTCTGTTTGCTATCTTCTTCACAACATATTTGGATAGTATGAAAGGAATTTTCTCAATCTAGCAAGTATAAAGCCCACTAGAGAAGTCATATTTTCTGAAGTTCAATACACTTCATTTTGAAACTTTTTATTTAAAGAAACATTAGAGCAGAAAATAGTTTGAATCTGAAGTTTTGTACGTGGACATAAAAAAGCTTGTGGTGTTTTGTCTTGAAAATGAATTTGATAAATTTCCATTTGCTACAAACCATGAGTTGGGAGTTTTAAGATGTTCAGGTATTGCATATCAATCACACAGTAAAAGTTCTTCACACTCTATGATTCACTATCTATGAATCAGTTAGACATTCCAACTTTTATGCTACCTGGAGTTTCACACCTTTATTCATGAATCCCTGGGGCCTATTGTGGATACAGGAACAGTGGAATTGTCTAATTGCTGCGTATTTAGATCAAGCAGATCTAAATAGACTGCCTGATGACATTCCCTAAGAGATTCATATAAGGACAATGCTCAAGAAAATGTATTTTCTATGAATGATCAACAAAGCCCAAGAAGTTGGCATTTGTCACCCTGGTTTTTTAAGATTTTCTAAGCCTTCTAATGTTGACATTCTTGTAGTGAGCTTTCTCGCACACTTTCTGTAAATAACTTATTGTTTTGCATTCCTTTATAGAGGAGGGGGAACCTTAATAAACTGTTAGTTTGACCAGTGTTATTAGAAAAGTAGCACCGTCACCCTCCAATCCACTGTCACTTTTAGAAAACTATAAATGTTAGAGTCAGAAAATAAACTCCCCTTTTTTCTTCTTCACCTTGAAAACAGCAGTGTGAGTATATATTCTTTTGTGTCCTATAGTGACAGGCTTTCCAGGTTTTGTTGGTTTTTTTTTTCCTTAAAAATAGCGCAACACATCTCTTCAAACTAATGGGACCCCATGTAAAAGTGTAGATGATACACTAATTTTATTGGGAAAATATTTTTTCAAGGATAATGTACAGAGACATTAAGGATGACCTTGAAAACAGACAAATAAGCATATGAAGTTCCCAGAAGAGAGAGGAAAAAAAGCTCAGCAAGCCTTACTCAACTGTTGCTGTAACCCTTTCACAAGGACGGAGTTCAGGTCTCAAAGGCAGCAGAAACAGAAAGGAAATCAATTGGAAGATTAACACTGTTTCATCCCCTGATCACAATGAATGCAAAAAAGCAAGAAGAAAGCAACACCATGATAATACACTCTATTATATAGGAAGCTAAAGCTGGAATATTACTGAATGGTATATTAACAGATATATAATGAATTTGAGAGTAGAGACTACCTAAAATAAAAACCACAGATATAGCAATAATATTCTGTTAAGCCATGTTGGTTTAAGAAATTGGAAGCAAGATTTGCAAGAAGACTTAACATCTTTTATTTGATCAGCTAATATAGAAAGAAAAATCAGCTTCTGGGCTCAGAGAATCTTATGCAGGTCATGGCAAGGGGAAACCTGAAGGGAAAATTAAGCACTGTTAAAATAATGAAGCAAATCAGCACTCTGATCTGATATCACCATCCATTTGTGTGAATACTGACTGCTCAGTGCATTGAATTAAATATTGCTCTGCATGGGGCAAGGAAAAAAGCCAGTGCATCACCAGGCCGAAATTACATGGACCACTTAGCAGTTAAATTCCAGCAATCAGAAACTACTTGCTCTTTTATGCTGCTTTGGAATACATCTATATTTGATTTCAGTTCACCTTTTCAACTTTACCAGAGTTATACACTATTGTTCTAGTTTAGCATTCAGAATATTGTGGGTGCTAAGCAACACCTAGAAGTAGAAGGAAAAATAGATATATTATTGAAAACACCACACATTCAAATAAATGTGATGAAAAGGCAGAAAACCCTTCATTTAGCAGAAGAGTTAACTCAGACACATTCAATTTAGATTTTATTATTTTTTAGAAAAGAGAACAGTTGACGTTGAACAAAAGGAAATAAGTACATACTGCGGGATTTACTACGGTTCCTTCAGCCAGTGGTCCCTCTGTGTAGCAAGAAGCTCTGACTAGCATTTACAAAAATAAAATCCCCTGATTTACAGTCAAAGACAATAGTTCACATATTACAAAGGTTCTGCTCTGAATGATACTCTTTAAAGAGAAATAAAAGACTTAGGATTTTATACTGTCTAGTCCCTTAATGAGTTAATAATTTGCTGGAAATGGAAATGTATTCAACTAAGTCAGAATTCCCCCTCTTCCTTCACTTACAAATCACTTCATGCTTCATTTCCATCTTTTTCACATTATAACAGAAAAATTTAATGCTAATTTCTAGCTCAGTGGAGGGAATGCAGAGTTAATGCTCAGTTAGGAATGTTGCAGGGTTATTACTTTTTGTACACAATCTAAGACCTTAGCAATGCTATATACATATTTCTAAATGGCATTACTAATAAAATGACACTATTAATATGATAACTTTTCTTGAATGTAGATCTTTTAGCACGAATTCCTGAAAGATATATGAACCCTTCTAACAAATAAAAATGTTTTATTGGCAGCACATGAGACAGTTTGCAACGTTAAAATACCTGCTTAGATTATTGTTATTCCCTTCAAAACTCTGCATAATGATCTACAAAAGACACAGAAGGCAGCCAAACTTTTTGATATTATGTTTACACAGCCATTAGTATCTCCACAGTGACATTAAGAACATATCATGCAATATAAAATGGAAGAGAAATAGTCAAATGAACACTAAATTCATATAAAACTTTTCTCAGTAAATGAAAGACTTTTCCTTTCTTGTAATTTCATATATTGTGCACAAAGAAAAGCCTATAAACCCACCATTTATTATAATGCCTGTGTAGAAAGCAATGAGACAATGAGAAGCTTATAATGCTATATTAAAAATGAATACTATTAAGTTCTCATGACCATTATCTTTTCTCCTAAACACAGTTGAGTGCACCTCATTATTATTCCATCTTCCACACTGAGCTACCTGAAAGAATTTATACTCTCTAAACATGTTATCTCCAGCTGCAAACATAAAAACAGAAAGCTTATTATTTATAAGGTATGGATTGCCTTTTCCATTGCTCTAATTTCTTCTCAAGCCACACTGAAACAGAACAAGTGTATTCTGTAAAGTGCTTGAATGAATTACATTTAGGCACATTTTGGTCTGGGTTAAATGGTAATAAAAGGTACTGTGTCCCAAAAAGGTCTCATAAGGAAGGAAGCCCTTTTCACAGTGTGCAGAGTGCAGCATGGCCTCAGGACTGTGGGCTATGTGTTATTTGACTAACATAAGATCTAATTTGTATTTCCTTTTTCCCCTTAAATTTTTCTTTGAGAAGGGTTATCTCAGCAAGGCAGACACTGCCAATCTGCTTACACTTCTGTGCCTTCACTGAAGGCATACATTAAGTATAAGGGAGTATGTGAGGAACAGGCATAAAAGTGGCCTCACACTGACACCTAATAAGTGTCAAGATATTACTGAGACATAAATTCTATTCAAAAAACTGGAGAGTCACTTACTACCAGAACTGTGAAAATATTTTAAAGAATTCAGTAGTCTCTCATGCAGATGGGGCACTTCAGTGGCAGCTAGAAAGCTGCAGAAATTAATTTGGAAAATTCCCTTCTCCAAAGATCTCTGAAAGAATTCCTATGTTGTAAATACTCCACTGTAGAAAGCAAATTTTTTCCTGTGAATTTATTGTCTAGAGCATCAAAAGTTTAATAGCTATAAATATTTATTTCAATTACTTCAACTAGTCATTCACAGATGCCTTTTTCATGCTTTATGGCCAGCACCTGGTATACGTCCAAACCAAGGAAAACTTTCGTATTCTACTTGTCCCAGTTCATGCATCTATATATCAGTTTGAGCAGCTGCTATGAGAACAGCCGTAAATAAATCCTAGTGAGCACCCTGTGTGGCCCTAATTGGTAACTTCTTAACTTCCTGGTATAAACACAGACAAGACATCAAGTATTTTCCAGAGATTTCCCTGATTTTTCTTGAAGACTTGCTTTTAAACTAGCATTTTCTATGACAGGTGAAAATGGTCTTAAGTTTGATTTTTGGACTATGCCTACCAAGATATCCCAGCAGGATAATGCTGGAAAATCTATGCAGTGCAATATTGTGCAGCACATCTACATATCCAACTGGACTTTACTTTAGGACTAGTTTGACAGACATATAGTTAAGTATGTTACAAAAGACACACTTTATAGATTCTTCCCAATCCATTATGGGGTATCCATGCAATATCAGAAAATACTCTTACAATAAATTAATCCCTGTGCCCAGTACATAAGGACATATTTTATCACCTCGTTTATTCCCACCCATTATGAAATCATGCCTAATTTTAAAAGGGAGAATGCTCATGTTGTGGTTTGATCTGGCAGGCAGTTAAACATCCCACATCTGCTCCCTCAATTCTCTGCACCCACCCTACTCCTCAGGGGGATGGGGGGGTGAGATTGGGAAGAAAAGTAAAACTTCTGAGTTGAGATAAAGATAGTTTACTAGGACAGAAAAGACCCAATGATAATAAATTAAGTGATACACAACACAATTGCTCACCACCCACCTATGGATGCAGCTTAGTTCCTGAGCAGCAGCCCTTGGCCAGCTTTCCCCCTTGATTATATACTGGCGGATACAAGAGTGGATAGTGTGGAATATCCCTTTGTTCCATTTGGGACAGCTTTTGTGGCTGTGTCTCCTCACAACTAATTCTGCCCCTGCAGCCTGCTCACTGCTGGGATGGGGTGAGGAGCTGAGAAGCCCTTCACACTGTGTAAACATTCATTAGCAAGAACTAAAATGTCAGTGTGTGAACGATGTTATTCTCATTCTAAATCCAAAACACAGCACTGTACCAGCTAGTAGGAAGAAAATTAACACTATCCCAGACAAAACCATAATTACAGACTAATACAAACAAGGTGAATGCTATGAAGATATAACTGAAATAATTAAAATTTGATACTCAAATAAAAAGATGATTTTTATACCTTTAAGTAACCCGTGTTATTTTTTTAAAAAAACATCTAGCATAAATGGAAGACATGACAATAAATGAATTCAGGCTGATTCTGCTAAATTACCAACATATTTATTAAACATAGCATTATTAAAGGGAGATGAGAACACCTTGTTGAGTCACAGATGAAAGATTACTTTGAACATCTCAACCAGAGAATTATGACCCATTAAAAAGATTTTTACAAAACCCCAAAACTGCTTTAAGAGCGTATTTTACCCATCCCTGGAAAAAAAATATTCAATTTTCCCCTGAGGAAATTCAATTCTAATACAGAAATCTTCAATGATATAGCATCAAGTGTGATAGAGAGGTTCAGTATTCAGATTCAGTTAGACAAACATAGCTTATTGAGACTAACAGGTTCCTGAAAATTACTTTAAAGATTTTTGTATCATGGCATTCTCCTGCATCCATTTAGTTTACAACATGTCACATGCTTTTCATAGGCATGTCACATGTAAGTCCAAACTCCTTGCTAAAAAATCTGGAATATAAGACTTTTCCATTTCGATGAGAAATTGTGTCGTTTCAATTCAGATCAAGATATGAATGAAATCACATGCAGGAGGAATGTCTATGAGCATTCATGGAGAAGGAAAAAATGCTGTAAAACTGAGAAGTGCCAAGGTTTCAAAAATTTTAAGTTTTACAGAGATGGAGATTTCTCCAAGCCTGTCAGGCTTGTCTGAGTAAACAAGCAAGCCACCTAATTTGCACTACTAACTACTGCAGACCAAAATAAGTAGCTCTCCACAGCAAAATGGTCTGTGTCAAGAACCTGACATACACACTATAAAGTCTGGGGATGCCTGGGGATGTTTTGAGTTTAGTCTACCTTTAGTCTTGGCTCTCTTTTGCAACTTTACTTATTAAAGTTCTGAAATTCATCTCTCTGTTTAGTTTCAATCAAAAGGCATCTGCTTTATTTCTTCTGAGGATGCTCCACAATGCAATCAAAATGTGGTAAATGGGGATGATAAGGAGATCTATTCCAAAAGTTGACTCCTATTCCAAACTAAGACACTAGTCCAGACACATGTTCATTTTCTGATTCTGAGCTCCCATCACAGGCATCAGCAGACACATTTCAGATTATTTCACAGGGGGGTATTACTGGTGATTAAAGATAATAGCTTTATTAAAACAGCCACAACTGCTATCTACTTGCATACTTTTGTGCAGTGATTTGCTGGAAGTTAGACTTGCCTACATTTACAGAGAGTAAAGAAAATACATAAAGTACCATAAAATGACTAAATGAAGATCAGCAATTCTATGCTGTCCTCCCTTCAAAACTAAACCACTTCTGTTTAAAGATCACTTGACCATTTTTTCCTACAGCGTGGAGATTCAACAGGTTTCCAATTGTTAATTTTCTGCTGGTGTATCAGGTAAAACCTGGTAGTGGTATCAGAGGGCTTTCCCCAGAGAATCAGACTTGGTTTGCTTAGCTAGCTACACTAAAAATCAATTTAAAAAAATCTATAATTTAAAAAACAAATGCCTTGTTAACAGTTGCACTAAGAAAGGATATACACTCCTGTGAACTTTCCTTAGCAAAGGGAATTAAGCTTTGTAAGCCTGGACTTGTAAATCATCTCTGTCTTAAAGATGCACAACCTGTACAGTACACACATTTTAAAGCCAGAAAACAGGTTATTCAGCCTTACAATAAAGGGCAGAAAAAAAACCCAAGACAAAGCCAATGACTGTCACACTTCAATAAGAGAAAGCAGAGAGAGTACCAGCACAGCTTCTAGCTCTTTGTGACAGGGTTTGTCATGAGACGCATTGTCCCTCGTAGCACACTTTTTATCAGACTGGACGCATGCTCCAATGGGCATGATGCACCCCTTACCCTCTGAGCACCTCTTAGCATTAATTATGCTTTCATGGTTTGAAAACGTTTTCTGAATTCAGCCAGGACCAGCTTTAACTGTCCTGGAATTCTCACTTTTTTACTTCTCACTGAGAAATAAAAGGTGACGCTCCTCTTATTCCTGCAAGGATCAACATTCAATTTGTAGTACGGATGCTACAAATTCATCTTCCTAAAACTCTTTGATCTTGTTCAGTCTCAACTTAGGTCCCTCTTAAAAAGGGACTAAAAACATTCATGCCAATGATAAACACAGTCACGTTTCTTTTTTTTAAAATTTTCTTTGTTTTCATCCTCATTGCCTTGAGTGAGGAAAGCTCTGAAACTCAATGACATCATGTGTGTAGTACACAGTTAAGAGTGATCTGGAGCTTTTCTTTGCATGCTTTTATCAGTGTCCACTTGAATGATGCTAAACTTGGCTGGCTGCAATTAAAAGGATAGAAAGCTGAAACCCCCTATGAGTACAGAAAAAAATTATCCTTTCTTCAAATAAGCTGCCACTGGAATTGAAAGGACAAAAGATGCAGGGGAAACAGTGATAGGCTGGTTTGAGTCAATATGGAGGGCCACAGATCTGGGAGCTTCCCTGTTTTTCCACCAAATGAAGGAATTTTCCTTATTCAAGACTGATATATTTCTGTAAGTTAAAAACACAAAGGAGAGAAGCTAAAAATGTGCAAATTTAAATACATTATTTCTTTTTCTATGTCTAAAATGTTTAGAAATATTTTTTAATTTAAATAGGGAACTCAAATTGATTTTACTTGGGTTCTAGTCACAGTTCTTCAGAGCACCCAGGGCTTTCATGCCTTTAGGTAAATTTCAACCAGCAAGAATTCCTTTACTTTTACTTTTTCTTTTGCTTCTTTCACTTGTCCATTAACTGAGAAAGGGAGGGAGAAACAAATTGGGTGAAAGTTTGCAATGTTATCTGCAAATAATTAGGATCCATGTTCAGACTTTGGATGCTGGTTGTCACAAGGCACTGCCAGCTCAATATTGTTTTCTAGGTATGGAGGGATGGGGCTTTCACACAAAACAAGCAGGATGAGAGATTCCTCTGCTGGGCTAGAGCTTCATCTCTCCAGATTTTAGCACTATTTTAGCTGCTTCTGGAGATGCAGCACCCAAGCTACTTATTCAAGTTCCAGCATGCTGCACACTCACACCCAGGAATGCAAGCTGCCTCAGGGCACTTGTTGCTATTTACCACCTTTTAAGATACAGCCACAAGTCACTCATAAAAATTGAGGAATTTTGCACCATAAAGCTTCATGTAAAAAACCCAAAAGTTCTGAAAAATCATACAGGTTCTACTGCAGGAGTTTATTGCTCTCAAAGACATGAGGGCTACACTTGTAAGTCTGTGCTGTCATTTTCTGACAGTAATGACAATTGACAACTTCCCATTTAATCAGGGCACAAAAAGAAACAAACTGAAGAAATTAACAAAATTAAGAAGAAATTAACAAAAAGTATATTTTCCAAATCACATACTTAACCCTTAAACGCTATTCATTGTTTGTATAAATCATAATTCACCAGTATTTCAGGAGCTGTGGTGCCACAGAGACCTTGTGGGATGAGCAATCCTCTGCCCACCTCTGACACCCAGGACATGTGCAGAACAAAAAGGCACAGAAAGCAGACTCAGCCTGGCTTAGGACAAACACCAATGCACCACTTGTGCAGGCAGCGCTGATACACCCACAAAGACAAAATGATGCCATTCAGAACTAAAATCTGCCTTGTCATTATTAAAAGAAAAAGCTAATTTAATCTGTGCTCCACAAGCTGCACAAATCAGTGAGTGATAAAGATGAAAACATAGTTATACATATTTAAGTTACACTTGAAGGTTTTTCTAAATGAACATATGCGAATGTTTGAAGCCCAGGGGCAGCTCTTTCTTTTACTCAGGACATTCACTTAGTTTTCTGAGCTAATATTTAATCTAGTATTCAGTAAAACATCATTAATTACTTTCATAAATTCCTAACATCCTGTGAGATGTCTTTTCCCTCTGAGCTGCAAAACAGAATCTTCAAATCCCTTCCTCAATGAAGTGCAACAATTTTCACTCTACAGTTCTTTTAATTGTAAGAAAAGATAATTTTTAGTTTTCATCTTACTGCTTAATGGTGATCTTTGTAGTTTTAAAGAACACTAAAATGTTATATTTTTGTAGGAAGAATTTTGGGGCAGCAAGAAATAGGAGGATTACAATACAAAGCTCAGTTAAAGAACTGGTGTGATCTAGAAGAGTAATTTGATAATGAGAAAGAGTAATAGGTACAATGAGTGAATGACTCAAAAGGGTCTCCATCTCACCCACCTCTAGTAACTTTAAGGGAATTTATAAGAAACTGCAGGAAGCGTTTACAGCCAAATCTTATGCCTAAATTTACTGTTAGCACCTATTAATTTCCTAACCTTTCTAGATATTTTTTATTATTTGTACATAAATACATGGTTTTGGAACACAAATGGAAAAATTTGAGGAAATCCACTGCCTTAATCCCAATGGGGCTGTCACCACAGTAGCTGTATTGACATTTGTGCTGAAACTACAGTACTCCAACTCCCACTACATCACACACATTAAACAGATGAATGAAAATTTCTAATATCTAGTCTCTTTATAGCCATTATTTTAGATATGCTTATCATGTTATTCACTGATTTTCTCTCTGACATCAGCAGTTCAAGTATTTTCAAGTATTTCAAGTATCCTCTTCTAGAAAAGTTTTCTCTGGTACTAGCAATTGTATGTGACTCACAATCCTTTCTACAGATGCTCTTCTGATCTGACCTCAAGCATTTGATTATTGTAGCAGCCCTGCAATGTTCCAGGAGAAATAAGAAAAAAAGAAACCTGTTAAGCAGTGTGGCAGCATCTGCACAGCTAGTGTCTAGACTGAACTGCAATACAGCATGGTGCAGTTTTTATGGATGATGTTCCTCTGCTTCCTGGAACCCTTTTCTTCCCCTGCTCTTGCATTTTGTATTTATTTTCCTATTTTGTATTTAAATCAGAGATAAAATCAAGTCCCACAAGAAACAAGAATTCTACAAGAATATTGCAGAATATCTGCAAAAAAAATTTCTTTTATTGATTTAAACCCTCAAGGTCTATTTAATGGATTTAGAAAACAAACAAACAAACATCAACAGCAAAAAAATCACCAAACAAAAAAGCTAAATAGGGCAGACTGCCCTGGCAGCAGTCAATGTAATTTAACCCAAATCCATAGAAGGGGATTGATCTTACTGAGCTTATCTCTAATATGGTTTACAAATACTGACTCTTAGTGTGTTAACTTAGGCCCTCTTTGATCAGAAAAATATTTTTATACCTTCCATACCAGATGGGCACCCAAATATTTTATAGAAGATGACAGAAAAAATACATTATATAAAGCTACGAAGAGGCAAACTAATATCAAAAACAGAAAAAGAAGTAATGAATTTGCCTGAACCAATCTCTTATTTCATGACCTCATCATGCTGAAGCTGCCTATCTATTTCAGAACAAGTGATAAATATTAAAATGAAATTTTTTTGTGTGTCTTATCAAAAGCCTCCAATATCAATTGTTTTCACAAATGTTTTCTCCTGCAAGCAGTGAATGCCTCTTCATCAATCTTTTATCAAAAGCAATCTTGTTCTGATCTCAGTCTTATCAGACAAAGTTTTCTCTCTCTGCTTTGCTGGTTTTTTTTTTTCTTCCTTTCTTGGCAAAAGGTACATGAATATCATTTTACACATGACTGTGGCTGCATCTCCATCAATCAGGAAATAACAAGTAACTGTGAAGGATATATCATGGCCCTGCAGAGCTCCAAACAGTAGAAATATTTCTGCGTGATAGTGACAAAGTAGGAAAGCAAGTGTGCACATCTTTTTGCACATGCACAACATTTGCACATGAATGTGCAAATATTCCTTCTTACAGGGCTTTTTTGCATTTCCAAATTATTCTAAACAGAGAAATGGCCTGGGAGCTGTGCAGGAAGAGGCCACAACCTGCCACATGCCAGTCACAGCTAGGTGACAAAACACAGAGTGTCAGCCCTGCAGCCAGGCAGGGGAGCTGGCAGCACCCCAGCTCCAGCCCACTCCTGAAATACCTGCAGGCACCAGGGTGAGGGAGATGCACATGGAGACCATGGCTGGAGGCACATGACTGAGGGACAGATGGAGATGTGCTGCTGCTCCAAGCGCTGTGGAGGTGACACAGCCAAAGGATTTCTTGTCCCCATGCCAAAAGGGGTTATTTGTAGGGAGCTTCAGCCCACAGGGGCAAGCTGTGCCAGGGTGGGGAGACCCCTGAAGGACTGCAGCCCATGGGCACCCCTCACTGGGGAGAAACACCTCTGAAAGACTGAAACTCACAGGTGAACCCTGTCAGGCAGGGACATAAAGAGCAAAGGAAAACCAGAAAGGAGCATCAGTCAGAAACCATTATGTACTTTACTCCAATAATGTGCATCACCTGGGCTGCCCATTACATCACCCATGAGACTGTGAGGAACAGACTCCAACCAGCAGGGGGACTTCAGATTAGGAAAGGGAAGACATGATTTTTATTTATGTTTTCTTTTTTTGACTCAATACCCAACTCAGTGAAGTTTTTGTTAATTGACAATAAATTAAATCTAGTAACATTCCAAGTCCATAATATTCTTGAGGCCAAAATGCAATGAGAACTATTCAGTCTGAAGGCTCATTTTAAAGGCTACCTAGGACTGTGGGGGAAGAAAACAGTCTGAGGAAATACAATGTTTTCTGCTGCTAAAGCTGGACAGCAACCAAAGTTTCAATATATTTGAACAAGATCCTCATTTTGTACAAACAAATGTCATTCCAAAAGTCTCAGAGCGCACTGGGGCCAATGCACGGTGACAGAGCTCCAGAACAGAGTGAGCTGCTGCAGCAACAAGAGGTTGAATATAGAATTATTTCCTTAGGAGAGACAGAGGCTGCAAAATTCACGTTTTTGACTCTTCAGGGGAAAAAAACATAATAAACATTAATAAAAACACCTTAAGAAAAAAGGGAAAAAAGTTATAAATTAAATTAAATTAATGTGCAAATAATGAGCCTTGTGCTCCCTACACAGAGTGTTTGCTTCATAAGTATGCATCAGGTTGTTCCTGCCACTCAGAGGAAGAATCTTGTCTTGAATAACCCAGACAGAGGAGAACTAAAGAGGCAAAGAGCTTCATTTAGATAAATCCATAAATGAAATTTATAGCTCTAGGGGCAGAATACATCTAAGCTGCTCGACCAGGTTCTCAGTTCCTGGGCTGCTAAGGAGAGAAGTTTCATGGCAGGAAAGTGTTCAGGTGAGTCCCAGGAGAATCAAGTGCCAGGATCATCACAGATCCCCATGATACCATGATGCCTTCTCACATGGGCAATATATGTGAGCACAGATGAAGACTGGCAGGAGGACTCAACCATTAGGGACTCAAATTGCTGGATTTTAGGAACATGTTTTGACTTTACCCTACTCATTCCAAAATGGCAGAGTTGTAGTGTGTTAGGAGAATGCTGGAGGCAAGCTGCTGATTTGTCAGTGCTGACTTTGGGGGTAAAAGATTCCAGGTTTGAGGGGAGCTATATAGTCATAAATGGCACACAGAAGATGATGAAAGAATGATTATTTACCTTTGAATACTAAGGAAGCATCTGATAAAAATGACAGGTAAAACATAAGATAAAAACTTACATTTTTCATACAAAATTTTCTATTTTATTTCTATGCAGCTGCCTTGTCTTAAGATGCATGTAGGTGTTGAGGGGGATGTGTTTGAGGATTAGAAAATCACCATCAGACAGGGAAGCAGATAATTTATCACTTAAAGCCAGCAGTGTGTAAGGACTCTTTCCCATTCTGCTCTTTATGTTTATCTCTAGTGTTTCGTTTGTTTTGTTTTTTAAACTAATTTTATATCTGACATGATGCCTACCCGACAGATTGGCAGATTTGGTAAAGACTTTCCTTCCTACGTGAGGTGTTAATAACACAAAGGACCGGAAAAGTCACTTTTTAGAGAACACTTAAGTATGACAAATGCAAACATTTAACATTTTCATCATGTTCCTTATGAAAAAAGGCAAAATTTTGCAAACTGGAGGCTGGAGAGAAAGTACATATGATGCTTTCTCATCTGGAAGATACCAGTAGCTATCAGGTTAAAGCTCAAGCTGAAGTTTTCCACCATTTACTCCTAAGGCAAATCTCTCAAAATGTCTTTCTTTTTGATTTTTCTCCTCTAACGTGGCCTCAATAGCAGATCTTGCAACTAATAATAAAGGTCTTGAAGATGTGAGCCATGAAAGTAAATATGCTAATCTTTTAAGAAACCAATAACTTTGTGTCCTTATGAAGAGAAGATTAGTCACTAAAACACAATTCCATTTTTCTGCTGACAGTAAGTAAAAGAAAACTAATTTCATATTATATTTCACTTCAAATCACATTAAGAATTTAGAAGCTGCATATTTATAATGATCCTTAAATTACTGCGAGATACAAAATTGCAAAGCCTTGTTCCTAAGAAGATTTTAGTGTTTTAAACTAGTACTAGAAAAATAGTGCCTGACTTTATGCAAAACAGACAGAATGGTAGAGTCTACTGTTATTATCTCGAGGTTTGTATATGAGAATTGTCATGGTAAATCTGGTTTGCAATATTGAAAGGCATGATGACATCTTTTTCTAAGGAAGAAAATTTGCTAAATTCCTGTAATTTTGGAATGGTAATGCATGGATATGCAGAGGACAGTAATTGTACTCTGGTGAAGAATGCTTCAGCAAATTTTTGTCATGCTTTGTTTCAGGTCAATGATTTCAAAAAAATCATGAGATACCAGCTTACAAATACATATAAAGCCCTTAGAATATACACACAACTGTGCTTCATAAGTATGTGGCTTTAATATAATTTTCAATAACAATTACTGAACCTGGGGAGAAACTAAAAATGAGGATTCCTATTACCTGCTGTGAAAACTTAATAAACAAATTCCTAATAGACATCAATTTACATTTGTTTTGAAGGGTTTTGTTTGTTTATTTGTTTTTCACAGGGATAAGGTACAAAACATACAAAAGCATTTAATGAAAATGTCCTGTAGGCTGAGAGATTAATTGTGGCAGTTTCTCACCATCAGTCATTACTTTGCTCTGGTTTACATTTTTCATAATAGAATGCTACATTTTAAGTATCTACAATCCTTTTTTTTTTTTTTTTTTCAAGCAGAATTCTGCGTAAGGGTCAATGTTCAGGGAAAAATCTCAGCTTAAAGAATTCAGATCCTTGTAAAAATGAGACTAAAGAAAAATGCAATGTTTTTACCTCATTAAAAATACTTTTGATGATAATGAACTTGGTGGTGATGGTACAAAAGGTCAGTAACTGGAACAGGATATTGGACTATGAATGTGAGAAATGGGCTCAGAGCTTAATGATACATGAAGTTCAATAAACAAGTTGTCAGACAAGGACAACGGGATTTTAAGAAAAAGCCTGGGCAAATGGCCACAGGGAGAGATTCCACAAGTAGACAGGGACTAGACACCAAATGAGACAAAAAGGGAGAATGATGCCAAAGTCAGATGGAAAGAGAAATGTGAGAAATAGTCATGATCAAAGAAAATAAAAAAGTCAAAGGCTACAAGAGCACTTTTCTTTCTCTGAACCACAATGGAACCTGGAAGCTACAATCTCTGTTAGAAAATATAAATGAAACTAGATGGCAAAGTGCTTCCCAAGTACTTCACTTCCTCCCTGAGTTTGACAAGGGATGACTGTAACATAGTGCAACATTCGTTACCCTGTTATTTGACGTGGCAAAGGTCTGTGAGATGTATTGGGATGTATAAGTGATTTCAAATCTGTTACTGATTTCCAATTTTTTTTTCAGTTCTCAGGCCCAGAAAGGGCTTTAACAATTGACTTAATAAATTGCATAATTAATTTTTCCCCTATATGATCACTGCTGCATTCAATAACAGAACCACCTGCAAGACTGTGATGGAAGCTCTTTTCCAAAAGATGAAAGATATATCTTTTGTTTTCATAAATACAAGGGGATTGAGCAAACAAGTGTACGAACTCCCAATGTGCTCTTAAAAAAGATTAAAGAATGCATCCTTAAAAAGTTGTGTTTTGCTAAGCAAGTTAGCTTATGTTTCAGATGTGTTACTTATTTGGTTGTCTCAATTTTCTATATATTTTTCTTAAAACATAAACACTGCAATAAAAAATCTTGGAAGTAAAATTTTTGTGAAACAGGTTGGAAAAAAAAAAAAATTGAGAGTCTACCTTTATAAAATCCTGACTATTCTGATAAAAACAGGAGTCATTAAAGGTTATAGCATAAACCATGCGGAACACCTGTAAGAAGATGTAAAAATCTATTTTTCCTCTAATCCATACCAGATTATAGTATACTATTCTGTCCTTTGTTTTTTTTTTTTTATTCCAAGACAAATATATCTTGGCAGAAATTATGTCTTCTTTTCTTTTTGCATTACTTGGCTGTCCCTTAATGAGACCAGACAGGCTAGGGTGCTTTTAAAACTTGTGTGAAGGACAGCAAAAGCCAGCTCATATAGCGGAATGACTATGATGAACACATTCCTATTTGTGTTTAAAAGTGATTCCTGTTTGTGTTTAGAAGTGATTAAGACAGTGGCAATTTCAAGTTCATCTGTTTTACTCAGAGGTCTGAAAAAATTGATAATTTAGATATTTTATCCGACATAAGAAAAAGTTGGGATTTGCTGTGCCATAATCATCTGAGATACATTATTCATGGTATTCTATTTGCTAGATGGTCATATTTAGAAGGATGTTCCTTTTACAGGGTCTCAGCTGTTACCAGACTGGCATGGAATTGGACACAGATGAACGGACAAATTGTCGTTTCCACAGACCTCATTAGCAGCTAAGATGGTCATATGTCCATATATCCAGAGTAAACAAAAGAGACAAGATGCAGTTGGCTCAATCCATCACGGGAACATGCAGAATGTTACAAAATTAAAATATGGTTCTGAACTATCTGACGTCATCTCAGAACAAAGTCTAAACAGTCAAATGGCAGCGCTTTGTGCCATAATGGCTGGGTGTCTTCATATTTTATGTCAAGTGTCTGTTAGTTTTCTAATTGGAATACCATGCTCCACAATGTCAAGCTCATATATTTTTATGACTTTCCCCAAACATAGGACATCTTATAAGGTAATCTATAATCAGTTAATAAATAGTAAATAAACAAAGCTAACTTTGAAAATTAAAGGTGTGAGGCCTCCTGGTATAGGCTTTCTTTTTTTTAAATAACAATCCAGCTCTTGTGCTGAAGCCTAATGTATGATAATATAGTTCAGAAAATACAAAATCAAATCTGGTAAATCCCAGAGCTAGTGGACACTGCATAGAAAGTTAATATGAGAGCTTGGGGAATATATGAGAGCTTGGGGAATTTACACAAACACTCTCTGGGATGGAAAAGAGAACTGAAAGGAGAATACAGGGGAGAACATGGCAGAATTTCAGAATATTCTGTGAGAGAATGCCAGCTTTATCGTGTCTGTCCTTGGAAGCCAAAAGGGACATTCTGAATTTCATAGCTGGGCACAAGTCCTCCTTCTGGGCCAAACACCATATCCAGAGCATGTGAATGAATCCCTGTGTTGAGGACACAGGAGCAGCCCAGGGATGAGCTGATGTGACATGCAGCACCAGAAGTGACATTTGTTTTTATGGTAACATCCGATGGCCTGGACATTGTTCCTTTCGTGCACGCCTCTGCAGAGTCTGTAGTCATCTCAGAACAAAGTCTAAGTACCTCTTGGAGCTGAACACTGTTCTGTAAGCAGCAGCCCAGATTTAGCCACCCTTTATCCACTCTACCAACACACATTGCTTAATTCCTCCTGGTCATTTTCTAGGTATTATGATCCAATCTGGGGACACAAAATTGGGTCTGCTGCCAGATGTTTGCAGGCACTAATTCCTGCTGTTCCAGCCCTCCTTCACACAGGGTTTTTTTCCTGTCACTTGTCTAAGGCAAGTATTAATTCAGATTGGAAACAAGACACTTGAAATTAAGGGATCATATCTGTTTTTTCATATCTTGGTTTATAAAGTTGCACTTAGTAACATTTGTTCTTTCCTCTTTTCCTGGACACAAGTTATTGTTTCTGTATTTGAAGGGCATACTTAGCAAAACTATGCTACTTCCATATTTTAAAATGCAATACTCCTTATAGGGCAACCTAATAAAAAGAGAGTTCTTAGCTCAAGATGTGACTTCTTTCAACTAAAGTAAAAAAAAATAAATTAATCCTAAGGTTGCAGTAGCAATTTTCAGCAATAACAAAGTAGTACGTGGCTGACATGATATACAGAGGGAAGGAGAAGGACAGAACATGCCTGAAAAACACTTTAGAAAGGGCTTTTCATTTTAATCTAAGCTGGTAAAAAATGTGGGAAGGTTGCTACAGGCATTTCCATGGGCTGACTTATTTTTTAGATATTATCATGAAGACCTGTTGAAGTCTTTAGCTATTTGAGTGAGCATTTATCTAAACTTTACACACAAGGACAATAGATTTTTGTCCCAGCAAAGAAAGATGCAAGTAGATAAACATATATTTCTGTATGTTTCAGGTCTTTGGAAATAGCTTTTCTGCCTTCTGGTTCAAGCAATTCTGTTTACTGACTTAAAAGTATTACACAGAGAATACAAAACTTAAGCAGGGAAAACTTTTTACCAGGATCACTTTTTTACTAGGAAGGAAAGTGATAAGCATTGATGAAATTATTCAGTTCAATAGTCAGTTTTGGTTCCCATTTTTGGCAGTACTTGAATCCAAGAAACAGATTTGTTGAGAAAACAATGCATTTTTTAAATGAGTAAGGTTTAAAGAGTTATGAATGCTAGTGCATAAAGGAAAAGAAGATCGAATATAAGGAAATAGTAATGAACATTCAAGAAATCATAAACAGATGTCACAAATAATTGATACAGATGTTAAAAACCAGGAAAACTAACAAAGATCAATGAGGGGTTTAATAAGAAGATGCAGTAAGAGATAAGGAATAAAAGATTTATAATCGTGTAGTGTAAATAGGAAATGAGGGGACAAAGTAGAAAGAAGCGTGTCAATGTCATATTTTCTGAAAAATCCTTCACCAGGATTTCTTCTCCTGGGAAGATGAGAAGCCTCAGCTTCTGTGTTTGCTGCTCTGCAATGTGGTCTGGAGATTGTTTATCCAAACATGTGAATTGTTTTTACTTAATGACCAATCACCATCAGCTGTGTTGGACTCTGAGGAGGCAGTCACGAGTTTTTATTATTCATTCTTGTTAAGCATTCTGTCTGTACCCTTCTCTTTGTTTAGTATAGTTTTAGTGCATCATTCATATCATATCATATCATATCATATAATATCATATCATATAATATCATATAATATATCATATCATATCATATCAATCATATCATATCATATCATATCATATCAGCCTTCTGAGAACATGGAGTCAGATTCTCATCTCTCACATCCTGGGGACCCTCACAAACTCAAGAGAAGTGTGACTAATGGAAATCCAGAAAGTCCATAGGTGCTGTGCTAAAAATCACTACTTTGTAAGTTCACGACATGGCCTTTTATTATTTGAGGGCCTCTGATGTAACAAGCTGCCAAAAGATTTAAATTATGCCACAGAGGCAGAGGGCAGAAGCCAAGTGCCAGCAGACGTTCAGGCTGAGCTGCGAGCAGAGTGGCTGCACCCAGATTCCTGCCCTGACACATCAGGACCCTGGGTCTGTGCGAATTTGCACCAACTGACCCCAGGCCCAGCACCAACTCCTCTATAAAGAGCACAGATCTACCCAGCCCCACCCTTATGTAAACATAAAAATTCTTCTCCTCTTTGGAAATAGCATTTCCATTCTTCTTTAATTCATAGAACGGCTCACCTGCTTCCCATTTCTTTTCACTGATGAAGATCTGAATTTTGCCTTCTTTCTTCATTACCATAGTTATCATATATAACATCACATAAAATTTACACAGCTTTCTGACCTTTATAGAGTTTTGTCAGTGTGGATCTGTATTTTAGGCACCCTGAATTTTGCTGGTATGCATACCTAAAAGTTTGTGCAAGTGTAGCACTAGTCAAGTTGTCCTCCCCATATGAATTTGTCTCTCTTTTTTTTTTAGGAAGCAAAACACTTCCTTCTTAGTTAGTGTTCTTTAGTTTTGCTTGTGCTCCAATCCTGTTTACCTTCTGCTCTACATGTTCCAGTACAGGATGCACAAAGAGAAATGTAATTTAATTGGAATATTTGTTGATGAAGATAAACAGGATACTCATACCTCTATCTACCAAATGTCTCTGCAACACAGACAATGTAAGGTAGTACTGGTACTAGTTGAAATAACCTCTTTTTGCATTTCTATATAGAAATAGAGGCACTTAAGAGTTCTCGGAACTTTTCCAGTTTCCAGTGTAATTTAAACAACTAAATGTTTAATCAACTGCTCAAGAAAAATCAAGCAAATTTGTAGCAGCAACAGAGGAATTTTGGATGCCTGGACAAATTAATAGGTTTTTCTCAGCTATATCCATGGCTGTATAAGTGACATATATTCTTTTTTATTTTAATAAAATATTTCTTTCATTTATAATCAGACTAATTATAACTGAATACAATGTGAAGACACTAGATCAAAATGTACTTCCCCTCCATAAATTCTTATTCCAAATTGTGCTGGCAAAAACATCAGACAAGGAAATCTTGAAATAGAGTATTGAAAATGATTGGCCTAAGTATCCAGTTTCTCAGTCAAATCTGCTGTGAAAATAATATAATCATGAAGAGGATATAGGGAGATAATTTCTATTTCCTCATCTGTGTCCTAGTCCAGAATCATTGGCTCAACACTTTCTTATCAATAGTATATGAATAAATGCACAATTGTAGCTGATGTGTACAGCTTTAATCTTAATTATTCCTATGATCTTGAAATACAGGAAGGATGCAAGGAAGAGAGAAAAAGGCTTCAACTGATGGGAAAAAATTCATAACTTAAGACAAGAAACTCAATGTGTTGAACATTTCAGAATAAAAATTATATCTGACTTGGTTGCATAAGGTAGAAATATCATATGCAGATTACATTGAGAAGTCATTCAAGGCATAGAGCTTAACAACAGAAAGACAGAGAAAACCAATGGTTCTTACAATAACTGGTTTCATGTCTTAAGAGACACTTTGTAAAGGAATTAACATCCACACTACAAAAATGAAACACTCCTTTAAGTGTTATTCACATTAGATTTACCCTAGTATTTGCTGTAGTGTCTTTTATGGATTTGTCAGCACTGGTAAATGCTGGACAATACAAATGTTCAAAAAACAGGTCTATAGGAATTCCTGCTAAAATGGTAAGCAGAAAAATACGAATGCCATCACAACATGATTAACTGTTTTTCTTTTAAAGGAAAGATTTCTTCTAAACATGCAATGGAATTGCATCTGTTGAGCAACAAAAGCTTGTGTAATCTTTTTCAGTATTACAGATCTTTCTTAATAAAGCCAGAAACACATCAATATTTTCTAATTTCCAATATGCTGGTAATTACCATTAAAAATTAAATAGGTAGATGCCTCTTTATGTGTCAGAGTTTGATGTTTTCAGTCAGTGCTGCACAGCTCTGACTTTCTTACTTCCCGATTTGCAGCAAATTTCATTCTGTTGATCCCTCAATATGACCAAACTCTTGTAATTTGACAATCAAAATGACATTAATCATAGCCATAATTTTCTGAATGATCAGACCAACACAATACTAGGGGGAATCCTTATCAATAGATGCCTGTTGGGTCCTCTCAACCCACCCTTCCTGACACAGCAGTGGTCCTGTCTGGACTCCATGCTAAGGATATGTAAAGAAGAAACCAGCAGAAAAATGAACTTGACAATAAAAGCAGTAATTTTTGATGGATTAGGGAGTTACACAACACCAGAAAAGAGCTCCACTTGCCTGAGAGGTGAGCAGTGGGGGCTAGTATCTTCAAGCAGGGAAAACAGAGGAAAACAGGGTGAAGGGAATTGGCTGAGTCCCAGGTAGCCACAACGAGCTGGACTGGCTCAGCCAAGCATTGAACTGCTGTTTCTTACACAATGTTATCCAGCTTTCTCTTTCTCACACTCATGCAACCTGCCAAGCTACCTCTCTTGGGTCTGTAAACAGGCAACTCCTTGATCTGTCTGGCTCGGCTTCTGCTCAGGTCAGCCATTGTGACCGTGGTCACAGGGGTTTTCAGGATGAAGAAGAGACGAGAATGTGATCAGAAGGCTTGACTTATTATTTTGTGACATATGTTACATTAAGACTATACTAAAAAGAAAATAGGAGGAAAAGGTTTCTTCAGAAGCTAGCTAAGCTAAAAATAGAAAAGAATGAATAACAAAGATCTGTGTCTCAGACAGAGAGCAAGAGCCAGCTCTGCTATGAGAGGTCAGTAAATCCAAACATCTACAGGAGACTAATCATGGGTCTACCTGTTGCATTTCACAGCAGCAGATAACCATTCAGCAACATTTGGTTGCTGAAACTGCAGCTTCTCACAAGGAAAAATCCTAAGAAAGGATTTTTCATGAAAGATGTCTGCAACAAGCCATGGATATGTGGTCACTGCGCTGCAGAGGGATGTTTTAGCAATCTCACCAAAGAAAACAAGACTTTTGTAGCTTCTTCCATTAAACGACATACTGGTGCTTAATACGTACACATCCTTTAACTAAATTTACAACTGTGTAAAGATCAGAGAACAATCTGATGAGAGCAATTAAATAATTGCTTGTCTGAGCTCTTTAAACCAGCATCTATTAACCACTGCTTTTAAACCAGCATCTGTTGACCACTACTGACAGAAGAAGCCAGATAGAAGTAGAAAGTCTCTTATTTGAGATACATCTGAGACTTTTTATTAGCTGTATTTCAATCAGATAATTACAAAAAGCAAATACAGAAATAAAATCAGAGGATGTTTCAGTACCAGATGATAGGCAATTATTTTAGATTGGGGGTATAAACTAGGGGCTGGTTACAAATTATAAGAGTAACTCAAAGTATTAAAGTAACTTACAAATAACCTCAAAAAAATAAACAAGAGAAATATAATTCTGGAATTTAATTTTCTTATAACTTAATACTCCTGTATGAAAAACCACAATAATATTTTTGTCCCTATCAACAGTGGACTGATTAGACAGGACACATTTCTTTATTTTCTACTTTCTAACTCATTCAGCATCACCTACATCTCTACCAAAATACTTTTAACTCTCTTCTCTAAATTATATTAGCTGTATATTTTGTGTAAGAGCAACATATAAATAGATCTTTGTACATTCAAAACAATTCCACACTTCTGCAATAATCCCCTGATATTTGCACTCAGCATGATTCAGAAACAGGAGACAACACCTACCCTCAATTTGCTCCCCATATACATAATTATACTAACACATGGTGATTTAACACTGTGAGACAAAATGATCCCAAGGGTTTTCTCTAGCTGAAAGTCTCCAAGTCTCTGTAAAAGAGCAGAAGGCTCTCACTGTACAGCATGGGCTTTTATTTACAGTGAATGCTCTTACTGATGGGCTTATAAGCAAGGTAGTCCCCATACTAAGCTCCATCCATGCAGTCAGAGCTGTACTAGTTGTCCCACCCAAAAAATTTTAAAGCAGGTACCTTCCTGACTAAACTGCAATGGTTCCCTAATATCTGTGGACACAAGTTAACTAGGATATCAAAGGCTGTTCTACCTCTTTAACATGGTAGGATCCTCTTTTACCAGCACTGTTAGTTAAAAGCAGAGACAACTCAGCTGCTCCAGAACAAAGCATGGAAAATAGATGAGAGGGTAAAATGTCAAAGAAAAACAAAAAACAAAACAAAAAACCCAGACCAAAACAGCAGAAAGAAAGCTAGGGGTTTACCTCCTGATTTTTAATTTCTTTTTCACACTTTCTTCTTCCTTTCAACAATGCCATGGCAGGAAATATTATACATACGTTTCTCTTAGGCTACAGTGCCCTTACCACAATGGGATCATCAATAGTGCTTACTAAAAAACCACATATATCTACAGAGATCTAAATAATCAAAATAAACTCTTCAGCTACTGTAAACATAGAACTATTCATCCTTTTGAATTCAGGAGACATCTGACAGAAAAGGCAAAGACCAGTCTGAGAAGGGCTTAGAGTCTGTCCTATCCTTTGGTCTCAAAGAGAACAATTTTGAGTCATACCATGATAAGAGACATCCAACTCTGTATGGTGTCACTGGGACGCTTGCTGGGGTATCTAAATTCAGAATATACAAACACTATAGGTACTAATCACTTCTTTTCACCATCGAAACACTGTGAAACCTGAGCTGTGATCTGGCGACTGCTGTGATGGACTCAACATGTCAGGGAAAAGAAAAAGGATAAAACCTAATCCATCTGGAAATACAGAAAACTAAAGTCAACAGAAGACAATTACTCTGTCTAGAACTCAGGCAGGGCGTGGAAACAGATTCTCAAAGATGTAAAAATCCCTTAATCATCATACCTTTCAGGTTGCTTCTCTTCTGTCTGCTTGAATTAAAAGTTAACACTGAAGGCTGACCAACAACTTAAATAAGGATTATAGCATACATTGCAAAAAAATGAAAATTCTCCCTTCAATGTCAGAAGTTCAGTTCAACCTCTCAACAAGACCTGCAAGAACAGTGAAGATGTCTTGGATTTCATTCTCAGGACATACTAAAATGAACCTTGAATTATTTATTTTGGTGTCCATAATGGTGTGTTTCCTTAGCACCAGCATGAAACACGGTTTACGACTCTAAGATGCTAAATTTCGTAGCCTATTCAATGTTAGCATATTTCACAGCACATCTATGGAAGGCAGAAATGCTTCAGAAATGGCAGCGTTTAATTTCACAGTGATCATCCATTATGATTTCAACCACGCTTCCAAGGAAAATTCCATCAATGCAAAAAATTGACTTGCATGACTTACATCATACCAACTGATATAGACAAAATGGTATTTCACTCAACTCTCATCTCCTTTGTTGTCCCCCCACTTCACACTTAACCCCCACAGGAAAAAAAAAAAAAAAAACCAAATTCCTGCACAGCTCCACTTGCCTGGGCAAATGAGTGGGCAAATTTACAAGTTTTTTTAAATGTTGTGGCCATGAACCCATTCATTTAAGAAAAGTACTCTGAAGTTTCTTTAAGTTCATTTATAAAACAAAAGTCTAATAAAAACTTGTGAATCTGGTCTGTGAGACAAACCACCACCTGGAGCTCACTGAGATAAAAAGAGAGAAAGCTTCCTTTCATCAAGGGCCATACTGAGGGTCACAGTGAAGTGCTAGCAATAATCTGCTGCTTCAGAGACTTTCTTAAAATCTTACACCCTTTGCAAAAGAAAAATCAAGTCATATATTATCTGCCTGGTGATACTGAAGATTAGAAGAAATACTTATGATAAGTCTTTTCTGGAAGCATTAGCAGAATTTAGATGGTTTCCTAATTCCTTTGAGGAAACAACACCACTAAACTGGGAAACAGAAGTCAAATACAATTAAACAAATAATATTTTGATATGCTGTTATGTTAAGGAATACTACCCAAAGGCAAATTCTAAAGTTGTCCTTTTATTAAGTGCCTAAGGACTAAAAAATATTAATGATACTTACAATGACGTACACCTTTTACATTATGCAAATCTTATACCTCAGCTTTAATCTCCTACTTAACAGTGAGAATTGTTCTTGCCTGAGGTCCCTACTACTCAAATTTCAAGAGATTAAAAATAGCTCTCCAAACCATATAACTTTTTTTTTTATTTAAAACAACCTAAGCCTTTATGAAATGGAAAAATGGCAGTAAGGAACGTAAAAAATAACCATGTTCCTCTGCTAAAAAATGCCCTCATTTGAGATATCAGCCATTTTCTGTATGGCATTAGGTTCAAAAACTGACTGTGGAGCTCTGCTGAAGCCCAGCAGTCTGTCAGGTGAGCAGAGCCTCCTGTGTGCAAAAGCACATTTGTAAGGATAGCAGAATAAGTACCTCAATTCACAGAAAATGGAGAGTTTTTGTTTAAGCAATAGATGTGCCCACTATTTCTGCTTTGTCCAAGACCCTCATTAAACCAGTGGTGTATGGGATAACACAGGGTAGACCAGCACCTTCTTTGTACTTTGGCAGGCCACCCTAAAAAATTGGAAGATGCTACCTTCAGCTACTGTTTAAGTCTGAAAGTCTGGCTCAGAATTGAAGGTTAAGCCAGTTTGTTGCCTAAGAAATACTATTTCTTTTGAAGTTGAAGGAGGAAAACTAAAAGTTATTCCATAAAATTAGTCCAAAGAAAACAGTATTATTTTTTCAGTACCTTTGCCAAAAGTGAACTTTTATACACAAATTCTATTTTACAATATATGTTGTGAATCAGCACAATGTAAACTGAAAAATAAATGTTGGTCATAACTGGTTTGAAACTGGATCAAAAATGCTGAGGAACTGATTAAAAATAGAAACAATTTATAGTTTAATTAATTTTGGAATGTGCCTGAATACTGATTTTTTTTGCAACCTATGTGTGTTGTGGGGTCAGAAGATGTAAAGAGTCAAGATGTGATTAGAAAATGAGGTAATACAGGCACAGTAGTTCTGAAATTATCATCACTTGTGGGATTTCACACCACAGAAATAACACCTTAAGAGATTAAAACACCCAATAAAGAAAAAATTCTGACCTTGTTGAGGGAGAGAAGTTCAGCAAGCAGAGAATTTCACTGAATTAAGCACAGCACGGCAAGACAAGTAGCTTGAATTTCCCTATACATAAGAACTGTAGGCATTTATTGTAAGGTGGTCTGCAGTCAAGGGCAAGCAGCTGCCACCCATGGGTAGAACTGGTGCTTGACTGGTCTCAAAATCACAGCTAGGGGTACCTCTCTGTTTAGGCTCTCATTGGAGACTTAACTCTCAAGGGTCCATAATCCCTTCTTTCATGAGACAAGTATCTTCCAGGTCCTGTCCTCTAAACAGTCCAGACACCTTGTATTTCAGTCATAAGACTGCAATGGTCCAAACTAAATCACTCTTGTAAAGAACTCTTCTCATCTTACCAATTCACTTTTCAGAATGGTTTCAGAAAGAATTGCACAGGTACAGCTGAGCAGGAGGTTAACCAGAATAGGACTTCTTAGACACCTCAAACAGACTGTGTTTGTGCCACAACTCAAGATGTCAGTCCCTAAACCGCTCAGGTATCTGCTTTCCTTAGGCCACCTTGGGACAGATGAGCTCCATCAGATAGGTGAGTAAGAAGAATGCTCCAGCTTGGAGGGAAACTTGGTATGCTTCAGCAGGAAAGCTCCAAGCAACTAGACTATAGAGTGTGTCAGGGACAGGAAAGACTGAGAGAAAAAAAAGAACACAGTAGTGGAAGAGACACTTAAGGAAGGAAGCTGAAAAGGTAAGCTTTAGAGGTAATGGAGAAAAGCCCAGTGTTTTATCACTTAGAGTTGGCTGACAATAATTGAACCCATTCAGAATGACACAGTGTAGAAAGAGCAAAGATGCTAATAAATTGCTTTTATTTATATTACTTTCTATGTAATCATTTTTGAGTTTTCCTAATTTAAAATGTTATAAGCTCAGGAAAACCTGGAGTGAGGAGAAGTTGTTGAGTAAGGGCTACTGAGTGAGTTTAAAAGGTGCTCCCCTTCAGATACTTCACTGTAGAAATAGATCTGGGTAAATCCTAGAACCACCTTTTCAACCCTGCTGGGTGTCATAACATATTTCAGGAATAAACACAGTAACATTTGCAAAGCAATACTTATGATTTCCTGGTGGACTCTGAGTATTAGGAGTAATTCCCATTTTTACAGATTCCAGCATGAGAGCAGACTTTAAATCTTCAGTGAAGTAGTGCCAGGATTCTCTAGGGCACATTTACTGTGATTCAGTGCAGTAAATATAACTACAATAAAACTAACTTGTCATAAGAAAAAAAAATATATAAGGTCTTTGATTTTGTTAATATTAAAAAACTGCATATTCCACGGTGAGTTTCCAATTCATAATTAACTAGTCCTTTTTATTGAGCTTACTTTTACACATATTTTGTTTTAAACAAAACCCCAAGAGGGGGCAGGTTTCATTCGCATTTTGTTCCATTTTTTCCATTGCCGTGAAAGGCAACTCACTACTTGGCTCTGATAACTATTCAAAGAATGTCATCAAGCCTTTGAATTATATTTGGAACCTATTTATGATAATTGGGAAACCATTTAGTCTTACATATTGGGTCAATAAACATGGAAAAGATGCCATACAGGTAGGCTTCATTAAAGAATGAGTGAAAGACTTTTTGAAGTGAAGTATTCAGCAAAATCTGACTATTCTGCAAAATCTTTTTAAAAAATTATTGCCATGGCTGGCCTGGTTTTTCACATTTATTTCCTATATGTTGTGAAGGTTATTATTTCATTTTGACATATTTATTTTTTCCTATGACAGATCTGTACTCAACAGACAGATTCAATGAGGATGCACGTTTGACTTATAAATATCTTAAAAATTTCTTCACTCAACATAGATATATGTATATATTCTCTACAAAGAAGTAAAAGAATCAGTCAGGTCACAGTAAAACCCCAATTACTTGATCTTCAAATAAAAAAGGAACAAAAATGTTTGCACTGCCACTGTTTATGCTTTACAGTTTATGAGAAGAGACAAATATTTCACATCACCACAATACACTTACATTCAATTTTGCTGAAAATATTTTTTTAAAAATGATAGATATAAAAACTAAAGATGACAAAAAGAATCACAAGTTTCCCCGATAGATTTAGACTTATGATTTTCATAATCCTAAGGGAATTTGAACTGCAGATTTGCTGCTAAGTTATCAGTAGACAGAAAAAGATGGTGAGAATATTTCCAGTGGAGAACCAACACATTTTATGAGAATCAAAGATGACAAGCTCACAAGTTGCAAAGAAGCATAACTTGTACTGTGAATATTATTCATCAGGTTGAAGCCTTTTTCAAAATATGCCAGGGGAGAGTACAAGGTTGGCAGCTACTCTCTGGGAAGTTTTATTTTGTCAAGAATTTCACAGATGTGATTATGCTGTGTAATTTTTATATATTTTACCAGAGTCCTTCAGGCATGGTTAACACTCTCCTGAAAAATACATCAACAAAATTGGTGAAGTACTTCAACATACTCAGTGCCACTTACATTAGACTGGCTGAATTAACTGCAGGAAAATTAAAACTTCCTACTGAGTTATGTGGCACTATTTGCTTATTTGTTATTTGGTGCTACATGACTATTAAATGTAAGTCCTCACTATAATAAATGACCATATAATATGTATTTATCCAGAAGGGTACACAAGAAAAAGCATTCTTTGCCCTTCGCAGCTGACAAGTGAGAATTCGACTTCAACGCGTTATTGGGCAAACAAATTTAAAACATAAGTACCAAAGTTTATATACTAAAAAAAAAAAAAGGGAGCTTGAGGAAATAATGGAAAATATACTTGTTCTATGTTTGCAGTGGAAGGGAATTGATCAGGCACAGCAAGTTCAGTTATTCAAAGAAAAGAACTAAACCATGCTACGAAGAAACACCAGAAAATCTCTTCAGTTTACTCTATGTTAACTTGAAGGAAAATCCACCTCAGTCATCTCTAAGGGCTGTACTGGGCTGGTGTGGCAAGGTTTGGTAGCAGGGGAGCTATAGATGTGGTTTCTGTGTGAAGCTGCCAGAAGCTTCTGGCACCTTCCCCCATGTCTGACAGACCCAATGCCAGCCGGCTCCAGGATGGACCTGATGCCAGCCAAGGCCAAACCCATCGGTATTGGGATAATATTTAAGAAAGGGGTAAGAATATGTGAGAGGAACATCCCTGCAGACACTCAGATCAGTAAAGAAGGAATGGGAGAAGGTGCTCTAGGTGCTGGAGCAGATTCCTCTGCAGCCTGTGGTGCAGATCATGGTGAAGGAACTCTGTCCCTGATGTCCAAGAAGGTCCAGAGATTTACCTGCAGCCCATGCAGGAGCCCCATATCAGAGCAGACAGATGACCAAAGGAGGCTGTGACACTGTGGAAAACCTATGCTGGACTAGACTCTTGGCAGGACTTGTGGATCTGTGAAGACAGAAGCCCATGCAGAAGCTGGCTTGCTGGCATGATTTGTGATTCCATGGAGGGACCATGCTGTTTCTAAAGCCCTAACCCCATGGAAGACACCTGCCCTGGAGCAGTTCTTCAGGAAAGGATTCCTTCCATGCAGCTCATGGAAAGGATTCATGATGTGTGGAAAACTGCCTCCCATGAGATGTATTTCAGGCTGGAGCCTGGAAGGACTGTGAGGAATACAGTGGCAATGGTGAAACAAGTCAATAGCTTGTCCAGAGAAGCTGTCACCAGCGGAAGTACACAAAGCCAGGTTGGATGGAGCTCTGAGAAACCTGATCTAATGGAAGATATCCCTGCCCATGGCATTGGGCTAAGTGATCTTTGAAGGTCCCTTCCAAACCAAACCATTCTGTGTTTCCATGGTTCTGAGCCCTTCTCCTGAGTAGAAAGTAGCAACAGAGACAAGGTGTACAAACTGATTGCAACTTCCCTGTCCCCTTATACTACTGCAGGGAGAAGGTAATAGGAGTCAGGGGATAAGTCAAATACAGGAAGAAGGGAGGGCTAGAGGGAAGTTGGTTTTAAGATTTCTCATTATCCTACTCCACTTTAATTCATAATTATTTTTTCCTCAAGTTGAGTCTGTTCTGCGTGTGATGGTTATTGGTGAGTGATGTTTCCCTGCCTTTATGCCAAGCCACAAGCCTTTTGTTCTATTTTCTATTCCCTGCCCAGCTGAGGAGGGAAGTGATAGAGCAGCTTTGGCGGGTCAGCTTATCGCAAATACCTAATAAGTCACCAAACAAGCACTTTTACTGAGAGATTTTAGAGAGCAACTGAAGCTTTCTTGACCAGTATCACATCTCTGTCTGTGGCCAAAAGAAAATGAAAAATGCTCAGAATCTGTAGCACATGTAAAAATAAAATGCATTTTTCCTATTGTCTGCAGCAGACCAGCAAAAACATTGAACCATGAAATTATTTAAATGAAATACAAATATGTTACACAGGCACAATGATTGATATTTTCTTTAGTTATTTCTAAGGAATATTTATAAATTCATCAGTTGCAGCTGCATATCTAATGCTCATATGTCTAATTTCAGGACTGAACCTATGCTGTCATAAAGACATTTTGATTCATTCTTTTTGTTCCATCATGAGATAATTTTCCTTCTTTTCCTCCACAGCTCTTCAAAAAACGATTTCCACAACCTCATTATGTTTTTAAAAATGCTTCTATAATTACACAAGAAATAATATTGCATGTCTCTTTTCTTGATTTTCATTACTTGAGTGATCACAGAAAGAAAAAAAAAATTGATCACAAATTCTTGCAACTGTGTGGAAGGAGGAATTTATAATTATAATTCTATTAGATTTTACATTTGCAATAATTATACATTTCTTAAAGTGTGAAAACCAGCTCAGAGCAACTTGAATTAAAATAATACATAAAAACAAAGGAGCTCTACATAAATTTCTTCAAGACAAATGGCTGTGCTCTTGAATCAGGTTTTTTTAAATATTACATCCTAGGCCCTGTCTCTTGAGTATTCATTATATTCCAAAAGCTCAGTGTAGGTGAAACCACTATCTCATCAAAGTCAAAAGGTATTTTGACATTTGCTTCAATATGGCCTCGACCCATCGTATGATACAAATATTCAGGGATAAAAAGCAGAAACGTACATAAAGCCAGCTTCTTTCTGAATTTTCTTTAAGAAGCAATTTATGGTCTCTCCTTTTATAAACAACCTTACAATTAGACCAATTTCTCATTGCAGTAGGGATAGTTGGCTGAAAGACAGTTCATCACCAAATCCCAAACACTCATTTGAGGTTTACAGATTTGTGGGTGTGTTTCAATGCATTCTTTTTCTTGACCTATGTATATATTTCAATTCGTGAACAGCTCAAGGCCTCTGATGTTTCAGTGGTGTGTTTACATAATGCAGGACCGTTTATCCAAATAGCAATTCCTGTTCGAAAAGTTAAAACCACCCATCTGGCACATAACTGGATGCCAACTGTTAAGCACTGAACTGACAGAGGATCATGAAAAAATGCTAATTCTCTTCATGTTTTGCATGAGAACAGTAGAATGAATATGGAGGCTATTATATGAAAATGATTGAGGCATGCCTCATTAACAGCATCTCCTACTCTTACCTCCAGTCAATGATTCAAATAATGTCAAGCCAACATTTTCAGTAAATGTGTAGAGAATTTGGCAGGTAGTTCAGCTTTCTGGCTCATTTTATGAGTACTTCCACAAAATCCTAGTCAAATAATCATCTCCTTCAAAGACTGTTCTCTAAAATGATATTGGAATGGTGTTAAACAGGAGATACTGAAACTTGCTTCTAATTTAGTAGTGGTAAACTAGACTAGTGCAAAGGGAGCAATAGGGATTTGAATCTCTAGGATTGCACCTTATGATATTAATAGACATTTCAGAGGCCTTCCTGATGTTTCATGGATTAAATCAATAAATATGTGTATGGGAGTCACACTGGTGGCACCACCAGCCCTGACTGCTCTTTCCCCACCCCACTGTGTTCTCCCATGGCCCAGGACCCCACATCAGCTCCTGCTCCAGTGATTCTGCAGCAGGGCTGGTCTGCAGCTCCCCACAGACCTGCCTGGGCTTTTCCCAGGGAGGTGCCCAATGCCTGGCACCAGGGCTGCCCATGCCTGGACAGGGTGGGGACAGGCCCTGGTCCCCCCCAGCCCTCAGGAAACACAGACACACATGAGTAGCATATTCTTTAATCAGTTATTTTTTCTACCTAATGGATTAAGATAATGAAGCATCATATTCAAACCATTAACTTGTTATTATAAACTGCCCCTTTTAACCATACATTCAATGGAGTACTTTCTCTGGTCAACCCTGCAAAAGGATGGTTTAGTGGTGATAAAGGGCTTGAGATGGCCAGGTTAAAACAATCCTTCAAGAAGGTACCATAAGACTAAATACTTAACAACCTTTAATAACACAGCAGATTCTGCAGGCATAGAGTCCTGTTAGAAGAAAAAGAACAGAAGTCTAAGACCAAAAGACATGAAGCATCCTGGTAGGCCCTGAGGAGGATGGTTATAGGTGCAGAAGAGTCATTGTTGCTCTTGCTCCCTCCTCTTGTCCATGATAGTTATGAACCAATGTGTTTTTTCATTTCAGTCTTAATGTGACAAAAAGCATTGGTAGATAATTTTCAAAACCACAGTAATTCATGTCAAAAGCAATGAGAATTTTTCCAAATGCAAATCAGCAAATAGGCTGCCTGCTGTGTTTCTATCTTACAAGAAAAGATAGAAACTGGGGTAGTCTTTAATGCAAGCGTTAAGACTCAGTCTCCAAATTTCGTATTCTGGCACACACTGTCCTAGTATTTCTTTGAAAAAAAAAATAAACTCAGCTGGCCAAAGAGGTTTCTATCCTAGCAATCCTATTTTCAATAGTGACTACAAACAGCAGATGGGAGAAACACAATAGGGCCAGCATATATGACACTTCCCTTTTACTCTTCAAATCTCCATTCATTTTCAGCTCAGGGATTTCCAAAGGTGGGTAAGGATTGTGTGAATTATCTACTGGTAAGACAACATTCTGTCTGGATCATGGCACTATTTTTCAGCTTTGGTGCTGCACAAGATAGTCATTATAACTGATAATAAAAACTGAAATAAAACGGAAAATAAAGTTCAAAGAAAGGGGCTAGCAATTTTTAGAAGATACTCCAGCTCATTAAAATTTGATAATCATTTTTAAAAACCCTCTCAGAATAAAACCTAACAATTTCAAAGGGTGCTAAGGAATTCCATTGCAGAGAATGAGACTAAAAAGTCTATCCAGTGTATGAAGAATTGGGTGAGATGCAGCAGTCTTTGTATAGGAACCCAGGAAAAAATATACTGCTACAAACCTCATTGCTCAGGTCTTCTCAGTGCAGTCAAAGCTCAGCTCTATGGAGATGTATTCACATGTACTTTTTTCAAAAGTTCACATCTCTTTCTAACACCCCAATTTCTGCTTCAGTTTCAATAACTAGTTTGTGGCTCTGCTATCATACAACTATGGGTGAGAAAACAGCATCATTTTCAAAAATAATAACTTTCTTCCACGTCAAATCTATGTTTGAGTAGAGACTCAATTTTAGTTTGGCACAAGGTCAATACTCCAAAGCAAAAGATTCCATTAACTTTCAGTACTTTTTCTTTATGTAATTCAAGAGATGACATACTATTAAATATGTATTTTCAAAATTCCCAAGTGGAGACCAGAAATGTTACTGAAACTGTCTGGAGCAGGACTCTGTCTCTCTGCCCATGTCAATTCCTGAAAATCTCAATTTCTGCTCAGGGTTTGTGAAAGCCATTGAAATTCTACAATGCCACTGACTCCTGCCAGCACAAATTGAGTCTTAACATTGTTCCACAATTTATGTGACTAAATTGATAACTTTTATTTTCTTTATCAAATAGAGATGACAGCATAAAAACTAGAGGTTTTAGGTTTTCAAATACCTACTGAGAAAACTAAAGCTTTAAAAAAAATCACAAAACATTATAAAAAATTTTCTAAGGGTTAATTTTTGATGGTGTACTATATGCAAAATTCTCTTCATTATGGATTTTCTAGAGAAATAATTTATATAATGTCTTTCAAAGTATGGAATTTTTTTATACATAAATTAAATATGGGTAAGATGATTTTGGTTTTTTTTCATAACCAAAGCTGGGAAAAGCTGCTACGATAATATTCATATTCCAATGCAGTCTTAAACAAATAAATTGCTACTCTGCCTCCATAATCTCTCTCTCATTGTCAGTGGCAGCTGGAAGATCAGCAGGTTTTCATCTATTATCATTACTTACCGGGCTTGATGATGATTACTGTGCCAGTTGAGTCCGGGATCAAGTAATTAGTACTTGTAACTGAGAATGTGAGCCTTATCACAGCTTCTGCCACTCTCTTGGTAAATGTAAAACTAAAAACATGTTCTGTATGACTATATTTAGTGTGAAGCTTATATCTAATGGAGAACCATGACGTGATCCCTGAAATATTAGTGAATTGTTCCTAAAAGTGACCAGTTTTTAAAATGAGTCTTCTGAGTAGAATTAATTCTTTCATAACCTGTAAAAAACACCTTATGCTGAATGGTCCAAAACCTGCACAGAAGAAAGGCTTGTCTGGGATTTTGTCTTTCCTATGGGATTTAAATCACTAGTCCTTTACACTGATATAGCATACTATAATTTCCACAACATCAGCATCATCCTCACCTTACAGTCACCTCCAGAAAGACGCATGGAGTCTTTTTTTAAATTTCAGTCTTAATGCGACAAAAAGCATTGGTAGATAATTTTCAAAACCACAGTAATTCATATCATAAGCAATGAGAATTTTTCCAAATGCAAAACACCAAATAGGCTGCCTGCTGTGTTTCTATCTTACAAATATCCTGGGGTGGTCCTTAATGCGAACATTAAGACCCACCAGTGCTGCTTTGGTCCTGCTCCACTGCGTGGGTGCCCTCCATGGCCTGCTGAGCGTCTGCCCTGGAAATGCCCAGGGAGAGAAGACCCAGAGGGAAAACTACACTAGATGTATCACACAGAGATTGACAACTGCCCTTGCTCCTTGTGTTGCCTCTCAAACTGTTTCTAGGAATGCTCATGAATGATGCCAGAAGGAACCCAAATTTCAACTGCTCCATGCTATTCTAATAAAGTTGTGTTATTATTCACACAAGAAGACCACAATGCTATAAAACATGAGAAAACTACTATGAACAACTTTAAAATAAACTCAAGCTATAGATGAAAAATCCTGTATACAAGAGATATATAAAATGATGATACTTCCCTGAAATACTCCAAATACTAAGGGAGGAGAGAGGAAGAACATTTCTTCTGGGAAAATAACATAATATGTAATGAAGAAACACAGAAACAAATATGGATTGTGCAAATACTTTGAAACAAAAGCTGTTAAACCTGCAATCACTCCTTAGAAGAAGAAAACACTGATTTAAAACTGAAGAAAAAACCCCCAGTTTCTGCAAAATTGGCAATGAATAAACTTTTCCAGTATTGATAAAATACGAGAATTTCATTACATGTAATCAGGATTAAAGCAAGTTTATATTATAATATGTTACTATTTCTGGAATACTTTCACCAAACTTGTAGGACACTATCAGTAAGCAAAGATTTCTTTAAATTAAGTACGGTAAATTTCAGCTAACTTTAAAATATTAATAATTTCAACTTTGATTCTGGGCACAGGCTTAAGGAACATTTTAATAACTAGCATAAAACAATTATTGTTTGGTTTATACAGCATAATCCATTACCTAAGCAATATTTATCACATCTACATTGAACAACTTTATTTCCTACACAGAAGAATTACTGAACTGTGGCCACTCCAATTTTATAAATTGGAACACAGCCAGTGTGCAACAGTTCTGAGAGTTGCCTTGTGGAAAGTAATAATCACTGAATAGGAAAGCTTCTGGTAAAAAAAAAATCTATTAAAAATACTTAATCCACTGGACTATGAAATTTTGATATGGTTGTCACATTTATGGCCCCAAATTTTCAGGAAAGAGGAGGGAAGGAAGAAAAAGAAAAAAGATTTATATAAAAATTTAAAATGTTTTTATTTTGAAATTACAACTTTTTCTTTGAGTCAGATATGAGAAAACTTTTTCTTGTGACAGAACCATATTATTAAAATATCTATAACAAGTAAAATTTTGCCTTGGATTATAAAATGGCTAAAAGACAAAACTTTCCTTTTTTTTTTTCCAAATTATGAAAATGAGGATTTGTATAATGATGGAAAACTGGAGCCTGAATCTTAAGTGCATTCCTGCAGTTGATAAAGGACAAGAAAATTTTGAATCTTGGACTAGACAATGGTTTATCCAAGAGGCAATGCATCAGGGAAATCACAGTAATAATTTTTGTGATCCTCATAGCATGATTACTAATCTACTTTTTTTTTAAGATGGTAGTCGAGTTTATACAGCATTAGACAACATAAAACTGCTGTGCAAACAAAAGTTTACTCCTCAAAAAACTTTGAAAGGGATGGAAGAGAACTGAGCCTGACTCTCTCCAAATGAGCCTTTAGCTGCTATTAGGGGTCCCCTGAAAAAATGGAAGGCTGATTCTGGCACCACATCAAATATTACAGAGATGTAATTCTGCCTCTCAAATACTGTGCTGGTTTTTTTTCATGAAGACATTTGAATGTCATCAGATCTGAAATCGATTTCCAAACGCCCAAATGTTTTGCAAAATGGCATTCCTCTATTTTTGGCTATTACTACTGAATGCCTGACTTCTACTGACATTTTTGACAGAATTGACAGTTTTGAGAAACATTTCTATCGTGTAAAATGAGCATTTCTAAGGGAAAATTACTTCACCAGATAAAATTAATTTGTTTTAACATATTCTCATACATTTTGCTTTTTACAGGAAAGCACAAGATACTCAATTCTATTGTTAGAACAAACAGCAATTTCATTTAGAAAGAAAGAGAGAATGATGGATTTGAATTTCTGCACAATCCCTTCTAAACTAAGAATATTTGCCTTGACAAAACTGGCTTATAAAGAGAGGCGCATTGTAATTTAAGTGCCTTGGATCAAATGAAGCTAGTGACAGTGCCATCCTTATTACGTTGTTCCCATTCTATCCTAATCTGATTCTAAATAGTGATGAATTTATTAATCTCATCCAAATAAATCTCACTTCCAGGATATGACCATGTCTTAGTGTCAAATACCAATAAAGCCAAATTTCCATACTTAAACCAAAGCTGTTAAATTATCACACCATAGTGTATGTGCAGGTAGAGATTTGATTTAGAATCTCATTTGCCACAGTTTTCTCAGAAATAATCCTTGGTATTCAAGAGCTGCCAAAGTTGGATCATCCTCTAGTACATTTTTAAAAATTCCTTAGCACAGCAGTACTACCAAATATTTGGAATTTAAACACATTTGTATAGATACATTCAGGTCATGTCAGTTTTAATCACCACAGTTTCTAGTTACCATTAACATCTCTACTATATCTGTGTTTTGCTATTATTAGTGTTTCAAGATAAAAGCAATTTACACTTCATTATTCTTAGACTCCTTAGGGCATACTTGGCAAATGTAGCATTCTGTATAAATATTTTATATGCATTATATAAAAATTGAAGGAAAATATCTGATTTCATAACGTTCTGGAATACAGGATACAAGTGCTTGACAGCAGGATGTTTACTTCCAGTTTATGAGCTCAAATTCAACGTGAAGCTGAAAAGACAAAGGTATCACGAGGTACTAAACCATCTATGATTTTTATTAAATGAAAGTCACAGATGTTAGAGTCAGTCATGATTATTATGATTTTCAGGTTTGGGTCCAGATTCAGTTTTTGTCACAAAGCTTTAGAGGGTAATTTCATCATAAAACCTATGAATTGTATGAGGTAAAACATTTCTTTTTGAAATGCATCCTTCTTGGTTTGCACTTCTCCTGATGAATAATTTGCTGTAATATCCACTTCACTATCAAGAATGTGTCAGTGCCCACTTAGGTAACAGAATGTTACAAAATACATTAAAAGAAAAAGAACAAAGCCTTTCAGTATAGATGGCAATGTAAAGGAATGTCCTTTTCCAACACAGATGGAACAGTGCTCAAAGAAAAAAAAAAAAAAAACAAAAAAAACCAAACAAACAAAAAACCAAACCAGTAGTATTTTTGAGTAAAACATAAAGTGAAAAATACACAAGAAAAGGGGTCTGCAACCAAGTAAATTGCACAGAACCAGATTAATGGGCTTTATTCACTTTGTTTAGACCTACCTCTTCCCATCAGATCTTATTAAAAAGAATATTTTTATTTTGATTTATTGTTCTTTGGTTTTGACTGTTTTTCTTTTTATAGACACAGCATTGCATTTTTTATTAAAAAAATACATTTCAAGTTGTATAGCTGAATCCCATCATATTAATCAAAAATGAGAATACTTCCTTTTAACTGTAAAATAGAGCACAAACTGCTTGAAGTGTTTTCCTTTAATGATTTCTAAATACTGGCTAATATTTCAGCTGTATAAAATGAGTTATTGATATTTCAGTGCATTCCTATTTGGAGTGCAGAAAGCTTCAATTTTTTTCATTTGTATATAATTAAGCTCTAAATTTCAATTATTTTCTCTACAAAGAAGGTAGAAAGTAGGGATACAAACATAAACTTTCTTCCAGATCCATGTCATTTAACCACCACCTTTTCACAGTCTAAAGTACAAAGCCTTTCTCAGTCACCTAATGAATGAGGTTCTTGCGTTATTGAATATAGGAACATGATTGAAGAGGACTAACTTTTGCATCATTTACAAATATCAGTGGAAAACAAAGTATACATGCTTTAAAGACTAGGTAACACTAATAGTGGAATATTTAAAATGTCTTTCAGGATAAAAAAAAAAATTAAAAAATGTTTTTACTCAGTAAATTTGATGCAGGCTACCCACAAGACTTGTTTATCTTTCTGAATAAAGTTGTAAAATTCTTCCCTAAATTTTCAAAGTTTTTAATTCCAGCACAGGCAGAAAAGAATTAAAAATAAATTTTATAGTCCTTTGTACCTTATGGTTTTGGTTGATCACTTGCTCATAAATTAACACTATACAAACCAGTGGGTAGCAAAGGGGTTGCATACGTGACATTGAAGGTAGACTTTGAAAGTGGTGACTTTTGTCTCCCCAGTGTTCTGAATACTAATATATAGCCTAACAAAATCTTGGTTTAAAGCTCCAGCCTCAGGCTGTGCCTTCAGAAACAGCAATTAAACTTTCTCTCTTAATTGAAAGATTTCAAATACAATTTAGAAGGAAAACAGAGAAAATGCAAAATCACAGTTCAAAGCTTAAAAAATTTCTTGTTCAGATAACATACTTTAAACATATTTATTACTTTGGTGAGGAAGTAATCTATTTGTTTTAAAGTTTTCAAGCATGATGTCCTACTTTCCTACATGATTTCCTTTTTTTCTGCCAGGGAATGAAGAGAAATCCATGTGGTTTTTACTTTTTCCAATGCATTTCAGACTTAACTGTACTGCAAACAAATGTTACCAATTATCCTCTCTATCCAGATGGTCTGTTTTCCTGTTCCATATTCCTATTGTGGAGTCTTACAGACAATAGACCAACATTCCTACTTATCATGTCCTTACTCTTACTGTACAGTGCTAGTGCATCTGAATGTAAATATTTCAAAAAAACATATTTTTGACACATGCCAAGTAATTAGAAAAAAAAAAATATGAGTTCTCAAAAATAGCCATTTATCCCAAAATTTGTATTTTAAAAAAATTACAAAGGTCTCATCTGATAAGGTACTAGAACTCATATAACAAAATCAGTTCTCATACATTTGGAAATAAAAAATCCACCTCTTTGCTAAAAATAGGCATGCTAGCTTTCAGCTGAAAGAATTTTTCAGGAAGTCATGTGTGCCTGTAAAGTGGTGCTTATAATAAAAGTGCCTCTCAGCTACAGTGGTATTGTGTGCTTAAGCACATCTTCTACTTTGTTTGATTTGCAGCCAATACTCTGATATAAAACCAATCATCCTTCTATGTTTTTCTTCTACTGAACTGTTTGTTTGTTTTGCTGACTGCAGTGTAGCGCACATGACAGGGCTGATAAGGAATCCAAATTTATGCCAGCCCGTGCCTGTATCCTGTCTAGTTCCATGGAAGCTGACACAGCTGCAAGGAAGATACTCCATAGTTCATTATGTCTTAAAAGAGCTGGTCTGACTAGATCAGTTCATCCTGGCAGTGCTTCTGAAAAGCACCTTTATGGATAAGGACTTCACATTCAAGTCCTTGGGAACGTTCTCATTTCAGGCACCTTAATGAAGCATCACAATTACAGCAGTTTGGATGTTTCTGTTCTATCATTTCATTTTTCTGTACTTGATGACTGGCTACTTGAACAACCACGGTGCATTTAAAATTTATAAGTGGATGTTAACATAATACTAGCAATGAAGGGTTTTTTGCATGACATTGAGGACAGAAGATGAAAAAGGTTTTGCAGGTACAAGATGCATTATTAAATTCTGAAGTACATTTTTTGGTGAATTTTCCTTGCTGTCACTTCAGAAATATTCTCTAAGTTTAAACCACACATGGTTTTGCATTCCCATCTTGCTTTCCTGTATCAGCAACTGAACAAGCTTGACACTTTAGCAATAATGGAAGGAATTCATCATGGTATTCTGTAATTTGCTTCTGTTGAACTTCAGTTACATGTTGACTTGGCTTTGATATTTTTGTTTCTATTTGTTTTCATTCTTTTAATTTTGAATTCCCCCAAAGGCTTGATCAGCAACTTACACTTTAATGGGAAAAATGACTACCTTTTTGCCTTGCAAGATTTAGAAATGGCAGTTATAGAAAGTTCCTGTTACAGCTTTTGCTCTGGAGCCAAGTCTTTGAAAAAAAACTAATACTGCCTAACTTCAGCAATATTGTTTTGTGAACTCTCTAGCAAGCCATTTTTTATAAAATTCACAGTAAGTCTGACATTTTTTGCTTCGTATCCATAGAGAGACACTAATTTCTTTTCAAAATCTCCACATCTTCAGAGATTTTAGTCTAATTTCAGGCTGCCTGACTGCCACAGTCTGTGTGCTGCCTGATCTCTTGCATCTGCTGCCAAATCCATTGCTCAACTACACTTACACTTCTCAGCAGTGTTCTTCATTAGGACACATTGCAGAGGATGAGAAACATTATTCTCAGCATTACCACTATCAGGCATATCCATCCTTAGATTCTTTACAATCACACAGTACCGGCAGATACGCCAATAATCCACCAATGCTCTTTTTTTTTTCTTTTTATAGCATCATTTTATCAGATGGAGAACATTTTCTTCCAATTATGACATTTTTAGCGCTTCTTAATGTGTGTGTTGCTTTCTGCTCTCTTCTAAACATCTCCAAGCTTTTTATTTGAATGTCCTGATATTTTACATTTTCTTGAGCTTGTTTTCAGTCATAGTTTGAAATTAAGGTTTTAAAAAACATCATATCTTGTAATATGTTTCTTGAATAGGAACTTGATCTCAGGGAGGAGAAATGGATGGACTCCCCAAGGAGATGTAGAAGGTGCAACTCCTGCAATAGGTTAAGTCCAGTTGGATCCAAAGGGATTTTTTAAGGATAGGGATGCTAACATGGTATGCTCACTCTTGAGACCTCCATGTGACCTCAATGGATCTACATTTCATATAAATTCCTACATAGAAATGTTAATATGGGAACACTCTCAGTCAGGGATCTCTGGTCAGTGAACACACACAGTTAAGGTAAAGAACACCACTTGGCCTTAAGAACAACCTGTAAGGGACACCAAGCCGCCAGAGATGGAGAGTCCCAAAAAACTAAATGGACAAAGGTAATGTCCTGCATATACCACACAGCCACCAGACTCAAAAAACCCTGCAGTCAGACTGAGTAGCTTCCAAAAAATCCCTGATACTTTTGAGTTTGACACTGCTGTAGAGAACGAAAACAGTAAATAAAATGTGCTAAAGACTAATCTCTGCTTTTCAGGCTGGCAACGCAGCAGTTTTTATTCACTTGCCAGAATTACTCAAAATGGAACAGCAGCATCTAAAGTGCCTGTTGGGAACAGATCCCAGCATATGCTGTTGACTCAAGCTACTCCTGAGAACTGTCTGGGAAATTACTAGCTTGGAGAGCATCAAAGCTACAACAGAGAGCGTACTGGTAATAAAAATGCATGGATGGCTGCTTAGCAGTGCTTGAGCCCTTGCCACTGCCCAGTTCCATTTTCTCATAATCATACAAGCCAGGTGACTAGTGCTGATGCCCTGAAGTTGTTATACTGCAAACAGCAGCACCAGAACTGACACTACTTTTCTAACATACTGCATGGTCCTTGTACACCTGCTGTGATGAATGGGCTTATACAAGACTCTGAAGGACTCAGCTGCAGTATCAAAGTCAGACTGAGGAGTCTTTAGAAAAGTATTTCTTGGCATAAATTTCACCCTTTTATAGAAGAAGTAGCTTGGGACCCAGTTTTCACATATCAAGACAAGTGTGACTTTTTATATGAGGATTTTAGTCATACAGATCTGGCATAGAAACTATAACTATAAAGACACGAGAACTGATAAAACTGAGGTTGTCATGGAACATCCAAATAGAACATTATCCACAGGATTGCTGAAGTTGGATTTGAAGCTGATCCTAGTCTATAATTAAAAAAAAAAGACAACCCACCCAAGAGAGCAAACAGGGAACAAGCTTTTATAGTGCTATCATTTACCTTCAAGAGGTTACTATTAAAACATTAACCAAGGACAAGGAGTTTCCTTAGAAAAAAAGACTTGTAGCATATTATGTAAAGACATCAGCTAATTATACCTTAGACAACTCACTGAACTTCATTTAAGAGTGAAGTTCTAGCAAGGTTTCTCCCACAGCAGAAGCTTCCATGAATACACGCACAGGATCATGACATTTACCTTGGAAGTGCGAGCACAGGAGGTATCAGAGGCCTGAAAGATTATAGCACAAATTGCAAATAGAAAATTACAGCCTCTTAGGATTTAAAGCCAATGGAAAAGACCAAGAAATCCTATATCCAACACAGAAGAACTATACAATACTCAATCTGAGTACAAAATACCTAACAAGCAAAATCATCAAGACAGCTTCCTAAGCTGGACAAGTCTTCTTTGGAAGCATCTAACATTCCCTACTGAATAGAAACAGAACTTAGGCAATTGTATCAGGCTAGGCACCCCGTTTTTAGATGGATACAATGTGGAAAAATAGACCATGGTCTTTATATGGCCTTAATCTACAGATAGAGCAGCTTCCCAAGCCAGAAATTACTTCCACCCAAAAGGACATACAAAGCTGCATCAAGGAGAGAAAATTTGATAAAGGAGTTCAAACTTAGAGAAAAATTCCCAAATAAATGCAGTAAAAACTATGCTGATTAACAAAATCCAACGATATTGAGGAGATACCAACTATTTAACAAAAATACTCTAAAAATATCAAGAACATCTCCTGTGCCTTGAAAAGAATGTGACTGCTCTGGTGTTTTTTAGTCCTTCATTCTTTCAGGAGGGAAGGATAAAAGCATGGATGACTGTGACCTAATATTTCCTGAGAATTATTAGGTCCCAGACAGATTGTTTCAGATGTGAAACTGAGTGTCCCATGACTCCAGGAACTGGAAAAAAAAACCAAAAAAAACCCCACAAACCTACTCTCTACCCAGTTTCTTCTCCTTCTCTGAAAGTTAGTTTGGCCTGGGTTTCACTTTCCCCAAAATCATGTCACTCATTTTCTTAGAACCTTACCTTACTATTTTAGGTCAGATCTAACATGGCAAGAGTAATTAAGCAAGTAGTGGTTGTTTTGGACCCTAAAACAATAGAGCAAAATATCTGTGGGAGCTGAGACTATCATTTGAGTGAATTCAGTGTTTTGCTACAGATGGGTGGAACTGCTGTTCTACATATTTTCCAGACTTCCTAATTTATACTGTGTATATTATTACCAGTGGCAAAATTGTAGTAGCAGAGCTTTCCCCATACAAAACAGTGTCACTGTATCAAAACACAGACACATCTTTTCATTTTTAAAGGTATTTTGACTCTGCTCATCTCAGCTGCATCATTTATATCACAGATCTGTTAAAATTTATGACCCTTCTAGCAATAAATAATGGAGGTAGTATGAAATTATTTCAGTCAGAAACTGAAGGGAAATTCAATACTGTAAACTCAGTCAACTGGAAACCTGAATTTCAAATCATATGGCAAAATTTATTACAATGAGATCTGCAGCAGTTCTACTATTCATTTTTGCCACTTCTAGGCAAGTACCCTCTTCAATCAATGCAAGAATTTGACTTCACCATTTTCAGAAATAAAACATTTTTTGCTCTTAGGAAACTTCCTTGTCATACTCAGTACCTTTATTCTAACTTCTACCACATCTGCCCTTTGGAAATTTCTGGACTGTCTCTAATTTTATTGGCTTCCTTGTAAATAAGGTATTGGTTGTATTTCTCCAGTTTTTATAACAAGATACTGAGAATTAAGAACAGTTACTGGGAAAGCTAACGTGTTAGCTTTAACATGTGTTTGCCATGGAAAGAAAATATGTATCTGGGAAAATTGGAAAGATTTTTAGAAATACTGAGTGTACAGTTTGCATCATTTAGGGACATGTTTCCCACAGACAGATCCTCATTTCTTGTCTGTTAACTTTCCTTATTCTTTCTCATATAGTCACTACGCTATAATAATATTGAGTGTTTAATATAGTACTCAGTAACTATTCAGCAGTTATTGGAAACATTTTAGGCAAAAGCTCACAGCTGTTAACCTAAACAGAAGTCACTCTTATCTTGTTAAGACTTGTGGGTAACAAATTACTAAAATAAAACACTAATTAAATGATCTCTCTTGAGGGTTTGGGTCTGGAATTTTGTGCGCAACTATAAGCTGGTGCAGGCTCACCGGGAAACTCTTAAGGATTTTGTGACATTTCTTCTGCCCGTACTTCACATCTGATCTATTTTTAAAGCACTGACTTTTGAGCTTACATTTTTAGTAATGACTTCGGGCTATTTGTTCCCACAGTGTTAGAAAATGCATTTAAGAAAATTGTTATCCAACCACAGGTACTATTCTATGGTCTAGGCATGCACACTGAATGAAACCAGCGCTGAAAGCGTGCCAGGATATTTTTCCTGTGCTTGTAGCCATTCTTTATGTTGCATAATTTTCTTTACTAATTTTTTTTTTTTTTAAATCCCAGAGTAGTGATACAATATTGCTAAATATGTTACCTGGGAAAGACATGGGTATGTTTTTCCAGGAACAATGTCATTTAGGAGCTTGACTTCTCATCATAATATCAAAGTAAATGATTAGGTGCACTACTAATGCAGATTTTTCTTCATGTAAAAGCTAGATTTCCTCTCCAAGCATGTGTGGGTTCAATAAAAAAGAGAAGCTACTTTCAATCTGCCTTTGATGAGGAGTTATGTTAATTTGGAAGAGGACACTTTAACCAAAGGCTGGCATTACACAGTCCTGAGTTTATTCTTTCTTAATTAAATACAATAGCTAAAAAAACTCTAAGTTGCTACATACTTAATCTCTGCAATTTAGCATCTCCTTTTCCTCTTATTAAATAAATATATTTAGCTTACACATGGAATTCTTAGAAAGTCAGCATTTAGTTGAATATTATTCTCACCAGTTTTTACTTTGAAAGTCAATGAAAACAACAGTAAAGGCTGAATACTTTTGAAAATTTTCCCTCAATTTTGCACATGCATCCTAGCATTTTGTGGTGGAGGAAAGAATAGAAATAAAAGCCTATTTTCATATCACTTGCTTTTAAAAACCCTTACTGTATTAGTTGGACATAACTTAATCTTTCTGCACATATGGAAAAATGCCAGGCTGGAAAAGCAGCAGGGAAAAAAAGAACTATGCAACAAAATGCTTGACCTAGTGCACCAGGTTTCACAGGTGTGTTAGCAATCTTAACCAATACACATGAGAGCTTTGGGGAGCACAGAGGATACTTTTGTGCACAAAAAGAGTGAGAAATAGGTCAGTGAAAGTTGGATGAGAACTCTGACTTGATTTGGAGCATTGTAAATATCACAGAATTAGCATGAAAAGGAGAAGTACAGTTAAGTGCAAATCCTACTATAGAAAGGGTTTCTAAATCATGAGAAAGTCTGTCTCCAGCTGAGCCATTTAATAATCCCTAATCTCAATGCAAGACAGCTTCCTCTTACTTCTGTGATTCCTACTGCAGAGCATAATATGGCTCAAAAACTGTTTTGGAACCAAAATGTAACGGCTTAACAAGTTACTGAATGCAAAACACAACTAAGAAAACTGAAATAAATTATAAAATCTGGATGCTGTGGCACCAACCATGAGACACATATTTCAACACTGTGAGGCCAACCACTATGTAAGCAAGAATGCAAGCAGATTGTTAAGAATACAGCATGGAAAACAAAGATTAATTTGTACCAATTATATTGGTTTTATTTCTCAGGATGTCTCTCCTCCCATTTTTCAACGCTATCTGAGAAAAAAATGGGAAGACAGTTAGTGTGATCAATATAACACCTTCTTCAGAATTCATGAAGTAAAAATGAAACCATATATTATAATTATCAGAGTTGCTAGGAAGAGCTGTGATAGTGAAAGCCATCAAGAATCATTTCATGCTTCGCTCCTTTTCCCTTGGCTTAGAATAAATATTTTGGAATCCTACTACAGCAAATCAGATTTTTGTTTTTGACCTTCATCCTTGATTTCATGGAAGCAGGGTACCCCTTTTCTTTGATGTCATTAACCTCAAAGATTGCTGCTTGTATTAGATTCTATTTCTTTCTTTTTTCTTATTAAAAAAGTTACATTTTATCAAATGACAGTAAATTTAATTCAGAAGACACTGAGCTGACATCAAGATGCTCTGATTATAAACTGCCTATTATAGAACTAAGAAAACATCAAGGATTAACAGTTATTTGGTTACATACTCTGAAAGAAGTCTTAATCCTCTATTCAACACTGAATTTACTCTTTACAAATGAAGATGAGAAACTTCCTATTCAAGGAAGTTTCAAAACTCAATAGGATTTTCATGCTCAATTATAGAAAGAGTTCTGCTTTTTACTTTATCTGGCTACAAAATGGATCTCCAATCACTCTAGTATATTTGGGAGCTGTGTTCTCAAGGTTATAATCTATTCTAACAGTAAGTTCACAAGCACTATCAAATGAACAAAGAATAAAACTGGATTTACAGAGTTCCATAAGATGAAGGAAAGAGAAACACAAGCAACAAATCTCAGAAATGCAGAAGAAAATTTTAGCTTAAATAGAACAAAAATAATCTTTTATTAGTATGAAAACACTTTTGCTTAGCTTTCTGGTTAGATTTTGCTTTTGGCATAAAGCCAAATACCAACATTCCTAGATCACATTTTCTGTATGAAGACTAAAATACTATAAAATAACCTTTGCTACTATCATTTTGAATAATTTTCCAGTTTCTCTTCTATTTAATATTTAGTTTGTATTATAGTGCACTACTCCCCCAGATTTTCATTATTTAGATTTTCTATGAAGTGGTAAAACATTGAAATATTTTCTGTTCATATCATGCAGGAATGTTCACCTCACAGAGCTTCACTAATTTTTTTTCAAAGTGATGAAAAATACAAGGGATTAGTAAGTAATAGGCTGAGCAGAAAAGAATACAAAAATAGAAAGCACCCAACAATCATCTGCACATATATTGAAGAACTAATCTGTTTTAAATGCTGAAGAAATCGCCATCACAGTAACTGTCAAAGATATTTATCAACTGGAACCTTAAATCAAGGTCTTAAGTATTACTTATAAACAACTGTATATCAGATTAGACTCTATCCTCCCTTAATTCAATGACAAAACTAATAACTTTACTTAGTTCTCTGTGTTCACTGAAAACCTAAAAGTGTATTTAAAAGTTTTTCTTACAGTTTATGCTTCATTTTCTTTTATGTTCCTTTATTTTTGTGCAGACTTACAGAAAATGCAGTTTGGCTATCAATTTAAAAATACCTATTGTTTTGAAATTTAAAAAAAGAGGAAAAAAAAGTGTTGCTTTCACAGTCCAGTCTTATATAAAAACAGAAAAGAAGTTCCAAGTCAACATTTTTATCACTGAGTTATTTTCTCAAGTTTTGAAGAAGGAGCCCCTAAAATAAAATTACTAAAAGAACAGAATGATACTGTGAGCAACAGCAAAGCTTTCCAGAAGGGCTCAGTCCCTAATTCTATCACCTGACCATCTGGTAATGCCACCTCATGCTCTGTAAAATCCTTCAGTAGTGAAGTACCTGGACATAGTCTCATCTAATTTCCCAGAACGAGATGAATGACAACATCCTGGTTTTGCTTGATCCTGCAGTGCAGCATATAAACCTAGCTGGTGGAAAGTCACAACTCTGCTATGTTGCCTCCCAGCAGGAAAGGCTGGAGAAATGAATCCATGTAAGCACAGATTCAAGCCTTCTCTTTAACTTAAGGGTTCACTCTCTGAAAAAGGGTGGGGTTTCTTTGAAAATGATGCTCTGAAGGCAGCCAAAGAAAGATAGAATCAAAAATTATATGTCTCTTCTGATGCACAGTCAGTGAAATAGAAAACAAAATAAAACCAAGAAAAAACAAAACTTCTACTTTTTGAAAGTATCTTTAACTTTGCTGTTTGCTGTCAGCATGTAACAGCTGACATTAGGATCTCTGCCACTCATCATCATCTCAGGATATGGGTGATATACAGTCCATTTGTGTGTGTAAAATGATAAAACACTAACACTTGCACAAAGAATGAAAGATGCTTCCAGCAATCCCATCTTCAAATATACTAGTACTAAGAAAAAAAGTATTAAGGAAAAAAGTCTTATGAAATTTATGTGAAATGAAAAACTCAAGCACTTAAGAATCCTTTCTGTTATTCATTTAGATAGGTAAGTAATTGAATTTCATGCTGCTACAAAATTTTCAAAAGGTCACAGATTGAAAACACCAAACCTATGAATAACTATAGAAGTTGTCAGGTTTGAAGCTGGAGATTTTGGCAGCCAGGATGGGTGCAGTTGTAGCTCTGGCTACCTAACAAGTTGTGAGAAATAGCTTAGACACCTGGGGGACTAAGGCTTTAAAGAGAAAATGGTTTTTTTTCTTTCCAATATGAAGTCTGGAAAGGGAGCTCTGAATGGGAGCCAGCTTTGCTACTGTACTCTTCTGAAAAGCCTAACCATAATTTTGCCTGACTCAGTTTAATTAAAATTATTATTCTCCATAGCTCAGCATGATTGGAGCTCTCAGTTGAAAATTGGGCTACTTTTTACCAGGCTCCTCAAAGAAAAAAAAAATGAGCAAAGAGCCTGGAATAGATAAGACTCTTATGAAAACACAAGGCCCAGAGAAAAGTCCCCAAAAGGCAAATGGAAACACAAGTTTCCAGATCTCCTGGAAAACATTACTATTCTTATGCATATGCTACTTCTCCCATTTCAAAATGAACGGTGTTGACGTTTCAAAGCTAACAGTTTGGATTCAAACTTCTTATGACTACATATAAATGAGGAATTTCCCATCCCACCATCTCAGAAATAATATTTCAAGCTTCCTGAATGATCAGAAGTTCAGCAATATTCAACCACAGCTCCTGCTTACATTCTTCCCCGCAGTTTGGAAATTTATCTTTGGAACAGTAGGAAATTTTGAAATGAATCCTTAAAGCTGACTGCACCCTGCCATGATGGGTGATCAGTATGGCAGATCTGCAGCTTTGCTGTCACAGACTGTATGGACAGAGAGATGCATATATCTTTTTAAAATAAAGAATGAAATCAATGCTCTTAGGGAAGGAGGCTGAAAACAATCCTACAGAATGTCAAATACATAGAGTGGTCTGCCAAGAAAATCACAATGGAAAATAAAAGGATCAAGAATTATTGAATTAGTTATTGAATCCACAGACTCACATTTAGGGAAGGGCTCAAGTGGCCAGAACAAAATTATTAATATAAAAAGACTGGAAGTCACTCATAGTAATAAAGTTTTTAGCATGTTGTGAACTAAAAGAGGAAGATAAAAGCATTCTTTGCTTTTGTATTTTGCATTAATTTCCCCCCATTTTTGACAATTTCTCTTAGAATGACTACCATAGCCTTTTATAAAATAAGACATTTTGCAGTGTTAAGAGAAAATTTTCCCCCCAAAAAAATTATCAGCACCTGAACTTATTTATCAAATGCAAAAGGAAAAGCATTGTATAAAACTTTAGGTTGCCCTATAAGACCACAGAAAGACACATAAGATCATTATAAAAGAGTGGTTTTTAACATGGCAGTTATAATTATCTTTTTCATAATCCCAGGTCAGTACATGATACTAACTTTCATTTGGGGAAAGGAGGATATAATTCATTTTCTCTCTGTAATTATCTGACATTTTGTAAATCAACAAACTTCAAACGTCAACATCCATTTAGATCAGTGAGAAAGGAGCGATGCCATGAAAATTACAAGGAATCTCAGGAGGCACTACAGTAAAGCACACTGCAGGAAAAAAATCAAACCATGAAAAATTCAATTTTTTTTTGCTTTTCCAACTTTATTTTTTTCAACCTTTGCTTATGAATATCATCAAAGCTAACTCTCAAAGCATAAAATAAGCCTGGTATGACAGATATTCTGATTCTAATCATTAATGGCACTTTCATCCTTCCACTTTCCACTCCTAAGCGATTCCACTGATATTTTAAAACATTTTCTCGTCATGAATGGAAGCTGGTCTTCACGACAAAGTCGATAAATGCTGACTTATACAGTGAAATACTGTGAAATCTTTAAGCTCTAATGAAAATTAGAAGGGGAAAGAAACTCCAACATATTAAAAAAGCCTTTCATCACAACTGAAATATTTTCATAAGAAACTTTGGCATCCCACTCAGTACCTTTGAAGCTGGCTGCAAAGCAAGACCATCCATTGTATTAGCTGTGTGGAAATGCCTTTCAAAGAGTGGTGAAACCATGCCTTGTAAACATCAGTCAGCTTGGAAATGGCTGCATTTTCACTATGTGAAATTTCACTAGCCAATTTTCACATTGGCTTTGTACTCACTATCTCTAAGGTTTTAGAAGCACACATAAGTTGTTTAAGGACATGAAAAAACATTTTTTCTTTAATTGCACCTTTTTAGCCAGCTGTGATGAATTGATGACACACATTGAGAATTTGTAGAGGAATCAGTCAAAAAGTATTCTACCAAATTTTGGACCAAATGTATACAGAGACTACTATATGAAAATTTACTGTTTTCTTCTGCTGTTCATGTCTATGTGAGTAATTATGGTTAAATATCAAAGTCACACTTTCAAGGCAAACAGAACATAAGCACATAAAAAGAAATTTAAATGAAAACTAATATAAAAATAGGGTTCAAGTATCATTTCTATATAAAAAAGGTATTACTGAATCAATTTAAGAAATCACATTGAAAGCTTATATTACAGTATTCTATGAAAACAATAAGGACTTGGAAAAAGAATCAATAGATGCCAAGAAATTTTTCAGAAAAGACTATTAAAAATTACATTTTGTCTTAAAATTTAGTTTTATACATTACTTATGATTTCTTAAAATACATAGCTGCCATTTTATGTCTTAAAAAGGAATATGTAATTCTATGAGACTGTGTTCAATGATAATATCAGTACTAGTCAATGCCATTCAATTCTTACATGCAATCTCTTTTAAATATGCTCAAAAATATTTTATACTATCCTAATTATTATACCTACACTGTTAAAATACATTAAAATTTTGATCCCTTTTGCAGTATTTTTACAAGCAGATTGTGATATCACCTCTGAATAGATTTTAATTCAGTACCTATAAAAACTATTTATACAGTTTATTGATGAGAAACTCAAACACTACTCAAGATACCATGATTCAAGACAAATGGGGCCTTTTTGTTATTGGGATTCAGTTGGAAAGACACTTAAACATTAATGGGAGCACAAAGCATTTCCACTTCTTTTCTATTTTGTTTTTTTCTGGAGCACGGACTAGGAAAGAAAAAAAAAAGAAGGTGGCAGGGAAAAAGTGTTTGCTCAAATCAACTAAACATGCTGGATGGAAATTTTCATTTACAACCAAATTAACTTCTTACAATATTTCAGCAGAGTCAGTAGTAGAGGCAATGAAGAGTCTTATCTTGCACCTGAAAGTCCAATTAGCATGAATAGTTGCAGTGCCAGGTGCTTTGAAAGAGAGGCAAGGATTTTTGCATACATCATCTGAAAACAATATTGAACTTAATGTGTATTTTGTGATTATAGGATGCAACAGAAGTTTGTAAACAAAGACCACCTTGTTCACCTTCAAAATTCATGCAGACTTGTGGAGTTGTCTACAGCAGTTTTTCCTGTTAATTTGGCAGGTGATTTACTGTCCACAGCTCTTTAAAGAGATTCCAGACTGCTTTTTTGACCAGGGAATTGGTGTCAAAATCAATTTGATAAGCAAAGTTTTTCTTTCTTCCACTGCTAAGCAATAGCTAATGAATAGATAGGTGGGGACCACACGCAGAATACTTGGCCAATGTGCCAAAAAGTTAAGAGAAAAGAAGCCTCAAAGATCAATAGATACACTGTCAATTGCCCGTAAATTAAAATAGGAAGTGAGACACAGAGAAATACACTTAAATCAGAGAATCCTTTCCTTCTAAATCTCCAGGGTAGAGAAATTAAACACAAAGCAAGAAAAATGCCAGCTGTTCAAATAAATTACAGATCAACACAAAGGAATCACGTAAGCCCTGCCAGAGCACACTGCGGCTGTCTGCAGACACCAGGTAAGGAGAACAAACTGCTTTCCAGCAGCCAACAGCCTCTGGAGCAATTTCTGCAAAAGGTACCAACAGGAAACTGATGTATGAGCTTGCTTTTCACTTAAGAAATGAGAAACCAACATAACTCATGCTCTTTATCCCTATTCATTTCAGAAAATCATGTAACAAAGCCAAATCCACACCTTTATTGGCTTACAATCTTACGTGCTGTAGGAGAACATAAATCCCAGCAAAGCCTGGTAATTCCACTGGCCTCTTAGAAAATATAAAGAGCAGCCATTCACTTGTCAGATAAACAGCCACATGTGAAATATTTAAAGCAATCAAATTTCCTCTCAGATTTTAGACTAATGTCTAACCAAGAGACAACTAGCTCAGGAAGCTCATTCCAGTACTTCTGTAATTAACACAAGTTCCAAGTTACCAGCTATGTGCTATTAGGTCAGCTCTGGCAAGCTGGGGACCAGCTGGCAAAGGAATTGCAAACTTCAAAGAAAGCTCTCAAATATCCAATCACAGAATAAAAAAATACCCACTCTTAGTACCTTATCTTGGAAGCTCACACTGGTTAGACGGTGACCTTTACAGGATTACCCTAACATGGAAGGAAATCAGCCCCTCTCTGAAGTGTTCTCAAATCTGTAATAGAAGATGGCTGTGTGTCTGATGTTTGTGGGGAAAAAAGAAAGTGAAGAAAAAGGCTTAAATGTCTCCCAACATAAGCTGAAGCTCTGATTTACTTTCAAAGGAATTATGATAGCTGACTGACAATTAAGAGTATGCAAAACAACACTCCCAGTCCATCAACTAGGACAGGGCAGAATGCATCATCCAGCTTCCTAATATTTTTTTCACCTCGTGAATTTGCTCATTTTAACAATACAAACAGCCTGATTCTTTCAAATATTTCCTTTGTTCCTCCCATCCTCCAAACATCCTGTTCAGTCTGGCAACAAAAAGAAGTTTAGAGAAAATGACAGGTTTTTGACAGAGATTCAAAAGACACGTTTAAAAGCAATAACTGTTGTTATCTTCTATTTATCGAGCACAGGTGGAGAGTGGAGAGTAGATCTGCCAGACAGTTTTTCTGTCTTTTCATAGAACTAAAACATTTTTTACACAGAAAACATCCAACTATCAGCCATTTATGTATTATTATACTTCCTGAGTCCTCAACAGGTGTGGAAAATTTTGAGCCATTCTACAGAATTAAGCAAAAAACCCCTTTCTATTTAAGGATATTAAATATATACTATCTGCTTCCTTATGTCAGCTTCTGTTCCTGTGATTCAAAAGCCCAATTTCTCCTCTTAATGCTGATATATTGCTTTTTTCTGTTTTATCACCACAGCCTGGAATATCAAAATTCATTGTAGATAGCCACAGAGTCCATATACAGACCAGCTATCTATGATGCTCTAAAATCAAAATAACTTATGGGGGGGAATTGGGGGAAGCATGAATAATGTGTCACCAGGTAATGATTTTTTTTCTTCACACTTTTAATTAAACCAAGTAGCCCAGCTAGTTGTTTTCAATTCCCCTGGGATACTGAGTATAGAACAACAACAACAAAAAGCCACAGCATTAAAACGTGAATCAGTTACAGCCTGAAAAATAAAATTAGTCTTGGGTTTGGATGATATGTTATTTGAAAGCAGTCTCACAGTTTCTACCATTAATGCAGTGCAACCATTAAACATAGGTCTTATTATGCAAAAGATGATCCATTTCAGTTTTCAAACATTTAGATCTACAGACTACATAAGCTGTATTTACATTAGCATTCTGGTTCGGGGTACCAAAGTTACTTTTGAAAAGAATCCCTGAACTACATATACTAAAGATGTTGATGTTTATATGCAAAATTCTTGATCTACTGATCCTTTCCTATCCCAGTAAATTATTTGTTAAGATAGACAACAGCCATGGAAGATTACAGAAAACACACCAGCATGTTGCAGAATGTGGACTGAAATCAAACCTCACACAAACAATTTTGAACTAAGAATGTTCTGAATGTCATTAGTCAAGCCATGATGGCACTCTTAACAACATAGTAATATTCCCATTTGCCTTCTAAGAATTGTTTCACTCACATATTTAGCATAAAAATCCCTATGTGGTACTATGCATTTCAGCAATCTTAAATTTAGGTAGCATTTTAGAATATACAGCAGATGACTGTAAAATATTCTTGTATTACTCCTACTAGTATCTAGGGTGACATTTATTTACTGCATTTCATCACTGTTCAAAATAACTAGATGTATCAGGCCTATTTATTTTTGACCGATGAGATATAAACAAAGCTCCTGGGATGTTGTGGCACTTCAGGGCCAATTTGCAGCAAGGATCAGAGAATTTTGCAGCTCATCTATGACAGCGAGAGCTTGAAGATGTGGAGACAGCCCAGGCTGCACACATGGGGAAGCTGTGCAAAAACATCATGCCCTCTTCAATCATTATTGCCGGTACAGTGAAAATTTTATATCCCCTTCTGCTAAGAAAGCTTTTCCTTTGAGACTGCAATCACAGCTCCTTGCAGATGAAAAATCACCAGACAGTAAGAAGGACTCTGGAAGGCCAGAATGAGTGGCTCTGTGCCCGGGGCTGGCCCCGCTGCGGGGCAGTGTGGCAGGACCAGGCTGCTGGGATGGGGCTGCGAGCGGTGGGGCCAGCCCCCTGGAAGGAGAGCTGCCTGTCACCCATGCCCAAGGGGCTGCAGCCATCAGGAGATGCCTGGCCATGCGTCTCCTGAGCCTGACTCAAAGTCCCAGGTGTGCTCCAGCCTGCCACACGCTGTGCCTTGCCCACTGTGTCTCGCTCGGGCTCTCTGCACACGGAGCTTGGCACAGCACGGCATGGGACAGGACTGTGCCCCACCACACCCTGACATGGATCACTGCCACAGCAGCTGTTACCTGCCTGGGATAAACAGCACTACGCACAACAACAATAATCACGTGTTACCTACCTGGGATAAACAACAGGCCAAGAGTGAAGGAGTGAATTAAACAATCCTCACATAATAAAGGCCAAGCTGTTCCTGTTGGAGGTATAAATCTCATCCTGTGAAATCTCAGGCTAAAATCTGAGATTAACGACCCTAAAATTTGTAAAGTGATGAAGATTCCTGGTGTTTTCAAATAACCAATAAGGCTGTTTGAGCAGAGTGTAGGTGTCAGATACAGCTGTGGGTGGCAGACACAGAGTGGCTGTGGCTAGGATCTGGATTCCCAGATGAAGCTCAGGAGGATTTGCCTTCAGAGAGTCTGTGAGGACTCCATCCCTCCAGACCTGTGGTCTCACAGCTGGGTGCAAGTTGAGATGCACTTAGATGGAAAATAGCATGAATTGGTTTGACCTTCATCTTGTAGGCAGGGCAAGTTGAGGAGCACCAAAATATTTTTGAATTCTCTATAACAAGATAACTATATAGAAAGAAGAAATTATTCCCTTTGCTAAATTAAGGACACAGATGGAATAAAAATACAATGAAGTTGTTTCTGGTGAAAAAGGCAGCAAGACTGAATTGTTTGCCAAACAAACATTTAAAACAGTCTCTCTCCCCACTGCCTGGCTCTCAGGTAGAAACCAGAGAGTTCCCTTCCTAAACTTGTTTACTACTAGTCCTCTTGTATTATATTTTCTCTTTGAAAAAGTGTTTTCAATTCACCTGGAGCAATTGTCAGGAGAATTCTTTCATTCCTTATCTTTTACTCTTCCTATCTTTATCCTGTAAACTGTTGATACTTGAATGTACTGTGATTTGTTCCTTGCTTCTCATTTTCATTACCATTTTCCTTCTAGCACTTAATGTGTTTCAACTACCATTTCTTTGAGTAATACAAAGGGCAAAAGGCATCTTTTATTTTGCTTTGCTACTGTCACTACACAAACCAGTTTATTACCTTCTTTTCAATTACAGGCACTGTTTTAATGCCCACTAAACTTTCTAGTGCATTCCTAGAGCCTTGCTTTCCACACTTTCACCCTTCTTAAAGACTTCATCCCAAGAGACCATCAATACACTGACTTTCTTTTTTTAAAAATACTATTTTTTGTTCTAATTCTCCAGACATTTTATAGTATTCAGCCCTTACCTATGTCAGTGTCTCTGAGAATTTCCAATTTACATCCAGAAAAGGGTAACAGATGCGTGCCTCAAACATAATTTAATTGCAGCTACCTCAGGTAACAATCACAACAGAAATGTAGGATGCCTATAATTTTGTACAGCCTGTTTGCTCAGAGAAGCTCCTTCAGTCTGCCCATGCAGAGCTGACACTGCAAGCGTCACCTGGGCTAGCCAGACACACAGGCTGCTTGCCCCAGATGCTGCTTGCACAGTACCCCCAAATAATGTGCAAACATATGCCTAATTTCTTTACAGTGGAGCTCTAGAAAAACTACCAAAATAAAGCTGTTAGCTGATGACTGCATTTCCATATAGTCTGCCAGGAGAAGAAGCTGACTTCTCTAATTTGAAATGCCAGGTCAATTAAACATTTCATAAAGGGATCAATAAATTCCTAAAGTTTGGAGATATTTTTTGGGTATATTTTCAGTTCAGTAGCTGTAGTCTAATTTTGACAGAATTACCAGCTAGGTGGTAAAAAACTGGGGAGCTAAAAATGAAACAAATGAAAGATGAGCAAAGTAAATGCACAACACTAAAACCCAACTATGCTAGTTGAAATTTTTATTTCAGACATTAAATCAACCAATACACAAAACACATTTGGTTATTATGATTTAATGCCTTATCAACTGAAATCCATCTCTGCAACTATATGTGATTGGCAAACATTATGCAGGCAAAAAATTACACAAAAACAGGAAAAAACAACCACGATTCTGAAATACACTGAAAAGATAGTGCAAAGAAAGCCTGGTGCCAACAGTTATTCATCTACTAATCAATACAAACAGTGCTAGAAAACACTATGAAAAGTGAAAAACAAGATGTTAGCACATTGAGTAAAGATACAAAGACTAGCCAAAATCTATAGACCTAGCCCAGTACACTGATTAAACTCTAATTTTGTTAGCATTTGCTCCCTATAAGGATCTAAACTAAAGAAGTAAATCTCAGAACATGCACAGAATGACTTAATCACAAAATGAGTTTGAGAGAAAAAGTATGCTTTTTACCTTTTCTATTTACTTTTTAAAGAATTTAAGTTTATATATTTCAGTGAACAGACGACCAACTCAAAAATCCATTACAATCTAATGTGAAATTTCATGAAACCATCTCAGTTCAGTCTAACAACACTTCAAAGAGAGATTTAGTTAAATCCGATAAGCAGGATTACATGCAGATGTCAATCAATAGGTGCTCCGTATCTATCTGCATTTATAAAAAAATTGAAATGTCATGCTTAATAATTACTTTCTAAATGTCCTTCTTATCTAACACAGCTTGAAAAAAATTGTGCAGGAACATATTACAGTATGCCTGTGTTCGGCAGATCCCCACTGACATTAAGATATCACCTTTGGTTTCACAGTGCACTTGTGTTTGGTAATGAAACCCAATTTTTGCCGTAAAATTTTGGATATCTTGTGTAAGAAAAAATGCAAAAAGATTTTTTAAAAAATTGCCCAGGCAGATCTAGGACTAAAAAGGGAAAGATAGAAAAACTATAGAACTAATATAAATTTATCTTAAAATTTTCCTTGAATTGGAAAATTAAAGAAATCCAGAAACCCTTCCCTTTCAGAGATGTCTACTTGAATAGACTTTTCTTCTAGGTAAATAATAAAAGATGAAAATGAAATGTTAAAACACTTCAAAGTTTACAGTTAAAAGTATTTTTGGGAGCAGGTGTATGATATGGTTATTTGTTATTTAAAGTCAATGCAGTATAATTGAGTTTTTTCTTGTAAAAATATTGGCATACTCACAAAGAAAATAAATCCTATGCAATCCAATGAGCTTAGGTTTTTCAGGAGCCTACAGTGAATTACAGCACTACAGTGGTAAATAAGCAAGCCAGCAAGAAACTGCTCACTTCTGCCTCCTTTGTGCAAACCAATTAAACTGATTGATCAGTAAATCCTTTCAATGCGAGTATTTCTCTTAACCAGTCAAAGGGTCACACTAGTAGGCTTCTGGCCAATGTTTCATGCTGCTGACACAGCCAAATTTCCACGGCTATAGGTTTGTCATTGACAAATGCCAGAGGCACCTTGCTCCTGTGATTTGACTGTAAAGGTACCATTGTGCATCAGGAACTCATCCTCAAGGTGTAATGGGAAAGCCAGCAAAGTGGCTAATTTGCAGCTTTGCCCTTCTGTTTTTTTCCAGGATATAGTTCAGTTAGACTACATTCTCCAACAAAATTCAGCAAGGACTTTTTGTGGCCTCTGTATGCTCGATCAATGTGCAGCATGAATGGAAAGTAAAAAAATAAATTCCTAAACCACAGTATCAATGGAAAGCCAGACTCATATGTGTTACTTATAAAACCAGGATGCTATGGGATATTTAGCTGTCCCAATGAAAAGAAGCTAAGTGAGCACAAAAGGCTTTTATTTTCCTTTGTAGTGGCCAGGTATAGTAATATCTCAGGTATCTTCCTGCTCGGTATCTGAGGGAAGCAGCACTAGAGAAACCAAATGGCAAAGGAGCTGACAGTGCCCAGATCTGTGGGTGCCCCAGAGATGATCACAATGCCCAGGCTCCCTTGAGTACCACAGCCACAGGCGGATTCCTTTGTGCCCATGGAATATCTCCCTCCAACAGACCAGCTGAACAAACAGATGCTTTTGTAACAGTACAAACAGCAAGGTAAAAGAGACTGTGGATTCAGCCAAACAAGCGGCATTTCTTGGAGCCCCCCCCCCATACCTTACTTATCTGCCCTTCCCAGGAAGCTCAGTGCCTGATGAGCCCCTGCTCTAGCAATCCCATATTGAGAGACAGTGAAACAAGCATTCCCTTAAAATTTGTTCAAACTAAGGAAATACAGAAAGCTAATTAAAGTCTATCAAACACTGATAGAAAGACTGTCCACTGCCCAGATAACAGCTGACAGCAAAACATCCCAGCCCTGCATCATCCATACACGTACCTTTTAGGGAATAGGTCTGTAAGAGTGATTTACTCTAAGAGAATTATCAAAAGTTTCCACCAATGCTGGTATAGCTTCAGCAGAGCTTCATAACCTACTCTGGAGCTCAAAGTGTCTTTTTATATGCCTCACTTTCAACTCAGGTTACTGAAGTGAGGCTCAGGAGCCTTTAGGATTCTGTTGCTTTGAAGAAGTATACTTCTTCAAAGTATATTTCTGTGTACTACTATGAGAATTTGAACTTCTTAGTCTTTGCTTGAGTTGCAATTACTGGATTTTTAATAGAACTGATTTTTTTTTTCCTATTTAAGTTTTACATCCCTATGTCCCAAAATTCCAGGGGTATACAGTTTTGCAAGGCACATTTTTTCATTCCTTCATGTCACATTTTCTAACTTCCAGTGAACTGTGACTCCCTCTGCAAGCCACTGGTAAATGACCAAAAGTGGCTCAAGAAACGCTTCTGTCAGGTCTCCCAGACACCTGGGGGGATCCCATCTGGCTCCATAAACTTGTGGGTGTTAAGGGGTGCAGCCAGCCACTGACCATTTCCCCTCCTATTACAGGAGCTGCATTTTGTGGCACCTTCACCCTCTCTCAGCTCAGGGGGCTTAGTACCCTGAGAACAAATGATCTTACTGCCCAAAACTGAGGCAAGGGCCTTAAGTACCTCAGCCTTTTCCTCATCCTTTGTCATGTAGATTCTCCTTCAGCCTCCTTTTGTTATTGACACAGAAACATTTTCATTTTCTTTCATGCAGAAGCCAGATTAACTCCTACTTGGGTTTTGGCCCTTCTAATTTTCTTCCTGTGTAACCTAAGACAGCACCAGAGGTATTTAATTAACATCTACTTTATTCTATTATATCTTACTTGAAGCTAAAAACCATGCATGAAGAATTTTTTTTTGAATCCTCTTAGTTTTAAGCTAATCAAGTGTTTAATGCTTGATAGCTGAAAAAAATTAAATTGCAAATGTGTTCTGAAACAGAAAAAACCTAATTAATTTATAATGAAAATCACTGGAAGAAAACAAAAACAGAAAAACACAGTTATAGTACATGTATTTTAAGCTCAGTTTTACATTTCTGGATCTAAATTCACAGTGGCTTCTGATGCTGCTGTAAATTAATTACTATTTTTTGAAAGATGGAATGAGAGGAAAGATCTATTGTCTTTTATTTATATATATATATATATATATAAGCTCTAAAGTAAATAATATCATCCAGATTCATTAAATGCTTAGGCTGGTTAAGGAATGTAAGTTGCAAAACGAGAACATAATAAACAAGAAAACAGGGTCTATACAGGGCTGCCCAGGCATTTTTCAGCTACACATTTCCTCAGAAGATGTTAATTTGTTACATTAACTGTAGAACCATACTAGTTTCGATGATTTGTTTGTAGGGAAATGTTTATTCAGCCATGAATGACATTTCTGGTGTGAGATCCATCCATCCATCCTGGAAGCCCAGGTTCTCACATAACCCCTGAACCAGAGCCTGTGCTTGGGTGCAGGTCCCAGCCAGCTGCCTCTGTGCAGTGCTGGGGCAGTTCACAATCAATACCTGAAGTTTTAACATAGCAGTTCATGATCCTTTCCACAGCTCAGTCAAGTATAAAGGAAGATTCAGATTCAGGCCCTGCTTTGAATCCTCCTACACTTAATATTACCAGCAAAATCTACCCCACTTTGAATTATCAAGAAGAAAAGGAAACATGAAAGTATTGTAGCATATTTTAAACAAAACTAACTTTGGAGAAGCCCACATTGGAAAGAGTGAATCCCAGCTGGAGTAAAGAGTGTTTAATGATAGGTTTGCATGCATATGGAAACTGCTTTGTGGAATTTGTACTGTAAAAAGAGAAGAGTTCTCTCATATTTACTTGTGAATATTCCAAATTTCTTTTAAAAGAAGTCTGTTGTTCAGACCTCAGGTAAATGGAAGAGACAATTTTGTCTTTGTCAACATTGATAAATAATTCTTTACAGCATTATAGTAAATACCCAGGAGTGCATTATGCTGGAGAAAATACTCCTAATGATACAGCATTGAAACAATTCTCTGAATGAAAGAGCAATAAAAGAAAGATTTTCTCTTCTACCCCAAGACCCATGTATGCATCAAGATTTTATCAGCACTACTGAATCACTTGTACTTTTATTCACTTAAGCTACACAGCTGTCCATGCAACTTCCTAAAAGCAGAACAAGACTCAGTGCATGTCTATTAACCCATTATTTTGTGGGTTAGTTATGGGCTAAAAAAAACCTACAAAATGAGAAAATAATTAAATAAGACAATTCAGAAGAAAACTTGGGGCCAAGTGAAGGCAGTATGAAGATTTATAAGGGAAAATTACAACAGAGATGTTTATTCAATAATATTTTTAACCACTACTGATCAGCCTCCTGAGATATCTGGATCATGCAACAACTCCAGTATGATTCCCTGGTGTTTATGGAGCAAACACCTCTCTGTTTTCCTCTAAGAAAGAAATAAATGTCTCAATTTTTCACATGAATGTAAATGTATGGACTGTTAATTCTGATACTCATGATACTCTGAACTCATACTTTTCCTCACTGACACGGTTTCTCGTGCCCCCAACTTAATGTATTATTTTTGACTTCAGAAAAATTTAATCACAATAATACCAAATGACCAAGCAACAGAAACACTACTGACTTTTTTATTATGCAGACAGAAATGTTGTCCTTTGTTAGTTTCCCTAACTTACAAACCAGCAATTGACCCTTCTTGATATTATGAAGCTTATAAAAAAAAAAAAATTAGTAGGCAAGTAGGGAATGAGTTTTTCAGATTAGGTGTCAAATTTCAGAAGGAACATGAAACACAAATGAATTTTGGCAAAAACTGACCTATGCGTCCAAATCCCAGTATCACTATGCATTCTTTACATATTTCTTTTTTCCCCTCAGCTGGGTGCAGTGTGCTTCTTCATTTTGTGCCTAAAACTATCTTTAAGCTCCCTTTATGCTGAAGGAAAGAATTTGATTTCTCTGTGTTTTGCATTTATTGGTTTCTGCATTAAAAATATTCCTGCCACGTATTATGTAAGTGGAGATACAACCTAATTAAGCCTGCCAGTTAGATGATCCCATTTTCAGCTGGTGATAACTCAGCACTTACTCCAGCCCTCCAACACACAGAAATCCATACCTCTGGAAACTAGACTAGAGTCTGATTAGTCGATAAGAAATCTGTATCAATAGACTCTCTCCCCTTCAACATTAGCAGCAAACTAATACATGGAGAGTCTGGTAGCTCAGGAGGGAGCAACTGTTTAGTTTAAGAACTCAAGTCTCAAAAATTCTGAGTGACACCGTCAGGCAAGAGGTTTTCAGTTGTCCAGTCTATCACAGCTTTCTTAAAGGAAATTAGGAATTGTCCACAATAGCATACCTCACAAGCACACTGGGGTTCCGAAGTCAAGCACTTGAGAGCTGGGAAATGCCAGACTTACAGAGTTGACAGTATAAATTTAATTCTCTCCTTGCTGCACACATGTCTACACATTGTGGTATAATTTTAATTACCCCATTGGATACTGTTTTTTCCACAGGACATCACTCAGTCCCCCAGCTTAATGCAGAAAGGAGCTGAATTAATATCATGCCAACAGCAATAAAAATGGCGTTTCCCACTTGCAGGTGCTTGACTTTGCAACAAAGCTAAATTCTTTTGACACAAATCTGAATAAAATTTGAATTATATAAAAACACAGAGATTTGAAGGAATAATGCAGCAAGAAGGGGATGAATTATTTATAGATGACCAGCATCAATGTGATTAATAAAAATAGCAGGACCTATTGATATCTACATGGTTGAACATGCTTTACAAACACAAAGTCATCACTGTAATTTAGATATTTGAAAACACTTCACAAACCTACAGCATTATTATTTGTGACCTTAACCCTTCCAAGATAATCTGCAGAAGCTGCTGTATAAGATAATGAAGACCAAAACAGAAAGCTGGTACACACTAAAATGTGCTGATTATTCTTCAAGTGTAGAAAAATCGGAAAAGGGAAAATATCTATCCTTTTGTAAAAAGTGAGTGGATGTTTCTCTAAGATGCGCTGTGGTTTTACCGTCATTAGTTTTACAAAAATATATGTACATAAAAGATGTAACTGAAAAAGAGCCAGAAACTGACCCAAGAGACACACTAATGTCACAAGCTCCAGCCCTATGGCATAGTCAGTCATCTGGAAAATTGAGGCTATATTTAGTTCTCATTTTCATGCTTTTATTAGCAAAAATCAGCTATGGCTAAAACAATCCAGGCTAAATTTGTTATTTCAGAATAAATGACTTTTTTAACACAATATTTGTTTGTTTATGCACAGAAGCGAGTCCAATGTTTTCCCCAATTTACAAATCTCCTCTGAATTCAAAGCCATATACCTGATGTCACATCAAAGGGGTAGTTCCTTTTGTCTCATCACTTTGCTATGATGCATCATGTTTTTATTAACTGCACTACCATATTACACAATCATGAAAATGTAAATAAAAAGGCTCTCATTTGGAAAACAAATCCTCACTCTACTGTTGTGATACAGAGTGCTGAATCCAAACATTTCCCTTCAGACAGAGAACAGAACTCAGTAACCAAGATACATTTTTTCTTTTTTCTTTTGCAGTGGATACTTTTGATCTCACAGGTTCTGCTACAAACAAATAATGATTAAGAATAAATTTGCATCAAGTAGCTAAAGATATAATCGTGTGATTATATCAATTCTTTGTTTCCCATATACTAAACTGTTTCTTTTCTTTCTGGCTGGCTGCTCTGAAGGAAGTTTTCCAACAGTCTCTACAAATACATCAGGAGTTTCTAAACAAATAGCTGGCTTTTTTACTAGAAATAGAACCAAATTATATGGAACGTCTTATGTCACAGTCATTCTACTTATTTTTTAAAATTAATTATCCCATCTTCTAAGCCTCATTAAAAAAAAAAAAAAAAAAAAAAAAAAAAAAGCAAACTGAAGCACTGGAGACTGGATTCATTAATTGCTTCCACACACTGCTGTTCCCTGGATTCACAAATTTTTCCTGTCAGCACCAAATCTGGAATATTTCTTCTCAGCCTGCCCTGTTGCTTCCCCTTCCATTTCCCAGTGTCCAGCCCCAACACCATCTATCAGCCACACAGTTATAAGGCTGGTTCTCTCACTGTTTCTGAAAACACAAGTAACAAATTCACAGTTATTCTTTGAAAAAGGATAACTCTATGGGAAGCAAATTTAATGCAGGACATTAAGTAAACTGATGCTGTCATTAGTGCAAATGTCAAGTTCATTATAGCAGATGTTTCAGTTGAAGATTGCTACACATTAAAAACTCAAAACAAATGTGCAGAGCATTCACCATTTGATTTAGTGTGTTTGTTCCCAAGCTTACATGATGGAGCCGAAAGCATCATTGCCTTGTCTGCAGCAGGAGCAGGGTTCTGGCTGGACATTCCTGCAACAGCCTGACAAGGATCATTGTTATCAGCACTTGGACATGTAAGTCCTTGGTGAAGTGCAGAAGGTAAAAGCCACAGCTAGTGCAGACAGAGGCTGAAAAGAGGTCTAGTGAGACAAGAGCAAGGAACCTCTTGCAACTGCACTGTACGTGTTGTTACAGAAACATCTTTTGGAGAGATGTGGTGGCCTGATTCTTGTAAATTGTACTGCTTTCCACAAGCTTTACAGTTCTGGAATGGACCTGCATTTGTTGTCTTCACACAGGGAACAGCAGGTGAAGCCAATTATCAGTGATTTCTGAGGCTTTTCTAATTCCCCTAGACAGAGGACAAAATACTTTCCTGCCTTTCAGGCCCAAAGTAATTCAATGGAATAATAAATGCCAAAAGTAATTAAAAAATTACAAAGAACAAAAATGTGTTCTAAAAAAATAAAATTCAAAAATTCACATGTGTTCTGAAAAACTTCTTCTAAACCTCTTCCCTAACACTATATTTCAGTTTTTCAATAGCAGTCTTAGTCTGATTTATAGGAACTTAGAAACTGCAGCTGACTTTTCTAAATGCACTAATAGTCTGAAACAGATGAATAAAATTTAAAAAAACAACCTCTAGATGAACGTAAGGAACCCACTCTCCATGATCTTCCTCAGTCTTGCATAGGGCATGGTGTAAGGGAGTCCAACAAATACTCCTTCTGAGAGATAAAGATTTTATCATTGTTGTATTCCCCTGATTTAGATGCAACGTTCTTTTTTGTGCTTAAAAAGCCTTTCCTCTACCCTTCCTGGAATAGGCCAGCCAGAAATCACTTCAGACAGTGATCAAACAGAGAAAATGTTTTCTTTCAAGGTTCCACGTATGAACAAGGGGTTTTGGACAACGCAACAAACATTTATACAGAAAAATGCAACTCAGCATCAAATATGTGTTCACTGAAAAAGGCTAAAGTAAGAAGCATGAGAGGTCCAAGGAAAGGTAAGGTAAAAAACCTGTAATACATAAACTTGGAGAACAGAAAAGAACAGAATTAAAGCAACAGCTCAAAAGAAATCTGCACTTAAAAAAACAAACCAAACAAAAAAATTCCTGAGCAATTTCATTTAACATATAATTTTATAATTTCAGCTGACTGAAAAGATCTGTAAAGTCTTGCAATTATTCTTGTAAAGGTCTGAACACGTACTTGGCTCTGGTGAGACCAACCTCACATGGAACCTTAAAATACAGCTCCATGTTCTTGCAGACTCACTTGCAGCACCCAAGCAGTTAACAAGTGACAGGTGAATACACCTGCTACAGGAATTTCTTGCTATTTAAAGCTTCACAGTTGTCAGATATACTTAATTGTTTCTGTTCTGCTAACTCCATTACCTTGTCCACAACACAGTATCACTAAAAATTTACTCCAATTGATGATTTTTTTCAATGCAACAATCCAATAAAAATAAGTACTTTACATTTACCAGTGTAAGAATGTCTCAAAATTAATCTAACCACAGTGGAGTCAAGAATTTGATGTGCGAAATTCAGTTCTGGGAGAGTAAGAAAGTTTTTACAAAATGTATGCATTTATAGCACTGTAAAATCAGAAACAATCTAATTTTATTTTCTTAACTGAAAACAAGTTCTCAAGTGAGCAGCTTTCATCGAGCCAGCCCATATATCAAAATATCTTATTGATGAAAATGAGAATACCCCATAAGCAAACCTTTTCTTTTTCTCCTAAACCCTAAGATTTTATACTTTATAGCTGTATGAACAGACAGTAACCATGTAAAAAAAAAAAAAAAAAAAAAAAAAGCCCACTTCCTTTGCTTCTGCTACAGAGCTAACCTGTAGGACTGTATTGAGATTTTTTTTTATTTCTGATAGAGATAGGTTCCCTTGGAAGTTGCTCAAGATCCATTGATGTCTTTTTGTTTCCAACGGTAGAGAGTCCTTTTGACCTGTTCATTCCTTCCCTGGGAATCACAATTGATTTACTTTGGATGCTGAAATTACTCAAATCATATTAATAGTAAAACATAATTTCAAATATGAAATACTTCAATGCTTCTCATCTGAATGAAAAAACACTCCATGAGAATAACAGACTCCATAATTTCAAGCTCTCCTCTCTTAAAGAAATCCACCACAGACAACAAAACCCTATTTAGGTAAATGTGAAATTCAAACATGAAAATAATTGGGTTACCTTTAAGGTGAAGTGGTTTAGGGTCACACTTTTTCCTGAACTAAGAAAAAGAATAAAGGAAGATGGGTTTATCACTTATAGTGTGTGTGCATGTGTTTTTTTGTTTTTTATTGCATTTTTATTTACCCTGTACATACTTTCCTTTAACCTTGCAGGTTAAAACTTTCTTTTAACCTTGCTAGGTCTGCCCTCTGTGTTCAGTTTTCACTGAAATAAAAAGGGCAGGGTATGCTGCAACCTTTCTCTGCTTTAGACTTCCCTGAGTGTAAAGATCCCAGTACTAGCTCTGCAGTTCTAGGGAAAATGCTTCTCTGAAAAAAATAATCCCCCTTCTACTAGAACACCACACAGAGAGGTATGGTAGCCACAAACAGAACCATCTTTGTCGCTTTAAAACTATTTTTTGAACCTTAGACAGGAAACTGTTACCCATGGGTATTCTTGAATTAGAGATGAGAACAGAAGTCTTCCAGAAGGGATTTTTCTGTCAATGAATGAAAAGAGAGTTTTTCTTGTACCTGAAATAACAACTTAGGAAAACAAATAAACTGCTAGTTAATTTTCAAACTTAAATGAAATTCAAGTAACACTCTGGGGCTCTAAAGTAAACTGTAATAGAGATCCAGTGCTGAAAAACAAAACAGGAAAGGTAGCAGGGCGGGAAGTATTTGAAAGATCACCTCCTCCTATCCTGCTGGAGGCCATGACCATAGATTCCAACAGCTGGTACATTAAGGATGTAAGGACTAGATCAATGTGCTACAGTAGAACTGGGTCCTTTATTACCAGGGGAGGGAAGAAATGCACAGAAGAGGAGCCTCCAAACAAATCCTTAATAGAGTTTAGTCTTAAAAAATAATAAATTCTTCATTTATACAAGTTATCTAGATAATTGCCAGCCTACTTTCCAGACTATTCCAATTTGAGTTGTCACATGTTTTGGATTTGTGCAAAACACAGGGCTAACAATAGATAGATGTTTTTGTTCTTGCTGAGCAGGGCTTACACAGAACCGATCAGCTATCCCATTCCCCGCCTCCTTCCAAGAATTTTCTCATGAGAGCCTGCTTCACTGGAATGGCTGCTTGGAAGTAGCCATCACTCCAAATGTCCCTCACCTTTCTCCTTCTTCCCCCCCTTGCTTTGCTGAGCACGATGCCATATGGTCAGGAATATCCCTTTGGTTGGTTTGGGTCACCTGTCCTGTCTGTATCTCCTCCCAGCCTCCCATGCACCCCCAGTTTCATCACCAGTGTGGCAGAAAAGCAGAGGCAGTGTTGGCTTGTTGTAGTGTGTTATGTTGGTTTGTCTGGTTTCTCCCCCATTTTGTATAATGGTTCTGCCCTCAGTTGTTTTTCCCTGGTCTGTTTTGTGTCTGTCATTTAGTTGCTATGGTTACTCCCGCCTTAGGTCTTGTCAATCCCCTGCTTTTGTTAAGTCACTCCCGGTTCTCCTCCCCCTGTCTCCCCTATATGGGAGCATGTTCCTCCTTTATCCCACCCCTGGTCTCAGTCAATCACTCCCAGCTACATCATTTTCTCCAGAAAGTTCTCCACTCTGGGAGCTAAGATTGGCTGTGAGGCCGGGGTCCCTCCCTCATTTTGTATTTATTGGTTTTCCCCTCATGTCTGTTATTCTAAGTTTACTCCCTCACCTCCCTTGATTTGTCCTATTGTAAACCCCTCCCTTTGGTTCCACCCCCTTTATAACCCCCCTGCTCCTGGGGGTCCTGGTCACTCTCTGGCTGACTGGGGTCACTCACTGGCTGACTCCAATAAAACCTGACTGTCCCCAGAGGGTGTCCATCTCCTGCCTCGTCCTTTCTAGCAGCTGGATTATTATTTCTCAGCGCGATCTCGTCCCCACAGACACAGCCCAAAGCCTTTGGACGCTGAGGGGTGTCTGTAGGAGCAGTCCTGGGGCCCTGCCACCGGGACTAACTCCCCCCTGCTGCAGTGGCCTGCTGGTCGCCCCTGCTAGCCGGACATTTAACATCTCAAGATCGCTGGCCGCTGCATTGGCTCTGTGCAAGCCCTGCTCAGCAACAACAAAAACAGCTCTATATTATTAACCCTGTGCTCAGCACAAATCCAAAACATGAGATAATTCAAATTGGAAGAGTGCGGAAAGTAGGCTGGCAATTTTCCAGTGGCTGTTTCTTCATCTGCTGCTTCTGAAGCTGAAGTTTATCCATTGGCAGCATTCCTGGAGCTCCTAACTCTAGTACCTCAGGTACAGGACACAGCTGCCTTTACCCCCTCACCTAACATGGATACTCAGCAGCTAGCTGTAGACATCCTTAAGCTGTTTGCTCATTGAGAGAGCCCTAACTGCTCTGGAAAAAGCAGGATGCTGCTCTATGCACTCATCATGTGAAGATACCAAGTGACCTCCTGTCATGGTTTGACACTGGCACTAGCCAATGCCCCATGAAAAAAAAGCACTCTCCCCGGTGTCTGCTGTGAGACTTTTGACCAGGAATAAGAAAGAGGCAGGCTCCCACTTAACAAAAGAAAAAAAAAACATTTATTAACTAAACTATACAGACAATAACTAAACTATACATAAAAAACAAAGAACACACAAGGAAAAATGAAAGCCCCACAAAACATCTCCCTCCTCCTCCCCTCAATTCCCCAACACAATACACTTCCCAAATCAACAACCATTAGTCCATCACTACTCTGTACACAATCAATTCTCCATTCATCAAGAGGAGAGGAGTCCTTCTTGCTTGGCCATGGTGGCCTTTTCCAATTTCCAGGCTCTCTCACCGCCTGGATGAAATCAGGGCTGTTTCCAGGGTCTGTTTTTTAAGGATGCTCTGTCCCATTCCAAAAAGAAACACAATCACACCTTTTGGGACATCTGTCCCCCCCATATTTATATACCCCTTGAGGCGGAGGGGTAAACTCCACCACTACATCTTCTTCTTGGCTCCGAGACATTGCGCCCCCCTGGATGCAGTCTCTGTCTCACAAGGAAACACGGCTCTGTCCATGGCTGTGCAAAAAGAGTCCAGCAACAGCCACTCCAATCATCTCTTGCCACCAGGATGCTTCTCTTTTCATCCACACTCTCCCTCACTTGCTCCACTTGCTCATCTCATTTCTCTCACTCACTCTAACTCCTTTTCCGGGACAGGGTAATGCCTTGTAAGCTTCCATTGTCCACAAAAAAAAAAACAAAAGGCTCTAAAAACGGCAGGACTCTTTCACAGCGCCTTCTCCCCCCCCTTCTTCTCCACAGACACAGGCACGCGGGCAGCTCATATCAAGTTTCAAGATAACAGTCCCGCTCGGTCTCTCTCGGTCTCTCTCCCTCGGTCTCTCTCTCTCCCTCCGGGGGGGGGGAGAACTTCACAGCAGCTCCTGGTCTCTCTTCCACTTCCACCCTTGGGGGGGGGGGGGGGGGGGCCTACCTCTCCCAGGCCGGGCCACATGGCTTCCCTCTCTCTCTTCTCAGCCCGCAGCAGCACACTAGTATCTAATTTCAAAACAAAGGTCCCAGAACACTCGCTCTCTCTTTTGGGGGGTCTCCATCTCTCCACCCTTCCACCTTCAGGGTACCCTCTCTCCTGATCTTGGCCTGGGCCCAGCCTACCACATGGCTGCCCCTCCCCCGCCCAGCAAGCGCCGGGCAGGGGAGAGCTCCGCTTCGTGTCCCTCCGACGTCCCAAGAGACCGTACCTGCCCAAAAACCCTGCTTTTAAGGTGGTTCTTGGAAGATGACTCATTCCCAGAAATCCCATTGACCCGGATTTCCGGGTCAAACCACCACACCTCCACTGCATATTGGAGTCACACTGTAAACAAGAAATGCTAGCCCTTGGAATCAGCAAGACACCCAAGTGTGTGCCAGCCTGATAACACATGGCTTCTGAACTGAAGAGTTCCATGTGTAACACCAGAATCTTGCATGGAATGGAAACTCATCATGAAAATAACCAGATATATAATCAAAAGATATTTCGCTTAAAATATATTTGGAAATCGTAAATGCTTTGTATGATAGTGTTTTTGCATGCATTAGAATGTGTTTTACTAGGAAACACTAAGGAATAAGTTTCTATTTCCTGACATTTACTAATAATGAAGAAATAATTTACACTAATCAGAGTTAAAGCCTGTTATTAGAAATCACAGACTAAATAACCACTTAATGCCATACAAACAATAGCCAACACTGGTACAGAAAGACATTTAGCACTTAAACTAAAAAAGCTATGTGTACTTTCTAACAATTGTCTAATGAGGGATAGTCCACGCTGAATCAAAAAAAGTAAGCAATTTCATAATAACATAGTATAAACACATTCATTGTGACATAGTAAAACTGATAAAATATTTGTCAGACATCTACAAACTGCAGGGACCAGAACAGTGAGGGCATAAGAACAGCAAGTGTTGATTGACCAGGTTGAAGTTGGAAAAGAGACAGCAGAGAACGAAACCATGTGCCAAAGCAAGCCTGGAGAAGGAGGTTCCACAAAAAAAAGAGGCACCATGAGCTCCAGAGACCAGAGCTCAGTGCAGGAATTTAGAAGAGCAAACTTTGTAGAAGTGGGTCAAAGAGACAGTATAGTTACAATAAATCATTTTAATCTATATTTAACTCTTTTATTTACTTAACCTACTTAAAAGAACAAGAGCACATGTTGGTTTACTAAAATTTTAGCTCGTGTTTTATCTTGCAGGGCCTGGGGATTGAAGTCTGAGAATATTTTTTTTTGATTGCTGTCTTTCTTCTATTGATTGAAAAGAGAACAAGCTCTAAAGAGAAGTTACTTAGGAAGTTAGACTTTAATATTGGATAAAGAAAATGCTTTCTCTTAATGAAAATCAACATAAAATACTTCTTTATTTATTTTTTAATTAGCAGAGGGCAAATTTTAAGAGTGATCACTATATGTCCCAGAAGTGTACGAAGTAAGCAGATAACTACCATGACCCTCTGAAGAAACGTTGCAGCATTGGATTTTTTTTTTCCTTTTTTCCCTGGATTTAACAAAGGGACTGAATAGGATCACAGGAAGGAGCATGAATTCCAATTTTCTTCCACCCTCCACATCACTTTAAATTCAAGTCTTAGTTTGGTCTTTCCCACAGATTCTGAGCTTTGGTAGCTTGCTCTAAGATTCATATTTTGATAATCCTGTCTGAGAGTCTTTCTATTCAGAAAAAAAAAAATCTACCAAATATGCTAATAGCAAGTCAAGTTCCCACATTATTATTTTTTTTAATTAAGATGATACAGTTATGCTTCAACCACCTCAAAAGTCAGATAAGCAAACAAAACAACACTTTTAGTGTTGGAAGAGGACTATCCATGTAGCATGTAGCAGCAGTAGGTGTGCAACCTATTAAATTCCATTCACTTTCATTCATATCCAAATATAAATTAATATCTAAGTATATATTTCTTTTTCTGAAATACTTTATGGCCCAAGTATGGTAGCAGAATATTAAAAATATGAAATTTTTCCTTTCTGCAGACAAATACTCAATGGAGAAAATACCGGATGTGTTCAGTGACTGTGAGATATTTATTAAAAAAAAAAAAACAACTTAATATTTTCATAAAGAATAAGCAGGACTTTTTAGCTGTTTTCAAAAAGACACTTCAATATTTTGACATGAAGGTCCCTGTTATCTAACCTGAAGAGAAATAGCAAAATTTTCACAAGGAATGACACACCTTTATCTGAAAGGATAACATCCAGATAAAACCTATTGTATGTATTTTGCAACAGAACACAATATTACTATAGCTGTTGCAGTTATCCTGATGATTTAATAGGCCTTTCAAAGGCTTCCTAAGGTCTGCTTGTTCTTCATATTTCCTCTTGTCTATGAATTGAGAAAAAAGTCACCCAATACTTCCAACACAGGCAGACATAAAAGAAATTGGGTAAATTATGTAGGTATTCTGCCAAGATGGAGGTGAGACGGTATTTGTTTGAAATCAATAAGTTCAATGAACAAGTAACTAAGTGAGCAGTAACACATCACATGCTGAAAATGAAGACAAAGTAGTATGAGTACTGAAGAGTGTCATTGCATGAAGGGTGGTTGGATTATGAAACAAACTACTGAGGCCAGCAATTCAGCTAATGATGTTCATTAGTTTAGGAAAGAATTGGCAACAAACATGCAGCAACAAATTATATATTTGTTTGTTTATAACAGAGGCATACCATTCTCATTTATAGTTCATAAATTTCACTATTTTCTGAACCAGTCTTTTCTCAGCATTTACCAAGTCTTGGTTCTTATGCATTAGAAATTTGTAGCAAAATATGCTAAAATAGTATTAGCCTGTAATACCTTGAAATTGGCTAAAAATACACTTTTTACATCCAGAAACTGTCAATTAATTGAATCTTATTTGGGACAAAAAAAAGAGGGATGTTTCAAGCTAAATTAGCACGCATTTTTGTCAGCTCAATTCTATTTAAAGCTATTTAAAGTTCATTAAATTAAAATTTATTTTGAATTTTATGGTTGTAGTTAAGAGGGAAAATATAATAGTCAGCTATTACCTCACATTGCAAGACAACCAGCCTATCAAAAAAAGAAGGGGTAAATCAGGGTATGCTTTGAGGTTTCTTCCTCCTGCACATCTAGCAACAATTATCTCCATAAGATGTATCTCTTAGAGGTTCCAAGGCTTTCCAGAGCATGGAAAGGAAATGCCACTGTGACCTGATGACTTTCTGCTGCTGTTTTGGTATGACGGAAGCATGAACTGTCTCATGTCTCAGGTGTTAAGCACTTTGAATTCCAGATATTCCTAAATAATTCTCTGTCTGAATACACTTATTTTGAACAATTGCTCTTTTCTGTTAAAATAATATTTCAAAGAAATAGTTGAGCAAATATAGCTGTTCCCAGATTAATTCCACATTACTTTTGCTTGGAAAATACAGAGATTGTGTTCATTTGGTGCTCAGTTATGTGGCAAACCCTAGAAAAAGCCAGGGTATTATATTCTACAGCTTGATTCCATGTCTTCTCTTGAAAACTGTTAGCAATTGAAAACCAGCATAAAATGAAAGGATGGGGAAATGATTGCTTCCAATCTAAAGCAATGCAACTCCTACCTAATGGCTTCAGGTTGTTTCTGTTCATCTGGAATTTGAATACCATTAGTTTCTGAAGCATGAAAAGAAATTGAAACAACTAGGCTTTCTATTATCAGAACCTGTAATATATAAAAAGCCTTTAGAACCAGAATATTTTAAACAAATATCAAGCAATCACAGAATTGTTAAGGTTGGAAAGAACCTTTGGGGATCTAGTCCAACTCCACTGCCAAGGCAGAGTAACCTTATGGGCCTCCTAATGTACGTGCTCATCATTAACATATGCCTTTGCTTTCCAGTTCTGTTGTTTCCAAACCAACAGCAACAGAAAATTAACTGGGAGCAAGCTTTATGCATTAACCAGCCACATATTGCATAACAAAATGCACATCTTCCCAGTGAACTGAAAGGAAGACTGCTCTAGGCAGGAGGAGAGTATGCCACAGCACAGCTCTTCTGCGCTCCGTTCAAAATGTGAACATTCCTTTACATGCAGCATTTGACCTTTCTTACATAAAAGCGAATAAATTGAAGAAGATGTAAAGCATAGAAGTAACAACAACTTCAAAGCCCAGCAGTTTAAATGGAAGTTTGATGAAAAAGATTGCAAGCTTGACTGATACATTTTCAGCCTCAGGATAGGAAGTCTGCAAAAAAACTGGTCTGTGAGACCTCAGATCATCAACCTGAACTCTGCATTGAAGAAAATCTTGACTACAGCAAACTCAACTGAAAACAACAAAAAAATAAACAAGAAGTTCGAATAAGAAGTGAATAAAGCAGGGTGTGAGGAAAGAGTACTTCTTGCACAGTCAGGGTACCTTGACTAAACAAGAAGAACTAAAAAGGACCTCTCACATAGCCTACATAAGAGTAGACTTAAATTTGAAAGCTGCAATATTGGCAGGTCACACTGTAACACACCTAGACTCATAGCAGCAGGTTGTAACACCTCTTTCAGCTCAAAATCAACATTCCAGAATGAGTGGCTGCAAATTAATTAATGCATTCCAATATGATCAAATCACAAGGATATAAATTACTAATACAATGAAAAATGGTCAAAAAATAATTAGTATGAAAACATTTCTACCAGAAATACAGATGAATGTCACAAGTTTTTTCTGACTCTTACAGGAAGCTTCCAGCTAACATAGCCAAATATGTCATATTGTCTTTAAATAATATTTTCCTCAATAAAATGGAAGCAAAAAAACAACAAAAAGTTACAGAACCATGAGGATTACTGAGTTCTAAGGGCATTAAAAAGCAAATTTCAGCCTCCTTCCTGTAATGTAATGAAGTCAGGAGATGACATGCAATTCTTCAGCAACAGGACCTCTCATGCTGTCCCTTTTTAAAAAGGAATTGGCATGCTGACAATTTCAAAAGGGACCAAACAAACCTACCACAAAGAGATTTCAAAGTGGGCAATAGCAAAACAAGCCTCCAAAGCAAACCTCATTTTTCTTTCACTTTAGGAAGGTGATTTCAGTCTCAAATACTCTCTTTTTTTGGACTCTAATGCAACTTCTCTTACGTAAGCAGCACTAAAAACCCTGGTGTTGACTAATAGCCTCCAGTACAACACAACTTTAAAACAGTAGGTTGTGGCCTAACTAGTGAGCTGGTGCAAATCCTGCAGGGCTGTTACAGTTCTTTGCTGCTAGAAAAATTGAATTTTTTGTTTTAAGTATAAATACACAATACATCACACTAAATTACATTACAATGAAAGTAGCATGTCTCTAATGCAGTGAAACAACAGAACATATGGAAGTTTCCATAAATGTTAACAAAATTAATTCTCTGGTTCTATATTTCATTTATTTATTGATAAAAATTTTTTTCAATATTTACTATAGTCCACTGGGGCCTCGCAAAGCCAATCCTTCTTTTTAATAGGAAAATAACATTTCTGAGAGATTTGAATTATGTCAGGAGATAAGTAATTCAAAGATTGCTTTATGACTGACACATATACACCCAGAGATGCAACGAGATTAAAATCCTGTGGCTACTTGAGGCATGAACCCATTCTGTGTCAATCTCCCTCCATTTTTTTCTTGGGACTGACACTGAGCATTGCTCACGAGTCAGAAATGCATCAATCCTTCAGAGAAACAGGAGAGAGAGCTTTCATTTGCATTCACTTAAATAGATGAGATCAGCAATGAATTCCATCGGAAATGAACACTTCTGGGGATGCTGTTTTTATTACCTCTGCAGTGATAAAGGATGGCATTTACAGAATGGACCTCTGAAAAGCAAGTGCATAAATCATTGCAAGCGTACAGTGTAGGCGCTAACACTGTTATGTGCTACTGCAGCCAGTTTCTCCACTCTTCTGAAATCAGAATTCATAGTTCTAATTCATAATTAGGCTAAATGCTTACTTGGCTGAACAGTGCTTACATGGCCAACATTTGTGGTTGAAAATAAAAAAAAAGAAAAAAAAAAAAAGGATCAATGGCTACTGGTTCAACCTCCCCATAGCTTGTTTCCTATAACATACTTAGAATTGCAGGCACTTCAGCCCTCCATAATTCCTCAGTTGCCTTGATAGATTATAGGATAACAATTCCCAGTATCTGCCTTCAATAAAAATGGTAATAAATATTAAGTATGCTGAGCAAGATTATTTTTTTTTTTTCAACTTATTGTTGTAGGCAATGCATTCACTGCATAGCTCAAGTCAGGTAAATGAGCTGGAGTATTTCCTAAATTGGTTTCCCAGACAAAAGACCTGCATGGATTACTGCTCTTCAATGTGGATTTTTATTTTAATCTCTTCAAAAACATACTGAATAAATTTCTAGTCTTTTTAATTTTTAAAAAGTTATGATTTTGCAAGGTAAAAGTGTATACTCTTATCTGATGATAGGCTTAAAGAATCACATGATTCTGATGACCCACTAAGTGAGTCTACCACGTAATGTAATCACACCTCTTTTAGAAGTGATAACATTTTCATGTCTACTATTTTAGGTGTTAGACCTTAAATGCACTTCTTTGTATCCTCCACAAATAGCCTTACACTGCAAATGATATTAACACATTGAAAATTTACTGTTTGGTTTTGTTTGTTTTGCTTTAGGTAATGGGCTTGCCAGTGGTTGCTGTCAATTGATATATTTTTGCAATTCAATTCCTTGAGTTTCCATGCTTTTGCAGTCATCTGTAGTATATCTCACCCTTAATCTTATCTCTTGCTTTCCTGCCTGGTAGAACAAAGTACTCAGGTACTTCAGGAGCCCTGCCAAATAATATTTTTTTCTTTGGCTGCTTATCTCATCACCACCATATTTAGTAAATACCATATAAACAAGCATAACCTTCTTTGTCAAACTGTCCAGGTCTACCTGAAACATTTTTATCTGAAATTCCCACCATTCTTCTAGACTTCTGATACTCAGCATGGTTTATATTTGTTCATGTATCCTTTCTTACCTTTGTTACCACTACTGTGCTATGTTGTTGCACCACTTGCTCACTTCCTTTATTTTTCATAGCACAAAAAAATTGATAAAATTATTTTTAGAAAACTAGCAGAAGTTTCCACTACTACTTAGTGACCAGAAACAAAAATTATGCGAGTATTATAAAGCTAAACATAGTACATTCAGAAGAAAGGCACTGCAGTTTTCACTATTTAGGGGGTAAGAAGAGGGGACACTTTCATAAAGAATAATTTTTTTAATTATATATATTTAATTGGTCAATTAAACTTATTTATTGCCATTAATGGTCTTTGAGACATTTTTGCTATAAGATTCCGATAGTAGAAACTTTAAGATGCTTTAAAATTGGATTGTTTCTTCCTTTCCTAAAGCTCTGACACTTTAAATTAGATGTGCTTAAACTGTAGTACTAAACACACTGCTGCAAGATAAATAGTAAACAAAGACCCCAAATTACCACCTAGGGTAATGAAAATAAGGCAGGAATAAAGGTTATATGATATTGGTTAAAGAGGAGAGCAGCTACTATTTTCTTTCCTTAAACATACTTGCATACATTGATTTGTTTTGTACACACAATTTGCAGCGTACCATGAAAGATACAAATGAATTGATTGCTATGTTAAAGATGGCAAGGTAGCACAGTAAAAATATTTAATAGGATAATTTGGGATGAGCTGCATAAGAAACAAATCATGAAGTCAGAGCTCTGGTATATCACGCATACCAAATATATGACAATAAAACTTTTACATGCTTCCATCCTACAGTTTTATGTCAAATAGTTAATAGGGAAAAACTGTATTAGAAATGTTTTTGCAGTTTAAAGATGTTTCATTATTGGTATCTCTTTTTTTGGTATTAATTCTACCATAAAACTAGAAGATTAGGGGTTTTTTACATCTCTTCATGAGAAGTGCAACCTCATCACTCAAAATCTGCTAACATTTACACACCTTTTCAAAATTACCTAAAATAAGGTGATGCCCTTTTATACATTGGCACACAGATATCTTGGTATCAGACAAGGAGATCACTAGATACAGAAGCATATTGCCCAATAAAAGACAGAAACCATGGGTCGAAGGAAATTTCCACTCAATGGCAGACAGAGTAGATCTGAAAGGCAACTTCGTTTTGTCCTTCTCTCCCCATTATTTCTTATGCTGTGTAAGACAGGACAAATTTCCCTAAGCTGGTTTAATGGGCAATAGATTTTGGGTGGGATTCAAAAATCCTACTGGATTGGGAAAAGCAGAAATGTAAGCAGGAAAATTGGCTTGAACTAATAATAAAGAAACTTAGTAGGAAATGAATAATAAGAAAAGCAATACAAGTGAAGAAAACACTGATCAATTCATTCAGGAACAGCACTGAAAGCTGGACTCCACAGGAATGGGAATCACACTCATAACCTCAATAGATGGAAGATATATAATTTCACACTAGCAGAGAAGCTTCCCCAGGACAGGAAGGATTTTCTGTTTGTAAGAGAAAAAGGGAGAGAGAAGGAGGGGGAGAGAATAAGTGAGAGGGAAAATGATAGGGAGAAAAAATGAGAGGGAGAATACTGGCTCATGGAAAATCAGTGGTATGATTTTGACTAAATCAAAGGAGCCAATGTTTTACCTGAAAAAAATGAAATAACAACCTGGTCTCTGTATGAGGAAAATGATGTATTTGAGGAACAGGTACTTTCGCTTCTTTATTTAGTCTAAATGAGGAGACAAAATTGCACTGCTCTACTGTATTCCTTATTACAGACTATTTTTTTTTTAATACTTTACCTTCATTTCCTCAACAGGCTTTTAGAGTGCATAAGAAAGCTTCAAGGATTTGTAAACGTATTGAGTGTTGCTCCAAGGATACATAAGGAATTACATACGTACTTTTGCTTCAATAACTCCTAAAATTGTCTTCTTTCTCTTTGAGCCTGTACTGGTGTTATTTTCCTGGATGAACAATTTTATTTACTTTCATTGGGCCTTTGCTGTCATACCAACACCTTCCAGTCTTCCTTTACAGTTTTATTTTCTTCAGACTACATTTTCAATGTTAAAAAAAAATTCACAGATACTCTGCCACAATTTCCCATTTGTTAATCCAGTAATTTCACTATGTAAAGCATTAATCAAATCCTAATTTTTGCTTCTTTTTTGAGACAATACAAATATTTACAAATTATCATTCCATTTCAGTTCTGAATTATAAAGTACATAGTCTCTATCGATACTTCCTGATAAATGTAGTCTAGTAGAGCAATGAATACCATGTTTTTCCTTTGAGGGAAAGGAAGGAAGAAGGCAAAAAACATCCCTACCATCCTTCACCTTCTGCTTATTGAACTACAGTTTCTGGTAATGATGTTCTGAATGCTAAACATTTTTTCACCAAAGCAATTTAGAAAGGTGATGAATGAAAGATGTGGGCTGACCTTTCTTTTACTGTCATGATTTAGAGAGTCATAAAAGTTATTACTCACTGCCACCACTTTAACAACTACTGCTTTTTAAAGTTTTTGCTTACACATTTTCTCTCCTGCAACATAAAGATGGATCCAAATGATAAAATGGACAGCATTGTAAACATGTGAATTGAGTTATACTCATGACAAGGGGAAAGACACAACAAATGTCTGCCTAATTCAAGTATGTAGGTGGAAAACAAAAGGCACATCGAATATTGGGGCAATTTTCAAGATAATTTTGTTCTGAAATATTATAAATGTCCTGAAAAGAACTAGAGTGTTTTGCCAGAGGAGTTTCTTATCAGCATAACATATTTCTTGCAAGCAGTATTGCAGTTTCTCTATCAGACCCACACAAAGAAACTGCTCTTTCAAAAATATATTTTACAAAATTCACTTAATGGTCTCAATACAGTGAATTTCAACAGCCTAAGAGAAATGAATTTTAAGTAAAATTAATCTGTTGCCTGAACGTTTGCACATAAGAAAGCAATAACAAACATCCATGGAATAAAAATTAGTTCTATAGAGTCACAACTTATTTAAACTGTCAACAAAGGGGAAAACAAAATAAACTCATATTTAGAAATTTGGAAATTATTCTAAAAGAGCAGCATAGGTCATACAGAAATATTATGAGTCAGTAAGACTCCTTTAAGAACACTGGCACAAGCCCCCACCTTGAAGAAGCCTCAGCAGACAACACAGAATTCATCTAGGTACCAAAACCTTGATACATTTAGAAATCAAGACCACATTTGTACTGAGCACACACTGAAGAAAGTTTGCAAAGAAATCCCTGTCCCAGTTTAATCATCAGCAAACCAACAAAAACACATTAAGAAATGTCAGAAGAATCCAGAAGGGCCCAGAAAGTTTCAAGGCCATATTAGAATCTGTAGCCCTCAACACAAATGGCTCATTCACTTATTGAAATTTTCCAACTACTTTAAGAGAATTTACCCCTCAGTTAGATATAGTTAAATATTTTTCATAGTCTTCTAAATTTAGGAAAAACTTAGCATAAAAACTAGCATAGAAGTGCATTTAAAAGCAGAATGGAAATACATTTCTGGGATTGAAGGTCTCATCTATAAATGCAATTTGGTCTTGATCTGGCAGAACAATTAATGAGCAATGTATCCTCTTTTTTAATTTCACACAATTTTACAGCAAGATCTTTCCACTATTCCATACCCACAACAACCTTCTGAAAGAATTCCTATTTTTGGATCTATATTACTGCTACTCATTCAAAAGTGAACTGTAATCAGCAGGGAGCTCTTCAACATTCTTCAGAATGTTGATATACAAAAAATACTTTGGAAAATAACAATATGGAAAATCTGGAAACCCAAGCTAGCCTTGACTTACTATCACAGTAAATATGGCTCTGTGGTACTTTCCACATGCATTGTGAGTGTGTAATACCCTCAGGCCCAACACAAGTCTTGGAAACATTTATTTAACACATATCTGTTGTTGCAGTGAGTCTGCAGCCATCAAAAGAACCACAGGTGAACAGTACTGTCACCCTCTCTTTTTGCCAAATCCATATTACCTGGCAGCACAGACATCTCTAGATTTCCTTGTTACTATAATATAACTAACTAGAACTCAGCTTGCTTTTCCTGTTTTGAAGAACTACAACACACATTTCTTCCAGCTTTACAAGAAAAAAGAAGACACAGATCAATCAAATATTGACCAAAAATACTGATTTAAACATGCACACACATAAAATTATTTTTTTCTCTTTGAATTTCACATATGATGATTGATTTAGTCAGTTTGTCTATGGAAAATTCTCTACAAACAGCATTTAAGTATGCAAATGTTGGCTCAACAGTATTCTGTAACCCAAAAAAGTGCTGAGTATCAAAGTTGTTTCTGTGAGGAATTTGGTATCCTATATATAAAAATGTAGCACAAGGCAGTAACTATGTCAAAAGACCCAATTTAATCTTAGCATTCTGTACTTTATAATTACACATGGGTTTTTTTTTTCCTGGTTAGGGACACATTCCACACTGTGTCACCTGGTTTCTTCTTTGAATCCTCATTAAAATGAAACAAGGCACTATAAGAACTGCTGGAAGCTCTGTTGTACTGAGCTGTGCTTAGAGAGCAAGAAGGTTGCCATACATTTATGTACACAAGTTCCTTCTTCAATGAAATGCAATATTCCATTGTTCGAGTACCTGTTCCTGCTAAAACACAGCACCATTTCTCCCCATCACTTCTCTTTTCCCTCCTCTGCAAAAATGTACATCTATGTTGCTACTGCAGCTGTGCCATTCCTTTTTACTCATTTTCAGTTATGTTTATGAGCTCATAGTATTTAACAATAACTTCTAGTCATGCTTTGTTGTTTTTTTGAATTATTGTATAAATTATTTTAGGCAAGCACCTATATGGATGGATGTAGTCAACGCCAAATTAATGTGAAAACTATGCTCCAAGTCTCAAGCCTATGCTGCAGTCAAATGCAAGCTAACACTGACTCAGAAGCTGTCTCAGGGGAGCACAGCTGTTAGCACAAAGCTAACAAGTCCTGCTACTTAACACAGGCTTAGTCTTTTTCTGTTTCAAAAAAAAGTAGTTTCTAGCTTTACCTTATAGAGGAAACACTGTCAAGAAGAAATGGTACAGACTTGGGAAACAAGACTTAATTCTATCCCTGTTTTGCTCCTGACTGAGGACAAGCTAAGCTACTGATTCCCATCACATCATTTGTCTGCTTTATTCATTTGCACTATAAGGTCTGCAAGGAAGGGAATCTCTCCTGCAAACTGTTTGCAAAGAACTCCATCACACAAGGGGACTCTGAGTTCTCCAAGAAAGAGGAAGTCTGTACTAATAAAATACTACTGCTATTATCAGTAGTAACTTTTAAACTGCTTGCACTGAGCAGAATTGTTTATCAATACATACTACAGACTTTACTACCAGAAGCTTTGTTAACTAATTTTGCCATTCTCTGAGGCAATGACAATACTAAAGCAATCGCCTCCTGTTAAAACACTTCAAGGTCCCTGAACGCAGCTACCTCCTGTTTATTCTGTTGGTGACCCTGTTATGGTTCTGTTCTTTCCATCCTAGGATTGCTACAGGAAGATCTTTCCACTATTCTTCCATACTCATGACAATCTTTTCAAAGAATTCCTATTTTTGAGTCCATATTAATTAATTACTGCTACTCATTCCAAAGTGAACTGTCATCAGCAGGGAGCTCTTCATCATTCTTTGCAATGTTTAGCACACTTAAGTGGCACTGTTTGCTAGGCTTTTGGGAATCAGCTTATTGTCCTAATTTCTTCTTATGAGATTCAAATTTACAGGTCTCATTCTTCATCCAGTCATTACCAATCTTTGCTTACCATGGCTCTAATTTCACTACTTGTCCCTTAGTCACTAGCTCAGATACTGATCTCTCCTGTGTACAGTGGAATCAGTGTCTAATCTTTTCTTTTTTCAAGGAAAAACCACATATCTGTGGTACCAAATTAAATGCCTCCACACATATTTTACTTCTATCCATTCTACAATTTTTTTACTGCTGTGGTTGATATTAAATTACTTATTTAAGATCTCGACTTGGCACTTTCTAATAATCATTTTTCTTTAACATCTGTTTATTTCAGCTTCATTTGTTTTTTAAAAGTCTCAGCTACCAGGAATGATTTTTTTCTTCTCTCCAAACAGGAAAACAAAAACAACTTTCACATTCTCAGTTATGTTTTGTATCAGCTGCCTGAGATTCTAAGGTAGCTGTCAAGCCAAATCTAGTTGTTCTGTGAGCTGTGAAACCAGTAAAGTTTGCTGTCCTGGAGTATTTCCTATATCCCTGCCCCATACTCCTGCAGTTACTGCAGCTTTTCTCATGTCCTCTATGATCTCATTATCTGTAATACCATCAGTTCTTTTTCTTGATCTCTAGATTCTTCCACAATACCTTGGGCAAATAAGTTCAAAAGTAATTTACCAAAAACAGAAGGACAAAATGATTTTACCAGAAATTCTATGCTATTGTAAAATGAAATAATTTAAAGCATTGGCTGAGTAGAGTTTTCCTTATTTTGCATCCAATTCCACAGATCTAGAAAACAAGATTTAGCTAATTTTTCATATTTGATGTTAATTCTGAAAGCACAGATGCAACATAAATGTCAGCAGTTACTATTTCACTAGCATTCAAGTTTTCATTAGCTTCTGCAAAAATCCAGACAGCTTACCACAGGAACCCTAACACCTCAATTACTCAACTCTTCTTCTTGGGTTGACAAGTTTCCAAGATAAATAAACATACACAATTAAAAGAAAAAAGAAAAAGGAAACACAGCAGCAAACTATAATGCATTCAAATATCTAGAATAAAAGTGAAGTTGATACATGCTGATGATATTAATCAATGCAATATTTAAGACACCTAAACACAGAAGTATCAATTGTACCATCTGAAACAGCTTTTGCATTTCCTTCTGATTTAGAAACCAAGAGTCTAAGCAATGAATCAAGATCCAGTTTACTAAATAATAGGAAGTCTTGACTAGACATGATAATTATGACAAAACAAGGAAATTACGTGATCAGGAGGTCTATATATCCGGAACACCATTTTTAATTTACCCTGGCACCAGACTGTATGCTGTAGCCAACAACAAACTAGGTTGCAAGTGTCAAACTGGGCTGAAAATCTGTGTTTCATGCTGTCACAAAATGGCAGTAATACCAATACCTGCAGCTTGCCAGGAAAAGCAAAGCAGTTCAGAAGCTTCTGACAGAACAACACAGACACTCCAATCTAGCAACTGGCAGCTTTTACAATTCACATGACTTTTTTTCATTCTTACACTTCTATATAAATGTTTTCACATGTATGTGGAGCACACTGCAGGTATGCATCAACAGTATTCACAGCTGATGCACTGGAGATTGGTATCAGCAGCAATTCACATTTCTACACCTTCTTTGTGTGCTGGAATTCCCTAAAGCCCTTTGCAAAGCAACAAATACCATACCCAAGGAGAAACAGTGATAGGTCATCAATACTGTAGTGACTTTCTGTACTCAGACTTAGCAGCCATTCTGAGTACAACAATATGTCTGAAATATGAATACAAATTAATCTGAATAGTTCTGCATGTGAGGAATCTTTTATGCAATCACGTGCACTACTACAGGTTGTATCTGCAGCTCTTTGATATCACTGTAGATGGATGTCAATTTCATTAAATCAGTATTTGCACTATGCTGAAAGGCCAGTTAGGTTTCCCCAAGTTTCCCAGTTGTGTTAAATATGCGATCTTATGCTAAACCCTGGCTATTGGAGTATGAACTGGCAAAAGCACATACAGGGTAAACAAAGCTATTTATAAAGCAACTGCAGCTGCACTGGTAGCAGTAGCAAAGAGCAACTTGAACCTATCTTTCAGTGCTTCTTACTGCTCACTACAGACGAACAGCCCTCTGCATTTATTGAAGAGAACGGTTCGCTAACCTTCAGCAGCTGAAATTCAGATACCTACTTATAGCTGCTCTTCTGTGCTCCCTGCTCCTCTTTTAGCTTCACACATTTATGAGTTCAGTGGTTTGGAGAACACTTTTGTGGGCTTTCTGATCTGGAACCACCCCTGCAGCATCACACACCTGTGCAGGCACAGCAGCACATGGCACAGCAGCAGCCGTGTAGCTATCCTCCAGGGGTCACAATTGGGTTACAAATACTATAAAATGTGATGACTCTGCAGCCTGATTTAGAGCAATTTATTCACATCCTTCTTCATTAAGATTCAAATGGAATAAGTAAGATAGAAATTGAACAGATACAGAAATTGTGCATGGCTTGCTTCTGTAGTCAGTAAACATTTATTCACTAGGCACAGCTCTCTCTCGTGCTCTCTCTCTCATATTCTCTCTCTTTCCCTACCCTTCCTCCTTGCTGTTTTAATGCATAATTAAGAAGGTCAGAATTAATGAAGCAGTGTGGAGTAAAGTTCAAGGAATCCCCAGGCACTATTTATTTTATTAGATCTCAGGCATGAACATCAGATTGGCAGCAGCAGAGGCAGAGGCAGTGTAGCTGGCAGCAGTCCAGGCGAGAAGCTACCAAGGGATTCTTACCTGCAGTGTCAAGTCATTGCTGAGCTCCCTCCCTGCAAAAATCACCCGCAGCTGGTCAGCTGGAACTCCCTGTCGCTGGGCAACTGCCTCCTTCAGCTGGAGGATGCTGGAATCTGAACCAACCTCCACAGGGAAGCCATGGCTGGAGTTGAACCTGACAAACACTGAACAAGAGCAAAAGATGTTTTTAAGCAAGGATTTCTCATGACATGTTTATACTAGAATGACAGCAAGAGGCTTACTCTTCAATTACAAGAAGCATTTACTATTTTCAGAGAAAAGCTATTAATACTCCAGTGTGGTATTTTAACCCCCTGACAGAATAGTTAGTGACCAATACATAAAACCCATGTGCTTCCCCTTGGCAGTATTAGAAAAGACATAGAGCATTTAGAACAAAAAGAGACCCAGCTAGGCAGCTGTCCAAGTAGTTGCTGCCCGGCACAACAGATTTTAAGTTCAGTCCCAACCTTCACAGCCACAGGGCACATGCATTTTCTGTGCCCTTCGTGCACTTCCCCAACACATACATAAATGCAGGGAAACTGAGGTATGCTCTGGAGCCAAAATATATTAAATTAAACAAGAGAAAACAATTCCTTGTTACAAGGTAAAGTGCAGTCATACAGACTGGCTTCCCACAAATATAATTCTACAGAAGATTGTGATGGAGAGGAAATCACACGCTAGAAGAAATCAGAACCACAGAACTCTCTGCCTGGGAGTGTTGCATTACAGCACAGTCTTTTCAGAGTTCACTAAAATATCTGCAGTACATAACTCCTGTCAGCATCCACCTTCAGTGCAGAAAATCACTACTGCACCAGTCATATCATTTTTAGAGCTGCAGCAACTGGTTTATACACCCAGAGAAGCCTGGCAAACAAACTCATAAGCTTCCTGCCATTCAGCTGGCAGAGCTGTTTTTCATAAGAAGCCTGAATGTTCTTGTGGAGCCCTTGGTCAGGGGAATGACTGCAAGACCTATGAAACAAGAAAAAAAAACCTCATTACATCCATATCAGTCACAGAGGTTGTATGTACAGTAGACATGCTCCCAGTGGACTGCTTCAACCAATACCTTCACAGGCAGGAAGCAAAGGAATTAGCAAAACTCAATATAAAACAAAAAATCATTTATATCAATTATACCTGCCACCTAAACTACCTGGGTATTGATTGCAACAACCTGTCTTTTAAAAGATTTATTTCCTATTCCCATTACAATGTTTTAGCTGAAGATGTTACTCCTTTGCATATTTGTTGGCTGACAGAAGCATAAGCTCAAAAGTACTTATAGAGTTTAAAGAAATAACCATTTTTAAAACTAAACATAGGAGAGTTTTATTTTTCATTTTATTTTTCCAATGTACAGTCTACCAGACAGCTCCAAAGGTGTCAGATCCTTTAAGAACATTTGAATATGGCTGAGATTGCTACCATTGTTTTTCTCAGCCACCAACATTGTAAGTATTGGCAATTTCACACCTTCAATTCATAGCTGGCTTTAAGGGATAAGGCCATATTCCAATAGAATTATATGCAACATTTTAAGTTTTGCACTTGAAAGTGCTCTCTTAATGTACTAAAATCAGGCTAAGTTTTCACAATACAGTGTTAGCCAGGTGCCCTGCAGTGTGTTATGCAGCTTCCTGCAGTACATCTCGCTATGGGTTTGATTTCCATAAAGAGTGCTCTGGAGATAACTGTGCATGTTGTATATTCAGACTTTTCAGAAGAATCAGTGGAATTTGAATTTTATTTTGATTATGCTTTGGAGACTAAAGGAGGATGTATATGACAAAAAGTAGTTACAGCCAATGACAATTGAACATTTCCCATCTTTCCAGGAACACACAATGCTCAACTGTAAATAAAATTATCCCTGCCACCAACAAACTATATAGTTAAATCAATGGAGATTATACTTTTTAATATGCTACACCGTAACTATACATATGTCTATATATATTTTAAGATATTTATATAGATATGCTCCCATACACATATAAAATGCATACATATGTATCTCCAAAGAGCTCTTCCTAACAAATACATAATCCTCTTTCTCTTGAGTGTTGTAAAAGCCAATGCTATTGGTTTTGGAAATGAGAAAAAAAAAAAAAAAGCAGATACAGGGACTGCAATTCAAATGTGGTGGTAAAAGGAAAGTGCTTGATAAAATAAGTATAAAACCAGCACCATTTAAAATAATTGCACAGAGGTATTTACGTATTTATTTTTAAAGGCAGTATAAACCAAAGACACTTACTGGAAGCTTATATCAGGTTTTTTTACATCATGAATTGCAAATCCTTCTCCCAAACAAATTTATTTTAATTTAGTTACATCAGGTAACTCCTCCTCCCAATGTGTATGAGGTATCAGAAATTTAGTCTCACAATTCCTACCACAAGCAATCATGGGAAATGAGCGTGAGTGCATCATTTTGCCCTTCACAGCACAGAAGTCTGTGAAGACTTTTCCAAGAGCTAACTTGGAAAAGAAGGCTAAAATGCCAATTTTGCTTGTTGGAAAAATCTAAGCCACAAACATTTTGCCCTTAAGCACTTTTATTCTATTATATAGTCTGCTAACCAACAACTCTTTTTAATGCAAAAGAACAGAAGAGACCTTTGCTCACTTGCACAGAGCATAAAAAAGATTGAATACAAACCTTCAGTCTGTGGAATAAAACCAAAATTTCATTAATATAACATTTCAAGCTGTCTTTTTAGGAAAAATAAACTTATTTTCTTTTTGACATTTCATCTCAATAAACAAATAATCTATACCAAGTTGATATTCTTAACAACACATGTTACTCAAGAGATCACAGGTGAAGCTGTGCACTCTCCAGACCTCTTCTAAACAATACATGTGTTGAAAAGGCTTAGAATATAAAGTTTGTCCACTGGAATTTAAACAAATATTGACTTAACGTGAGATAAGAGAATTTACCTGAGGCCTAAACTGCTGGCAGAAATCCAAAAGAAATAAACAGAGTTACTCAGACACAAGTACATGGGGCAGGTGCGTGAAATTTGCAGAATTTCAGTGAAGGTTGGAAGAAACCTTGGGGGCAGGGACCCCAGCCGGAATCTCAACAGGGCACATTCCAGAGTCCTGGATTCAGCAACCTGTCTTCCTTGGCAATTCATATAAAAAGTTCCAAAGCTTTAATCCCCCCATTGTTATTAATCCAACAGGCTGTCCAGTTGTTAATGGAGAAGACAACTGTAAAATATTGGAGAAGCTTAGGCCTTGCCTGTGAACAAACTGTGAAGGCGCTGTCTTGATACAGAGAAGCAAAGCGACAGAAGGAACTGTGGTAAGAATGAAAGGAAGTTGTAGACAGCTTTACATTGCTGTATTCACAACACAAATTTCCTTTTTAGTTTTGACATAAAATAACCAGTTCTTTTTCTTCCTAAAGTACTGAATTGCACAACCCTGCTTTGCAGCACACCAAAGAAAAGCTATAACAAAAACATCATTCATGGCAAAAGATGCACATATTTAAAATAAGAAGGTCCCAGAAGTGTAACCTAAAGACAGTGCAAAGTATGGGAAACATTTTTTTAATTTTTTAAAGCCCTTTCTCTGCTGAGATCAGGCAAGAAGACCTTTAACATGTTCTTTTCCTAAGACTGGGGGGGAAAAAAATAAATCTTGTGACAATATCTGTCCGTGGTGATCAGATCCTTTTTGCCTCAGCACATGACTTGAGAACCCAACTCTTCTTAGCTCAAAAACCTACATCTAGATTACTTCATACTTGAAAGTATTATCCCTCCCTTTTCAGTATTAAATTTTTCCTCACAAACTGTGATTAATAATTTATCCAGTATAGCTAGCCAGCTTAGTACAGATTTAAACCAGGAAAATTCACCAAAAGGATAAGTAAAACAAGAGAAGTTGGGAACTGAGACAACATAAAATCCTTGCCTCCTGATAAAGTAGTGCAGGAATGTTCTGGAAGTCCCTCTATTACTACACAGCTGTGTATCACCTCTCACGGCACAGGATGAAGACACCCATTCCAAGTATATTTTTTATTTCAGTGAATAAAATAAAAACATATCACTGGGGCTTCTGCATCTTCAATCATATGAGATATTGTTCTAGTCTTTTAATCTTTAGACTCAATTAGTATTAGATACATTTGTGGACACTTTATAAGCCCTAGTCAATATCAGCTGCTGCCTGGAATTTGTACAACCTAAATTGTAGAAATCAAACTGTAGGATTTATGCAGTCTCAGAAATTAGCAGCAGAGCACAAGATAATGGGATGGCACTAAATCTTATTCCACAACTTTTTATTGTTATTTCCTGGTGCTAAGGGAACTGAAAAAAGGGAAAGAAGTAAAGCAAAAGAGTAAAGAGAAACAAAAAATGGAAAAATGTGGCTTGAAAATACTCTGCAAGCTGAGGTCAGGACTGGAAAGGAATAACTCAGTTGTGTCAGTTTGTACATGCTAATGAAGGTCCAATCAAATGGTTAAACAACTTGGTGCAAAGTTCTTTGAACTTTGACTTTCCACAGCAACTTAAGCAGCCTGGAAGTGACGTGGTCCTTTTCTTCACATATCTGTGCATTTAGGTTCTGCTCTGGAGAAGGAGACCTTCCTAACACCTTTAGTTCCCAAGAGCACTGGTGAGCAGGGTGGTTCAGTCACCTCCACTTTAGTTTCTACCCTACTTCCACTACATCAGGTCCCACTTTGGAGGCTGTTACTGCCAGAAAGCTCTGGCCAGCTGGTTTGCCCGACTTTTTCCTTGACATAAATATGTGATAAAATCTCACAGTCATGGGGATAACCAGTCCCATAGCAATTCATGTATCCCTTTCATCAATGAGCAAAAATATCCTTAGCACTCTCCAAGAAAACTCTCTAAAAGATGTCTTTTCATCAAAAAGCTGCCAAATTCTGACAATTTGGGGCCAAGTAGAGATAGTAGGATCCCGAGTCTTGATGCCCTTGCACTGAACATTCTGCCAAAAATTCCTTTCTTTAGAGAAGGAAATCCAACTACAGAACCTCTGCTGTCTACACAAGGAGGGAGATAGTGTCTCAGAAATAAATTATTTCACCCATTTCAGTCTGTATGGCTAAAAACCAACAGCTTGAACACTACCTCAGGATGAGTGGGTTGCCATTGCAGCTATTGATGCATTGGTATGACATTTTCCTGGAAAAATGCCCTGGTGTGTGTTTTGCACCAGGTCCAGAGTGACAGGTATCTGCAATGAAGTTAACCCTGACTCAGTGTGTTCCCACTCACTGCTGAGCCATGATAACTGGAAGGATTAGGTCTCCTCCATCACTGCATTTGTGAAATAAAATTAATGCACATTAATGTAAGCCAACTTCACAGCCGCAGCAGAAAAAGAGCCTACACAGGCAATAAGTGGCAACTCATTAAGCCAGAGTAATTTGGTTGCTTCTGATCATTTGTAAATTACCTTCACCTAACAAATGATTTTATGATGTAGTCACACAGAGCAATGTAGTAATCTAAAATAAACAACATCTATAAAACTTCACCCTTGGTGAAAGGAATAGAGTCTCAGGAAAACATCTTTAGTGCTGGCTAACACCAAATGAATATCATAAAAAAAACATTCCTTGATCTTTAATTCATATTATAAGATTGAGACTTCTGATGGTTTTATTTACTTTAAAAATAAAAATAACAAGTGGGTTTTATTCAAACTACTGTTTTGGGAAAGCAAGACATTATTATTCATAAATTCTAAATATGTATCGGATGACAGTTTTCTACAAAGTCATGAGCAGCACAGAAAGGGTGAGTAGGGACAGGAGATTCACCTCCATCACAAGATTTAGAGCACATCATAACCAATTTATATGAACTATGTTCAAAAGAGGCAAAAGCACCATGTTTGCCCACACTACTAGCAGCAGCCCTTCTGGAAAACTCTGCCAGAGAAGTGATAGATGCACGATGTATGCATTTGGCTCAAGGGGAGAAAAGAAATGGGCAGTTTCAGGTAGCTCAGTAATCTCTATACTAGAAACAAAAGAAAAATATCCACAAGTATGTAATAAATAGTTCATATGTAGGTTTTGAGCTCAGAAAAGCAACACCTTTCAGTAATACGGTGAGGCAAAGAGGAACTTATAACTACAAGGAAAGTAAAATATAACACATACTATCACATAATTTCTGCCCCCCCCCCCCCCCACATTTTTAGGAAAATACATTTTAAAGCTCCTGTCATTCTGAGTTAAAAATAGTTGGAAGGACATCAGGGAGAAATATCATCTATGCCTGCCCTATGGTCTTTCTTTAGAAAGGTCTCTGCTTATGGTTGCTCCTGGAGACAATAATACATTTACAGCTTTTTTTTTGGTTTTTTTTTATAGGGGTTTAACAGTCTCTTCGGAAGCAAAGCACTCTTCTGCAGATGTCCTGGGTTTGTATTTCCATACACATCTCCAATAAAATGTAATACTGAGTAACAAGCAGGCAGGTTAACAGTTTCCTCCTGACTCTTCATGCTAGCAAGTAATCCAAACCAAGAACAGAGGCAAATAAAAAAGACAAGAGCTCAGCACTAGTCTCTTTTTTTCCTCCAGCGCTATGTGTGCACATGCAGTTGCTTTCTTCTATTGCAGTGAAGCAATGTTTAAACTCAGCAATTCTCACAGTAACCTAATTTTGTTCTAGGAAATATGCCTTTTAATCCAAGACATGCTAAATTTGTCCAGTAAATTATTTCCTGTGATTAATTCACTCAGTTTTAGTATTCTCTTTAAGCTGTAGGAATTCACAGCTAGCTAACTCAACTCTACAATTATGTTGGCATTTCCTTTATAAGTCTCTTTAAAAATGCTATTTTCCTAGCTATTTTTGCCCTGATTTACTGGCTGCTTATGTCAGCACCAAGCTGCCATGAACTTCCTTGATACAGAATCAACCTAAATTCATGTTTCATTTTAAATAGATGCATACAGTTCTTTAATGTGCTTGGATATGGATAAGAGTCTTTCAATTCCACATATTTCAAGCCATATGCTACAGCTTTCTGTATTAATAGGAAGTATTACACTTAAAAATAAAATGTATACTCTTGCAGCTTTTAAATTACTCCTGTCATGTGAAAGAATGGGTCAATATTTTTGCAAAGACAGCATGAGTTCAATGAAATTCATAAGAGGGTCAGAAAATCTGAAGTAGGACATACTGCAATAGTTTTAAGGCTGTAAAAGGAACAATCAAGGTGAAGACTTCAATAAGGAGTTTCCATCATTTTAAGAGTTACACTTATTTGCATTTCCACATGAAATTTAATATAATTGTCTTGTGGCAACTACATGCATCTAAATACCAGAAACATTGTTGGACAGCTGAAGTTCCAGTCAAACAAATGTATGATAAATTTGGCAGCTGTCATACTTGACTAGGGAAAAAGATTTCTCACCTTGTGAATTATGGTAGATGCTCAGTATAGAACAAAACAAGTATAGAAATTTATAAAATGCACATTATAATGTGGATTAAAATGGCATCTATATCATCAGAATGGCTATGTAGAAAAAAATCAGTCCCACATATAACAAAAACCAAAATTCCCAGAGAAAACATATCTACATATACCCACCTATTAACATGGAAACTTTTTGTTTCATTTTAATTTTTACAAGAACTAGGAAAGTGACACCAAGACAAAGCTCCAGGGAATAAACATTGTTACAGCCCTGTTAAGCCCAGGACAGTGGGCTGTACAACCACTACATGGCTGGATGCTGTACAGCCAAATGCACTCTTTGAAAGGAGAGGATGAAACTGGCTGTTCTGGAGAACAGAAAACTAACAGGGCTTCTTGCCTTGGTGTTAGCAGATGCAGTGTCAGCTTTTGAATGTCCACATTTCTTTGCTTTTATTCATCACATTAGAGTGGATCCCAGTATCACTACAATCATGTCCTAATTTATTTTAAAAAACACAATAGGAAAATGAAATTGATTTTCTATAACAGAAACTTAATTTTAAGGCTACGTTCTACCACTGTTTTTTTCTTAAGTATCTCCATTTTACCAATTTACTGCTAAATAATTCTTGACTAGCAGGAAATTCTAGCTTTCATGTTCTGGTACAGTCCAATCCCTGCCCTTCACCTTTAAATGCTAACCTCACCCTACTCCTTTCAAACCATGGCCACCATTTTTCCTCTCCCAAGACCTCTTTCTCACAAGTAAAACCAGGCAGTGGCAGAGCAGCCTGAAGAGACACTACCAGGGAGGCCACTGGGGACACCACCAGCCCTGACTGCCCCTGCCTGGCTTCCCCAAGGGCTCCACACTTGCCCATGGCCCCTGGGGTCACAGTCTCCAACTCAGCCACACCATTTCTGCAGCAACTTGGAGTCTACCCTGATGAGTTCAAGTTAAATTCTTAAGGCAAAATTACATCTGTTAAGGATGTAATGTAAAGATGAGTTAAAGATCATAAGTAATTACACTAGCTTTTGTAAAACTATCTTAGCTGGCAGGTTAACCCCTTAAATCAAAAGAGAACTGCAAAATGATTGGTAGCCAAAGAAATTTACAATTGCCTCATAGGAATGCATACCCAGCTTTTCTGCCAAACTTGTAAAAATAGAAGTTCTTATAACTAAGCTTGTAGATTTACCATATATAGAAGACAATTTTCTCCCTCTTGAGCTTTTCAAAGCTCTTCCCACCCTTGTTTGGTTTTGTTGTTTTGGTTTTTTTTTAACATCTACTTTTCCTATCTATCTCACAGCGTAATAATAAGCACCTCTAAGTCCTTGATACAAGAAAATACCCAGCAGCCACTTTTGAGAGAAAAAAACATATGGCCCAAACTGACTGCCAAAAATAGTCTGACATTCCTACTATAAAACTGCTAGTTAGCAGGAAAAAAGAAACACCATTTCAAACATCTCAGTGTCACACAAGAATCCTAAAAGCTCACTATATTGCCTGAACACACACACACAGAAAAATGTATTGGGCCTGTTTAAAATTTACACAATATATTTATTTACACTCCCTCCTTAAATATATTAGATGTATTACTATATATATATCTGTTTAAACCCCTGAACTCAAATGCTATTACTTCAGTACAGAGCCAAATCCCATTCACTGAGCAGAAGTAGACATGAGCTTGCTAAGTGAGAGGACGGGCTCTAATTCACAAAAATGCTTACTGGGCACATGACTCAAATACTATTACAAAAATGAAAAGTTAAAAACCCCAAATAATGAAATGCCAAAATACAGTAGGAGGTCTCTCAAGAGACTAAAAAATGGTGATTCACACAGTAAATCAATTGAATATGATGGGATGAAAACTGTGAGACTTTTCACATAGAAGCAATTTTGCTTCTGTTTTGTTGTTTAGGTTTTTTTTTTAACCAACTCAAAGCAGACTGAAAGCACATATAAATAATAGATAAGCACAGCAAATACTGAAGACCATGTGGAGCTATGCTGTGCCATAAATGTACTGAATAAGTTTCTTGCCGTTTCGCCAATTCTCTGCCAATCTCTTTCTAGATTTACCTTTACTGTCCAACACATCAGCAACTCCGAGGAAGATAACACCATGATTTCTCTCTTGTTTACATCTAAGCACATAGATGATGTGAACTTAGATATTTCAAGGCTTGCAGGTTTATAATTGAGGTATATGTCACAAAAAAGCTAAGAAACTATAAGATTTTTTAAATTAAAGACTAAGAGAGCTATATAAAGTAATTCCACAAATTCTAAAATGGAGGCTTCATAATCTGAAGTTTTAGCTTTTGTCATGCTAGATCAAAATGCCTTAAATATCAGAATACAAAAACTGTTCATCTAGTTAGGTCATAATTCCCCTGGAAGAACAGTTTCCCCTGCCACATGTACTGAAGCCAAAGATTTTCTGGGCATCTATAATTTTGAGAATGCCAAATAAAGAAAATTATTCAAAAGATTTGCTATGTTTTTGACATAAGATACACATAAATTAAAATGTGAAATAACAGCTATATTGATGATGACAGGATGAATCTGTTCCTTCTTACTTGTTTTAAAACAGTTTAAGTTAAAATATTCATTTCATTAAATCAAAATTAACACATCTCCCCCCAAAAAAATTTCCTACGAGCTCAGAATGAAAATTCAAAGAATTCTGAGCAAGGCATGAAGTTAAAATTTTCTGAACAAGGAGAAAAATAAATCTATGTTTGTAATGTAATGTAATTCTCTATACATGGGCTATTTTTCATTGGAAAAGCTGAAGTGCTGTGAAAGGCCACTAGTACAGACTGCACCTAACACCCAACCTTTGTGAATGGGTCACTGCTGCCAAAACAGATCTCCATTGCACAGTTCCACAAATTCTCTTGCAAAAATGCTGGTTGGCACACCTTATAACAGTGGGTGGAAAACAAAAATGCACCATCATTTCTGTGAGGCATGTGAGGTACAATACATTTTGAAAGAGAAGAGTTGTTCTTAACTTTGTTTGGTTTGAAAGGCTGACTGTGCCGATCAATTATTTCAGCTCGCTAAAGAAAATGTGGTAGACCAGTATTAGGTTATTATTTTGGGCTGTGTGCTGTGTTTCCATTGTCCCTTGGTAGAAGGAATGATGCTAGAGGAGCAACTTAGTTTTCCATGTGATTTTCTCTTTTTCAAAATGTATTTTAAAGCCTAAAAGAATGGACAGCCTTTTTTGCCAAAAAAAATACAAGTTCTTCATTCTAACTATGAATACTCCCAGAAGAAGATGCATCTCAATGTCACAAACACCTCAGTACTTCTCATGATTGCCTTTACTTCTGTCTTTCTGACAAACCACAGGCAGCTGCAGCCCATCTCTCCCTGTGCCAGTGCATTTGTCAATTAGTTTGAAGGAAATCACCCAGCACAAAAAGCAGAGCTTATGATCAGACAGGAAATTATAGTCTATTATACAATTTTATTCTTGTCTGTGATTGACTGCACATCAAAGGGCCACTCAGTGGCAGCCACTGATACTTGTTAAGGTAAAAATAGTTCTGAAAAAGCAGATGGTGAAGCAGACACCAGTAGATCAGAAATGCTGAGTCTGGGTATAGAATACTTCAGATGAGCCTTTTAGAAATGAACCTTTTAGAAAAGGATTAACACATAATGTTCCTTTACAGTATACTGGCCTTACAAACTGTATGGTGTTTTCAGATACAGTGGAAGTCTGCCAAATTCTGATCACAGTTTTTTCTCCACCCTATTTAGAGTGGTATGGGCATCAGCACCTGTCAATAGGTAAATTTTTTCACAGCATATGCTCCATACACAGACTTTACCAGTATATGAATTTAAGAGTATTAATAATTCAGTATGCAAATAACCTCACTGAGCTCAATATGACTTTTAAAATTTTTTTACAATGATTAGGGATAAAATTACCGTGATGCATAATGCCAACACATCCATCCAGTAAGACACTTCAATATATACTTCAAACACTTAATGAACCCAATTGTGTCAGTTTAGGCAAGTCAAAATCAGAACAAGATTTATTTAAATAAAGCCATTAAAAATTTTAAGCCAATCATCCAACTGAAACCACACCTTTTCAATGGCATATGGGAGCTCTGAATTGTGACTGAAATTAAAAATTAAATACCATGGAAAGCTAAAGGATCAAAAAAATAACAAAAATTGTTAATTTGGTCAGGTATTTAGAAAGGTATTTGGAGAAGCAGCAGCGAAATTAAATTAGCATAGGAAGAATACAAATTATGAACAAAAATTGCTGGTATAAAATGTGTTCAACAGGTATTAGATATAAATGTGTGACAATGTTTTTGTAATCCTCATTGTAGACAAGAGGAGTAAAATTTTGACTTATTTATTCTTATAAATTATTGACCGCTACAAAAAAATTCCCAGTGCTTTTCTCTACATTCTCCTCCCCCCAATGAATTGCACATAAATTATAGAGCTGGATCACAACTGAACAGCTAATAATTCTCAGATAAGAAAAAATTATGCTCATTATGGAAGAAGAAAGATATATTAGTAACAAAAATATATTCAAAAGACTTTGAACTATTATGTATTTATGCTGTTGTATGCTGGTAATTGCAAAATGGCAAATATTTATCATCACATAGATGAAATCCTTATTTTCTTTCTTGAAAAAACCCAGAAGACCTAGTACACTTCCAGAGAATTAACATAGGTCATTTTTACGGAGAGGTTTTCCTAAATTTGCCAAAGACACTGTTACTAACAATGCATCCCAAGTAAGATTTTTTTGTGTGATTAATGTGGCTGAAACAGCAACAGCAATTAACTGTAACACTGTAAGTGAAACTGTTTCCCTTCCATGATAAACAACTTCTATAAGGATATTATTTACAATAAGCAGAGAAACCAAGAATTGTATTAAATCAGATTTAAAAGGGAGTGTTAAACTTCCCTAGCTGCCAGCTTTTCTGAAGCCAACTTTTTTATGTGCTTTTCATTCCCAGGCATTACTGGCCTAATAAGAGGCAAGAAGTACTATAATCCTAGAAGTTCCTGCCTTTCACAAGGAAAACAGAACAATGCAAAAGAAACAGAATAATGAAGTTAAGACAGAAAAAATTGGAAGCATAAAAGAAACAGATCAGATGGTGAAGAAAAGGTTTTTCCTGAATTATAATCATAGAATCAAAAATTAATTTCTCCTTTAGGAGTAATTTACACATATGCAAACCCTGCCTTTATATATTTGCACTGTATACAGATATACACATATAACATGCACATTGTGCATACATATATATGTTCCTAAGAAATGGGAAAGTTTCAAAGCTGTGATTGTCATGAGAAAAGCTGAAAGCAAAAATAATCATTACAAAAAGAACTGAAAAAACCTTGTTTTTTTGGATTAAGAGAACTTCCCATCCATAATTCAGCTACAAAGCGTATCACACCATATATGTGGACTGGCTTCCTTATTCTACATTGAGGGAAACTGAAGGAGACCCGAGCACTTGTTTTTGGCAGCACTCAGTCTGACTGCATCAAATCCAGACCTAACTGTTAAGGGATTGAACCACTCCTCGCTGTTGGGAGCAACACCAGCAGCTCTGTAGGGCAAGATGGAACACCCAAGGCTAAAATCCAAAAGACAAGTTTTCCCAAGTTTTGGGTGATATGGAGAGGGGCCAGATCAGTCTAGCTCCACATGCTGTTCACTAAATCACCAGTACTAAATGTTTATATGTCACTAAATAATATAAAGGGAAAAACGTTTGGATCATTTTGACATACCCATTAAATCCCTATTTTACCACATAGTTTAAGAATCAGTATATGATAGAAGAACTATGTGAAAAAACATTTTATTTAAAACTGGAGCTAAAAGCAATAGAGCTGATGCAGTATCAACAATCTTGACCCCATGAACCACCCTCCAAGAATACAAGCCGATCAACAGCCACAAGATTCATTCTACAAACTAGAGACAGACATGGAGGCTGCACTGGGTGTGCTGTAATCCAACAGCAGGACACTAGAGCAGCTTTCCAGGGGTTCAATTTTTATTCAATTGTGATAATATTATTAAAATTTTTATTTCCCTGCATATATTTATCTCAAAACATCACTATCTCTTTTATCTGATCTGTCTTAGACTTACAGATCCACAGTGGTTGCTGTAATCCTAAGAATTCAGACCAGCTTGCCTGCAGAGGTTTTAATCTAGTGAAGTATCACTGTAGTTCACTAGATGAGATACCCTTGTTGTGTTGATGTGGGCTGAGAACTGTGATATAGCTTGACTTACTTGTAGAAAGAAGGATGTCTTGCAAAGATCCTAGTAAGACTTGCCTAAAGTTGTGGACAGATATTAAATTATCGTTGTGCAACGTTTTGAAGAACTGCGATCAACCACTGGAGCCCTACAATGGAGGAAGGCTGAGAGGAGATGGCCAAGGGCAGTGTGCTCCCAAGGCTCATGGCAGGATGCAGGGAGTCACTGGTGACAGCTGCTACAAAAACAGCTGAGCTTGGCTCCAGACAAACAGGCCCACAGGGGGACTTTGATCTAGATAAATATATCAGCTTAGTGGATCAGCAACTGGTCCTTGTTATTAAATAAACCAACCAACATTCATCCCCAAGTCGATCCAAAGAGACCAAATGTCTTCCTACACAGGCTGGACTGGCATGGGGGTATATTCACACTTCCACCAGACACAGAATGTTAAACAATAGAACTGTGAACAAAAAGAGCTTTGGATACCAATGGGCTTGGGCTGACTTTACACTCCTTGTACTCTATCCTGGGCACACCCAGTGTCACAATAATGAGAATATTATACAGACTGGCAATAGGAATCACATTCACATTGTATTCAACTATGTATAGAAACTGCAAAGTATAATTTCTCCTGGCATTACAAATCACATGTATTGTTGTACTGCTCTACCAATTCAGAATCCTATGCAATATCATACAACTGGGCTCCAAAAGGAATATTTTCCTATGCTTGACATAAAATACCAATTAATTTACTCATATTGAAGCAGCTTTGAAGAGCTAGAAGACTACAATCCAGCAGTGAGAAACAGACAGTAATAAACTGTCTAAAGGACAGTTCTTAATACAGCAAATAAGACACAAGGGGTGCCTTACTGTGCTTTCCCAGCATTGTGAACTAACAGAACCTTTCCTAATCAATATGCCAAACATACTAAATAACAAAGTCAGAAGTTCATGAGCTAGAGATACCACAAGTGAAAACAAGCTCAGTATTGAAATGTGACCCCATGACCTTCATTTGGTTCTGCAGCTGTGTTATGAGGGGAATTTAGTCCTCCCTACCTCCTCACTGAATAGGTGATACTTCAACAGGTCATTTTCAGTAAATTATTTTCAGTGTTAGAATTCATCAAGTTAACAGTGGTGATAACTGCAACAGGGCTTGTTCCCTAAATAGTGTTACTTTGTTCAACATGCCATATCAGAATAACTTAAAGCCTTTAAGCAGGCTTTTATGCTGAGGCAAAGCATACATTAAAGTGATGAATTGGTGGGAATCCTGATCAGAGAGAGGTAAATTTGTATTTCTTGCTTGAATAAATTTTACTGTCTTACATTTGGTTTGTAGATTATAGGAGCATACATTTGGTGACAACACAGGCCTACTCCAGGAGGTGGATGCTCAACTAGCTCTCAATCATATTGTCACAACTCAGGGAGTAACTGTGTTTTTTTCTATTGTTTGCAGAAATAAATCATAGCAATACAAAAATAACATAGGGGAAATGACATGCTATATTTCTGTTAATTTTATCTGCATATATAATGCATTTGACATCTTAAAAATTAATTTTTGCAATAGCCCCTTCTAGCTGAGGAATAAGTCATCTCATTATCTGCTGGCCTCTGGCACTAACATCCAGCTTCTTTTACAAAACCCTAAAACCCATACTGTTGGGAGGCTAAATACAATAAATAATAAGCACAGTTCTTCAATAATGGATTTGTTTTGTGCAAGGAATTTCTGAATATGATTACATTCAGAAATATTGAATTAACTTTAAAAATACTAAACAACTTATGTTGTCAAAAGAGATTACAGATGTTTTCTTCAGCTGTCATACCAAATCATTCCCAGCCTTCTGATTATTTTAGGACTAATGTATATCCTTGGGAAGGGGAATTGAAGCTCGATCACCAAAAAAACCAATCAACTACATACTAAAAAATCCCATTCTACAGTTTTTCCTAATTAAAAATACATATTATATATATACAAATAATATATAATCATATATATAGTAATATGTATAATACATACTATATTTATATTATATATAAAAATAGATAATATATTCTGATAATACACACAGTGATGGCAACAACATTTCAACACCAGATCCCTCTTGAAGGGGATCTTGAATACTTATTATATGTGGCCTTGCTTTGAAAATATATCCACACACTGGCCTCTGAGTAAGGTCAATCTGAACACAGTACCCAACAACAACCTTTGTCTACAATTTCAATTCTTGCATTTTGAAATATTTTTATTAATGCTGAGGCTGAAAGAAGAGAAGCAAGTATGTAGAAGGGAAACAAAAAGCTTCAGGAGCTCCACTGAGACCTCAAAATAATGCCTAAAGGTAGAATCAATCTTCATGTTAACAGAAATGTTGGGGCAGCAATTGTCTCTGTCAGAACGATCATTCTCTCAGATAACAACAGGGTGACAGCAATCACTGGGAGTTTTTCCTTAGGCAATCTGCATAAATATGAAGACAACTTGTTCAGGCCTCACTCCTCACTATCTACTGACTCCTCTTCATGAGCACACGCAACTGCCTTGAGGAAAGCAAGGCAAAACCAGAATCTTTGAAGCAAGTTACCCTTTCCTCAAAGCAGTTCCAAATTCTGGGCACAAACTAATCACATCAGATTTTTTTTTTTCCTCTCTTTTTTGAGACTCTAAAGCCTATCCAATCCTAAGAAAATAAATTGCATATTCACTACATTAAATAAATACAGCAGCTGGATTTTCCAGTTTTCAGCACTGACTTCCATCAATATGGTGTGACGCAGAACAAGGACTGCATGACAAAGAAGAATACCCCCAAAAGCTTACATGAATACTGCTTCATCAAAATTATCATATCAAAGAATCTGACTTCAGTCACAGATATCATGGCTTCATTAATCAGCAGCTGAAGTACATAAATCTGCATTTTGGGAGATATAACTCTTTTCCAGAAGCTTGAGATTTAACATCCACATTTTCTCAGAAAAAAACTTGAAGAAAAATAAGGAGAATAGGGAGCACTGCTTTCATTTTCACAATATATGTAAATCAAAATTTCTTTGATATTGAAGCAAATGTAATACAGATCTTTACAGGGTAGGAAACATGATTTATCATCCTAAGAAACAACAAGCAAGGACTGCAAGTACTCAAAATGCATGGACTTCAAGCACTACACATAGACTGACAAAAGAGATACTCCCAAAAATCTCTTAAGCCACAATCTGTAAACAGAGAAGGTGCAACTGAGGCAACCATAATCACTTTTAGGGTCCATTAGAAGATAAATTGCCTTTCTAATTAACACTATTCACAAACAATATCTTGGAAATACTGTTCATACTTCTGTGAAAAGGATTATGTAAATAACATATATTTGCAAAATTGTTGACTTTGCCAAGACTTCTATTTATTCAGTGGAGCAGTCTAGCAGGTCTATGCAGTAAATAACACAGGTTTGAAAAATCATGATCCATATGACAATATAAATTTACCCAAAATCCAAGCTTTAAAGCTTTTTTGTATGAATAACTTATACAAGAAAAAAAAGGAAAATGCATAATTAACACCTGACCAGAGATATAATATGTATTTTTAGGTGAGTAGTGTGTATATACAGGATACAGCTGATGTAAATTTTTATATGCAATTACTGTTGCAGGTAAACACTGCATATTTTATGAGTTTGAATTAGTGGAGTGACACCACAGTTAAACTGAGATGAGCTTCTAACTTGACAGATATTTTTTGAGTGCTCTAAAAATCAACACACATGCTCATATTGTCTGGAAAATTGCTGTCCTTAAATGGTGTAGAAACTAAGTTTACTACTAAAATATATAGTATTTTGTTACTGCATTTTTATAATTTTATCAATTTAAAAGTGAAACATCTAACCAAAATTAGTTTTCTCAGGAAACTTTCAGAGCAGCAAAGCATCCATCCCCCTAACTGTAGAAGGAACCCAGATGAACTGGTTGGCCCCATAACAGCAGTGATGTTGTACTTAGTCCAAATATGTGATTGTGACATAGTTTTACGGAGAAGAGATGCCTAAAGGCTGCTATAAAAAGATAAAAAGGAGACAGGCTTGAAGGCTCTTCCTCAGATCTGCAATAAAAACTACAGACTTCAAAGTGACATACAAGTTGACAATGATGAATCTTTTTTGACGACCTTGGACCACCTAAAAGGGATATGTAAACACTACAGTAAATTGTATTAGCAGTAGAAAGGTTATTGGCAAAAGTGACAGCTGATGAGGTCCTAAGTAGTTGATTGGTTTTAGCCATGCAAAACCCTAATTGTTTCTCCAGGAGAGTATTTGAGACTATATAGAAACTATCACAGACACAGCAGTCACACAGGCTACAGTCAGTGGAGATAAACTGGTAGGATAAATGGCTCTGTCAAAAATGACTCATTTTTTTCAATTTGAAAAACTGATCTTAGATCAATCCTACCCTTAGTAAGCATTTCCTGAAACACTGCATGCTATTCCCTCATCTGATTCATGCCTATTTATCCATTAACTCTGGCCACAGGTATATATTGTACATCCTCCATACTGGGAAGCAATGCTTGAAGAAAACATTAGAGATTATTTATACAAAGCATCTCCAGATTATGTGACACATTACAGCAATTACTTGTGAACTCTGCAAGGAGGTCTCACTCAGCTTAATGCCCTAATGTGTAAACCACAATGTTTGGATTAATGGCATCTCCCTAAATGTATCCATTTACATATGATAACCCTTGTGGCCACGAATCTGCTGCATATGTTTGTTACCAGCCTCTATCCCCAGGCTACTTAGTGAGAAACTGTCCACAGCCTAAAAAACAACTAAATGAATCTGATGCTACTTAACATTCAGTGAAAGGTATAAGACAGTTACAAAGCATGTAGTTCAGTAAAAAGATAATCCTCTAGTAAGCTTCAATAAAATCAGTTGATGACACTTGCTGATCTTTCTACAGCCTTTCCCAGGAAAAGACCTCCAATGTTAATGTAAGCATTTTACTATTAGACGGATGTACTAGTCAGTATTCCAACAACAAATTAAATGTGCAGAGTTATATTTTTTATAGTATTATCCTTTCTTCTTTCATTCCAGCATAGTCTGCTATTTATGTATAGCCCTTAGCCATCAGCAGTCTTTACTCCCACAAAACGACAATGATTTCTTTACAGCGTAAATGCCAACTTCATGTAGGAGAAAAAGAACAGAAACATTGAACAAATTATGTGATTATAAATGATCCTTTAGGAAGTCTATTTGAACTCAGCGCGAAAATAAAACTTCTGTGCTCCAAATCACAGCTCCACTCAAGTGGACCATAACTTTCATTGAGAAAATAAAAATAAAATTTAAAAAAAGCTGTGAGAATGTTACAAAATGAGACAACTTATCCAATTCAAGTTTATGACATGCTCACCTTATGGGTAACTAAAATTCAGTGCTGGCTGAATTTTTTTTTTCTGAAACTAGCTACAATTAGTTCTATCTCTTGGTAAATTTATTAAATCTTTTGGGAATTATTTAGCTGAAGTGTGTTAAATAAATATAAATCAATCATTACCAAAGCAGTGGTAATGTTTACTGAAAACAAATTAGCATGGTTCTAACTGGAAAGAAGTAATCTGCCTCTATGCTAAATTAAAATAAATTCCTCCTCTGCATTCCTCTGCCCTTCCCTCCAAAATAATCCTTCTTCCTCTGAAGTTCCATAAAAAATGCACATAAGAAGACTTTTACTTAAAGATAGAAATTATTTCACGTTTATCAAGGCCTGACTTTGATGTAAAGGTTTCAAATTATTAGATATAAAACACATCTATTAACTATCCTCCAGGACTGAACCAAGTTAAAGAGATGTTAAATGGCCAAATCTAAAGCAGGAGTCCAAATACTCTTTGTGATTCTAATGGTTATGAGCCTGCACTTTCTTATATGGGCAGGGTATTTTGAGTATTTCAGTACCTTTGTTGTTGCCCATCTTTTATCTTTACTAGAAATACTATGTTTCTGGTGAATGTAGTGTCTTTTTCCTATAATATTCTTTCTAAAAATATTATTATATGCCCTTGCAATCACATAACAAGTTTTCTCAAGAAATGAAAACTATTAGAGAAAGCAACTGTCTTGGAGGAAGAATGAGCTCTACTTCAGTCTGCCAAAAAGCTCCCAAAATCACACTGTAGCTCCCTCACAGACTCCGTGTGGATGACACAAGAGAACACCTTAAAGGAGACGTGCAATTAGCTGAAAAGGGAAGCAAACCAACCAATGGGACCTTGCCCTTCAATGATTGCTTCACATTATCCTGCAGCTAGTACCCGCCTGGGAAGCTGGAATCTCAAACAATAGAAAAAGGCTACTCAATGTATAAGTGGGTATGTAATGCCTGTGACCTGACTGCAAAGATGAAAGCCATGAAACAGCAGAAATAAGACAGAGGGAAAAGTTAAGTTGTTCTTGAAGAGATGGTAGCATTTTCTGAGATGAACTGGAGGACTTCTAGGAGCTCATGTGGAAAGGATGGAGTTCAGGTGAGCCAAACAGGAAGCCAAGTCACTGGCAAGTATATCACAAGAGAGGTGAGTAATATAAACAAAGGGGAACAAAAAATGGTACTGAAGAGCCAAGCTTGGAATAACAAATCTTCCAGGGCACAGAGCAATAAAGCATCTTCAAGAAAAGAGAAGGCAGAAAGGCTAATAATATTCAGGCCTTAAATAGCAATCACACCAACTAAAGTTCAGTTGAAATACCAATCAAAACATCTGACAAGACCAAGATCAAAAATCAGTGTATTTCTACTTAGACATCAAATAGATATGTAAATAAAACGGAATGCCCGGCTCTAATTGACAATATTAACCGAACAGGCATGTCTGGCACAACTCAAACGTGGTCAGCAGGAGATTTATGAACATGGGAATAATTTAGATTAAAATAGACTGCAAGAAGAGCCTGTGAAAAATTGTTAAAGAATGCTCAAAAAAATCTTGAGACTAATAAAGTTAATTGAATGAACATGCACCACAGAATTTCTACAGGTTGAAAGTTACTGGCTAAAAAGGAGGAATATACATTGGCAATATAGATACAGATATTGTACCTGTCTTTTGAATTTACATAGCAACAGTGACTGATTTTTAAAAAGGCATTGAGATGTAAGAAGAATTTCTAAATTCTTCCTATTGGAGTGAATTCTTAAGAATTCACTAAATTTTCAGATACCTTTAGTGACCTTCTCTATTCCTGAGTATAATGGATTGCCCTTAGTTGAAATACAAACTGTGATCTTAACACTCTAAAATTAAACAAAGAAACCTCTTTACTGTTAAATAATAAATATACTAAGTCCAAAGAAATACAAGAAGGGAAAATTAAAGGAAATTAAAAGGAGGAGCTAAAAGAGCAAAGCACTCATATCAGTGAACTAAGTGTTCAAAGACTCAAGCTCAGATTAAATGCAAGCCAGCTCTCATGAAAACTTTAATCATATATTAGAGTTAGGAAAGTTACATGGCAAAATAAAAGGCTATTTAAATTAAAGATGAAGCGTTGTTCATATGATGGAAACATTACAGGATGTGCCCTCTTAAGTTCTATATATTTGGGCTACAAATGCAGCCCAACAGGATTTTGAGAAATAATTCACGAAAGATAAAAAAATTAGTAAAAATTTTTTCAAATACATTTTAGGCAAGAAAACTGCTATAAAGTCTGTACAGTTATTGAATGATAAAAGCATAACAGAATCTCTCAGGAATGACTCAGCTATTACAGAGAAAAGCTCAGATCTTAGGGTAATTTGCAGTCTGTGTCAAGGAGATTAAGCAGATCTATGTTCGCAAAAAAAAAGAAATCCAGGAACCTTTTAAAAGGGAAAATATGAGTGAGAAAATACTAAGACATAACCATAATCACCAGCTCTTCTCCAAGACTTCTGGAAAAACTTAAATATTTAACTGTAAGCCCGCCAACTATTAGATGCAAGACACAATTTAAGTCAGGCTCAAGCCTAATGCATCCCCAAGTTTGTACCAGTGGCAGAATATGAGGGAAGAGAAGAGCACAAGGAAATGACAGGTCTCCTGGTGCAATGAATAAGCATCTATAGAGTTTTGGTGAAAGGAATTATTACAAAGATAATGATAATTCCTTCACTGATAGAAAGGATGATCATGAGAAAAAATGCAATCTGGACAAAAAAGTGCATTTGGATTAAAAAACTTTTCACTACGTCCCTTAAAAGATACTTAAAGAAACTAAACCTATAATAAAGGGACATGCTCCTGCATGGATTATTGACTGACTTAAAAACAAGAGGGAAAGGACACAAATGAGTAAAAGGTTTTTGTAACACAGGAGATTACTACTAGAAATCAGCAGTAGTTCATGCTGGACCCTCTGTTGTTCATGGCAGTCATAAATGAGCAGGCAAAGAGTTGAAAAGGTAAAGAGACAAAATAATATATAATAAAAATTTTCTGATATAGAACTAAAAAATATACCAAAATCACAATATTGAGAGATTTTTTGATACTATGATACTAAAGCCTGTAACAGACTGACAAACAGGAATAAATGTGAACAATGGGCTCTAAATGCCCTCTATGCCTGAGGATAAGGATTAAATGTAGTTCACTGGAATCATCAAATTAATTGCAGTTTAAAAGACAAATTAATATCATTGCTGGGGTCACTAATTATCACCGACAGGGTACTGGGGACAGAAAAGGTGATAAAGGACTCCATTATTTAAAATGGCACTTTATTATTAGAAATACACAGTTCTTATAGAAACAATGGTGGACCTAAGACGTGATTGGCCTTTAGGAATCTTCTCTCACCTACTGGTGGAGGACAAGAGAAGAAGGGACAACTCCTTCCTGTAAACATCTTTGACAAACAGAGATTGTCTGCTAGGTGCAGAGATTGAGATAATAATTGTTTTAATTCTTTGAGCTTTCTCACAGCTTCCCAGGAAAATCCTGGGAGAGCTATGTCTGTCTCTCTCTGTTCAGAGGATATGTGATTACCACAAATAATAAGATTTTTTTTTTTTAAAGAAAGGTATAAAGACTAGAACAAAAACAAAAATCTTCAATTTGCTACTGTATCATTATAGCATTCTTGCACAATTTGAGCAGCTGAGCTTTTACCCCTCCATTTCATAAAGTAAAACAAGAAAAGTCACTGAAAGTTGTGATAAGAATACTCAGAGTTTTATTATCTATTGATAATAAAAGGGAGAGAGAAATTAAACTGGCTCTAAATTTTCACACGGTAAGAGAAAAATTCAAAAGATCCAGGGCTACCTTGTATCTTATGGAAGTAAATATGGGATTGCTGTATTTAGGGAGAGGAAATTGGCAAAACGATCATTTGGCTCTTTTCTTGCTATCATCTTCTCCTTATTATCTATTACAAGCTACCACTGGAGATAAAGTTCTGGTATAGATTGACCTTGGTGTGATGCAGAATAATCAACTCTGATTTTCATATTACTTCCTTTGTAGCCTATGATTTGAAGTAGCTTAAATTTTAGTCACACTGAAAGTGGAAAAAAAAAAAAAAGAAAAGTTCAGACGTTGCCTAAAACCAGAAAAATTTGACAACATACAAAAGCAGAGCAGGGAAAGATGGCAGACTTATTGACAAGTAGAAAGTGGGAATTTGAAATGAGGCTATATGATCATCAAAAACACAAATGGGACAAAGAAGCCCTCAGGGACTTTTGTACAACCAAAAATAGAAATGAGAGATGGCAGGAGAAATAGAAGGATGTGAGTGTCTTAAAGCTAATACAGGTTAATATGATCAACAAAATCAAAATCAGATGGAAGGCAAGGAAAATTACTTGGAAGTTCTGAGAAATTGTGAAGACCATTTTGAAATTCTAGCCTTATATTTAGATCATGAAGATGGAAAGAGTAAATGTTGGACTATACTGGATGTAGCTGGAGTGGGACAGCAGAAAATCAGACAGATGCTCAAGGAGATAACTGACCAAATGGGAAAGAGAGAACTAATTAATGGGTACTGAAAAAAAGGATGTACAGAGTAAATGGAAACAAGAAAAAGACAAGAACAATTTTGTGAAGGAGAAAAGAACTTTAAAGTGGACTGTAAAGAATGACAGGTGAGTTATGGTTGCCCACACTGACAAAAAATCGCTTATCTAGAAAGCAACTCCCTTAGAATTGCTCAATAGTGCAATGTATCAAGCTGGGAAGTAATTTTATGATGAATCATCTACTGTACTAGGTAAATATGAAAAGAAATAAAGTATTATGAACCAATAACATTGATAATCAGCAATGGAGAGAACCAGTTAGTCAATAAGTACACATGCAATTAATCAATTATGGGATTAAATAATTATTTGGAAAATAAAAATATCAATAATTAATTATTATGTCTAATATGCAAATAATATAGCCACTAAGAAAAAAAGGATGCTGAAAATATTAGTCTGGTCTTTCCTTTCTCACATTCCTTATCCATACATAAGGAAGTACATTTAACTGCGAACTTCCCTTCATTGTGCTCTTCAGACAACTTATTTTCTTGTGTCTATGATAGAATTTGTTCAATCCTCAATAATATCTAGGGCAGCTTAAGAAGAGACCTAACCATTGCTATCAGAGCTCCCAGTTACCTTCAAGCACATACACATTTGGAGACTTTTAAAGAACAGAGATGCATTAGCCATGCCATCTGTGCATGGCAGACTAGAGGCAGAGATCTCCTCACATTATGGCATATGGCCCAACCTACAGAAATGTGACTGACATTTCTTTCCTTCAGGCTATGTGTCCTATGTCATCTGAGATGCACCCATGGGGGAGCTTGGACACGGGGCTAGCAAATAGGGCACAGAACACAAGGGAAAGCATTCACTTCAGCAGGCGATGGCATCTGGAGGCCAGGGAAGTAGGATTAGGTCACAGGTGTGTGCTTTTAGGGCAAAAGTCACTATCGCTTTGCTGCTGTCTCAGCTCACAACACTACAGTGTCCGTAAAGGTTGCGTGTCTGGTGATCCAAATGGAAGTACAAACAGCCAAGTGCTCCAACCCATGCCTAAATTAATCCAATTTACCTTAGTCCTTAAGTGATCTTAAAATACTCATTCAGGACAACTTCAGTATTTGAATCTTCCCAAAGTTGCCAGACAGTTGAACTGGATCTGCCTCAGTCTTGCTTAGCAACCCAGAAATGTACCAAAAGCTTTTCCTTCTTGCTCATTTTCCATTAGTCTTTCTTGAATGAGGATGATCAAAATGATTCCTACGTGGTTGGTGAGTATTTGCCAACATTCTTCATAATGAATACTCTACCTTGGTCTCTCGATTATATTATGTGATATGTTGATAAAAATAATAATCAAAACCATATAAGGAAATACAGAAGGCTAATGGAAATGACAGTACAGAACACAACATGTCAGCATGAAGCACCATCCAAAGAGTTTTATATCCCAGTATGATTGGCCCACCTCCAGTGTCTAGAAAACAAGAACATGGCAACATAGATTTATTAGCAATACTTGTTCTTGGAATTTACTAACCCAGGAAAACAGTATGAAACTGGAGCATAGCAAATGCCATGTGCATATTTAGGAAACTGATAAAAGTGATCTTGGCAATTACAGAGTCATTAATCTTACCTTAATAGCTGAAAGTCTATAGAAGAAATTTTGAAGGAAAGTATAATTAAAGTCATAAAGGTAAAGGAAAAATGAAATAAAAGGCAATTTAAGTTTACGAAGTTGTAAAGCTGTGTGCCAAGCTAAATAAGTTTTTTTTTTATTATTTTAAGGCTAGAAAATGAAGATTTTATTGGTCTACAGTTCAGTAGAGCTAACATATGGCAGTGAAAGTGTAATACCATCTCACTATGGTAATATCTTAAAATTAAAAAGGAAAAAAACCAATGTGTATTTCCAGAATAATTTTGTTATTACAGTTCCATAAGTATTGGCTTTGGGATTAGTAATTCTTTTTATTCTTTGACTTTATGGATACTTAATTAAGTTGTACTTTGCAATGTTGGAAGGTATCATCAGTACAGCATATAATTAAAGAGATGGATGATATAGAAATTTGAAACAAGAGAAGGGCGAAATTTACAGTATTTAGGGGATCATAGATCATATTGCTATAAACTGGCAGCTTATTATGCAGGCACAACCAGAATTCATGCAGTAATTAACCACAGAAAGGCAATGAGACTTTCCAAAGGACAGGTTTCCCAAATTTCTTATAGCTCTTTACTAATTATCAATAGTCTTCTGAACATATGGCCATCAGAAAAGACCATTGTGTCCAGTGACACTTCTGTAGATGTCATATATAGGTGCAATTCCAACTGATAGCCCTCAGCTTGTTTACAGGAATTAAATTTATTCTATGAGCCACCACATCATGCTGAAACTCATCTTCAATTAAACAGCATCTTTGATAACTTATATTATTTGACTGTCATTCCAAATGACCACCCTGTAAAAGGTGGCACAAACTTTGCATTAATTTTTATTTAAACCAATGCTGGTCAGATTTACCAATATAAATGTACCACCCAAATCACTTTGTAGAACTGATCTACTATAGCTGTGTTACATGTATACCTTCTTCCCCCACCAATGTCAATGTTTAAAGGTTTTGCACACTGTGGTTTTATCTCTCATCATCACTAAACAACACTCTAGGGTACAGCTTTATGATGGAACTGAAAGCACCTTTAACTCTTGCTGTTCAATGAAATGTGTATCAATAATTAACTCATTAACATGTGAGTCATTGGCCTAGAAAGTCACACAACTCAAGAACAATTCCCACCCCTGTAGCAGTACTCTAGCCCCAGGAGTAGGCAACACTACTAATGAGTGGATTGTGGTTTTGGCTGCGAGTTAACATGCTGCAGACCCCTAAAGACTATTTCTCCTGGAATCGTCTTTCCTTGAAATGAAGATTCTTAGGTCGAGGCTGAATTCCTTGCACATACGTGAGCATGCAGACTAGTCAGCTCAAGGCTATACATTGTCTATAAAATCATATCCTTAGACCTTGCAAACTCTGTGTGTCTGTACTATCTTTGGAACCATTAGCTTAGAATTCAGTCATTTTTTTTATCTGCAGTGTTTGCTGACATAACTTTTTAAAAAGCGCTATTTCTAGAAAATTACTTCCTTCTACCTTTTACGACTCAGATTTTTAAATAAAAAAACCCTAATGCTCTTAAAGAGAGATTAAGGATGTCAAAATCACCCTGATCCAATGGTTTGAAGCAGAGGAATCTTTTCATACTGCTAAAATACCAGAGGCATTGCACAAATGAGCATGAAAATGTTTAATCTAAGTTGCTCTTAAATTCTGACTACTTAGCAAACTATTTTCAGCTTATAATGTAAACATCTAGTGATACACCAGTGGAAAAAAATAGGTTAGATTTTTCTTTTAACTGGTTTTGCAAAGTTTACTTCTATTTTAAAAAAAATCAAAATAAATGATGCTGTAAAACTTTAAGAAACTTTGGTACTACCATCTTTCTGACCACCTGCCCAGTCAGATTTTTGTTTCTCTTCACTTTGACTGTTTCTCTTTTATTAGACATATTTTTTGTATTTAGAGAAAACAATTAACATTTATAATAGAATATTTGTTAAACAACAGTGGCTTGTGCTTATAAGTATTTATTTTTGTCATCACCACTCCCTGCAGGAAAATGACCACTGGCTTTAATAGACACAAGGTTTAAGAAGATTTTAGTTCAACTCCATTAATTTTGTTGCATGAATTAGGACTTGTTGTGTTTGAGATTAAAAAAACCACAAATGTAAACAACTGTTGCTATCCAGAAGAACATGCAGTGTAATTATTCATTCACAACCTATTACAAGTCTTTACCTGCAAGGTAACAGAATTGTTTCCTTCTTAGATTCAAATTGCTACTTGCACTGAATTGCTGGATGGGGAATTAACTATTGATATCCTCACAATAATGACCCCCATAGATCTGAATTCCGTGCATCGAGATGAGCCAAATATCTGCAACGGGAAACACACTGGAACACAATGGCCACAGCTACATGACTGCAAGTCAGAAAAGTCAGATTAAAAAGTAGAGGTAACTGCCTAAGTGTAACTTCACAAAAAACCAATCAAATCACAGAATAAAAAAATAGCATGGATTGGAGGTGGATGAAAATTTCCTAGACTGCAGAACTTTTGCTTTGATTTGAAATTGAATCATATGATGATTTTTTTTCTTTTAAGTGGCTTGCAGGATTTTCCCAGTATCCTCTTTATTTGTTCACAGACAATGTCAGGTTAAACAAGTAAAAGGGGCAAAAAAGTCCTGATATTTGTTCTATGACTAAGTTTATTGAAAGTGTATAATAGTTTTCTATTTTCATATATAAAATTTATACCATTTTACCCAAGAGGGAAAGTCTTCTTACAGGGAGATATCTATTTTTTATGAGTTGTTTTACAATATAATTTCTGAAGCAAGGTTCAAGCATTATTTTTTTTTTAATTAAACGTGCCATGTGTTTACAGAACAAAACTGGGAAAGTGATGTTTGGAAAACCAATGCTACATATGTAGACTACTGTATGCACTGACTTACCAAATTATTTCCATATGAAACTAAGAAAAAAATGACTATTTAGCTTTATTCAATCCTGTTTGAATCCCTGGTAATGAAATCAGCTGCTGCTATTTAGCATTATATCCTTACCTAAAGACCAACAGAAACACCTAGCTTCAGTGAAAATTTGGCGTACAGAGAACCTAAAGAGTTTACTAGTTTGGAGCTGAGCTTCCTTGCACTGGAACACGGTTAATTTAGAACAGGGATTTTTTGTCATTTTATTGCAAAAGTTCCATACCTTCTTGGTGATTTCTCATTGACAGCTCCTCACAGCACAGACAACAAACTCCAGCTCCCTTCCAACCCACTCTTTTATAACACCCATCCTCATTGGACACAGCTGTGGCCTGTTAAGGGCAGGCCTGTTCCTAATCTTTGGTAATTAGTGCAGCTGCAACTCCTGAGATGACCTTCTGCACTTTTGTTTTCTTACGTTCTATTCCCTCACAGGGATTAAGTGAATTTGAGAGACACTATTGATGAAGATTCTTTATTGCCCAAAAACAGAGGATTTAACCATACTGAAAAAAATTTAGAAAATATGCTTTTAGCAAAAGAAAAGGACATGTACTTTTTTATATCTTACTGTCTACAGGTCAAAAGACAATGTAAAAATAGCTTTCAGCATGTTTAAATGATAAGGCTATATATTTTTCTTATTAGCTTACATTAATGAGATATACATTTAGGGTAAAATATTTTCAACCAGCTAAACTCCACAAAAAAGATTAAATGTCAAAACGTATTGTCTTTAACACAAACTGAATCTTTCCAATTAAAAGTGCTGCTATCCTTCTTTGATTTTAATTTCATTACATACTTTCTGAGTAATGAGTTCCATTACACAAGGGACACTTTCAATTCAAACCCAGCTATAAATTTAGGTACTTGAAGATTCAGATTTCATGAAATCACAGATTAATTGAAATGTTTCAGTAATAATTTGGAAGTTGAAAATATTCTTTTTATGATTTTACTCTGTCATTGGTAGAGGTTTTGCTATTTTGTGAAAAACAATTTCTGTTTTCTCTTTCAGTGAGCAGGTAGTAAAAACAAAGTCATATTTATTGTAACAGAAAATATGGGCCAAAAACCAGAGGATATCTACTCTTGCTATCTTATATAGGACTTATTGGACTGTCATTCTGTAGGACTTGAAGCATCAGGAGAGAGAAAGACCACCTTTCTTCAACAAATAGACTCTTACTCTGCATATTATTCCCTTTATCTCTCTGTAATACAGTACATAAATAAAAGCAGTGAACCTGGTCTGCTTTCATAGAGAAAAATGAAAGATGAATATATATGAAGACGACACCAGATATTTACTTTAAGATGTGTGTGTGTGTTAGTGTCCTAAATTGTAAATTACAAGGCCTATTTGCAGACACAGTAAAAACCATTGTATTTACAAATGGAGAATTTCAGATGTGGCATGGTTTGACACTGGCACAATGCCAGTGCCCCCATGAAAATACACTTTCTCTGGTGTCTGCTGTGAGATGTGACCAGGAATAAGCAAAGCAGGCTCCTGCTTAGAAATAAAAAAAAAACCCACTTTATTAACTAAACCACAAAACAATAACTAAACTACAGACAAAAGAAAAAAAACACAAGGAAAATGAAAACCTCACAAAAACACTCTCCTCCTCCCCCCCAAATTCCCAATACCATACATCTTCCAAATCACTAATTCTGGGTCCAGCACCACCTTTTAGAATGCTCAACTTTCAGTTCTTCAAGAGGAGAGGGAGTCCTTCCATGTGTCATGGTGGCCTTTTCCATCTTGTCCAGGTGCTCTCACCACCCTAACAAGGATCAGGGCTGCTTCCAGGGTCGTCTTTTTAAGGATGCCTCATCCCACTCCAAAAAGGCACAGTCTCAACTTTGGGACATCTGTCCCCCCCATATTTATATATACCCCCTGGGCCCGAGGGGTACCCACACTGAATCTTCTTGGCTCTGGGACATTTCTCCCCCTGGACTCAGTCTCTATATCACAAGGGAACATGGCTCTGTCCATGGCTACACAAAAGAGTCCAGCATAAAATGCCACTCCATCTTCTCCATTCCTCCAACATCTCTCACTCTCTCTGGCCCAGACCTTCATCACTCGCCCATTTTCTTCTTCATCCTCTACTCTCATCTCTCTTCTAGGAAGGGTTAATGTTCTGTAAAGTTTTCATTGTCCAAGAAGGGTTAAAAACTCCTCCAGGCGGCCGGACTCCTGGCTGCACCCCCCCATCTCCTCAGCCGTGCTGCCTGCTGCCAGCACATGTTTACCAAATTTCAAGGTAACAGCCACAAGCACAGGCTGCACTCTCTCTCTGTCTGTCTCCAAGGCGGGGGGGGAGAGGAGCTGTCCATTGTTTCCCGGCATTTCTTTTCTTCTTACTTCCACCCTCGGGGGGGGGGGGCAGGCCTACCTCTCCCGGGCTGCATGGCTTTTCTCCCCTTCCCCACCCAGCAGTGGACAGCTGGGCCGGGGAGGTCTGACCTGCTTTCCTCGGTGAAATCCCAAGAACTTCTTGGGGGACCAGCTCTGGTTTTTAACCCCTGTGTGTTCTCAGAAGCAGACCCAAATTTCAGTGGTCAAACCAGTTGCCAATGTTAAAATCTGAGCACTCATTGGCCCTGACTACAGCATCCCAGAAATCCCATTTCCGAGTCAAACCACCACAAGATGTAAATCTGCTATGGGGCTGAGCCTTTTTCTTTTTTGGCTTCTTTTCAGCTGCACTTGGATGCATGAGTGCTATGTACAAAACAAAACAAAAAAAAAAAAAAAAAAACCAACAACAAAAAAGAGCAAGCAAATCACAGGAGTAATTCCTAAGCTAAAACTGCATGATTAAAGTTTTGAGAAAGCAGAAATAAGGATATCAGTATTTTATATACATTTTATTCTGGCTTTTTCAAGCATTTTCTCAATCCAATGAAAATCTGAAGTAATTGATTCTTAAAGTATAAGTCAATAAGGGAAGACTTTTGTGAGATTACTTATAAAGATTTCTAGCCCACATTCTTGTAATCCAAGGTTATTGCTTGTATCATCATACTGACAGGTTTATCTTAATAAGAAATGTTTTGTGCTAGGAGAATTTATGTTTTTATGCTCAATTACAGTTTTATGTTGGAGGTATTAAGCAGGCAATAAAAACAGCCTACCTTACATCTATTATTCATTTTTCACATCCATGGTCGTGAAGGTATGATACCCTTGGAAATGTATTTCTCTTGTCCTTATTAAGCAAACAATTTGTATTAATTTTGCTTATCTCAAACGTTACCATTTTCAGATGGGAAAATAGTAGGTCATAAATTACATAACCCTACAAGAACGGTACTTTCCCTTGATGCCTTCAGTTAGAACTGGATTCCCATGACATGACACACTGCATAAATTGAAAAGGAAAAGTCTCTGCCACAGAGTTCTAAAGTCAACAAAACACAAAATAGGAAAACTGATAATCCAAGAATCTGCATGTAAGAGGGTCTCACATGGAAAAAAACATTTCTTTCTAAGCAAAACAAAGAGTGTAGCATACAATTGCAAATTTAAGAAATCATACAAAAACAATAATAAACATTTGAAAGGTCCCAGGATCTGAAATTTTCTTTCCTCACCCCTGCCACTGTAGCCCTGTACATGCTGCTAATGCAGAATAATAATCTGAAACAAAGCTCAATAACCATAGTTTGCTGCAGGTTAAAAAAACAGCCTCAGTAATTATGTTCATTACCATGACAGGTTAGTTAGAGACCAGTAAAAGCTCTAAATGTCCTTTGTGATCTCAATTAAGTTGTTACTAAGAAGAATGCCTAAGGAGAAATTTCAATGTTAACTTTTACTTCCACACAACACACTGAAATGCTCTAATGCAAAAACTCCATAGGTTCCTATCCTTCATTTCAAGTGAGACTGAATTAACTATGCCCTAACATTTTAACTTATTGGGCTAACATACAGGAGTCACAGGAGAGAGCCTGATCATTAGGTAGGCTTGGATTTTCCCATCTTTTAGGTTTTTATCCAAAGTGTTCATTAATAGGAAACATGGAATCTTGCAGCAGTGTGGTGATACATGTGGTCACTAAGCCCTGACGAGACAGCACAGTGAGACCTGAAGCCTGAAATAGGAACATTTAGAGAAAGAGTACTTCATCCATTCATAACTCATCAGCAAATTATACTGCTTGGATTCCTGAAAGATGTAGCCAGTAACTAGGCTGGATTAAGGTAAGAGCAAAGAAAAACATACTTAGAAAAATCTGTTTCTTTGAATGCTCACAATGCTACAGCCTCACGATTTTTCTAGGTTCTCATTAATCACAGGACATTCTCTCACAATGAACTAACTATTGAGTATATTCTCATGGCTACAATGACATGCTGGGAGGGAGAAACTCCACCTTCAGCATTCAAAAAGACCAAAATCCAAAAGCTCATTACACAAAGCATCTATCAGGCTGAAGATGCATTTAGTTATAAATGTACTTAAAAGCCACGAGTAGGTATTAATTAACAAACCCATTGTAGGAAGCGTTATATCCTGTAGCCAGGAGGCCCACCTTAAAACCTGGGAATGGTATTATATGTCTTTAAATCTGTATTTTCCAGTCCTGCATTTATATAGTCATCATTTGGCCACTGTATGATGTTTTTTTCCAGGTTTATTTCTGTAAAATAACACAGAATTTTGCACCAATATTTTTTGGAAATGGCATGGGGGAATCTGAGCAGTCTGCTCATGTTAACATGACCTGATAACAGCAAAGGATGTGAGAAGAATTTGTGCATACACAGGGTGCGCGAACAGATTTTCCAAAACTGCCTCTGCTGATAGGATGTCTGCCCCAAATGTGATAATGAAGAAATTAAGAGTCATGGTCTGCTTAATGTGACCACCAGCTGGATTAAATAGTAGCGAGGTTTACAAGAGAATAAAAGTGAGTTTGAAAGGAAATATTTTAAAAAGGGCAAAAATCTCTGCCCGGGTGGAGCCCAGCAGCTGCCACACAGGGTTTGATATGCCAGAAGCTGCCCCACTGGCACTGCAACCCCACCTGCCAAAGGCTGCCCCTGCCTGCCCTGCAGCGAGGGAGGTGACAGCACAGGTACAACACGCTGGTCCCCCAGCACCATGATGGTCAGTGCATCGTGTGGAGCAGTGCAGGCAGGGGAGGAGGGGTGTGGGAAAGGTGTAAATATGGGAATTGCTCACACAGGAAAGGGGGTGCTTGTAACCCACCCTGCGTGTCCCCGTGGGCAGGATGTATCCAGCTGCGAAGCATTTGTGTGTGGTGAGAGAAGAACCTCCTGGGAAAGCGTACAAAATGGTGTTCAGCAAATTCTAAGGATATGTTTACAGTCTCTAGGTGTGTCATGCTGTGGTTTATCTGTTGTGTTGCTGACTTTGATTCTGTAAGTGTAGTTCACTGATTGCAAGTTAATTACATCTTGTTAATAAATCAATAAATCTCTTCGATCCCTACCGGATTTGGAAAAAAATATACAGCTGTTCCTTGCCATGAGGCTATTCCATTTTGCTCTAATTCCTATGAAAGCAAACATAATCTGTTCTAAGAAAGCTGAGTGCCTGCCTTTCTTACTAAATCATAACTCACTTCTGAAATGGACGTGAGCATCAGGGCCAGACGGTGTAATGCATCACTATCTACACGGTGGTAGATCACAGAGAAATGGGGAGAGGTATTGTGGGAAGTTTTCTGAAGGTGAAAAAACAATCCTCTCTAGCCTGTATGCCTGAAGTTAGAAATAAATCATTTTCTGTGCCCAGCAACAATGCTTTCTGCAGAAAATACAGCCTAGGGAACAGCCAGGGTCACTGCTGGCTTTGCTTAGCTACACAGGTGGTGTTCAGGAAAATTTCAACTGGGCCATGCTGATCACTTTACTTAAATCAGCCCTCAAATTGCTAGTCATAGAGGAAACATTGCAAAGAATTTCATGTGATTTTGAATGCATCTTCCTGATCTCAAACACTATTTTTCTCTATATTACTATTCTTCTGAATATATGTTGTTTAGGACAGGTATTGATTACAGACAGTGTGTGTAAAGTGTGAATTCATTGTGTGTGAACTATATAGAATTGAAAATAAATAAAGAGAATATTAAATCTGTCATTATCCATTGTTTTTATCATATTTGTGTGCCACTAATACAATTAGAACTCCAAAAAACTGTATTGAAAATAATGTACCTAATGGGACAACTTGTATGCCTGGGATTTGATCTCTTAAATTTGAAAAGGGAAAGAAAAAAATTTGAATTTTAAATATCATGTTATAATAATTGGTGTTTAAAAAATACAGGAAAAAAACAGCACATATGATATAAGAAATCCCCAATGCTTCACTCCACCCCCTGCACAAAGCTAAAGGGGCTGTAAAAAAAACCTTTGTCCCCCCAAAAAATTACAGGGGCTATATAATGTTTCCTGTGCAGTTTCTTTTCTTTAATCTTTCACATTTTCTAAGAAGTTGGGGGAAAAGTACTTAAATCAAAATTCCAACCTATTTCAAGAGGCTAAAAATGAGTAAATGTCTGTAATGCACTACCATATTGCTAAGTACTCCCCCATGAGGCTCACATAACCATCCTCAGGACAGATTCATTTCCTAAAGTACTACATTGAGAGTTCACACATCAACCCATAAAACCCCCCATGTTTCAGGCTTTGAGAAACACATTAATATTATCAGCATTAAACTGTTTTGCATCGTGCAGGACCACTACCAAAGCTCATCGTCTCTGGTGTAGCTGCATGAATATTTATGCTCTCAGATACAACAGCTGCCAGAGCTCAGTAAGGTGTGGATAGTCAAAGAAGAGAGTTCCCTTCAATCTCTTCTGACCCTGTCCTACACTTTCTATAAAAGCAGTTTCTACAGATGCAAATATGGCAAAATTTTGGTCTCAGATTTGTACAAATGTTTTCTCCAGGAGTCATAAGTGTTAAGTCATTCAGTTTTGGAAGCAAGAAGAAATTAGGGTTCTAAAAGCCAATCTGTCCTTACTAATACCATTCCTTAAGACTCAGAGAGGGAAAGGCCACTCTGAAAGACAATCCTTGAAGTTCCACAATGCAAGTTAGATATGATGATTTCCATCACGTACTAGGCATAGAAACTAGGTGTTCATACAGTATCCATGAGCACAAGATCTTATCCCTCCTTCCTCCCTTACAGAGTTTAGGCAGAAATTAGTAGGTTTTAAGACTGCAGGTATTTAGAGATGGAAGAAATTCTAGATATGTCATTCAGTCTGGAAGTGAACTCTCTCTGAAAAAAAGACACAAACTGTAAAAAAACAAATACTATAAACCATAGCCATTATGATCTCTTTAGGCTTCCCCACCTATTTGAATGCAAAGTGCTGCATTATGTGCTGAACACCAAACTCTGCCAGTATGACAGATGTGTCAGGGCCAGGGTGTGCTCACACATCCTGCAGTGGGGCTCTCCATTCTCAAGGCCAGACCTCTGGTAAGAAAGCAGGGTTTCAGAAGGCTCTGCTGCCTTGGAGAACCTCACAAAAATTCCAGAAGTTGCTTGAGCAGCAGAGACTCCTCTGAGCAGCTATGCTAAGGAGCCTCAGTAGGGGCTTCACACTTCTGAAGATGCTTTTAAGACGAGCCTGACAGCCCCAGCCCCTGCCTAAGCTGTGCTTCTGCACCCCACCTCTGATCCAGTGATAGATATTCCTGGCTTGACCCTGAACTCTCCTCATTGCTGTGGACTTCTCTGGTGATGTGGTCTGCTGGTTCAGCCCTGGTTGCTGTCACCCCTCCCTTGCCAGTGAGGCCACAGCTTCTGCTCCTGCTGCTCCCTGACAAGATGTACACAGGGAATATTAATTAGATTGGGATTTTCAGGGGACACAGGCAGGGAACATAGACCAGTTCATGAGTTCCAAAAATTATTGGGAAGAAAAACAGTTACAAAAAGCACTTTCTGAAGCTCCCAAGGAGCAGCCCATCTCAAAGATGAGAAGAAAAGAACAGAACTGAATCTGGACCACCCAGCAACTCAGTCAGCATTTTAATTTTTCTACCAACAATTTTAGCTATATATTTTGTGGGCAGTGAGAGCAACTGTAGGTAAACTAACTGAGGGAGTGAGCTCTTGACCAGGAAAACTGGAAAAGTTAAATGACAGCAGATTGCTCTTTTTTTCAGCAGGGAAAGGATTAGGTCTCTGTACCAGCAAACAAGACTGTGAAACCCTGTCTCTGAGAAATCCTTTTCCTTGCCTCTCAGAGAAGACATGCTTCACAGCTGGCAGTGCACAGAGAGCACGGCCCTTGAGCCTCACTCCTGGAAAGCCCAGCAGAGTTTGGCAGTTTGTGAAAGGCTGTTGCAAAGAGATAGGACTAATCAGTTGTCCATATCCATGGGGTATAAAACAAGGTGTAAAGGAGCTTAACTGCAACAGAAAAGACTCAGGTTAGACATTAGGGAAAGCAAATGGAAATGGCAAAGGCAGAGGAGCTCTGCTGGAACAGATAATCTCAGGTGATTGTGGAATCTCAATTGAGATATCAAAGAAACATCAGTGAAGAAACACATTTGTAGAATTAACTGAAGAGAGACAGAGCAGGGGAAGGGAAATTAGATGCCATGTTGAAGTCTCTTTCAGCCTGTTTTTTATGATTCATGATCTCTTGATTCTTACTTTGGAGCTGATAATACTTATGTGATGAGCAATCATCCTGTCTGAATTTCCTTTGGAGGAAAAAAAGAGTCCTGGTAATTGAAACCTGCTGATAGTGCATACAGCTGATGAGTTTTTTATTCGAATATTCATAAAAAGATTCATATTTATGTGCAATAGAAATACATATAGGGCTCTCTGCACATAAATACATTGAAATGAGAGCCAAAGAGGAAAAAACATACTCCCTTCCTAGAACACAAAGAAACTGGTCAGTAATTAAAACAAAAGAGGTGACAGAAGGGGAGAAAACCCCTCCTAGAGATACACCTACAGAAAATCATGACATAGCAATTCAGAGAATATTAAATCATCCATTGCTGATAAACTAAAATCTCTAGTCCAGCCTTCCAAGCACAAGGAAGGATTGGCTGATGGCTACAAAGAAGTGTGGTATAGTGAAATGAAAGCACTTATCATCTGTTTTGAAAAACTTGAGTTTAACAATTATTTTTAACATCAGAATTACTAAAAACAGTTTTAACTCTCCAAAGTACATTAATAATGCATTATTTTCCTAGTTCACCTGCTAAAACCGAGGGTATACATAAGATATATAAAACAAATGCAGATGTTACAAATGGAAGAATTGAGTTCTACATCAGGATTATTTACATCAGGGTGAGAAATGCTATCATAAGATGAAAGAAAAGAGACAAGATCAAAGAAAGAACATCTGAAATTTTCCTTCATCCTATATCTAGTCTGCTATCAAAACTGCCAGTTGTGGCACTCTGTCAGACACTGAGCACCGTCAGAAGTCATGGGCTGCACCCTCACCCACACCAGTGTTTCCTTGGCTTAGATGAAGACCTAGTGAATGATTGTATACAGTTATCTATATTTAACTGCTATTTTAAATATTGCAGGAGAACTGAATGGAGTTCATTTGTTCTTTGAGACACAAAGAAATGAGCCTTACAGTCAAAAAAGGTGTCAGGATTATCGATGCTGTACAATGCTGAAGCTGGCAAATATTCTCCTGGTTTAAATATATCTGCCAATAGTGAGCTACTGGGCATGCAAGGATACATAAAACTAGGCCCTAGCTGGCATTTCTTGCCTTTCACAGCCAGTTATAACCTGGCTGTCTAATATTTGTTATTGCCAGCCTTCTGGTTTTGGCAGTTCTACAACCAGCTCCATAGGCTGCAGTAGCTTGTATAAAAACTTGCTCGCTTGACACATCCTGCTGAATTTGGGACATGCAGCTCTTTTATTTGATAACTGTGATAAGTCATGAAAACTTTGTCCTCTAATAGAGTAAAACACATAGTCAAGAAATTAAATACAAAAATATTTTTTAACAAATCAAAGCTAAATGTAAATATGCACAACTTGCACTATCTAAAAATAAAGGAATGCATATGCTTCTCAGAATTTTGAAGGTACAATTGCTCTGTCTCTGGAATTTTACTTTGCCTCAAACCAACCACAGACTCCTGACCTTCAGGCATATTCTGAATTTTTCCATACAAAGTTACTGAATTCTTAACATCTCAAACAGATGCAATAATTCATGAGATATCTGTTTAGTGAAATACCTGATGGATCAAGTCTGTATTTCACAGTAAACAGATCCAGAAATATTCTTGGTATTTTGTAGTGACATATTGGCCATGCCCTAAATCCTGGAGATACATTCCCTATCAGTATTACAGTGGATTAACACTACAGCACTGCAGTAGCACCGTGAAGATGTACTATTCTAAAATAAGTACAGGTAGCTCCAAATCTGTCAGAAAAGAAGGAAATATGCATCCTAGAAATACCATATATCTTCCTATCTTAAAAATCTTTGCTCCTATTACAGTGCCCTTGGCCATGTGAGAGGGTTTCCAACAGCAGGTAACACAAAAGGACCAGACTGAGCCCTTTCTGAGAGCTGCAGGAGCTCCACCACTGTCCACGTGCCCAGAGATGTGCTGGCCTCACCTGAGCTCTGCTGTAGCTGTGGCTGCATGGGGCACCTCACTTACGCCCTCCTCACTTGCCCTTTCAACTCCACCTCAACCCTTTTTCCCCTCTATTTTTATTTCAGTAGCAGTGCTGGGGGGGAGAGGGGGGGCATGTGTGTGATAAGCTCTCCAGCCCTTTGAAAATGGAAGGGTTTAGTTAACGGCACAGGGTACACATTCAGCACAACTGGTCACTCCCACCTCCCCTCACTCTATGCAGATGGCACAAAGCACCAGGATTATGGACCCAACTTTTATAACAGAAGTCCCCCCATCTGCTTCTCTGGTTGTTTAAAAAGGCTTCACAGACAAGCTATATTAAACTAAGAAACTACCAGCTCAGCTGCTTGAATGTAGAGGCAGGCTTGAGTGAAAAAAGGGAAAATGCCTAATCTTTACTGTAGTGTAGAACACATATGGCACCCTCTTCTTAGAAGTGGTTTTTGTCATGGGAGAAGTCATGCATTTCAGGCACTTGTAGACACCCATTAAAATTTTTTTTCCTCCATATATTTAATCCATCTGTGGAACTGTTCAGACAATCAGCATAAGTGATATAGCCACTTGTTTATATAGAGTTTTGACAGCTACAACTTCAAAACCTACTGGATCATAGGAAAAAATCAAGGGGGAGGTTATTTAAAATAAAAAGTTGCTGAATGCATATTTCTGTATATTTTCAGAAGTGTACAGTTTCTATAAAAGCACAAATTTTGCTTCCTTAGTGAGGGCTTAGTAAGACGAATCGTGATTTCTTTTTTTAACATACCTAACAGATTTTAGGAAAAAACTTTAAAGTAAAATTAAATACGTATTCTTTTTATATGCTATTATTAGCTATTTTAAGAATTAGAATGGAAATAATATACTTGTTTTGCAGTATTACATTAACTTCCTGATAAAGGATATTTTCTCTTGGTTTGAGGGAGATGGAAATTTTGTACTCTAGACAGATTCTTCTTAGCCTCACTTCAAACAAGAAAAAAGACTGTATGGTCAACAGCAATTCCCAAACTCTCAAGCTAAGTAACATTTTCCTGCCAAAAGAATGCATCAAATGTATTGACATGCTTCTACCCAACATTATGAGGGATATTTTGGAAGATCCTCTGGTATTGAGAATATGCTGCTCATTCAGTGATACTGCATATAAAACCAGCATTTTAATACAGTTAAGTCAATGTGCTTTAGGTTTCATATCCTAAATAACTCTGTGATCAATATCAAAGGACATTTTTGTGTCCACTGTCAATTACTTTTAATTGTAATTTTCAATTACACTGTCAATTTTTCCTCAGTATAAGAAACTAAACCACTTCATTTAACCTGCTAAACAAAGTATATTTCCGTTATTCAGGTTTTATATTGAAAGCTGATTTTGATTAAAGGATTTTGATTCTTTGTGGAAAGCACCTTTAAAAAGCACCTTAAAATGGGTACATTTCTTTCCTATATTTCTATGTTTTGGTGCATTTCTATCTTGCTTTTTTGTTTGTTTTTGTTTTGTTTTGTTTGTGGTACTTTCTTGGTGGGGTGTTCTTTGTTTGCTGGTTTTGTTGTTTGTTGTTTTGGGGTTTTTTAATAGATGCATAGATGCCTTTTGTAGCTTGTTTTCCTTTACAGGTTATGACATCAGACACAAATTCTAAGAAAATATTACCTGCTATAATAATTCACAATGGAAAACATATTTAATGTGATACAAGACGAATAGCTCTTGCTAAAGAGCTTCTGAGATATTTTTTTAATTTTTACTATAAATTATGTGCTTCCAGGGAAAGAAGGACATACAATAGTCTGTAACATAATATTTTTTCCATAGTACAGTAAATACAATCATTTACACAGAAGGCACTCAAGAAAAAACCTCACATCAGGATGCTCTCAGCTCTCATCTGAGTTGAATGCCTGAAAAGCAACCTTGCAACTTTTGAAATGCTATTTTCTTCGAGTAATACAGTTTTTCAGATTACACATTAAGGATTTGATAAATGATGGCAAACCTTGAACTGATTAACAAATCAATTTCTCTTACTCACTGTTTTTCCTTAAAAGAAAAAAACCTGTGAGAACTAGACACTAATACTTTCATTCAAAACTCTACAGAAATTTCTGAGTAAATCTGAAAATATCAGCTTTATGATTGCAGATTGAGAGAGTAATTAGTGAATAGCTTTTCTTTTTGAGAAAGATCAAGTTTTTATCCATGGCTGCCAATTACAGACAATACCACAAAAAAAACCACCATGGAGATGCTTACTACGAATACCCTAAGTAGATTATCTTGTCATCTTGGCATAAGAAATAAACACATAAAGAGTAATTTTTTATTGCTAATTCTTTCACTGTATTTCTTTTTTGTGATATAAAACCACTATACAGGACAATTGCAGAAGAGTTGGAAGCAAAGGTTCCACAGAGGACCTAGGAACTTCCAGCTACACTCACTGATGCTATGGAAGCAATGCCTGCCTTTATGATAATATGTCTGTCCAGCTCTGACATTTACCTCTGACATATCATTGTATCGATCCTGTGTAATGACCCAAAACACAAAAAAGGTAATATTTTTCAAAATCAGAACTAAGTAATATTTTCAAGATCGTTCAGTTTCAGTATACAAAGAAGCCACATTTCCCTAGAAAAATCCAACAAGTAGGATATGCACCATCCCAATTTCTTAGCAGTACGGTCACTGTGAATGTGTCTCACTTCACTCCACCTACCCTTTCACATAGTCCAGCTTTTTATAACAATTCTTTATTCCATGAAGGAACATCATATTATCTGCTCAGGTATTCGAAATTCCCATGGCAATGTGCCTGGGTGTGTAGGATACCTCTGAGATGGGTCATGCCTCACCGCAAATGCATCCAACAGAACCCCTGTACCAGCAGGCCACTGACTACTGAAGGGACAACTGCAGAGAGTGATCAGTCTGAAACATAAAGAAAATTCCCTTAAAAAAAAATTGGGCCCAGTCTTCTTTGATAAATATGATGTAAATTTAAGGCTAAATTTAAATGTGGCATTTAAGATGAAAACTATAGCTCTGATGGAAAACTAGCTTTAAGGCACTATGACAAAAATCCAGTAAAGTCAGTAGCTCTCTCTATGACTCCTATAAGTTCAGAAGGCTTCTTAAAAAGGCTTCTTAAAAATTCCTTGAACTATGGGATTTGTTTCCTATCTTACTCTGAGCAAACCCAAATCTTTCACATCCCGCAAAAAAAAAAAAAAAAGTATGCATTTTACTGATGCACACTGTTTTCTGGAACATAATTTCTGTTACTGAAATGACTTATTTATGTTTGTTTTAAACAAAATGGATACTGATAAGATGGTTTCAGATGCAATCCTGTAACAACTGTTTTGTCTTTGTTTGATTTTTTGCAGTACTAATTCCCAAACTATGCTGACAAGGTCCACTGTGAGCTTCTAGATCTTTGTGCATTAAGTTACTCCACTTAGCATAATGTTGTTGGCAGTGGGGACTTTGTTGTTTATCGACAGCAGATTTTTCATTACCAAAATAATTATTTCTTTGAACGAAATTGAAAACAGTACACAAGCCATCCAAATATTTTGTCCTTTCCCAGGCAAATTACAAATAGGTGGGTGCAACTTGAACAGAGCACAATATTTACTTTACTACTATTAATAATACATGGGCTGTAAAGCCCATTTCCCTCAGTTTGTTAGATGTATATCACACACACAGAGCTTCCTCTAAATGCAAACTTAACAGATGTTTTCCAGCTTTAGGGTTTTTTCCTAAGAATCACTTTCAAGGTTTGCACTCTTTTCAGCAGAATTGATGAAAATATGATTGCTTTTCATGGCTCCTCCTCTGCTGCTGGGTAGGCACATTAAAAAGACATAGCTGTCTATCTCAATGTACCCATGCCATAGTAAAATGTGTGTTATTTACTGATAAAAACCACATGACAGCAGTTTAAAAACAGGATTTATTCTGTCAGTCAAATTAGGGAGGCAGAATATCCTCTATGCCAAGTGATTACTGTCTGGGTCTAAGTGTGGCAAACTGCCAGATCAATTATAATGGTAGAGAAGAGGAAATATGAAGACAGATTGGCTCAATTCTAAGCAGAAGCATCAGTAAAAAAGAAACCCAGGGACACTTTAATGCAACATCCAATTACTTAAAAGTGCATCTTTGGTCTACAGTGCAGTTTTTGTTTATATGGTTTCTTTCTATATAAAGTATTGAAAGGAATATCAGCATAGAGCTGGACAAATCAGGTGTAAATAAAAACCACACTGATACAACTTGCACCTTGATGCTTCTGAGATGTAAATTTCCGAATGTCATTTTTTTACAACAAAAGCCTAAAAATACCATGGGAAAGCAGAAGAAGATATCCAATAACATTTCAGATGTAATCCTGTTAAAAGAGTGTCACTTACCCCTTCAATCTGTAATTAATTTCAAAGGGAAAGAAAATTGCTAGATTACTTTTCATACCCAAGTTTCTCCTCTACTATTCATTATTTTATGGCTAATTTACCTTTCCCAATACTGCAGGAAAAAGGATGGTAGTAAAGCCATCAGATTAAAGCCACCTAAAACTGATCTATGATGGTAGCTCCCTTATCATAAGAGGAAATTAGAAAAAGGCAGATAAACGAGTTTTGTCTTCTGTTACTATTATTAATAATGGAATTCATCTTCTCAGTTGCATGTCTTTATTTCAGGTTCTTACAGCTGATGTGGGGAACATGCATGGGGAGTGTGAGTTTCCAAGAAAAAAACAAGAATTTAGTATTCTAGAGGAAAAATCAGCTTTGTATGGTATGGTCTGGTCAGTCTTTAGATGAAGCCTGAAAGAAATTGATTTTTATAAAAGCTGCTAAGGTTAATGTTCCACAAGTGGTGCAAATTAGTGTCTGATCATTACGTCACAGCAAAATGACATTGTTTTGAATGACACATATCTAAAAACCTGTAGCCCTCAGCATCATAAATATTATGGGGCAAAAATAAAAATTAGTATCTAGAAAAAGATAAAATACAGGGATATGAAATAATGAAGAAACTTTCAGGATTTCATCAGGGGACAATTACATGATGTTGTTTATACATGAAACTACTAGATCTCTACATTACAAAACTTTGGAATGCATTAAAATTTAGAGATGTGCAGAAATGTGAAATCATGAAGTTCAAGATATTTGCACCAGAGCAAGAGGAAAACTAGACCTATTATTTGAAGCCTGCTGCATGAGGACTATTAAAAAGATGCACAATATATTAGGGCTTAAAGCTATTTTTGCTAGACTTTGAAGAAAGTTTATGAAAAAGCAAGGAATGAAACAAGTGCTTTACTGAGATTCAGAAACTATAAAAAGGCAAAAATATAATAGTATGAGAGCCTAATGTCTTTTGAATCATTTGGAAGAATTCTTCATCTTTAACAGAAGAGAGATTTAAAATGAGAATTATTGCTAGAAGAATTTGAAAATAAGCACAGGAGAATCTAATGCTAAGCACTGTCAGTTTGTACTCCATTTGCCATTTTTAACACACTAATATGAAAATGTATTTATAGTCCATAAATCTATCTTATGAATACAAAGTGTTCAAGAGAAAACTACAATTTTATGCCATCTATAAAACTGTTTAACTGATGGCTTTAACTTAGGAATCATCATACCCCAAAGTACTCATTGTTTGGGGTCCATTTAGTATAACATAAGAAACTGGAGGCAAATAGCATTCAGTTAACTGCAGCTCTGAGTAACTGTTGAGTTTCAATCCAGCCTGTCAATGTGCAGAAATTGTATTTCCATCTTGAACGTGTAGCAGGTGAATACAACTCCCTCTATTTCCACTTTATAAATGTAGTACATGAAACAAGAAAGATCAGTGCTGGAATGGTGTCATTTTTTCTGGTGTCATTCCTTTCAGAAGGATACTGAAAAAAGATGAGGAGAATGAGCTGTGTGAATGACTAAAAATTAGAAGTAAAGTCCATTATAATTAGACAACAAAACTGTAGTCTGTGGTGTTTTGTTTTTTTAACAACAAAGAGGTTAAAATTGCTGTAACTGCCAATAAATGGAGACTAGAATATAATTATATATATATATTAGTATTTTTCTGTAGACAATTAACTATGGAAATAATTTACCCAGGTACAGAAGGGATACTTCATGATTTGAAGCTCCTTAACGGTAACCAGACATATTTCTTGAAGAGATTCTATAGTCCAGGCAGAAGTTTTGGTCATAAACCAGAAACTAGTAAGCAACATTCTTTGACCTCTGCTCAACAGATCAAACCTGATGATTGCTAATGGTCCTATGCTGGTATAACGCTGTATGCATTTAAAATGGTTCTCCACATTACCATTTACTCTTTCTAATGTATCTCAGGACCCAGAGTGATGACTCTTCCCTCCTGGCTGCCTTATCATTATCACTTATCACTAAGTCATTTCATTTCATTTCCTTTTGTCAAGAAAATTCAAGATACATTTCTCACAGAATACAACTTAAGCTGACCCAGTAATTAAGTTGAGTCAGCCAGAGCAACTTCTCAAACTCTAATGCTTAAGAAAGATGTCTCATGCTTTAGGCCAATAGCGGAATACACATGTGCAGAAGCTGAGGGTGGCCATCTGCTTTCTAAGGCAAGTGGGAATAGACAACAGTCTGAAGCACTGGACAAAGCCCACAGCTCCTGCTCCTGCGAGCCAGGAGTACTCTCCTATTGATGTTTTTTGTCACAGGGAAAACCCTAACTGGCTCTAAATGCAAACATAGAATCTGTCTGCACTTTGTTCACAGACTGAAAAAAAATCTGTATTTTTTTATGTTACTTGTCTGACTCCCTTGGTTCTGCCTCTGCCTAAATCACTTGGAAAGCAAAGTCAGGCATACTGCTGGCATATACATCCCAGTGGATAAGGCCAGCAGAGCCCTTCCTGAACCTATAGATGAGGCATGAAACATTAAGGATACATAGTTAAGCATTCACACAGGAAATGCCATAATTAAGCTTGAATGCATTTTTTTGCTGCATCTACTTATGTATCAAATTTATAGGCTAGATAAGCTATTTAATTATAAGATCACATCAGAGTTCAAATATCAGTCAAATGACTCATTACTAATGTTGCATCCCCACTTTCTTGAAATTTACTTTATGTGGCACTACGATTTATGAGACACTTTTATGAAGTCTTGTACATTATGGTGAACGGTTCAGTCTTCCATGTTAACAAACACAAAAAGAAATTATTTGAAGAACAGCACTGGCTTTTAATGCAAGAACTCAAACTGTATTTAATACAGTAATTCAAATATCTAGACATCTGCATAGTACTATTTTGGATTATTTTACAGCACTATGTTGCTCACTAACTCACTACAGCCAATCAGTTGTCCTTCAAGTGCTGCAATGCAAACCATATCAATAGCTGAAATTAAATGTATTGCTATGGACAGTAGGCATATTTCTGTCTAATTGAAACAATTAATGTCATTGTCAAGTAATAATAACTAAAATACTGAGGAGGGGATGTTTGGAGTGATGATGTTTCTCTTCCCAAGTCACTGTTATGTGTGATAGATGAGGCCCTTCTATCCAGGAGGTGGCTAAACACCTGCCTGCCCATGGGAAGCAGGGAATTAATTCCTTGTTTTGCTTTGCTTGCATACACGGCCTTTGCTTTATCTATTATCTATTAAATTCTTTAGCTCAACACACAACTTCTCTCACTTATACTCTTGTGATTCTTTCCCCCATCTCACCATGGAAGGGGAGTGAATGAGCAAGTGTGTGGGGATAGGTGCCAGCTGGGATTAAACCACAACAGTAATATAAAGTTTTGCCAGTGGATGTTTAACTATGTCACCTGGAAGATCTACAGAAACATGTCACCAGGCTAATTCCTTAGCAGATGAACAAATAAATCAACATTGTTTATAATTACATCCCTTCACTCTGAACTATGATTTATTCCAGCTCCAGGAACAGCTGCTCTTCCTTGTGTACTACCTTGTAATTTGGACATTTACATTCTAGTGACCCTTCTTGAGGCAAAATGTACCTTCTATTTTACCAGCTGTTTACCAAAAGGATAGTCTACTTTTCAAGCTGTGCAGTGATCCAAAAAGGATTTCACTAAAGGTCCAGTTGTTATAAGGGAAACATGAACTTACTAGTATTGAAAAATGAATACTTGCATGACTGCCAGCATTTGAATGAAGTGACATCTGGTCAAGCCATCCACAATATACACAGATTCACAGACCTGTCAGTCATAGTGCTAAGCAAGTCATTTGGAAGGCTTCCAGAAAATTTTAAGGACACAAACAACACTATAGAAGGCATGTCATTCCAAAGATTACATACCAGGGTACAAAACAACTTACTTTTAAAAAGATGTGAGCAATTGCCAGGTCATACATGTTGAATGGATTAAAGTTATTCTGAAGTAATATTTCTACAAAGCCAAATCTTTGGGGATTGATTTAGAAAAGCTTATCACAGGTATAATGAGTGCATGCTATGTGCATTATTCTAGCTAATATATCCAACTCTCTTCCTTTAGTGCCAAAATTAGTCTTCTCGCTATCATTCAGAAAAAAAATCATACTTACTTCCCTTGGAAAAAATATTTCTAAGAAACAAAAAACAGCTTCTTGGACAGACAAAAGTAAATTGTCAATGGTATCAGCTCCTCTTGTCTTCTCCATAAAGGTGTGTTTGGGTACTATCATAAAGAGAACCACTGAGAGCAGTTCAAATTTAGCAGATAATTAAGCACAGGAAGAGAACTTCTACTAAAATCAACTTATTTGCATGACTTCATATCAAGATCATGTTTCAGCAGCATGGAATCATTGTGTACTAGGAAAGCAGAACTTGATTTTCTGCATTCTTTGAAAGTCTGAAGGGAGAAGTATGAAAGACTGTATAAGGGACCCCAAAACCTTAGTTGGTGTCTTTTTCAAATGACTTCTTTCAGTATTTGAAACAACTCTTGGTTCAATTACTTCACTCTCCCATTTACCAACCTAGATGCAGTAAAAGGGCATCTTTTTTTTAAATTCCATCTGCAGTAATTGAACTAATTCATCAGTCTAACAAAGCCAATAACTTTGTTCTCCAATCTCTTTCCACTCAAACCCATCAACCATGCCATAAATGAACATAGCACAGTGATCATGGAACTCTGAACATATTTATTTTTTTTACTGCATAATTGAAGTTTGACATGTTTTGTTTTCTACTGCTTTGTGTGTGTGTGTTTTGTTTTACTTTATACCCTCTATATCACTTGCAGTTATAAACAAAGAGGGAAGTCTGGACTTCACAAAGCACAAACTTCCTTGCCAGCTTCAACAATTATTTCAAAGATTGATATGCAGATTCAGTAATGCCTTGTCATTCAAAATAACTCTATTTATTGTCTTTCTCTCCACAGGGAAGCCATTCTTCATTATTATCCCTCTCTGCAAGTGTCAAGGTCTATGAACATTGTGAAAAAAAATTCCATTTTTTAACCCAAAACACATATTCATTATGTAAACAATCTTCTTAAAACAGGAAAGGAAACCAAAAGAAGCCCAAAACATCACAGTTTGTTACTTCACTGCCTGACTGAGTAGGGAGTAGCTCTGTTCATAGATCTCAAGGAGAATGGCTTTCGCCTTCCTCTATTTTTCACACTGACCATCTCTTCATTCTGGAGCTTTAGGTGACTAGATTGTTCCTTTTTGTGTGAATTGGGAATAATTTTCTCTTCTAGATTTGCCTTTTTCCTTAACTTGTTAAAAGAACGAGTTTCCTGCACATGGAGTTCCGTTTTCCAGTTGCATCCACGAGTGGTTGAAAAGTAATGAGGAAAAGAAGCCTACGTCAATTGTATGAAAGAAGCCTCCACAAGTACAGCAGAACAGAGCTGCTGATTATTGTATACAGACAAATCTATTTAACTTCTTTAATTTTTTCTGAACTTCACACAAAGTTTTTACAACTAAATGTAGATTTTTTTATCTAAGGAGATGACACAAAGATGTTCTACTACAGCTTTATGATTAGCTGATTTAGGTATTTTGTGCAATGTTCAAGAACAGAGCTGGTCTGGAGCTACAGACTTAATATATTCACTATCACTTGTAATAAAAAAATAGCTCTTTTTTTTTTTTTTTTTTTTTTTTTTTTTTTTTTGCAAATTGTATACATGTTAAAAAATAACAAAACCAGCATTTGCGAATGCTACCATGGGTACCTTTCCTTTGGTGCTATTAACTAGAAGACCCAAATTGTGAAGACAAATAAGGCACTGAGAATATCAATGAATTCAAGTATATGTAAAAATGTGGGTTTAGTTTGGTCTCTGAGCTAAACTGACTAAAACAATTTCTGCCCTTTCTTCCCTCTAGTAACTTTTGAGTTCATTGATTTTCAAACTAATTCCAAAAGAGGAGTAGAAATACCAAAACGTAGAATTCATAAAGTTTAGGGAAACCTTGGAGGTGTATAGATCAGAAGACATTAAATCATTATTTTCTGAGGACAAAAATCAAACAGAAGGTGGATATTAGGCATTCCACTGGGTAGAAGCCTACTTGTACAAGCATTTTGTGGAAACTACCAGGGCAAAATATGCCAAGAGATACCATAAGCATGGTAGAATTAAGTAATATCTTTCTTCTGAATCTCAAGACAGTTGCCATAGATTTGTTATAGCACAGAAAAAACCTACACCAAACAAACTCCCCAAAATCCAAACTACATAAAAGAAAGAGAAGACCTCAACTAAGCAATCTGAGAGCAAGTTCCATGGTGTGGGCTGTGGTTGCATCTGAACTTCAACTATCAACTAACATGGCCACAGCTCCTTTCCCTGTCGTTATTCCCATTCTTTCCTAGAAGACCTCTTCCAGAAGGCATACACAACTATCAACCATATAAGACTAGATCAAAAGCTGCTTAAATTATCACATAGTTATGACAGAGAATGCAAATGTATTTCAGTGTAAGTTGGGCAGGTTAACTGCAGTGTCTTTGAAAGTGGGTTAAGGTCTACCTTGCAACATCAGTTGACATATGGTAAATAACATCTCTTGGCTCAGGCCCCAGACAATTTTTATGCAGCTCCACTCATCAAAGCACTGCCTACTCTGTCACATTTTGCAGGGGAGGGGGTAAGTATTAGTCTAGGAGCTTTTCCATTGGCAATTCTGATCCAAAAACCTTTTACACAAATGGCACATTTGAGTGCTGTTCATTACAATATGAATTAATTTGATCCAAGTCATTCCTTGCATGGTGTGTAAAGGAAACAGCCATGGCAGATGAGCAACTTGCAGAACTCAAGTCATAATAAAAACATGAGGCTATTAGTGGATGATGCTGAGCACATGACCCTCATTTCATTTCTATGCTGGCTTTTTCTTTTCGATCCTAGGCCATCATATCTTCAAATGACAATACTCGTTGATCCGCAGGGCACCGGGAGGCGAGTGATTTCATTACATGAGGCAGAGAACAAAATGAAATGAGTTGATAATGGTACATCAGCAATTAATGTAGTAGGGCGATTTTGGTGGGATTCAAATTTCACCATGACTTTATATATCCATCTACAAATGTCTTGTCATGCAAGTTATAGTTTCTGACTGTCATTAAAAGGAGCACTTTTTAAAACTAGAAAAAGGAATCCCTGATAAATACAAATACCTAAAGATGTGCTGAATGCCAAATGTTTCTAAACATCTAACATATAACAGAATGAGCTGATAACAGATAGATAGATGATGAAATTTTAAAGTGGACAAAACTGAGATCCAATTTAGGTAAGCATTTATGCTAGTATTTAATTGGGATACCTTTGACTTGCATGAGGCTCAGGCCTATGTTGACCTGTTTAGCCATATTTGCCTGGAGTTATATTTTATATCTGAATTACAGAAGATTAAATAAACAAAATCTTAAGGATCCCATATCTGCCTTATTTAATCATAGTGAAAAGAAGTACTTTAAGTGCTCTGATGCTCTGCACACTTAATCCAGCTTCTGAGAGGATGATGACTGCAATAAGCACTGGATCAGGTCATGGATAAGCAATACATGTCAAATACTATCTCTTCCTAACTTGTTCTTAAGTACCTACAGTTATGGAGTAGAACCATGCTTTTCAGTAAGCTATTCTACTCCTCAGCTATTAAGCATCTACTCTTAATAACTCACCTAAACTTTCATTTCTTAGCTTCAGGCTACTGCTTGACTTCAGAAAAAGCATAATTAACTTTTGAGATTTTTATGTGCTCAACTCTCTCCTAGACTATTTTAGCTTAGCTACTTTGGTCCCACATGCATCTTTTTTGAAAGAACTTGTATAAATTTTGTATTCTTCCTTTGGTGTTTTCTTCAGTTTTACTCTATTTTCTCAAAGCTGTGGATACTATAATCAATACAAGGCAATTAATATGCAGTATGTTATCTGTTTTATAGCTTCATCTGACTCCTTGTGCTCTTTATGGTCTTTTACCCCTAGTTTTGTAATTATGGAATTTTTTCTGAGGTGTAAGAATTGCACTCTTTTAAAAAGAATTGAAACACCATGATAATTCATTCTGAAATTTAACATCTTTCTCTTTAAAGAATAAAGACAGCTTTTAAATAGAATAAAAGAAGAGTACTAAATAGTATCTCACATCAAGTAGACATTACCCTATCCAACTTCAAGAAAGTCTGTTCAAATTACTGAGCACTGAGGAAGTCTATATGGCAAAAGCCAGGATATTCTTATTAAGATGTCTGTCGCAATGATGCAAAGTATCTCTTATAAGGGAGTTCATTGTTACTCAAACTGCTAAAAAGATTAAAAGGACATATTTTAAATATTGGCAACAACAAACGGCACTTCATTTAAGAAGGTGATACAAGATTTCTGAATATCAAAAATTCCAAGGAATGTGGCTTATTATATCACATATCAGTTTTCTTCAATCCAGTTATTTTAAACCTTCTGTAAGACAATCAGTACAAGAAAGAAAGAAAGTTATTCTATTAAATTTTTCAGAGGTTAGTGACATCTCATGCAAAATGTTTTCCTCTTATGTGGAGAGACTGAAGGAGTTGGGCCTGCTTGGTCTACAGAATAGAAGACTGAGAGAGGATCTCATCAATACAAATATCTCAAAGGTGGATATCCAGAGAATTGCTAGTGCCAGGCTACTTTTAGGGTCCCAGTGAAAGGATGAAGAGCAATGTCAATGTCCATTCTGTTTACTGGGAAAATACTGTATGGAAAGTTTAAAAACCATGCTTACAAAATCAATTTTCAAAGCATTTGCTGGTCTTGCTGACAGTCTTTCCACTCTTAATTTTTATCTACACTTATTTTGTCCAAATCAAGATAAAAAAAAGTAATTTTCTTTGCTTTAGGTGCTTTAAAAAGAAAATATCTATTATGTTAAAAGATATAATACCTATTGTAATAAAAAGAAAATATTTACCTTTTCCAAAAAAGCTCTCAGGTTTGATCCTGAAAGTCTTCTACTTAAAAAACAAATAGGGACTGTAAGAAAAATTGCAGGATTTTGCTGAAAGCATACACTGAAATGGAAACACAGCCCACTGGAAGTGCTCTATGACATCTCAAAATTAAAATAAACACTTATTAAGTTGAAAAGATATGATTTTTTAATGTAAAATCAAATCATTTTAATGCAAATCAATTAAAATCCCTCAGCTTCAAGAATTCTAAAAGTAAATACTAAAACAATTCTCCAAGATAAACACATTATCAAGCAAGAAGGATCAGGGAAATCAAATAGAATAAAATAAAACAAATTGCCAAAGGTGTTGTGAAGTGGGTGTAATAGTGAAGAAATTACTATTTCAATGCAACAGGATACCTAATTCCTTATGTTCACATTATCATGTACTACTGTGGGAAGTCTATTTTTTTAACAGTTTTTCATTCCATGTGCACTGAGGTTTTTTTACATGAAGGAATAGCAGTTTGGTACTTAGATATATTTGGCCTTAAAACATAATTTTCCAGTGCTGTGAGAAGTCTTATTCACAAAAAAAAAAAAAAAAAAAAAAAAAAAAAAAAAAAAAAAAAAAAAAAAAAAAAAAAATTGACATATTTTCTACTGCTTGTAAGGAAGAGGTTTTATATGAAAGAATTTTCTATAGTGGGATGAAAGAATTCAACATGTATTCATTAAGATATAGTTACATGCTTCAAATGCTGCTCCTCAAAATGTGCAGTTTTTCCTGCCAAGATTTATTTATATATTTAGCATCTCATATTACTTATGTGTATGAAGCATATATCAAATAGAAATTTAAGTAAAGTTTTTAAAAGCTTTTTTAATTCAAAAGTCAAGTTTGATGTTCAAAAACATACGTCACCTAGGTATATAATTCAAAGGGCCAGACTTCCAAAAATATTGAATATATCTTCAGGAGACTTTCCAACACAGTTCTCTGCTGAGATCACAAATTATGCCAAAGCATTTTGCACTAATTAAATGTAGGTTTGCCTGTTTTACTGATGCAGAAGCACAGAGGAATTAGATAAACTACAAAACAGAAGTCAGTATCCCAGCCAAGAAAAGGTCCCAAAACACCTGACTTCTCAATCATTAAGAAATGCTTTTCTCCACACCATGCTCAAACACAAAGGAGAACCGTCTATTCTTCAATATTGCTGTAAATGTAAGCATCTAAAGATTACTTTGTCGACTTCATTTTTGAATTTCCTAAATTATATAAAAAACATTATCAGGTTCCATATAATGTAATCTCGGTTTCTTTCGGGTAATAAAATGAAACACTTTTAACTTTTAAATATTTTAAATGTAAACTGTGCTTTTAGCTTCCAGGCACTAGAACCTGTTAGAAGCACAAATTAAACTTTAATTAAATTACTTTAACAGGAATTTTGAGTGTTCTGCATGCATAGTTTAGGATTGTACAATTCTATAACAAGGCTGACGTGATCAGATGGCTTGACTTTAATAGTCACCATCACATTAAGTAGATTTCTAATTACAATATGAGTTCCAGAGAGAAAACCACAATTAATGAACATATGACCCAAAGTCTTTCAAATTTAGTGAACTGTGCAAAGTCTGACACATAACATGCCAAATGCAAGTGGGACAGAGAATGAGGAGGGTGAAGTGAAGCGTGTTGTGAATTCATGTAAAATTTTATTTAAGCTGTTAATTCAGTGCCAGTATGGGTCAATCATGAGGAAAACAGCTGCAATTGCAGTGGAGAGAAGCTGCTCTTTGAATACCTGTGGCATGATACCTGATGCTAGACCACTCCAGTGCCTCAGCTCATTACCTAGGATGGTGAAGTACATGTAAAAACCAAGAAACTCCTGACAAAATTGAATGTCCATAGGGCAAAAGAGCACAATATAATAGAACAATTAGACAATTTCCTCAAATTCACTATCATGAGCTCAGATATTGCAAAAGCAGATGAGTTTCCAACATTCCCCAATTAATGAGAAATTTCATAGTGGCTGACACTTTTCTTTCTTGAAAAAATTCTAATCAGCTTTCTAATATATATTTTTTATGCTTGGATCTTAATCTTACATTTACACAAGTGCTTGTCTTATATGAATACTTTCAGCCAAGAGTGTGTCAGAAGAAAAACTTCTTAATTTTTTACAAAATCCAATATTCTCCTTTCTACTTGTTTTAATTGCTTCTTTTCATTTAGGTAATTTCAGTTTTCAAATGTTCCTGTGCTGGCTTTCCCAAGTAACCATTACAAGGACCTTTCAGCTGTGCGTGCAGAACAATAGAACACACTAGAAAAAAAAATTGCTGACTTGGTTTTGGCATGGGTTTTTTATTTGTTGTTGTTATTGCTGCTTGGTTGGTTGCTTTTTCTGTTTTGGCTTTTTTGTTGGTTTTTTTTGTTGTTATTTTGGTTGTGTTTTGCTTGTGCTTTGTTTGGTGGTTTTTTTCAAGAACCAGGTATTATACTACAAATAAAACCAGGAAAGTGGATACAAAATAAGGTAAGTATACTGTTTTCACCATAAAAATTAAGAAATAATAAAACAAAAAGTTTCTAAGATGTACCTTACTAGACCCAATCCTAAAGCATTAGATTTTGAAAAAGTGAAACTAATGCAATATTTCCTTTACTAACCTGTAGCTACATTTCCTTAAGTTTATACTTTCCACTTGAGAAGATCCAGGCAAATTATTTCTTTTCTCTTGGGGAGAGCAGAACATTTTATCTTCAGTGTCATGAAATTACAAAACACATGCAACATCAAAAGTAAAACTTTGTGTCTTTGATCTCAGAATCAGACCAGACATATTGACTGTAATACTAATACACACTGCCTTTTCACTTTCTTTTATGCTCAGAATAGACTTGTGTGGCCAGAGAAAGGCATTTGTGAGCTTCTGATTTTAATGGAGAGATCCAATGGAGATGTACAGTTTTAAAAGGGAGCCTGGAGTGTATAAGAAACTGGAATGCTACAGAGTTCTCTCTTGCAGTGCAGTCTATTCAGAAGAAGGTAGGAAGAGATAAGCATTGGGTGAAAGGAAGAAGTTCACAAAAGTCTGCAACATGATAGCTTAATAAGTTCTAGGGAAAAAAAAATTGACTTCTGTCACTGCAAATAGCTATGCAGTGGTACTTATATAGATCAATTATATGAATTTTTTTTCTGGAACATTAATGGTAGGACTGTTAAGGATTTATTAAACTTCATTTAAAAATCACATATATGGTGGAGGAAAATTATTCTTTTCACCTACTGTGTCCTACTTTTAATAAACTGCTATTCTAAAAATTATTTTCAGTTAATATAAAGTATTATATATTACAGAAGGAACCAGACCAGCATCGGGTGCAGTCCTTTGCACCAGATTTGGTACTATGGAAAAGGAGTCAAACAATATATTATTAGGTCATTTTAAGTTTATTAGTCTAAATGAAAAACCTACTAGCACCTGTTGGGAGCTGCAGTCCTAAGATCTGAATAGTTTTATCAGTTACATGGAATTTTTTTTTACAGAAATATCCAAGGTTACTGGCTCTCTTGTAATAAAATAGTAAGCTATATGAACTGCAAAATCAATTGTGGTATATTCATAAACTGTGAATTCTTTTCAGGAGGCCAGCTGCCAATATAGGAAAAATCAATGATATTTCCAAGTAGCATCAAGTGCACGTTGTTAGTTAATAAACCTGTGAAGACAGAATTTTCACTTAACATATGTAAATCCAAAACAGTCTACAAGCTTATAAATATCTACTCGATACAGTGAACACACATTAAAAGTATTTTTGCTTATCACATTAATTTCTTTTAATGTTGCCAAATGTTATGCTGCTGTCCTGGTAACCTGTAAATTGGTTTAATTTCACAGTCAGGTGGGCTGAATCCTGGTGTTGCAATTCCTCAGCAGGTCCCTGCAGCGGCAGCAGCAGTACTTGTTTTTTCCAATACAGCAGCAGCTGCAAACTCTGATCTAGAAATATGCAAAAGGACCTGGACAGCTATTCCTGAACTTCTCCAACAAGATTTTTCTATCTCCTCCAGACCACAGGTGTCAGACCATAGGTAAGAGATTATTCAACCAGCTGTCAGCTGGCTGGTGACTCTGCTGACTTAAGAAAATTAATAAACATAGCAAATAAAATATTTTTTAAGACTTTGTTATAGGCTATATCTCCCTTTCTTCTCCATCTCAGCATTTTATCATTTTGAATCATTTTTTTTTTATCCAGGTGAGTCATAAGTTACAGAAGTAAGACTGTAATACCCTACTGCCATTTAAGATCACAGAATACTGATCTGAGTTGGAAGGGACCCACAGGATTGTCAAGTCTGACGCTGAAGCGAATGGCCCACATAGGGATCAAACGCACAACCTTGGCATTGTGAACACCATGCACTGACCAACAGAGGTGACAGTTTGGGCTGAGACACATCTGCAAAAAGAGCCCAAATCAACTGTCACAAAAGCTCAATTCATTTAACCATATAATAAATTAGACAGGAAGACCCCCTGGAAGTCATCCAGTCTGACCTCATGCACATCTATATGGTCTTTTCAGGAGGTATCTCTGCCACTTGGGTAGCTTGTTAGACATGGAGAGAGGGAATACAAATCTTCCTCCCAAAAAAGCTGAAAGACCCACCAGGCTTGTAAGGGATATTGAGAAAACAGCTGACAACATAGTGTTACATGACTGGGGAAAGATCACAAAGATACTGTTGTCTTGACCAGTCAGCTTATTTAACTCCCCTTTAAATCTTCCAGAGGTACTGTGAATCAGGCACAAAGGTGTCCAGTAATTTCCATTTAGGTGAGCAACTTCTCACTACTCATACATTGCTCTGCTTTAAATCACTATTCAGCCCTCTGTAATTCTGTCTCCATTAAATATTTATGTCTAAATTTGACTTTAATTTCATCTCCATTTCTCACTGTCACTCATCAAGATCTTCATCAAGCAACTGGCAAAGATTCAAATGGATCAACAATGCAACATTAATGTCCATGAAAGTACACTAACAAGTATTTTTCATTGTACTTCCAAGCTAATTACCTTGCAATGCATTTTTAAATCTTATTTTCAATAGTTCTTATTATTCTTATTTCCTTAGTTATGTTTCCATTGCACCATACTACCTCTCTTTTAACCTCTCTTCTAAACATGATTTAAATGGAGACACAAACTTCATTAGGTGACATTAAAAAAAAATGGATTTTTTTTTTTTCAAAAATAGCAGGGTGAGGATTTTACACTTAGAAACAGTTTCCTTTGTTGAAAGGACTTATGGAATAATAAAATAATTTCCTTCACAGAAGGAAATAAAAGTTTCTAAAAATCTGAAAAAGTACAAGCATTTCTTACATACAAGTTCCAAAGTTCAAGTGTTAGCAAAAGGCCTACCAGAACTGATACTCATGCTTTGAAGCACTAATATAATTTGTATTGATTCAGTCAATAAAATCTATTAATGAAATGGAAGGTTCACATGACTAATTAAATCAAGAGAAGCAGTAATATTAATGCAGACTTGCATCAGTATGTCAAAGCCAGTATCATCATCCAAGCCCAGACAGAAGTAGCCAATAATATGGGTTTTTTGCCAGCACTACACCTTGATGATTTAAACTACAATTATCTTTGCTTTCCCTTTGTGTGCTTTTTCACTATTATAGTTAAGTGAACTGAAAATCAAAAGCACAATAGCTTCCCATCAATTAATATTTGTAACAATAAACTTGTTTTCAGTATACCTCACCTTGAAAGTAACTATTGAAGTGAGATCATTTTATCTGTGGCAATGTGCATTTTGTTTTTGTGGTGTTTGCACAGAGGCTGGTGTGGGACTAGTAAAAACTGACACTTATGTACTACTTCAATCACCAACAAAACTCAGGACATTCCAACAGGAATCAAAAGTATGAATTAATAAACAGTAAATATACTCACATATGCTCACAGAAAACAACAGCCTGCTTCAGAGATAACTATCAAACAGCAGCTTATTATCAAATTTCACATGTATGTAAATGAAAAACAGTTCTTGTTTACAAACAAATTTAATGACCCTACATCTGCAGATGTACATTCTATATCAAATAAACCTCCATTAGGTTTTAAGATTAAGTAGGAGGAAAATTATTTGGATATTTTATAAACCTAATATTCCCAAAGTGGAAAGAGCAAACACGCTGCCACTGGAGGTAATGAAAAGCTGCTAGGACCTAGCAGCTATGAAAAAATGCATAGCAACTTGTGAGAACAAGATTTTCAGGATAAATGTTCTGGCAAAATTCCAAGGATGTAATTATTTGCTTGCCACTTTAAAATCCTTCAGCATTTATCTTCGATTATTTATTCTCCAAATTTTGCACGATTCAAATGTTTAATATATTCCAGTATCACTTCCAAAAACCCAGAGTTCACTCTCAGTAGTGTTCTTACAAACTTTACTTTTTGTTCTAATTTTGCAAAGTGTCCTGCAATTAATGAAAATATTGAATACAAATACCTTTTATGCTATGAACAATGCATGCAATTTCCTAGTTTGTATCCACCATACTTAGCTTTATTGAAACATATCTCAGGAACTACATCAGTTTCCAGCTTCTTCAACTACTACAAGCTTTGTGTTTTCTCTGAAATTGAAATAAATCACTGAAACCTACATCAGAAAAATTCGCCTTCTTCTGTCCTGTCTCTCTGCCTTAGTGAATCCTCATTAAAGGTAGGAAAGATAGTGAAATCATAGCCATTACTCTGTCTGTGGCAAAATTCCCACTCATTTCATGGAGACTGGGTTTTTGCTTACAGGTAAGATGTTTTCCAAGACTGAAAAAAGTTGAATCATGTGGAAAAAATTATCTTAGAAAGTGGAATACCTGAAAAGTTCCTGAAAACCTGATATAATAAAATATTATAGCAACAACCTCAAGCCACTCTGGAAGCTATTTGCAGGAAAGCAGGAGAGCCTGAAGTGTGAAGGTCAGTACAACCAGTACAATACTGGCTACTCATGCTGGCTGAATGCTGATGTAGGATCGGATACAAGATCCAATTCATTTCGGGTGATGGACAAACTCAGGTGTCTGTATGGCATCTTAAACATCACCACTTTCCATTTTTAAAATTATTTAAATGATGCTAGCAAGAGGATCTCATAATATATAGCAAAGATATACAGATTGTAAAGAACTTTCCTGACCAGATATATTTCTATTGTATTTGCTGAGTTTGAAAGAAATTACTTCGTCTGTATGCAGAGACATAGTATTTCAAAAACTTGGGAAACATCGGATAAGGAAGTGATATTAGAACTATGAGTCCCTGAATTCTCATGTCAGTGAACTTACTCATGATGTGAGATGAAGTTCAGGCAGCATCTGAAGGCTGCAGTACGGACACACTCTGTACCACTGGGAAACAGTTGCTCAGCTTGTTAGAAGTGTAATTCACTCGTGTCTTGCTCAAAAATGCCCTTGTGTTTCAACCAAGTATGATGATGTGACAAAGTAATGAAGATGGTGATGGCTTAGGTAGAATGGAGTACTTTCAGTTCATTTAGCTGTGGCCTATGGGATAGGATGAGCTTTTATGTTTTGACGGGAGAGAAAAATATTTTTTTCTTTCTTCTAGCACATTTTTACTGGAAAGCTAAAACTCTTCATTTCTGATCCTCAGAAATTCTTAGACACTGTGTTAATACATTCCAACTCAAAACACTAACATGTATTCTCTCAGGTGCCCCTTGTAATCCATATTTGTTGAATAAAAGCCTTCCAAGTTGAACAGCTGAGTCTACATTCACAGCTTTTTCTTCCCCTCCTGGTGCCCTACATGACCAAGCTAGCATGAAGTACAGAATATCGATTAGAAGTGTACTATGGATTCCTTGCACTGCAAGTTAAATTACCGTATACTGTATATTTTTAATTTCCCACATATAACAATAAACATGATTGATTCTTCAATTTCAGAGCATCGTTCTGGCAATTAAGAAAATAAATACTCTTTCCATGTACAGATCGCTTTTTTTCCTAAATAAATGTCTGCAGTGTATTAGCTCATGTGTGACAGAAAAATAACTACCTACCCCTCTCCCTGTAGGCCTCATTCCATTTTCTATTTCCTTTTTTTAAAATTTATTTAGGACCTGCCATTCATTTCACACCTAACAGTAAAAACCTCTGGACGTGGTTGTTGTGAAGAGGATTATCTTTCAGATCAATGCTGAAATTGATTCCAAACCATGCTATTTATCAGCCTGAAGCTAAAGCACTAGGAGTCAGGAAATATTTCCTCTCTTTCAAATCTGTTCTTATTCCGCTGCTGGAAAATCACAATACTATGGTCTTCATTAATACACACTACTTCTGTTCCTTGGGCATGCAGAATATTAATGTCAAATAGACTTTGAGGTTAGTAGCATTATCAAATCCGGTTCAGAAAGAAACAGATTAAGGAAACAACAGCATGATTAAGTTTTGCACCACTGCTGAACAGTTGCTGATGCTAACTAGGAATATAGTCTTACTATGACATCTGACATTAATGACTCTCCTCTCTATTTCACATAAAATACAATGTAGACTTTTATTAGCATCATAAAATGATATAAGAAATACATATTAAATGTCTTTTTACAAAGCCACACTTACATACTTGTTTTTTTGCCTCTGAAAAACAAAAAAAAGGCCTGCAACATTTCGTGCTACACAAACTACAGAAAATTAAAACTAAGAGATTCACCAAACTATCTAGGCATAATACAGCAGCCATATGCAAGGTCAAATCTGTTAAATCTTATCCTGCTTCTCTGATTAACAATCTTTGTGATGAACAATTAGGGACAATCAGATGAATGGTGAAAGTTAATGAGAGTCTTTCCATTTATTTCAGGAACTATATTAGGCCTTTATTTGTTTGAGACTGTGGTGACACTGTTAGTTCATTATGACATTACTTATATCGTCATTTAATACTGTCTGAAAGGACAGGACAAAGCCTGTGGTGAAACTTAAACTAATGTAGTACATAAACTTCACATAAATAAAAATCATAGTGCGATTTACAATATGCAAAGGCACAAAACGACTAGAGGAATTTAAAGTAACGCCAAATAACATTAATATGTGGTGAATATAAGGATGATAATAAGTAGTTAGACCAAACAACACTGGTTTCTTCTCCCTTGGATCCTTTTATAAGAGAAAAACTCTAGTTTTTGACAAAGAATTTAGAGTTTCAACAGCCCTGCCAAGTGCCTCAATGACAGAATGGGGATGTTTTAGATTCCACTAGAGATGCAAGCTGAAAACATTTAATTAATGAAAGCTTAATACTTAAAAAGAATGGCTAAAGTGGGTAATAAATTCATATTTTTCAAATTCTGACAGTGAATTTAATATCCATTGCCAAAGACCTCAGACATATATATAGGAGTCATTCAGAGAGCAGAGACCTTACTCAAAGTTTGTTGAAGTAATGAAAGCAAACAATAGCTAATTTTGATCATTCAGGATATAATATTTAGCATTTCTGTGGCAGATTTAAACTTTATCTCCTAATTAGTCTCTAGGATTTTTACCAATTGCAGGGTGAGTACAGATGTGGTTTGATAACAAAAGATATCCATGCACCATTCTTGGAAAGGGTAACTGGCAGAGTGAATCCCCTACCTTCTTGCTTGAACTTCCACACTAATTGGAAGATGTAACTTTAAAGATGTGCCCCTAATGAAGCAAGATGACCACTGCTGCTCCCCTCTGACACTAGAGGTGAACCTTGTGGCTTATATCACTGCTGTGCTCTCTTCCTAATTTTATAGAAACCAATGCACCTCTTTTTCATAAAACCCCAAGTTTACCCAAATCAATTACTGACACATCTAAAAGAAAAATAATGACCCACAAGGACACAAATATAGCAAGTGCACGTACTTTTTACATTCTATTATCAAGATTCAATTGACCTTGTAAAAGCAGCAAACACTACATAATAAAGAAATTTGAACTATTTAGTAATCAAATCACTTCATGGGTACACCAAAAGAATATGAAACCTCTTACTATTAGCCAACCCAGTAAATTTTTCATGATGATCACATTTTTCTTTATATTATAATTATTTTTCTTTATCTTTTAATTTAAATTGTTCTAAGCTTCCAAACAAAATGTGCAGAAAAGTAAATCTATAAAAACAAGCCCTTCAGCTTCGGCCTTTCCACTTTCATATCAGCTTTTTGTACATACTATTGATCCCAAAACAGAAAGAAAAAGGAAGCCATACTTTTCAAAAATTTCATTCTTTGAGAACTATATGCAGCAAATGCAGCCTGGTGCATTTACTCATATTTAGAACAGCAAAGCACTCAGAAAGATGGAAGTTTGTAATTTTTCATGATGAGTGTTGAATGCACAAGGCACTTATTTTAAGTATGATCAGTACAACACAAAATTCCTAACAACGCTTTCTGTTATTCATGAATTATTTTGACTTTTTCATAGAGAAATGAAAAAAAGCAATGTTTTCAGAGTTCACAGAAATTCATTTATATCAATGAAAAGAAAATCATATTTAAAGGGCTTTTGTTTATAGTAGAAGTGAAAAATTATACACCACGTCTCCTAATAGGAAGCAAGCCCAACTAAAATAAGTCTTATCACACACATACAGAGAATGATTGGAAATTCATATTGAGAATTGTAGCATTTCATTTCTAAGACAATACTCTTAAAAGCAGCTCACAACATTTCACCAAACCCCTAAAAATACACTTATTTATGTTAAAAATACAAAGTTAGTGTTTTGCACAGATGAGATTGCTTCAGAAACTGCATTTTAAGTGTCTTGACTATGTCCTGAGCATATTAGTACAGAGCTATCACTAAACCACGCTTGTTAGGGAGAATATATTGGAAAAAATGGCATTATTATTATTATTATACGGTAGATTCTTAGCAACAAAATCTCGTAGGAAATTATTCTACTGACTTACACGCCTGTGACTAGAGTGTGAGACTTTTACTTTTGGAATTATATGCTACTATTGGTTACTTTTTATCCCACTAAGCAATTACTTCCCACTGTAATTCTTGACTCATTGGTCTGTCTACTTATTTCTAATGCAGATATAAAGAAAAATTACCCAGATAAATGTGATCTTACAACTACATATCACATTTAATAAAATCCCATTAGCAAGGAAAATGCATCAGTTAAGAAATTATCAGAGACCCACAATATCTCAGTAACTTTACAGCTTAATTTGAGTTAGGGTTGAATCCTTTACTCCAGCTTTCAGGGAACAGCTGAAGCCGAAACTGACTTCTTTTAATTAAATGTTAAGCAAAAGATGGTCCTTGGTATTCACAGGTATTTGCTATATCTCTGTCTACAGGCAGACATATTTCCAAATTATGATTCAACACACTGCTCAACACCCTGGACTTAACTTGGGGTATTTGGGTTTTACACCTCTGAGCAATGTTTCACCATTTATACTGAAAGCCCTTATCCTACTAGATGTGGTAGCATAGAATATCACCATATCTAAATGTAAAGCATCCGATTCCAACTTGGAATTTATAACCTAGGTAAACATGCAAATGACCTATACAAGGAAAGCTTATAGGGTCAGAAAGCAGGATTCACAACCAGGATGCAAAGCAGAAATTCAACTGGCCTAGACACTGCAAGATACTGTTCTTGTATAATCCCTTGCAGATGCAAGAGCTACCAGTGAATAAAAGGTTTCCAGCCTTGAAACCAAACAAAACTGTGTCAATCCACCAGAACAGAGTTCTGCAAAGTGCATGGTTAATTGGCCTAAGCATTGAGATGAGCTACTGAAGACATGCAATTTTCAGAATATGAGCTGGAATACCTGTGCTTAGTGCTGCACTGGAGCAAGTGGAGTAGTTTTACACAGTGCTGCACTGGATGACATAGGCAGGTTTAGCAAAAGGGGGAGAGGGTATACTTCAGTGTTCAGGTTTCTACAACAGACCTGCAGATAAATGATTAAAAGATATTTGGCTTGTTGCCTTCTTTTTATTTAAACAACTGAAAAAATATCCTTCTAGGTATAGACAACCAGCTCAGTCTGCTTTGCAGATGAATGTGAAAAACTTACACAATTAATACCTTGAAATACTGATGAAAGTTCTAGGATACTGCGATTAAATCTCTATTCACCTGCATTAATTTTCATTTATGTTTCCCATATCCCACAGTTCCTTAATCACTTTATGCTCGGTTCCTTAATCACCAAGTAAAAAATTCTCACCATTCTTAGTCTGTTTACCTCAGGTGTACCCTTGTGAGTGAAGAGATAAAAGTCTACAGAGATATGGGAAAAGGCAGTGTCATTAGGTATCACAGTGAATGAGGTCATGCACCTGAGAACACAGGTAAATGGAGGCCAGCATTATTGGACAGATTTGGTTTTAACATTTATCAAATGTTAAAATGCACAAATGGAACTTAGAACAGGAAACAGAAGTCAGGGTTATCACTTCAGAAAGAATACCAACGCTGGGTGTCTCACAAAGGCAAAGCTGATCACATTGCTTTCAGCCCCGCAAATCTGCTATTTCTGGTTGTGCTGTGTCCTTTCTTCTTCAAGAGAAGGGAGGCAAGATGAGTCTCTGTCATGAAAACCTCATCTCTACTTCAGTGGCTAAGAAGTGCCCAATCTGCTAAAAGATTACAGTTTCTACTAGTAGAGGCTGAAGAATGTTTACAACCATGGCTATTGATTAAATGCTGTAACCTCCATGTTACAATATAAATGGTGGACAGAACAGTTACTGAGACTGACATACTGGAATCTGATATGTTACTACATGCATTAGGCATGGTCTAAGGATTTCTGCTGCTCTAGAATGGAATATCTGGTTTATGAACTACAAAACAGGTTTAGGTATGACATAGAGGCATATAGAAAATGACCCTACAGCATCCCCAGATGGAGAGTACTTTGAGTAGGTTCAATTGCAGATGTGTAAGCATGTAAACAATTTAACTCTCAGAATACAAGATACTAGTCCGCATTTGATGGATCACATACTTAGATTTGACATATGAGTTTGTCCCTCGTCCCAGAACAGGATCTAATACCATGGCTGCTCATGGGTGGTACTTGAAATTTTTATGACAGTGATTAGATAGATACATAGAGAGCTAGAGATGTTGACAACACAGTGCTATTAAGAGCAGGCGATGCTCACCTTGCTCCTCTCACTTTCCTGTGGCAAACTCTTCACTGCAAAAACTCCACTTCTGCCTGTGTTTAAGGATGCTGATTCTGCTCCAGTTCTCTGGAAACACAACCCCTTCATTAAATTCTGCCCTCCTTCTTATCCTGCTGTATTCCTAAAATGTCATACATCTTTTTAAGAACACAAATAGACAGTGTCCTTTATAAATCAGAAAAAGAAGTAACCTGTAAATATATTCCTGCTTAACCAATGCAAGTACTAATCTATCCTCACCATGACAAAAACAGGCTTGCCTTTTGACACTGAACATTTTGTAGTGTCTGTTTCAAAATGTTTATCCACAAATACATCTAGGAAGACTAAGCCTTCGTCCAGCCTGTGATAGGCAACCCAATGGTAAAAGTCAAACTTATAACCAATGCTGAAAGAAGTTACATTAAATGTGTTTCTTTCTTAAATTTACTGTCTCAGCATAGTGCTGATCACACCGAAATTATCCAAGTATAATTCACTGCTCTAAACCACTTTCCTTGGTGCACATGCTGCTTCTCTTCTCAATGACCAAAACAAAGTAAAAAGATTAATTTCCCCAGTGCATTACTATACCCATTTAGTTGTATCTTTCAGTTGTTTTCAGTGGGGTGACACTAGAGTAAAACTGGAGCAATGCAGTGCTTAATCAACCCTAATATGTGGCCCTGATAGCTTTATGTTTTATTCCAGCCCATTAACAGGCTATCTGCTATGACAGTGCAAGAAGATCATTATGTCTTAATGAGGTGATTAAAACAAAAAAATATTCAGTTGTTGCAAAATATTAGAATGGGCTCCAAGAAACCCCACCAATATCTAATGTACTAATTTAATACTTTTTCTGTTGCTACCTATAAAGTCTTCAAACTTCAATTATGTAGTTGTAAATAATCTATGATATAAATATTCTTCATGTAAAAGCACTCACTGATACTTCCTAAGGTAGGAACTAATTTTAGAATTAATTACAGATGCTGTTCTGATAGTATTTTTATGGTGCAATGCTACATATTTATGTTATTAATCTGTGTTTCCCAATGTACAGCATTACAGGAAGCACTATAAATAAGGTTATGCTCAAATTTAACCTCAGTACAATTTTATACTGGGTAACAGATATACTAGAGGTCTCAAAAACATTTCAAAACCTATGCTTACAATAACAGAGATTTTGAAAGTATTAACCTGAAAGACCACATATCCAAAATCACTGAGGTACCTACCTGAGTTGAGCAGATAACTAATGATACTTCCACAACAACCTGTCTCCCTGACCCCTAAAATTTGATAGAATTGCATTAATTAATTAATTAATCTGTAAGCATATGAAAAACTTGAAACTGAAATGCAGCACTTTTTAAATTTAGACACCACACTCAGCAATATATAATAAAGAAGAGATAAAAATAAGTTTGTGGCAGACAGAAACCAACTGAAGGTACTTTCTGACTATTTGCAAAGTAACTAACATAATTTTGTATATTGAAAACTGCGTGTGTACATACAGGTGTATATATATAACTCTATAGGCACGTATGCCTCATCAATCATTCTGCTTGCTTTCAGATGTAGACTGACCTTAAATAATACTCCAAAGAGATACTGTATGACCTATTTTCTCAATATCTTTGGATAGAGCTCTCTGCAGAGATAGGAGGGACCACTTTTTTGCCTGAAGAATGATGTCCTTACACTGACAGGACACTTTGCTTACTTCATTTACCCTTCAGAGCTGCTTCCCACAGGATCCAAACTACAGTTTCCCGAATAACATCTTCACTCTACCATTCTCTTTCCTCACTCCTCCCAGGACTTTTAACTCCATTTCATGGTCACAGCATCCAAGGGTGTTACCCATTACCAAATTTTTCCACAGCTGTTTTTTTACTGTTTAGTAAAGAATAGGTGGATCCAGATGTGCATCACTCCTGGTTGACCCATCCAGTATCGTGCCAAGTCATCCCCAAAACTTATCAGAAGCCTTCATGGCCACAATGTTATAAATCTATAAGGAGAGGTGAGGAGGAAGGAGTGAGGACTCACAACTGAACTGAAAGGGATTTTGAACAAGCCTCACTTCCCCAGAAAATGGGTTCAATTATCCATACAGATAAATTTTACCTATTGTTACCAATGGAAGAGTAAAGCATAGAGACTTTTAGCTCTATCAAGTACCCTTGGATTCAAATGCTAAGCAGACAATATATTGTATGCTTTACACAATTGCAACATTAAATGGAAACTTAGAAGCACTAAACCACAAATGAAAGGGACATAAATATAAAGTCAGTATTTCAAAATGAAGTTCAACAGGCAAACTATTAAGCTGTCACTTTGGTTTATGGCCATATACAGACCATAACCCAATGTTTTAGTGTACAAGTGCACAATTCATGACACTCTTTTAGGAATGACCTCGGAAACTATTCTGCAAATATACTGTGTATCCATATGGCCCAAAATAATAGGGAAGGAAAAAGAGTGACTAATTAACTAGGATCTAGTGGCCCAGACAAAACTTTCCTATCCTGCTCCTAGTATTACATATTAAGAACTTACTGCTCTCTTGTTTACCCCTGTAGCATTTGCATTTGAAAAATCATGTATTCACAAACTGAAAACTGTCTATGTGATAATTAAAAAATGGTATGCAAACATGAAATATATTTTAAATAATACAGAAGAAATTAAATTTTCTTTTTCTTAGGTTAAATAAATGTTTCCCTAGAGTTGGGAATCTAAACAAAAACAAGTCATTCTGGAGGGAAATTTTACTGCAGATGTATATATCCCCAGTTTCATTACAAAAGTACTGACAAATCTTTGGCATCATGAACACAAGGCTGTATTGTCTATATATTTCCAAAAATCTTGATGCATATTTTTATTTCCCTTTACCTTCCTCTCCCCTCAAAGAAAAACTAGTAACTTGTCTAGCACTAAGATATGTATCTTCTTTTTTATGTTTTGTGACTACTATATTCTAATATGTTAAGAACTACAGAATGCTGAACAGCTAATGTTTGCCTGAATAAACAATATAATAATTTTTCAACAATTCTTCAAATGGATATGAATCAACATGGTAGAATTTTCAGTGAGATAAAGGCAGACTGACATTAGGAAATGGTTAAGATTTTTTTTTTTTTTGGTCTAGGATGACATATACCACAATAAGGAAGGACCTAGAAAGTGTATGTATTTATTTTTTGTCAGCTAAGCTTAACAGTATACATACCAACACAGCTGATGTGAGCAATTTTTTGATGTGAATAGAAATACAAAAGAAGTAGTTCTTCAGGAAAAACTGCTTGCAGCTGGACTGTATACACCCTGAGACTATCAGTGGGGAGGATCCCACTGATCTCAGCTAGAAAATTCTGGCAGATGATGGAACATCATCACTCTGAAAAGTCCCAGATCACTCCATGTTATAACAAAACCATGAACTCTAGTCAGAAAGCTCAATCACCAAATACTAAGAACATAGGTTAGCTACAGTGACTTTGCCAAATTGTTGTATTCAGTATTGAGTATAGCTCAGGGCAAGGACTCAGTACAATTTCAAAGAAATGTGCAGTCTGTATTAAAATGCAATGACTGCACTAACCTGAATTAATATCTCTTCCTTACTGCTACTACCTGGCTACTGTTTGAGCCAGCTATTAAACCAGTTGTGTGACAATTCAAGTCAGGAAGAAAAAGAGCAATTGAAAGTTAGCAGGTGCAAGATTGTATTTATGCTTTTGAAAAGTTCCCTCAGTGTTAGAGACATGTCCTTATAGACAGAATCAATTTGCACATTGCTGGTTTGCCTAATTGAAATTTGAGAAGGAGTCACCTGAAGAGTGATGATTTCATCTGAGCCTCAGTGATGCCCTGACATTGAAAAAGGTATATACCTGAATTTCAGCCAATGAAACAGAAAAAAATACTATAATTTCTTTTTTATTTTTTTCCACAAGAAAATACACATAGATTTGGGGACTAGTTAAAATCTCTAAGACCTATTTGCTGTTGCCAGATGGCACAGTTCTGAAGCAAACAACTGCCTGATTTACAGAAGCTGAGAGCAATCTGTTTCTGGTAAAAGGTATTGCTTTCATCAATAAAGAGTTATCATTTTTCTTAGCTCACTATACCCAATATAATCATAACCAAACACACTTAAAAATTAATGCTTAAGTAAAAAAAAAAAAACACCAAAAAAAAAAAACAACAAAACAAACAACTCCAATCTCTTCCCTTCCTTGTTTATGTAGAAATTTGGTTTTTTTCCAGAAAACGGTGCTGATATCTGAATGGCTCTAATGATGTATGCTGGCATTAAAATGCTGTTGCTAGTTACACAGCCAATACAGCAATAGACCTCAGAACACAAACTCTAAAACTTTTTTGACCACAAACAAGATCCCAGTGTAAGCTTGTACACTTAATGAATGTTAAGGCATGTTTAACAGAAATATAATGAATGAAAATGAAATAAAGGCTGTTTTTTTATTCTTTTAAAAGGCTACAGTAATTTATTATGTGGAGTGCATTCATCAGAACTAGGTTTTGACAGATCTATAGACATTTTCACCCCTAATAGTTCAAATTGATCATAAAACACATTCTATTGTCTGCCCAGCTCCCTTCTAATAATCTACTTGTTAGTCAAATCCTAAACACCCATGCTAATTCTAAGCATGTAGGAGCCATAAAAATTATTAACGTGATCTGGCATCTTTGCTTACTTACTTTTTCTATTTAGCTAAACACAAAGACTATATTTATGAAAAAATGGTTCCAAGGCAGTGAAAAATTTAGATAAATTGCTGAAAATGAGTGATTTAATACTTAACCACATTATAGATATAAATGTAATAAGTCTCAAGAGCAAACAAGACTTGCTGAATTTCTTTTAACTGATTCAGGACACAAATACTGTTAATCTAGGCAGTCTGACTGCAGTACCTTTAAATAAGAGAACATATTTGCAGTGCAAGGGTGGATGAAAAGAAATAATGCAATGTGGTAGCATTGATAAACTCACATTTCAGACCACTTACTTTAAAGGAAAAGTGACTTCACCAAAAGTGAAGTCTAGAATCCAATTTTCCTACAGGTTTTGCAGGCAGCATTTTTTAATATTTTTCCAAGACTAGGTTTTAGTGGCATCTACGATCATATCTGATTCATATTAAAGTAACATGGATTCTATCACAGACAGATGACTAGGAAAGGAATCAGAGGTGTTACAAAGTACCCAGTCATCATTTTCACTGTCATCATGAACTTAAACCAAGTTAGATAACCCATAGCTTTTTGTATGAGAGCTTTGGCTCCAAAGGAAGGAGGAAAGCTGAAGAGATCCAAGATGTGCCTGCATTTGGATTGTATTAGCATATGTAGTTCATCTGAATCAATAAATTTTGTTTTCTGTCTGTTTACTGTTCCTGTTCATTTGTTAGCACTCAGTATGTTTAGTTAAATCATCATTGCACTGCACTGCATGAAAAAATCTGGATGTGTGATCATTTACCAGTCTCTATTCTCAGAGACAACACGAGCAAGAGGAGACCACTTAAATTTGCTTTCATTAAAGCACAGCTCTTGATATTTTTTACTTGATTTATAGCAAAATCACAGATTGGTCTTACTCATAGAATGAGACCATTTGATTCAAAGTAACAATTAGGCAAACTAGTCTATATACAAATTAAACAGGTAGGTACTCTGTTGTCTCACCTATGGAAAAAAATCTTTTGGAAATATGAGCAGAAATACAGAATAGAGTGCTATGTCCAGGAAAAGGGATATCAGTCTTCTATAGAATTTACAGTAATAATAATAGTAGCAAACTTTTCTTCTTTTAAGAATAGAGTAAGCAGCATAGAGTTGAGATTCAGGCTGCATTGTGCATCAAACCTGCTAGCACCCTCATAAAATTAAAAATTCTTAGATTACATCTTGGGTGGGACAAAAATTCACATTTTTTTTAAAGAAAAAACCACAACCAAAGTACCTTTCCTTAAACTCCATTTGAAGGCATAATGTTGTACTTATTCGCAACTTGTTCTCTGAAGAATTCACGTTCCCATAAACTCACAGAAACACTGACATGAGCTAAGTACTCAGAATGTAATAAAACCTAACTTCAAATAACTAGTAATAAATTAATGCTAGCATTCATCATGAAAAAGAGAGCAGCTTTTCCTTTACTGGAAGTAGCCTTCTGTCAAAAGAAGAAGATTTGGAATTTTCACAATGAAATAAATGATTGATCTGAAAAATCAAGTGACCACAATGATTTATGATGAGCATTACTTAACATTTAGATATCTATAATTTACATAACAATCTGTTTTCAACACAGTCACTAAGAATATTAAAAAGCATACTTCCAAAAGAACAGACTTTCTGATTGAAATATTTCATGTTTGCTTTTATGATTCTTTAATGTCAAGCAACCTTTGAAATTGCAAACACCATTTTACTGGTAATATATCTGTCTAGCATTAAGCCTTTGAGAAAAACATGTAAGGAAAAACTGGTAAATTTTGAATTCCAAATAGCAACTTGAAAAAATAATCTATTAAAATAAGCACTGGATGCTAGCATATTTATAAATGCAGCGAATTTATGCTGTGCTTTTCTTGCTCTCTTTGTGCCTCAAGCCATTCAGACATATTTCACCTTCTTATGGGGCAGAACACAGTGACCAATAGTAATATACTGCTCCCTGAACAGCCTGCTATTCAAAATATCTTTTTGGCTGTGGTCTACTAAATGAAAAGTAAATATTATCAACAGGTAAAATAAGTTTCTATTAGATTTTTTATTATTTGTATTGTTGGCTAGGAAAGATACATTTTTTTTTTAAATCTGGAGACTTGCCTACAGGATTACAGCTAAGTTTTTTCACCTTTATTTTGTTTTAATAAAGGAAGCTATTTATTAAATATTGCATATGTTAAACTGTGGATGCCTTGCTTTTAGTGTCACTGAACAGAATGAAAACTTTACATCAGAGATTAAATAGTGGATTGCAACTTTGTCTTCTCCTAATCCAATCCAAACTAAAAGTAATGGACTGAAAGCAAAAACTTCAGTAAACTATTGTCTGTCTATACTACATCAAGTTTTAGTATTAAGAAGAATATTGTTATAAAGTAGGAACACCAGTGGAGCAATGGCATTTCAACTGTAACACTTATTTCAATTACCTGCTGCTCTGATTAGAAGACATGTCTCTGGCTACAATTCAGTAAATAATTTAATTTCATAACCTCTACATGCCTTTTCTGCTTAAGAGTGATACAAGTTTTCAAAGACAGCTTTTCAAAACCCAGACAAAGGCAAGCCAGAATGCATTTTTCCATTTTCAATGTTTTTTGTATTCTCAGAATACTCATCTACCTTTACTGTTTTCAAAGCAATTCAAACAATTGATTAGATTTGAGGGAGAAATGGGTATTATAAAAACCATGCTTTCAAAATAATGAAGTACATCACTTCAGAGATATTTCAATACTTGTAAAACATAAAGAGCATCAATGCACTGTTTTGGCAGCTCCAATACATTGGCTGTCACATTCAGATCAATGCTCTTTGTATTTGACAATGCTATATAGAAGATTTGTTTTAGCCTTTCTTACTAAGAATTGCAAACATCAAAACCAGGAAGAGACTGTGAAGAAAAGAGAAAGCAGTATTTACATATAACTTAGGGAACTTGTATTTTAGAGATTTTTTTTTTCAATAAGTTATTAAATTACCAGGCTACTTGTATCCAGAGTTCCACAAATCTTATGATGAAGACTGTAAGCAAGAAGTTAAGAATTTCAGACATGGCATACTGGTCAACATTGTGCTGTGATGCTGTTATGTTTGACTGATTCCTCTGTGATGCCTATTTGTGGAAAATATTTCTGCTGTAGCATCATCCATAATAACTACTGTCCAAAAGATATTCAATAAAATTTGGTAATCAAATCTATATGACCTGGATTGTTATACTGTTATGGTTGCCTTCTGTATCCAAAATTTGTAAGAAAGCCTCATCTACCCTAAAGAGTGAAATGAAATCCTAGTCATTTTTTTCAGGCAAGGATCTCATGCTGCTTCCTATATAAAGGATCTCACAATATATTTTAGAAGAAAGATATCTAATTATAAATAATATATTTTCATATGATAAAATACTATGCAAACTCAATTGTCATATTGAAGTAACATTACAGTCAGATAATTGTATTATCTTAAATACATTAGTCATAGACACAACAATAAAACTATATTTTACTTTATGTACTTTTGAGAAACTGAAGACCTGTATTTTATAGAAAAACATGTCTCAATTTCAACATCATTCACCATATTCACCTGCTATTTCTTTCCTGATCAGTGCAGCACTGCAAACACATCTGCTGTGTGTACTCTAACTATTCACGTTCTCTTATTTGTAGGTGTAAACACCCCAAAGACATTTTTAATAGTTCTCTCATATGTATCTATTGCACTGTGATATCAAAGTATTTGAAATTATAGAAGAAAGAAAAGCAAACACTATAATTGTTACCCTTTCTTGTGATCTCTGATTAATTAGGGGGAACAGATAGCGCCTCAAGAGACCCAGAAGTAGTTTCTGCAGTTTTGTCATAACTTGCTCCAGATAAAGGTTAGTTACAGTTTTTCTACAACTGTCTTCTCCTATATCCTTATGGATTATGTGTTTCATGAGGAATCTTCAGAATTTCCTTAACAACAATTTTTCACTTCTAATAACAGTATTAGGTTTATCTCCTGTTGTGGTTTCAGCCAGGGCAGCATTAATTTTTCCTCAATACTCACGAGGGTGCCAAGCCTCCTCGTGTGTGCATGTGGCTAGCTTGTCATTCTATACCACCCACCTCACATCATTATGGGGGCTGCAAGGAAGGGACTCTTGCTTCCAGGAAGAAGGGAATGGCTTGGGTGGAAAAAATGTGCGCCTGGGTAGAGAAATCATTGGCTGCTGTTCATTCTCTTGGGGTTCCACTGCATCGGTCAGTGAATATTTTGTGCATGTAAGTCAACCTGTCTTTGTACACTTTTGTTATTAATATTGTTGCTGTTACTGTTTGTTTTCTTATCTCATTGCTATTTCCAGTAAATTGCTCTTTTCTCAACCCTGGATCTCTGCTTTTTGTCTCCCACTGGAGGTGGGATGGGGAGCGGCTCATGGTTTTCCTTTTAGTGGTAGTACTAATTTGGGGAGAGCCCCTCCTAAGACATGACACCTCCTTTGATTATACCTAGTATATAGTATACACCTTTTAAATATTGTAGTATTTTCACCTTTTTCTTTAAGTCTTTGAGGAATTTTTTTTCTCTGAGGTTAGAACACTGATCCCAAACGTGTCCAAAATCTGTAAAGCACTTGCTAATATGCTGTCTGGTTCTGAACTAAATCTAACTCACAATTTTGGGGGAAAAGGTAAATAGAATAAAATACATTGGCGGCATCATGTTACATTATTCAAGTATTTAGACTGCTTTATGACTACTATTTCCAGTCAGAATTACTCCTGATCTTCATACACATTATGTAAAGCTAACCACAGACCTCACAGGCAAAACAATAACACGATTAGAAGTGCTGTAAACGTACAGAGATATTTGTGTGTAAATACCTAAATATACCTAGGATATCTGCAGGTAGATACTGCCTCTGTCTACTAGCTAGCCCAAAAGGCCCAGGGAGTGGTGGTGAATGGTGCTGCATCTACTTGATGGCCAGTCACCAGTGGTGGCCCCCAGAGATCTGTGTTGGGCCCAGCCCTGTAAAATATCTTTGCTGATGATTTGGATGAGGGGATCAAGTCTACCTTTAGCAAATTTGCAGACGACACCAAGCTGGGAGGGAGTGTTCATCTGTTGGAGGGTAGGAGGACTCTACAGAGGAACCAGGACACACTGGATTAGTGGGCCAAACCCAACTGTATGAGGTTTAATGATACCAGGTGCTGGGACCTGCACTTTGGTCACGACAAGCCCTGGCAGCACTATAGGGTGGGGGACAAGGTGGCTGGGCAGAGGCCAGACAGAAAGGGATGTGGCTGTACAGATTGGCAGGAGACTGAATGTGAGACGAGTGTACCCACATGGCCAAGAAGGAAAATGGTATCCTGGCCTGGATCAGCAATAGTGTGGCCAGCAGGACCCAGGCAAGGATTGTCCCCCTCAGCACTGGTGAGGCTGCACTTCAAATCCTGCACCCAGTTCTGGGTCCCTCACTACAAGAAAGACACTAAGGTGCTGGAGTGTGTCCACCGGAGAGCAACAAAGCTGGTGAAGGGTCTGGAGCACAAGTCTGGTGAGGAGTGGCTGAGGGAGCTGGGGGTGTTTAGCCTGGAGAAAAGGAGGCTCAGGGGAGATCTTATCACTCTCCAAACTACCAACAGGAGATTATAGCCAGGTGGGTGTTGGCCTTTTCTTCCAAGTAATAAGGGACAGAATGAGAAGAAATGATCTCAAGTCACATCAGGGAGGTTTAGATTAGATATTAGGAAAACATTCGCCAGCAAAAGGGCAGTCAGCCATTGGAACAGGTGACCCAGGCAAATGGTAGAATCACCATACCTGGACATGTTCAAAAAATGTGTAGCTATGACATTTGGGACATGGTGCATGGTAGTGTAGGTAGTGTAGGACTCTGCAGTGCTAAGTTAACAGTTGGACTCAATGATCTTAGCGGGTCTTTTCCAACCTAAATAATTATATTATTCTATGTAAACAGCAGAAGTTTGCAGCTGATAATGAAGGAAGTAAACGTTTTGAAGCAAAATTCTCCCTATCAGTATGGTTGCTATTCTACTACTAGTACTAAAGTCATAGAAATTGAATAATTACATACACGCAAAATACAATTCGTGTTTTTTCTTTCAAGAGGCTTAACTGAAAATGTTCATTGAAATATAGGATTCAAGACTGTATCAAGTGTCCCTGTATTATTTTGTTAGAAATTCTATTGAATTGTAGGTAGACAGTGTAATTTAAGTTCAGTGTGCCACTCCATATGTTTTGGGCACATTTTCTTGCACAGAAAACAGAGGGCTCTTTGTACTTGTTTGTAACTAAACAGGAATTCTCATCAAACAAAGTCCAAACTTTCCCTGATGTCTAAGGAATGCCACTTTATGCAAGTTTAGGTTTTTTCCTATACAATAATCTTATTGTACATTAAAAAAATTCCATTGTTTCAAAGATTTTATTGCCTGAGACCTGATAAATTAGTTATCTCCTCTCAAGAAATATGGAAAAAGATATATTTTGATACAATGGCAGTGCTCAGAGAGGCCATAAAAAGAAAACATTTCTTAAAATGACCATGTGGTCTCTAAATTAGAGCATGCTGCTTTTAAACAGAACTATTTAGAAAATTAAATTTAAAACATGAAACACTTCATTTCACATCTAAAGGTTTCTATTTTATTACATTTTTCATTCACAGCAAGTTCCAAATCCTTCAGACTTCCACCGGAATCTAATGACCATCTGGAAATGCTGCATAACTCAAACTTTAAAAAAAAAAAAAAATTAAAAAAAAAATTGCTCAGAGCCTGTCCTTCCTTGGCAAAGTACAAAGGCTTTTTTCAACAAGTATTTCTACCACGACAAATGTTTTAAATTCCTTTTCAGTCAGTTACATCAGTGTTTCTCCAGATACAAGATTAACAAAGCCAAAGGGGTAGCTGCCATTAAAGAAGCTTTTTAATGATACTGGTAGGTGAACCCCATCAGCAGAAAATGGTCTCATACGTTTGAAATATTTAGATTTACATAAGGAAAATGTAGCTCTTGGAAGTTTAATCAGATGGAGATCCCAACTGGGCATCTGCTGACAGTGAAGATCTAGAGGCCTAGCTGTTTGGGCCTAGCTAAATGAAAGAGGAAACAGGGTGGAAGCTCACGTGCTGAAAATAAATTGGAGCTGATCCCTTAAAATAAGGATTAAGAAACAGAATAACATTCCAAAAAGTATATTCTGAAAATTGGTAATGCAAACATTCTCTATTACGTGACTAGTATAAAATAAGGAAGTTGTTTTATCTGAAAAATTCTTTATTTTCTGTGAAGGTTGAATTTAAATTCCTATTTTCGCTTTGATTTCTTCTGTTTATTATTTAGCTGTTCCTTATCCTCCAATCCATACTTCATATTTTATTACATCTTTTGCTGACAGTCTCACTTTTTAACCTCTCTTTCATTAGCTTCCATGCCTTTTGTTCCCCATGCTATTCATTACATTAATTCATCTTTGCTCTTATCTCTGCAAAGAGCTTCAGGACAATGCTTGCACAGCATCTGAATCCAGCAAAATCTAATAATAGATAATAAATGTTATTGCAACAGTAACTAGACCTAGTGATGCCCACCTCAACAACGATGAGCACTGCCTCACGTCTTCAACTCCTCTAGCAAATTATCCTTCCCTATCATTACTCTAAATCCTGCCCAACGAGGGCTGCTGTCCTAGGAGAGCAAGATAAGCGAAAGCTGTGCTACACATCCACTTGCTGCTGCAGAGAATGTCACCAGCTAGCAGGTCAAGTGCTCCTGGACTTCGTAAGGTCTCTACTTCACCATACAACACAACACACGGGAAGAGCGAACCAGCTCCAAGACATGAAAGAGTACTTGCTGACATGACGTTGGCACCCAACATGTTCACTCCTAGGGAAAACACTGTGCCATGCAGCTCACCAGCCCACTGTGGCTCTCTGGGCCTCACAACCACTCCATAGTGGAGATAAGCCTACAAGTGTTTCCAGAACTGGCTATGTGATAGGATGTCTTGAAATCTCATGTAAAGCAGGGAGGTGAGGTCTTTTAAAGTATGCCAACATCTGATGATGTGAGAGACCTGGTCCTGCAGTTATACATGCATAGTTCATTTACAGCTCCCATTCCGGCTCAGCTAAGCTAAGGCTTCTCATGTAACAAGCCTGCAGATTTTGCAACAGCAGAGCTGACAAACACTCAAATGCCCCCAGAGACCACATAAATAGAAGGCTGTACGAAATGCACATAACAAATGCACGTTTGAGACACACTTCTTTCTTACTGCCATTATGGCAACACATGATCTGGCAGGGATCCATTCCTGTACTTTCATTATCTCAATTCAAAGCATATATATTTTCTTGAAATTACACTTGTGCATTCCTCTTCAGCCACAAATTGTAATATTGCAATTGCCTAAAACTCTAAAATACAATTGGAAAATTGTGAATAATTTTATAATTAAAATCTTGAAATGATCATCGTATATGCAGATCTATGTCTCTGGTCAGTGCTAATATACAAAAAAAAAAAAGGTAAAACTATATTTCTACAGGTCTCCTACCTCAGGAGTAATCAGAAACAACAATTAAATAACACCAGCTTTTTCCCCTTCAGATTAAAACAACAGAAATATCAAAAGCATATTTATGTACTTATATTAATTTATAAATTACACGCTATTTTAGAATCAAATATCCCGCATAAACAAAATAGTAATAATAGGAATAATAAGTGATAAGTAAAAGGCCTATTCTGTAACAATTTTTTGCAGAAAAGTAAGTAATGCATAATGCCTGGCCATATGTCTTTTCTATCCTGTTGGCTAATTACCTACAAATTGCTGTACCAATTTTACTGCTGCTGGTTACTATTAACTGAAGTATGTTTTCTCCTGAGTATTGTTACTCTTTTTCACATCTTTTCAACCTCACCAGGGAAAATGCATTTAAGATTCATGACACTGAGATGGATTGAATTGCAAAGGACACCTTCTAGAAGTGAATTCTGTAGAGAAGAGACACCTCCCAAACAAAAAGCTGACTGAACAAAAGCTGCAGCCATACACATTGTGCTGCTTTAAAACTGGAAGCTGAAAGGACTGAAAACAGTTATATTTGCATCAGAATCTTCTTTGGCTATGCTCTGACATGCATTAAAACGATGCAATAATTATTTTTTTTATACAGAAAGTAAATTAGCATTTTTTTTAATGATTCATTCTGTAGAAGCCATGTCTAATTTGGGGCATCTGCTTCCAACAATAACTCTCCACCCATGTACTAGAGTTTAAATCTTAATTATTGCTTTTGCAATATAAGAACTTTAACATAACTATAGATTATGGAAACTATGATAATTTGTAGGACATGATTAAGGCATTCTTGCCAACTAGATAAAACTAAAAGAACATGTAAAATTCTTTTTTAAGCACCCTGCAGCCCAGAAAAGCCTTGAAGTTCCACCCTTTAATTAACAGCCAATTAGACAAATTCAGATCTAAAATTTCAACAGCTTAGAATAAATAACTGCCTGGCTTATTTATATTCTGCATACACTTTATCTTTCTCCTTAATATATTTATACTATTAAGAAAAAAATCGAATTTCCAAGATCAATAGTTAGTATATTCTTCCAGTAGCAGTCTTGTGAAATTCAACACAGTTTAGGAAAAAAAAAAACACCAAACAAGCCATCTTTAATGCACTGTTCAACAAATGCTCATCAGCTGAACTTCTAGGCTTAGCTTGCCAAAACTGCTAACCAGAAGCTAATGACTAAAAAATTGCTTTAAATGATTCCCAAAAAGGAGCATCTCCATACTTTGTAACAAACCTTGCATTCCTGCAGAGATAAATGCATTAGTCTTCCTGCAGATATGTGAATGCGTCAAAATGATTCTCTACTGTTACACACTTAACAGTATAACTAATGAATATTTATTACACAAATTCTTGGTGTACAGAAAAACATAAGCAGCAATTTAAACTAATTTTTCCTCATTTCCGTAAATTGTGCTAATTGAAAAGTTTCCAATAAATTTAAAAGCCAGCAATATCTTATTTTTACACCATCTCTTTTGTTTAGTTGTTTCAAGCTATTGGTTGTCTGATATGAAATTCTATACCTAAAAATATTTATTCATTTTTATTTCTAGTAAGGAATTTATAAATACCAGGGTTAAATAAGGAATTCAAACTTCCAGGAGTAAACTAATATAATATATATACAATTCTATATACATATAATATCTATATATCTAGATCTATCTATCTATATATATATAATATAATTCTATCTACTCATCACAGTGAGTAATGGACTTCATGGATTCTTCTCTGTCATATCAAGTGAAGATAATTCATACAAATAAAACTTCAAGAATTTCTACCACTATCTCTTATAAGTTCCTCATAGACGAGGTAATGAGGTATGGGTTGGACAAGCAGACAGAGAGGTGGACTGAAAACCAACTGAGGGGCCAGGCCCAGAGGGTGGCAATGGTAACCAACTACCGGCACAGGTTGCCCAGAGGGGTTGTGGAATCTCCATTCTTGGAGGTATGCAAAAGTTGTCTGAATATGGTCCTAGGAAAGCCATTCTAGGTGGCCCTGCTTGAGCCAGGACAACACGACCCCCAGAGGTACTTTCCAACCTCAGTCATCCTGTGATTCTAATTCATTGTAATTAAAATTGTATCTGTCACAATTCTCAAAATATCACCCTCACAAATCTTCATATTTACCCTGGCGTTACTTCATCTTTCACATCAAATTCTTATACTTTACAACCATCAAAGTAGAAGCCTTTCCTTCCCTAATCTTTACTATTCTTTTTTATTTCCTATATGTCTGCAATATCTGCTATGGGACAGAGACTACCAGAAGACAGATTTTGCATCTCTCAGATTTCGCAAATACTCTGCTTGAAATTTTCAGACAACACAAAGAGGGAAGGAGGAAAGAAAGACAAATACTAATGTGACAGTTAACACATGCATTTCATATGGGAAATTCTATCAGTAAGTTTGCAAGTGTGCAAGAGGTAACAAAGGGAACATTGTGCTCATGTTTTTTTTCTGGGACAGGGTTATTTTTTACCTTTGTATTTTGACAACAAATTCCAACGAAGTTAAGGAAAAGTCTATGATAAAATTCTACTCATATTCAACTGCTAAATTATTTTGGATAAAAAGACATCTGCTCAGAAGACTCCCAACCAGCTGTTCTCTAATCTTTTATTCTCCAATATTACAGCCTTTAAGTCAGTATTCTGTTTCCTGTTTCTAAACAGATTTCTTTTTCCCTAGCAATCCTTAATGTTGGTGATAGAAGGATTTTGTTCCTATTGTTTTTTCACAGCAATTGATAAAATGTGTTTATAAACTTGGAACCCCTTCCTGATGCCTATCCCATTTCTTATTTATGTGTCTCTCACACCAAAATATGGAGCACCAAAGTATTAGGTAGCTTTTCCCCACCGCTTTTGTTAAGGTGGCAGGAAACTGCTTTGAAATAAGAACCTATTTCTGGTAAAAGAAAAAAAACCAAAGAAACCCAAAAACCTCAAATCTGTGGTTGAGTAGTACAAAGAACCCAAATGAGACATTTCTATTGCTAGCACCCTAGCCCAAGAGTGGTTACTACCTTCTTTCTTTGACTCACTTTTTTGCCTGTTCCTTCAGTGTCTTTGAAGGGGTCAGCAGTGCCAGTCTCAAACAGTCAAATCCACTGCAACAAGCCCTTCTGTGGCATGAGCCAATTAATGAGGAAGCACTATCTTTTTCCTATCTGCTTTACTTCTTTCCCACAACATGACCAAAATTAGGTTAATTAGCAATGTGCTGGGGGAAATAAAATCACTTTATTTAGATTAAGAGTTTTGAGCTGGCCTCATTATGAAGTATGGGACAATTAATGAAAAGGAAAAATGGAATCACAATTCTGACTGGTTTTCAAATAAATTTCCTCTCAAAGAGTTAACAAACAGCTTAGAATGATTTTTTTTCTATTAAAAATACAAAAATTAAAAGTTGACAAAGATAAAATACTTTTTTGTTGTTGTTCAGAGACACGTTCATACAGAATATAGCTATATTTTCTTAAGATTAACATGCACAATACAAGATGCTTTAAAAGTGGAAGAAAAGGAAGACCTACCAAGTCTTGGAAGCTAAAAAAACTGTATGAGCAGAATAAAAAGACTACGTATGTAGTTTCACTACAACTACCTGAAATACATTCCATGAGAGTTATCCCTTCTTGAGTTAACCTAGCTCAGAAGAGAGCAGGCACAGTGAAAACACACAGCAGATTGATTCTATTAGCAGCACTAAGTAGCTATTGTATTCCTAATTCAATCCACACTACTCAAACTCAAATTTAAAGCATCACTAATCCCGAGTTTTTGGAATAAAACCAGATTAATATAATTGGTAAATTACACCTTAAATTAACAATGTGCTGAATACCAGCCTTAGAAATTAAACCATAATTTTATTAAGTGCTTTAAAACAGCAGAAGTTCCTTCCCACCAGTACTGCTATGTCATTTTACAGTATTTGAAGATCTACCTTAAGGTATAAAGAGAACAAACACACTTATTGACCTTATGAGAAGGGATTTAAACAAGGTTAACTGGAACAAGTTTATTATCCCCTAAAGCAATAATGCAAGGGCTGTGAGAAATAGACCAGGGTGTAATAGGATGAGAGAGGCTCTCACACTTCTTTCTCTTTTGAAAGCCAGTTGACAGTGGGATCACCTCAAACAACTCTACAATGGATATACATAGCATGGGATAAAACCAGGTAGAATGAGAAACCTGTGCACAGTTGTAGAGCTAGGATCTCATTGAAATAGAGGGATATGGAGGCACATCTTGTATACCTGGAGTACTGAAGCAGACAGAAACAAGCTCTCCAGGAAAGAGAAGCCAGAAAGCTGGGGATGGGGCATTGTAATCTGTGGAAGGGAGTTGCTCACAAGCACAGAGCTTTGTCTTTGGAAAAGCTCCAATCCTGCTGCAGAGAGGAGTCAATGTGCTGCAGAGTCAGCCTGGAGAAGCGGTGGAGAACTGGTCTGACAAGAACCTCACAAAGTCCAACAAAGTAAAATTAGCCCTGTATCTAGGATGGAATAACCCAATTACAGCACAGTCTGTGAGCAAGCTGTCCAGGAAGGACCTGCAGTTCCTGATGCACAGTAAATTGAATATGAGTCAGCAGTGTGCTCTCGCAGCCAAAAAACCCAGTGACCTAGTGGACTGCATTTGCAACACTCAAACTAGAATGTGGAAAAGAGATTATTCCCCTCTCTTGAGCAAGTGTGAGAGTGTATCTGAAGTCCTGAGAGCAGCTTTAGGGTTTTCGGCCTTGGAAAAGACTTGATGTAAAGGACCAAGCACAGCGAAGTCACTTTGTAAAGACGAAGTTGAGACCACTAACTCTCTTCAGCTTTAGAGGCTCAGGAGAGATCTTCCTGCTGCTTTCAGCTTCTTGATGGGAGGGCACAGGGACAACACAGCCAGATTCTTCACATTGGCACCCAGAGATGGAACAAAAAGCAACAAATTGAAAGACAGAAGGTCCTAATTAGATAAAGAGAGGAGAAAACTACACCACAAGGGTGCTGAAACACCAGAATAAGGTTGGCAAGAGGCTTGTGTAGTGTCTATCCACTGAGGATTTCAAAACTCTGAGCAACCTGACTGACTCTAGTTTAAGCAGGATGTTAGACTCAATTATCTCCAAATGCCTTAGAACATGAGCTAATATTTGTTTCATTGAGTAACCTACAAATTTAAAATGTGATAAAGCTTTTGTTAACTAGCTGTTTTGTTGTTTTTCCCTTCCTCCTGTCCTTTCTTCTAATTTTCTTATTCCATGATGAGGAAAATTAAATTTTATAAGACTAAAATCAAGTGTAGCTATACTGGCCCTCTAGGGATAAAGCCATCAATACAATTACCAATGCATTTATTGAAAGCATACATATGGCTACCAAAGTAAAATTGTGAGTTTACAGACCACTGTTGTCCAGCAGCAATGTCATTTTCATGCTATATCTCAAATGCATTCTGACATTACCACTTTCTATAATTCTTTTTTATTAATATTGTTATTTTACTTAAAATACTCTTCATTACTTTATGGCAGAGATGTTTAGATCCTATTTGGTTGGCACTCAGTGCATTCTGCTGTCTTTGTGATTTATGAGTTGCTGATTTTCCCTTGCACAAAAAAAAAATCTTCCACAAGAAGAAATAATTTGGAATTGCTTAATATGCCCTGACAAATGTGCTAATTATTTCGGAGAAGCAGATTTGCTGTCACCTTTCATTGTTGAAAGCAACACACTCATGGCAGGCTCTGGCGCTAGAGAAATAAATACTGCAACTGCTTAATGTATGAAAATGTTATTGGCCATGCACAATGAGTGATTTAATTTGTTCACCATCCAATGAATTTGAACGAGATTTTTCTATGATTTATAGCACAGACTGTTATGATTTGCAATGTGCCATACTCTAAAGAGTCTTAGGACACAATTTTATGCAAAGTAATACATTAGTCTGTATTGTAAAATGCTAGAAAACACATCCTCCTTGTGTCATATCATGACCCTGGAGCCCTATAATCAGATTTCATGGGAGGAAATTAAAAATAGAAACCATAAAGGAAAAAAATAGGGAAACTCAAAGTCTAAGAAAAAAAATAGTAAAAACTGATTTTATTTTCATATACTGCATAAACTAGCTTGAGAACATAAGGCATAAAAAAAATGCAATTTGTATTTACTCGAATCTTGGGACATGTTACCTTTGCATTATGTTTCTAAAAGGTTATTTCAGAGGCCTGGCAATAGAGCACAGTATTTTAGTTGTCGATAACACTTGAGTCTGTATTTTAGAAAGCATAATATATTCCAGGCAGAAGCTTTGTCTGTCAGCTAGACCTCTGATGCCAATAAGTCTGGTTTCTGAATGTTTTCAAAGAAAAGCTTAATTGACCAATAATCAGACAGTATTGAAAGGCAAATACTTGAAATATAATATCCATCACTTGTTTCCTTGATTTCTTTTAGACAAGGAAAAAACACCACTCTGTTAATTGCTAAAATACAATCAGTTGTTGGAAGTGGCATCTCAGCTTTCTCAATTTATACCTGCAGACTTACACCACTTAACACATCCCCAGTTAAAAGCAAAGGTGTTTCTAGTGAAAAAAGAGATGCACATTCTACTACACTAGGTGACTGATATAAAATCTGTTAAGTACATCATTATGGGCATGCTAGCTTTTAAGTTTTAGACTGTATATGCTTTCTGTATCCATTTGAAGAATTTTTAAGAGAATTAACGTTATTTTTCATGTTTAGACAGAAGTTAAAAATGTAGTGTACCTCTGTACTGAAAAACCAAATCAATTACTAATTAATTCAGAACCTCTGGTGACCTAAGTGCTAGGTATTAATTTCAGCTCAATTTTTAATATACTGGATACTAAATATATTCTGAAATATGGCACTTCTAGCTCTGGCCAAGCTTTCAAAACATCTAGCCTGGATGACATTGCTTGTACATATTGTTTAGTAAGACATGTCTACTTAGGGCATGCTCTAAACAGACATATAAAAACTCTCCTGTTATTACAAAGTTTTTGTGAATTATGAAGTTATACCAGTAACTCAGAGTAAAAGAAGAAAGGCACAGAAGTCTGGAACATTTACCCATATAAAAACATCCATGATTTGCAATAAAAGGGTCCTGCAGAACCATTGGATAAAGTTTTAGGATGCTACATTATTTGTCTGAAGTTTCAGAATGACTTTTCAAGAGTTCCTTGCAGCTGAACTGCCAAGAAACTGAAAGTCATACTCACTGTGAATATTTCAAGACTTTTGGTACTTGAGGGCACATTGAAATACAGCTCCTGTTCACTTCACTAGGAAGGCACAAGTTTGGTCAGTGTTCCCAATTTCCTGATCTACTGAAGTGTCTCTGAGGATAACTTCTGACCACTACCTCCTTTCCTGCTTTTTCTTTGTAGTACAATAATTTGTTGCTCTATCTTGAGCAGTAACTGAGGAATGTGGGGAGGAAATATGCAACAAATTAAATAATTATGGAGTGTGCTTACTGTCTTTAGTCTTTATTGCCACAAAGGCAGACAATCATTTGAAACAAATATGCAAAAATTTTAAAAACTGAGAACTGCAGATGTGAGGGGAAAAAAAAAAATCAAAATCTGTGCCAAAGCAGTAACTGTGATAATTTAGCAACAATCTGGAAACCAGTTCACTGGACTGGAAAATAACACTGTGACAGTAGATTTCAATGCCTGCTCCTAGCTCTTGCTAGCTGTAATATGAATTACTTCATATTTCAGAGTGGCCACAAGCAAAGGGCTTGCTAATATTAAGATTCTGCCTCTGTAAATGTTAAGTACAGCTCTTTACTCACAGTTTCACATGTTTTAAGTATTTTATGTTTTACATGTGGCACAAGACTAATTTAAGAAATTTTCAGTAATTTCCATTCCAAATATTTCAAATTTTGAATTCCCTGAATACTAGTAATACAGAAGAATTTCCTTCACCCTCCTTAAACAGTTTCCAGGCCAGAATGACAAGAGGATACTGCAACATTGAAAACTGGTATTCAAATGCATTATCTCCAGCCTACTTTAGAATTACAAGTTACAATTTAATCACTTTTCTTATTCTCTAGCTTAAAGAAAAAAAAAGAAAAACCTATGAAAATTATATGGAAAAAAATTGACAAAGCATTTTTAGAAAGCAAAAAAGTCAGAAATGAAATCAGGTCCTTCACTACCTCTTCAGATGCCAAATTCGGATACAAAGTGGAAACATTGCCATATGAAAGTCTTGTACAAATACTTAAATATATTCGCTCTAGAAAACAAATAAGAAAGAAGGGAGATTGGGAAAAGAAATGTGTTTTCTTCAGAACTGTTTCACTGTTTTTAAAGTGTGCAACTGTAGGCTACTATTCACAAAATACTTTCTGAGAAAGATCCAGTAGACTCCTGAATTATTTCCCAAGTAAGCAGCTGAAAACCCTTAGCAGTAGACAACAAAACTAGAAATATTTTCTTAGAATATAGTATGGGAGCAAGATAGATATAGAATCCTTTTTGCAGGATTGTTTTCTAATCATCTTAATAGCAATAGCCATGTAACAAGATACTGTCAAGAAGCATTTCCCCCTTGTATACACTTCTTCATTTCTTAATTCTTTAATTGTTTAATTATCTATCACCAGATTACTTTCTAGCCATTGCTTCCACAAAAGATGATAAAAAATTGATGTTTGTCCTCATTTCATGCCATAAATGTTTCACAGTTTCATGAATATTCATTTTGTTTGTTTCAAAAGTTATTTAAAGACAAAGGTGTTTTCAGGGTGGTCTTTCTGAACCTTGTTACTCTGTAGTTTGCTTTGTTTTGCTTGAATGATTTTGCATTACTGTAGTTGATTGGTTCTTATGTACACATCTCTCACATCTTCATTGAAATAGCAGACTATTTTTCTTTTTTGTTCATGGCAACATTTCACCAAGTACATGCAAAGTATCTCACAGCACAGTAACTGACCCTGTAGCCTCTAAGCCAGCTTTCTTAGTAAGATTTGCAGTAGACAATGCTAACATGCCAGTCTCAACACAGAAGTGATTTCATTTTGTAAAGGACCAATGGAAAGTCTGGATGGAGTAACCAAACAAGAAAACACTTGTTTGCCAACTGCCTCCCTGAAAACATTATAGTCATCAGTTAGAAAAAGAAATTTAATTAATCTTTTTATTACTTACCAGCAGTGATTATTTTTAGCACATAAGATGATCTACTGATTTAACTGTTTATATTTGTGAGACAAATTCTCTGCAGAGATGGAAGCAGAGAAACAGTATTTGAACAGCTGCTGCCAGGTTATAATCAGATTGTGTTCTGAATTTGTTCCTCGCACTGCACAAACAGTCCATGGCTACTGTTCAAAGTCATCACCCTTCTGGGACAATACTTTCATACTTCAATTGGGAAACCTGTGTTTATGAAGACTATTTATAAACCCTCAATCTTGTAAATATTTTCTAAAGAGTATGGTGCTCGAGAGCCATCAGTAGCCTTCTGACTTCAAAGAAACTCATGTGGCAAAGCACTCCAAGCCAAATGTTCAGTTATAGATAAGTGTTTGAAAACTACATTTATAAGCACTAAGTCCCAATGGCTTTTGAGAATGTGAATGATTCCGTAGTGCAAGACTTTTTTTTTTTGTCTTATACTCCCACATTCCAGCCTTTCCATTCACAAAAGACATACTTTCTCAGGTTAATCAATTTAGAAACCAGCAGCAGGTAGTTTCTCTGAATGAAAAAATTCCTAAAATTATTTACTTATATTGATGCCACTTTCACCTGTAGACATTGCCATAAGTCTAGTTACCAACAGCATTTGTCAGATTATCAGGTGATTTTTAGTTTTCACAAAGGCAAACATTAAAACAGAAGGGTCCCAGAGTGTGTTATGTTTGCCTTCAGAATGTATTGGCTTTGACACAGGGCTCCACTCTCCCAGTTCAGCTTGTGCAGCCTCTTACAGAGCCTACACATGCTGTACACACCGGCCAGCCACACGCCCGGCTCAGCCCCTGGGCCCAGCATAAGCACCATGTATGGAGGTGGATGCACACTGGTGAGACAGTGCCCACCAGGGTTCTTGGATGAGGGAAGAGATGAAGGATCCGACTCCATGTTTCAGAAGGCTTGATCTATTATTTTATGATATATATTACATTAAAATGATACTAAAAGAATAGAAGAAAAGGTTTCATCAGAAGGCTAGCTAAGAATAGAAAGGAATGATAACAAAAGCTTCTGTCTCAGACAGAGTCTGAGTCAGCTGACTGTGATTTGCCATTAACTAGAAACAACTCTGAGACCAATCACAGATCAGCCTGTTGCATTCCACAGCAGCAGACAATCAATGTTTACATTTTGTTCCTGAGGCCTCTCAGCTCCTCAGGAGGAAAAATCCTAAAGAAATGATTTTTCATAAAAGTTGTCTGCGACACACTGGCAGATCCAGCTCCCACACACCATTCAGCTTCTTCAGCTGAGCATGAGGAACCAGGCAATTTGCACCCATGTTGCCAACAAGCTTCCATCCTAAAGAAGGCTGCTTGAGTGGACATCGTGACAAAGACAGCGGACCTTTAAATATACAAGGTGGGGCCACATATAAGGCCTTCATTTTGCTTTTTTCTATAGCAGCCTCACTGCACCTGCTTCTTCAGAAAACAGTTATTGCAGCCAGGCATCTGGCTGACAAAGCCATGGCCCAGAATAAATTATTATTTCCAAGATACGGACACAGGTATTATCAACAGCTAAAACAGAGCACTGGATCCCTGGTCCTCTGAAACAGATTTGTCCATCAATAAGATTGAACTACCACACAGTCTTGCTTCTGTTAAATTTCCAGTTCCTTTCCATTTGAATTTTAGGTATGAACTAATGGATTAGTCCTGCCACTTCCTGCACTATTCTCTAAGCTGTCTTCCTGAAATGCAGGGGAGGCCGATACCAGAGACAGATGAGGAGAAAAAGGAGTCTGACACCGTGACAGACACTTAGTACCAGCATGACTGATGGGAAGACTGGGTTGAACCACAGAGCTATTAAGGCTGGAAAAGACCTTCCTATGTAGGTCATCTAGTCCACACTGCTGCCTTAAGCAGACACAATTATATCAGGGTGCTTATGGCTGTGTCCAGTCAAGATATAATTACTAAGGAAGGAGATTCCACAGCCTCCCCACACAGCCCACTCCAATGTTTTAATACTCTCGTGATTATTTTTTCCCTGATATATTACTTTCTTTTTTAGAACTTGTCCCTGTTGCCTCCTGTCCTATCAAGGTCCACCTGTGAAAAGAGCATCTTTTCACTGTGCATCATCAAATTAGACAGTCCTAGACAGCAACAACACCTCTTCTCAGCGTTTTCTTCCTAACACCAAATACAGGCTGTTCTGTCCTTTTCATAGACTGTGGGCTCTACAGAACCATGCCTCATGGTGACACCTGACTGAATTCACTCACGTGTCTAGAAGGTGGCTGTGGTACCCTCTTGCACACTATAATATCTTGTCCCCAGACTGAAGACCCCTGTGCATGGTGCAATTATGAAGCACTCCATGGACTACCAGCCAGCTGTGTCCTTCCTATGCATCGGCTCCTACAGAAGGATGGCAATGGTGACAATCAGCCAACTCAAAAGCCATCAGGATGATGACAGAAGAATAAGGGGTGAAAAAGCACAAAGTTGGTTTTTACAGTATTAAAGTTTACAAAAAACCTTAATCTTTTCCTTTTAAGAGAAGATATTCCAAAGCAACTCAAAAGGCAGCTTTGCAACTTTCAACTTGCAACTTTCAGTCTTCATCTGACAATCTGAAAGAAATCTGAATGAACAGACTCCAACTTCAGAAATGCTCCTATTAGCTGAACATGACTATGAAAGATGCCCAATAACCATTATTCTTTCTGATTACTCCTTCCAAATGTATACACATCATTTGTCTGTGCATATTCTTGCACCTGCCACATTTCGTTACAAAACTGAATTTTTAAAAGAATCAATTAACTTGAAGCGTTGAGTATCATGTTGCCAAGTAAGCTAATGCCCAGTTCAATACCTTGCATGGCTTGCTTTGTCCAACAGATTATTGAAATCTCACCCTTGAACTGAAAGGTCAGAAGGGCAGAGAACAGACATACATATATAAACAGGACATGACAATTACACAGTAGTCAATAGTCTAAATCAACGTTAGTATCCCAGTTACCATATCCAGGAAGTGACATCCAATGTCTATTTTTAATGTAAAAATCATTATGGGAAACAAAAAGCTAGTGTGGCTTCCACATTAACTTGGGGAGAGTCAGGAGTTGATCATATATTTGAGGCATAATATGGTTGTAGCACATTTTTGAAATACAATTTCAGAAGCCCATGAAAAAAAAAAATCTGAAATTCAAAAGGTATGAAGGAGAATTTGTGAAGTTGAACAGAAAGTGCATTAATTAGTATACCTCAGCTCTCCAAGGTATAACTTTATTATCATAGTTGCTCTAAAATTGAAAATGTACTACAAAAATTAGTGAAGTCATGTATAATCTCATCATTGAGATTTTTTTCAGGATTATTTATATAATCCAGCTGAAGAGAGGTCTTAATGGTCTCATGTCCTTTGCTCTGTCATAAAATGATTTCTGTCAAATAAGGGCTTCTTTGTATAAATCAGCTATCAAGGTTTTCGTAGCTGGTTCAATTCTGTTTTATGCCCATCAAGAACCCATTGTAGTTTAAAACAGCAAAGCTGTTTCTCCTTCCTTCCAAATACTCCTTCCTTGTTTTCTAACACCAATAGACAAGATTTGCAGATCTCATCTCCAACTTGTTTCTGTCCAATGAACCCATACCATGACTTGTGGTGAGCAGGTATTATTGCAGTGCTGCAGTTGCACAAGGTATTTGAGCTGAGAGAACTCACCAAGAAAGTCATGCAATGTTGTCTCCTTTCCCACTTCTGATAGAGAGGATTAGACACTGGTTTTAAAATTTGAAGAATGCAATTCAGAAAACACATTTCAGTTCAGAACTGAGTTGCCTTTGTGGTTAAAAAAAATATTAAGAATCCTACTAGTCTTGAAGAGTAGATCAATTGGATAGCTCTATAAAACTTTCAGGATCTTTAAAGGAGATGTCACTTTAAGAAATGCAAGTATACAGAGTACTCTTGATGATGCTCCCAGTAGTTTGAACTATAATGCTTTTATCTTGTTGTGGATTTGTTTGGTTTTTTAATGGCAAGCCCACAAATGTATTTCCTTGCCTATAATTTTATAAAAGCTGTTTTTTATCAGAATAGATTAGTAAAGAGAATGTAAATCTCCTTTCTTCCCAGTTAGAAGACTTTCATATTTAATTTTTCTCTACAGAAATTTTACTAACACAGAAGCCCTGGGATAAAAATTTAATTTTATGGTTATAAAAGACAACAGGGGAATTGAAAACCCCTTTGGAGTTCAGTCACAAAAAGGAAAGATTCAATTACTTTGAAAATCTTTAGAACCACAAGACAGAAATATTACAAGTGATGAGCCAGACTGGGGGTCATCATCAACTGTAATCCCAAATGGCATTTATTCCACAGCTTGTGTTATTATTCATTTAGAAACATAATGAATGGCAAGCCACTAAAAACATAAGGAGATAACTGCACTTAAGGAAAGTAAGCTCTCTCATAATTATTCATTAATTGAATAAAAGTAAATGTTAACCACGGTAATATTTCCATTGTCTGTCTATTGTTCAGTGCTAAAACTGAAATTGCTGGAAAATTACAGTTTCCAAATAAGTCCATTTATCAAAGAGTCCTAATGGCAATATATTATTATAGGGCAAATATGCAAATAGCATAAGTATCTGCTTAAAATACATTTTAATTCCATAAAGGTTAATAAATATATAGCAAAATACTCTGATGATATTTAAAGTTGACTATACTTTGACAGAGAGAATCTAACTCACACTGTTTTACTCACTATTGTTCTATTAATTTTAGTCATATACTCCTAAGATACACTATACAAATATGAGCTGCATTAAGTTGTTGATGTGCACACTCCTTCAAAATGCATATCTGGTATCAGCATTAAAAGAAAACCGAATTATTAACAGGCAGCTACTTCTTTCAAATATTTATCTGAATTATTGCTATCACATATACTAATGAAAGTGTGACAACATGAATTAGAAACATTTTAAATCAATCTTGTACAATCGACTGATTCCTTTGAAGTGATATGTAGTTGGATACACAACCTACATTGAAGTCTAAATCAATTTATCTTTTGGGTAGATTTCATCTGCCCAAAAGATAAAGATGATCATCTAACATTGCCTTGAATAAAAGTCCTCCAGAAATTATTAATAGCAAAGTACTGATCATTCCTTTTTAAAACACTACCTTCTGTAACTGAATTATCTGTTTATTGATGAAATACATTCAGCTTATACAAAATCTCTATGTTTTAGGTTGGATTGCTTTTTTCATTTGAAGTCTTCATTATCTTCAATGACCTATTATTTCTTTTCGTGATCCTACTTGTTATATCCAAACTAACAGTAATTCTTTGTTACTTTTCCAGATGCTTAAGTATGCCTGTGTGTGCAAACTGTGAAACTTAGCCCCAGACATCTGAGGCTGTAATTAAGTCTGATTGCGATAATACTGCAAAAAGGCCACAGATATAGTAGTAAACATGCAATATCTAGTAATACTCTATGATAAAAGATTTTTAACTATGTGTGCAATGATGACTGATTCGATGTTATATCATGACTCAAAATTGAAAACTTACCACATAAGAACAGTGTGGGTATTTCATTTCTGTATCTATTGCTCAATGCTTGTAATCACCATATCTTGTACTTCATTGACCAATAAACCATCAATAAAATTGAACTCTCCTTATGTATGGAACAATATTTTATTTCAAATATATGGAGAAAAAGTAAAAATAACTTGAAGAACATCACAGTGCTGTCAATTAATGCACTGTATTCTAGGAATCATTTAAAGGATTACCCTAGGCTATTTAATTAGTCAATTAATAAGTAGTGATTTATCTGTTATAAATTGATTTCTCCCCTCCACACTTAACTGATCTTGCCATTGATCTGTCATTCTGCCCTCAAACGATTTCAAATTAAGTTTTCACTGCTTAGGAGTCCTAGTACAGAATTTCAAGACCCTTAACAAAAGTGTCCTAGGATTCACTAGACCTAAGTCTCTGAATGAAAGCATACTAGTAACTAGGAAAATACTATACAAAGCAAATATGAGATCTGTATCATAGCACATGAGCTCTCTTCCTTTGGTGCCTATTTCGAATTGTGTAATAAAACAGCAGGCTTTGTTAACAAAGGATAGTCTTAAGATTCTCTGTGCTGCTTTACCTGAGTTGCTGCAATTGCTCTACTTATAAGAACTCAGTAGTAAGAACATTTTGGGTGGTAAATACTTATTCTCTGCAGTAGTCAGTGAGCAGACAAAACTATCCACCTCCACTGAATGCCATGATTTCTTTTTTCTTTTTTTTTTTTTTTTTTTTACTCTAATGACTTAAACATCAGGAAACTGGACCTGGATTTCAGTTCTGTAACATGCTGGACTATGCCCTGAGCTGCTGGGCACTCAAAATTCATGTATTCAAAGGGAACTGATGACATTGCTCATTTTATAGGGCTTATTCTGACTGGGGTTTAAGAACAGATTAATTTTCATATTAAATATACCTTCCTGAAATAGCTAAAGGGGTAAGAAATCTTCTAAAGTTTTGCGAGTTGAGTTTACTTTAAACTGGAAAAACAACCAAAAACAATTGAAGTGACACACTGTTGTTTTCACAAACTGATCAAATAAATGCTCCCAATGATAATTGCCATCAGACACTCATAAGACATTACTTCACTTCTACCTTTATTCAATAAGCTAAGGAGGATTATTTTAACAGATTTTAATATTTTACTAAGTTCCATCTGCCTCTATTATTTCCCCTATTTAATTCACAAAACAGCTGTTACCTTTCTCTTCCCAATTACACAAGTACTCTAAAGCTACTTATATTACCTTCATTGTTAGGTAGTAAACCAGTCATTCACTCCTTTTCAATATTACACTCTCCTGCTTTGCAGAAAAATAGTTAAGGACATCTATGCCCAAATTGCAGAAAAGGGATTTTAACTTGCTGGATTTGCTGCTGATCACAAATCAAGCTACTGAAAACATGAATGTTATAATAATTATACATTAACCTTGATTGATACATATAATGTTGCTTAATTTCCCAAGGTTTCATTATGGAGTTCAGAAGCACGAACTGTGGGATGCTACATGCCTCTTCTTAACTGTTTATACCCAACATTCATTTTCATGGGAGTAAACTGCTACATTGGTAAACACAAAGAGTTTGTGACATTTGAAGCCTCCCTGTTTCTACAAATTTCTCCCAAATTTCATTGCCTGCCTTTTTTTTTTCTCTTTGACATCATTCTTTCCTTAACTGCCCTCGTGCCACTCCTTACACAGAACAGGTTCCCCCAGTCAATGCTTTCTTTATCCATAGATGGGTTCAAAAGGTAATAGATAAGTACAAGTAAAAATTACTACCAATGCCTAGTAAATAAGTGCAGCTTCAAACTTTGGCTCAGAAAAAGCCTAAACCACAGAGAATGACTGAGGAATACTTTAACCCTGAATATCTGTCTTGTTCATAAATCTGCCCAAAATGATGTGCAGCTGCAGTCTGTCCTGAAATAAGGAAACTTTATTTGAAAGGGGCAAGGGAGTGGACAAATAACTGTAGCAGATTAAGACCTGAAAATGGGGACTGGAATGGGACATTAGGCAGAATGCCCTCAAAGTGTTCACTGATTTCTGAAAACTCTATCAAACTTAACTAGATACAGGACACTGGAAAGTGTGGCTGCTGTTATACTCCCAAAATGTTTTCTCCTCTCATACCAAACCTCCAGACTATGGATACAAAACCCTTTCTCAAATTCTGCAAATCAGAGGACATATCTCTAAATCACTCTTAAAGGATTTAAAGTAGTTGTCATTAATTTAGTAAGTAAGTGTGATTAACTTATCAAAGAAAATGACTAGTGTAATATAGATATTATATATTATACTGTAATAATTCTATATAGAAGCATAGCTTGGCTTTCCATCAGTGCCATCATCTTCTGCATTTTCATAATGAGTTACTTCCATTTGTAAATCTAAAAGCAAAATGAGCAACAGAGAGTATGTTTGCCCTGTATTACAACATGCTGGAATCATTAAAAAAAAAAAAAACACAGATGGAAGTGGATTTAAAAGTATTAATATCACATTTAAAAGGACAACTATAACAACATTCAAATATCAGTTTCCCAAAAACTGTGGTGGCAGAATGAAACTTAGTCAGCCCTATCTTCTTAGCACACATTTCAGCCACATTTAACAATCTGCCTTGAACTGCAGGGAATTAAACAATCTACAAAGATCAGCAGCAGAATGTTCTGTCTCCTAAGTCATTGCATCAAGAAAAAATGCTTCAGTGGAAAGATTTCCCAAAGCTCTTTCAAAAGCTTTATCAACTCCCACAAGTACCCCATAAAGTTCTCTTCTACTGCCCATACTGAAACTCATGACCTGAATTTCCAGGTCATCTTTATCAGAGAGCAACAGTGAAACCAATTTCACTGACAGTGTTGTCCAAGATCTATAGACCAAGACAATTACACAGAATAAAACTTCTATTGAAAGTCCTCATTTAAAAACATTTTCAACATTTTCTTTCAGTTTTAACAACTTATGATTCATTTTCAGTTACTTTTTTCCATATGCAATTAAACTACTTCCAAGAGAATAATGTGATCATGGAGGAATTTATACTAAAATTGGGAGTCAAAATAATCCATCAGTGCACAGTGAATACATTTCAAAAAGATAAATTGATATTTACATTAACCTAATAAATAAAGTTATTTACAATAACCTAATAAATTGCAAATAGAATTCTAACTGTTCAGGATAGTTCAGAGCTTCTAAAATCTCTTTTTTTCCTCCACTTTATTTGTACTCTTAAATCTATGCGACATTACTTTCTGTACATTATACTGAGACTGTCAGAAATCATATCCCGGCACTAAATATGTTGTATACATTCTTGTCCTTAATAACTTAGAAAAAATAGGCAACTGTGCTACAAACTGAAGTACTTGATATCTGAAACAACCTGCATGTCACAAGTCAATGCCTGTTACATGAAGCATCCACACCTTATAAGCAACTACAATCATGGGTTAAAGTACAGCACAAACATACACTTAGTGCTGTGGGTTTCTGAAGAGAGCTCTAAAGGTGCAATTCATGTGTACAAAGGAGGTGAAATGAGCACTGGCTGAGACAACAACTGCTGGAGCAAAGAAGTAAATCCCCACAGAAGCAGCAAGAGAACCTGAGAACTACAAGACAAAAAATTACAGAAAGGAGATCCTTTCTCCTACTTCCAGAAGACAGCATTACAGGGTCATCAAATATGGCCGAAATTAGTAAGGAAAGAAAACCTATATAAGAGGAAGACATGGCAATGGAAAATATTGCCAGGAGGAAGGGGGAAAGAGATAGTAGAAAATATTCAAGAATTAGACGGTTTGGGGAGAAAGTAAGCAAGCAAGCATCCATGCAAACCACAAGAAAGCACAATAAAGGACACAAAAAGTACAGAGAACTTAAAAGATCAGAGGGAATGCACTGGCACAAAAGGTAAAGAAAGAAACATTCTATCTGCTGACACCTGAGGTCATTAAAAGCTTTGGTTACACAGCTTTAAATGTATCTCTGCTTACTGTGAATACGGATGCATGGCAATCCCAGAAGTTCTTGTCTGCTGCAACAGAAATGTTTCTGTCCTACAGCACAATCAATAAAAATCAATTGCCTGATAATTGCTTTGCATCAAATTAAATTATGGAGGGCTACATAGCTCAGAGGGTTGGAAATGAGATGTGGAGCCTTTCACCTCTGGGTCACTGCTACAAATACAATGCAAGTCAATAATGACTAAGAGTTGTTACTTTTGTGTTAGTGAAACACCTGATTTTAAGCTCTACTAAACCACACCTTTGCTACTTTATAACCTCAGAACTTTGTTTTGCCAATCCCTGAACAAAACTGGATGAAGCTCCCAAGTCACCTTTGTGCTGCCTGTGATTATAATCAACATAATTCCTTATCCTTTCAATAGATTACAACCCAAATCCAAAGAGTCTGGTTACTTTCAAAACAAGTTTGAAAAATTGAAGAAGATTACAAGTTAGATTTAAAATATTTATCAAGACCTCAAAATAATGTATAATATTTCTTCTTTTAGCCAGAATCATAAATACTCAAAAATACTTCTTAAGCATTTGATTCTCACCAAAAAAATTAAAAAAAAAAAAATCCCAAACTCAAGGAAGAAACCAAACCAAATACCCCCACACACCAAAAAAAAAAAAAAAAAAAACAAACAAAAAAAAAAAACAAACAAACAAACAAAAAAACCACCAAAAAAACCAAACAAACAAGAAGACAATCCAAAACATTGCTAAGTTTTGCATCCCTCTTGAGGCATTAAAGCACGGGGAAGATAATACAACTTTCTGAAAACACTAGCTGGTGTTACATAAAAGATAGCTGGTTTTATTGTGAAAGTGAAGTCTGGACAGTACCTGTGATACTGCTGACAGCTAAACCTGCAAACACAGGCATCTTTGAAGGCCACTTATGTGGTAGTGGCTTTCTGACTTTTACTAAAATGCTTCCTGTTTTCCATAATATATGGGGGTTTTTTTTCACTTATATACAGGAAATTATTATTATTACTATTATTTACTTATGCATTTTAGACTCCAGATTCAACTTCAGTTCTAATTTAAGCTTCAGCAGTCAAATACTCTAAGTGTGTTCTTATCAGCCCTGTGATATTTGTGACTATCTCTAGCACAATTAGCAGATTGACAAGGACAGCCACGTGCATGAATTTGCTGCAGGAATTAGAAGACTACAACTGAATCTGCATGTTCAGGAGTTCCAACATGAATTCTTTTTCCCTGCAATCTTATTTTTATAATTTATTGTTCTAAGAATTGGACAGCAATTTGGTAATTGGAGGGGGGGGGGAGGGGGGGGAGGGGGTTTCATTTGCCAAAAAAAAAAAAAAGTAGGAAACAAAATTTTTTGTTTCTATTTCCCTTTTTCATCCTATATCCTGGCCCTGAAGAATACACCCCAAATCCTCTAGACAGTCAGGCACTTTGTTAAACAATTAACCAAAGATACACACCAGTATTTGTATGATCCTTCAGTTAGTATTTACTCAAGTACATCAAATATCTGTTTTCTAGAAAGCAAAACAGCATGCTTAGTACTTTCAGGAAGGCACACAAGTTATAAATAAAGGACCTCATTATTAAAAACTCCATATAGCTTCATGCTACAAACATTCTGGTTTATATACCATATATATTTATGGAATTGCTGCTCTCCCCACACTGCAGCAGAAGTAGGGTAGGGGTAGGACATGACGAACTAAACTAATAAAAAAAAAAATTTAAAAAATTGCCAACTTGTTCTCAAAACCACCATCAGAGTCTCAGTGCAGTTTATGTAGCACACTTGTAAACCCTTTAACCCTTTAAAACAGAGTGCAGACCGACACAGGGGTAAGAAGCAGCAATAGCACAAGCAAGTACATTCCATCACAAACCACACCATAAGGAGCATCACCCTTTCTTCAAGAAGGTCAGCCCTTACAGCTCAGCTTAAAAAGGACTGTGAAAATCTGTGCTAGCAGCACACTGATAATTATTTTACTTCAGCTAGAAGAAACATAAGAGCACTCCTTTTATACAATGGTGTAATCATCAGAGCACTCACCTGACAGGCCATGGTCACCCTGAAGCCACAATTTCTTTCCAGGAAAAAACTCTAGGCTGTAAAGAGGACCAGGAAGAGGGTTCTTCCACTCTCACCACAGTGATTGAGTCTCTATGTGCACAGAGGGATGAGAGCCTACAATTTACACCAGCCTTGGTATTTAAAAGAAGCCATATCTAGCATCTCGTGAATCTGGTATAGCTACAAAACATCCCAGCTTCAGCTGTAGGATGGCCAGCTTCCCTGCCCTAGCTTGAGATACACGTATGCAGAGAACTGTAGTTACAGACAGTAGCTGTGGGTCTCAGTTCGTGGTCTCCCACCACCCACAGAGCCTGTGTGAAAGGTTCCTGTCACACATGTGTTTTGAATTGAAACTGATGCTAACTAAGGGAATCAGCTGTGTTCAGGCCCTGACCAAGCAGGCAGGATTAATTATTGCAGGAACTTAAGAAGAGGTAACATACCTTCAAAAATTTAGCTAATTTATTATCTACCTACTCCATGCAGAATTTCCTATGGATAGTAAGGGGCTATATATTTTGGAAAATACAGGTACTGCTGAGTATTTAGCATTCCTAAGAGTTTATCATTGCCACAAAAACCAGTGCTATTAGTCTATAATGCAGATTCATTGTAGATAATCTTCAAATTAATGCAGGTAATAAATACTGCTTTATGAATCTTGATCTGAAAACTTGAAAGAAAGATATTGCAGCTTATTCTACTATAAAGAATATTGGTCTAATTTCTCACTATACTTGAAAGCTTAATTGTTTACACTTCTTTACTACACAGTTTTTCCTCTAGCAGAGCAACTACTAAATAATTTTTCACCAATCTTTGAAACTATTTGTCATGATTTTTAAACATACTTTTTATTGGCATAAACCAGTTTGATTTCAGCTTGATTTATAATGACCATTTAATTGTGTATCATTTTCCTAGTGCAGCTCTTAAAAAGCTGTTTCCATTCACAAGTACACTGAAAAGAACAAAAAACTTATACATAAAAAGTAATGTGCCACTATAATTTGAAAATATTCACCTCATTCACATTCACCTGCCTCCACTAAAAGATTTATAACATGTCTAAACCAGAAACTGATGAATTCATCAGCTCTCTGCGACATTTTGATCATAATCAATAATATAATTTTACCCCTTAAATGGGTTTTCAATTAAAGTACATTTTTTTAAAGTAATTTTATTTTTGTCATAAAAGTAGTTTCTCTGCAGACTAACAGCATTAACTAATTTCATACCAGGTGCTGTGTTGTAAAAGACAATAACCTGCACAGCCAAACAAAGATAATACTGTACTTAATGAAAGACATATAAAATTCATTGTGCTGTTTCACAGGGTAAATATTACAAAGTAAAACATTTCTTAGATATATAAGTACAAGTGTAAAGATCAAGGACCATTACATAAGTTTAGAAGTTCATTATCCCACAATGAAGAATCTAAGGACAGCAAGAGAACATCAGTGTTAGGGATTCAGGCTGGCCTGACTCCCACAAATTCACTTTTGAACTTTCTCTTAGATCTCAAGAAAACCCAGGACAAGACAGCCCAGAAACTCCCACAAAAAGTTAGCTGTAAAAGATTTCTTGGATGGAAGAGTATGCCAGGAGCAGCAGAAATGGAGCAGACCATCATCAGTCTCTCATCAAATATTAAATGACACTATCAGGACTTCCTTTAAGTTTTATTTCTCTGGAAGCTGCTGCATACCAGGCTAGGACTTGCTGTAGGAAGCTAAAGCAGAGAATGCTTTAAAGGAAAACTTATTTGTACAGCTATACAGCAAGACCTTTTGGATATAAGAAATAGAAACAAAATTTAATAGCGTGGAGTAAGATGAATGAGCAAATATATATGAAATCATGCTAAACCAGAGGGGTTTGTGGTCCATTGAACAAATACTCCTGCTGTAGAAAGTGAATTAAATCAAGTGGTGTGATCTGATTATCTTCAAGGATTATTTGTCATGGGCAAACTACTGGTTCAGGTAGGAACAGACTGTTACCCTTCAACTAAGTGGCAGTTATTGATCTTTGCTGGCACAGCCTCATTGTTACATGGCTTCACTGTTATGGAGAGGCTGCTAGCTTAATGTCTGTCAGTCTGGGAAATACAAGTAGCCCTTCCTTAGGAAAGATAAAGGGAGGTAATTTCAGGGTCTTTCATCTTTTACAGAGCTCTACTGCTCAGAAAGCCAGAGAGTGTATTTTCTTTGTCTATGGCAATTAACTAAATCTCGAACTTCACACAATTTTTATGGATGGATAATATGTATACCTAGAAATAGGAGGAAATTTTGAGCACTGCTGTTAGCAACAGAAATTCAACTTCACCCAGACCCATCATCCTGTACCAGGACAGAACCCTCGGAGTAAGGAAAGGAGAGGGTGCTTAGGGGAGATAATAGGGAACTCTTTGAAACTCTTCGAGTTTTGGTGTCACTTCTGAGAACTTTCTAAATTAAATGGAAAAACAATTGCATAGAATATGAAAAAAAAACAAAAAAGGGTTCTGTAGCTTTAAGAACAGACAAAATCCTTGCACTTTTGTTCAGGGGACTGCTTTACATAAATCTTCAGGAAGTCTCTGACAGACAGTATCCTGAACAGAAATCAGATAGCTATTTCTCAGGCTAAAGTATCCAGCTTGTTTTGAGGCAAATCTCAAGACAAATACACCAAGAGCTATAAATCAGAGAACTATACCAGATGCAAGTAAAAATGAGGCTACAGAAGCTGAAGAACAAGTACACGATCCCACTGCTCTTTCCACTGCTTTTGTCAAAAACGTTTGCTAGTTTCACAGTTCTACACATGATTTGAAAACTGAAAGTTACAATTGGTAGACGTCTTAGAAATTTCACTCCATTTGGCTTTCGTGTGGGAGGGAGCTGCAGCTTAGAATCAATAAGCTTCTCTTTATTTATATTTGGAAGCTGGTCCTGAAAAGCGTCTTCACAGAAGAAATTCCTCTTCCCACAGTAAACAGCCAAATAGGTATGAATGCAGTCATGAATTATCATTGCAGAACAGCAAACACGCAAATGTTGATCAATTAATGTAGAGTGAAATCTTGTTTTATGTACCCCTCACTATAGCAGGTTAATTCCTGGGATTTGCCATTCTGAATACTCTCCATCACTACTTTATACATCCGCCTAGGCTCTTTGGTGTTGTGCATTTAAGGCCCAGTTGGGAGATCCAAACATTCAAGGACATCCGAGTGCGTTTGTGAGGCTCAGTGGATGTGGCAGGGGAGTCAGGCTCCTGGGAGAGGAGTGACAGCAGATGCCCTCCAGGGGAGCTACAAACTGCATGTCATCCCGGACTGCCACGCCGGGAACACGCTCTGGACTCAAGGAAAAGAGCTGACAGGCAGCAGCCATAGTTTCAGCTGTTTCCTTCAGATCTCTCCCAGCAGGTGTCACTACGATGTAGCATCGCTATAAAATCTTCAAGTAACAAACTTTAAAGTAGCGGGTTCCTTTTTCCCCCAACTGGCCAAATACCTCTGTAGACTAATTAGGTAAAACGTGAATAGTCGGCAACAATGAGCTTTGTGATGAGAGGGTGGGGAAAATGCTAGCTGTGTATCATTTCCACTTCCATACAGCTGATTTTCTTCTTATAAATTGTTATACCTCTGAAAGAGATATCTTTAATGAAGTGGTTAATTTAATGCAACGCTCAGCATTCTCTTCTTTGCAGTAATGTACACAGATGGCCGTATTCCAAACTCCATTCATCTATTTCAAATTGTTATAAAATGGCTGTTGAATTCTATTCTTTGGAGAGATAAAATATATTTGTAATAAACAACAAAATTTTCTAGCAGCTGGTTCTGAAAATTAAGAAAAAAACAAACCAACACAATGGGGGAAAAGATTTCCAAAGCAGTCTCCATGCAGACTCTGACTGTCCTACCACCCAGCAATTCTGCAGGCATTCAGACACCTCACTGTAATGTCTCAAAAATCAATAGCAATTTATTCTCTCTTTGGACCCCAAGCAACAAAAGTAAATAATACTGTCACCTGCGGTCTCCCTTCAGAACATGGTCACAAAACAGTCTTGCTACTATACCACAACCCTCCAGGGCTCTTTATCTATGCTGGCTTTGCAGATTGTATTGGCTTTCACAAGGGAGAAACACACAAGACAGCAACAAAAAGGGGTCAAGTTCCTGTACTCTGACCACCCAGGCTGCTGAACTGGAATTAAGAAAAAGGTTTGGCACCTGTCTTACTTCGGTTTCAACTACAGGTTTGGCACGTGTCTTACTTTGGTTTCAACTACATTAATTTTATAAAAAGGGAAAAAGAAAAGAAAAAATAAAAGAAACTGCAAACTGAAAAAGTAATATTCGATTGACATTTTCTCATGCAATAAAAGGGAAATCCTAGAGGAAAAGTTGAAACATTTGCATCATTCCTAAATTAATTTCTTAATAATTGGATGTTTTGAAATTCACATTCTTTATAATGCTACTGAACATATGTCAGAATATTCAAAGTGATCCAGAATATTGACAGAGTTTTCAAAATCATCATAATTTGTAACCAATAATAAGGAATCAATTCCCATCTCATTATAAGACAACCAGTTTCTTTTAACTGGTCACAGCATGAGGTCCAAAGGGACTTAGAAAATCATCACCAAAGGGACTTAGAAAATTTCCAACACATGATATGAAGATATGCTCACTTATTTTCTAGTGACCCTGTGTGTGTATGTATGTACAATGGACTCGTGTCTTTCCAAGGAACATTATTTAAATATGTATTTTTTGCATATTAAATTGTCTTTGTTGCTGCATTTGTGTAAAGCCTATAGGACATAGAAATTCTCTCCATCACTACCAATTCTGTTGCTTCTTAGAAACACTGATTTTTGTGGGTTTGTATATAATAAGTTCAAGATGCATCACTAGCTCATACAGGCATTACATCCCGATTTAAAGCAGCCCACCCTTTCTTTTGTGGCTGTTTATATCAATGAGCACAAAGACAGGGCATGGGCTGAATGCAAAGAAGGAAGTGGAAGCTTAAGAGAAAAAAATTGACCTTCTATTCCAGTTTTCAACATGGACAGTAATTCCATGAAGTAATTTCCCACTATAAAATGATAAAATGCCAAAACTTAAAAGCTCAATACAAATAGGTGTATTTAATGGGTCTCATAATAACTCTCATTACAAGCCAGGGCAGAATTATAATTTCTTTCAATAGGAGAAAATTAGTAAAGAAAGTGGAAAATTCCAAAATATTTTAGGTTAATATCTTAGGAGAAATAAAATCTGCATGGATTTTACATGACTATGTGAGAAGAAATGAGGAGAAACTAAGACAGTTTATTTATACAAGATATAAACACTTGTCTAATCAAAGGCATTCTGAACAATGTTGCAAAAAACTCTGGTAAAACATAAGATTAATGTATTAATTATTTTAGAAATCAGGTGCAAAATGAAGAAAACCTAATAGCCACTAATGTCAAAGAAAAGCAACAAAATAAACTGAATTTTATATTGAGTTATAAACAGAATGAAAAGGGAAAAAGGCTACAAAGATTTAATTAATTTCTTCTACTATAAGCCATAGCCACAATGAATGGAAAGTCTACTACTGTAAGAACCAAATTTAGGGTAGAGCAAAGACTGCCTCAACAGCAGATTAATATTCAATAATTTCATTAAAAACTGTAGAACTTTTAAATGAATATTTAATAACCACATCAGTATCTGAAGTCAGACTGCTGCATGGCTGGATACTCATTCAATGCTATGCAGACTCTTACTAGCCCCTTAAAAAAAAAAAACCTTACAGGTTAAAAAGATATTTTTATCTTTAATTTTACAAGAGCTAAAGAGCATATGAGTCAATTAAGCAACAGCAAAAATCAGGAGTGCTTCTCTACTGTTCCATTTGTATCTCCCAAGAAGAGCATTTAATTTAATTTACTATTTACTCATTTTTCATTTGCAATTCTCTGCAGGCATCTGTAAATCTAGTGTTAACTACACCTAGTACTGGGAACACAAAATAGAAATTTCTGAAACGGGCTTAAATAATTTCAGAAATTCTTCTGTGGTTTTGAAGCATCTCCCAGAAAAGCTCTGACAAGTGATACAGGATTCTACTGTGTTTAAAGGAACAACTCCTAGCTTGCCTCAGAAGCAGAGCAGCCAGCTGGTTAAGGGAGGAGATTCTCCCCATCTACTCCACTCTGATGAGATCCCTCCTGGAGTACTGCATCCAGTTTCTGGGTTTTCCAACATTGGAAGAATGTGACCTGCTGGAGCAAGTCCAAAAGGGAGTCACGAAGATGATTAAGAGGCTGGAGAGCATCTCTCCCAGGAGGATAGGCTGAGAGAGGTGGGAATGCTCAGACTGGAAAACAGAAGGCTCCAGGGAGACTTTACAGCAGCTTCCATTACCTAAGGGGGGCCTACAAGGGAGATGAAGGGTCACTTTTACAAGGGAGTGTAGTGACAGGACAAGGGGGAATAGCGTTAAACTGAAAAAAGGAAGCGTTAAATCAGGCCTTAGGGAGAAATCCTTCACTATGTGAGAAGTGAGGCACTGGAACACATTGCCCAGTTCAAGGAGCTAAAACTCACCATAACTAGAACAAAAGGGAAAATATGAACACTTGAATCAGCTCAGCACTGAATGAGACAACTGAGAGTACTGGCATGTGAAAGGTGCAGGAAGAGATGATTTAGCTGGTTTTTTTTTGTTTTGCCTACCCATTTGAACAAGTTAGCTATATTGTGAAACTGCAAATTGAGTTGCAGACCAAATCAACTAACACAAATGCTCAGTCACCCTATTACATCAACTACTGACACTGCTAAATGAAATTAGGTATTTTGTTGATTTTATGAGAAAAAGGTTTATGTTAACATGCACAAACCAACTCTGAGTTAAAAACTGGAGAGATGTTTAAAAATTTTGCTAGTATCATGGTGAAAGCAATACACTAGCCATCATGTGTTATAAACTGTTAACTACAGGTCTGTCAGTCTCACTTCAGTGCCTGGTAAAGTTATAGATACTGAAGGTATTGAAAAACATCTGGAGGACAATCCCGCCATTGGTCACAGCCAGCAGTTTCATGATAGGAAAGTCCTGCTTATCAAACCTGATTTCCTTTTATCATCACACTTAGCTGATCAGGGGAATCCAGTTGATGCCATCTTTCTTATCTTAGTAAAGCTTTTGATTGTGTCTCACAGGATCCTTCTGGACAAAATGTCCAGCACACAGCTGGATAAACACATCATGGTGGGTGAGCAGCTGGCTCACGGGCCAGGCACAAAGGGTTACCGTGAATGGGGTGACATCAGACTGGGGACCTGTCCCTAGGGGGGTTCCACAGGGCTCCATTCTCCACCCTGTGCTCTTCAACATTTTCATAAATGACTTGGACACAGGACTGGAATGGATACAGAGCAAGTTCACAGAGGATACACAACTGGGAGGAGCTGTTGAGTCCCTTGAGGGCAGAGAGAACCTCAAAAAATCAGAGAGCTGGGCAATCACCAACGGTATCAAGTTCAACAAGGGAAAGTGCTGGATTCTGTACCTGGGATGGGACAACCCTGGATGTATGGACTGGCTGGGAAATGAGATGCTGGAGATCAGTGCCACAGAAACAGACCTGGGGGTCCTGGTTGATGGCAATTTGAACCTGAGCCAGCAGTGCCCTGGCAGCCAGGGGGGGCAGCCCTATCCTGGGGGCATCAGGCACAGCATCACCAGCAGGGCAAGGGAGGGGATTGTCCCCCTCTGCTCTGAGCCGGGGCAGCCTCACCTCGAGTGCTGGGGGCAGTGTTGGGTGACACAATGTAACAAAGACATTAAGCTATAAGAGAACGTCCAGAGCACAGCAACAAGGATGATGAAGAGCCTTGAGGAGCAGCTGAGGTCACTGGGTCTGTTCAGCCTGGAGGAGACTGAGGGCAGACCTCACTGCAGTCACAGCTTCCTTGTGAGGGGAACAGGAGGGGCAGGCACTGATCTCTGCTCTGTGGTGCCAGTGACAGGACCCAAGGGAATGGCCCGAAGTTGTGTCAGGGAAGGTTTAGGTTGGATATTAGGAAAAGGTTCTTCACCCAGAGGGTGGGTGGGCACTGGATCAGGCTCCCCACCAAAGTGGTCACAGCACCAAACCTGACAGTTCAAAAAGCATTTGGACAATGCACTTGGGCAAATGGTGTGACTCTTTAGGGATGGTGCTGTGCAGGGCTGGGAGCTGGACTTGATGATCCCATCCAACCTGCATGTTTTGGGATAAATAAATGGATACACTCACACACGTGTGTGCATGCGTGTGTATTTCTAATAATTAACTATCATTCTCTCTCTGAAATGCTTGGGAAAAAGGTTAACTCAGGACCTTTTCTGACACCTTTTCTTGTTTCACTTGTATTCAGGCAGGAATTTCTGTCATCATAATGCAAGTGAGACCTAGCCTAACATTTACTTCTGTTTATAGGGAACTAGAGTTAACAAGAATATTTACTAAGTTTGCAATAGGTTAAGCTCGCCCCTTCTAAAGAAATCTCTACAATTTGCTTCAGCTACTAAGAGCTACCCAAACAAAGAATTAAGAAAGTGAACCATTTTAATCACTACTTTGCCAATACTACCGATAAGGTTACTGCTTATGTGGCCATTTTTCTTTAGGATGTAAATAGAAATTGTTAAGTAGATCACATCTCTTAGTTAACTAATTTTGACTGCTTATCAGTTTACACCAAATAAATATTTGCAATCTAAACACAAAAATTTTTAGAAGACATTACTTTGCACTTTCATTAAAAAGTGAAATTGACTGGGTAGGACAGCATGCTTACTTCCAGGCTTTCCCATCCCTTTTCTTAAAATCTCGGTATATGAATTTGTCTCCAAATGAGAGCAAATCACATAATTGGGGAGCCTGAAAATAAATGAAATTTAAAAATAAATAAATAAAATTATGGAGAAAAGGCAGCATTTTATCACAAATATGAGCACTCAATGAGATTTTTTAAAATGCAAAACATTCTAAAGCCCCTAGTTTTTTATAATCCTGGAGTATGTTAACCAACATAACTTATAAGTTTGGGGAAACATTAGTTTGAAGGCTAATACTCCAAACTCAAGACCTACCAAATGAGGTCCCCTCAGCAAGGTGCAATGCATACAGAGAAACCAAAATTCTCTGCTTGTACTTTTGAAACTGTTGGTGTATATCCTTCTGACCAGCACTTCAGACTTCATTATACACTTCTGATAGTTTAAAACTACTTTTCTCCTGAAGTTTGACACACGGCTCCGTAACCATTCCAGTAACAAAACAAAAGTTCACAGCCAGCATTCTTAGAGTAGAGGCATTTTTTTTTATTTTTCAAGTTTAAAAAAAGAAAAATGTATCAAATCCAGCTACTTATGCCACTCTTTGCATGACACTAAAATGATGCTTACAGGACAGATGCAGTTTTGTGGCTTATGGCTGAGTATGAGCAGAATGCATATTGTAATCAAGCTGTGTAGGACAGTTCATTATTTAGTTTGCCTGCTGTTTCCTATTGAATGACCTCGATTCAATTCCTTTTCTCTTTATTGGGTTTTAAGTAAACAGAAAGAAATATTCCAATAACTAAATATTAAAAGCAAATAAAGCCAGTTTCAAGGAGTGATGGAATGATTAGGAGACATTCCACTACCGTAGTGTTTATCATCAAAGACAAGATCATATACACCAATTTCAAATCAGATTTCAACAGGATGCAACTAGGTAGGCACAGTCTGAGAAAATAAGGAGAAATTACAGTGCCACACTGAATGGAAACTGAGTAAGACAGAAGCTTTGCAGAAACAAACTAAAATTTATTCTAAGTCTCTCCCGGAACTGTAGTAGAATAAACAAAAATTAATATACCCATGTTTTTAAAAAAAGCTTTTTCTTCCCTTATTTGCCATCATACATACTTACCTATTCAAAAGCAGGTAACTGTTTAAGTGATCCAGACTTCATCAAAGAGGTTAGTAACGAACTCATTTACATTTACACTCTAACTATCCTTACAACTTAACATAAATAAAGAAATTTAACTAAAGATGTTTACCTACATGCACTATGCTTAAGAAAAAGTGTCTTTGGTTGTGTAACATGCTCTGCAGCTTATATTCACTTATATATTTTGGACTGCACATTCAATTTAATTTTCTAGATTAACCCTCAACAGTGTGTGAAGATGTTCCAATCAATTCCAAATTAATAGATTCTGTTTCAAATAAGCAGGGTACATTTAACCAATATATTATGAAGGGTAACCAGACTGATTTTATTTGCTGAAGTACATGAATTTCTTTGACCTCACTGTCTTGATTACTCTCAGACCTTACTCTGAGGCTGTAACAGATTTGTTTCAGCAACAAGACAAAGGTACAATCTAATTCACTTTCCAGATTGTGAACATGACTGTCTAAAGCACACCTGTAATTATATTCTTACCTTGCAACAATATATGTTTTAGAAATACTTTTTTTAGCAGAAACCTATTATTTGATATGAACAGTGCTTTTTTCTTAAAAAGAAAGTGAAATTAATATTTGCCTTTAAACACTGCTATTTTACAAATTTATTCAATTAAAACAACATTAACCTATAAAAACAATGTCCAATTTTAATGTGGTCTTTGCTTTAATACACTCTTACACCAAATGTTACAGCAACTAAGATGTTTCGACATTTTTCACCTCTTTGAAAATCTAAAAGCTGTTTATATTTGTATTGTTCCAGAATTTCCCCTCACTGAAATCAATACAACTACTCAAGAAAAGCACGGAGGTACATCATGTTAGCTGGATTTGAAGGAATAAAATTTTATAGTCATAAGTTATTCTTCAGTGTTTTGGCATAAAGAAACAAACGTGCCTAATTTTGCAGTTCTTCTCAAATCTTTTGACTATGAAACACATGACACAAAAGAAATCTGCCATCCTGAACCCAAAGGAAACCATATAATGAAAAGAGCCATAACAAAATAAATTCCTAGTCTTAAAATAATAGTTATTGAAGAAGGAAACAAAATTCACAATCCAAAGGATTCTCCAGCTGGACAATTCCATCTCTCCTGCCATCATCGCAGACAAACACTTTTAAGATTAGTCCCTTAACAAAGGTAGGGGTCTTGAGCTATTCCAACCCATCTCCGAGCTCATTTTTGGCCAGAAGCTCCCTGCCTACTTAGAATCTGGGCAACAGAGATGAATATGTGCCAGCTTTACAACTACTGCATTTCAGTGTAACATACTACCTACAAACCAATGTTTAATGTTCTAACTGAAATTTTAGACTCTGAACTTAAAGAATCTAAACATTGAATCTAAACGTTGAAGCTTAAGTAACACAGTTTTCTGCTGTAACTGGGAAACTTACACAACCTCAGAAAGAACTCAAACTAAACCAAACAGCAACTTGTGAAAAAAGCAAATGTACATGTTAAGAATACAAAAATGAAATTGTATAGAAATAGTTCATGTACCTGAAAGTTCATGTATCTTTACTAAAGAAAATTTTAGTACAATGAAAAGAAAATCCTCAAACGTGTCCAAAAGGGAAACACTAAAGCTTCCCTTAACACTAACACAGGGTAACTTTTTTTCTTAAATGAGAGTTTTTTTCTGCTTGAAGTATTGTTGATTTATGTGTTAGAAGTTTCAGCACATTTGTAAATGTAGGAGTAATGTGAAAAAAATTGAATGCAGCTTTTGAAACCTAGAAGCTGTAATATACTGTAAAAACAGACACCCAGCACAGCTAAATATACTATAAAATGACTGTTCACTCTGTAAGAAATATACCTGTTTCTACTATATGTATAAACTACACCATATTATCAAAATTTAAGTAGCTTAAGAAGAACTGTAAGTTTTTGCTGCAGTAAAATCAAAATTTGATTCACAACATTTATGTAACAATAGCTTACAGTCAAGAGCCATTATAAATGACATTAACTAATGCACACAATGGGAAACATTCAGCATCTTATGAGAAAACTAAACAGATTTTGTACAAACTTGCACTGCTAAGATAGTTACTGCCCAGTACCAACTCTACTGCAGGCGAGGCAGCAGGCAATAAAAGGGAGATAGTGCTGAACACACAAACTCTTTAATTATACCTTTTAGTGACCAGCCAAATTAAAGCTGGATATTAAAGATCATTATGCTTTTAAGTTTAACAGTTCAGTGGCAAATCATTAAAAAGAAATTGAAAAATATGGAAATATTGCAAAATATTAATAAAGGTATGAAAAAGCTCATTTTATTAAACAGTCATTTCAAAAGTAATATTCTAGAGATAAAAATTCATTATTAGGTCTTTAAAATGGCAACAAATTTTGTGCATTTCACCAATTCTACAATTCTTCATGCGCTTACTGTTTTCGGTTGGAGTTAAGACATTAGTGGTTTTTAAAAATTATTGAGGCTAGAGAGTGATGCACAAAACTATACATTCCCAAGTCACCTTTTCCCCCTTTAGTGTGAACAGGTAGGAATATGTTTTTGATGCTTCCAGCGTCAAGATCAGGTGAACTGAATGGTTTTACAGAGTACATTACTCCAACTCCTTAAGGGGCTATAAAATCACATTCAACTCAGCTTTTTATTAATAATTCATGGCAACTTCCTTGGTTCACTACAGGGGCATCACTCCTAGGGCATCATTCCTATTGAAATAATAGAACAGGGAAAGTCAGATAAACAGTGCTACAATCAAAATGAGAAGCCACCTACCATGAACCCAGGGACTTCAAAAGCCCTAAAGAATTTAAATCCTCACAATATTCAGGCTAAATCTGGAATTCCACATTCCTTTCTAAAAGTTGATGTTAATTTAATAGATAAGTAAAACCGAGAAAATTTTGTCTATCTAATGAAATTTGGTTTATCTGTAGATTTGAAGTGTCACATTTCCATTCATTTAGCTATATGGCATAAGAGCTATTTATGCTTTCATTACTCTGAAATAGACCCTTTTAACAGGAATATTTTACTTCAATTAAGGATTAAACTAAGTATATCCTATTAAAGATATCTATGATGCAAAAATATTATGATTTGGAATTGGAACACTTTTTACTATAGTAAAAAATACCTACTAATAAAGCAGTTACTGCCACCAATTATGATACATAAAGACCACAAGACTTCATTCTTCATGGTCACATAATAGATGGTTCTTACGGAATTGTGTCATATATTAGTAACATTTGGATTTCAATGCACATGGCTAACTAGATGGACAGATTCAGGAAAAAATGGTCTTCAGTATAAACACATTAGGATAGGGACTACACACTTACTTTGTAATTTACTCAATGGAACAAAATTAGCTTTGATGCATCAGTAAACCACCATGGAAAAAGCAGCTTTATCCTTACAAACTTAATTAATTCTGGTGTAGAAAGAAAGGAAGTCCACTTCAAAAGCTTGGTCTGCTCTCTGAGTAAAATAATGCCCTATGCACAAAAATGCTAGTTGTATGAAAATTCAAAATCCATCTTTACATTTTTTAAAGTAACAAGAGAACATAGCGTTTTAACCGCTTTGTTTCCTCCTCCAACCACATTTTGGTATTAAGGTATTAGTGAGTGGCTTGTTGTAATTTGCAGTCAGTTTCCAACACAGATAAAAAGCTTGAAAAGGCAAAGCCTCAGAGGTGCATGGGCCTAAGTGGTTCACTGCTGTACTTTCAAAATAGAAGGAAGGAGGCTGCCTTTGTGGCTGTATCATCATTCCATAGATACATGATCTCCATAACTTTTAAAGACAAACTTTAGACAAATTGGTCCTGATAATGTTGGGGAAAATAAAAGAAGGTCAGGCTTTTGGGTACTGATTCTGTATCATCTACACAGTAACTATTCCCTGGTGTCTCTCTCACTCTCAATCTCTCTCTCTCCCTCCCTACTCAGTAACATAGTAGCCCAGGAAGGTTGTATTTTCCGACATAAACAACAAGGATAAACAGAATTTCGTTAAGGTCTTATGGAGGAAACAGTTGAGAAGCCTTGTCAAAAAGTCACTTGTTTCTTCTAAGATAGTTGTTTTTTAAATCCAGCTGGAAACCAATAGAAGTGATCCTAACTTTCCTTCTAAAAAATCAGCATTGTCTTATTTGACTGCAACATCTCTGATAACAGTCTGATTCTTTAGCAACAACACACAGCAAGTAGATATGCACAACAGTCTCATGGAGATGAAATGAACAAGAAACCACACATTTTGACTTTTTTATCCTAATGCCTCCTTTGCACAACTGGCAAAGAAAATTAAAAGTCTCCCTGGGCACAGTCCTTTATCCTCAAAGGACTGCCTCTTTTAATTCATGCATAGAACAGAACTTTATCTCAAAAGCTTTATTCACATGAAACCAACTATCGCATTTTTTTATGTGTTGCAATTGTATCCTAAATTGGTTTATAATCCACTCTCTGCTTTCCTAGTTCAGGAAACTGATTATATGAACAGTTCTAAAATAACACATGTGAAATGAAACAGGAATTGACACTAAATACTCATTGCACACAGTGTTACACAAGGACAGCTTAGGTTCTTAACAGAATTACAGCAATAGTTCTACTATTACCCATTGAGAGTGCTTAATTTTTTCAATTTCATTTACATTAAAAAGAATCACTGAGTTCTTAATATTGAATAATCAGGAATGGACAGTTTATGTTGCAACTGTTGTCACTGACAGATGAAAGAAGGGAAATGCCAGGCTTTCAGAAATGGAGTACAACATGAGAAACATTTTAAGTCTGTCACCAAATACAATTGATACCACAAAGATTATTTGTAGTATTTGAGTGTTACTTGGCATTTTTAATGTAAAACTCTGCACAACTGAGAATAAAAAAAATAACCATCACAGATGTATTTATGACAATTTTAAGGAGCCAATATCCCAAAACAAAGCGTGCTCACTTTAATGCAAGTTACATGACTTTCCATCAGGACATTACCCAAGAATTCAAAATCTCTGCAAAAGGGACAGTATGTTAATACAGCAAATGTTAACTTATTTGATGTACTATTACAATAACTGTATAGTTTTAAGTACAATTTTAAAATAGCTGAAGCTTATTTTTAAATGCAGAATTATTTTTGTCACCATATCTATAACAAAAACCAGCAAATTTAATCCTGAGCCTAATTCAGAGGTGCAACTTCAAAATTCCTAAGCAGAGTTGCATACACCTATAGTAAAATCAGCTGGTGTTAAGTATATGTGACTCAATAATTCTCAGGTACAAATTACACAAAGTTATGAGCTGAGGAAGCTGAATTTGTACAGTACAGGTAAACTTAAGGAAGAGTGCTAGGATCAACTGTGTGACTGATTGATTTTAGTATATGTTATTTAAGTCTTGCATTCATTTGAGGAACAAGACATCAGAAAAGGACTTCTCCTGAGCTTCAGGTGTTTTATGAGATTGATGTGGCCAAAGCACCATGCCATACTTGAAAATTTTGAGTTTTAATGTTATTTCAGAGCAGCACTCTAGTTTTATAAGGCTGTAATGTGTTTTCATTTTACCTGTACTGAAAAAAAAAATAAAAAGGATAACAGCAGGAAAGCAGCTATTCTAAGAAAGGGAGACATAAAATGTAAACATAATGCAGCAAAGAAGCAAATGAAAAAACTCTCCTTTTCCTTTATGAGAAATAAGGGAAACAGATTGTGCTCATCTTGCTTTAGGGCCAAGAGTCTCAGTGTATGGAATTCAGCCAGGCTCCAGCACACAGCTCACTATGAAGTTTTGCTGTGTTAAAAAGTAAACCAGATGGGATATTTGCTTCCAACAAGATAATTCTAATGGAAATTGTTAGAAGTACTGTAAAAGAAAGCTGTACTTTTCAGCTTCATCTGCTATTTTATTGTGTATAATAAGGGCAGGTAGAATGAAATGTAGACTATGAAAACAAACCACAAAAATTTAAACATTCAAAACATTAATCATTAACCAAGTTTTGAATTTATGTGCCTCAGAACACCAACTGCTTTCATAAAGCACACACCAAGCTAAAGCCAAATCTCAAACAGTAGCAGAGGTAGTGTGAATAAAATATTCTAAAATTAGGTAAAGTGAGTAAAAAAGAATCAACTTAAAGGTTAGCCTTTAGCTTCATACAGCTTGAAGAAAAATTATCAGCAAGTCAACAGACGAATACACCAAGGCCTTGTGAGACCTAATAGACTCAGTGTTTTTGTTCAGGATCATTAAGATAACATCTCCTGTTCTTAAAAGACCCCATATTTTCCAGATGAGCTACAAAAAAAAAAAAGAAGGTAGATGAGGTATAGTTCTACAGCTACAGGTTTTGATGACTTCTTGTACATCTGACTAAGTATTTTTAAGGTACTGTACCCAAACTGTGCTAGAGCAAAATGAAAGAACTAGGTTTTTTTGTTGTTGGGTTGGTTGTTTTTTTTTTTTTGTTTTTGTTGTTGTTGCATCAATATCTTAGACTGTAGCCCTGGACTGTTCCTGGCAGTAAACAGCTTTTTTCAATACAAGCTACACCCATTTCATCACAGCAACAAATTCACTCTTAAAGAAAAATAAGCAGCAATAAGGACAATATTTTGTTAACAAAGTAGCTTAGACACAAACGGGACCCATTATTGCTGAGACATAGGGTCAGTTATATAGACAGAGAAGCTCATGCTTGAATTATCCCAATCCATTTTGCCAAGTAAAGGTACCTACCACTAAAAATTTACTGCTAAAATGGCAATATAGGTTTTCTTTTCTTTTAATCTTGCTCTCAGACTAAGCACTGCTCTAAGCTCCCTTTTCTTCTTCAGGAACTGGTCTATGCCAGACTAAAGAAATTCTATTCAGGCTTTGACTTTGTCCTACCATGTTGCTTCAATCAGCCAGAAAGCAGATTGGAATGAAATTGATATGATTGGATAAAAGAAAATCAAATTTTTTCAACATTTAGTTTCAGTAATCTAATTATGAAGCTTTTAGTAATAGTGTAATTACTTTGAAGTTCTGAACATATGTTTCCACTGAGAGTATTCCACAGAGGACACTGTATCAGAAAAGGGAAAAAATGTAAACAAAAATGTACCAAAAATCTTTCAGCTCATCAAAAAAAATTAAAATTGAAAGGAGAACCATATGCCAGAGATGCAATATGATGTCCAATATGAATCACTTTTATTTCCATCATGAACAGTCCTTTAGTTTAATACCAATGAAGAAAATGGGAATTAATTTTTCCATGACATCAAAGCACACTACCAAAACGTTACTGGATTGGCATATATAAAAAAATGAAAACACACATGTAAAATTATTATGACAAAAAGCAGCTGAACACTATTCCTTGAACTTTGAGGGTCTAAATGTTTCTTCTGATGGAAAGGATCTCTTAGAGAAATAGCTTACACAATGGGCCTAAAAAAGCCCAGGTATCTCAGTTTTTTGTGATTCTTATTCTTGTGAATTTAGCTAAATATCCTTAGCTCTATACACTGAAAGTTTTTAAATCTGAAGTATTAGATCTGACACAAGACAGTTTTATTGGTTAAATTTCATTTAAAAAAAAAAGGAATCAGTGAACTAAGAGTGGAAATTCACCACTGAGCAAGACATTTAGAAATGCTAAACAAAAGATATAGAAAACCGTAGCACAGACAGGAAGACACTGAAAAAAACCCAAAACAAACAACAACAACAACAAACCACCAAACAAATAAAAGGAAGTATGGAAACTACATCATAATATAGAAAAGTTTTACTTTTAACAAAACAATGCTCACACTGATCATCACAACAGTTGTGAACACAGCAAGAACATTTTTGTTACTGGAAAGACAACTTTGCTCTTTTTGTTTGTGGTTTTTACATATCACAAACAATTTACAAATGCAAATGAATTTGCTTCAGTGCCCTTCTATGTCATCAACAGCAAGCTTAGTGCACAAGCCTACTTTTACATAATACACAAAACCGCACTCTCAGCAGATAAACTACAGGAAAGGAAGATGTCCAACTTTTGTGGCAACAAGTACATTGTTCACACCACTTTCACAAAAAACAGCACAAACAACAGCTTTTGATATCAACTGCTCTCTAAAAAGTTCTACTTTTATTTTCTACACATTAATACATTATAACCTTGCTGTCCTTTAAACTGCCATGTAATGAGAAGCTCTTTTCTCAATTAGGATCTTCATTCATCTTTATCAGCTTCAGAAATTCTTAAACAATAAATCAACTTCTTAATGTCTTTCTTTTTTCTTTTCTTGGCCAAAGAGTCTAGGCTTAGAACAACAAGGTAGAAACAAACTGTGTCTCCAAATCATAAGGGAATGTCAAAAGAAGAATAAAATCCATGGAATAAAAAAAGCATGCACAATATTTTTCTTTTTTTTTCTTACCAACAGATCTACACTATAGGGACAAATAATGCATAAAGAAAGAACTTTTGACATATTCATAAAATAAATGCAATCCCATAAGTCAGATTTCCAAAATGCGAGTGAAAAAGGGAAGACATTAATAGCAAGGCACTTGTTGAAAACGTTCATTTGGTAACCACCTTCCTTTCATAATTTCAACTTAGCTCAAACCAGCCAAGGATAGAAAGTCAAGTCTTCCTCAACAATCAGATCAGGAATACAGCCAAGAGGTATGTTAAAAACTGCAGGATCCAGACAATTTATTTTGGACATGTTTAATGGGCAATGACCCATCATACTTTTTAGATATGTGTAGTATCATTGTCCTTGTTTTCCCTCTTTCAAAGGTGAATGGAGAAGAAAATACTGACATATAAAATTATAAATTCAGAGGTCATGAAAGCTTTTGAATAATTTTAGTCAGAGTTTTAAAATTTCCATCATTCAAATTGCTAGCATGAATAGAGGTGTTATAGTCTGCAAATAGCCTCAAACAGTTCCAAGTCCAAGAGCAAGCTTTTGACATTAAAAAACCCCAAACTATTTAGAAATTAAAAATAACAGGAAAAGAGTTAGCCGCATTAATTTCTCTGAAGCGCATAATTTATGGTGCCACTGTTTTGGAAGGCATTGTGATATATGGAGAAGAAATTGCTGATGATTTTATGGCTTATCCATTACAGGCATGTAGCCACTGTAAAAAAGACACCACATAAAGCTACTATGTGTACTTAATGCATCATAATTGTGACAAGTTATTTATGCAATCTTTTGTCTGAATTAATGAGAAATTATTAATAAAACTGCCTTGTTCAAGAAAATATGCATGTCTACCAGCACAAATACCAGCTACCACTGCACAAATTGCTCAAGGGCATGAAATAAAAGGCAGTTTCATGATTAATTCTTCATTTATTTCTACCCTTAAGATCGCTATCATCAAATTTACTATTTGAGTGATAGCTGGAGAGCTTAAATGATTCTTTGTCTCTTGTCATCTTAAGAGAATTTGTAATATCATGGCAAATACTTCAGTTATTTCCATATGCCTCAAAAAACAACTTTGATGCTACAATTTCTCCTGGGTCAAGCTTTAACAATACTAATGTAGACATGAACATGCTGATTAAGAAAAGAGATGCAACACAAGAGCTACTGCTTAAAAGCCAGTTTAGGCAGGTTTCAGTCTGCTTCAAAAAGTGCACAATAATTCTTTCTCTACCTTGGTCAACTTCAAGAATAAAACAGACAAAAGAAAACTGATGCATTTTTCTACATCAGATAAACCTGATGGATTTTTATCCTTATTTTGCAAGGTCACCCATTGTTCCACTCCTTTAGCACTGATCAAAATACAGAAGAACTGGGAGGGGCCTGAAATACATTTGGAAACTGAAAAATTGTAAGAATATTATAGATTTTAAAGAACATATTAAAATTTAGTTACTTAATGATTAGAAGTCCTCATAAAGCACAAACATTCGGAAGATGCCCCACCCACACTGTAGTTCAGAAAGAAGAAAATGGGTTGTGAAACAACTGACAATTATCTAAGTAAAGCTTGCCAACAAACTATCTCCAAAGTGGAGACAGATTGTGATATGGCTTTCTGTGAATTCTGGCTATACGACTGCCCCTTTCTTCGTTTTTTTTTCCTTCTTTTAATGAAAAACTTCATATATCACTGGCTGCATTTTGTGTTAGAAGCTGATTTTCAGTCCAACAATACTTATATATACATAGCAACAACAATTATTGATGGAAAATACTTAATTTATCTATTTTACATAAACCTGTCTGGCAAAGGAACAAACTTCCCAGTAATGATTTTATTCTGTCTTGGGTTTCTCCTACATATAGCAACTTTGGAAAACCTGCACCATTCTCGGTATCATTTGCTCCTGTGGCCTGACCATTTATACAACTGAGAGTTCCATGATACAGGGTGTGGTAGCCCAACTAACTTATTTCAGTAAATGGGGATACATGTGTTTCCAAATAAGAAAATTACTCTACCTCTTGAGGCAATGTTACCACAGAATAAAATAATGTCCTTAGCTTTCAACACATTTACAAAAGACATTCTTTACTTTGGCAAGGACTCTTAATCAGTAGCATTTGCTGTTACACTTTCAAAATTTTTTTTTTTTCAATTTCCGTATTTTGTTAGCAATGGCCTTTTCCTAGTTGTTTCTCAAAATGAGTGTAATTTGAAACTCTTAACTTCATTCTCATCGCACAGATAGGCTGGACAAAAGCATTGGGCATTGGATACTCTATTACACATTACATGCAAGTAAGCATGCGCAACACTTCAAAGAAACTGCCAGATAAATTTCTGTAGGGCCCTGAATTTTTGAAAAATTCAAAAGAGTGCATCAGAATATCCTTAGCCCCTGCTTAGTTAGTCCCCAGTGTCTTGATATTATAATACTCTTATTTTGCCGTCATTACAAAAAAATCAATCAAAAATACCAAACAAGGAAAAAGACACACCCCACTTTTCCTCCCCCTTACTAATTGTCTTTCAAAAATAAATTCAAGCAAAAATTCTTCTCATCTCCCTTAATGGAAACAGTAAAATCCAGAACACTTATGTGTATCTAGCAAAACTCAGCTGTCTTTGAAGATATCCTACTTCAAATGATACTAACTTTATAAGACCTTGCTGACAGAGTAATAACAAAGCATTTTGTAGGAAAATAATCATTAAAATATAATTCCAGTAAAACACAGTGTTTCATGATGCAATTCTGTACATGCGGTCCAATACAGTGACCCTAGGAGCAGGGAAGAAGGCTCAAAACAAACTGAGCAAAAGAGGTCATGTATTTGAAATGCAAGCAGCCTCTGTTATTCCAAGATTTAGGTTTTGTTTAATCAAACTATCAGCCAGATTATTCCACATGCTTGTGAACTACAACTTGAGCTGTAACTGCAGTATTGTAGTCCAACCATCCATAGCATTAGAACACCAAAATGCCAACAGAAGAAAAATACCCAAAATTGCAGCATGGGATCAAAATATCTAAATAGAAAATTTCTAAACTATTTTTCCTTTGGTTGCTACATTAGTACCCTTATTATAATAGTGCCATGTATTTAAATATGTTCTGGGAAATTCTGAAGGAATTTATTCTTATTTTGCTTCCCCTAGGTTATTTTCATACCAATGAGAAATATTTATGTAGAAAATAGATTGCCAACACACTGAAAAGGGTGCAACACAGAGGAGTGATCGGTCATCCAGATAGCTAAAACTTTCACCCAGGCTCCCATTCTCCCCTAACTTGATTACTGCTGGATGAATCATATTTCACTGTCAAAGCCCTTCGCAACCTGTCGCTAGCACCACCTTCATCTCTCATTCACCACAGAAATGCTGAACTGCCGCTGTTAACTATATACAGCCCATCTTCTACATTTTTAAAACAGCTTAGGGCCTTCTCCTGGGTTTTTTGCTTTTTGAGAGATATTTTCTGAAAAATTCCACAAAGCTGTCCCACGATCTTTCTTCAAAATCAGTTTGCTTTTTTTTTTATCCCCCAGAACAGGTGTTCAAGAATGTGGCATTATTGCCAGGGCTGCTGACTAAGAAATAGATCAGCCAATTCAGCTGCAGGTTGTCACTTCCATTCCACTAACACCAGTTTTCAGCTGATCCAATGTAAGCAAATAAATTAAATAAATAAACTTTAAAAACCCACCACAAACAACTCCCCAAACCTCCCATGTCCCTAAGTAGAGCTATGACAAACTATGTCACTTCATTAGCTCAGTCCAGATTCAGATTACCATTTAAGGAACCTGAATGTGCACAAGTCTATACGATCTGGTCTGTGAGAAATGAAGAGAAAAAAGATAGAAAATAAAAAAAATCAATTAAAGGAATTATCATGTGCACAAGTATATTATGGCATTAACTTATGAGGACATAAGACACTTCTAGAGATATGAAAATGTGAAACATTTTGGAAAATATATTATGTGTTTCATAGGAAAATTATTTTGAATACTCAGATTAAAAAAATGGGCAGATGATTATCTCACCTGCCCCGCCCCCCTATTTTTACTATGGCATTCCCGGCTTGCAAATGATTAGAGGAGAGTTTTCAGAAATTCTCAAAGCAAGATATTGGACTAGGTCTCCATGTCACATACTTTGAAGATAATTCTTTTGGTTTTTGGAGGGTGGGGGAGGGTGTCATGATTTTGGCTGGGATAGAGTTAATTTTACTTAGAAGCTGGTACAATACTGCATCTTGAATTTAGTATGAGAATAATGTTGGTAACACACTGATGTTTCAATTGTTGCTAAATAATGCTGAGCCCAGATCAAGGACTTTTGGTTTTCCATGCTCTGTCAGTGAGGAGGTGTGTAAGAAACTGGGAGAGTGTGGCCAGGAGACAGGTGACTCAAACTGGCCCCAGGGATATTCCACACCACAGATCATGCTCAGCAGAAAAACTGGTGGGAGTTGGTCAGGAGGATGGGCTGGGCATTGGCCAGTTAGCAATTTTATTCTGCATCCCTTGTTTCTCTTGGGTTTTATTCCTCTCTCTCTTCATTACTATCATCATCATTAGCATTATCAGGATTTTTATTACTTTGTTTCAATTATTAAACTGTTCTTATTTTGCCTGCAATTCTCCTCCCCACCCTGCTGCTAGGCAGGGGAGGAGGGGGTGAGGCTGTGTGCTACTCAGTTGCCAGCTGGGGTTAAACCAGAGCAGGTTCCAACGCACGTAAAGCTGTGTTTTTAAATTTGCAACTAACTGGTCTGTACATTTCATAATCAATATTCACAAACGTTTCCGTCTGCCACAGTGAAAATAAAATTATCATTCCTCAGTCATATAACATTTATATTCATGAGCACTAAGTAAATATTTAGATTTCAGTGCGAAGCTAGAGGCATCAGCTCTGTAACCACATGGGCAGTCCCTTAGGTACACTCAACTTACTTTTCTGAAGCATTCAAAAACAAACACACACTGCAGTTCTGCAAACACATGTACTTTATATAGTACAGCAATACCTCAGATCAGCAGATGACATTGCAAAATAAAAACACTGGAATACCTGACCCTCTGTGCTTTCTTTGAACCAAGCCTTCTATTTAAAATGTTCTCTACTACATAAGAAAAAAGTAGCTCAAATGACAAAGTCCTGAAAGAAAAATTCCACAACTAGGAAGAGATCATTTGAATTAATACGTATACAGAGTGAAAATACAGGACAACTGATTATAATCTTCTTTTTAGCTTTAGCAAAGGTGAAAGAACATTAGCTATACACCTGCAATCATACACTGCTAATAAAAAAAAATAAATGCCTGAAAGACCCATAGCATTCTTGGAAACTTTTGAGATGTTCAATTTAAAAACAATACATATTTTCACAACAAAATGCACGGTTTTCAGCTTGAGCAGATCTTAAGTAGACAGCAACTATGACACCACCAATACTGATGATGAAACAGCAAGCCTGAGGACAGCAAAGAGTTGCTAAAACGCATGTGCATCCACTACATGTTATAAGTTTAACTTTAAATAATTCTCAAAACTGAGAAAGTCAAAGCGAGATGAAATGTGTAACACAAAGGCTACAAAACAGATCCTGTAATTTTGAACTCCCCAGGTGTGGATTAATCTTTGAAGGAAAGAAGAACACCCACTGCTGAAACAACCGAGTCACGCTTCGCACCAGCACTGGATAGGTACAGAAAGCAGCTCAAGGACCAAAGGGTCACACTCAAAACACCACGAGGTGTCAAAAGTTTCTTCTTTTCCAGGTCGCCACCCGGTACCACGCCAGACTAATAACACGTTTGCAGATCGCACAAACCTTGCCGAGAAGCATTTACAATCGATATACTGAGAAAGAATAAAAAGCGATTTAAAAATGACCTCAGTCACAAGGCCTGGCCAGCCTTTTTGGCCCCAGCGGGGGCCAAAGTGCTGAGAGGGGTCACTGCCCTTATCTTTTATCCCCGCGGGTCCCGCCCGGCCCCGCCGCGGTTTAACCAGCGGGCGCAGACCGAGGGCGGCCCCAACTGCCCCCGCCCTGCCGAGGCACCGGGGGGGACGGGCGGGGATCGAGGGGAAGCGAAGGGAGCCGGGCCAGCTCCGGCCGCCCCCAGGGCCGCAAACAAGGCAGCAGAGGCGACAACAGCGGCGACAACAGCAGCGACGGCAGCACGGCGGAGGCCGGAAAGGAAGGGGCGGGGAGGAAAGGGCGGATCCTAATCCGGGCTCGCCCCGCTCCCCGCCGCGCTCACTCACCGATCATGGCGGCGGCCGCGGCCACGCGGGAGGAGAGCGGCGACGCGTGCACGCGCGCGCACGTGCCGGCCCCACCCGCCGCTCCAGCACTTCCCCAGCAGCCGCCCTGGGGGGTCGCGCGACGGCGGGCCGGCTCTGAACGCGCATGCGCCTCAGGGAGGGAGGTGGAGGCGCGCGCGGGGCTCTCTGGGTAGCGTAGTTCCTGGCCAGTTCACACCCGCACACGCTCTTCTCACGTCATCGCCTCACATTTCCCCCACACACCGCTAATGACTTTCTCGTTAATTGCTGTCCGCCGCCCCGGTGTACGGTGCACCGGGGGTAGGTACAGCTCTGCGGGACCGGGCGGTCCCGACGGCGTTATCTGTGTTTCCCGTCCCGCTTGCCCGGCGGGTTGTTGACACGTTGCCTGGCGACGGTGGCGCGGCCGGGGGACCGCGCGTGGCGGCAGGTGCCCAACGGAGCCCGAGAGGGACCCGCGGGGCCGGAGCCGCAGGGGAGGGGCGGGGGCGAGCACTCCCCGGGGGACAAGGACATCAGGTGGTGATGAAGGGCTGGACACGGCGGAGTGGGGGGGACGAGCTGGGGTGATGCAGAAGGGGACTTGGGGCAGGGGCGGGGGGCAGGAGAGGGGCCCTGTGAGGGGCAGGGAAGGCGCGGGACGGCTGTGTGAGGGTGTCGCTGGATGTGGAGGGAGCGACGCTGCACCTGCTGCCTGCTCTAACTCGCCGGGCGCGGGACGCTGATGTTCGCTTGTTTTTTGCAGTCCGTTATTTGCATCTGTTCCGTCGTGGGCGCCGGTGGGGAAATGGTAATGGAGGAGGGACGTCCGGGCCCCTCAAAACCCGCCGGTGACAGGCGGCCCCAGCAGCGGAAGAAGAAGGACAAGCAGCAGGACAAGCAACAGCTCTGCGAGGGTTTCAGTATTAAAGCCATGATGAAAAACAGCGTGGTATGTTTGCTGCTAGCATAGAGGTGATACTAATTAACTCAACTTGTCCAAGAGGCATAGCAAGTTAGAGCTGTGGATAAAACATGTCAGGAAGGTGTGCAAGTTGCTAATACCTTATCTGGAGTTTGCTGCTTGCTGAAATTACCCTCAGGCTTTGCAGAAGTATTACTGCAAGGTAACTCTCTGTGCCTGTGGGAGTCTTGAACGCTTTCACCAAGTGCTTTTCTCTGGTGCTACAAGTTTTTTTTAGGGTTTTTTTTTTTTTTTTTTTTTTGTATGGTTTTGTATTGGCAGTGCACATCCTGTTAAACTGACAGCCTATGGAATTGTGTGTGAGGCTTACTGCCTCCCACTTAACAAAATACTGTCAAGTGGTAGTGCAGTATTTCTCAAAAGTTTTAATACACTGGCATTGTATATGAAATTGATGTGAATGTCACATAGGATGGTCACATAGGAGAGCTGGAAAATAAATTAATAGATTCTTTTAAACAAGCTTGGAAAATAATGAAAAGCTTCCACACTATCTAGGAGAATACTAAACAAACAAATATTAGTTCTCCAACTTGCAGTTCAAAGACAGAGAAATCGATCCAACAAGTAACAGTCACAATTTCTAATGAACTTGGAGGCTTGGGGGTTAAAATAGTAATATAAAGGCCCTAGAAATCTCTTTATACTGTTTTATTTGCATACCTTTATCAGAGTTTAGGAGTTGAAAAGCTTCAGCTAGTACAGAGTACAGATGCTCAACATGTGAGCAGATGGGGTAATATTACTGTAGGTCTCTGGCTAAACTCCTGGATTGTATTCTTCATTTGGACATAGTTCAAGGTGTTAGCAAAGGCTTGAGTCCTCAGATTTTTAAATCTATAGAGTATTCTGATAGCTGTTATGAAATACATTATTTCCCTTTGTTTTGCCGAAGTGGTCTTCCTTGTGCAGTCTATCTGATCATGTTATCTGCAAGAACATCTTCTTAAAAACCCAAACAAGCATGTCTGTAGTGAAATTTTAAATAGAGAAGAAGTTGTATGCCTGAAAAACTTTCTCCTAATTAGTAAAACTACAGCATATTTCACCTTACTTGGAAAAACACAAGGTGAACACAACCCAGTCATCCCTTTGTTTTAACAATTGTTTGATTTCTTTGTTTTTATTCTAGAGATGCATGGAATGAACTAGAATACTTCAGCAGCCTTTAGGATTAATTTTTTAAATATGTTTTCTGTTGTCTGGAAAAAATTCAAGTAATGGATATTTGCACATGGTTCTTTACACCTAGATATGTAAAAGACAATTTTGTCTAGAAGAATCAGCCATTTTAGTGGAGTTTGAGAAATACGTGTTTAATTTTAAAAAAGGAGCTGTGACTTGTGAAAATAACTTTGAGTTTAATCAGAATTCAGGTTTGCTTTTAAATATTTATAGAATATTAACTTTTATGGCTGCATTTCTAACTTCCTAAACATGAACAGACCATTAAATCATATGATACTGTCATTAAGCAACTGCATACAGGTAAATCTGTTGCCTTTGCAGCTACTCACAGAATAACAGAAATTATTTTTTTTGGCATGGACATCTGGAAATCATCTAACGTAGCTTCCTACTTGAAGTGGGCCTGTCCAGCACCCAGATCAAGTCCATGATGGGTTTTCCTAGTTAAACTGTGAAACCTCCCAACATCAGTGATTGTCTGACCTCTCTGAGCAGCCTGTTTCATTTCTGCCCTGCTTGTCTGCCCCCTTGCCTGCCCTCTCAGCCTGTCAGAGCTTGAGTTTACAGTGCTCTGACCTGCTGCACATGTTCTACTCATAACTGGGTTGAAAGCTCTGAAACTCTTGGTGGTCTTGGGAGATTGATAGTGCCAGGGCTGTGTTTTGCAAGAGCTCCATCTGTGGTCAGGCAGCCGCCAGAATAATTTCCAGTTTGTGTGCAAAAAAAGGAATATCTCACTGCCTTGCTGTCTGTGCCGAAGTGGGCCTTCCTTTTTACTTTTCCAACTACTTTTTAAATGGAGCTTTAGATTTATTAAGTACTCACTTGTCAGAGGTTGACATCTTTGATGAAGTTCTCATGGAAGGCTTGGGAGTTGACTGGAGGGTTGAAAGCACAGCAGGAGTATCTAGTTACAACATGGTAATTCTTTTTGTTAACAGCATGATAAGGCATGGGGTTAAACGTGTTTGGCATCTCTAGGTCAAACAATGAGGTATTGATTAATAGCCTTTGGTTCAAGCATGTAGTTAGTCTTAAACTCTTAGTGTAGAGTCTTAACAGATTACCATTATGCATATATGACTGTAAATATCTATGTAGTAAGTGTTACAGAATTCTTTTATGTCACTTAAGCAAAGAGTGTTTTACTAAGCTGTTTTTCATGAATGTTTCTGAATAAAGTCTACTTTCATAGTCAGTAGTAAGTGCCGAAATTAAATAGATACAGTATTTAAGACTTTTCTCAGCTCTCACTAAATCCAAAACTCACTTAGTGAAATGCAATAATTAAATATTCACCTGAATAAAAATGTTCCTGAACTGAAAAAAGGGTTTAAGTTATTCCAAAATTGTAAATTTATATAGCTGATTATTTTAAAAGCAAGGTTCAATAAAGGTCTTCTATAATAACAAGCTACATTTACGTTTTAATTGTTTTGTTCTCCAGTGGAATCAAGAACGTTATGTGTTCTTACTTCAGAGTACTGCATGTAGAATTAGGAACACAATTAAAAATTAATGTATAGACTAGCCAGTATAGAAGTGTCTGAACATGAATGTGGACAGCAGGAAGATATATCAGTTCACTTCTGATCCTCTCTAGATGATATTTTCATGTTTTCTGCAATGAAAGAGAAGAGAATAAAGTGTTAGTGTCCCGTTTTTTTGTAATGCGCCAGTGGTAAAAGCACTTTTTCAAGGGCAGGATTCATTTTAATCCTTCAAGGAAACAATAGAAAGATAATTCCTACCTATCTCTCAACTTTTACAAGATTACTATTGCATTCATGTGTTCCATGACATCAGTCAGAAATTGCCTTCAGGAGCTGGCCACAGGGATAGAATGAGAGCGTTTACTAGATGGCCTTAGAAAGGAAGGGACGCTAAAAATTGTTTCTGGATTTCTAAAACCAAAGCAGCTATTCAGCCTTAGAGAGTCAGCTATGTATAGGGCACAGCTTTCATCTCCTAAAAAAAAATGTAATTGCTCTTAGGAAGAAAAATGGTTATTTGTATTGCAGCTCTGGATTTTCATTCTTTTGTTCTGCATTTAGGAGTCTGTAGTCTGTATGTGTGGGGATGAGTTCTCAATCTTTGTACTTTAAACACTTAAGCCATTTTCAATAATGCGTGCTGTCAAGGGCTTTCTTACCCTTTACCATTTGATTATAACTCATAGCAAAATTTTCATTTTAACTATGATGTGATTTGTTTATGTTCTGAAATTTGTGATTTGTCATTATATTCATCCACACTGCATAACGAAGACTACTTTTGTTATTTACCTTGTAGCAGTCAAAGTTTCTGATTTGATTTTGAGGCTATAGGAAAGAATAGGAGAAAGAAGTTGTCTCTTTTGATTATAACAGCTAATTTATTGGAAAAAGCAGTGTGTTTTGGGGCATATAGATGTCAAGTTAAAGGAGTGTTTTATGAATATATATTGAAAAGTAGCACATCTGTCTTGGAGGAACTTCTCCAGTTTAACAATAGCAATTGTGTACAATCCACAAGTACACTTCAGTGAACACTGTGAGACAATTTAAACTGTCAGTACTCTGGAAGGCAATCCTATCTTCTTCCTCTCTCAGGCTGTTTAGTGCTGCTGCCCGTTGTTGTGTCCTCATTTGTACAATGTTGCAATGTTGGCTGCTCAGAGAACTGATCCTGCTGAAAATACTCCAGCCTGTTAAAGCTCGCAGTGTTGAACTGCTGTCTGTGGGATTGAGGCAAGCAAGACTTCTGCTTTAACAAGGCTCATCTGTTTTGCCCTTCTCTCTGTCCTGACTGCATGCTTCCATCTCTCCTTTTGTGCTGATACTGTTTTTTCTTGTAAATATAGAGTAATTTGGATCAGCTGTAACAGCTCTTAAAGAGTTAATATATGCAACAAGAAGGGACGCAGGAGAATGTCAGCCCAAGCTGTGTGTGGAGGAATGTACCCTCTTGGCAACATTGCAGGCTTAATTCATTTAAAACCAGTATGACACCAAGTTCTAGCAGGGTAATTCCACAAGCATTTACAGCAGCATAAACTTGTGTCACAATTGAAAGGTGTTGTTTTCATCCCTGAACATTTATTCTTTGTGCAATATGATCTTTTGTATGGCTTTGCCGTGAACTGGACAGGGGCCCTGGTTAAACCTAGATTAAAAGCAGCTCAACAATTTTTTTTAGTATTTAATAGTGTTTTAATAGACTTGACATACACTTTGATAACAGTATAAGCTCACAAAAGTTGTCACTGCTACAGCCCTGCCGGTGTCTGCTGCCTGTTTGTACCTTCTCCTTTGTGCCAGTACACAGTCATCCCACTGGATTGATGAGGTACTTCAGCTGTACTAGGTTCAAACATGAAAATCTTCAACACAAGGGGGTTTTTATTTCCCCTCATAAGGTTAGAATCCTTTCCAATTCCATGCTCATGTTTACTGTAATGTTAACATAATGTAAAAGCAGAATATACAGAAAAAATATGAATGCTTAAGACCGTAATTTCCTCAGAAAGCTTCTATTTCATTTTATGTTTTCAACTATAACCTAGATGGCTTAATCATACTGCTCTTATTTTAAAATACTTCACAGTCAGCATTTTATTTTTGTGAATGTGGTGAAAGGTATTGTTCATAGTTGCAGTGAGGATGAAAAGATCGGTTTCTTACCATAACCATTAAGAAATCATGCTGCTTCTTTTATGAAAATTTGTTGCACATTTGAATCTCTAGTAATTCTCTAGTAAATCTTCTCTTCTAATTCAGTCATAAAACTTATAATAGTTAATAAGTAAACTATCAGTTAGACTCTGTTTTGTGGTTTGATCGACAATTCTTGTCTTAAATCACTTCATGTGATTCATGATATTTTACACAGAAAAAGACCTTGGGAGGTTTTAAGTTTCATGTTTAGAGAAGGTGAAAGTAAATTGATTTTAAAACATTATGGCAGTGCTTTTTCAAAACTCCTCCAGTAAGTACTTTTTTATGAATTAATGAATACAATATTCTAACTGGAAATGGTTACAGAGATAGTTGTCATATTCTGTTAATTCTTGCATAGGAATTAAACTATTTTAAAGTTTGCAAACTGTTTACAGATTTCATACAAGTTAAAATCCTGCAGTGTCCAGAGTGTATGGGTACCTTCATCTGTTGCTTCTCTGAATGAAGACAGCATTTTTCAGTTCAGATTTTTTTTTTTTACTGCAAAGGTAGCAATTTGGAACAAATTATTAAACTATAGTTAATAAGAATAGTCTCCAAACATGATTTTAAGCTGTCAACTTGCTGTGTAGGGAATTATCTTAAGTCAGCAGTTCTTAGCTGAGTATGCCTCTGGAGCTAACCAATTGAAACTATGAAAGAGATGAGTTAGAATGCATCTACCATACACCCTTCTCAGCACTATATCTCCAGAATAGTTTCCAAAGAAATGGACGTGTATGTGCATATCCTTTCTTTTAACTTGGTATCTTTAATTTCATTCAAGAAAAATCCTGTACTCTGTGTAGGCTTCAGCCTTTGTCTTGGTCTTCTCCCTGTTAGTTGACTGGGATTGCTCTAGAATGTTACTTGAAGTGAGTTGAGTGAAAAGCCATCAAGGCAGGGTTCTGGAGTTCGTGTTGCAGGAGAGGCTGAGGGGGAAAGTATTTCAGCCTGGAAAAGAGAAAGCTACCAGGATATCTCATGGTATTAGGTCTTAACAGACCTAGTGACCCAGTAGCTGGGAGAAAGCTGTCAGGAAGAAAAAGCCATTCTGTTCTCTCCAGTGATGGGAGGACAAGACACATGTGTTGAAGTAAGGTGTTCCTGATGGTGAAAAGGTTTTTCACAATGAGGATAGTCAAGCAGTGCATCAGCTTTCCTAGAGCTGTGCAGTCTTCCTGGAGATTTTCAAGACTCAAATGGAAAAAAGCCCTAAGCACCTGTTCTGATATAACCATGCTTGAAGAAAGAGATTGAATTGGAGACTTCTTGGGGTAATTTTCCACCTGAATTTTCCCACAATTCTACATCTTACATATTATGGTTGATCATGGTCACTCCATGGCTTTGCTGCTGCTAAGGTCAGACAGATTAGTAATGACTAGTTTACCTTCTATTTGGACAAGAAAAAAGGCATTTGAAGGTTTTTGCTTTAATAAATCTGCTGCTTTTCTGACTATGTGGAGGGGATAATAAACACATCTCCCTTCTGAGGCTCAGAAAAAATATATAACACCATACTGTTCCAGTTAAAATAGTGAACTATATCATAAAGTTCAGGCTGGCTTCCCAAATACACTTGAGCAAGCCTGCATCAGTGTTTGGGTAGCGGCAACACATGCTTATTAGATTATTTCAGCTGCAGCTAATTCTTCCTATGTAGTCTGCTGCAAGTGTGCAGGGAGGGCTGCTGCCAAGCATGCAATGAATGCTTCAAGGAATTGGAGCAGCTGGCCATGTCTGTAGCTGTCAGCTTCTGGATGCTGTCCCTTGTCTCACAGTCTCCTCTTGTCACTTCTAAAACTTAAATAACACTGGACGCTTTAAGTGGGTGAAGGAGACAGGAGATGTAGCTCAGTGGTGTGTGCATTAGGAAAAGGTTTGGGGAAACAGGAAAGGATCTGAATGTGACTCCCTAAACCAGGGACCTAGGTGATCACTAACACAGTATGACTTTTCCTGTGGCTGTGTTCCCAAACTTTACAGGCAGAGTGTGCTGGAGTCTGTACCATGGAAATGAAATTTTTCCTTCTTTTTGTAACTGATACTTTGGGTAATAGGTATGCTTAGTCTATGTTTAACTGAAATTACCTGATAAGAATTTTAAGGGGTCAGAAAGGGTTTACTTTTTTCACGAAGTTTTCCTAACTATTTTGAAATGAAAATTATTGTGAAGTCAAAAATAATTGTAGCAAACTATACTACTGGTACGTTGATAAAATTTCTAGATAGTGTCATAGACAAACTACTGTGAAAGACTGACTGGTTCCTCCTAGCAGTAGCTGATTCTTCTATATACTTGACATCCATATAAGCAGTTTGGCATAGATTTTCATTTTCCTAGCATAGTTAAATAATTTTTGCTGGAAAATTTACTGAGCTCTGATGACTTCTTTTCTTAGATAAAATACATGTCAGATAAGATAAAATTATAAATTCCTTCATGGGGTCACAATGTGCTGAAGGCTAAATTATGGGATCGTGTGTTTAATAGTTGCGCTCTGATTCTGTAGATACATTACAGATATAATGTTTCTTATAGTTGCAATTTTTGGACTTTTAGGAGTGTGAGTTGAGGGGATGCCTGCAAATAAGAGAATTGTTCCTGAGAGCAATTTAATTCTAGTCAGACTTTCTGTGAAATTTCTGTTGGGCTTCTTGCCTGAAAAAAACAGGATTCTGATGTGATAATAAAACCTGCCTTAATTATAATAGGATGATAAATATATAATTTAGCTTTTCATACATTCCTGATGGTCTCTTTTAATGTAAGATTTTTCTTTTTAGAAAACTACTGTTCACCCATCTTTCTGTAAGGGATGATGCCAAGACCTTGATAGCAAGAGTAAATATTGATTTATTTTCAGTTTCATAATAGAAGTATGTCACTACATTGACTAGGATCCAGACTGTTTGGTGGGGTTTGGTTGTTGGTTGATGCGATTTTTTTTGTGCAATGAAAGACTTTTTAAGCAGATGTATACTGCAGTAAGTACAAAAATTTTGTACAATGTGACAAAGTTAAAACACAAAATACATCATAGAAATATCTGTGCAATGAAAACTCTTGGAGCAAGCATGGCATACTGCTATCTTTCTGTGTAACAACCAGCTGAAGGCAGAACACATCTTGAAAGTTGTTTGAGACCTACTGTGTAGGCAGATAGAATATACAAAAATAAAGATAGTGTAGAATGTAATCTTACCCCTAAGGAGTTGCAGCTGGGCAAATTATCAAAGATTAGGAGCAGGCCTGACTTTAACAGGCCACAGCTGTAACCAATGAGAAAAAGAGTGCTATAAAAGAGTGGGGTGGGTGGTTGAGAGGGGAACTGGAGTCAGTTGGCTGCTTTGTGAAGAAGAAAGTCAGTGCTCTGAGAGCTGCCCATGAGAAACACCAAGAAGGTATAGAACCCCTGCAATAAGATGACAACACTATTGTATTGGTCAGAAGCATATTAGTGAGAACGCTTTGTGTGGTTAGTAGGTAATACACAGTATTCTACACTAAAACTGACCTAAATCCAGAGGGTACAGTGTTTTCTTGCCCATCTTATGTACGTAGGACATCAGTTGGTTTGCCATCATCACATGAGTGTTTTTTAATAATTTTTGTCTTGCTCTGCATCTCATCATAATATGAAAGAACTACTGCATAAGTTGTTTGGACTTACTAGGTGTTCTTGAAAATATCTGTAGGTATTAGTTCTTCTAAGTTTAGAGAGTTTTCATTCTTTTAGTAATTGTTAGATGGGAATTCTTTTCTGTTATTTCTATGTAAGATTTGTCTTAATGACAAATCTTACACAGCTGTATTATCAAGCCCATGATTTATGGAATGAAATGTTATCTCCTGATTTTTTTATTTTGCTTTTTTCACATAAGGAAGTGAGGAGAGCCCCATGGAAGGAGAACTTCTGCAAGGGAGTGAGTGTGCAAGGGCTTGTGGGCAAGGAACATCCTGGCTAAAGAGTTAGGGTGCAAGGATCTGTGCAAGACTGTGATTGTGCAAAATCATGCATTTCAGGCTGGTGTGTGCTCCTGTACATTCTCCCGCTCCTGGATGCTCCACTGAATATGGTCATCACAGACCCCTTTTTAAAACAGTATTTAAGAGGTCTTCTAAAAAGCTTGAAAGCTTTGCATTTAGTTTTCTTTCCTGATAAGTCTTGGTGCATGGAATTAGGGGACATACCTCATGATCGAAGTTTTATTTTTCAAGGCTAATAATTATATACTTAGTGTAAAAGACTGGTGGTCCACCAGTCTTCAAATCTTTGGAAAAAATAAATTATTCTCTGTCTTCTTTTACTGTCCTATTGATGATGTTTTAATGTTACATTATTGTTTTGTATTGGGTATCTTCTCAGATAAAACTGTTTAGGAAATGCTGCATGCATACTTTTACTGACATTGTAGCCAGAATTTGATAATTTATTTTTTTTTCCTCCACAGAAGTTGAAAACTTACATTCTTACTTCCCAAAGTAGGTCTATTGATCTCTCTTTTCCTGCACTCATCTTTTCTCTGGCTTTATTTACTTCTCCTCCAGATGGTGTCTTTTTTATATCACAGGATTTCTCTTGCAGTAATGTTCATCAGCTGCGTGTTTGGGGGGAGGGCACTTGCACATGAGAAGAAAACTTCTGGAGAACATAGAGCTTATACCCAGACCTTATTAGAACACCCCATATGATAATTTCTACTGGACCAAAAAAAATCTCAAAGGAATGAGCTTATTATAATTTTAAATTGAAGTTTTGTAAGGCTTGACTGGGAAATATTTTTCATGGGAAGTTTATCTGTATTAGCTGATTTTTTTAAAGTTCTATACAGTGTTTTACTAACTATCTCATGTCCCTCTAATCTGTGTGTCCTTCATTTAAGTCATCAGGTTTTATATTAATAGTTAAAGGTCAGAGTAACAATTACTAGAACTTGATTTCATCTCCTGCATAATGCAGTCTGTCAAACTCAGAAAGTCATTTCTGAATATAATGTGTAACCTCTGGTTGAGCTAGGAGATATGTTGGGGTTTTTTTAGAGGGTAAAGCAACCCCAAGTTAGTAGTGGTGTCAGAGTCAGTTTTACCTCTAAATTATGCAAATGATTAACTTATCCAATGCAATGCTATTAGAAATTTGTAGTTCATACCTATATAAACTTGTCACACATTAGTCAAATTTCACTGTGCAAATAGTAGAGAGTGAAACAACTACTTAGAGAGATATACTATTCTTAAAAAATCCACAACAGTAACATTTTAGCATGCTTCTGCCTTCTACTTAAAATCTGTTTAAGTCATGATTATTTTATGAGCCTCTAGTATGCCTTAGGACATATTCAAGATGTATTACAATATTTTGATTCAGGGCAACAATCAAGTTTTAAGATTTTATTTGATAGCTTCTGAAGGCTTTCAGTCATCCAGTTGTTCATCTAGTATGAAGAATTCATAGATCGTGCACTAAAATTCTGTAACATCTGTCACTTTAATTTTAAAAAGTAAAGTAAGTTCCAGTGTATCAATGAGAAATCAATGAGTTACGCATTTAAGATTGCAGGTGATTTCACAAACTCTTCTGTCTGCTGTTATCTGGTGAAAGAACCTTTATAATAGAAATGTTAACTGAGCGCCAACCATTGACAATGCTGTGCCTGCCAATAGTATACAGTGTTCAGACCTTTGGGTGTAAATTTTGTTGAAGAAATTACTGGGTTTTAACACATTTCGTTTTGATTGGATTGTCATTTTTTCTTTTTCCCTGACACCAGATAGAATTGAAATATTTTCCAGCTTAAGTGAGAAAACAAACAACCATTTACTAGCAATAGAACAATTCTGCCTCTGTTGTACAATGTTCCATTAGACAGTAATAACAAAGAGTATATTGGGTGGAAATGACAAAATATGTTTGCAGAGCTAATTAAAAAATTGCCATTAACAAATAAGTTAACTCTAGTTTTTTTTTTTCCCCTCCATTTGATATTCATTTAGTTGTTCTTTATCAGGTCACTGTTTGATAGGATCTAGCTGATTATTCTTGTTATTTTATCATATTTATTCTTTTTCTTCTGACAAGTGGAGCACTTTTAGCTCTTGTTCCTTTATAGCATTAAATATTGTTCAGTTTTATTAGTTTTTAGTTAATCTCTTCAAAGATCGATTAAAAAAAATCTTGCCTGAGGCTGCTTGGCACAAATGTTTAGTCAACAACAAGGCTAAGCATTTCTGAGCAAAATGCTTGTTCTGATTGTTGAAACAGTTCCTCTGAGAGCTCCTTTAGCTGAGCTACTTGTATGACCTTTATCTGCTTGAAGTCACAGTTTAGAGTTCATACTTAGACTGAATGCAGATCAGCTGACTCCTAACTGGATGCTCTTCCCAGTGGGCTTGAGGTAGACTCCCTTGTGTCAGTAGTTCTTTTGAAGCCTTCACTGTGTTCTTAACACAGAAGTTAACAAAATCATCACCTCTTGAGCTTGTGTTCTAACTCCTAAATAAATATGCAAAATAAGGCAGTATTATTTAAGGAGACCTTCCTGAAAGCAGGTTTCAATCTTCAGAAAATAATTTCATTGTCTGTGTTTTCAGTAGTCTGATACATCACTTTTATATTCTTGATTCAAATGTCTGAACTCCAAAGAGGAATGGAAATTCACATACATCCCTATATTCAGGGTTGTGTAGGTATTCAGCATGTCTGCCAGCACCTAAACATGCTCAAGTGTCTCATTCTCTTCATCAGCAATGGAGGAGCCTGACCTTAAAGCCTAATTAAGGCTCTTTGAATTTACCCTGCCATTGGGGGCTAGTGTTCAAACCAATTGTGTGTTTGTACTGTGGGTAAGTCAATGGGCCGAAAGCTTTTCCTTAAGCATCTAGAAAATGCTGTAATGTAAATATTGGTTATTACCTAGTGGGCATTCCACTTAATGTAATATGCCTAATATATGAAGGGATTCTGTAATCCTCTGTAGTATACTGTTTCCTTTAGCCTATATTTTTAGGTTTCTTTCTGCTTAGGTTTCTTTATACTTTGTTTTTCCAGTCTATTTCCCTGTTTTCTAAATTCCTGTCTAACTGACAGCTTTATATGTATATTAACTTTACTTCAGGGTCCCATAGACGCAATGTAAGACAGAGTAGTTCACAAGGTATCCATTAAGGAGCTATTATTGTGTCTTCTGTTCTTGCAAGTTACAAACTGTCTGATCAAAACTATCATTTTGGATCGTGTGTTTCTAAAGAAATGAAATAAGGTGTGTTTTTAAGGGAGATCTTCGTAAGTATTGTCATGGTTCTTGTATTTTCAAAAGCACTCTCTAGAGCCACTTAAAATTTGCAGCCTAACCACAAAAGATTATGGTACTATATGAAAAATACCCACAAAGTGAAAGTAAGTTACTGCACTAGGTGCCAATAATTCAAACTAGCAAAGCTTGTTATCTGCAGGGTTTTGTTTTGGGTTTTTTTTCCTGGTTGATTAGTATAAAAATTAAGTTTTTTTTTAAATTTTAATGCAATATTTGGCTCTAGGAACATGACAAATGATCTTGTTTGGATCACCCTTGTCTGTTCTTCATTATTTCCAAAAAACACGAGTCAGCTGTTCATGTGTGAAACTGCCATTTCCTTCAATGCGGTTTAAAATGACCAACAGATGCACATCTTTAGGAGTGAAGGCAGGCAAATGCATACACAGCATAGGTGTGTAAGCCTTGTTTCCTCATGAAGGTGTTTTAGAAATGGTATGCATACTCATTCACCATGAAAAGGGATGGAATTGCAAAGGAACTAAATAAAATAGCAATATCACAAATGAATCAGGTGATCAAGAAAAATATTGAGTTGCTTTCAGTCAGAAGCTATTTCATGAAGATGAAAACTTAATAACTGAGTTAGATAATTTCATTGTGAAATGAACAGTCTCTCTCAGAGCCTGAACTTCAGTATTGGAACTACAAGAAGGTTGGTGGCTTTGGTGCTTTTCCAGCAAAGTGACTGGTACCAGCAAAGTTGATGACAAGGGGCTCAGCAGCACACAAGAGAACTTCTTGTAGAATCAGAATCTGTGAAGCAGATCCTTTTTGAACTTCACTAGTAAGCAGAGAATATTTTCAAATAATGGCAGAGGAGAAACCTCTCACTTCCTTATTGGTTCCCATGTTTAGCCTATAGGTGTAATTTCATATGACTAAGGGTTCAAGAATCTGTCACTTAAGTTTTGTGGTTAACCAGGAAACATATTATTTTTTATTAGGTCCCATTGTTGAACCTCCTGATTTTAATGTTATAGAAACAAGAATTTAGTGAAAAGGTATAGCATTTAAGAAACAATTCTCAAATTTTACTAAATGTTTTCTGATAGACAGCTAAAACACAGGAAGGGTAATCATAGTAACTCTTATAGTTTGCAAAGATTTGAGCTGCAGAGTTACCAGTAAGTCTAAGCATTGTAATGTACGTCAAAGATTTTGTTATATAAAAAATTTGTGTAGTATGAATGAAAAATGGCTTCAAGGCAGTAAGTTCTTAAAATAGAATGAAGTGCTAGATAAAAAGCAGATAGAGGGAACGATTGCTTTGTATAAGGCAAATATGTGTTCCCATGTGAGAAAAAGACCAAAATAATTTTAGCAGTGCTCAATAATATAAAATAGGTTTTGTAATTTATGGTTTTTATGAGTAAACATGTGAGATTAATGTGGGTTTGCTCCTTATGTAAGTGAAGGACAATTAATAACATGAAAATAGCACTTCATTTCTCTTATTCACCATTTGCATTTTGGGAAGGGTAATAGAATGGATTCTTCCAAGGATAGGCATTTTATGGAAAGTTATCATTAGCTAATTTTGTTTTAGAAATAAAATGACATGAGTTACAGAGGTAAGATGCTATCATGGGATAATAAATTCTTAAGATATTGATAAAGATCTATTTTGCCTTTTTATAAAAAAAAAATCTATTTAGTGATTGTGTGTTCAGTTAATAGACTGGGACTTAAGTATTGGATACCTCATTTATCTGCTCAGAATATATAATTTTCTTTTACTCTTCGAAGTAGATTCACAACTTAGATTAAAATGTTGCTTTTTAATGACTAGTTATGCCTTCTGTAACTACCAAAAATTGAAAATAAACTGATATCTGAGAACGTTCTCTGTTAAGAGTATAGAAGGTGGAATAAGTATCAGTAGTTTGTTGGGGGTTTTTTTTGCTATAAGTTCTCTATGTATACTGTTTTTTTTTCTCAAAAGAGTATGATTTACTGTACACATGCTGCAACCAGAATTCAGCTATCAAAATTTAACTTTTTAACCTGAAAAAAATAATGCTTTTGCTTAAGACTTGAGAAAGTGATGTTTTGATATTTTCAGAATTGGTATGCTTAAATCTCAATGGAATGCAAAAAAGACAAAAAATTTCCCATTTTCACTTCATGAGTGAGGTTGGTTTTCTTGTGATATTTAAATAATACTGCTAAGAACTTCTATTTAGTTGTCCTATAATATATATGCTTATCCTTTAAAACTCCAAATTTCTGAAGTATAATATAAAAATCTTGAAAAGGAATTTTTTTGAGTCTGTCAATGTTAGCTGCAGTTGTTTGCATAACAGATTGAAAATGAACATGTAGATAATAACAGTGATGTACAACTGGAAAACAGATAGTAGCAGTGCATGTGTATGGATGGCTGATGGCACTGTTTGTGCAGTGATGCTGCCTGAAGAAGCAGGAGGCCCTGAGTGACTCAGTTTTGGCCACTCAGCAGTCTTGCACTGAGAGTGTACCTGTGTTCCTGATAAAGTGTTCCTTTCTAGCACAGCCACAAGTAAGACATACATGTACCTCATCAAACCTCACAGCAGTTTTTGGTCCTCAGTGTCTTCTGTCTTTTCCACACCGTATCTCACCTTTCCTTCATTCCAGGCTTTTTAAAATTATTTTTAAATGCATTCCCTTTTTTTTTCCTCAAGTCTCTCTGTGTTTGCAGGAATGAAATAAAATAAGGAATCTGGTAGCTTCTGTTCCCACTGAGGAAATCTGTCTCAAGACTTCTCATAAAGTTTTGCGTTAAATGAAACAAGAGGTGAAACAATCCTCATAGCATCACACAAATAAAAGTTTTCAGGGCTGGAAAGAAGCCACCCATCAGAATTGTCTTGAAATCTGACTGATAGGAGTTGACCTATGCAGTTCAGGGTGACTGACTCATTTCTGCCAGTCTCCCAGGCAAGTCAGCAGCACATGGTGATCTTCAGTGTCAAACACTGCTGATAGGTTTAATGAAGTAAGCATGGATATCTTCCTCTGAGCTGTGCCAGAGAGGAAATTGTTCGCAAGCAAGACTAATGCACTCTGAAAGCTGTTACCAAGTTTGAAAGCCTGACTGCCCTGATTTAGGTTCTTGGCATAGAAGTCAAGTTCTGTAGGAGAGTACGTTGTTTGGTTGTGGCTTTTTAATTATTTATTTGATCATCTTTCCCAAAAGTAAAAAGCTGGGCAGAATATTTAGACAAAGAGGATTTTTGAAGCCTAGGTATTTACACTTCATTTTTCATGTAGTTTAAAAAACTGTGATTTACTTTCAGATTTCATTGAGATTATATTGGGATGCTGAGGACTTTGTCCGGCTGGGTTTTGGTTGTCTTTAAGGATGGAGATTCTACATCATCTTTGTATAGCCTTCCAATGGCCTTTCATTCTGAAAAAAAGTTTTTCTATAGTTGAGTCAGAATTTCCTTTATTGCAATTTGTGACCATTGCCTCTTTTTTTTGTTATGCAACACTGCAAAGAGTTTGATTCATATCTGCTGTGCTCTCGTGCCTGTAACTGAAGGCAGCAATGAAATTGCTGTTCAGAGTCCTCTTAAGGCTGAAAAGTTTCTCACCCTCTCCTCATGTGTCATGTACTCCAGTCCTTTCTTCATACTGGTGGCCTTCACCAGCCTTGTTTCAGTACATCGATGCCATTCTTGTACTGGGTAGTCTGAATTGTGACCTTATTCTTGAATACAATCTCACATACAGCAAATAAAGGAGAATGTTGAATTCCCTCAGCACTCTTATGTACCCCAGAACATAGTTACCTCACCTTTGCCACAAGGGTACAGAAATGTTCCACTTGTTTTTCACAGAGATCCCCCACGATCTTTCCCACAAAGCTGTGTTCTAGCAAATCAGTGCCTGGCCTGAACTGTTCCAGCACAGACCTTGGCTTTCACTATTGCTGAACTTTATGAAATTTCTGTCAACTCATTTTGCCAGCCTGTCAAGATGTTTCTGAGCACCTTCCTTGAAATTTGATGTAGACTGCTGAATGGTATTAGATGCTGCATATCACATTTGTGAATATCTCCACCTCATCAGCATCATGGGTCAATGGGTGAACTTATTTCTGCCTCAATTTACTGCTCCTTGAGAGTGACAATCAAGTGACATAATTCTTTTACACTCCATAATTTTAAATTTTAAATTTGCCACTGTTTCTTGAAGGGATTAATTGCTTAACTTTTCCCTTATGTGATAAATATAGAGACTATAAATCTGATTTTTTTAATCACTGTTATAACTCTGTGAACAGTGGATCTTATATCTGTCATTCTCTCTGATAGCCTGCAGACCTTTCTATATTTACTATAGAAAATTTGAGTTGAAAATATATATAATTACGTTTTCATGATGCAAGAAGGAGCAGCAATGTAATTCATCTTGACAGGGCCACATCATCTTACTATTAATTTCTAGATTATGTGTATTTCTGGTTATGTAATGCAAGTAAAATTTTAGCATCTTCATGGCACTACTAAATATTACACTGCAGTATTTTAAGTGCTTTCTGAATTTTGTATCATTTGGATACTAGTTATTTTTCACTTACAATTCTAGGACTAAGTTGGCAGAAGTTTGTTAATGACTAGGTTTTCTATGTGGAGAAATACATATGGCTAGCTTCTACATAGCTATGTTTTTGTAATTATACTTGATGGAGATTAGAATAAATGTGGGCTGAATACACAGTTGTATTGGTAGGTTAGAGCAATGCTAGATGTATAAATTAACCAACATAATTGAGAAATGAAGTTTTTAAATACTGAGTTAACCAGACCTACTTTATTAAACTCCATGGAAGGAAAATAGCACTAGAAATTTAATTTTTCTTAATGAAAGCAAGCTTATAGTTTTATATGTAACCTTTGAAGCTTCATGTAGTGTTGTGTATCTTGGGTTTTGTTTATTTTCCTTTGGAAGTCAGTCTTTTGTGTTTTTGTCATATTTTTTAACATGATTTCATTACTATTTTATAAACTTTTTCAGGAACATAAGTAGAGAAAACATGCTGAAAAGGTTGGTAACCAGTATTTATTCTGTAACTAGCCTTAGTGGAGATTTATTTACTCTTTCTTTACTTTCTTTTCTCATAACAGTGACTTTTTGTTATAGTCTCATTCTAATCATCTATTTTGATGAGGTCTAAAGGGTAATCTAAAGTATCCAGTCTTCTGCATGGCACTTAGACACAGTGTAATCATATTAGCACTCTTTCATTGCGCTTTCAGTGGTTATGGTAGGGTGGTGATGGTGTACAGCTGTAAAAATGAATCTCTCTATATTCCATAGTGTAGTTGGCAGACAGTCTGCAGTGCGAGTAGAAATTTTGCTTGCTTTTGACCAAAAGGACTGCAGTCACAAGAGATCAGAGGTATAATTGAGCAACAAATTACAGTGAATGTGAATTAAACAAAGCATCCTTAGGGCTACATGGCAGAAGGTGTGTTACTAATTCTTCGAGTTATTAGCTTGTAATGACTGGCATCCTGAAGATAGTTTGTTCTGTTACAAAATTCTTGCAGAGTGCGTTAGTTCTAGGAAATACTGAACAACGTTTTTCACAAATTGTGATTCATACTGAGAACTTTATCTCTGGTGATCAGATCACATTGCACAACATAAATGTGTATGCAATTGAATCAGGCAGAAATTTAGAGGAAAATGTTTTAATTTTTAAATTTAATTTGAACTAATATTAGAAAGAAAAGAACTCATCAAGTAACTTCCCTGCATGTGCTTAGTGTATCACATCTTACAGGCTTCTGGATTTGTGTGGTTGTCGTAAATTATTCAGTAAAGGGAAAGGCGAATGGTGGATAATTTTCCGTTTTATTGTTTCTCCAAAACACTAGTTTTTATTTAAAAATGTATTGTTATGTTCACATTTCTAATGGAATTTGAAACTTATCTCTCAGGCAGTAAAACATAATCATTAAAAAACTATAGTTTGCAGTTTCTGTGATAAAATACCATGTATGTGATATATAGCTAGGGATCCATTGCACTGTTCTATAGGTTAATTTATCAGAATTATCTCTAAAAAGCTGATAAGACATTTAAGGAAAATAAAAGCTGTAGATTGACTGAAGTTAAATATTTTACTTGTTCTTGAAATTCATTATATTTTACCAACATATTTATCTAGGCAACTGGAAAGAGTCTGATTTGACGTAAAAATGAAAATCAGTTTCGCTGGCTTGCTCAGTTCTTAGCTTGTCTGCTAATAGTAATTCCCTACTGTCAGTTGTGATGATGGCTTGTGTGGTAGCTCAAAACTAAATAGAGCCACAAACCTAACTCAGCAAACAGTAAATATATATAAACAACTTTCTCTTTTTTGTGGTTAAGGGAAAATGTAAATAAGGGTGAAAAAGCTTAATATTCTATGACAAAATGTTAGGATGTCAGCTTCTCTCTCTGTTTTCTCCAAATGTTGTGAAGGAATGACTTCTTTTCAGCAAATCATAAAAATGATTTGGTTTTTCGTTTGTTTTTTTTTTAAACAGCATGTCAAATAAAAATGTCTTCTTTTCATCAGAACGTATTATTTAATTATACTCAGTGCAGCCTATGAATAAGTAATATATTTACTTTAATGCTCTTACAGTTACATTTGCTTGATTACTGACTGTGCTTTTCCAGAATTAAAGTGATGGGTGTAGAGTACCATCAAAGTTTACTTTTGTTAGGCTTTTCCTAACAAGTATTTTATGAAAAAAGTAAGAAAGTACATAGAACATGATATTTTCTTGTACTTTAATTCATTAATGAAATAATCAATTAAGTTCATTATTTAATGAAACTAAATTCTTTAGTTATTATTTTATGCAAAGCTATTTCTATTTCTCAGAATGCTTTTATTGTTAATTTCTAAGATCACTTTATTTGTATTGAGCTACAGATATTGTAGAATCATAAAGGTTGAAAAAGACCTCCAAGATTGAAGCCAGCCTTTGACCAATCACCAGCGCGTCACCTCAACCATAGCACTAAGTAGCTTATCCAGTTGTTTCTTGAATACTTCCAGGGATGGTGACTTCACCACCCCCATGTGCAGCCCTTCCAATGTCTGATCATCCTTTCAGTGAAGAAATTCTTCTTGATGTCCAAACTGATCCTCCCTTAGCAAAGCTTGAGGCTGTGTTCTCTCATCCTGTCACTGGCTGGCTGGGAGAAGAGACCAACTTCCACCTGGTTACATCCTCTTTTCAGGCAGCTGTAGAGTGATAAGGTCACCCTGAGCCTCCTTTTCTCCCAGCTAAACAGCCCCAACTCCCTCAGCCACTCCTCTTAGGACTTATCTTACACTCTACACCTTTCACCAGTTTCATTGCCCTTCTCTGGACTTGCTCCAGCACCTCAATGTCTTTCTTGAAGTAGGAGTCCAGAACTGGGCAAAAGGCTTTTAAGTGCAGCTTCACCAGTGTCAAGTACAGAATACAGTGCCAATAGGATCACTTCCCTCATCCTGCTGTCCACACTATTGCTGATACAGGCAAGGATACCTTTGTCCTTCTTGGCTCCCTTGGCACACACTGGCTCATATCTAATCATCTGTCAATTGACACTTCCAGGTCCTTTTCTGCCGGGCAGTTTTCCAGCCACTCTGTCCCCAGCCTGTAGCACTGCATGGGATTGTTGTGACACAATACCAGGACCCACCACTTATTGAACCACATATGGCCCATTGATCCAGCCTGTCCAGATCCCTCTGCAGAGCCTTCCTACATTCCAGCAGACCAACACTACTACCTAACTGTTTTATCTGCTGACTTACTGCGAGCACACTCAATCAGCATATCCAGATCATCAGCTAAGGTGTTAAACAGAACTGGCCCCTTTACTGAGCCCTGGGGAACACCACTTAGTGACCAGCTGCCAGCTGAACTTTATTCCATTGACCGCCACTCTCAGGACCTGGCCATCCAGCCAGTTTTTAATACAGTGAACAGTGCACCTGTCCAAGCCATGGGCTGTCTGTTTTCCCAGGAGAATGCCGTGGGAGAATATAAAGGCTTTAATAAAAAGTCTTTAATAGACAACATCCACCTCAACCACTAGTCAGGACATCTGGTTATAAAAGGAGATCATGTAGGTTAGGCAGAAACTGCTTTCTTTAAACCCGTCACACTGGCTGGGCATGATCCCTTGTTTGTCGTCTATGTGCTATGTGAATGCACCCAAGATGTTCCATGACCATCCCTGGTACTGAGGTCAGGCTGACAGGCTTATGGTTTCCTGATCCTCCTTCTAATCCTTCTTGTAGGTAGGCATCACACTGGCCAACCTCCAGTCATAGGCTGCCTGAGTTAACCAGAACTGGTGATAAATGATGGAGAGTGGTTTGGTGAACTCTTCTGCCAGACTCCTCAGTACTCTGGGGTGAATCCACCCAGCCCCAGAGACTTATAGATATGTAGACTTCTAAGCCTTCATTTTTCTTGTAGAAGACAGAAGAGCTGTGTACAATCATAGGTGTCCCTTTGAACCCAGATCATCAAAGATCTTGATATATATTAAAATTGTTTGGGATCCTAAGGATTTGACTATAAACATGGTGTATGTCTGGTTTCAGCATGAGCAGCTGTGTGCTGCTGTGACATTCAGTTCAGTACAGGGGAACTGCTGTGGTTAGTAATGGGGAATGTGGATGAAGACTTATGTGCCAGAAACTGCAGAATTACTGATAGCTCCATCTCCGTGTCAGCTCAGGGAAAGCTGGTAGAGAGTGTGCTAACATGTGCTGTGATAATCCTTCTGCTCACAGTGGAGGATGTTCACAGCATAGGTCTATCAATTTTTTAACATGTCAAGTTATGTTTAATAATATGTGTGTATACATGTTACTGAATTGTACAGTAGTTACACAGTTACTTGATACAGACATCTGTACAGACATAAACGTGTTCTTGTATAGAGATAGGTGATTCACAGTTAAGTTACTGTAATACATTTCTCAAATTCTGTTTTTATACTATTTGGATATGTCATAACTTCAAAAAAAAAACAATCTAAGGCATTTTCATAAACATGAGAAAATGTATATGCAATATTAAAGCAAATTTATCATTTTTACCATGCAGACATAACACATTATTGTGTATGGATCTTCAGAGATCACTTGTAAATATTTCTAAAGAGCTTAACCTTTTAGCATAGAATTAGTATAAAAAATATTATTCCAAAGATTGCTTTTCCCAGCTAACAATATTTGAAGATTCATAACGGCAGTATTTCTTGCATTCCCACTCCTTCCAGCCTTCATAGCGTAGCATGGTAGCTAATAGGGGTGTTGCTAGCAGCCCTAGTACTTAGAAGGCATATAGCTTTTACCATTTTAATAGATTTTTACCTTCTTTTTTTTGATAAGTTGTCACATTTACAGTGTTTGCAGCAGTTCTTTGATTTGGTGTAAACCCGTAGGCTATAGTATGTGTTCTGTAACATTAAATTCTCTTCAGCTTTGGCTGATACCTAAACTTGAATTTTGGAATTTCCTTTCTTACTTCCAGAATAACTGTGGCCAACTACCAGAATAATACTGTGTCAAAATTTGGAGTCAGACAGACCCTTCAGCCAAAGTGAATGCTTGAGAGCTCTTTCATCTCCCTATATTGGGAAGGGTGGGGCAGGATCCAAAAAACCCCCAAGCTGTCCTGTTTTCAGAACTTGCCTTTATCCTACCCCTGACAAAACAGCAGAATGTCTGCAGAAGACATAAAGCTTGGTTCGTACTCCTTAAAAATGTTGCCCAATGTCCAGGCATTTATTTCTGGCATGCAGTTGCCCTTCTTTTCTTCTTCATTCTCTGCCTCTAATACCTTTGTGTCCATGTGGTGCTTGTATTTTAATATTCCAACATAGATAATGAGAGGTACAGGAGAAAAAGAGACTGGAGGGAGTTGTTCCATTTGCCAAAGGTGGACCTATTTGTTTGCTTATTCCTTTAAAAGAACACATAGGAACAAATACTGCGTAAGTTGTAAAGCGTACCAAAATTAGGACGTTTCAGATTCTGCGTTGCCTATGGTATCTTAATTACTGCTTCTTTGTGTGTTCATAGTGTGCTATAATTTTTAATAATGTTAGAGTAACTTTTATTATTTAGTCTTAAGGATAAACTTGGAAGAGATAGAAATGAGATTGCATGCACACTATTAAATCTGCTGGGTTTAGGTTACTGCTTAATTTGGCAACATTAAAATCTTTTGCTCTATCGCTGTGTAGACAAATGTGATGAAATCTAAACAGAAAATATCTGGTAAAATAATATTTTAGAAATATATATTATGTTAGATGCATTTTATTTCAGTCATTTGGGGAAATTACTGTTCAGGAATGCTAAAATGTATTGGATCAGAAAATACTGTTCAGAACCAATAATGTTTAAAATAGTCTATATCATCTTTACCATTGTTGTGTTCATGCATGCAATGAAGACAAGAATATCTAGTTGTAAAATTCTAATATGCTAAGTGCTATGAACAAAAGAAAATTTAGATAATATAATAGAATTCCTTTTATGTAAAACTAATGTAACTCAAACTCATTATGGTGATAACTACCCTTATATTTGCATCCTTTACTGTGTGCAAATTAGACTTACAATTATCACATTATAATAGATGTCAAATTTGCATGTTCATTGCATCAAAGATTGCAGACTTCTTCATAGTGTAAATAATTTTTTCATTTTTTCTAATTCTTTTTGTGATTCATACTATTTTGGCTATAAATTCTCCTGGCTAATCCTGTTCACAGATCATGTTCTGTTTCTGTTTAGTAGATCTAAAGAGGCAAACTGAGAAGAGAAAAGCTTCTGTGAGTTACTTGTCCTTTATTATGACTCAAAGCCCTTCTGACTATTTTTAATATTGTAGCATTTTCCTTCTGCCTCTTCAATTTGCTGGATGTTTGACTTCCATCTTACTCTGCAAAAGGGACTCCTTTAGCACATATTTAAAGAATATGACGTGCTTCCTTGCTTATGCTCTCTTAAATGCTTCCAAATTACTGATTTGTTGTTCCATCCTTCTTTCTGCAAAAATATTTTGCATTTTTAAACCTAGTTTCAAAAGCAGGAGAGAGAAAGCCAAAGAAGCTGTGAGTAAGGCAAGGTCATAAGAAATGTTAAAGGAGCTGTGATTATTGTGGTGTTGGGTACTATGGAGAAGAATACAAAACAGTAGGAAACTCCAGCTGGGAATTCTCCATGTTATTAGAACAATTTGTTTTGCTGTATTGCCACTGTAGAAGTGTTTAAACTTGCCCTTAAAGGACTCTGTAGCATACCAAAGGGCTAACTAATCCGGAAAACCAGGGTGCTGAAGCTCTATCTGTGGTTAAAATACAGACTTTTCTGTATTTTACAGAAGATTTGTCACTAATTTGTTAAGGCTGAAGTATATTTAATTGTTTTAAATGCATTTGTTTTTTGAAAATGTATCAATAAGTAATGCACATAGGATGCATTTATACTTTGCTCTTTACTGTACTCTTTTTATCACTGTCAGGAAGCAATAACTGTTAAAATCAACAGGTTTTTTTTCTTCTGTTGCTTCTCTGTAAATTGAAAATTAATTGATGTATATTTATACTACAGCTTGAGTGAGAAAAAGCAGTTGTTGAAATCCTCACTTACAAAATTATGTGGGTTTTACAAATGTTGATTTTTTAAAATCTCATATGCAGTCTATATGCTGAAAATTCATAGGGTCTTAAATATAGTTATGATGAATTCTTATGTAAACTTTTGATTGACTGAATTGCTAACTAAATGATTAAATAAATTTTCTCTAAAATAATACTTCTAGAAAGAGGCTACTGAAATGAAACCTGAGTAATAACATTTCTTTTTAGAAAAGCTATGTTACATTTTGAAATAATTGAGCCTTAACTAAACTTTCATTAGTTATATCTTTATCCTCCAAATGTATATAATTACAATCTTTGATCAACTTATTTTGAGAATTCTAACTTCAACTTCTATTTTTCACCTCATCAGACACATTGGAATGTTTTAATAAAAAAAGTTGTTGAAGTCTTGAGCTATTGTTCTAAGATTAGTTAGTAGCCCTGACTAGCTTTTAAAATATACGTGTGGGTGTGAATTTAGGGCAGATTCCCCCTCAGGGTCTCCACAAATCCTCACAAGAACCCCAATATTGGATTGTTTTTTCACTGTTCAGAGCTGAAGAGAATTGGAAGGTTTCAGAACCAGCTATCGTGTGAAAGAGAGACAAAGTTGTTCATATGTATCTGTAGATAAGTTGGAGGGTTTTTTTTGAGCAATAGCCTTTCAATTTTCATCTTCATTTCTTTAAATTAAGATGCTAACCACATAAATTAGTGTCAAAAAGGAATATAATTCATCTGAATATATACTTAGATTTGTGTAGTTATTAGTTCTATGTGATATTTTTATTGTAAGACTACAAGTTCAGTATATATGTATACATCTGATTTTCCAAGAAGGCAAACATGCACATCTCTGTGTTTGAATACATGGTAGTGCCTTAATTTATAAAGGTTACAAAAGTTAACAGCACGCACAGTAAGAACTACAGAACTCGAGGCTTGAGACATGCAATCATCTCTGGTTTTGAATCACTGGTTTGGTTATATTATTGCTTTGTTAAGAATGATTATTTTTTTAAAAAATGAAATCTCATATTTCGCTGTCTCTAAAAGATTCAAAATAAATCTTGCAAGCATCCTTAAATTAATATTTTTCTCTTTTATGAATACTCAATATCTTGAGGGTGCTAAACAATTGGCTGTTGAATGGCTTTTCTTTTGATGCAACATTCCTAGGTGTTGAGTCAGAAAAAATGAGGATTATTTCATTGATTCTGAATTTTGCTGCTTCTAATATCTTAGTAGCTATTCACTTTGCTCTCCATGAGAGATGTAATTTCAACTTGCTGTTTTATAGCAATTCTTCAGATAGTCATCCATACAAATCTGTTCTTGAAAGCTTCTTGAAGGCTAATTATATATCCTATATTGAGATGCCTGTTATGTCAATGAAAAAATTGTAAATCAGGTCATAGTTATGAAGTTTAGTAGATCTAGAAAAGAACAAAGAAGAAAATGGAGCATTTTTTCCCTAATGCAGTTCTTCTTAAAGTTCTGAGATCAGTTTAATTGGGGTAACCCTGGTAGAGATTCATGCAAACCTATGAAACATTAATGCTGATTTCTATAGATTATTGTATTTGGTAAGCTGCCATAAAATATACAATTTACTAAAACATTTCCTGTTAATTTGGTGCTGCATGACGTGACTTACATATAAAATGTCATTGTAATCTTATGTTACTGGGATTTATTCTTCCCAATCCAGTCACAAGAGAAATATAACTGATTGGCATTTTTCCAACAATGAAGCCCTGTCCTTGAGTCAGGTTTACCCTGTGAAGATTATTGTATAGCATTTCTCTTTCAAAATCCCTGTGGTTTTGCATTGCCTCTTGAGCCTGGTACCAGCTGTCTGATTAGGCATTTAATCATCAAGAGGCTTTGCAAATCCCAATAATGGGTGTGGAATGCAGCCCTGAATTTTAGGCTCTTGTTCCCCAAGGAGGAACATGGAATCCACAGCTTAGTCACTAAGCTCCCTGTATAGCATCTTGAGGATAGCTGCCATAAAAGGATGAAACTTCTGTTCTGACTAGGTGCCTCCTGCGTCAGGAAATGTGGAACATATGGTGTCATACAGTATCGCATCAACTTATATTTGTCATCTTTGGCTTACAAGTGCAGGAAGGGACCCTCATTCACTTGAAGTTGAAAGATTGAAGGGTCTTCAGGGAATAATCAGTTATCAGTATTCTTTGAACAAATGAAAAGAATGTCATTGTAATCATATGTTACTGGGATTTATTCTTCCCAATCCAGTCACAAGAGGAGAGTCTTCAATCACTGGGATTTGCTCCTGTGCCAGTGCTAAGCTGACATCCTCTATCCAGTAAGCTAGTGTTTAGAGGCTTTTGGCTTACAAGTGTGAAGTCTAGGTTGGATTCTCCAGAAGAGATTCAGGTTTACTTCTCACAAGAGCCTCCATATATATATATATATATATATCCTTGACCTTTTATATTGCATTATTGTCAAATGGGAAAGTGACAAGAGTGGAAAGATTTCAGCTTTTACATTTGTGAGGAGCTGTTTTAGCATGATAAATTGCCAGAAATATAATCCCTCTTTTGAGGGAATGAATATGATCCCTCTTTTGTGAACATGAATATAATTTTTTGATTACATAGTGCATGAAAACAGTTTTGCAAATCTACATTGAAGGCAAGGGAGGAAAAGGAAACATTGCAGCAGGAATCAGGCTATTGTGGCCATGCAGCTTTGAACATGCAAAAATACATTTGTGTTAGAAGAGTGGTGACATCCTGATATGGGTTCAAACAAATTTACTTACTTTATTACTTGAGTGTATTTCAAAGTAAGTTTCTTTTATCTCATCTCAAAGCCATGTTAACATTCATTTGCCCCTCAGTAAAATTCAAACTTATAACTGCTAGTTGAAAAAACAGGCCAAATTTTTACAGCAGGTTTACTATGGTATTTTCAGCCTCAAAATTATTCTATCATTTTCACTTTGTTAGATACTCTAATACTGCAAGACAAAATGTCAAAATCTAATTTAAGTACAGTGTACATTTTTATTGTTTTTTAATTTGAAGATATGCTAATAAATAATTCTCACAACACAATTACTTGTGAACATTTATGTTATCAGTTATTAAAATAAATTATGGTAGTGTTTTCTATTGATTGCAAACAGAAGTGTCATTGAGAATATATACCATGTTAGAGCTTGGTTGGATGAGTCATGTCAGGAGAGTCAGCGGTGACTACTGCATTTCCCATGTCATTTATTTTTATGGATTTAATGTATATATTTGAAGGTAGTTTAATAAACTTTTTGCAGTAGGAAGATGCAATGCGATGCTAAAAGGATTGTAATTATTTTTTTAAAAACAACCTAAACAGCATGTTCTGTATAAGGTAGATTTCAAATATTATTGCGGCTATGTAAGCCAAGCAAGGAAGCCTGCAAAACAGAGTAGAAAGCAGATTCTACTTAGCTCCCAGTTTCCTGAGCACTTTTTTTCCTTTCATCCACATTGTATTATAGAGCAGTATCATCAGCAAACTGACACCAGTAGCCTTCAAGAGATTATGATCAATCAAGTTTAATAATACCTACAAAACAATCTTTATCCAGCATGAGTAGCTTTATGAAGCATTATCATTTTATTTAAAAAACATTATCATGAGGCTTGGAGTAATCAGCATAGCAAAGAAATTAATGAGGTAAGTGTTTGTTTTTGTTTTGCAGTCATCAGTAACACTGAGAAATCAACCATTTCTCCTGAATTTAGATGTTTGCCCTAGAGGCTGTAGAAAAATGAATTGTATTCTAATTTATATTATTTTCCCAAAACTTAAATGCCCTTGATTAATAGCAATATATGTGACAGCAAAGGATATCTCTGCTTTCAATCTGTTTCAAAGATCATAGAAATAGTACATGTTAGGACTCTAGGATGTTTCCTGAGGGATCAAGAAATCTGTACATTTCAAAGACTGACCTATCACCTTGAAAAGCAGCCATGAAGGAGACCTGCAAATGCAAGACCACTGTCAGGTCAGCCTGTCGTGGTGCTGACGGGTCTCTGATATAAAACCCAATTTACAGCTTAAGAAGCACATCCATTATCCTTCTGATTTTAAAATATAACATACATCAGCAAAATGATAAAAGACAGTGCTTAAAAATTATGAAAGTCAAGGGTTATTTCATTACAGAAAGTCACAGCCTTTTTTGCATATTACTGATTAAAATTACAGTGAATTTTAATATTCATTTGTGTCTTTATTTCTTCCAGAAAGTTGAGAGTTAACATCAGTTGAACTTTAGTCATTGTAATTTGACTTGTATTACGTTGTTTGGATTAGTTGGATGTTCTATTATGTTACTCTTTATAGGATTGAAGAGGTTTTTGGAAGTGTGGATAATTTTACACAAAGTGATGTGTCAGTTTTTGGGAAAAAGTACTGTGGTTTTGATCCTAATTAAAAAACAAAACAAAAACAAACAAGCAAATAAAAAAAAAACAAACAAGCCATATTTTTCCTAGCATTAGGCTTAAGCTTCATCTCCATTTGTATTTTAGAATAGAATAAAAATTCTAGGTTTTCTGTGTAAAGAGTATCTACTGTAGGGTCTTCTACTTAAGAAAGTTTCAGTTCTTGAAAAATGAAGTTTAAGGCATTACTGAATGGTCAACAAAAAGGAAAAGCATAATAATTCTTTTATTTGATTACCGTAACAGACTTCAATGTTATGTTAGATAACCTAAACAAAACACTGATTATTTTACTGTCATATTCACCAAGGCTGATGGCGAAATAATATTATGGATATCTAGTATGAAAGCAGCTTTTGCTCTTTAGGACAGTTTCCAATGTTGTCTTACTTATGTAATTTTAAAATAGCTGTTTTAACTTTGCCTATATTTGATCATAACTTTTTCTTTTATTGCTAGGGAGAGTTGCTTACTATATAACTCTTAATTCTGCAGAAATACTGGGCATAAGATTGCCTGAGTACCTTTTAAAAACTTAGAAGTTCCTTAGGAATAAACATACAGTTAGTTTCATATTTTTCATGTGCTTTTGATATTTCGAGCATTTGTCCAGTCTGTTTGTAAAGTATTTGCATTTCTTTAAACTATTAGGCCTGTAAATTCCAGAAGGGCTCTAAAATCTTGTCTGCAGTTTGGTTTAGTTTGCCTTCTCCTGGTAAGCATTTTAAAATCATTAATCTGTGCTCTGATCAGTGAACTTAGATTGTTTTTGTTTTGAGACTCCATAGAAGATGAGAGACAGCAATCCAATTTTCAAAGTTGAAATATATTTCATTGGTATGTCTAAAGTCTCAGAAGGGCTTCATATGAAATAATTTATGAAGACACAAAATAATTGTGATTTCAGCCGATTGGCTCAAAATCAGTATGTTCACTTAATATGTGTTTGCTGTTATGGTTTGTATTTTCACTTAGCATTTTCTTATTCCTTAAAGACAGAGAGATATTATCTGATCTAGCTGATGTATAAACAAAATTAAGTATATTTAAAAGATTTGAGAAAAACACTTCTTAGCTATGTAATCTAAATCACATTTTAGGCATTTAGTTTTTGGTAAGATTCTTCTTTAACTTATGATACATATAACTGCATCATATTTAATAAGGACACTATAAAAATTGTTATATAGGCTTATGTACAATGTGCATATCTTCAGGTTAATTGCTCTCTAAGAAGAGCTGCTCTAAAAAAGTAAAAGGAGCCTTGTACCTGCACCTGAATTTAGCTAACAGGAGGCAGCCCCATGTAGTTAGCCATTTTTGGAAGTAATTATTGTGATGGTGAAAGAAGGTCATCAACCACAGATAGCCTTTCATTTGAATTTTACTAAGAATTAGAAGAAATATGGACGTTCTTTTGAGATAGTTTTTTTTTGTTGGTTGTTTTTTGCTTGTTTAGTGTGTTTTGTAATTTTATATGTGTGAAGGTTAAATATAATAGAGCAATTTCAGAATTAATGTAAAAGATTCCTGTTCAAAAAAGTTTAATTTGGAACATCTTTAATTTCATGGAAATTTTGAAAAATCTGTTTTTTTCTAATAATTTTTTGAGAGGAAAAGCACTTTGAGTGAGCAAAAGCTTCTTACAGATTTTTATATTCAAAGGGTTTGAATACTAAAAAATAACGTTTACTTTGAAATTTCCCAAATGAATTCTTCCTATAAAGCAAATTTTGTAATTTTCAGTAAGTTAAGCTGTTTCCTGGTGATAAAGTTGCTTAGTTTTGTGATTTCCTAAGGCTTCCTTACATGGCTTGTTTGAACTATTGCAAATGTTCCAGAAAATGTATTTTCTTATAGCTCCATGTAAGGTTGTACAGTGTGCAAGCAGGAAATGCAGGCCAAATGTGCTGAGTAGGGTCTGTGTGTTGTAAAGCAGGGATGGAAAAAATTACCTGTTATGAAGGTGGGAGCAGCAATGAGCTCTGGTCTTGTATCTAATGGACTAAACAAGGCCTGTAGAGACTGCATGTAAAGTATTTTGTTTATATGTGATATCAGCAGTTGGTAAAAGGTCATGAAGATAACGTCTTGCATTACATGTAAATCCATTCTACTGCAAAACATATTTAAAGATAATATTTACCTGGTTTTGTATACATTTGGATTTTTCCAAAGTATAATTATTCTAGAATAATTATCTTTATGTGAATGCTCTCCTCCTAGGTGTGTTTCCATATGGACTTAAGGTGAAAGAACTTAAAAAATTGTTCTAGACTAATTAGTGCATCAAGAAATATTTTGGAAAATTTCCAGCTCTAGATGGATGTTAATGATGTACCCTGCAGACTTGGTCCAGAGCCCATTGGATTTAATTCCCCTTGCTTCAATGAAATTTCTTTCAAAACTACTGAGCCAGCTTTTAATATTTACTGGAGTAGATAGAGTTCAGGCAATTAGCAATTTTGAATAGAATTTAATGGGGCATTCAGATGATTTATCGAGTTCTCCAAAGTGTTACATAGATTGAGTTCCTTTGTAGTTGTCTAGTTCCAGGGTGGAGGGAGACATCCCTGTCATTAATGTGTGCGTGCCCCACAGGAAACATTTCCACCAGCTTCCAAAAGCAGCAGTAAATCCTCCTTTCTGCAGGTATGGTTCCATGAGCAGGTGAACTTTGCTGTTGCCTAGAAATCTTTACTGTTTAGCATTTTTTTCCTCCACTGGTCTTCATTTTGCAGCCTCCCTGCTTGTGCCATCTCTCCTGTTCATCTGACACTAGAGTAAGGTGATTTGGCTTTCTAAGCCAGAAAAAAAACTATTAATTTTTTTCCCCTAGGTTAGTTTTCTATGAAATTATTCTGATGTATCAGTTCAGGGAACACTCACAGGCACATCACCCAGTAAAAGTCAGATGTTGGGAATGTATGTCAGGCACTGGGAAGTGGAGGAGAAGGAAATGCTACCTTTAAGCAGTGGCAAGATGTTAGATCAACTTGTTGCTTAGGAATGTTGTGATAGCAAAGCCACTATTGAAGCTTGCACTTGATAGTAATCCCTCAAAAATACACTGGGAGTCATGATTTCCTACTTCAGGCAATGAAGCTAAGGCTCCAAAGTGTAGGCTTTTCTATAATCACATCTATGAATTAAAAAAAAAAAAAAAGCCTGTTAGGATTAGGTCTTTATTAAACCCATTATGTTTAGAATGAATTCTTTATCCTCTAGAGGGTTCTTGATTATTTTTTCCTTCTTTTTGATACATTGTTTTTACTTGGTGTTTTATTTGGGTGTATTGGGCAAAAAAGTTCAGGCTGTGTGTGCGTGCACTCTCTCCCTTTTCCTTTCTCACGAACTTCTACATCCATCATAGTTCCTTTGTGATATAGTTTACAATATAATTTATACTGCACAGAATATCTCTGTATTGTTTATTCTGTGTTGTTTTCATTATCTAGTTAAATACTTACTTTTTTATTTTTCCATTCCTAATGCACTAGGGTATGTAGACCAGTGTGTTGGACGTCATGTAGTATTTTCAATGTCATTAACTAAAAGCAGGAAAAATATTACACTGATAAGCATTTAATTTATTTTGTATCTCTTCCCCATATTTACTTTTTTGTGGATAATCAAATATTGTTTTCACTTTTTTTCTGTTAGGAAATAATCTATTTCTCAGAAGGTTAACATTCTCAGTATTTTCTCTTATATTGCTGTCAGATTATTTAAGGCTCTCATATTTTCTTTAGAAATAGCTTTTTCAGAAGAATGTTAATCTAGTTATTGTGTTAGTTTTTACTGTTATCTCCCATTCATGACTGGATTTTTGGGAATAACCCCAGGTTAGATATTCTTCCTTTCTAGCATAATAGTACCATTCTTTTTCTGAGCTGTTTTCAAAAAATCACTGTCAACATTTCCAGTTCTTGTATTTTTCCTGTGAAAATGTAATTTATTGTTCATTAATTAAAATGGCTTTAAGCTGTTTTACTAAACAGCTTTATATTGCAATACTATTTCAGTATTTCATGTTTCCTTCCTGCTTTGGCTACAGCAAGCCCCATGGAACTAATGAATCAATGAAGATGTAGGTGGAGAAGACAAGGCATGGATCAATCATATTGCAATTTTCAGTCTTGAGTGTTTATCAGAATACCACATTTCAGGCAGTTTCAGTCAAATGGCATCAATAATCATTACTGCAACGTTTCTGATTTTAAAACAATCATTGCTTTTGCAGTGTTAGGGGAAGATTTCCTTCAAATTTGAGCACTGGAATTTTCTTCGAGGAAGTGGTTACAGCACCAAGCCTGGCAGAGTTCAAGAAGTGTTTGGACAATGCTCTCAGGCACATGGTGTGATTCTTGGGAATTGTTCTGGCTGAGTTGGACTTGATGATACTTATGGGTCCCTTCCAACACAGCATAATCTGTCATTCTCTAAAATTAGTTGCAACTTTATACTACCTTTGCATTAGAGCAAAGATTTGTGATAACGTATTTGATTTTCACAATAATTTGTTTCTCAGCATCAAGTATTATGTACAGTCACGTTCCTGACTTTATTCCTTAGCATGCAGAAATGCTAAGGTATTAAACACCATAAAATTTTACTAATATTTGCCTTCTGGATCAGTTTCTTCCTCTAAGTGAAAAGAAAGCAAGCCAGAAAAAGGGTAACTTCTTTGTTTTCTGAGATTGCCTTATCCTTATGGCTTTATAATTTTTGAAAAATGTGCATTACTGTACTATTCTTAATGGTGTCGTTGTAAATTCATAGCACATTATCACTAAAAGCCATGGTAAAAGTACAGGATCTGCTGATGACATTGTACAACACCCTTTCAAAATGAGAAACTCAAGGTTATTGTATGTGTACCTTTAAAATCTTAAATGCATCTTATGCACATGATAGAAATATTTGAAGATAATTATTTCACTGAGACAGAAGACTACAGAGCTGGTGGAATATTTGGGCAGAATATTCTGAGAAAGCTACAGAAATGGTATAGAAATATCCATCATATAGTGATAATTGCTAGCATTTTATTTTTGTTCAGTCTTTGTACCTATGTGAGACTATTTTACTCTGATTAAATTTTTCTGCAGTTTCATTATGTTTAATCCAGTTCATAAGTTGACATGATAGATAATGACCCTTCTGGAGTTGAAAAAGTAAACACATGAGAAAAAAGAATGCAAAGGTGTCATTAGAGTTACTGGGATAATAACTCTAAAGGGGTAATTTCTCTTTGCATAACTTTTAAGCAAACTGAAATAACTTTTGGTCTTTATTTGACCAGAAGTTATGTCACTGAGCTGTAGTTACTATTAAGATTTTAGATGTCAATACTTTCAGTAGTTTTGAAAAGTTTACCTGTCATCTTCCTCTGTCATTGCTCTAATTTTGCTTTCCTGAATTTGCTGTGCAGTTACTCAATATGGTTTTGAACTTCATAGAACCCATAGCTTTATGAGTGCATTCTCTCTTTTTCTTCTTATCTGTTGAAACTGGAAAATTCACTAAAAAACCATGCACAGAACCATATTTGCTGGCATTGGCTTTTTACAATTCGTTTGGCTAATTGCACCTTTTTTGCCTTTTTAGTTTTTTTTATTTTTTAAAAATATACGTAAACTTTGAAATTTCTTTCATATTCTTTCAGTAGTAGATTGTGTTCATCAAGTGTCTAAAGAAAAGTGACAACTGAATGTTTGGAGTTTTTTATGTAGATGCTCTTGATTTTGATAATCTGGTTGCCTGCTAATGATCCTTGGGATGACATTTGTTCTGCAACCCATTTGGGGGATGCGGGGAGAGGGTTTATGGGTTTTTTCTGCATCTCAGTAAGAAAAGCCTGTCAACAAAAGATATGCTAAAATAGCTACTTTAATAAGACAGAATAAAATTATGAATATAGATAGAAAATAAATTTTATGTCCTTTCAGATGCTTGGAACCCTCCTTTTATTCAGCATTGAACTGTCCTCAAATTGGATTTTTCTAATGGCATTTCACTAGGTTTTCAAACTGCTGGTTTTTTGATGTACAAGCATTTTTCTGTTTATTTTTTTGAGCTATTAGGACTTCATGTTTCTAAAGAAGACATATCTAAAGATTTTAATATATGGCATCTGATGTCTGATTTGTGCCAATATCAGCTGTGATTAGTTTGATAATCTCTTACAGCCTCTTTAATCCTTTCAAAGACCCTTTATTGCACACTCCAACATCTGATATCAATGTTTTTACTAAGCCAGTTACAATCTGGCCTAATTTTGCAAATTAGTTTTTTTCTGATTGCATGCTCCGCCTGTGCATCTTTGCAGTTTCTTTTTGTGGCAACACTGTATAATCCTAAGCATCTTTTGTTGAGATTTTTTGAAGCTGTGATTTTTACCAATAACGATATGATTAATTTCTTCCTTCCTTTATCGCTACCTGAAAGTATTTTGATTGATAAATATAAGGTAAAAGGTGACTGATTACATAAACCTGAAATTTTAGAGCCTTGTTTTTTTCAGAAATAAAGGAAATAATTCATAGCAGGGAATTTGCTCAATGAGTTTAAATCAGTTTACCTTCTGTTGTTTCAAAATTGTTTATGAGACTATCTGAATTCCCTCACTTTTTTGTATTGTACTGATTTGTTGTGTAAATATTTGCAGCAGTTTGGCAGTGTATTTTGTGGGCATTTGGTTTATAATAAAACACAGTTTCAATTTGGTAAAGCTTCTAAGTAGTCTCTTCAATCCATCTAAGTTAACCATCTATTGGAAGACCATCTTTTCTTTTGAAAAAGAAAGTATAATTGAGAGCAGAATCACTAGATTCAAGACTTTGAAGAGTAAGTAACTATGGCTATTTTGAAATGGAAAATAAAACATGAGATTGCAAGTACTTGGGCACATAAAATGAAAAATGTGATATGTGATCAGCTGGAGATTTTAATTGTTTCCAGTAATCTCATAAATTCACCGAGAGAACTCTTGTTAAATGGATGGGTACCAAATAATTTTTCATTACATTACAGTTCTTTTTCACAGGAAGAAATTGTCCCAGAAATGTAAATGTCAGTACTCCCTTCTTATTAGAAACCATTTCTATGTACATTTGTAGAGAATTCAATATGAAAAAAAAGGATAGAAAAACTGAGCTAAATATTTGTAGCCAGTAAAATTAAAATCTATCAGCTGGTTAAATGAGAAAAGGAAGCCTAGGAGACACCTTATCACTCTCTACCTGAAAGAAGGGTGTAGTCAGGTTTGCCTCTTCTCCCAGGTTAAAAGGTATAGAACAAGAGGAAATAAATTGCACTGGGGAGGTTTGTATTGGATATGAGGAAAACTTTCTTCACCGGAAAGGTTGTAAAGTTCTGGAACAGGCTGCCCAGGGAAGTGGTTGAATCAGTATACTGGGAAAGTAATAGTGAAAAGACATGAAGATGCAGGCAGTTAGGGACATGGTTTAGGGGGGATTTTGGAAGTGCTGGCTTAAGGATAGGACTCAATGATCTTTGGGATCTTCTCCTACCTCAATGATTTTGTGATTCTATTCTATGATTAGCTGCAGTACTTTATTCTGACTTCCATCAGTGTTATTATTAGTGGGTCTCAGTTTACAGCTGAGCTGTCAAATACTGTATTGCTCAAAATTAATTTCTTCTTAAAAGGTTAATAAATCTGATAAATAAATAATGGTTATTGCTCACCTGTATTTCACATTTTTACTTCACAATTTCCCAGTTGTCTCTTCTTTCTGAGATGGTGTAATTGATATGTATCAAATAAAATTGTCAAGGTTTTTCTCAATTTCTGTTTCACTTTGAAGTTGCAGTTTCTGTTACAGAGTTGAAGGAGAGCTTCTGGTTTTATTTTGTTGCTTGTATAAATTAGACTAATAAATGCTATTCACCCTATCTGAAAATCTTGCTGCTAGATTCTATATATGTTGATTGCATTTGTCAAGAAAAATAGAGCTAATAAAAAAATTTAATATGTTAGAAACAATTTTTTTTTACTACAAATCCTAAGTGGCTTTACAATGATTATTAATGCATAATGTTCAATTACAACAGTCTCTTTGCTGATCCTCAGTTCTGCAAAGAACACACTCCTGTGTTCTTACTTCTTGTAAGCTGAGCAAGTTCAGAAGAAGAAAAGATGGATGAAGCCTCATGTCTTACTACTAGTTTCCAGTTGCCACTCTGCTGGTATTTCAACTGTGCTTTTTACCCTTTAATGAAAAAACCATTTTTTTCTACCCAGACAGATGGAGAAAACTATGAAAATTAAAATAAAATTTGCCATGTTGAGAATCATGTTCAAATTTCCAGTTATATTTCAGTATCCATGTTAGCTTACCAGAAACTGGCTCCTCTGACAGAAAAAATGGCATATGTAGCCTTGTGACAGCAAGCTATGCAATGATCAGAATAGCCAGATGCCTTGCAGTCTTTATCCTAGTGTCCATATCTAGCAGCAAGATGGACCTTGAAAGAGTATTTGTTCAAATGACCACCAGGAAAATTGCTGATTATGTTGAAAAAGTCATAAAGATTTTAAACAGAGAGGGAATGTCACATCTATTGGAACTCTGTTTTCAATGCTTCTTCAAACAGTCCTTCATTTTTCTATATTGGAAAAGCTTTTTTCATAATCATGAAGGCTTTTTTCCTTTTCCTTTTTCCTTTTTTTTCCCCTTTTTTCAGTTGTATGTGGAAAAATGGTATGGTGAGATCAAAGGAAAATAATTTTAAAAACTTCTATGTCTCAGAGCCATAATCCTTCATTTATGTTCATGGAAGAGCTGCTTTCTGATAAGCTCTTACGGTTTTTTTTATTGATCCTCTTGCAACTTGTGTGGAGTTGCAAGAAAAATTATTAATATTTCTGTTCTGGCACTTAAAAAGCTAACTCCTTTTCCCTTAATTCCATCTTACAACTAGATTATGTTAACTGTGTTTTTTCTATCTTTTCTATCTTACCTCAAGAGTTTACTATGTTCCAATGGAATTATGCTTTGTGATACTGAAAACTGAAACAACTTCTGGAATTTTGTTCTTCCTAACTACCGGTTGATTTCTTTAAAAATATTTTCCTTTACAATTAAAACAACTGAAATGTTTTTACTTTGATTGGCATGGTCTTTCAAGAATGATTTCTATGTCGTGAATTTCAAACTAGGAGTTTAATTATCTGAGATGCTGTTCTGAGAGGCTGCAAGGATATACAGAATTAGAGTAGACATAAGTACCTGTGTTAGGAAATGAAGCCCCAAACAAATAATTGAAACAATTTATAGTCCAAATGTGTCTCAGGAAAAGAGAGTCTGAACTTTCTGCCAAAATGTAAATTTGAATAATAAAGTACTTAAAGCTCTTTAAAAAAAAAAAAAGCTTTATAAACAAGGATTGCATCTACTGGCACAATAAATAAATGCTATTTAATCTGAATTACAGCCTTGGTCACCTGCGTTCTCCATCACTTGCTGCACTGAGATTTTATAGCGAAGCCTCCAGGGTAAAGTTACTAGATTAACCAGCCCATGTAATTTCTTTGAGCTATAGAAAAATACTGTGTGTGAAACCAAGAATTTGTGATTCATTTAATTAAAAGTTATAGCAGTCGGATAAAAAAAAATGGTCTAGATAAGAAGATATTTACACATTAGAGTCAAATTATGCAATTATTGCTGCTTATGCCCACTAGTGAAACTATTAAAATTTATACACACTTTGTAGTATCCATGCCTTAAGCTGATGTTTTGCTCATCCTTCTAATGTATGTCTGGGTTCTGAAGTCAGTGGTGCTATTCCTCATTGGAAGAAACAGATCATCATCCCAGCTTTTTTGATAGGAGGAATGTGATGTTTTGTTGATTACCTTTTCCCTATAACCAGAGGGTTCCCCTTGGGTATGTTTGGCATCACATTTATATGTTAGCTAACATCACTGGCGGTTTCTTCATTGCCACATTATATACAAATTTACTATAAATTATACGGTTTGCATATTTTGTATACTAGTTCTTGTCTGGTTGGGGGGTGTTTAAATCTATCAATATACAATCTTTTTTATTCTTTATTGTCTTTACAAAGTGGTGATAATGATTCTGTAATTATAATGTAATTATAATGGAAAATATATTAGGCATACAAAGAATATAATTCCTTGAGACTCTGCCCACTTTCCAAGAAGTTCAGTGAAAATCAAAAAAGTTTTTTTTTCTGGAACGCATTGTTCTCTGTAATTGTAGCAGTTTGTTGCTTACAGGACTAGATTTTCTGATGCACTCTAGTCCTCCTTAAGGAACTAGTGGTCAATAAATAAAAAATGTCCAGTGAAAGGTTCCTATTGCTACTTACCAACATTAGTAAGTGACTGGTCTCTGGTCTATAATGTATACTTTTCAACTCTTAATGTGCATAGTTGTGAGTTATGGGGTTTTTAGAACAATTACTTTTGATTCATGTACGAAGACGGTAATATTTCACTTCGATGTACCCGTACAATATTGATACAAATTTTCATTTGGGAGTTTTATTAATAGTTTTATTATTAATGTCCTTTCCTAGATGCTATGTGGAGCAGTTTCATAATAGTTCCACCTTAATTTATTTTGTTTTTTTTATTTTTTTAATTTCTTTGATAAATTTCAGAAATACATTTCTCAATAACTGGTGTCCTATTTGGTACCCTGGAGGTCCAGACACTCATATTTACTATGAAAATCTTAGATTTTTTCAGTTATAGCACTGAAATATATGCATTTGGGATATGGTTTCAACTAAAACAATGTTTTCAAGGGTTCTAGAACCACATATGAGAAATAAGATTTAAATAAATTGATTGGAGCAGTCCCATTGAAACTAAATACCTTCATTCCAATCCCTGCTCAGAATACCATATATACCAAGTAAAACTGCATCAGAATATGCTAGGAAAAATGCATCCCAATATATTGAAGTCCCATAGATAAGACATTCTCTTTTTTTCTGCCACACACTTCTGTAAGGAGTCTGTACACTATAAATTAGTGGTGTCAGTTTAAACTGAATTGAGTATAATGTGTAGGTTACAACACAAGAAAATTGGATGACATATTTTGACTGAGAAATGGCATAATGTCTAAAAGAATAATTTTGATTCTGCACATTATGGATAGTTTTCAGTTTCTTCTAAGTAAAAATGATCCTTGTTAATTTTTTAGAATCTTCAAATCACCAAGAAACTGAAATTTTCATTAAGTTTTATATGATCACTGTCTAGGTAGTTAAGATGTGGTCTACTTCGCTAATAATATATGCTGAAGAGGCCCTGTTTCTGTCCTTTGACTTTCACCCAGGAGAATCTTCATGCTTTCTGCTAAGCTCAAAGCTGGGGAAGGATGGGATTCTGCTCCTGCTGGCACCCAGCAGTCAACCCTGGAGATTATGAGGAGTATAAGAAGAGGAAAGGAAATAATCATGATGAGGAAAAGAAAATATGTAGTTGGTCATATTTTCTGGCTGAGGAAGAAAAAAGCTCTACATCTGCTGTGGGGATGCTGAAGAATGGAATGAGCTCTCAAACTTTTAAAAACCATGTTTTGACTAGCTAGATAAACTATTTCTTCCTGTGCAAAAAAATATTCCTGGGAATATTCCTTTGAACCATAGAAAAACTTAGATCAATCTTCTGTATTATTTCAAGTCTAAGTGGAATAAAAGATGTATGCAATATTGAAAGAAAATGATGCCTAGCTGTATCTCTAATAACATAAATATATAGGACAAGAAGGCTAGCAGGAAAGCTGCTGAAGTGAGCAGCTTTAAGATTTTTAAGATCTAATTATCTTATGTGGAAAGAAACTGAGGCAATTACAGCTGAAGCAGTTGGACAGTCTATGGCTGTGAATGATCACAATGCTAAAAGGAATCTGTGTCTCAAACTCTTTTCCAAAATGGAAAAAAAAAAGCCCCAAAACCCCTGTCAGTACTCTCCAGTCTAATCAGCTTACTGAAAAGAGAGAGATTTGTAATATTTTAAGGCATTTTTGGTAGCATGACAGAAAAAATGGAGCACAAAAAACAATAGTAAGATTTTTAAAAAACGGGGCAGGCTTTGACATTTAACAAGAGTTAATGTAGCTGTACTTCACTATACATCTGAGACATCATGATGTCCAAAGAGTTTATTATCAACTTCTTCCCAAACAGTCTATTAAAGAATCATGGTAAAATTCACAGTACATTACTTCCTGATACTTCTGAAGCAGTTTCAGGAAAGAAAAAGAGGGGGCAGGCCTTCAGAAAAGGTCTTAAGGAAACAAGCAATTAAATAGAGTTTAAGCCATTTCTTGAGTCATAGCATACATAAATGGAACAATTCTGAAAGAAAAGCTTAGGACATGACTGGATAGTTTATTTAAAACTTGTCACTGATGATTAACAAATGTCAGCGTATGATTGCCAAGCTAAAAAGTATGAAGATGATAACTTTATGTAAGGATTTTTTTTAACTTAACAAAATGGTCCCCTGTATCTTCCAGACCTCAAAGAGACCACAGAATCCTCACTGCCCTGGATATGCAGATTGATTTAGCCTACAGTAACAATGCTGTATGGATTAAAGATGCTGCATAAGAGCTCCAGCTATAGTCAATAAATAGAAATGGTAATGGGATCCTACAGAGTAAAATGTTTGGGTTTTTTTTTTTAATATTACATATATTCTGGTCCAGATTAATATATTTCCATGCAGATTTAGTAGACTTCAATAACAGTATAACTTCCAGCTCTTCTGAAATTATTAACATCAATATAATAAAACTTTATCATTACTTTTAGGCATGAATAATTATATATCGGGTAAAGGGGTTGCAAACAAACAGTCTAGGTAGTTATGGAGATTGACACAAAATATTTGCGGAATATCAGTTACTACAGAAAGCGATTAATCCTGCATTTGCCGGTATGAAAAGCATTTAAAATAACAAAATTATGAAAGTAAGAGCATTGTGACTTTTGAAAGATACATTTGTCCCTTCATGGTCACAACCCAGCTACTGTCAGTATCTGTGAAGAAATATTCTGTGAGGGCTCCTTTTCACTTGCATCCTACAAATTTGACTTCTTATGAGACAAAATTGACTCTTTCACCAAGAAAAATTTAACTCTTCTTGGGAGATTTTTTTTACCTGTATGCCAAGCAGACAAGCAGAGATTGTGAAAATGTTTTCAACTGCATACAATATGAATTAAAAACTATTTGTTTCCTACTAGCATTCTTCTTGCGAGGGAATGATTTGAACTTAACATCAAAGAAATCAGTTGATCAGTTGTCCCTGCAAAAAGGACAGATATCTTTGCAGGTTAATAAATACCTTTATGAGCAACAGTAGCAATGAAAGTAAAAGAACCTGCCCTACATGTAGATAGCTATCAGGAAAATTTTAGAAGGCTTCCAGATTTAGTGCAATTGATGCACTGGAAAGCTTTGTGAAACTAACAGAGCAAAACTATATTCATCTAGACTGGAAGGAAAGAAATATATTAGCAGAGAAATATAGTAGCAGTTGTCACTCTTCTCCCTTTGTATCAAAGGAAATTGTTTGGCAAACATCAGGAGAGAAATTTAAATTCTATTAAATAATTACGTTATATTCCAGTAGAGAATAAGAGATGAAGGACCTTCAAAGTACAAAGTGCTGTAGAGCAGTTTATAACACAGACACATCTATCTTATTGAAACACCTTATCTTTTCCCCAATCAAAAATAACATTTCTTGAGGTGGTGAAATAGAGTGATTCTGCATGCAGCTTATGTTTCACATTCTGTAGTGTCTCAAGGCAATAACAAGATATAGTATCTTTGTACAAAATCACGTGTCTAATTTTTCTTTCAAGTGGTAGTGCTTTGGAAGCATTTGTAATGTTTGCTGACCTATCAGTAGTTTCATTTGGGGGTCGTAAAATTGATTTTTCTCAATTTGACTTTTGAAGTTATGAGATGGGCTTTGATCTGTTGTCCAGATTTGTGGAATAGCCCCAGAAGCAGCTTCTAAGCATTAGATGTGGCACCATTTAAAGCATATCAAGAGTGGCACATTTGAAGAAATATCTCCCTGTTTCTTTTTGGATATAAAAAGCTTTTATCTGATACATGTTGAATGATCATGTTCTTTTGATATTGAATGCTTGTGATATTGATATTAAATAAAAAGAATTAATGTGGAACTCAGCAGTACCTACTGGGACGTCTTACTGTGCCTCTCCTGTCATTTGAAGTTTCGCATTCAATTTTTGGTATGACTGCATAACAAAATCAAAACATGATTGCAGATTGTATTAACCACCTAAGTCAGTTTAATCAAATTAGGATCAGTAAATCAAGAAGAGCAGGACAGGCTTTGCTGCTTATTACCAGTCAGAGCAGACACTCATGGGTTTGCCTAGATGAGGTTCTGGTTGTTAACACTTGCTAAGATTCGTGTTTCCAAATCTTTAGTACTGCTACTGTGTTTATTCAAAACTCTGTCAATGTCAACCAAAAACTATTATCATCGTGTTGTTCTGTTGTGTTGGTAGGTCACTGTCAAAATCTTGATGTTTTCTCATGGGTTATTAAGATTTTTTTGATGATGGGATTGTCTGTGTTACAAATGTAGAAACATGTAAGGAACTTTTGTGTGGGCTGACGCCAAAAGCACAAACTGTGGTTCACAGCTTTTGCACCTCAGCCTGTTCATTGGGCATGAGGTGTACCTAGGCAGTGTTGTGTCAGTGCCTGTCCAGCCAAGATAAGAGCTTTATCACACCATGAGGATGAGGACCCTGCGGTTGACAGTTCTAGTAAAGTTTTGGGTGTCAACGTGGCCCTGAATAGTGCTAGGTATATTATTTGGTCTTTATTTTTGAATACTCCTGATAGCTTGAGTATTCTTCATTGCATAGTTTGACTTATTTCATATGTATTGCATTTTGCTTGACATTGACGCTAGGATTTGGCCACAGCTTCTGGCACCAGTACACAAGGAAATGAATGCTGATCTTTCCCGTGGCAAAGTAAGTGGATTGCCAGTTGAACTATACTGCATTAGCAAAGTTTAACACCAGTACGAGAGGAGGATGAGACAAAGAGTTTGTCAGTGGTTACACAAATATTTTCTTAATGCTATCAGCTTTACATCTCCCTGAGACAGAAGACATTAGTAAATTCTATTCTGTGAATACAGTGCAATTTTGTACACTTTTTTTTGTTTGAATACAAAGAATGGGAATTTATGGTTTTATTTGAAAATTTCATTCTTCAAGGTGATAAAATGGCATTTATTTTCAAGGAAACCTTTTTTAGGTAGGACAGTTGAATGGTCATATAATTTTTGATTTCTGTAGCTTCAAAAATAAATTTAATGAAATATTTTTGTGAGGGGAAAATATAAAAGGCTAGGGTTAAATTCAAATTTTCCTGTAAGAATCTTGGAGACAAAAAGTGGCAATCATTTCTTTCTTCTAAATGTATTAGTCTGGGTTAATAAGAAAAATCTTACTAAATTTGATTGCATCACTTGTCTTTTTTTTAAATACAAGACATGAATTGTTATATAAGAACAGTAGGATCTCAGTCTAGTTTTTGTTTGGTTTAAACTGCTCACGAAACTAGTCTGAGTTTTCACAAAAATGGCCAGTTGTCCAAAACAGACACGTTTAGGTCTCTGAGTGTGCATGCAGTTTGACACTCAGAAAATGAACAAAATTCACTCTTCAAATATTAATCACTATTTAAACTTGGCTTAAAAATTTTTTTCTTAGTAATTTTACTAATGTACCATAACTGAAAAGTTTAAGAATGCAACCTGGTAAAATGGCTTTCAATGCCCATGAATCAATGAAAGAAATATGGTCTTTCTCTCTTTTTTGCTTAATGGATTGCATCTTTTATCTTGTCACATAGTTCAATGGCATAGAATTACAATAAATTAGTTTTGCAATTATCAAACTCTTCAACTTCTCTTTGGCATTTAACGAACCTCAGAATCTGTTTATTGCTTCATATACTTTGCCATCATGAATATTAGCCTTTAATTAACTGGAACTCTAATCTTAATCTGTCTCACTATATTGCAATGAAACATTTTTATTAACTTGAAGAAGATAGTATTTGTTACTATTTTTCCAATAAATGGAATACTTTCAGAATGACCTTTTTATCAGTAATTATAGCAATATAAAATGTAAGAAGGCAAAACTCATTATACCAAAGAAAGGCATTGTCTGATTACTTTTTGTGTATTTCACTTAGCTACATAAAATCACTGAGAAGCTTCAGCTGAGAGAGGCCTATAGAGATCATGTGATCCAGGCTTAGATCAGGAATTGCAAAAAAAGTGAAAGAGGAAATCAGGCACATAAGCTTTTCCTCAGGCAGATTGTGCGCAGCTAGAATGACCCAAAGCAGTGTTTTCATTAGAGAATAGTGCTCTGTGGTGGTCTCCCTCATGATGAAGGCTGGAAGGAAAAGAAACTGTTTGCAAAAGGTGAGCAGTAGTGGCTCAGTGCAGCCACTCTAGCAAAGGTCTCTGACAAAGGTTTTGTCAGATACAAATGAAACAAGTTGTCTTCATTAAATAAAGGAAAGCACAATAGTACTCTTCAGTCATGCAACATCACTGTATCTTCAATGCAAGAACAGTTCCACTGTCTTCCTGATTGCTGATAGTTCTTTGTTCTAGATAGATGTTAGGCTCATTTCTGTCTTGATCATTTCATTGCTTTGAAGTCAGTTGCTCTACCAGGTATTTAGAGGTTTCTGTATCTATTGCAGACCAATCTGACAAGAAAAGCATCTTTAAGACAAAGGGAAAAACAACAGCTCTCTCTGTTGACACTCTTCAAGTATTTGGTACACTGCTACTTCTCCAGCTGTACACAGTACTTTGGTAGTTATACAGTGCAAGAGGTGTTTGGAGGGTAAAAAAGTCCATATTCAAGTGGAGACAATAATGGCATGTAATATTGAAATGAGAGATCTGATAATAGATGAAATTTATTAATGGAACTTCTTAATATTTGGTTCTAGGAATGATTCTTTTCTTTTTCATTTAAAAAAATCAGGATTGCATAATGAAATTTATCATTGACATAATGTTTGGAGTTGTTATTAAAATAGATGAAAATCATGGTGCGACATACAAGTGGAAGCCTTTGAGAACTGATGTAATAGAAATATAATTAAATATTATAGTAAAAAGTACTACATAATGTACTTAAAACTAATGACAAGAAATTATATTAATAACATTGAGCTCATAATCTGAAAAAAATACTTGCTGTGGCAGTTAATCAATGGATAACTATAGGATGTCAATGTGATGTCACCATGAGACTAAATGTAAGGCTGAGAGATCTACCAAACAGCCTCTATCACATGAAAAATAATACTCACTGTATTTATGATTCCTGATAATAAGGATTTAGTCAACTTGAATGGATTCTTTGTTCATCAACTTTTCCAGTCACAGATTGAATGTACAGAAACTTTTAGTATTTTCAACACTGACTTTCAGCCAGGAGTTCCATAAATCCCCTATTTTCTGCATGAATACATAAATACTTTTGTTTGTTCCAAATTTCTTACTGACTAGATGTTTTTTTATGTCCCATCCTTTTACTGGTGGAGATAGTGGAAAATCTGCCCTCATCACCTTCTCCATAATGTCATGATTTTATAGTTCTTTATTTTATTCTTCCATAGTAATCATTTTCTCACTTTATTCTGTTATTTACCTTGAGTCATTATCCTCTTCTGGACCTTTTCTAATTCCTCTTCTGGACCTTTTCTAATTCCACCGCTGCCTTTTTTTGAGATGGCAGATCAGAGCAGGTTAAGATGGAGCATCTAAGCCTTCATGTACGGACAATGCGCAAGGAAAGGGTTTGATAGCAACACACCTTTAGTCCTTCTAGTATCTTTGTTCCTGGATAAAGAATAGGAAGAAGTTTAATTAATGTAAACATATTTTTTAGAAAATTTGTAAAGTGCAGTAGGAAAAGGCTTGTAGCAAATTTACTGACTTGATTTGGAAAGAAGAGACATGTCTGGTATCAGAGAAGATGTAATTTGAGATTGCATTAGCTATCTCTAATTATGGTAGTCTGCTAGAAAAAATTCAGATTGTATCTCATGTAATCAAGACAACATATTCTTTATCAATAATTTAAGTTAAAATCTAACAGTGTCCTCTGATACTGTACAGAAAATAATGTTTTAACAGATGTATGAAAGACCTATTTGTGAATAATATACAAAAGAACAGAGGTGCTTTTCCAGTGGCCTCAAAGTGCAGTCACTTTGAGACTTGCCTCAAATGAGAAAAGGGAAAAAAAACCCCAAAAACCAAAAAACCAACAACAACTACAAAAACAAACAAAAAAAACCCACAAAAAAAACAAGTGAAAGTGCTTATATTGGTGGCCTAGAACAAACTGTTCCTCTGCAGAACAGCAAGTGGAGGTTTATTTACATTGGTTAGAAATGCTTTTCTTTGAGTATTACTCTCAAGTACTGCAGATGTGTTTACTAAACAAAGTTACAGCTGTGCATATCAAATTTGTTTTCACTGGACATGGTCTATCAGGGACAGCAATACTCAATAATAGGTCACAGTTTAGTAGCCCTAGTTGAAGCAATTTGTAGAAAAGTACAGTGTAGGCGTATCAATAGTGGACTCCTCTACCCAGGCCAGTGGAAAATTAAGTGAAAACACTTTGGGGAAAAAAAAGTGCCAAGTCAAATTTAGATCAGTAGTTAGCAGAGTTAAATTACAGGATAGCCCAAGTGAAAAAGAGGATGTTAGAAATTTACATTCTGTTCACTGGAAAGCTGAATGTCTAATAGAAACTAATGTAAGGGTCACTGAAGACAAACAGAACACCAAATACTGGGTATAGTTTATGATCATTGAAGCTCTCACCTTTATTTTTTTTTTTTGAAAATGACAATTCTAGCATTTTTAACAAAAGAAACATGCAGAGAATTGTAGAAGTTCTTATCCCAGATGTACAGCTATGGAGTTTCACAGTGAAGAATCAGTTGTCAAGGGCATTTGAGATTAGTTTAGCTCTCTTAGACTCTCTTAGCATTTGAGATTAGCTTTGTTAATTAGCTTAAACAATAGATTTCTTTTAAGTACTTGAAATTCTATTATCATAGTGCCAATTGTTAGTTGCTGTTACTACCATGTTTGAGAAAAAGGTTCCAGCATGAGCATTTTGGAATTGGACTGTCATTCAGACTATGCCATATGCTAAACCAGTAATAGTTCAGATAAGGAACTAAGTGGAGCTAAAACAAATTTCCTCACAGGCAGACGATAGAGGTCTGAGCAAAAGACCTTCATTCTTTCCAGTGCTTCAGCCATCAATACTGAAGGACTGGAAGTCATCTGAAAGCCAAGTCCATAGCATATAGGGAAGGGATATGCTAAAAGAGATTACCTAATCTCATTACCTAATGACTAATGAAAGACAGTGGAAGGTGCAAACAGTAATATTAGTTGGAAATCAAGTCAAATTACTTCTAGAAAGATACAGAAAATGGAGAAATACTTAATTTCCCAACAACTTCTACTATCTAATGTCACTGCTTTCTTGGTGTTTTGGTTTTGCTGTAAAATGCTGTGATAACACAAAGATCTTCTTTAAAATATAGCCAGTTTTTATGGGATAATCTGAAAGTGGCAAAAAAAAAAAAAAAAGCCAGTTAACAAAACCTGTAGATCATTACCAAAGTGTACTTTCAAAGAAGTGAAGTTTAGCATGTAAAGAAGAAAGGAAACAATAATTTGGGAGATCACTATTATTCTTCTTTTATATCTATTTTAAGCTAGGCTTTAGGTTTTTTCTAAAATATATTACCACTAAACTGTGGGGTTTTTTTTTGTTTTGTTGTTTGTTTTTTTTTTTTAAGGTAAGAGGGCCCCCACCTGCAGGATCAGTAAAACAAAGACCAGCAAAGCACACAGCTTTTCGCAAGTTTTATGAGAGAGGAGACTTTCCAATTGCTGTTCAGCATGAGTGTGTAGGAAACAAAATCGCCTGGAAGGTAAGTCCTGGCACAGCTGTGACAACCAGCTGAGCTTATTGAAGTGACATCTCTCATTGTCCAACAAAGTTAGCTTGCAAGTAAATACACTGAAATAATTTCTTAGCAAATGGAAGATGGTGGGAAAGTCATTAGAGAAAGGCCCCTGAGTCAGCTGTCTGCCTTGGCTAACAATTAAATTATATGCTGCAAAAAGGAAGATGACAGAGTTGCTTTGCCTTAGAGAATAGTCTCCTGCCCAATTCATCTCTATTTTTATGAGGACTTGGCAATGCATCCTGTTTCAGGCAGTCCATCAAATGATGGAAGTGGCTGGATACAGTGAGCAGCAGCCATTTATCTCCCCAGATTTCACCTTCCTGCAGGACACTTCCGAATAGAAGCTTTAATTACCTAAATGGATAGGTCAAGATTGTCTGCTCCCTGAAAATGCAGAGCAGAATACAAACGAAGGCAGATTCTCATTCCACGGCTGTACTCTGAGTCTCCAGCATATGTCAGACAGCGTAATCGCTGTCATACGTGCCTCTGTTACAGGCTGACCTCCACTGCTGAAACCATTACAGCTCCGACATTTCTCTGACAAAAGGTTAATTGGCTTCAAAATAAATGTATTGCCTAATGACTCTATTCTAATGCGGCTGTGTTTCTCTCTAAAATGCTTGGTGACGTTATTTGTAAAACTTGCCAATCTTCTAAGTAACTACTGCAGACTTTTAAATTTAATTTAAAAAATGAATGCTGATCTTTAACCTGTTCCTACTATTTAATTATTTTGGTTATTGTGAATTATTTTATTTTTTGTCTCATTTATTGGACTAGAAAAAGATTTTGCCGGAAGCCATGTTAGTTACAGAAAATGAACATGATATGCATGAACAAAATGTGTCAGATTTGTAGAATGTTTTAAATTTTTCATGTCAAAAACACGATACCAAATTTAAATGTAAAGCTATGTTAAGTCAACACTAAAAGGAGGAATTTTGCAATCCTATCATTGATTCTGCTTGTAATGAAGCAAACAGGATTGGCTCTGTAGTGTGGTAAGCAGTACAATATTTGATATTAACTAAATTTTTAAGGTAGCCCTTTTGCTTATTGAAATACAGAAGAAAGATTTGTGCTACTATTTTGTTGCCTATAGAGGTTTTGAATCAACACAAAGAATAATTAATAGTTCTTGCAGCAAAGGGAATCTCAGTCCCAAAATACTTTACCCACAATCGAGGTGAGATTCCAGTGCAATTGGGCTTCAGGCAACATTAGAAATTCCCTTGTTGGACTGGAACTCACAGACTTACAACTTAAGCCTGCAGTCTGATCTTTCATCACCAGGTAAGACCCAGAGGTGATTTTCAAATAGCTGCAAAAAAATCGGCACAATTTAATTTTCATCTTGAGGCTTTTTAATTTCTAATTTCTCAAATACAGACTGAGAGGCACAGAAATACTGCTGGACTGGCATTCCACTAGATGATGCTAGTGACTGCTTAGTTGACTTAGGACATCAGGAAATTAAATGGAGCTGCATAAGAAGTTCAGATGGGACATTAAGAAAAGGTTTTTCATTGAGAGCGTGGTTGATCACTGGAACAGATTCCCCAGGGAAGGGCTTGTTAGATTCTGGACAAAGCTCTTAGTCATATGATGTAGATTTAGGTAGTCCTGTGAGGAGAAAGAAGTTGTATTTGGTGATCCTTATGGGTCACTTCGGCTTGCTAACCTATCTGCAAGCCTTCCAACCACAGATGCATGCTAAAGCATTTGATTTCTATATCTGGCAGTTTTAATTGTTTGAAATCATACTGCCTTGAACAGTCACAACAGCAGAGTCTCTAGTCAAAGGGCATGTATTTTTTCTTAACACACTTTGCAGTCCTCTAGACCTAATGTCCACCTACTGCAGTAAAACACTGGCTTTTAGCTAGTGCAATGTAGGACTGAGATGTCATGCAAGACTTCTTTTTGCTATTCTGCTAACCCTTTCTTTTGGGAAAAAATATCAGAACTTCAGCATGAATGCAAGTAAGGAGCACAGTACTGAACTATTCCATTCCTGTATTAGTGCATGTTCAGATTCAACCTTATTTCCCCTCTTCCATGCCATTCAATTTAATCACAAATCAGTCCTGAGTGAGTTCTGTGGCACGCAGGCACTCAACAACACCGAGGTAGTAGAGTTATTTGTGTTGTTGAGTTTGACGTGCAACTGTCATTGATTACTGTGCAGTTTAAGTGCATGAAACAGGCAAACTGGCATTTTCCAGTTCAAACTTTGCATTCGATACCTCCTGAAGTCTTAGAAGCTGCCCAGAGCTGCAAAAGGATGAGAATGTTGTTCATCATTAAAGGTACAGATAAGTAAAGTCTCTGTTTTTCACTCGTTATAAGGACATAGTTGCACTACTCAAAAGACATCTAATGGCTAATTCTCATCAGTTCATTAGTTGTATATCTAATTAAAGAAATTAACTTTTTAGTAATATATTTTACTCAATACTGCTAAATTAATGACACTTGAAAAGATATTTTACTTATGAAATATGTTGAGGAAATGTTCTATAAAAGCTTGGCTGAAGTATATTATTTGCACGAATCATGATCAAGTGGAAGGATAAAAAGAAGAAATGAATGGTAACAGTGATATTTTAGTCCTGCTGAAATTACCCAATTTCAGTGTTATATGTTGAGAGCGGTTTTTTGCTCTGTTTAGTTATAATGTATATTGTAGTTCATTTCACTCTTGTTAGTGTGTCTATCAAATGGTGCATGAAAGAAAATGCAGGAAGGTCTCAAAAACCTGATTTTTTTACTGGGAAAGGAAAATACTACAAGATTTTGTTCTTTCCTGCAAAATACACAGCTGTTTTTTATTTGCTTATTTGCTTGTTTTTATAATTACTGAATCAAAACTGTAATTGTCAGACATTATTTATTTTTCTTAACAGTTCGAACACTTGTTCATTATGCTGTAATTCTTTGGACAGAATACAGTAATTTTTGACCAGAACAGGAGAATCTGAAATGCTTTAATATACATTAATTGTAGTGGTTAATATGTACCAAAAAATTCACACAAATGATCGTTGATATTGTGACAGTTCTACATATCTATCATTTTAAGCCCATGATTAATTACCTGTAAGGGCTGGCTACGTGAAACTGTGGTATTAGATCTAGATGAAATATAAATTTTAACTTCAGGAAATGTATAGAACTGTTTCTGAGTAACTGTATGTGTTGAATATTTAATTATGAAATAATAGTGCTTTTCTGTTGTTACATGGCTTATTGGTTTCCAAAATGTGCTAAATTTAGAAAGAGGCATTCTTGCTCCAAATTAATCCTAAGCATAAATAAGATCAAACTGCAGATAAATCATGGTGTTTACCTTGGTATCCTCTTAAAAAAAGGGACCAAAGCAAATTAGATCTCACTAGATCATTTTAGAAAGATGTGTGCTCTTGGTGAATTTTCAGACTAAGTCTTTACAGGCATCTCTTTGAATATTTCCATAATGCTGTCATTCTGGCTGGTAAGTTTTACTATTGTTGTAAGTTTAAATAAACCTGTTTCAACCTAATGGAAGAAAAAAATGTAAAAAGATAATATACACTTACAAGAACAGGACATTGGAGCTGATTTTATTATAGACAAGAACAGGAAATTCAACCTGGTTTTAAAAAATACCTTTTTATTTGCACAGGAAAAAAAAAAAACACCCTCTGATAATGCCAAAGCAAGATTATGTGTTTCTAGAAGATATAATCACTTTTATTTCTGAAGGATAAAGACATTGATTTTCTTGGGATTCCTAATGTTTGTTTTCAAATCTGGAGAGAAGTTGTCATTTTGTCATTGTGAAAAAGTGAATACAGATAATGATAATAATTTGTTAATTAGGTCTGTAAAAACAAGACATAACTCGCTACACAAATTTCTGGTTTTGATTGCAATTAAATTAACAAAATAATTTCAAAATTAATTCCAGACTTTTCATCCCCTTTCAGGGGATGTACTAGCAGTCAGCAAATTCTTTGGTAAATAGTGTATGCTCAATGTAACATTTTAGTATCTAATTTGAAGCCTTTGTTTTTATCCTTCCTTGGTAATCAAAAAAAGAATTGTATATATACCAGTGCCTTAAAATTTCTGCAAATATTTAATGTTTATGTTTCTTTTGAAAAGTAATTTTTAAGATCTGGAGATAACTCCTTTGTTGAGTTATTGAACAAATGTTCAAGGATCTTTCCAAATAGGAAGCATTTGATTTTTTCCACTAAGAGAGAATGAATAGTAATGGCATGGTTTGAAAAAGTATTTCTAATGTGTATTAAATATAAAACTTGGGAACATAAATTGTTGTTAATTTAGAATTAGATAATATTAGAAAGTGATCTTTATATCGAAAGAATGTACTAAAATATTTATAAGTCTTTTGACTACTTTTGTGGGATCCCACAGTTCTTTTCCAGCTTATGTATATTGCAATTTTATTTCAAAATGTATTAATACATTCTTTTGCACAATCTCATACCAAGCTATGAATAATAAAAGCTCATAGTTCAGGTCTGAAAAGGACTTCCATTTTTAAATATATGATACTAAATTAAAAAAGGTCAGAATGCAATTAAACCTTTGACTAAGAAAGTTGATAAAACCAAGAAAGTATTTCTGAATTATAAAGTATGTGTTTGAAATGCAGTCTCTCTGTATTAAATGGAAAGTCATCAGAATGTTTGAAAAATTATTTTTTAGGAAGTGGAGTTAATTATGCAAGTTATTATGCAGGAGTAAAAAAAGCTTCTATTCTTCAAAAGAATTGTAGCAAGTTCAGAGAAATGAAAGCCAAATTCAAAAACTCAAACTTTTTAAGCAAAGTGTCAACATGAACATGATTTCCATTTTTGGATTTTTTTTTCCCAGAGTCGTTGTAGTCACTAAGGATATGACTTCTACCATTTTAGTTTCTCTTCATCTCCTCTTTCCTACAGTTAATTTTTTTTTCAGGATCTAGTGTGAGCTATGGTAGCAAATTTATTTCTTTGTGATATAAACTAAATGCAGGGCTGAAAGAAAGTGATCTGCTTTCAGCATCATGAATTTCGAATGCACATACACTTTCTCCTTTCACCTACTACTGAAAGTTGTTTTTAGTAGTAGGTAGTACATATAATTTGAACTTTCCATAGTACATTTTTTATTACTATGTTGTGTACTAGTTTACATAGAGTTCTGAACTTCTATGATTGAGCTGGTACCTATATCCAGCACTAAGATAAAAAGTTTTTGTTTATTTGTTGTGGTGGTGGTTTTGGTTTTGTTTTGGTTAGTTGGTTTGAGTGTTGGACTTTTTTGGGGCGTTTTCTTTATAAAATAACTTGGTTTTAAATTTTGTTTTATTTCTTGGAAGCGCAGTCTTTTTGCTTGCTTGAGGGATAAGTTTTGATAAGAGAAAATACTTTTTTATATCAACAAATATAGTCAGAGGGGAGACAAGTTTTTATTTGCAGAGCTTTTAATTAATGTTGTATTTTTAATTTTTGTAGCATTGTTTTATCATTAAATCAGATGAAAAAACACTGTATGTTATTCACTATGTAGTATCAAGTAAACTTAGGTAACACTTTCCAAAGTTCAAATCTCCAGATAAATTAAAAGTAATTAGATGGAGCTCATTTACCCTAAAGAATGACCCCATTATTATACTGTCATCTGGCAATTTGTATAATTCAATATGTAATTCTGGAAGTTGAGGGGTTTTAAGCCTGTTGCTATCTAAGGGGGAGGTTCAACTTTGCTTCACCTCTTCTACTTTCTATTTCTGAAGCATACTTGACACTGGCACTGACATTTATCAGAGCCCTCTTTGGGTAATTTTATCTCACTAACTCAGGAAAAGAAGGTGGGTGTGTTTTTTCTTGATAAGCAACACATTCATAGTCCTGGAAACTTTGATTATATGGCAATCCACAAGTGCAAATGCTGAGTGTTGGTGAAGAAGAGAGAAATAGTAGAAAAGTAGAGTGAAAAATGTGAGAGAGTTGAGGGATTTCAAAACTGTTGTTTTCAGCAGTCATGATCTGCTAGATTACTTTAGCTGTTTGTGGAATTGCAGCCTCAGATACCTGAAAACAAAGAGAACAAACTGCTGTGAAAATTATTACTTCTTTAAAATTTATTTTCAGACAGATTTTTTCTGCTTCTACTTTTTGTTAAACTGTATTTAATATCTTCTTAGTAAAAGATGTTGAGAGGACACTGTAAAAAAACCTGGTAAATCCTCCACAAGTGTTATCCTCCAGAATGAAAGTTTTTGCAAGGTTATGTAGAAAGAGGAAAGGTCATGTATCATGCATAGACACAGTTGGTACAGCACAGAGTGGTGTTAGTTTATATTTTATTTAATATCTTCATTCATGTTTTAAGCAATAGTTCAGTTTTCTGCTGCAATTGACCTCTGTTTATCTTTCCCAGAGGGCTCCTTTTTTAACATCATTCCAGTGATCATTAATAAGCCTGTCTCCAATACGAGTGTGTTGGTATAACAGAAAATTTTAGTGTGGATTCAAGAAAAGGCAACTGAAAGCAAGAATTTATTAAGCTAAAAATAATACATAATAATTTAGAGAAACTAGAAGTATGAATTGAGGTAAAGAAGTAAAGTCTTGAAGAAGCAAATTTTAAATGCTGCCTGTGCGGAAAAAAACCCACTCTAACAGATATAGTGCAAATTAATAGTTTGGATACTAGTTTTGGGGTTTTTTTAAGTAAAATCTTCAGTTTTCTAGACAGTAATACAGCAAACTGTGTGGCATGGTATCAAGAAAGAATTATTCAGCTTTAAACCAAAAATAGCAATGCTCAGTTGCATCATCTTAATTTGGCAGTTACTAATAATCTGTATACTATGGCTTACTGAAGCAAGCACAAGCCAATGCTTTGCATATACAGTCATGTTTAGATATATGTCATTCATCATTCTTTATGACTGTGTTATTAGTACCCAATTAATCACTACCAAAAGTGTTGTCTTGGCTGATGTGCATGTGACTTTTTCTTAGAAATTGTTAAAAAATTTCCACCACAAGACCATTCTTATTTTGTTTTTTTAAATGCAAAATATTAAGAAATAGGCACATCTTAATGACTATGACCTGGTTTTCATTTAATGAAAACTCCTTTAAATTTCTTGAGAAATGTTATATAGTGCTATACATATACCCACTCTATGACCCTAGGTCATAAAAAGAGAGAATGCAAAATATTTTCTAGCAAATAAAACAAAATTTCCATTGACTGCAATAGAATGGGATCATTATTGTCAGATGTAAATATTATTCATCATCCTGTCCCTTTTTCTCCCTATGATATTACAAATTTTCCTGTGATCTAGTAAGTTTTTAGTTGATAATGCTCACAGGAATCTATTTTTGATCAACTGTCTTAGAATGATAGATTCATGGAATCTTACAATTCTAGGATTGAAGGGGACCTCAATGATCATCTGATCCAACCTTTATTGGCAAAAGCATACTCTAGCCAAGATGGCCCAGCAGCCTTTCCATCTATAAATTATAAAGGCTAAGACAGTTAGGATTTTTCAGTCTGGAAAAGAGGAGGTTTCAGGATGACTTATTGTAGCCTTTCAGTACCTAAAGGGAGCCTACAAGAGAGTTGGAGAGAGATTTTACAAGGGCACGTAGTGACAGGACAAGGGGGGATGGCTTTAAACAGACAGAGAGCAAGTGTAAATTAGATAATGGGAAGAAATTCTTTACTGTGAGGCTCGTGAGGCACTGCAACATGTTGTCCAGAGAATTTGTGGTTGCCGTATCCCTGGAAGTGTTCTTGGCCAGGCTGAGCAACCTGTGGTGTGATCTGATAGGAGGTGTCCCTGCCTGCAGGGAAGGGCTTGGAACCAGGTGATCTTCAAGGTCCTTTCTCACATAGAGCATTCTGTGATTCTTTGATAGTGTCCCAAGTTATGAAAGTTCCAGAACTTAAAATCATCCTTTTTAACAACTACCAATTCAAATCTCTGTCTTAAATCTAAGGCAGCGTCAGTTTTGATCTAATTACATTTATATTTAACAATGTGTTAACTTTATATTTATATGTAATACGTTTGTGGTTGGATTTTTTCAAAAGTCACTATTTATATTGACTCTAGCATTTTATGTGACATGGTCAAGTTTAATCATCTTTCAGTTTAATAATTTACAGACTAAAATAGGGTACCAAGCTGATGTCCTTCTATTAAGGCAACATTTTTTAAATTGTTGAGTAATTCTGGGTACTTCTAGTTTCCATTCAATGGTACATATAGTCACAGAAAGTATTGTATTGCAACAGTAGGTTTCTCAAGTTTGAAATTTCTGTGTTGATTTGATCCCACCACTAATAATGCTAATTCCAAATACATTTATCATATTCAAATCTTACATTTCAAAAGCACTATGCTAGATTTAATTTTCTGTTGAAAAAATATTGTAATAGTAGTGCAGGTCTTAGAAGAAATGTGAGATGTTAGGGATTAAAAAAGAATCTTATCAAAATGTTACTCCAAAACTCTGTTGCAAAATGCTATGTTTTTATGAAATCCCATAAAAATCATTGTGACTATTTCAGTACTTACCAGCATTCTCATTGGTTGATTTTATTTTGTACATTTAAACTAGTATTTTTAAGTGAAACACCAAGTTAATGTCAATTATGTATTAGAGGTTACTTAATGCAATCCTTCCTTTTTACCACTTGTGGCTCACAAGTAATGTGATTCTAAATTGTAATTCTTTCTGGAGTTACATTTCTACAGTCCTCTAGTCCTTTCCATATCTTTCATATTTATAATTTATTAATTTAATGAAATGTCTCTTTTCTCTGTGCTCAGAAAATGTTTTAAAAAATGTACCATATATTTTAAAAATGTGGCATGCCTGTTTACTTACCAGCTGAATAATGTTTTTCTTAAGAAGTAAAGGTTTTCCTATGAATGTGTAAGATCTCCTTTCTCTTAACAACATCAATGCTAAATCTGGGGAATGCTGTTGAGATGGAGTCTAAAAAAGTCTTGCAAAGAATAGTGACAGCTTGCCTGATTCCTATAGTACACAGCAGGCATATTTCATTCAGTGACTCCTCTGTAGCTAATTAATAGTTGCAGCTCATCCCAGGATTCTAGAAAACAGTAATGTTGTGGCAGTTAATTTACCATTCCTTTCCCCCTGAATATACAATTTAAGCCATTCCTTTATTTGATATAATTTGCTATCTCTTGAAAGTGTATGGAATGAAAACTCACCCATGTATCAGAAATAACGTTAATTTAAATTTGCTAAATGACCTCTGAAAGCTAGATCAAAGATTTTCTGCTGAATGGGCTGGTGCTCCCTGCCTGTATAATGTATGTGAGAAATTAGTGTGAATGGTTCACTTTTATGGAGTAGTGCTGCTTGTAGTAAGCCTGCAGAAACAATTTTCCCCCAAGCCTCCATCTGTTCTTCAAATCAGGGCATATGCCATCTCATCGAGCTTGAAAGTCAACTGATTTATAACTCCTGAAAAGTGCAGAGATTGAAAAGAGAGGTCGACTGCTGCTATGTGACAACGATTTGCTAGGTACTTGGATAAAGACAATTCACGTTAAATTCACGTTACTATGGACTCTAGAGGACACAAGTGGTGGTGTAAGCTTTGGAAATTGGTAAATTGACATTTAGGATAAAAACAAATTGCTCCTCCTCCTTCAGGTAAGCAGATGCCTTTCTTTTTAAAGATGGAAGCATTTAGAAAGTAAGTAGGTAATGCATCCAAGACTTCTTGTTACACTCGTCATATTCAGACAGAGTAAGCTTTTCCTAGCTACAAAGGTTGCCATCCTGAAGTGCCATGACTTGTTCCACTTTAATCTTTAAGATACAAGCAGAAACATCTGTCTTTAAAAGTGCATCTTGTTGTTTTGTCAGAAAGTTTTGTTCAGTGGCGCAAACATAGCACTGATGAATTTTCTCTATCTACCCTGAAGGTGATTTCTGAGCCATATCCAATTAATGGATGACTTGTTCTCTGGCCATTAGTTATCAGCCTTCCTACTTTTACCTAAATATTGCAGAGTTCTCTGGCAAGTGACAAAACAAATGGAATTGACAACATAAAAATCAATGTGTGTTTGATGTTTTCATTTCTAGTAGTCATTTACTGTGAGCACTCTGCTCTGAGTCTCATATTGAATAATTCTTTCAACTACTGTTTCTTACCAGTTCTGATTTTTTAAATACCATTTCAGACAAAACATGGCATGGAGTTAAGTGATTTTTTTTATTTAGAAAGAAATCTAGAAATTATACAGTCTTTCAATATGAAAATGGAGCAGATTTTGCCTTGAAAATCAAAAAGGTGACATATAAAAAGTTCACGTGAACAGCAGGAAGAGTCATCCTCTACAATTATTAAATTTTTGCTTCTTAAAGTGTCTGTAGCATCTGTTAGGAAAAAATTGCCTCTGTAGATTTCCACAATCATCTGATTTTGAGTAGCCATGGATTTCCTATCTCACACAGACAAGTATACTTTCTGAACATAAAATTCAGTAAAGAAAAGCAGAGCAGTGCAGATTAACTAGATCATCGTTATCAATTATTTCTTTTGTATAAATATAAGTCACTACCCAACATAGGTACTGGTTATTCATATATTGTATATGCTATTGACTAAAGAGGATGAAAATGTTGACCTAAGAAACTATGATGATTACATACAAATTGCAAGTACCTTATTTTGCTGTAAGATTGTTGAAGAGATATGTTAAACACTTATAATGCAGCTTATAAAATCATAAGATTTTATAAGGAGAATGTGAGGCATTTAACTTCATACTGTATGTCTATAAATTTACAGAGAAAAGTTCACTGTCACTGGAAGCATATATTCTAAAACCATATTCAATGAATGTGTCTATTTTGGAAATGTATTTTTTGTGGATGTCTGTTCTCAGTTTTGTGACAAACACTATATATTTTGTTAATTTTTCATTGTTTAATTTTTGTTGTCCACTATATATTAGGCATGTGTGTGACACAAATTTATCTCCCTCAGTTCCATTTAATTTCCTATTCTACTTTCAAAGCATGAATTAATTCATTATCATTTTCTCATTACTAGCCTTGATGAATGTTTCACATCAAATTCACGTCCACATCTACTATGCTGCTGAGTTCTGATCTGTCCTAAGCACTATTCTCATTTCTCACATTGTTATTCTGCAAAATAATAGTATCTCTTTGCTAATAATTCGTATTGTATTGCCCTTTTTCTTTCTTCCATCTTGGTTTTTTTCATCTGTATTTCCTCTTGCTTAACTATGAAGGGTTTGTTTTCATGGGAAGATGTTCACCAGGATAACTCAGCAAGATCTGGTTTAAGTAAAGAATGACTTTTACATATTTTTTTATGAAGTAAACATGTCCTTGGTCTGAAATCATTTAGATTAAGATTGATGCAAACTTCCTAAAACAGCAAGACCTAAATTTTAGACCTCTTTTTTTTCTTTCCCTAAATTCCCTCATCCTTTAAGTTGTCGACAACTTGTTTTGATGAAATATAAATTTGGCATGAAGGAGATCTGTTCCTGCAAATATTTAAGCATGCACTTAATGTCTTGTGATTAAACCCACTGAAGTCAAATTTTTGCTTGCCCTATGTAGAATTGGTGTGAAATGTACCTACCTCTACAATGAAAAAAAGATATTTCCATTTGTTTGTTTTCAATCATAAAGATGTAACTTAAGAAGTGCTAGTTTCAAATTAATATTATTGCATCTTTAAGACATTAAAGACCTTAAAGCTTCAGCTCATTTTAAAGTGTGATAAAATCTCTATAAAGGTGATTGAATTATGTGTTTTAAAAGAAAAGAAGACTGAGTCTATATTTGCATTTCAAATAGCACTGTGAATTTTTGACAGTAGTAGTAGCATGTGGTAGTTTATCAGAGCAAAAATAAGATATCTTAAATATTTAAATGATGTAGTTCCTCTTGGCTTTCGGCTTTGCACATTAACACTCAGGAAACAGACAATTGTGGGGAATTGTAAGAACTGCAGTTTTACTAAGTGACAGAATCTGCAAGTTGTTAGTGTGCTGTACTGTGGCTTCCTTCAATACCATGAAAAAAAAATGTTTCCCTATACTGAAACAATCTAAATAACTGTAGGACCTGGTAGAATTCTATATTTAGAATAACAGTGTTAAAACCCTCAATAACATAACTAGCACATTAGACTTAAAAATAATTAATTTAAATCTCACTGCATCTCATTTTCAAATTATTATTACATTCATAAATGCAGGTAAATCTGTGCCTTAGTTAAAGAACTATTACCAAAAGGTAGACAAATGAAAAGTACAAATGACAGTCTTTAAAGAGATTCAGATATTCAGATTAATATCTTCTCAGGCTGTAGTGTGACTAAAAAAGGGTGTTGCTTCCAGTGTAATTGACACTACAGTCTAAATGAAGATTTCCTTAGAAATATGAGTCCTATTGTAATGTAGTGGATCTTGTCTCATAATGAAGACCATGTGCACTGAAGTACAGTTCTGCTCTCAAAAAGCAACACGGTCAATATTGGTCTGTTCTCTTCATATCCAAACAAATTTGCTAGGATCAGAAATCCATGGTGGTACACTTCAGAATCATAAATACCTCTGTGAGCCTGTACCATAAGTGATGTTCCCGTTCTGTGCTTCTTATCTTGTTCTTTCAGGCTCTTAAAAAGGCCAGTTCAGATGGGAAACCCCTACTTTGCTTTGCCATTTAATAACAGCATTGGAACATTCCTACTCTTATTATTCCTAGAGAGGTAGACAGGGGCCCTGGATAAAGCCCATATCTGAGGCAGAAACATTCCTTTTAACAAAGCTTGGGCTAGAACGTCAATTTTGCACTTGAACTCAGGTAAAGTTTCCATTGAGTTGTTGCTTACCTTGTGCTTCCACAGAGTGAAAGACAAAACGCATTAACTTACCTTAAGATGTTTTTTTTGCTTAATATAGTCACACATCAGTTCAAATGCTTGCTTAAAAAATCCCCAAAAACCAGCAAAAGCCAAACAACATATTAATCAGGTGAAAATTGCAGTCCTTTTGATATCCGTTCCAAAATCTAACTTCTGTTCCTGTGCAGCACTTTGGGTGAAACCACAAGTAACTATGAATTGATACAGAAGGGCGCATAGTATTTGCTTGAAAATTTGTATTCCATCATTATTAAGACTACTTTATTCCTGTAAGAGTTAAAACAAATTTTCCTGTTTAAAACTGTTGCTGTCATACAGCTCTCAGGGGTTGTATTATTTTGAGCTCAAATAGTATTTGCCAATTTTCTAATTTAGCTGGAAACTTCTAGCTTAAGCTGGAGATGAGGAAAGCTGCATTTTTATTTTCTAGGATTTAATCTGTATTTTATGTCTGCTTTCTGCATTACTGTTTTTCATCCCTTATATGCTTTGATGCTTTTCTGAAGAGATTGGGAAAAATAAGCTGTCTAAAACTCTTCAGTAATATCACAGAATTTGCCCTATTCTTTTTTGATGAACTTTAAGAAGCATATAGCCAGAGTCATGATACTACAAACCTTTCCCAGAATGTGAAAAAAATAGAAAATAAAGTTTATCTGATAAGGAAAAACCTTGACTTTTTTAAATTTATACTTGGATTTTTATAAATCTTTTAACTTAAACTTATTAAAAAAATTCCTTCACAAATTAGATTGGAAATGCATAGCATATAATTTGCAATGCATTTATCATCAACTGTGATTAATCTGATCTATTATTTCTGTGAGATAAAAAAAGAAGGTCATAAAATTCTGTCCACCTTCAATGTAAGTCCTTAAGCTATATGTAACAAGTGTGGAAAGACAAATTGAATAAAACTTCCTGTTAACATAGCTCCTGACATCAGTCTATCAGTGATTTCTTGTCTCTAGACACTCATGACAGCAGAAAACAAGGTTATCTTAATGTGTTCTTGTGTACAGAGTTGCAGCTAATTAGGACAATAGTTTGTTTTCAAGGGTATGGAAAGTCAAACTTATACGGATTGACCACCTCAGAGGTGATTTAAACCATTTGACTGACATTGCATGAAGTTGATTTCAAGTGCTCACTAGAATAGAATAGAATATTTCAGTTGAAAGTTGGCATGCCATGGTAATCTAGTCCACTGCCTGGTCACTTTCTGATGCACTGGTTAGATAAAACTAGAAACCATCACTAATAACAATCACAGAGATCAGGACCTTCAGCCCCATGCCTTTTCCCCAAGTATATGCTTATTTATGCACCAAGAATCCTAGATTATTAATCTAGGTTTTTTAAACATAACCTAATGTCGTGATATCATCTAATATGTTGACTATAAGGCTAGAATAAGCTTTCAAAAATATCTTTCAAGAAGTGACTTAATTTTTAGGTTTGCACTAGCTGTAATTCAAAATTCTGGTTACTGGTTAGCATTGGGTGATTTGATGCAAATTTAAAGGCAGCAAATACACATTGGAGCTGCTAGAACTGAGCTGTTTCTCTTAATATTTTATTTTATCAAAGAGGTTTCCTGATAAGCCTTAGAATGTAAAAGTGAGTTCTCTCTAAGAGTGAAGCATGTTTTCTCTGTTTTAATAATTAATTCTGTACCCATGTATATTTCATTATAGAGTGGCAGCCTTTTATAATGCTGTTACTTCTGTAAGGAAGTCAAGACTATTCCATCTTGCACAGAGTAACAGATGATGTGCACAAACACATTAGAATGGTTCTTCTAAGTTTTTATGTTTAAAACAATATTTTTCTATCAGCTAAGAAACATCTTTGCTTATACCCACATTCTCACCTGCAGGTTATGAAACTGGTGTATAATAGGATAAACCTCTCAGATATTATCTAGATAAAAATTACTGCCTTTTATTTTCACATGGGTTTTTTAAAGTAGTTGTGTCTGATCTAGTGTTATATGAAAGTAATTTGATTTGGGTCTTTCATATCAAGGCATACATATAACATTTCACTAAACCAGTAGAAACTTCCATGGCCTACCTAGGACCTACCAAGAAATACTGTGTACCTGCATGGAATTATTTATAGTTGCTCAGCAATAAATAGTACCTGAGTCACATTTGGTGAGTATTTGTTTCAGAATCCTTTAAAATACTTGGTGAAGTTGTTAAATAGTTAAATTCTTTGTTTGCAAATTCCCATTTAAGTTAATTTATCTAAGTCACACATTTAGTGGGCCAAATATTTTGTTCTAATTGTACTTACATTTATTTCTAACTTTAAATGTGTGTGAGGTTTTTTTCTCATAGAAATGTTTAACCTATTTTCTAATAAATGCTATTTTTTTTGAAGAACCACGAAAAAGTAATTTTCAAGACCTCCTAAAGAAACACCTTCCAGTTAAGGTGCAGCTTATAATATCACATATTTCCCCAGCTGCCACACCTTTATTGACATATCAAGAATTTAAATAATTTCCAACTATTCATTCCTCCATAGCAAAAAGTGTTATATCTGTATCCTGTCCAATGCTCATATTAGCTTTTTGGTTTGGTATGGGGTTGGGTTTTTTTAAATTTCAACATTGTTACCAACTAGGGATGTAATAACTATTGTTCTTTAATTTCTGGAAGGTTATTCTTTTTCCTGGTCATCAGGTCTTTGGGCCAGTTGTTACTATTAATCACTTCATGAATGGTTTCTGTACCATTAACTACTCTGCAGTCCTTTTAAACTCCCACCATCTCATTTAGTTTGTGAGTTTATTCCAGAAACCTCCTGTTTATTTTATTGGTTGGGTTAGTCTAGGAAGGAGAAAGCTAACAGATCTAACTGCAGTCTTCCAGTTCCTAAAGGGGTGATGTGGAGGAGACAGAGCCAGACACTTTTCAGTGGTATGCAACAGAAAGCAAAAAGGCAGCAGTCACTATTTGCAATAAAGAAAATTTCAGCTGGATAGGAGAAAAATAGTCATCCATGTTTGGGGCAGGGAATTGAGTGAGATGATCTCCAGAGGTCTCTTCCAAAATAAATTATTCCAAAATAAATTCAATAGATGAGCCTATTATTTTGTATTTCTGCATTACCTTTCTTTTGAAAATGTCGTAACATACTGCTGTTTAATGAATAAGACTTCCCTGTGCTTCCAAAACATAGGTGTGTTACTAGTAAAGTGAGGCACAAATATAATGGTACAACTTCAAATGTGGTAACAGACTTAATTCGTTCTATTATAGTTTTAACATTCCTTTAACTTAAAACCACATCTTTACCATGTACTGTATTTATATATACATGTGTATTTTTCAGTATGTACTTGTTATTGCTCTCTGGCCATAGCAGGTAAATTTACAGCTGTATTCATAAGATGTCTGAGGTTTATGTTCATGTTCAGTTTACCATAACTAAATGATAAATGTAAAAGCACCTCCAGCTTTAAATCCTAAAGTCAACACACTAAAACCTCTCTAAACTTGAGTCAGTTTAATTCTTCTTGAAGAATTTGATATTAATGTAGCTTACTGAGGAATATCCCTTTTTCATGCAGGAAAGCCAGAAATGTTTAAAATTAGTATGACTAGTCTACTTACAATGTACAAAGTGCTTTGGACCTCTAGATTTCATGTGATTCAAATGACTAGAAGACTTTTAAAAGTACTTGTCATGTAGAATCAGGTTCTAAAAGTGACTGAAGAGGACAAGCTTATCTGTTTACTCTTTAACTTAAAAAAACTAATGAGGGGAAAAAGTATCTAATACCTCCTGCCAAGCTATTGAATGCCAAACTATATGTTGTAGGAAAGTCAATAGTGACTTAAGTCTTGCAACAAAAAAATCTTTTCCAAGGTCTGGTGCACACATGTTCATGCAATAACAATATCAGAAAGGTAATATGTCATTTCGTAGTTAAAGAAACAAAAGATTCTTTGAACCCCCAGTTTCTTCATTTGTTTGTGTTTGATGTTTTACTGTCTCTGAGTGCTTAAATATATCTATGTTCTTTCCTCCTATTAACCTATTATCCTATTTGGTTTATTTTGGTAATTTTAAATGGTCAATGTGAAGAGGAGTTTCAAGCATTGTAGAAATTACCCAACTGTAGGAATGTCTAGAAAGCCATAAAGATGTAATATTGGACAAACTGATAACATCCAACATTAGGGATTCAAAAACCCTTCCAGGCCCTTGGATCTGCCTGCACTCCTTTGACTGCAGTTTCTTTCTCTTCTAAGGCAAGGGTAAGGAATATAAATCCAAGTGCCCTTTATGAAGGATACCTGAGCACAATTATTAAAGCTGGTAACATTTTGGCTCTTTTTACTTGTTTGTAGTGTTATTTGCAAGAATAACTAGTGTTTTTAAAAATAGACTGCTCAAATGGGGTTACTGGGCTAGAAAAACTAGGATAAATTAATGGTGGTATTCAGGATTTTTGAGTCTGTGTGTTCTGATGATACCACTGGATTTGTGGGAAAATTTCTGTTTGGATACTGTTCTGTTCTTCCATTCCCAAGAATGGTGACCAACAGCATATCCTTATTGATGCTGAAGTTTCCATAGTTTTGGATTATCTGTTCTGTCTCTGCCAATAAATGTTCTTCATGCTAGCATGATGACAAATAAATCTTAAGCTTTTGTTTGCTTTTTTAACAGAATAGGAAATGGCATACATCCCAAACAACCAAAACTACACATTGATTCATTATTATGATCTTTTACTACAGAATTATATATTTTTCCCTAGGATTTGATTTGATCCAATATGCAGCATGGATATATTGAAATAGAACTACATGAACACTTGCTGAGGCATCAGAACCAGATTAAAGAAGTTCTCATGTTTGTTCATGTCCTGTGCCACAGTTCAATGTTCCCTGAGTTGCACTTTGGTTTCATTTTATTAATCAGATCACTATAATGGTAGATATTAAAACAAATAAAAAATGCATTTGTTGTGGGTTTGGTGGGTTTTTTCCTCTTAGTTTTATTTGTATTTAGGTCCTCACAATAACCTGACAGCAGCCACAGAGGCATTTGTACTGGTACAACTGAGTGTGAGCCCTGGCAGTAGATGAGGAAGCAGAGGGAAGGAGGAGGGGAAGATATCTTAAATCCATTTCATACATGTGTACAATTTTAAAAGATAAAATATCTAATCAGTGGTCTCTAGGGACATTCAATGAAGAGTATTTTGGTTTATATCTTTATAATCTGTGCTTTTTTATAGTGCCCTCATGTTATATCAGATCACCTCATAAATGTCCATCAGTTTATTTTACACAGTTTATGCTATTAAGCCTGTCTTGCAGATAAAGAGAAAGGTCACAGAGGGAGACTTTGTATTAGATTTCTAACTGTAACCTAATCCTGATAATTATTTTAATAACTTAGTGATTAATTAGAAACTGGAAATTTTATTCTAAGGCCTGACTGTTCAGATTACTTAATTTTTTTTTATTTTTTCTGTCCAGCTCCTGCTGACTTAGACAATTTTTATGAGGGGTCTAATTGAAAGACTTTAGAAACTGTTCTTCCAATCTTTAAATTAAATGCTTTAAAATTGCCTAGAATCAAAGTACACTTTTTCAGTAAAACAAATATTTCAGCCAAAAATACAGAAAATGTAGTTTCCAGACAGAAATCAAACCAAACCAAACCCTCTTTATTCTTCTCCTTGTCAGTTCTACACATCAAATCCAGTTCTCTAAAGTATGGTTCCTGGAAAACAAGGAGTAGACATACAAAAATTTAAAAGTAAAACACTCTATGGCTGTAGGTTTGTAAAGAGGCAGAGAGAGGGCATCCAGATCCCTACAATGCATCTTTCAATTATTCTTTATTTTCCTGAAGTTGTTTTTTCTTAGCAAGAACACGTCTTTCAGCCTCTTTAATTAAAGAATCAAAGGTGTTGTAGACACCAAACTGCTAATAAATTTGCACTATATATCTTCTCTGATAGGACCTTTCTATAGAATGTGTAAATTATCCCTGTTCAGAGGAGGAAGGTTGATTCTATAGCTAAAACATTAGACATCTTTGCAGAAAACAAAAAGATCACATTTTAGATTGTGTAGTAAATGTAACAAGTACTCAGTGATGCAACTTCAGAACTGTCCTGTAGTTTTTGATTACTGTATTTATCTCCCTGCCTGTAGTTTTGCAATCCTAAAGATAAATACATAATATTTTCTATCCCATTCTGTGCAGTACAGAAAAAAATTGAAAGTCCTCTAGAATGAAAGTGAAACAAGTTTCTTTTGTAATGCCATATTTAACTATTTGTAACTTCATTCTAGCATCCTGAAATTTATGGATAAGTTTTGAAGGAAAAATAATATTTCTGCAGAGATTAATACAGAGTTATCTTATTTAAGGAATAAAAAAAAAATAAAACCTCCTACCTCTTAATAATGAAAAAAAATCAAGCCCCAAAATTGAATATTTCCATCTCTATTAAGAGACTATTTGTTATATCTTAAACTTTTCATAGAGCTTATGCATCAATATGTATTGAATAAAATACCTTTCAGTATGCAGCTATTATTCATGCCTTTTACTATTTTGAAGTCTAATCTTATTCTGATCATAACAGTAGGAATGTTTAGCTTTTTTATTTCAATAGAACCAGTACATCTGTTTATGACTAGTTATTCTTTGCATAGCTAAATGCAAGTGCTTGCATTTTACTAAGAAATGGAAATATGTTATGTACATTATTTCTGTTTTGAATCATGCTGGAGGCGGCCAACTTAAAATCAAGTATTCTGCTCCAACTAGAACTCTGTGTGACACCAGTCTAAGCTTAATCACTATTCCATGTATACACAGGTCAGTGGAGTGTATTGCTGTGTTGAGACCCCAAGGAAAATGAGCTAGTAAAATTCTGACATTAGTATATGACAAAAAATAACATTGGTACAAAATCTAATTTTTATGGAACACAGAGTACAAAGTAAACAGTTCAGTATTGTGTTTGTGCAACCAGAGGGCTCCTCAAAAGTATGGGTCATAAATATAATCCCATGAAATCCATGGTCTGAGGGAACAGTTTGTCTGGAATACTTGCAGCTGAGAAGAGACTCAAATAATTAAGTATGCATATAAATAACTATGTAAATGTATATATTTATATAAAAATACATTTATATATATTAATGTATTAAAATATAAATAATTATCTAAAAATACATGTTTTATAGCTAGCTCAGAATATCATCTATATTCTGTTTTTCAGACGAGGCTGCATGCTTTCAGTTGGCTGGACTTATATAAGAAATATTACAGAATAATGAAGTGAATTTATCTAAATTTCATTTTACTTTAGTCTTTGTTAAAAACTTTATAGAAAAGCTTTTAATAGCAACTGAAACATTAAATTGCACAAATGTTCAGTTGCCACACTGAACAGTGTGGGGAAAAAAAGCAGTACAGTAAAAGTGAATCTAAAGACACATAAAGAAAAAATACATTGAGACAGTAGAAACTTTCTTAACAAGCTGACATTCATTGCAGCAGAATTTCAAAATTTGGTAAGAAGGGTTGTATAACTTATAACAAGTATCTCATCTTTCTGAGCAAAGTTAAGCATAGGACATATGCAGGAAGAATCATTTCACTTCACAGAAAGAGGCATAAGTTTAAGACGCTCTTTTCCAAAGTGTTCACAAACAGTGCCAAGATTTTTTAATGTTCACTGTTTGAATGGAATATGCAAATCCCACCCTAAACACTTTTTACGTAGATTACACGGGAGAGGTGCAATTATTCATTCTTCATATTTTGATGGCTTTTGATGCAGAAAATGGTTAAAATATTTTGGTGGAATATTGTAAATTTTTTGGTGGAATATTATTTGATGGAAAAATCTATATGGAACAGGTTATAATAAAATGATCATTCATCAGTACTTTATATCTTATGCCATATTGCTATAATTTAACAATTTATGTATTATGCAATGAGCTAAAAGATTTTCTTCCACTTACCACGTTTTTAGTGGAATATGTTCTTACATGCACTCATATAAAGAATTTAAAGAGTTTTTTCTCTAGTGATTTGATAAAGCATCAGTCAAATATGGAGGATAAAGTCCTAAAATCTAAATTAAATAATAATGAGACATAAGTCTCATTGAACTGAGAAGGATCTCTTTCCTCTATTTCCTTTACAAAAAACTTACTGAAGAGCCATGCTGTAGAAGCATCAGAAACTTGCTTCCTTCCCCTGATCATCAAAAATGAACCCAAAGAAAGTAGCAACACTTTTCTGAACTGCCTGTCTCAACTGTTAAATATTTTGCATATTAACATAAGGTTATTATTCAGAATGGTTCTTTGCTGAAGGCAAGAGATAATCCTGCAATGTCCTTAGGTTTCCAGTGATGATGTCAGAATACAAATACCCATACAGAGTGTTTGTGGCATCACACCAAGACATACCCAAAGGGATGAAAAAAGTATGAAACAGGAATCCCCCAGCTAACATTACAAAACTTTACATTTGTCCTGTTTGTTTCCCTGATTGCCATTTGTTCTAAAGTAATGGGGCACTCTAAAAGGACAAAAACCTCCATGTTACTAGATGCCTTTATGTTGCAGCCTGCTGAATATTGTTCTTTTTAAAGTATTTCCTATTCTGATCGCAACAATACTGTTTTTTCAGCATCTGGGAAAGCTTCTTCAGCATGGACTCTAAGGGTTGACAAGGAAATGGTTGCTATGGAACTATTTTCTGAGCTGGCATGGCAGAGCAACATTTGGCAGGATTTAATTTGCATCTCTTCCATGCTGCAATTTCTTCAGTAGGATCTGAAGTAGACTTCACCAGTCACCCAGAAAGCAGAGCTCCACACTGTTGGAGCTCTGTTGTTTTTTCCCCAGAAATAGTACAAGTGTCAACCCTCCCACCCCCACATTTAGCAAGGTTTCTAAATCAGTGAAGATCAAGCTACAAAATTATTTGTGATCTAGTAATTATCCCATTTATTAGCTACACTAAATCCTGAGCTATTTTTTTTCCTGAAGATGTTACAGTGTTTAAGGAGAAAAGCTGTTATTTTAATTGCAAGAATTAACAATTGCTGACTCAAAACTGTAAGTGTGAAACACTTGGACTTGCCACTACACCTACATCTGTAGAGACCTATATATAATAAATATTTTGTCTTATCTTCCATTTAAATTAAGTTTGATATTGTGAAATTAGTTCTATGATAATTTGAAAGGACTTTCCTCTTAATTTTTAGTTAATCTATAGTTTATTATTATAATTAATATTTTTTACTAATAGTGCTAGTTGAATAAAATATTTGCATGAATAAAATACCATTGCATAGCTTCCCTATTAAATTGAAGGCTCTGGAAACAAGAAATTGCAGCAAGAAAAACTATTGTAACATATTTCATAAAAGGATTATAATTTCAAAATTAAATATTAACAAAACTGCAGCCTTGTATGTTATCCCATGCTCTATTTATGTGTTATTATTTCCTCAATAAGCAAAACAAACAGAAAAACAAAACCACAATACAAACAAACAAACAAACAAAAAAAAAAAAAACCCACAAAAACCCCCAAAACTAAAACAAAACAAAAAAAAGCCCAAAAAACCCGAATTAATAATAATTTTACAAGAAGGGCTGGTTTGGGGATCGTACAAGTCACAATTTCATTCCAGGCCAGAGGTATGTGGCAACTTAAGTATTAAGTCTTGTTATTCGACACTTAGTGTGCCTCTGAGACTTCTTACCGAAATATTGCTAAATATGTTAAAAAGTTAGCTAGATCATCGCGCCAGAGCTGCGCTCGTGACAATCGCTGTTTTCCCACCTAAGGGCGTGCGTGCCTCGGCGGCCCCGGCTGTGCCCCGCGGCTGCCGCCGTCAGGGGGCTCGCTGGGAGTGCGGCTGCGAACGGGCCGCCCCCGCCCCGGGGCCGGGCCAGCCATTTACGGGAACGCCGGGAAAAAGAGCCCGTCTTTGAGTTCCAGAAGAGGCGAGACGTGGGTCCTGCTCTGGGGAAAGTGCTCCCGAAGTGCAGCGTGAGGAGAGGTCTATTTGCCTGGCGTTCCTGCCTGCCCCTTTGTTCCCTGTGTCCTTGGCAAGGGCTGAAAGAGCTGGGCCTGTAATACTTGGGCCCTGCTGTGCCACTTAAAGAAATAATAAGCCATTGTCTTCATTAAGCAAGCCTTGTTTTAGCAAACAGAATTCAAATACTAAAAAGGGAACATTTTTAAGGGGGGAGAATCAGAGACAGGGATGCTTTACAAAATTCCCTAGAGAAGCTGCTTTGTTTCCACTATTTTATTGCTACTCGCTGAGAAGATTCATATTCAAATAGGTTGGGGTTGTGAATCGGTCGTTTGCACATTCTCATGCACCCAGGAAGGCTATGATTATGGCTAATTACAATGACGAATGGAATCCTAACAGGAGTGCTCAATCAGATTGCTGTTCATGCATGAAGCAGAGCAGACCAGCCAATGGAGGTGTTATTTTGGTAATTACAAACAATGGGGGCTAAGTTGAAAAAAACTCCGTAAATCTGCTCGAGACAAAATAAGGTCTAATTAATCACTTTAAGTTTTGAATTCTCCAGATGATCTGCATGCTCAGTTCTCTGTAGCATTCTTTTAATAGACTTAGTCTAAAGAGTAAGAATGCATCCTCATATTTTCACTGGATAAAATGCAACTGTTTCAAAATATTCTGACTTTCCTTTTGTGATGATCGCGTTGCAACCTGTTTTTCAGGCAAGTAGATGGAATGTTAGAAAAATAAACATAGTGTTGTTTGCCTTTGTAGCCATGCCATTATGTATGTTGAGAAAAGCAATGAAGTTTCTTTAAGCTGTCTTATTATTATTGATCTCATTCCCAAACTTAATTTTATGGAAGTAAATGGGAATTTTGACATTGCCTCCAAAGACTGCAGATTTTACATCTGCCTTTATAAAGTTGTACTTGGGCTAATGTAAATAAGTAGCTAAAAATTCACACATTTTTATTACCTTATTTTTTAAATAAATAAATATTAGCAGCATATACATAAAGTCAAATGAAGGCTAATCTTTTGGCAATGAACCTTTGAGAACAGGTCAGGGGTGTTTGAGTATAAGCATTCATTCCGGATATTATTTTGGACATTTTATTACGTGAGCCAATATTTTCATAGTATAAAATCTTTAGATTAATTTATCCATAAATAAGTGCTATACTGAATGTAATAGCCTGGTTTCAGTACTCTAGGGAACATTTGGGAACTATTTTTTTCTTGTTGATTCAGTTGGTATGAAGCAATCATCTGTCCACGTGACTCAGTGAAACCTTGCATTGACATACACAAGTTTTAAGTATAAAGGTATTGCGTATTCAGAAAACCTATAGAATAAATCCCTTTTATTGAGCTGCCATGTGTGAAAACACAAACCATAAAGTAAACAGCAATTGTTTTGGACCACTGATGTTTGTATGCGTGTCTTCTCTAGTTTTATTGGACCTTCTTCTGTCATTTAAACAAGTCAGCACTTTGTCCCAAGGCCCTTTTCTTATTAGAAGGATATTTTAGTATACAAAATATGTCATTGTTGCAAAAAATGTTGTTGAAGTTGATGCAGAAGATCATTTATTTACTGGATATATCAGGTTTTGTCTGGACAGTTTTAAGCACTGGTATTTTGTGAGATCTCAGTGTTAGACTAAGGGTTGTATTGGCGCTTATTTGACATGATCTTATAGTTTGTCACTAATAGTAAAACTTTGATTCTTCAGTCACCTTTATACCAAAAAATGATGCATTGCCCAAGTTTCTGTACATCTTCCATTATCAGTTGGCTTAAAACACATGATTATATTTGTGTGATTTGGCTGTTTGGAGGCCTTGGTGGCAATTAATAGAAATTTTTGGTGTGCCCTTTAACTAGTCTGGTAGGGTTTCTGTCATGTTATGGATAATGTAGTATCCAGCTGTGCACAAGCCTCTCATTAAGGTTCATGGAACAACTACTTTGAACCATGCCCAGATTTGTGGACTTCTCTGGAGAAAGCATGATCCATAGTAGTTCATTAAATGAATGAGCCAAGAAAATAGCTTGCTGCTGCCAAAATGATAATTTGTCCCTACTGGCTTCTGCAAGTTCCCCTTGGGTAAGTCCAGCTAGACCTGAGGGGTGTGTTGCTCCCTTCACTATGTTGGTGGATGGTGTTCTCTTGGTTTGGTGAGCTGAATTGCTCAACAAGGGATGAGAGAAGGTCAGAGCAAGCTGGACAGAAAGATCATGCAAATTCAAACATGGAGATGGAGAGAGAGAGAGGAAGTGAGACCTCATTGATTGTGTCACGCAGCCAGATTGTTTTAGTCATCTTTTGAAATTATGTTCTTGCAGGCCTTGACTGTATTCAGTCCTTTTGCTTCAGTTCCCTCCATTAACAAAATTGTTCAGGGAGTGTCTCAAAAGCGTTTTACCTCCTTTGATTGCATCTAATGTGTCTTAAATACTTGTGCTGTTGTGTGGAAAGCTTTTGTTTAATCTTTTCTTTGGATTTTCCGGTAGTCCATCAAAGCCATCTAGGTCATATGCAAAACACCTGGATATTTTAAACGTAATTAGACAACCCAATTGATAGCTCAATCTCGTGCACTGTACTTATCTAACAAAAAGTGAAAGTAATCACTTTGTCTAGCTGCAGTTTCTCATTTGATATAAGTGAGGAACTTACTTAAATATGGCCATGATTTTAACTTGAACATCTTGTGAAAAGCTCTGCATGTGATGCTTATACAGTAACCTCATCTGTGAATTTACCCACTGGTGAGACCAGTTACTTTTGTCCTTGCTTATGTGCATCTTCAAATCATTAGCTCTTATTTTGAGAAAAATACAGGAGTAGGAGTAAAAGGAGTATTCAAAACTTTTCTCTCTGTGAAAGAAATCTCTGTCCTTTGCTGACAGGATATCTTCACCAAGATAGGAAGAAAGAATTTCTACATCAAAAAGCCCAACAATTAAGGCAGGTAGGAATAAAGGGTTTTCTGCTGTTAGATAGACGTAGCTATATTCCAATGGATTAAAATAGTTTTTAGCCTTAACAGATTGTGAAATTTATAATAAAAACATATATGAAAAATACTTTAAATGCATGTGACTTAGTTTATAGAAGATCGTTACTTTTTTTGAAGATATCAGTAGTCATAAAGGGATATTACAATTGGAGAGATGATAATAAAATTAAGACTAGTGTATTTGCATTATTAGTCTATTAATTAGAATTTATTTCATGTTAGAAACATTTATAAAGTACATAGCGGTATGGTGGAATATAGAGCTTTAATTGGCATTAATTTCTGGTGACTTATGTATCACCTATAACACCTTTATTTTCTTAGTGTAATGTTTTTTCACTGAGCTGTAGTAGGGCAAACTCAATAGTTCTTTATCTTATCAATAAATGAATTTAGCAAAAAAGCTTGCGTAAGATATTACTTGAAGTAAGCATAAAGAAAATTGATTTTATTTGTTTTAATAGTCTGTTACTACAACACAAAAGAGAGACATATTCTGCTATATGAAGTTACTTCAGATATGAACTAGATTCCAGGAAAGAAAAAATCTACAGATTGCTTTAGCCAGGCACTCTTAGTTTATTCTGTGTGTTGAAACTTTTGAGATTAATGAAACTCAGCTGGTTTTATGGCATCTCTGACAACTTACTCCCACAAGAATCAGCTGGCATATTTCCTTTTGGAACAGGAGGAATCTAATCTCAGTATGTTTTTCATGATACTCTGACTTAATTGTCAGAGTATCGTGATATTAGAACAGTATCCTGTGGTCTTCAATGGCAGAATTACTTATGCATCAGGGAGCAGTATCAATTTGCTATCTGCCTGTCTCTCTGACCTTCAGGGTACGAGGAATAAGGGACCCTAATATCTCTGTAGGTTAGTGACTATTGTTCATATATTATGTAAAGCAGCATGTGAAAGATACTCTACAGGTAATGAATGAGTCATTACGTGTTTGATGTTGCCAACCATTTACTTAATAATTTTCTCACTGTTACAGTAACATTTTTTACTCTTCATTTCAGTCTAATACAGATGCCACCTTTTTTGGTTTTGCTGAGACCTATTATGCTTTTGTTTCCTTTTTTTTTTTTTGAGGTATTTGCAAGTCTTAATGAGAGTAAAAGTATTATAAAGTTGGAAGGTATTGCTACTGCAAAAAATCTTAGATAAGAAAAGTTAGACAAGTTTCTCAGCTGGAATGTAAGAAATTGATTAAATCAAATTTAATACCAAAAAGATATAGAGAGTAATAGTAAAAGTTACTCATGGCGATATTAACTTGAGGATTTCTTTTTCTGTGATGTTGGTGGGAGTTTGTACTTATCTTACATAAAACTTTTTAAAAAATGTCTGACAATGTCATTTGAGTGGAAGATGTTTATGGGATACTGGTATGATGGAAATTTAATGCAATTCTGCTATGCATTAGTGAATTTAGTGGAGACAGGAAATGTAGCTTTGTGCAAGGCCTTGAAAAGATGTATTCAAGAAAGATTAATTTAAACTAGCATAGAGAACCCCAGGGATGACTAGAAGGATAACGTATCAGTTATATAGAGAGAGACTTGAGGTGAGTGGTGTATTTAGCTGAGGCAAACAAAACTTGAGAAGGAAATATGGCTACTCAGAATAAATGCATGCTTATAAATTGAGTGAGTAGAAACTGTACCAGTAGTGAAAGTCTGGAATAATTTTCAAAACTGTGTGGCAGCAGTCACTTGAAATGCTTGTTAAACAATTATATGTCAAAATTGTAATTCCTGGAGATAACAAATTTTGGTAGATAATCAATTATTTTGTATACGTTTCCGTAATTATGATTCTCTCAAATTGGTACTAAAATGAAAAAAAGAAAACAAACAAACCTTTACTTCTTACTTGCACTGTATTTATTCAGTTCTTCAGAGTTTCTTTTTCTTGACAGAGTACAAAGCAAAAAGCTTTTGGACTAGAAATATTTTTTCACATTTTCTTTATTTTTTTCTTTATTCATGTGAAGTACTCTGAATTTCTATAATTAAAAGTAAGTTATTAGTAAGATTCTTCTCCAGAAGTTTGACCTTTGTTTGTAACATGGAAAGATATCTGTAGCCATGAGTGGGTTTTGCCTTCCTGAAGCAAGCTAAAGCAAGACAGATACTTGGAAGTATTGTCAGTAGTCTTATTCTGTGTTTTTGAGAAGGGGGATTCTTTTAAAGATTTCCAGCTTTACTCAGTGGTCTATATGGTATAGCAAAAATCATTCTACTCCAACTACATTTGCAGATTGACAGGCCCTTTAGCAATATTTTTGAACCAAATGTAATAATAAAATATTAATATGGTGGTTGCAGAGTAAGGTCATATCATGATTCCTCATTTTGCTCACGTAAATTTTTCAAAATTTCACAACAATTACAATGTATTCCGTACTTTTAAATCACAAACCTGCTTTTATAGTTAATACATTGTGCTTGCAGTTTTTTTCTCCGTCCTATTCAATATCTCTTACTGAAACTTCTGAGAAGATCTTGCCATGAGAATTAACTTTTTAACTAGAGACAGGTCTTACTGACTGATGAGTGAGAAGAAGAAAGCAGATGTCTACTAGGAAAATATCTTTGCATTTCACTTTTAAAACAGGAATTTTCCAGAAGTATCTACAAAACACTTTGCATGCAGCTTGGAAAAAGTTTGTAGTACAAGTCTGATAGTGTATTCAGGCATTAAACCAATAGATTAGGATAATTGGCATTATAAGAATGATTATAACATAGGGAATGATACTATTCTGAAAAAAGGCTTAAATAGAGACACTTTGACTTCACGTGTGCGCAATTCATTTTATAATGTCTATATAATTCTTTCTAAAATGTGTGTTCTTCAGTGGAAACTGAGGAGGCCAGAATGCTTTTAATCAGATATAAAATAGTGAAAGAGTTAATATCTGACAGGAGAACAGATTTTGAAAAGTAATGGCATACAGAAAGTGAAGAATCCTTCACTGCCTACTCCTCATGATATCGCCTTTAAAAGGTAGCAATACAAAAAAAAACCTCTTGAAATGAGACTGAGCATTGTAGGGATGCTTGTAATTCCTTTCTCTGATAAATATAACTGTGTAGAACAAGACTTGCTTCATAGTGCAGTACATGAACAAGCAATAGTTCAATATCAAGCAAGAGATTTTTTGTTGCATACCTAAATATTTCCCTTAAGCAATATTGCATTGTTTTTTGAAGAGTTTTACTGTTCTTACAAAATAAGTTTTATTTATCTTAAACTAGGGGTATTCTTAATGGCTAAAACAGTTTCCAATCATACTTGTACCTTCGAGATAATGTTATTTATAATAACAAAAGTTTTATTCTGGAAATTAAAAAACCCATATATTAAGTATTACTGTTAATGAATTTTGCAGTAAATTCAGTGCTCCAACATCATTAATTTCTCTATTATTTTTTCCATAATTTCTTCTCTAGTATTTTTCTTTCATTTTATGATTAGTTTCAGAGTGTGTGGTAGTGAAGAGATGCTTGTGTTTTCTATTAGGGAGAGAGGTAAGTAAGTTTCCTTGGAAGTCTGATTCTACAATCACTATTTGGTATACTGTATCTTAAAGTTACTTTGACATGTAAATAGATGTAATTTGCCTAGTTGCAGGAGTAATACCTGATTTATTTCCACTACTAAATTATATGGAGAAAGAATTGACCTTCTCTTTTTAATTTTTGACATTCAGTTCATATATTTGACTGACAATTATACATGTCACTTCAAACTGAATTTCAGACCTTTTACTGAAGTTGATAAAAAGCTGTCTATTCGTTTTTAATAAGCACAGTCCCAGTCCTGAATAAGAACAAAAAAGATTACACTAGAATTCAGTGAATCTTAAAAATATAGATTCATGGTTGTTACCCAATTAGTTTTTAAATTCCAGTGATCATATTCTCCTTCCAAATCAGAGCCCAAGAAAACTTTAAATACCTTATTATTCATAAGAACAAGACCCTATTATGCTCAGTCAAAGGTCTGTTTGTCTCATTTCTAAAGGGGATTGGCATGCAACAGTTGGAGAAAGTATAATCAACAAGGTAAATATTTCATCTGTATTCTCCTGTGTACCCTCCCAGTTTCCAACTCTCAGTAGCTTAACAGCTTCCCATTGGGATGTTGAATAAAAATTTTTGCATTTAGGAAGACTGGATGGACCTTTCCTAATCCTCTTAAATGTATTTATTAATTGATCTCCACAATACAATTTGTCAGTTAACTCTGCTGTTTCCTTATGAATTTTTTGAAAAAAAAAATCTTACTTTGATCTTAAACTTATTACTGATTGTTTATTTTTTGCTTGTATTATGAAAAAGAAAGCTGAGATATTGTTATCAATTCACACCTCTACTGTTTATGGTTCTGATGTATGCTGTTCAGTCATCACTTTAACTGAACAGAACAGTTCTTTGTTTCTTTGTTTTTTCCACTGTGGAAAAAATGTTCTGTACATTGGGTGATCCATGCTACCCTTTTCTTTATCCTCTCAACTTTTACACCTTCTCTAGAGTCACGCGAGTACAAAATTTTGCAGCAGCCAAGCATGGTGAATTTGTTGTCTGACAGAATGGAGCTTTATGACCATTACTTAATGTTTACTAATAATTGCGACTATTTTATTTGCCATTATTGCTGTTGCCAAATTATGTTCCTGATTTTCAGGTAACTATCTGTGGGGGCTTTGACATCTCTTTCCTGAGTAGTACTCCCAGGATTGTATAATTAGGATTTTTTATTGTTTTCTCTCATCTGTATTACTCTGCCTTTGACAATAATGAACTTAATCTATCATGCCATTTTCTTCTTATTTTTTAAATATAGTTAACAGTACAACAAATAACCCTTTGGAGTCAGTTTCATCCCTCATTACTGTACTTCAGCAAGTTACTACTATTAAAGGACTTTCCTTTTTACCCTGTTGCTCTTTAGTCTCCATAAGAATCTTCTGATGGATTTGGTGCTCTATGTCTGCAATTCCAGACACCTGATTCTGCTAAATACCCTTTGGAAGCATCTTCTGTAGACAATGGAGTAAGAGGAAACTTTTCTTGGGACAAACTCAAGCTATCATCATCTTAGCAAACAGTAAGGTGCAATAGAAGCAGGTCTGTAAAGCAGTCAGTCATGATAATTTTGCATCCATACCATATGAGTTATGGGAGATTTATGTCTGGGTATCTCTGCTTTGATATTGTGAATTGAATACCCACTGGCAGTTGGAATAGGCTAAGTTAGCCCTTGGAGCACATTTTTTGACTTAGCTTTATCCGAATGGAATCCAATTCAAGCACTCCAAGATCACTTTTTGATATTAGTGAGGATGGTAGGGAGATTTGTTTCAAAAGAAGCACACTTCCCCTAACTAATGCACTAACACAGACCTTTCTCATATGGAAGAAGCTCAGCTCCCATTCAGAATCACCCTCAGAATCACACTCCTGTCTCTTCTGTAGCTCTTCACTCCAGAGATATTAAAGTAGGGTTTCATAGGTAGGAATGCACCATTTTATTGAAGGTTTCTAAAAGTGCCAATACAAACACAGAACCATCCTTGTCCTTGCAGTAAATGCCTGCTATATGACTTTTAAGATGTTTTGAATCCTTCCAAGTAAATCATATTTATGTATGTATCCATTAATTTTATGATCCATTTTATCCATTCAAGTGTTATCATATCTGCTGTGGTCTGTTCTGTTGCTCTCAGTATTTGCTTACAGGATAGGATGCACCCTACAGGAGCAGAGGCAGAAAATTCATAGCTATATTTACTTTACAATAAATTCTTGTCAGTAGCTCTGATACAAATAATTTATTATTAAGTATAGCATTTAAACCTTTAGAGCTTCTGGTGTATTTTCCTACAGTTACCATCTACTTCCAGCATTTTTTCCTTTAATATTTAACAGAAACCCTCAAGCTGCGGGGATCAGTTACAGTTTGTACTTTGATAATACCTCTCAGTGATTTTCTTCCTTCCACCACATTTCCATAGAATCTATTTTTCAATCTCCCACTCATCCCAATAGTTTGGAAGGATATAAGTTACAAGCAGAGACAAACATTTTCAAGTTCAGTACTTAAAATCTCTAGTGCTTCTGAAGAGCTTCCCCTAGCAAAATCAACAAATAAGCCAAAGAAAACACTGGTTTATGTTTCTATGCTGCTTTATTTCTTTGAATAAGCATGGTTACTTAACATACAGGAGTTTCATGAGCCTGTGAAATACTTTCATCCCTCCTACTGCATCCTCTACATTGTCCACAGTTCTGCAGTAATTTCATCTTTCTCTAGTTGTATTATTTTAAACATGACTTTTACCTAAGAAGAATATATGATCTTCAGCTTAAATATTAAAACTTGTATCATAATGATGTATTTAAATAGTATGTCTTCAATGCTTATGAAAATATTTAAGTAAATAGAATATCTTTTAATGCAGAACATAATGTTCCAAAATACCCATACAGTAGGTGACTACAAGTCACTACTACAAGGAGATTTGCAATTAGAAACTACTGAAACAAGATGTTTTCTTAAACTTTTTTAAGTCTAGAAAAAAAAATTAAATATCCTAAATTTTTGGTAATCTTCTGGAAGAAATGGCTGAAAGTTTGAGTTAGAATTTGCTATATTACCCATAATGATATGATTAAGGAAAAAGTGACATTGAGTATACGGGCAGATTGGCCGCAGATTAGGAGGCAATTCTGTACTCCATGGCAAGATAAGCACTAAGGAGGCTTCCTTTACTCTGAGAGTGCAGAAGTACAGGCTGGGATAAGATACTCATACTGGGCTATTATAAATATATAAATTATACTTTATGATTGGAAGTGACCTCTAGAGTTTATTTGGTCCAAACAGCCATGCAGGAGCAACTTGGGTCAGGTATCTCAGAGCTGTGCCCAAGTGAGTTCTTTTAAAATTTCCCTGTATCAAGATTCTGTAGCCTCCATGGAAAACATGCATTTAGCTGTCCTTCTGCCATGCTTGCTTGACTTTGAAGAAGTTGAAATGCTTTGTCTAGCCCTTTTTGTTCTCTTTGTCCTGCATGGGAATTTTTTCATTCTGCTGTATTCCTATTAAAACTTCAGCACACAGTTCTAGTGACAACAACCTGAAGTTGGTATGACTCTTGAGAAGGTTTAAGTTTATACATGAAAAGCAAAGCCTTGGTATTAGTTTCCCTGAAACATTTTATTTTTGTCCAATTCCTCATCTGTATGGTAGCACTGTTTCTGCACTACAATTAGTGTATTGAAACTGAAACTGTTATACTAGAAAAAAGAAGGAACAGCCTGGACCTGTTATATTTTGAGTTCTGGTTCAGCCAGAACCAGTGGGAAGAAAAGGAAAACCCCTCTGCAGAAATACAGAATTATCTGAAAATTTTTTCTTGTAGTTGTAAATGGACCAAAACAGTGGAGCACAAGGTATCCCACATTCCTAACTCTCCAACATACTTTGTAAGGGATTGACTTTTGTCTTTTGTTGTATTATTAAATTAATTATTGAATAAGTTTTCCATAAGAAAACTTATAACTTTCCATAAGATAAAAGAATGATTATTCAGTTATTTGAATCTCTTTACTTTTTTGGAACATTATTTGATGAGTTCCATGCATTGATTATGCATTTATGACTAAATATTTATTATTTTAATTTTTTTCCTTAATTTCACTGGCTGCCTTGCTGTTTTTTTGCAACAGGAAGAACAGAAGCTCCCAATCAATTTTCTCCTATACCTTTCATTATTTCATGTACTTCCAATATTATAATCTTGATTCATCATTGTTTTGAAATGATCAGTCACAGTTTTTTAGTTCCTCAGGCTGTTTTTCTAAATCCTTAACCTATCTTGCTGCTTCACTATCTGAACTTTTTAACCCTGAGGTTTTGTTTGAAGGGAAGTAATCATTACTTCCTACAATATTCTGGATGATTTGCACTATATTTTTTTCTCTGCTTTTCATTCTATTCCATGTTGTTCAAATTCTAACATTTTCTTTACTGCTTAGATACAGCTCCCTAGTGAGCATAGTCTTTTTGATTTATTTGTGAATGATTGATGAGTTGGCCTTTTTTTTGAGGTCATCTTCCCAATTTGCTGGAGGGTTTTTTTCACCTGTATAGCTTGTTGCGCATTTAGTAACACTCATTGCCTTTCAGGTCATGTTTTCATTCACTTACTTTGGTAATGAGCAGGACACATATTACTGTTAACATTATTGCTGTTTTGTCCTGTCTGTTTTTTAGAATTTTTGGGGAATTCAGTCTGATATCCCTTATTCTGAAAATTATGTGAAAGTCCACTGTGAGTTGAGCAGATTAGACTGCTGGAGCTCCAGCATCTAAAAGTGTGTTTATATGCAAATTGGAGTAGTGCTTTGCCACACAGGTGAAACCAGTTTGTGTTGGAAACTGTCATTGCACAATTCATACCATAATTTTCAGTTTGATATAAACTTATTAAAATATTTCTAAAGTAGTGGCTTTCTTTAGCACCTCTTATTGTTATGTCTTTGTTATTATCCATAGAATCATGAATCATAAAATGCTTCTTTTAGCATGATTTGAACAATCAAATCATTGTTCTTTTAGGAAAAAAAATAGCTTATGTGTTGGGATATTTTGAGTTTGTATTTCTGAGAAAGACCTGAAACATTAAAATATTAAAACTGCAGGTCTGTAACCTCATAGTACTCTCAGCTGCTGCATTGAGCAATAAAAAAAGGGATTTATTGGATTTTTAACTTAGATCTCATAGATATTTTTCCTGCAATAATGAATGCAGACCATTGTTTACTATCTTAGTCAACCTTGTCAGTGAAAAACTCTCCAATAATGTATTTAGTCAAAATAAACAGATGAATTCTTTTGTGGTCTTTGATGAAACAATCATGGATGGCTGTTTTCTTTCTTATATTTGCATGTTGAATTTGAATAAGACACAAAGAGATCTAGATTGAAGTACATTTTTTATTAAAAAAGTATATTTTACTTGCAGTCACTGTTTTAATCAGTAGCTACCTAATAAACTGATAGGATTTTTATATTCTGATGACTTTTTATTTGAAAGTTTCTTTTAAGATGTTTGGAGTTTGTGTTTGTGTTTATTATTAAACTGTACCTTATCTGTAAAGTAGTGGAAAGCACCAGCAATGTCAATATTTTCTTAGTTATTTTATTTGTGAGATCACACTACAGCAATAAACAGCAGTGACATGGAACTTTTTGCCCCCCCCTAACAATGAAACAAAACAAATTTGTTTTCAGGTGATCTGAATATTGGTAGACATTTAGCAAAGAAATTACTAGGCACTATTGCTCAGATATCCAACTAAATTAGAAGACTTAATTGTATTTTACTATCAAAGAAAAAATGTGATAAACTCTCAATATGAGAATTCAGTAGAAAACAGCTGATTTTCATTTCTTAAACCCTGATGCCTAGTCTTTCTTAATTATGTATCCAAATCTTAAATACTGAACTTAACAGTTGTCTTTCTCTTTAGGAACACATGTACTCTCTGATTTTTAAACTTGAAGGTCAGGAATTACCACATTTACAGCTGCCTGAATAACTCAAATTCAAATAATTAATTTGCACTTTCTTTCTTTGCATTGAATGTAGGATTTAAAGTTTGAAAGGTGTCTTGAATTCAGTGGTGCAGATATATAAAGAGGGAATTTAACATTGTGCAGACAATTAATCCAGTGGTTTTTTAGATGTCGACTTTTCATTCTGATAATTTTCTGAAATAGTTTTAGTATTTTTAAAACTAAACTTGTAGAGAAATGGGTTTATCTTATTTCTTTAAGAAAAGAGGCAAAATTTCTTTTCTAACAAAGTATAACTTTCTATGACCTTAGCATTTATTGCACCTGTAAGTCTCCAGCAACATGTTACAAAGAGTGGCAGGAGGAGAGTCTAGTACAGATTTGCTTTGTCTGTTCCACAACACCTTCTTTGATATCTCTTAAGTCTGTCTTTTGTGACAGCTTTTCCCCAGACTTAGAAAGTACATATTCAGCTGGATTGGCAATCCACTAAAATTTGCTTGTACATTGCAAATAAGAAAAAGAGTTTATAATATTTTGTGATTTTTATTCCTTGGCTAAAGCTTGGTTCTTCATCACAAAGGAAAATCACTTTTCCAACCTGAGTGAATTTCCTTGCTAAATAATACAATCATAGAATAGTTTGGATTGAAAGGAACCTTTTAAGGTTACATAGTCCAATCCAGGGACAACTTCAACTAGATCAGGTTGCTAAGAGCCTTGTCGAGCTTCACCTTAAATGTTTCCAGGCACAGGGCATTGCCATCTCTCTGGGCAACCTCTCGCAGTATCTCACCACCCTCATCATAAAAAACTCCTTCCTTACATCTAATCTGACTCTAGTTTAAAACCATTAACCCTTCTTCTATGTTTGCAATCCCTTCAAAAAAATTTCATCCCATCTTTCTTCTAAGTCCCTCTTAAGTACTGAAAGGCCACACAGAGGTCTCCCCAGAGCCTTCTTTTCTCCAGGATGAATAACCCCTCTCTCAGTCTGTTTTCATGGGAGAGGTGTTCCATCCCTCTGATAATTTTTGTGGCCTTCCTCAGAACCTGCTCCAACAGGCCCATGTCCTTCCTATGCTGGGGACCCCAGAAATGGATGCAGCACTCCACATAGGGTCTCACCAGTGCAGAGTAGAGGGGCAGAATCCCCTCCCTCATTCTGCTGGCCATAAAAATTCATATTTGACACAATGTTCCTGCCTGTATTGTCTTTCATACAACATTCTGTGTTAAGTGTTATGAAACAGGAAAAATTTAGTTAATTATTATTCATCAGTGATTATGTTCATTAGAGGTCAGAGAATATTTCCCGAACAAATTAAGCCTTGAAAAATTATATTTATGGAAAGCTTCCATAGATCTTCCAGAATTATACTTGCTGAAGTGTGCAAACAAGTCAGTTGATACCCTCTTCATATGTCAGCTTCAAGAAGAAGGCCACTGTTTATGTAGAGTGATTTTAGAACCTGTTATCACTCAAGATAGATAAATACAGATTATACCCTCTCACTATATAGTTATATGTATATATCTAAAATTGCCATTAATATTTGTTTACTGATTAAATAATTATAAGCTACTGATTAAATAATTATAGGTCTAGTTGTAGGAACAGTTTTGAAGTGTTAAAGCTGTGTACATTTTCAGACACCCATATCCATTATATTCATCTTATAAAGAGGAGATTTTCAATTTAGTATGTGGAAAATGAAGTCTGAAATGGCAGAGGCAAAGGGAAGTTTTCTATAGGGGTGAAAACTACAACAGATTCCCTATTTTCTAATATTAGTGAATATGCATTTCTATTCTGTTATTCATATTTGTTCTTTGATCTATCCCATTCAGTTGTTGCAGGCCTAAACTAAGAACACAGTGAGTAGCTACATTATAAGGTTAAAATCACACTAGGAAGCCCAAATAACATCTTTAAAAGTGACATATTCAGTTCAGTGGGGGATTTTTATAGAACTTGGGCAATAACCCTAAAGTAAATCAATTTGACAATATCATGGAAGAAAACAGTGAAGGAAGAAAAGCATGACTTTCTATAAAATAGATCATATTAGACTGCATGTTTTTCTGATTGAAAAACATCTGGTTTAAGTGTAATGCAATGAAACTAATCCATCTTTACTTCAGTAAAGTTTTTTATATAGTCTTGTATAAAAAAGTCTAAAACAAAAACATTTTTCCATTTAGTTATTTTCTATACATCTATTTAATTTAACAATAACAATTAGTATATTAGTCTCAACTTTTTAAACAAGGTCAGTAGAGTGTCTGACTGGGAGCCCTTACTACTTGTTATTCTGTCTCTTCTGCTGTCCCACCAATTAATGCCAATTATTAAGTTCAATCAGGAAGAGATGACACCTCCTGTAATAAGAGGTCATTGCATAGGCAGCTTTGATTCTGTAATGCATAATTTGTACTTTCAGAAGCAACCCAAACAAACTCCATTAAAAAATCCTATTTCTTTAGAAAAATAGGACACTTTAGACACTGTTTCATAAGGCAATGGGAAATTAAAGTAAATTTGATTTTTAGTTTTTATAGGGAAAGCTTGAAGAAATCCAAGTAGTATTAAAGGAAAATTCAAAGATTTTTATTGCTCAAATGCCAAATATATTTGTATTTTTAAACACACTATTTCATTAAATACTGGTCTATTTTTGGCCCAAAGTGTTAGTAATGGACCAAAATTAAACCTGGATTTAATTCATTATTTTCTGCAGGAGTCAAATAAAGAAGTGATGAAATAAGTTTACTTTTGTGGTAGACATTTCTCCATATGAGAACAGTTTGGAAATTAAGTTTCAATGTGTCTGGTGGAAAAAATATCATATTTCTAGTGGTGTCTTTTCTTGTCTATGTAATAAATCATAGTATATATTCAGTAGTTAGATTTCCACAGTAAATTTATTTTGTTTGAAAAGAAAGTATATTACTTTTCTAAGTGTTCAGATAAACCATAATGTTGTCTCATTTTCCATCAAACTTCTATGAGAGTACTTTATATAAAGAGTAATAAACGTTTGTGTCTTCTTTTAGTAGCTGCTCTTTTTTCACAAGGCATTGTTTCCATTCTATACCAGGCTCTACAGCCCTCGTGACCTGCATGCTCAAGTTAGTTCTCTGTCAGTGAACCAGTTTAGTGCCTTTGTACACTGACAATTTTTGATGATACCTGGTTATATCCAGGGGTCAGACTTCTGTTGGTCCTGTTCTAGTCAAGATCTTTTCTTTCTTTGCCTTTCTAGATTTCAAGTGTATCCTGGCTCACTTCATTTGCAGTATGCATTTCTGTAGAATGACTGAAGCTGACCTCTCAAACTGGCTGGATGAAACTTCCTATTTCTGTCCATCTTTTCCAGTAATTTATTCTGTGATATCACAGTGTTCCAGGTCAACATGTGTTGTTTTCAGGGTTAGTAAGTAGGGTTTTGCAGAATACTAGTCTGGGAAATGTGAATTTAAAAAAAATAAAAGTGGAAGGCTTCACTGCTTCACTGGGTCAATTAGACAGGAAAAACATTTTCTCTATAGAGAAAAGCTGACTTTAAATGGAGATGGTGTGTAATATAAAGGAACATTCATATCCTCTTACTTCAAGAATGATTTTATCTCTTCAGCTTGAATTTATATGAATTCTTTGATAAGTACACTGCATGACAGTAGAGTGTTATATGACTGTGAAAATAACCTTGAGGTATTTGATTTGAGTGTCATTACTGTGTTCCTCTGTGAGTATATTTACATGCCATGAAGAAATAATTCTGTTCCATTTAGATACATTACTTGTTTGTTATGGGTTTAACCAAAGCAATTAACTGGACTTAAAGGTTTTACACATCTTGCAGCTTGGAGGAGAAAGTGTTAATGAAGTTCATGTTTTAATGCAGATTTGTTTATTTACAAAAGAGTGTGAAGTCCTGCTTTCATAAATACTAGGGGAATTCAAGGATGGGAAAGAGCTTCAAATCATGACACCTGCTTTTTTAGTCTTCATTCTGTCTAAAAGCCTAATTTCAAGCTTTCTCTATAGAAGAAGCTTTCTGCATAGTACATGTACCCCAGAGCTTTTATCCCTTTTTTCGAAGTTGATTAGCTCCTTCAAAAACTGGCCTCCCTCATTCACACACAAACATAAAGCGTACTCTGCCCAGCAGGATGCTCACAAAAACTGCCAGTTCCACGGAGATCATACAGTTTGTCCGTAAGAAATACCATACAAATAAGAGTTTCTCTAGAGCTCAGTGCAACCTATTACCTCATCTTTAATTTCACTCTAGTTAAAAACTACTGAACTACTGAAGTGATGAAAACAGCATCTGGATATGTGTATATATATATATATATATATATGCATGCGCAGATTTTTTCTTGATTTTTAAAAGCCTTTTAGGATTTGTCATTTTAAATGTGGATATAGAATATTTTGATTGCAAAAAATTGTTCATTTTGGTATGGGAATTACATTGTGCAATAAAGCTGTTCAGATTTTCAGAATAATTTCAGACATTCAAGTTTCAGGTGTTTGAATGTCTTAATGTCATAATCTGATTTTTTGCTTGTCTCATTCACTGTTCGCATGCTAATATTTTCAGAAGAATTTTATTGAGGCATTGAACCCACAATTTTTAGGAGCTTGTAGGGCTGAGGATGTGAAACTTTCTTCTACAACAAATTAGGGTTTTTCCGCTTTGCTCATGTCAGTGGTTTTCTATTCAGCCATCTGGAGAGTATTTTACACTATGGTAGGAAATCTTGGTGAAACTCTTTTCCTTGCCTTCTGCTTTTGTTCACACTTGAAAAAAAAAGGAAGATATAAACATACTCACACACATGAGCTTTTAGAGGCTGTGCTATGTCAGAGCCTTCTTTTGTATAATCTGGAAAGTAGCATAATTACTACTCAAATGTTACATTAGTCTTACACTTACAGAGGGATTTTTTCCAACATCCTATGACTTTTTCTCTAGATAAGCAAAGAGAAAAAAAATCTGAAACGACAAAAAAACCCCTATTTTGCATGTTCAGGTAAATTTAAAATCTACAAAAAGACATAAAATTAAACTTTCATATACGACCGTTTCTAAAAATCATAATATTTTAAAAAAAGTATATAATTTTTACATTGAATTCTGAAGTGATCTGAAACATTCACAGCCAGAGCTTTTATTGAGTGTGTTTCTGAACAGTGTGTTCGGAACCTGTCAATATAAATATGTTTATAAAGCAGATATGAATGCAGATAATATATTACTATATGTCACATGAAAAAAAGTGGAAAATGAAAGTTTAGTAGAAGATAGTGTTTCAATTCTGCTTCCAAAATATAATGTTTAAATGTGGAAACACAAAATCACAATTCAGTTAGAAGTATTTGACATTTTGAATTGTATATTTAAATCATCATTAATATATTTCCATGGTATTATAGTAAAGAACCCCAACCAACCAAAACAAACAAACTAGAGAAACCCCACAGGGGCAGGTGACAGAAGTAGATTTCTGTCTATTTTTCATTATAGAAACTTAACCTTTTTTGATTATCTGAAAAAGAGTTGTTAACAGATGAGATGAATGTGATTCCTTTGATACACACTGTTAGAAAGGTTTTCCTGACAAACTGGTTTGATTCAGCTCTCACAACAGCTTGTAAGAGATAAGGAGGTTGTCAGAAAGCTATTACTGGATGCTCAGGGACTGCTTTTGAAGTTACTGTTAGCTGACAACTAATGAGAAGCTTTTTTTGATAACTTACCCTCCAGTGTAGTTAGATGTTATAGTTATTTTTAGTTTTGTTTGAAAACTTAAGGATAAAGTATGGCTTTGTTAGCTATCTTTAATATAAAATCTACCCTACCACCAAAGACAGTTTGCTAATTTCCCATTTCTGTTTTGTGGGCTTCTTTTGTTTTGGTGTTTTAATGGTGCTTATCTTCCTTTGTGCTGTGGCTAAACAGCAATTTTTTTGCATATTGAAGATAGCAGGAAGTTTGAATTCAAAATTAAAGTGTTTGTGTGAATAGTGTGAACAGTGAATATGCTTGGCATGGTGACAAGAAATAATTTTTTTCCCCAAAAATGGTAAATACGTTTTGTGAAATAAGCATGTGCTTGGATCTGAGGAACTTGTAAGGTTATGAGGAGGTCAGTTATAAGCATTTTTCTTGATAGAAGTTATTTATGATCTATTTGGCTGAAGTTACATGAAGAAGTGGCAACTGGTTTTGCCTCCAGATGTACTTTTTAATAATCCTTGACCTTTTTCTTTTTAACCTGAACGTGGCAGTTAATAATGCTGTTGGGAGCTGAAGGCACTGGAAAGAGCTATTTTTAAAGACTTAGAATTGTCATTCTTAGAATCTATAGGAGATAAGGTATTTAAAGAAAATATAAGCAATGAAAACATTGAACAATGCAATAATAATAATAATAATAATAATAATAATAATAATAATAATAATATCTTCAGTTTCAATGTTCTTACCTGTTACCTTCTGAAGGATAAGTTGTTCAAAATTTTCTCCTACAAATGAGGAAGTGTATTTATTAATGTGGTATCAATGAGGAGTTTAATAATAGGCCTTAAATTTTGTATGTGGAATCATAAACTTGGGTAAATAACTCCAAAATACTAGTTCTGACACAGCCAGGCTTATTCGGGCAGTTTTTCCACGGAGGAAGATGGAATGTGAATTCTTAATTGTTCTGGTCTCAGAAAGAGTATGAGAGCTCTCAAAAATGAAAGTTATTAGATACCTATTCTGTTTTCAGTAAAATAGCCTGTATTGAACCGTGATGGAGTTAGTGCTCATATAAAATTGTTTCCTTTGTATCATGAAATTGGTACTCCAGGATATTTATCACTTTGGTAATAGATGAAAATAACCTATTACAAAAAAATTAATGTAACTAATGAGCCTGTGGAATAAACTGAGGATTTGGCTTCTGACCAGTCAAATGGGATTTCCACAGACTTCTTTGGTCACTGAGCCAAACTGTCATGAGTATGATAATACAATTTTACTTTATTTCTGAACTAGGAAATAGATGCTCAGTACGATAAATCCTGGGACACTGAGGGGCCTGGTTTTACAGGGAATGCTTTCCAGCTTCCCTGTTTAGGTGCCTTTTCCTCAGAAAGAGGACAGAGGTTGAGACAGGAAATGGTTACTCGCTCTCCTACTTTCTCTCTTGCATGGAATCTGGATGTAGCTAGGAATTATCCTAGTGCTGAGGAGCTGGAAGCTGTTCTTCTTCAGATGCAGTTTCAACCACATCTTGATCACTACATGGGGCCTTAGAACTTATATTTGGCTGATGATAAGAAATTGAAGGATTGGGTATTACTGTCACAGGCCTGAAGTTTCCTTCTTGAAGTTTTATTTGAGAGCATATTCTACTGGCAGACAAAATACAAAATATAGTGATGAGGAAAACTACAATGTTTGCAAGTATGAAATTAAGAAAAGGTCAAATGGTAATAATACAATGCATAAGAAATCCTCATGCAGTGAAAAGTATCCTTACAGGAAACCACTGAGGCTAAGAAATGATTCTTCTCAAGAATCAGAACTTTAGTCGTTGGTTAAATAAAATTTTCATGATTTGAATAATACACTCATCCTTATAAGCTTATAAGCTTCATTCATCTGTGTGAGAGAGAAACAGGTTTTTGACAGGCATTTTTTGGCCTTCTACTGAAGTGTCAGTATCAGCCAATATGAGATTTGAGATAGTTTGGTGCTCTGACTTACAATGGCAGATTTATATTTATTTATTTTTCAAACCTGCTAGCCATTATCACTTCATCTTTTTCCGTTTTTCCACTGTCTTCTTTGTCCCTGCAGAACTTGGGCACAAAGACCAGTCTTTGGGGGTTACAACATGTACCAAACTCATAACCATTCTACAACAATCTGAAATGGAGACATGGCTTTTGGTTATAAAATGTAAATGCATTCTCTGAAATGAGAGGTTAATACTTACTTTGACTGCAAAGACAAGCTCACTCTACTTGAGATGATGAACTAGGACCATCAACTGAATTTGCAAATGACATGGGGGCTTGGACTAGTGGCTCAGTTATACAAAAACAACGCAAATCACAACTTTGCTCTCTGGTTCCTGTTCAGAATTGGCCCAACATCATATCCTTAATTGTCCATTGAAATTCCAGACCTTATATATGAGGTAATTTTAGTTAATAAAATGGAATAGAATATTTTGACACTGGAAACAGTTGGTATCTAAATATTAAAGATCTTATTTTGGTCTCTTTGGGTATTGTCAAGAAGACATCTTTTGTTGTAATGGTAATACCAGAGCAGATAAAAACAAAACCATCAATCTTAACAGAGTGTTTTCTGAAAGTTGATTATGATCACTTAAATCTCAATACGTTAAATTATTTTTAGTTTTGTTTATTCTATGAGAATATTCATCTTGAATGCTTGTCTGGTGTGATTAGAGGAAATTGTTATAAAGTTTAATTGATCTTACTGAATTTTGTAGTGTAGGAACAAAGCTGAAAGTACAGCAGCAGCCACTGAATGGTCTATCAAATATAATTTGGATTATTCAAATAACAAAAAAGGTTTGTTGCTCTTTTTAAAAATTGATTAAGCGCACTTAAAACCTTCTTGGATTCCTGCAGATGTTTAATTGTCTGCTTCTTAAGGTATTGCTAGGCATAACTAATACTTAATGATGGTATGGGAAATAATGAAAAAGGATATTGTAATAGATTTTCCATAGTGTTCCAGCAATGTGTGTGCACCCAGTTTTCAAATTTACATTCCACAGCCCATTTGATAGCTATTAATATGAATCTTTATCAGATTCCAATTTCCTTCTTTTTTATTTTTTCACTTTTTGAGTTTATCTTACATTTCATAAAACTATATATTTATATTAGTCCTTATAGTACATCTCAATCCTAACTGAGCTAGAAGCTGCCTGGAAGCTTATTGAAGTAGGGTGACAAGTAAGCCTTCACTGACAAATAAAACATACTTTGAAAAAAGAAAATTTGTGGAAAAACCATAATGACAAGCATTTGGTTTTAACTCGTTACACAGCAAGGTTAATTTCCTGCCCCAATGCTGAAACAATATGAACAGTGCTAATGTACTGATTTGGGAAAATGCCTCAGCTTAGTCCAGAGAGAGTTTCATGTAGAAAAATCACTGACCTACCCATTTATTCCACAGCATCTTCCAGACAGCAAATGAAATTACTGAAGTATCACAACAACAGTGTAATAATTGGACAGCTATGCAAAAATTTAATTACTTTTTGATAAAATACATATTGCAAATATTTGCATAATGAGTGAAAAAGTAGATAATTTTTTTTTTTTTTTTGCATTACATAGCACTGTTTTGGTAGCTGAGGAGACAGTGGAATAACTTGAGTGATTAAAGCCCAAATGCTACTGATTTGGAACTCAGTCCATGGTAGCCTCTCTACTTTTTATTGTTTTCTTTTTTTTTTTTTTCTGAAGTGCAGAATTCCTAGTAAGATTGTTAAGATTACACCATAGTGCATGGCAAACACATTATGTTATAGTGATTGCTAAAGAAATAGGTCTATGGATGAAAATGCACAAGGAATTTCATAATTGGAAGACTGTTGTATACTGAGGTTTCTAAAAATTGAGATCCCTATTGCATTAGTGAAGTCTTTTTATAGTTGTAATATATTTATACTATGTAATGCCTTTGAATTATTTCTCTAAGTAAGATTTTTAACACAATTCTTCCCAGTCTGACTCTACTGTATTTCATTCAGAATGTAGTTTGAGATTCATAAAACTAGTATGTTAAGCTCCTATATTTGATGATGAACATTTAGAACAAGTCTCCATCAACAAGCTATCTTGCATTCTGATCTGTCAGAAGTTCAACTTTTAAGAAGTTCCAATTTCACATTCAATTCCTGTATCCTATATCTTATCTAGGATATTCCAGTATTCAAAAAGATTTTGAATTTCTTTCCTGACTTTGGCTGTTCACTTCTGAGATCTTATCTGTTCATTAGAATCTGTAATGTAGCAGTGAGATTTTCTGCTGGTTTCAGTGATCCTGCCTTGGTAGTCAGAGACTTTTACCATCATCACTAATGTTATTTTGACGATTACTTAAATAAAAAGGGCTCCTTCCATTTACTTTGCATGGATATGCAGAATTTACATTGTTAGGATTTAGTGACTTTTGTATATCTGTATTTGAAAAAAATTAATTAGACTTCCAGTAATGGGTAATGAACAGATCTTCCTTGTTGGTCCCTTCTTTTCAAAATTACTTTTACCTTTAGAGAATGTGCAGGAATGGTGCATTAATAGGGTCACCCCAAACTCTGCAGCCATATTAACCAAGAAAAAATACGTTGGGATTTAGACCTGAGAACCTGACTATTAATTTGGCGTAAAACCACATCAACCATAAATCAAGTGAGTACTGACATGGCAAAGTAGTCCAATATAGGACTTAGAGACAAAATAATGCAAAGCAAACCAAACACAGTGGCTTATTTTACCTGCATTATCTTCCCTTCTGCCCCTATTGTGCAGTTAAATTTCATATGACCCGGAAACCAATTCTTTTTTAAACTTGCAATGTTTCCTTTATATTTGGCAATGGTTTTAGTCCTTTAACTTTTATGTTCAGCTTACTGACATTACTTATTTGTATACGCTATTTAAATGTGACTAAATATAGCTATGGCCAACAGAGCATAGGGAAAAGAAACCCCACAAATATAGGCATAATTTATCAAGTTTTTTGTCCATAATTTGTTGCCATTTATTCTTTGGCCAATGTCAAAACAAACCAGCATTCCTTCTGAATTTAGAAACTCTCTTAAACATAAAACTCTTAGATGTATCAATCAAAAATCATCTTATGAGGTCAACTTACAAAGATATATACCTAGGACACATATCAATACTGTAACTGAGAGATGCATACAACGTGATGTGTTGTCCTCATCAGTGTGGGTTTTTTAAAGACAATTTGCAAATCCAATGACCTGATCTTGTTTCATCTAGTGAAAAACTGTTAGTATAAAAATCTGTTCATTTAAAATGCAGTCTGCAACACACAGAAAGGCAAAGTTCATCTTTCACTGATAAATTGTATAAAAAAGACAAAGAACTGGGCAATGATCCTGTGAAATGTGCTCTGACTTACTGTGCTGTGTGATACTGTATTTTGTATAATGTAATTCATGAGCCTTGCAGAGATATTAAAGCATTGTGCTAGCAACCATTTTGCCATTATTTATTTTACTTTATTTAACTGATAGTTATTTTATAAAAGTTCAGTTTACTTTCCACAAATTTGTCTTCGGTTTACACTTTTTATTACCTTCAAAGAAAATAAAAAATCAGCCAGAACTATCATTGCCATATTCTACAGTTGTTATTTATCTGAGCTTCTGTGGTAGTTTGTCCTTGCCCATAATTTTCAGAAGAGTTTCATCTAGCCTGAATAAAAGTTCTTTAGTCAGTATTCTGGATGGTTAAAATTTGTAGCATTGCTGTGGCAAGTGAATACCATACTAAATAATCTTAGTAAACATGATACTCTTTTTTTTTAATGGCAAGAAGTCTAATTTTGAACTAAACCCACAAAATTTAGCTGATTTCTTAATGACTTCTGTTTTTGAAAGCAGTTGATTGAAACATTTTTTAATTTTGTTATGCAAATTCCAAATATTTTTATTATTTATATATATTCAGAATATTATTGTCTTCAATTAATGTGTATTAGTGGTAGGATTTTATGTTGGCAAACACTGTCACAATATGGGGAGTATGTCCACATATTAAATACATGTATTTTAAAAGGAGTATTTTGGAAGTTTCTGTGAAGACTGTAGATGTGCTTGCAAAGAAGATCCACAAAATGTAAGAAGGATTCTGGGATCTTGGAAAAATAATTTGAAATTGTTTCTTTGTCATTTCCAGAATTAAAGACTACTTTTAAAATAGAAAAATGCACTAATACAATACTTTAATTTTTCCTTCTTAAATTTATCTAGATTGTCAGTAATATGCACTCTGTAAACAAATTAAAAACCTCTAAGACTACACATTTTCAGCATTAGAGGACACATTAATTTTCAAGATAAATGTAGCATTGAACAAAAGAAATACAACAAATACATTATGCCAAAGAGAAAAAGACCCATGCTCTGATATTTAAAGCAGAGTTGCTAGTCATGGTTCTAATTAGAAAGTAATCCTTTACCAACTTGTTCTGTTTTTAAGTTAGAAAATATATTTTACTAGCAGAAATTTCACTTGAACTTAGGCAAATGATCATTGGGCTAGAGAAGCTTTTTAATTTTTTAAACTTAAAGAACAGTTTTATCTGGTACTTTTCTAACCTAACAAAATAAAGCCTTTGAGTATTGTAGTCCATTTTAATGTTTTCCATTTTACCAAAACTACTCCATTCTTCCAGGGACTTACTCTGTCTTGGTGAAATGAGAAGAGTTTGGAAAAAAAGTTTCATTGAGAGAGCAGATAAATACGTAATAAAGAAATCAGAACTACGTCTGGAAGGAGTTCTAAATTCAATGTCTAAAGTAATTTGGGCCACTTGAAGTGCTGTATTTGTATACCTAGGTAGATTTTTTATGAATATTGAGAATTTGAGAAAGATCTTTTGAATTACCTCATCACTATGAGTGTACTGTTATCATAATACTAACATTGTACCCAATGTATGAAGAAAACTTCTGTATGGACTGGCATGGCAATGTGCCCAGAAATCCAAATTTCTATAACTTGATAAATTATCACAGGTAAATGCATATGCCACAAAGAGGCAAAGGAGTAATTACAATATTTAAGTTTCTGTTGAATTTATTCACAGCACATTATTTTTAAAAAAATTAGCAAAGATCATATGGATGTATTGACTGAAAGTCATCTGAAGACTTCTTTCCAACTGGTAAATGCCAATGGATGTATTGACTGAAAGTAATCTGAACACTTCTTTCCAACTGTTAAATGCCATTTCCAATTATACTGTCAATGTAACAGCTATGTTCTTATTTCATAGACACCCATGTCAGATGCCACAAGCCACTGTAATCTCCTCACAAACTGGGGGTTTTTTAGCTTCCTGAAAGTAATGCTGTCTAATCAACTCAACTTCCTTAATAGTCTTGATTGATGCCTCCACACCTAAAATTTTCCTCATATACACTTGGATATATTTAATACAATATAAAAAAGTTATGCTGTAGATACACAGTTTGTGGTAATTGGGAATGGGGCTGTGGCAGAGGCTCATCCCCAATGGGCTACAGCTGTGAAAAGCAGGTGAGCAGCATTGAAGGTAACGAGACACAGAGTGCTGAGGGACGCTGACCAATCGGGAAAGGGAACAGAGGGCACACAGGTGCAATGCATCAACAGGAGGGGTATAAAAGATTGGGCTAAAGAGCAAGAAACACAGTTGCTTGTCACCTTCTGGAGTGGAGTGATAGTTCTGTGTATGGGCAGACATCTGAAGCTTTCTGAATTGGTATGGTGTTACTGTGTATGAGTTGAAACTTTCTGAAATTGTGTGATGAGACTCTGCCTATTGAGGCTGTTCATGTGCTGTGGCATATGCTGTGACATTATGTAAGGCAACTTCCATTGAATTATTTTTTCAAATGTGTTTCTACTCTTCATTCCCTCTCAGTTTGTGTAGGTCATGCCAGCATCCACATGTGTCCTAGAAAACTAATAGGGCCGTTCCTATCACAGTGTGGCCTTGAGCTTTGACACAGCACTGTTTAAGGATGCGGATAGCACAGCCCCTGCTATGATTCTGTCTAGTGCTTATTTGCCTACATAATGCTCATCTGTGATTCAGGATAAGCAAGTACCAAGACTATTTGCAGTATATAATTTGAAGTCAACTACCCTGTTTTGTACGAAGAATCAAAGAATTTAGCTGAACAGAAATTATCTCTTCCATACTATTGAGCATCAGGCTCAGAGAATGACTCACACCCTGTTTTGGTTTTAAGCATAGATACAGTTCATGCAAACATCTGTTAGTCGTGCTGTTGCATATGAGTTCTGAAAATTATGTGCTTGTCTTGAATTTTTACTTCCTTGAAATAACATGGATTTTCATAGGGGGATGATTTTAACTTTTCCATGGTAACACAGACGGTTAGTTCCAAAATCTGACCTTGACATTTTCTAGGTAATGTCCTACCTATTTTGTTGCATTGTTTACTCTTGAAATAAAACACCTTCACAGTGTTTGGTGTTAGCCAGCAGATGGTGCAGTATTCCCTTCTGTTTCTGGGTTATGTCAATATTTGGAATTTGTTCACTTAGGATTTGATTCACCTGTCTGCAGTTTACCTTTGGGGACCTTTCAGTGTTGCTAGTACATTGTCTTGGGTATTTCATTCCAGTAGGTTATAACTGAAAAATATGAAGTAACTTCAGAGCCATCTCCCAGGTCTCTTGGAAGCCATGGGACAAAGGATTTCTGGTGGTTGGCCTCATCTCCTCAAGACAGTCATCTGCTCCAGAACTACTCTTGGTCCATGCTCTTTCTCAAACATACTTGGAGGCAGTGAGAACATTTTGGTTTTCCTCTGTACTAGTCCTGAAGTTAATGAAGGACATATTGTGGTCCTGCTTTCTTCACCCTGTTTCAGGAAGATTGGACTGCATAACTTTTTTGTTAGTAAGATGCAAGAATTCCTGGCTTAGATATACAACATTCATGGCATTTCTCCTGTTGTGTTATAGTATCTTTCTGGATTTTGGATGGTTATGTGGAAATGTTCAGACCCTGCACTTTCTTGGGGAGAAGTGTTGTTTTCATACATGAGGTAAATGTGGAGTCAGAAGCTAATAGGAACTGTATCATAAAATGCTCCTAGTATAGAAAAATCACTATTCTATGTTGGTTTTGTCATTTATGTTGTTTTGTAATTGTGTGTGAAAATACAAATGGTAATGTTTTATGATATGTTTTATAAGTTTCCACAATTTCCAACACCATAAAACTGCCAGGTTTTCATTACATTTATATGTCAAACATGACAAAAAATGGCTGGATGGGTAAGTCTAGTTGTACATTACATTGTAGGTGGTTTTGTCTTGTTCTATACTATAGTTTAATTATTAAAACAAAATAAATCTTCAGGGAGTTGTATTTAACTTTTCCCACACACATTTTATGTATGTTTTAGTCAGAGTGCTCTTTAACTTTTGTGCTTTTTGTTATTTTTATTAAAACCAAATAATTTCAAGTTAATTTGACAAACAGCTATGTGTGAAAAAAATTGGCTAATAGAAAGGAAAAGAACATCAAAAAATAAAACAAACCCAATTTGTTTGGCCACTAGTGGGATACAATCAGTTGTCACTCTCCTGATTTACTTTCACAAATCTTTAAAAATCACATGAGGTTTTAGGCTTCATCCTATTAAAATGGTACAAATGTTCTTTGAGGAAAAGAATATTTATTTCCAAAAAAACAATTTAAAATTAGTTCTTTACTGGTGTACTGGATTGTATATGTTTTGTGGGGATGAACAAACTGGTTCATTCTTTTGATGAAGATGTTTAAAATGAACTTCATACTGCATGAATTAAATAAAAGATCAAAATATTTTCCTCAGAAGGTAGTGGGAGAATCTTGCAGCCAGCTCCTTGAGGTCCTTCTGCCTTCAAACTCAGCCTTGGACAGTGGGCTGTACCTAGGCTCCTCCCCTTGCCTGGGACAGTCTTAGTGTCTGCTTTCCCTGTCAGACAAGAGTTGTCCACTGGTGTCTGATAGTCTGCAAAACTGAACATTTTTTCTTTGCAATGATAATCCTCTGTGTGTTCTGTAGTAAAGGACAAGAGCTTGTCCTCTGCTTCTTGCTGGTACTTAAAGCGAATCTGGGAGAGGTTCTTAGATGTTGCAGCTGTGTGTGGAACTTAATCTACCACCAAGCTACAGACCCCAACAGAGTCACTAATTCCATTTCAACTCTCAGTGTAGGTGTATATAATACATGTAATGTCATGTGGCTTTAAAATACGCATTTGATCTGTATATATCATGTAATACTCATATTAGGCAATTGCAAACATGAGAGATGAACAAAATACAGAGAAATTATTCTTCTTTTTCTTAATCTAAAGTTTTACATTACTGTGCTTGTGGAACTCTGAAAACACGATGATAAATCACATAAAGAAAAAGGAGAACAATTTCTCAAAATGTGTCAGAGAGCCTTTGAAGAGCAAGAAGGATGTAAGTAGATAAGCATGCATTCTGAAGTAGCAGAAATACTTTTGTCTGCTACTGAGGTTATCTTGTTTGCTTCACGCGAACAATTCTCAGGTATGTCCCACATTTGTCAGAGTCGTGTTTACAGAGCTCTTTTTTCAGAGTGCTTAACTTCTATTTATAATGCTTCCCATCAATTAAAAGAAAGGAGTCCTTGAAGTGTAGTCTACAGCTATTTGCTGTGTGGAAGGAATAGTATATTTTATATGCATTTTTAGAAATCAGTTGACTCAGAAAATCTCATGTGATCAGAATCCAAATAAATAAGAACAAGTTAGCACTTAATTTCCTTTTCTGTTTGGTGTGTTCCTATATATCAGTTTTCCTGTGTAAATTCCAATGATGAATTAATGAGAATAAATTCTATATATTTTATATTGGGGCAAATTGATGATGATAAGTGAGGTCTCATGGCTGCCTTGTGCGGTAGCCCTAATGCTTTCTTATCTGTGCTAGAAATAGCTAATACATTTAAAATAATATTTAGCCTTTTCATAACTGCAACATATTGGTAGCTCATAATGATTAATTAGTTGGCTCAACTCTATTTCCTGTCACACTTATGAACTCCTATACTGTAGCAGAAGTCCTTGCTGTTAATCTGTCACTTCAATGTCGCCTAGCATACTTTAGGGCCTTTATCCCGTAATCCAAGGGTTTATTGTTGTTCTGTTATTTCTGGGTGATACACTGATCCTCCTCTATATTTCACAAGACTTTCCTGCTCTGTATTATGAGTGAGGTGTATATATTAAAAATTTAAATCCCAACAGTACAATTAAAAAGACTTATGAAAATGCAGGATTAAAATCCCCTCCTCACAGAAATGTGCTAGATTATCTTCTGGATGGCATGGCTCACAGACTTAGGGATTCACATTTCTTTAATAAAAATACTTTCTGAAGTTACTTTTATAGTAAGATATTTCAGGCTTGGTTTTTTTACTCTCTCTAGCTGAGGAAGATGTTACACAAATTCACATCCTTCTACTTGCCTCCATTTCTGAGCCAGCCATTGATCCTCTAGTTATTAGGGAATCATATGACCTTCATGTTGACTATTAATTTGCCTCACCTCAATAACCTCAGTAAGATTTGATTGTCGCCTTCGGCTGTGGCAACTGAAAAGAAAATATTTTGGTTATCATATCATGCTGGTTTCAGCTGGAGTAGAAGTAATTAACTTCACAGTGGCTGGTATGGAGCTGTATTTTGGATTTGTGCTGAATGGAGGGTTGATAACATCAAGATGTTTTTGTTGTTGCTGAGCAGGGCTTATACAGAGCCAGAGCCTTTTCTGCTTTTCTGCCACACTGGTGAGGAAGTTGGGGGTGCATGGGAGGTTGGATGGGGGCACAGACAAAGCAGATGAGCCCAGCTGACTGAAGGGATATTCCAGGCCAAATGGCATCATGCTTGGTGTATAAAGTATATAACTGTTCTTTTTGTAACTAACATGAAGGTAGTAGAAAATACAGTAACTTCAAGATTATGTATTAACATTTCTGTATTTTTAGGGGTTTAGATTTTGGTTTTTTTCTTTTTTTTTTTTTTTTAACATGAGGAGTTATTCCAAAGCTAAATTCAAATATTCAGTGTAGAAACACTTCAATGACATTTCTTATTGCTTCTCTTAATTTATCCATAGGAGGCAAATATTTTTTTTTGTTATTTAACTTCTTGTGGGAAGGTAAATATCTACAGAATATGTTAAAGAGGCTCTAAATGCAGTTTGACTGAGTTAAATGGTTTCTATTAGGTCCCTTGCCATTATCTGTGTTTCTTCAACTCTGATAATCCTCCACTTTTTTTAAGAGAAGTATTCTAGCATTTCATTACAGGCACAACTGTATTTTCCTTATTTTATTTTTTTTATTTCATAAGACACAGGTAATTACTTAGACTAAGCCTCTTTCAATAGAAAATCATTTTAGTATGACCCTATATGTGAAATAGAGCAGACTAAAAGGAGAATTTTTTCTTGTTAGAAAATTTCTAGGGACTAGATGGAACAGTGGAATTGTGTTTTGAACCCTAAGCAAAATTAACATATTGAAAAATCTATCTAGGCAAGTCTGGGAAATACTAGTGAGCATTACTTGCTCCATAGTGAAGATTTAAAACTAATATGCCATTATGCATCAAGTATATTAAAAGCAAGAAACCAAAAACTGGGAAATGCACAGGTTTCATCTTGACTACTTGTACAGGATATTCGAAGGGAAAAAAGAAAGGTTGAAAGAAATCTTGGAAGAAAAGATGGAAAGCAAGTTAAAAACTGAGACTGATGAAAAATGTTGCAGTTTTTCTTTTTTAATTAACCTAAAGAACAGACATTAAAGTAAATCTTAAGAGAACCTATTATTTAACCAAAGAATCCTAACCAAATCTTTGCAAGCCTTATAAAAACTCCTGTTTGTCCTTATCAACCCAACAATTCTAGAATTTCTTTACTTAATGTCTTGGTCTAAGGCATTGAAATTAAATGAGTACATACATAGTTAGATATAATGTTTCTGGGAGATCAAATCCAGTTTTTGGATAATCAAAGACGTGGTCTAATATAATCAGTTGTGTGAAAGGAGATGGAAAATTAAATTATGTGGCTTAAACACTACTTTACAAAACTCGTGTTTCTCTTATATTTCACTAGATTATTTTATATAAAATTCTTTAAGGAAGACCAATGATACCATTGTTGTCAAAGTTCTTCTATACCTTAAGTTCTCTCAAACAGATTGTTTTCTTGATCTTTCAGACAGATTAGCCACAAATCTTATTTTTCTGTTGTCGTTCTAGAATCTTTATCTGATATTTCTTTTCTTTGCCTTATCAGACTTGCAGCTTACTATGGGCTGCTTCATAGGAACTGATTCTCTCCTGGACAAATTGACTGTAATTCTGCAACTAGTTTCCTCCCATCTTGTAGATTAGCTTTATGTAACAATAAAGCAGCACTTATTACCTGTGTGTTGTTTTTCACCTAGGGAGCTTTTAGAACATATAAGGATCCTGAAAGTTTCATGAAACATAAGATTTTACTCATTCTATGGTTGCTTTTGTTATTTAATCATATATTATGCATTAATTTTTATTAGTGCCTCTTTACTCAAAACTCAGAGCCTATGTCTGCAAAATTTAGAAACCACTAGCACAGAAGTTCATAAGAGTTATTGTGAGATTTCTTCTTAAAATCCATAGCTACAGCATCATTGTCAGATGTAGACAAGTTTGCCAAGAATTTGAGCATTAATCAGCATTTTTGTGGGTGGATTTAAAACACAAAAGGATGTTGTAGGCAAAACCAGAAAAATCACATTTTTCTCTCAACAGCTGTATAATAGCCACTTTGAAAAGCTAAATAGTAAACACAGAAGGAAAGGGTTTCACACCATAGAATGTAAGACAAAATATTTCTGGCTTCCATATTGTGGGAGTTATTATAGAGCAAAAAAAGCTAAGTAAAAATTGCCTGTGTACTTGGACAGCTGACACTTCAAGAAATAAGTTAGAAATCAAAATAATTTTCAGAGCCATGCTGGTTGCCAACCATTTAGGCATTTGGAACTAATTGAGGAGTACACACAAATACTTTATAATCACTAATTTGTCATATGTCTATTTTGTAAAAGATTTCTTGTAATAAATCTTTTGTTCTGTATGTAAAAATGTGAGTTGTTTTTAAATCCTAAAATCATACTTACCTTAAAGTTGATATATCATTCCTATGTATTTGTAATGTGCAACTATAATACAGAGTTTGATAGATAAGGATATCTTTTATTAACCAGTTATTATTGCTGAAAAACACTGACAAGCTTCTGAGTAGAGAAGCTTTCTTCATATCTGAAACAGAAAAAGCATATTTCAAGCACAAGAAAAGGGAAAAAATTGCATAGAGTGTCTGAAATGCCAAATCTTTGAGAAGAAAGATAACTGGAAATTACAGTTAGGGGAGGTATTAATGAAGACTGGGAGAAAAGAAACGAGGCCTATGTGTCTTTGGAGCAAAATAGATTCAAATTCTGATTCTGTAACCTAACATGGATGTGTATCAAGGACATTTTTCACTGTGAAAATACTTTTTAGTTTTAAAAGAGTTGTCAAATACCCATATAAGGAATACATTCTAAACCCCATCTCTATAAGACAGTGTGGTAAGGTGTTTTGCCTTGTGAAATGCCTCCCATCAAAAAAAAAAAAGCTGACATTACTAATTGTATCTCCCTCTTTAACATCTGAAGCTTTTGCCAGATGCAAGTTGCTGTTACAGGTTTTGGTTTTGATTTTCTGAAACTAAAACATTCAATACCAAAAAATTATAGATTACAAATTAAACATTAAAAATATATATTAAAGAAAGTTTTATTATCCTATTGACAAAGATCATGAAAAAATTGCTTCTTCTTGGTCCTGCTTTTTTGTCAATGGTTTTTTTGACCTCCTGGTCCATTATTACCTGATACAGCTTTCTTGTGACTTTTGTAGAAGACTTCTTTTATCTTCTACTGGGTATTGCTAATAGCATGCTGAATATCCTCAAGAAATACAAACCCCATCAATGAGGAATTTCAATGTCTTTTAATTCTTGTTATTTTATTTATTTAGAATCATAATATTTAATTTCTTTTTGTTACTTAATTTTTTATTTTTGAAATTTTTCACAAATTGAACACGGTATATCCACAGAATTATGTAATCATAGAATCATTAAGGTTGGAAAATACCATGATGTCCAACTGTTAAGCCAGCACCACCACCATGTTCACCAGTAAACCATGTCCTCAAGTGCCATAGCCACACGTTTTGAACACTTCCATGGATGGCAACTCCACCACTTCCTTGGAAAGTCTGTTCCAGTGCTTTACAACCCCTTCTGTGAAGAGATTTTTTTCTAATATCTAATCCAAACCTTCCCTGGAGCAACTTGAGGCTGTTTCCATGGGTTCATGTTGACCATATAGGCATCTGATTTTTTTCTTGTAAAGTGAAAAGCCAATGAGGAAAAAAATTACAGTGAAGCAAACAATGTATGATGTTGATGGAACAGGAAATGTGAGTTTCCTTTGTCCTTCTCCTGCATGATCCACTACTGGGACTTGATTTCATTCACATCACTAAATAGGTATTATGCCATTGCCCTTTTAATCTCTTGTAAGAGATTAACGATCAGTGCATGTGAGGCTATGTTAGTGTGTCATTGGCGCTATGTCTGCCAGTAGTGAGACACTCACAGCAAATGCATAATACTGACTTTCAAGTATCAGTTCCAGTTAATTTTGATTTACATGGATTGATCTATTTCAACATGAAAGATTGAAGTCAGTAGCTAAGGTGTGCCAGACCAGGATTCAGATCTACTCAGTCAAGCAAGGAGAAAAATGAACCATGGTGTCAAACAGAGACTATCTATGTGCTGACTGTGTGATTTACACAAGAATTGTAAAGTTCAGTCATTGGCTGCTTTAGTTCAGACTCCCACAGTTCAAGTGAGACTGCAATTTCTGTTCCAAAATCAGTGGGTGGGGTTTTTGTTTTGCTTAACCTGACAAATTTTATCTAGGATATTTGGAGTTTCAGTTTGGCCTATGTGACAAAGCTTGTTAGGTGTGAAGAATCTTAGCTGGATACTACCAAATCTCACTGGAAAAATTGGGTAGCAGCTAAACAGTGTTTTAAAGATGGAGGTGCATTCTTAAAGAGATGGATTGGTCTCCAAGTGATTTGGAGGATCATATTCTTTTCAGAGAAAATTCATTGCTGTTGAGTTACTTCTCAGCTGTATTCAGAGCTTTGACAGGCTATAAACAAACTTCTGTTTCTCCCTGGCTAGCCTGAGTGTCTGTGGTAGATTCCTAATGGGTGAAAGAAGGAAAAGGGAAGAAAACTAGAGTGCAAAATCCCTCCATAGCTTGTTAAGATTAGCATACTTTTTAATTTAGGATTGGAAGGAAATTCCTATTAAAAATAGGTACATAATTTCTATACCTTTTCTTCACAGTAGAGAACCATGGAATTTCTTTATAATTCTGCTCTTGAAATTAATAGGAAATAAATTAGGTCAGTATTCAACAAATTAGGGAATTATTGTACAAATATTGATGTGTGTGCTATGCTCACAGGATTGTTTCTCTTATTTGTTGTTTTGAGTGTCCAAGTGAAGATATAACATCAAATTTTTTTGAAGGAAGCGGAGTATTGTTCTTAAAATGACTGGCTTGATTCCTGTGGTTAACTTGCAAAGTGTGTAAGCAAGAATATAGGAATGTAGTACTGACTTAACAAAAATTGAAAATATGTGGAAGTATATTAATTTTTTTCTCTTCTTTAGTTCTAATATTTCTGTATTTTAATGTCTTGTTATAAACCATACCTGTGATTCAGTATATACTGCAGTGATAAAAAACTAATTATTATTTACTAAATATGCCTATGTAAGTGGCATGAATTATGTGTTGGTCTGATCACATTGTATTAGTACTGAAAAATTGCATTTATCTGTTTATTTATTTTGTATTTTCAGGTAGAGATTGAGGAACTGGACTATCATTACTTTCTGCCTTTGTTCTTTGATGGGCTTTGTGAAACGGAATTTCCATATGAGTTTTTTGCCCGCCAAGGAGTCCATGACCTGCTGGAGCATGGTGGAAACAGGATTCTTCCTGTTGTTCCTCAGCTTATTATCCCAATAAAAAGTAAGCGAACATGTAGAAGAAAAATCCATAAATGGTATTTATCTTATGTAAATTTTTGAAAAGTTACTAATTAAGCTGTAAAACATGACAGCCTGAACATCACATGAAAATTATTGCAAATGTCAGTAAATTTTAAGATATAAGGCCAGAAAGTTTATGCCTTCAATCGCCTGATATATGCAGTATTTCAGAATAGACTCTCTGGTTAATGTTTCTCTTATTAGAGGGTTGCTCTTTGTCTTTGGAAATGTGAAGTGACATTTCCTTAGCTGATTTTCTATATTTACAATGTTAATCTGCTAGTGTACAGACCAGTTCATCTAAAATGACAAGAGAAATCATCAGGTGGCATTTTAAAAATATTAATTTTGAAGGTTTAATATAGTCAAACATAGATTTTTTTGTAGAAAGAAAAATTATAAAAAACAATAAATTATTTTAACACAAATTTAATGCCACTAAACTACAAGTGTATTGCCACTAAAAATTATTTTCTTGAACCACCTAGTCTTTTAGATATATTGTTTTGTCCTTTCATTTCTTTAGATCACTACCTTGAAGAAATATTATTCTCCCTCTAGTTAGTTATGGTGATTCTTAATCTGCATGCTACACTTAAATGAATATATGCTCATTTTTGTTAAACTTGGCTTCCTTTTTATGATTAATCATTAATGGTATCATTGCTGTTCTTTTTCCTGTCCATGAGACAGTTCAGCTTTAAATGCAATTTTGTAAAACAGGAGGTGAATATAGTTTGGAGCCTTATAATACTGAAATAACAGTGTGGAAAGGGTCAGAATTGTGGGTTTTTTCATTCAATTTTTTCTCAATTTAGAAAGATTGATTATAGATGTCACTATTTCTATCTTACCATAGTTTTGAAAATGTCAAAAGGAATATATAATATTCAGAATGTTTACTCTGTGGCACTTGAGAAAGGTTATGAAAACAATGTTACCATTTTTTCACTCTGAAGGGGAAACACGTAAAGAGAGGAATGATACAATTTCTTTAGAACTGTATTGCCAACGTCACCCACATATATTTGCAGTAGTATCATGTTTTTTGAAAGGTGAAATTGCATCAGAAAAGACTGCAGCTTTATGACAGCATCTCCTCAGTTGGGATTTAAAAGTCTTTCTGAGAACAGAATCTAGCTTGGATTTAATTACCTGGAAGCTTTAGGTGTTACACAGCATTTAGAATTAGAAAGGGTTTTCTAGGTGAGGATACTTTTATGGGTTTGATATGTAGCCTTAAGTCGTAATTTATGGTGCTGGAACACATTCAAGAATCTGCTAGCTAAATTTAGTTGTTGTTTCTGCTTTATTTTATTCTAAAGTGCTTATTTTTTATTTTAAAAATGCTTTTCTATCAGTTTTAACATGTGAAGTGTCTAAGTTATCAATGATAAAGGCTTCTTCCTAATTAAAGCCATGCTAATAGTAAAAGAAGACACCACCATCTCCAGGAGTCTGAAAATGTGTACTTTTAAGGGTTTTTTAATTTGCTATGACTGTGTAATACAGCAGTGTAGTCATAGCTGTACATTTCTGTGACTCAGCAGCATCCACAATAAACTCAGCTATGTTTTACACAGATTACTGTCTCTAAAGGGTCCCACTGGGTGAGTTATTTTTGATTAACCAGTCTTCTTCTAGACCACTGCCATATTTCTGCTGAGAAAGGGTGAATCAAGTGATTGTTTGGAAAGTTAATATATATGATCGGGGGGAAAAGCTAAAAGAAGGTTGGAAAATCAACCCTACAGATAGAATGCTTTTAAAAGCAGTTTTCTCTCCTGCATGGTCATCAAAGGAATATGTTAGTAAAGACCTAAATGTTCTCTAAAAGTGTTTAAATTAAATATTAGAATTCTGTGTTATATTTTAATGATTTAAGGAGGAATTTGTCTTCCAGCCATCCTTGCTTAAAGATCACGCATTTGCACACTATATCATTAAAAATGAAAATAAGATTATTTCATCCATCTGTGGGTTATTGTAAGCCCAAATCCTTTCAATTTTTTTTCTTGTTAAACAAGCAGTGACTTAAAAACAGACAGACAATTGAAATTAACAGGCCTGGATTCTCTTCTAAAATACCTGAAATATGATTAAAATAATAAAGAAGAATGCATTTAGTTGAAAAATAATTCCTTTTTTTTTTTTTTTTGTCACACTGGAAGGAACTTTTTTACTAGAAGGAATATTTTTTCTGGGAATTCAGAGGAAAAAAAATCCCTCAGGTTGGAGGCATTAATTTCTCAGAAAAATGTTCAAAATATATTTTGATTTCTCAAAATATAAATTCAGAATATATTGTATTATGCACTGGAAAAACATTATAAAATGGTTTATAAATGCAGTCATTGCATGACATAAAACTCAAAAGAAACAAATTACCTGTTTATATCAAACTTGTAAGGAATCCAACTAAAAATAAATATAGCACAAACTCAGAAAATGGGATTACTTAAGATACAGGACTTTTTGCTCCCTTTCACAGAAGGTATAGGCAAGTCCGTTGTCTGAGTTATTTCAACTTCAGCAAAGATATATAAATTGAGATATATGGCAAATAGCAAAGTACTTTGCAGCAGTATCATGAAAGTTCTGATGCACAATAAAAAGCCAGATATCTTCTTTGCCAGGAAGATCCATATTGCTATTTTCATATTACAGACAGGTAAAAAAGCAGAAGAACGAGGCTAATTTTGCCTCACATTGCAGATTGCATTGGTGGCAGAGAGCTGAACAGAACCCAGGCACAGCCCCCTGGGGTAGCAAACAAAGATGCCTGTAGGTTACATGAGAGTTCCTTTATTTTTAGGAATCAGAGAAGTCTGTCTAAACTTTCTATGTTTTTTCTCTGTGGTCATTATGGGAGTGTAAAATTCCTTTTGATGTTCACTTTTGGGAAAAATTATTACCTTTAATATTACATTTCCCATAACAAATGGATCAAAAAAGCCTTAAGTCCTTTTGCTGGCTTTTGGTAGGCTCCTGCAACTCCCAGATTCCTGACTTCAGGGTTCCCCAATGTTCTCTGCGTGAGACACACATGCAGACATAAACACTGAGGGAGCCAGAAGTTTCTGCACTTTTGTCTATTGTTTCTATGAGTAACATCAGGGACATGCAACACAGTGCATGGAAGCAGCTCCTCTGCTTTCAGAGGCAGCAAGCATGCTGCCATTCACATTTGCTTTGCTGGCAATGTAGTTGTAGGAGTTTTCAACCCCTGCATGCATGAAGTCACCAATTATTCCAGCTCCCACACTCTGACTTTTGCTAATGCAATTGTTTATGGAGCAACTTGGTGATATTTTCATCTAGATGTGTAAAAACCAAAAAAAAAAAAAAAAAAAAAAAAATACAGCCAAAGAACCCAACTGTAAAATAAATCAAAATTATTTTTAAAGTGGCATTACTTTTAAAGTCAGATCATTTCAATAGTCTAATTTATAAATTCACTCCCACATATGAAGGAACAGTACACCATAGCACAGACATTGGAGTGAATGGCTAGAAATGATCAATAGGAAGATCTTCATAAAGCTTTGCTAATGAAAATAATAATGTGAAATCCAACACTTAAGTATTTTGGATCACCCACTTGCCAGAATCTTCTCTGTACTGTGCTGTGAATCCTAAACCAGATATGTAGACAATCTGAACTTAGGCCTTAAAGCTAGAAAAGTGCTTATCTTTGCACTTGTAACTTAGAAGGAAGTATTGTTTCTACACAATTCCAGTCAGCAGACCAGTTCTTTTGATAGAATCCAAAAAGAATAATCTCCATCCTAAGGAACACTGAAGTTTTCCTTCTTCTGACTTTTACCATGCTGTTAAACATAACTTCTGTGTAACAGTAAATCAAGGATACCTTAAATTTGTTAAAAATGTTTAATTAAGGTAATAGATATTTTTGTGAGTCACATTTAGAGAAATGAATAGAGCACTCCTCTCTCAGTGTCACCTGCAGAGTCCCTTTTAATATTTAATAAATTTCCAAATTAAACTGATTTCTCTTTTCTTATGGTTCACGTTCTGTTTGCACTTGATTTCCATTTTCTTATTGTTCATTCTATTTGCATGAAAAATGTTGTCTTGGACTACACTGTAGTTAGTTCCCATTTAATGTCAAATCAGTGTCATTTTTGCATTTAGATATGTAAAGTTGAATGTGTTTGTAGCAGTTGTTCTAAGCCTAGTCATAGTTCTCACATATTCACAGTATTTAGGAGTACTTAAAAACTGTTAAATACTTCCTCTCACAAAGTTCTGAAATATTTTTATGGAATAAATATGGTTTTCTGGTCTGTTGTCATTTTCTTTCTGCAAATCTTATAAGTTGATTTCTCTCACCTACAGAAAGTAAGTTAAAACACTAATGTAATTGTAATTTTCCTCCTGGCTGACTGTTGTTCTTGAGAACCAGTCCTGGTTATTAAGGTCACAGACTGAATGATAAAAGCAAACAAGCACACTTTTATAGACTGAAAATGCTTTTAAAGAAATCAAAGGTCTCTGATTTTTTTTAATTGTTCTGATATTCAAATACCCAATTGTTCTGATATTCAAAGCATTTCCCCTGCAGGTTTCATCAGCCAGTACAAGTAGCTGCAATTAGGTTTATGTTAGATTCTTTGGCCCCAAACTGGTCATTTCAAGTATTTTCAACTGCTTTAGGAAGTAGCTTCTTTATTACTCCTCTTTACTCTTTTCTGTGAGGAGAAACTGCGTTCCTTATTCAATAAAATAAATCTCATCTATGTTTGGAAAGTGAAATCTGTAATTAACATCTCTGACTTTTAAAGTTGGAGCTAGAGCTATTTATTCCTGAATTAATAAATCTATTATATTTAGCATTTATTAGTAATAAATTTCATCTGCAATTTTATCACCCAGTTTTTCTGTGCAGTTCTTCAGAGTCAATCCTTGTCTTTGGCATCTGGATTAACTTGATGTCATCAGAAATCTTTGTTATCATTAGTGACGACTATTCCAAATTGCCTTTGGATCTAGCGAAAAACATGAAATTCAGCACAGATTCCTGCAAGGCCTTACTAGTGATATTCTTCCTCTGCCCACAGTTTCTATCTCTAAGTCATTATTTATTTCTATGGAAGCCATGGAGGTTCAGTGAGGGACTTTATTAAATTCCTTTTGAATGTCTAAGAAAACTGTTTTATCACATTCTTCTTCTTCAATGATCTAGAGAACATTTAGAATGCTTGATTAGGTTTTGCCGTACAGCTGTCTGTACTTCTTTGATTCTGCAGACCGTTTTTGTAAATGGCATCGCATTTCAGTGTTAGAAGACCTGTTTTCATCAGGAGGGTGGATACTCAGTGCAGTTTTAGTATCTTAGCACAGAGGAAGGGATGTACACCTAGGAATGGATAGAAACTCTAGACTGGCATAGTCAATGAGCAGGTTTTTGGGACTCTCTTTGAAGTGTTCTTTATACTGTATAATTAAACTGGTCCACAAATGTTAATATAATTCAAGCTTTATTCAAGGAGCTGATCTAGTAAAATGCTACAATTAGAAGCACAACTAAAGCTGAAAGAAGCCACCAACTGACTTTTTCTTCCATATTCTGCTGTATCATGTTTTTTGAAAGCATCAGTGTTTCACTATGGATCTTAGCATTTTCTGTGCCTTAGACTTTGGCTTTACAAAAAAAGGTCTTTGATGACAAAATTGGCATAAGGTTTTCATGCCTTACCCCCTATTTATCCTTCCCATTGTTTCACTGTAACACATCATTCTTTCAGTTGTACAGAAAGGAATTTTTGTACACCTGTATTGTTTTTTGGATCAGGGTCTTACTGGACTTCTAAAAAGTACCGAACACAAGGTTCTTATTCTGGTTTTTATTCACTCTTGATGGAAATGCTGTGTTTTGTAACAGTCATCAATACTGTTCTGTAAGTTTAGCATAATGCTATTATATAAGTACAGGTAGTGAAGTATTATGCACTGTGAAGATTTTGAACAAAATTTTGTAAGAGAAGTATGTATCACTTTAATCAATTGCATTTTGAGAACACTTCATGTTAGGAAGTGTTCTTTAAACCTGAGTCTGTGAATTTAAAATAAGACCTTGATCAACAAGATTAAGTAGATCACAACAGTCAAGCATTTCTATCCTATTTAGTGCTTTTTACCTCACACGATACTCTATGTATCTTGTTCTGCTTCAGGCAAAGAATTGTCTTAAACTGTTGCCTCATTTACCAATTGAGTGAGAGATATGAATGCAAAATAAATTGGTTTTAATGTTTGGTTGCGAGACCTAAATGGAAAATGGAAAATGTTGGTGCACTTCTAAGCATAGATTCACAAGTGTATTTGAAAAAGAAGTTGAAGAGAGGAATTTCAATATCAACATAACTTTTAATATAACGACCAAAATCTGTAGCTAGAGAAGAGACAGAAGTTTAGGCAAACTGATTTGATTCTTTAAAGCTCAGGATATCAATGTGCTATCTGGGAGAAAATGTTCTGATTTGCTCTCTTCTCTTCTGTGGAACTATATTGTGTCATGAAAAAGATCCACGGTGTATTGGGAGAAATGCTGTCTTGTTTCCTGGCTTATAGAATCTATCAATTTCATCTATCAGATGAGAACTGAAGCTTCTATTATAGAAAATGTCTGGGACTGAGATAGGATTTTCCAAACTGCCACATAAAAACAAAAGATATCAACTTATATAATTTCTAGGTCTTTGAGAGGTAAGAAGTGTTACTCAAGAAAAAGATTTGAATATTTTAAAATAATTGTTTCTATTTCTTTATATGTAAACATCTAGCTAAATGGATAAGCAAACAAGTGCATATATATTAAGGAAAGTTTCTGCTCTTAATGGAAATTAACAAAAGAAACACTAAATTTACATCAGTTTAGATGAATTACCAGTAAAATTTGTCTGAAATTAAAAATACAGTGAATTAACATTGATGCCTTGTGAAGGCTGACCTAGAACAGAGGTTAGACAGCATTAAAGTCTTCACTGAAGTCAGTGAGTTGGTATCTTAAATTGCCTCATTGCTAATGAGCTTTAATAAACAGCATTATGGTGTTTTAAATATGCTTTCAAATTTCATAACTATCTCTTACTTTGGCTTGGAATGGTAGAAGTAGAACGAACTCAGATACTGAGCTTTTAAATCAGATATTAAGCTGCTATCATTGTAAAATTTTATTTAAGAAAGTTATTATGAACTTCAGAAAATGTTTGGAAAAGCTACAGCAGTACAAAATAATGTATGTTTGAATGAAAAATACTTCATGATATACTTCAATTGAGCTATTATTTAAGCTGGAGGATTTATTGGAAAAGTATATCCTAAATCAGAAGCAGAATCTTCCAGGTCATACCATTAAAGTAGAAAACATCAAAACTATCAAGCAACAGAGTCAATTTATTGGGTTGAAGGTTTTTGCTGCTCAAGAGAATGTTACAGTAGTTAAAGGACCAAAGAAAAATACATAATGATGAGGGATGAAAGTCCTCTCAAAATCCTTCAGGGAGCAGAAAGGTATCTTTAACTGAGAAGCAAAACCAGTTGTGTACTTTGCAGTTATTGTGAGGATCCATGTCTTCACACTAACAGATCCAGCAGACTTCTAGGCCAAGAGGCAACAGCCTAGAATATTTTCTAAATTGGAATACTTTGAATATTAGGCATCTTTCCTTCATTTGGGCTATGTAGCTGTAGTGTACCAAGATTCCTAAATGGTCTGCTTTATTCCTGTGTAAGGATACTAGTACTTTCTTCAATTCATGTTAACCTCTGGATGCCACTGATATTGTCCAATGTATTGGAATGTGCTTTTTTCATATACTGCATTAATATTTTCTTCCTTTTATTCATAGGGGAAAATGCTTTGTAGTGATGGTAGTACACATAAAATAATTACCAGATTTTGAAAAGATAAACAGGTGTTTGGTGTATCTTTGGGGCAGGGACTGCCTCTAATTCAATGTTTATAAAGTGCCTAATATTATCAAGCCAGGAGCGGTTGACTGCTATGTGGGTGATGTGGTGGCTGAAGGCCTTTTGGGCACATGTTCATGTAATGATAGACTTTTCAGAGAAGTAAGGAGACAGGTCAGCAGAATTGCAGCCTTGGACTTATGGAGGGCAGACTTTGGCCTGTTCAGGAGCATGTTTGACAGAAACCCTTGGGAGCCAGTCCTGAAGGGCAGTGGGGTCCAGGAAGGCTGGATGTTCTTCAAGGAGAAAATCTTAAAGGTTAAGGAGCAAATTGTCCCCATGTGCTGAAAGATGAGCCAACAAATGGGTCTGACTGAACAGAGACCCTTGTCTGGAATTCAAGGGATAAAAGAGAGTTTATGAACATTGGAAGAAAGGGCCGACAATTCAAGAAGACTAGAAGATTGTCATAATGTTATGCAGGGAGAAAATTAGAAGTTTCAGAGCCCAAGTAAAATTTATTCTGGCTAATGCCATAAAATATAATAAAAATATTTCTATAACTATATCAGAAGCAAAAGGAGGTCTAAGGAGAATCTATCTCCAGTCTTTTACTGTTTGTAGGGGGAAGTATAAGACAAAGGATAAGGAAAAGGCTGAGGTACTTAATGCGTCCTTTGCCTCCATCTTTAGTTATTTAGTTAAACCAGTTATTCTCAGAATACCCTGTATACCCCTGACCCGTAGATAGGGATGAGGAGCAGGGTGAAGCCACCATAATCCAAGGAGAAATGGTCAGGTACCTGCTGCTTCACTTGGACAGAGATAAATCTATAACATCAGATGGGATCCATCCAAAAGTTCTTCCTAGGAGTATTTGGACAGCCTTTTCCACTTACATGACATACTCTGCATGCCTGGAAATAAGGTTTCTTATAGTCTGGGACAGCTTCTACAGTCCAGAAGTACTACTCCTGGGAGTGGGTACAATTTGTTAAAAATTAAGAAGCAGCGATCTCTGTCAATGATTAATGTTTATATCCCCTATTAACTTTGCATGTATTAACATTCAATTTTATTATTTTGTAATAATTCATTAAATTGTATATAAATATTCATTCATGCCTGTATGCATGACATAACTGTTGTCCTGAAAATTGCCAGTGTTAGTGACAATTTCCCTATTAGTTCAGTTAGCTATTATTTATGTGTATGACAAGTTAGTAGTGAATAAATCTATTTGATAGAAACCCAAAACTTGCTCTTCCAACCGCTCTTCCATGAAACGGAATAATGCCTGTTACTTTCTAACAGAGTATTTTCCTACCTGAGATTTGTTCCAGTCTTTAAAATTGTATCTGGGTGATTCTCTTTGCTAAAGAAGCCTTAGAACATCCATCCACAAAAGCATAATTTGGAATAGCCAGCTTCTTTGCTGGAACTTAATGTGAGCATGCTGCATTGTTGGGCTTCCTGTCCACACATTATTATGCTCAGACGCAATGTGAAATTAAGAGCAGCCTGGTGACTACAGCAGGGACTATTGTAGAAAATAAGCAATATGGAATTCAGTCTGTATATTCATTTAGCAGTACTCCTTTAACTTGGATGAGGTCGATGAATACTACCTTTGTACCTTTGACTTTGTTTTCTAACAGTAGGTTCAGTATGTTGTTCACAAGCATGCCAAGAGGCATGAGATTGTTTACTAGTTGATTTTTAGAATTGTCTCTGTCCATTCACACTACCAATCTACCCTGTCCTTGGTTTGGAGATCTAGCTCTGATTTTTAACACTCAGCAGGCATGTGATAAGCAGCAGAAGCAGGTGGGGCACAACGCATTTGCTTAAAGAGATGGAAAAATTGGCATTGCTCCTTTGTGAAAATACTACTTCATTCCCTATGAAATGGCATTCCTGTGCTCTGATAAAACTCAGCACAGGAAATACTGAATCGTAGATTTGTAGAATCACAGAATCATGGTTTGGGTTGCAACAGGGCTTTAAAGACCATCTAGCTCCAACACCTCTGCAATAAGTAGAGATATTTTTGATCCTAATACCTCCACTTGAAGAGGCAGTTCTTGAAAAAGTTACTAATAACTCCTCTTCAAATTCTTTTGTTCTTTGTTACAATTTTTTCTGAATGCTTACACTTTGTTATGGTTTCTCAAATCACATATTTAAATATGTCTCTGTTTATAAAACATAGTAATGAATATGAGCTTATCTTTTTCAGTTCTGTCCCAATGCAATGATGTATAAGTCTATGTAACTGGGCAGAACACCGGAGCATTAGATCGATATGTGAGACCATACCAAATCTGACAACTGCTGACAAATTTTTCCAACTGCATAATTTCAGAAGCGCTTTTATAAATACATGGATTTTGCAAGGAAAAAAAAAAACTTGTTTCAAGTGTGACTAATTTTTAATTACAAGAAAGAATGCAACGCACTTGCTTTTAGTAAAATTAAAAGAGAAGAAACAAGAGATTTTTATGAAATGTCTTTGTGTCATAAGATTAGAGGCATGACACTGAAAGCTAAGAGAAACATCTAAGTAGGCTAGACAAAACCTTTTTTTTCCCCTTAGAATGTTTTTCTTTTGAAAAAGCCTACAAGGTTTGTTTGTTGGGGTTTTTTTTCTATAAACATTTGCTTCATTGTACTGTTTCTCAGAATAGTAGGAATTGTCAGTTGAATGAATAAAATGATAATGAAATAAATGAGTACAAACATACAAACACCAATTGTTGCACTAGAATGCATCTGTTGTCAACCTTTGCAGGTTGTCTTGTAGTTCTATAGTTCCATTGGCCCCAAGTGGTACTTACTGAACATTTATTTTTCATTTGTTTGGACCACGCCAGTATTATACAGGCAGCATGAGGGAATAATGAGCTGCATTCTTTGGGTTACTGAAGAGTCAGCAGAAATTGTGGGAACAAATAACAATCAGACAAGGCAGTGTTTTATAACATCGGGACTGCAATCCATCTTTGGGATCTTTCTAAGCTGGGCTAATAAAGGCCCACTTACAATTCCCGACAGAGTATAGTTTAATTAAATTTGTCCATTAGAGGACTCCTCCCCCTCCCTTTACATTTTAGAAATTAATTCTCCTTTCTGCCTGTTGTTCTTTTTGCATCACAGATGCACTGAACCTTCGTAACCGACAGGTCCTCTGCACCACACTGAAAGTCATCCAGCACCTGGTGGTGTCAGCTGAAATGGTGGGGGAGGCCTTGGTGCCCTATTATCGGCAAATTCTCCCAGTCCTAAACATCTTTAAGCACATGAATGGTGAGTTATGCTAACAGACACTGTGTCTTTCAACTCCTAAGGCAAAAAGGGGCTTGAGGCAGGGTTAATTAACAATGTAGTTAAGATTTATTACTGTATATAAACTCAAATCCATTTGGAGCTCTAAATAACGTAAACTCCCCCTCTTACTATTCCCTAAGGATGCACTGAAATTAACAATTTCATTTATTACTCCTTGCACGTACAGTTTATTTAACACAGTACAGAAGCAGTGAAGCAGTTCTATAATCTTCCAATAATTAAATTGTAAACTTTGTAACAGTCTTTTGAATACATTAATAAATTGCAAAGCTTTTTTCCTCTCTCCAACACGTTAGTTTAGTCCGGCTGTTTTATTCAATTCTGTGCTCTCCACAAGCAATTTGCTGCTACCAGAAGGTTTAGGAAAGATTAAAAGTAAAGGTAGAGATCAAACTAATTAATTTGAGGGTCAAGAAAACTCCATGTCAGTGAAGAATTTCAAGTTAGATGATATGGAGCAAAAACAGGGAAGTTTGAAGATATCGCTGCACGCTTAGCAGGTTTCATTATAGAGACATTTAGAACTAATTTATATCTACAGTTAAGTATGTATTTTCTTTGTAGTGCAGATCCTGCCAGTTTCAGTCTTTAATGACTTTTACTGTGAGTTCTATATACTGTGAGTACATTTATACCACAGTCATCAGCTGAAATCAACATGATGTATATTGCTTTTGCCAAATTAATTTTTAAAATTTTTTTTGGTAGTAAATCTATCTGTACTTATTTTCAATTATCTACAAAGTTACTGACTTAAAAATTCCTATTATTGACTTGTGGCCACATAGATGAAAAGAAATTAATTCCTCACAAGCTTTCAAAGGAGGGTTTTCATTAAATTCATGGCATTTTAATAGTTCTCTGCAGGACTCCTTCCTATTATACTTTCTGTTTGCATTACTACAGAATATAATACCTTATACTCACTCTTTAGCTAGTATAAGATTCAAATCAGATTGAAAAATGCCTGTTCAGAGATTGACTTGAAGGCACAAATGAAATTTACATTTTAGATCTCTTTAAATACATGTACATCTCTGACTTTACTTAGTGAGAAACATTCAGTAACATGGAATTTCACAAATGCAAGTTATTTCTGATGAGAGTTGTGGCTTTCCAGAAGTCATGGGGTGAAAGGTTATGAGTGAAATCTGTTGGCTGAACTTAAGCAGTTTCAGTAGGGCTCCTTTTGAATTGGAAGATTTCCCCCTAACAGATCTAATTTCAGTATCTGGCACAAAACAAGACCATAAAAATGACTCTCATTGATTAATGAATATACCACACATGCTTTTTTCCAAATTTCTGCCTGAAGTAGCCCATAAATTCTCTTGACTGGGCTTTTCTACAGTGATTTCAGATGAATAATAGGGAAAGCTCATGTGTAGCCAGGTACATAGCTTGGCAAGACATTAAACACAATCTAAATATATCTTCAGTTCTGATTGTATTGTGAGCAAAATAAAACATATTTTCAACATATTTGTATGAGATCTGTACTCTGTGAATTTGTGCCTATGTAAAACTACACTAAATCATGATATTTGACATTAAAGAACTAAAGCCCCAAAAATAAATGAAAAGTAATAGTTGAAAATTAGCTGATTTTATTAAGTCATTGCGTTTTTAGAAATAAAAATGTTGAAACTTTAGTATTACCAGGAATGAAATAGATTCTATTTGCAAGGCTGACCATGTAAAACCATTCAACTTCTTCAGTACTCATATGAGGATGATAGGGAATACCTGTCTCCTAGTTCCACAAAAAGATTATGTTTCATTCCTCCTTCCCTGGTGGTTGGCAGAAAATACAGGGTTCTTTCCTCCTCTTTCTATCTCACATAAGCTAATAGGCAGCTGATGTTCAGGTGTTTGCTCCCAGTTATTAGGAAATTGCAGAGACTGATCTGGACTATTTTCTTCACTGTTTATTTTTACAGGTGAAAGATGCGGTAAGTGAAGTGCTCTTCTTTCTGCTTTTCTGTGTAGCTTGTGAAAGTAACAACTGTGGTGCATCTTCCTGCATTTGTTTGATTTGCAGTCTATTAAGTCAGACATTGTGGAAATTTGTCCTGAATTAAGTTAACTGGAAAAAGCCATGTTTTAGTCACTGCCACCTCACTAGATCAGTATCTATCTGATGAAAGGAACTCTTTCCCAAATTCAGCATCTGTGAATACCACTCTCAGTGTGTGTGATGTGAAGCTCTGAAACTTCCAAGCCAAAATTCTTTAGATACAAAAAATTTCTGTACATTAGGTGGAGGCTCAGAAATGTCATAAAAAGAGTACGGCTTGTTTAATAAAATGTGTGTGTTATTACTATTGGTAATTTTTGTAAATTGTAAAAAAGGAGAGCATTGATGAAAAACAAATTAGAAGTTTTAATCATTGAAAGCATATAAAATGTGTTCACGCATCTGAGACAAGATATAGGTTTAAAATAAACCAATGCAATCTAAGTTATAAATGCCAGGGGGAAGATCCAAGTCTCCTGAGACAGTCTGTGAGAAAGCCAGAGGGTTCCATTAACTTCTGAAGAGTCTTGTTAGTGAGCAAGGGACACTATGCTTTTTGGTGCACAAAGCATATTTGGTGTGTCTGAATTTGTGCCCTCTTTGGAATTTAGGCCCTGACTTTCAGTAGATGTTTCTTTTCCCTTGGGCTCCCGAGTGCCCTATTGCAAAGCATTAAGATGTGAAAGAGCAGAGTTCTGCTGGTGATGCTACCTCCACTCATGTCTTTATTGGCGGAGACAGGGAGAGCACCCTCACCATCTGGCCAGAGTGTGCTCTGAAACAGGGTTGAAGCTTTCTGCCGAAACTCTTGGCCAGAGCCATAAGGCTGGCAGGAGAGCAAGAGAAGGGAACAGGAGTATATTCCAGTGATTGAGGAAGAGGAATAGTGCTGTGACACAGGAGCTGTTTGTCTATTTCCTGGAGACTGGGAGGAGACTAACAAGTCTCCAAGCAAGCTTCCCAACATAGGGATTATTATATAAATTTGATGCTATATAAGATAAGAAACTAAAACTGTCATGATAGTGGTTATTAAGTCTTATTATATACTCTGTAATGCCACTGTAGTTAAATGTGTAAGGTAAATGTATTCTTATAAAACTCATTTAAATCTTGTGAAGAGGGAAAGAAAATTCTGTATAGACTCAAATGGAAGTATTCTTTTGCATCACAAAACCCTATCTTTTGTGTGTCTTATTTTCTAAGCTGTCCTTCATAAATCTATGAATTATCTGGAGTAAATACAATTTAAAAACAAATGCAGTAAGCTTGTTATTTTATGAAAGCAGACAGAAGAGAAAAATAAAAGAAAAAAGGAGAGAAAAAGGAGCCTTCAGAGCCTGGAATATGCTATTAGGGTGCATTTATGTCAGAATGATGTCTGAAACAGAAGCCAATTCATTAAAAGGATTAGACTTTTAGGAACAGCAAAATTCTCCTGTTTGATTTACCTGACTGGTAAATGAAAATTTCATATATTTAGTTTAACAGCTATTTTCATGGTATCAATTTATATTATATGGCACAAGAACAGTTCTGCATAAAAATAAAGTTAGATGAAACAAAATATCATTAGGGTTTACAGGCCTCAAAGAGAGAAGGGTGGGTTGCCACTGCACTGTGGAAGGTACCTCTCCAGCATGGTAATTTCATCTGTGACTTGTTACAGTCACTGTGAAGTAAACAGTGGAAGTAGGGCAGCCTGAAGTTTCTCTTGGCTGCAATAAAATTGCCTTGACACTATCAATAACTTAAAGCTCATGTAAACTTTGGACAGTCTCTACCTATGTAGCCAGTCCTTGAAAATAAAATTTTAGAGGTATGACTGAGAATACCTGATGCAGTTGTATTGTAGCATTCAACCAAGTGTGAAGCCACAAAGCAGAATTATACTGCATGCTTTACAGCACCTGAACTTCACTTGGGAAAAAACATTCTCTTGTCTGAAAGGTACTTCACATACTTTGGAGGACTCTATTTTACAAAATGCAGTAATATTGCTCAGACTCTAAAGGAAGAAGCAGGACCTAAGTGTTAAATGGCAAAAGCCTAGAGGTACAAGTCCTCCCAGTGTTGGAGTTCAAGTATTTTCAGAACTGCCTGTGTATTCCAGAGGCAGTGATGCTCCTCCAAGTGGTTCATAGTTATTAGTAGGAAGCAGCAATTATCCTTTAATGTGATTGAATATGCTCTAAAGAAAAATCTCTTGCCCAGAAGATTTCAAGTGTTTGCTTCTTCCTCTGGGAAATACAAAAGTCCTTTCAAAAGTCAGTCTTCTTCTAAAATACTTTGCATCTTGCCAACTCTGTGTTCAGAAATATTAATCTTTCAGAATAAGAAAAATATGCAAAACAACCCAGACGTCTTGAACATCAATATTTACAAAGTAATGTATTTGAGGTTCTCTTAATTTCTCCTATGAACTCTGAGACTTCAGACTATTCTCAGACAACTTTTCTCAGAGTTCCAGTGCTACTAGCTTTAGCTTTTCTTTTTTTTTTTTTAACTGAAAATGGAGATTCCCAGATAATTAGCTGATGCATGGTTGAAATTTGCATAAAAAAACATTCAATGCCGCAAGATTATTGATAAAATAAACCATGCTACTATACTAGTAACATAAACTGTATTCTACAGTTTTCACATTGTTCTTATGTTTCATTTTGGCACTTATTCTTCCTATTAATTTGCATATTTTGCAAGAGTTTCATTATTTCTAAGCCTTCTTTGAAATCCATCAGTTATAATTTCTGAAATTTGAGAACAAAGATTCTGATGTGGCTTTAAGGATACACACTTCAAAGGAATAGGACCACCATGACAACACAGATCTAAGTGAAGAAACTAGTTTTGATACATTTTCTGGGTTTTTTTTTAAATATATACCTTCAGTACAAGAGGATGCAGCATGTTCTGATTCTTCAACATTTAATGAAAAATATTGTGATTTTCCTAAAATGGCATCTGCCAGTAAATCACCTTTTTAAGCAGATGAAGACAGATTGATTGCACTCCAAAAATGTTATTACCATACTGCTGAGAAGCAAAATATATTTTTGTCATTCCCAACTGTGATTCATGATATTATTTCAGCAGGCTTTCTGTGAATTACAGTTCTAAGGATATTTATTTAACAAATATTCTTCAATGTTTTTAAGAACATCAAAACATTTCTCATCAATGACATCCACTGATGGTCTTTAAATGGTATTTTTCAAAAATGTCTCAAGTTTTTTTGTCAAGACTCTCATTTTGAAAGTATACGTCTCACAAAATAGTGTTTTATGTTTTAATTGAGTAAGCAGGAAAGTGATCCTCAACCATTATCATCTGTTGTCTCACCTTTTTTGCATTGATCAATCTCATTTTTTTTCAATGACCACTATTGCATATAAAGCTACAAAAAAATCACTGGAACTCTGAAGCACAGAAATTGGGAGTTACCAAGATACACCTGTATTAGAGCATTTGTTGCTTTAGTATCTTCAATACAAACCATGTGACTTTGAGCTGATTATATAGTAACCTTCTGATGTGTAATCAATACTCTGTAAGGTATTTTCCAACACATTGAGAGAATCATTGCACTTAGATCATAATTGCTGGGTAATTTCTAATTACTATCTCATTTCTTAGCTGAAAGTACAGGACAAGTCTTCAAAATAGAACTGATTCAGCTTTGATTAAATTGAAGCTATTCACACTCAGCACTTACTTTTAGTGTGTTAATAGTCTAATTCAGCATCTTGAATTCTTGATAAAAGAAGAATGAAAATTTTCCCATGTCAGAGGGTGATACATTGCATCCAATATTTTCTTTTTCCCTTTTTAATTTTTTTAATTTTTTGGGTATTATAACTCAAGAAAAGGAGTTTTCTATTGAATGAAAAACAGGGTGTGTATGAGTTAGGACTTCTGAATTCACAGAAAATTCATGGACAAGTAAAATATGGAAACATTAAATTATTCCTGTGCTTCAGTAGAAACATCTGTAAAATGGATATAACCTGAAAGGGCTTGTAGGCCTCAATCAGCATTTTGTTTGGTAATTACAGCTTTCGCAAAGTACCAGAAGTGTGGTATGTCAGTGAAACATAATTTTCATAGAGTTAAGGATTCATATCGTGCTTTGCTCCAGTACATTTGTTAGATTTGTGTTCCTTTGGGAAATAATTACCATGGAAATACCATGTTTGAGGAATATTTAGACATTCAGGGCTAGACTTGTGCAGAATTACAGTTGCATCTGTATGTCTCTTTATACTGGATGATAATACCTGTCTTAATATCAGCAGGTGTGTATCTGGCCTCCAAATGGGACAAGAAAGTGTTTAAGTTGCATGAAAAGTCCATAGAGGAAGCATGATTTGAGCAAATCTAATGCATAGCTGTAGTACTAACATCAAAACACAATACGAATAATTATTTTAATTTATTTTGCTTGCAGCTTTATTTGTGGCTTGTTTGGCATTGGGTTGGCTAAGAGGACCTATGGCATCCTGGCCTGTATCAGCAATAGTGTGGCCAGCAGGATGAGGGAAGTGATTGTCCCTCTGTACTCAGCCCTGGTGAGGCCACACTTCCAATCCTGTGGTCCAGTTTTAGGCCTCCCATTGTAAGAGGGACATTGAGATGCTGGAGTGTGTCCAGAGAAGGGCAGTGAAACTGGGGAAGGTCTGGAGAACAAGTCTTTTTGCATCTGAGGGAGCTGGGGGTGTTTAGCCTGGAGAAAAAAAGACTCAAAGGGGATCTCATTTGCTCTCTACAACTGCCTGAGCAGAGGTTGTAGCAAGGTGAGGGCTGGTCCCTTCTCCCAAGTAACAAGAAATAAATCAAGAGGAAATGTCCTCAGGTTGTGTCAGGGAAGGTTTAGATTGTGCATTAGGAAGAGTTTCTTCATGGACAGGGTCATCAAATATCCAAATAGACTGGCAATGGTGGGGTCACCAATCCTGAAGCTGTTTAAAAGACTTGTAGATGTGGCACTATGGGATATAATTTAGTGGTGAACTTGATGGCGTTAAGTTCATGGTTTGACTTCATGATCTTAGATGTCTTTTCCAACCTAAACAGTTCTATAGTTCCATGCTATTTTTAAAAAAATAAAATGCATGTACAATTTTGCAAGCTGGATCTAGAACCCACAGTTCTCAACTGCTGTTTGACTTGTGTAACTGCTTCATCTGTAACTTCTTCTTTGGGTAGGAATTCTGAACTCTTTGCTGAACCTAAGTGAACTACACTATAAGGGATGGTGCAGGCTGGCACAGATTCATCTAGAAAATACTACCCACAGCGTCAGCTAGTTTAGCACACGTCCTAGTTTGGTGGAATTACATATCCGTAGGTTCACAGTTCCCTAGGTGTCCTGGGTGGGTCAGAACTTCACCTGCCATTCTGCAGTTCTGGGTAAAGGCCTTTAGGTTTTGGATGAGTAGACTTCATACATGTGCCTGAACTTCTCATTTTCAATTGAGTTGCTATAAGCAGTTCCCTATGGACTTCTTTGTCACTCATTTCAAGCTCTTGATTCAGTTTGCAAAGAGTTGAGACACCTACATGTGTTCTCTAGATATTAAGAATTTCTTTGGCTCTGCCCCTTACAATGTAAATTGTTTTTACAATTGTGCCCCTTACAATTGTAAAATGTGACTACTGCCCCTCCACAGCTAGGAATTATTCCTTTCTTCTGGGTAATTAATTTCTATATTTTCACACAATTGGTTTGCAGTTGGTTGTTGGGATTGAGAAGTGATTTCTTCAGTTAGACTTTTGCTGTTGACTCCATGTAGAAGTACTTTCAGAGTACACACTAAATAATTCTGAGAAAATATTTGTTTTCTGCATAATTCTCTTTTTATATATGTTTGCAAACAGATTTGCCTTAAGTGTGAGCAGACATGATTTCACCTTGTCACATTTCTTAAGGTGGCATTTATTTACTTTAAATATGCATCTGAAATCTGGGTTCACATAATAATTTTAAGTTGATTATGTTTGTTTATTGCGGATGTTTTTATTTGTGTGCTCAATTAGTTCTGAGAACTAATTAAAACTGATGGAATTCAATTTTCTGTTCTGAGAAAGATATTTCTGTGAAAGTCAGTGTGAGGATGCCAAAATCAAAGAAATGTGTTCTGCACCTGGCTTTCTCTTCTTATATTAATAAAATAAACCCTAAAACCAACAGGTAGTGGGGAGAGAGGCTTGGGAGAGAGGGAAGTCCTTGTATGGGTAACAATTTTCTTGTGGCATTTCTCTCTCTCCCTCAAGGAAAACAGATTAAAGCCCCATATAATGGAATGATACCGGTGGGAACATAAATATTGCAGTGTGATTAAACCACCAAAATACTCAGGTGATTAAAGTGCTTCAGGTCTTTCAGTTATTATTCTGTTATATCATTTCATCTCATTTCAAGATGTTGCTTTTTTCATAGTTTTTGAAGAACACTCTAGGCAACAAAATTGATTTTGTGAGGCCCATAGCGTTGGACTATTGATTTATTTTTTTATATTGCACATCCATCATCTTTGTTTTCAGACACTCCAGCAAAAATATGTATTCTTGTTATAACATCATCTGGCTGTCCCAATACTGATGCAATTAGTGCATGGAAATCTTTGTGTCTTTGACAGGACTGTACTAGCTGAGAGGTACCCTTTTGACTTTTCTTATTTGAGACTTAGGTGAAGTAGATCAGACATCTGTGATCAGAGAATTTGCTCACTAATGTAATTCAAAACTTAGAAGTTTCAGTTAGGAATTTTATTTTTTGGGGGGAAAAAAGTCAAACCAATTAACCAACCAAACCAAACCAATCCAAACAAAATCCAAAAGCAAATAAACAACCCCCAGAACACCTGATTTTAGGTTGACTTTCCACCATGTTAAGTTCTCTGTTATTTTTGCTTTGAAAAGGTAATCCAAAATTCAGAAAATGTAAGAAATCCCAATGCTATTGTTCAACTCTCTCCTCACTTTGTTTTGGGTATTATGATACAGTTTCTAAGAAAAAGAATGTCACAGTACATAAGAAGAAATGAAATCAATATATAATTAAGGATGTTAATAATTTTTCAGATTTAGTGGTTGTTGAGCTACCCTCGAGCTCAGTTGACAAGTGACATGACAGTGATGGGGTTACTTGTGCCTACTTTCTGCCTTTGATTCACCAGGCCAGTGATCAGAAACCCATTTAGGGATGAATGAAATGGGAAATGACTTTGGCCAGTATACAAAGCACAGGTTGACAAATAGTACTGTACTTCTTGTCTCAATGCAAAATGCCTTCTCTACTTCCATAAAATGCTGGGTATTGGTTAAGACATTGATATTCTGAAGTGATTTTCTATAGTGTCAACAGTAATTGTATACATTCTTTTTCACTCCCAACAATCCCTGTATATTGATATATTGTTTCTTGTTTTTTATTTAATGTTCAATTCTTAAAGACAGAAGCAGATGCATTTCTGATGTATTTGTGTGGGGTTTTTGATGATGAGGTAATAATCCATAGTCCCTGAAAAGGATTCTGAAGCTTTACAATAGTTCAACTACATAACAATGATGTGTTATTGAACTGAGCTAGGGATTGTGATTTCAAATTAAAGTTAAGTATAGCTCCTTATATTAAATATATTCCTAAACATTATTCCTTATATTCCTTATATTTCTCTTAGGAGTATATTAAAGTATAAGGCAATAAAAACAATGTTGAACAGTTTATTCTTTTATATACTTTAAGAGAGCAGAAATTCTAATTAGACATAAGAATTCTGAATATTTCTGTAGCTAGCAGAGTGTAAGGAAAAGCATAAAAATTTTAGCAAATAATTAAGGAATGAAACTGAATGCATAAAATGCAAACTTTTGTTCAAAGAATCTTCTCCTGCAAACCTCACCTTTGTGTCCATCAGCCCTCATTTCTCCTCCAAGCATTTCCCCACACTTTTTATTCCTTTCCTAATCTCATTGTATTTTATGTTAGCATTACTTTTGAAGACTTTACTTTTAATTTTTTAATCTAATTTTGAGAACAGAAATTTTTTTCCATTTTGTTGGTTTACTATTATTGTCAGTGTCTTTGTATAAGAAGGAGAGTCCTTCGGCAAATGCCACCGAAAAAAGTGAGATAAATTTTAAGAATTAACTTAAGAATTACCTTTAAGCATTAACTACTGCTCAGCCAAAGCAAATAGGAGGGAGCATTATAGAGAAAAGTAAGTTTTTTATTACATCTATCCAGTAAATTACATGTTTAACAAATCTAACCTCACTGAGGGAAATATAATGCAAGAAAACGATATAGATCTCTGGAACTGAGTAAGAAAATCACCTAACCTTTCCATTGTAGAGGAAGTTCCTGAAAGTACTGCAGCTAAAGGATATTTCTGTGAGGTACATGAAGGTACTTCTGAGGATTTTTTTTTTTTCTTCTTGTTATCAGTTTAATACTTAGAAATTTCCATCTCTTCCTTGCCATTGTCTCAGAAGTTGTCCATCTGTGTGTTGTGATTTGATAAGCAAAGTGATTATACTTTTCAGCCATGCTGGCTGGACTGAGTCTATGTGATAGAAATGAAAGGAACCAAGACATGTGCCAAAATACCTGAATCTCTTTAGGTGGCTGTATTTTGGTTTGAGGAGAACTGAAGACTAAGAAAAAAGCTTTACTGATAAATATAAGAGTGTGATGTTAAATGCTGATCTATACTTTAAACTATACATTATATATTGTATTCCTGACTAGCAAAGGAAAGAGACAAAATGTATTCAGAAAGGTTGGATATGTGAAAGTTTCATCTTTGGAGCAACCTGTCTCCACTGATTGCAGGGAGATCCTGGAGAGGTTAGCCTTTTTAGGGGCAAAATTAGCTTTGGTGAGTATACTGTGTGTCCATGGGTTAGATTTCAGAGAGAAGCAGACTGTCCCAGTAGATTAATCTATCACAAAAATGACAATTGCAAATCAAAACTAAACAGTGGAGCGGTTATAACAGGAAAATCCTCAGAGATGCTCATGATTACAACTTAGAAAAATAAATGTAAGGCATATGGATAATCTGAGCTGCAATTGCAGTCTCTGTAATAAAAACATTATGTGGTATGCTATTTGAGCAGCACCACAAATAGTTTTCACAGGCATTATGAAAAGGCAGTTTTCCTGTGGCACCAGAGACATGCTTGTTACGCCCCAGAATCTCTTCTTGAAAGATTGTTTGTATTTTCTTTCTGTTAAATGAATTCATACATACCTTATTTAACCACCTGCTAGTACCGCAAAAGTTTGATGAAATCAGACATGAATGATTTTGTTGCCTTGAAATATTTTTTCTTTGATGTAAACAAACAATGTCATAGGGAAACTACTGTGTCATGAGCCCCCACCAGGAAGAGATCCAGCAAATTTAAAAGACCAGTAGTGGTTGGCATACACATATTTCTGTGTGAAAGGGAAAATCATGAACCTTCCATCTGAAATAATGCATGTCTAAGGATGGAACCAGAAAACATGAGAAGTGTGTGTGTCTGTGCATGCAAATTTTATTTTTTTAATGAAGGCAGATCTACAGTGAAGATTCTGTTAAATTATTCCTGCAAGTTTAGCAATTCAAGGTTCTAAGATGCAAAGATTATTTCCTGTATTCTTGAAAACTAAACAGAGGATCTCTTCTACATATTTTTATTGAACTTACAAAAAGTATTCTTGCTTCTTGGCTGAAACTAGGTAGGTAGTTAAGTGACATTATTTCTTGTATGTAGTCCCAGAAAAATCCCATGTAACTCAAAGTAGGACCAGAGATTCGTTTGTGGAGGCCACCTGCAAAACAAGAATTGTGTGTGTGGCCTTGAAAAAAAAACCCAACTCCTTTTTAATTAGGTTTCAAAATATTGCATAACTTGAATGGGATATATAGTATAGGTGTATTGTACATTTAAATATAAATAATAGAGTACATGATCACGCAAGAAGAGTATCCCAAGCCTTTGCTATTTTTTCCCCTGAAGGCTTTTCTTTTTGGAAAATAATAAAATGAAAAAAGTCTTTATATTTACATTATAATATTCTTTATCTAAGACATACAAAATACAGGTTGCTATTTGTTTTGTGTTCTGTCCTGATTTGATAAATAAAGGTGAACCTAAATAATAATTCAGAGAGTCTGGAATAATAATTATAATTAATATAAGTCTGGAATAATAATTCAGAGAGTCTGGAACTATATTTTGTAGGAATCTGATTTTCAAATTTGAAATGCTAGTAATTCAGAGAAACTTGCTAGGCCCCCTTTTCCTTACTCTAGTTAGACACAAATGTTTTCTGCATTGCCTTCATAAAGCCTTGTTCTTCAGTCTCTTCTTCACAGAAAAGGAAATTTAATTTTTGATCCTCAGAAGCGTAAAGTACATATTCTTACTATATAATACAAAAATTAGCATATATTATTCTTACACTGTGAGATATTACGCAGTACTCCCAGCATGGGTTTTTTGTGCTTAGGTTCTGTACTGAAAACAAGTAGCGACCACTTGATTTTTTCACTGCAGTGTCTGGATTTGGGCGGCAGCAGACACAATGGGGCTATATTCTTACTGCTAATCTGGAAAAAAAATAAGAAATAGTGAGTTCAAGCACTGGTTCCCTGATCATCCATGTTACTTAACTGTTAGCATGGTGCCTGCGTGGATTTGGCCTGTGCTGAGTGGCACAACTGAGACACAATTTTTTTATCTATGGAGCATAAACAGGGTAATTCCTCCAGCAGATAGTGTGGACAAAATTTTTGTGGCCTGGGTACTTTCTTCCCCTGGTAAAGGACATCTAGACACCTGGGCAATCTGAGTAGTTAAACAAACAATGGTCCTCAAATATCAACCTACCTTTAAATTACTGTATACTCTTTGGCAATTAGAAAATATTTGTTAAATGGCTGGAATAGATGCAGATTCTTCATTGATTGTTCTGTTTATGGGTTTGCATTAATTAGATACAGAAATTCAGACAGCAAATATATAAAAGTTGCATGTTAAAACACTTGATGGGGTATTTTGAAGAGTAAAGACAACTGTATTTCAGTTGAGAATCTGGATAATGCAATGAAAATATATCAAGCATTTTTTTTGTAATATTTAATCTTTAAAAAATATTAACAGTGCTTTTCCTTTTTTATATTTGTGGACTTTTTACTTTTGATCTAACAGAAGTACTTCTCATGGCTGCAGAAGAAATATATTCTGCTTTGATGAGTGCCATTAGATATACAAAGTATGTTATTTTGGGGCAGGATTCTGCACACATTTACTCTTCTATAGTTAATATTTCCCATGTTTTGTCCAGTGCAATTGTATGTCAGCACTGGAAGAGAAAAGTCCCCCTTATTGCATTTTTTAGAATGGCAAGCAATATGCTCTTTATGTAGAGGAGCCATATAGAGGCAATGACTCCACTTCCCATATCCTTGTTCACATTGAGGCAACTTTTTATAGTTATTGATCCCAGTGAAACAATTGCCAGGTGAAAACGGAGGATTTCATCAAGTGAAGGCCTGTTCAAAATCTTGATGAGAACAGAATCTGAAGCTAACCAAAAGCAGAAGTGTTTAAGTGCAGAAACCCTTGTTATCAGATGCAGTGACAATCACCATGCCACAAGTCATTTATCTGAACACTAATTATGTTAGATATGCATATGTTAATTATATATTATGTTTCCTTTTACATAAAATTATCTTCACATTGGGAGTAATTGTGAACATACACGTTTTAATTCCTGTTACTTTGATTTTTGTGTAACACCTATCTCTGGCCAGGATGGGAACAAACTGTGCCTTTTCTACTATATGTTTCTAGCCAGAAATCCCATTTAGCTGCTTCTGTATCATCACTATAGCATTAAACTATATTTGCTTATCTTCCACAGTACATCTGCATGTGTTTTCAATATGAAAAAAGTGAAATTTTATGAATTCATGAAAAATGATAGGCAAGCTCTTTAGCAATTTCAGCTCTGTACCTGGGTAACTTTCTGGTCTCAGAAATTTTTGTGGAATTTACCACTGGGTAACTTCACTGCTTTTCTTTCAAGAAGAGGCTTCCTTTGAAATTTAGCTCAACCACAAATTTGTGATTTCCCACTGTGGTTTGGGGTAGATTGAAATTCAAACAGGAAGTGGGACTGCTCTTAAAAATCCATCAACAACCGGGGACTGAGTTGCAAAGCTTAGCATCTGGGTGAGAACACATGTGATGAAATGACATTGTGAAAATCAAGAGTCTTTCACAGAACTTATATGAAGTGTACAAATTCCAAATATTAAAGCTTATAAATTACGAGAAAATCTATAGTGATACATCTAGATCCACACAATAGTTATTGTCAAATGTCTTTAGAGAGGTGTTAATTTTATTTCATTACCTTACTCAGTATGGAATTTATTTTAGTTCAAAAAATTACATAAATGGTAGCATTATTGTAGGGAAAATACTTTTAAGGAACTGCTAAGTTAGACAGGAAATGACCTTAGTGTTTCAGTGCAGTAAATAAAAAAATAATTTCAATAATAGAGTCTCCTATTCAAAAAGTAAAAGCTTGATTTATGTCCACATCTTTTCATATTTTTTAAAACTTCTTTTCTAATAAATTACTCTGCTCTGAAGAAAAAAATTGGAGATTATTGCAATTAATAATAAAATTTCATTTTTTCTGTTATAGATCTAATGTAGATGTCTAGAAGTGCAACTAGAAGTGTATTGACCTGGAAGGGTAAAAATTTACTTTAACTTGGAAGTTTTCTATACTTCCAGTTTGTTCTCATCAGTATTTATGTTCTTTCACTCTTGAGGACTTGCAGGTATATCTCAATTTTTTTTTCCTTTCTTCTATGAGGAAAACATTGTAAACTCCAGATTTCCTGCTTTAGATATGACAATATATTAAAACCAGGAACACTTTATAATACTTAATTAAAAATCAAAGAATTTTTACTTATTATGCTGTTTCTATAAACACTGCTATTTTGTAAACTTTATGGAATTTTACTTACTGAATAAAACTATTTGAAGGGCCTCTTTGGTTCAGTTTAAATAGCAGCTTTGTTACAGAGTAAAATAATACATTAGGTCTATGATTTTTTTTTTTAATTCATGACTGTTTAAGTCATTGTTTAAAATCTAGTGCTGCTTGCAATGTCATCCAGGAAAGAATGTGACAAACAATTCCCTACTGTTGGGCGATAAACTTTTTTTTAATTTATATATCCTTAGTACTTGTTGATTTTACTTTATATATTTTCCATTTTATTTGCAAATGCTTTTGTAGAAAATCAAAATAAATAAATAGTTATTGATGTTGAGTAAAAATGTATGTTTAATAATCTTTATAATTTATGCGCTGGTATGTATGTATTTATTTATTTATTTACAGAAAAATCTAAATACATGTAAGCGAACCCTAAAGAGATGATTCTGGGGTTTTTTTGTGGGTTTTTTTTTTTCTTATGTTATTGCTTATTTTCCTTTTTCCAGCACTTTAAGTCGTGGTGTGAAATCTCCTAATGTGCTGCAGCAACACTGGAAGATGAATTATAATGGTACTTTAGCCTTCCATAAAGAATTTTCCTTTGTGCACAGACTTTTAAACTTTTATTTTAGATTTTAAGTGTTTACTGAAGTGGAAAACTGTTTCCACCACAATACCTATCTGTAGTTTATTCTTTAGAAGATGAACAGCAGGGATTAAAATTAAACTGGTGATAAGATTTTACATGATTAATTGCAGAAGAAGATTAGAGCCCTGATAAACTAATTACCAGATAAGCTCCTGAGTGTGCTATTTTCCTATGCAGGCTCTGATAAATAAGAAGTGATTGGAGAGGAATGGTGATGTCAGATTTCACAGTAACTGAGTTTACATTTTTGCCTTAATTTTCAGTGCCTTCTTTATTGGCCTTTATTGCTCCTTACCTTACATTCCTGTTAGTTACTCCTGTCCCCAGTGATTAAGCACTGACTAATAATTTGGATTGGTTGACACTAGGAAAATATCCAAGACTGATTCTGTGGACATTAATTGCATGTATGCATATGCCTGTGTATGTATACTTACACACATACAGATGGATGCCCACAAGCACTTTCAGTTAATGGGTATGCACAGATGCCGCCCTACCCTTCTGGAAGAAATTTCTTACTTTTAGCTTGTAAAAGTATTGAAGAACTTGCTTATTCAGAGTCTATGCCGTATCTCCTTTGAAGAGGGCTTGTCGTTGCCAGTTGTGAAGTAGAAAAGATAGTACTGCAATGCTGTTTCCCAGCTATTGAGAGTTTTCCACATATTTTGGGGGCTGGTGGTGTCAAAAACAGAGTGACAAAAACATTGTGACAAGACCAAGTATCTTGGTAATTCCTTGTGTTAATATAGCCATCTCCTCCGGGATACAGATAACAAAAGTTAGTATGAATTTCTATATGATAACATAGATATTACATGAGAATCTCTTTATCGAATGGATCTTTGACAACTGTGTAGCAGATGCTGTAAATCTAAGCCACTAGATTGTCTAGTCTTCAAGGTGCCCATTTTCCAGTGCTGGTTTGTTATGATATGCTGTATATTGGAAGGGAAGAATGATACCTCTCAAGTACTGAGTCCTCTAAAGCTACCTAGACTGAAATCCACCTGACTGTAACACCATATTTATATCTATGTTTCAGCCCTTCTTAAGTGTCTGCAATGTTTTCTTACTTTTATAAATTGTATCTTTGTAAACTTGTATCTATTTCTAGGTTCAGATTTTAGCAGAGAATTCTAGGATTACCTACTGCAGAGAATGTCAAAACCTTTATACACAAAAAAAATTGCTCTAGAATCCAGTTGCTCAGTCATACATGTCTTTCAGGCATCTGAAGCCATTATTAATTGACCTCAGTAGCTTCATTAAAAAGAGATAGAACAACTTTCATTTGTGTATCAGTACAGATGGTGATAGCCCCAGAACTGTTGCTTCGAGCCAGAGATCACAAGCTGTTTAAGCCAGAGCATATCCCTCGATATACTTCCCACTGATCATGGGCCATTAGCAGTACTAAGTTCCAGTGGGAAAGTGGGCTAGTCGAGAACTCTGCTTGGCTGCTTTAGGGCAGAGCCTGTGTAATGCAGTTTACTGCACTAATTATATACTCTTGATGAGCTCATTAGAGGACAATAAAGGAAAATGAAAACAGTTTGCAATATGCGTGGTCAAATTAGCCACACAGAGAAATTACAGTCAGTACTTAAATGCTGTATAGCAAGTGTCCATTAAAAAAAATGTAGACACTCGTGTATGTACACTGTAATGATGCCTAAACTAATTTTCTTTAATGTGTTTATTTTTCAAATTGGGAATTGGATCCTGTTTCTATCTGATTAGAATGCAAAGGAAAGATTTAAATGAGGCAGGCAACAGGATATTTATAACCATGTTCTTCATGGAAGTTTTTAATTATGCAGATCTGAGTTGGTGGTCAACTTGCAATGTTTTAGGGTTCAAATCTTATCTCCAGTTAAGAAAGTGACTATTTTTAAATTGTTAGACCACTTAAGACTATCAATTTAAGACTATCCACTTAAGACTATCCGTTTAAGTCTCCATTTAAGAATGTCCAATATGCAGTTGAGTGAAAATAAATTGCATTTAAGTGCAGTTCATGGTAATTTGAAGAAAAAACATTTTAAAGATTTATTTCATAAACACTTGCTGTGTTCACATAGGTGCACTAATTCATATACAAAATATCAGCATGGATAGAAGCTGACTTAACTGCAAAGGTACTTAACTGCAAAGGATTTTTCTTCTCTCTAAGTGTGAAAAAGTTTATATGTGCAAGTTATAAATGGGGAAAGTACAATAGAAGTAGACTTTTTTTATAGCTGCAGCCAAATATGATCAAGATGGTTCTACAGAAGGCAAATGAGGGACCTTTGCCCAAACTGCTCAAAAGTTGGTATACTTGCATGTGCCATTGTTCCTTGCCCCAAGCCTGTGAAATACCTCAGAATTTTAATCTTCCTGTTTAACCCAGTTCATTCTAGCAGAAGTTAGTTAGGAAAGGATTGCAGGTGCAACCATACTGGAGGACTTGATGGGGGAGCTACTTTCAGTGAGGATTGGTTACTTAATGGATATATGGACATCTGTGAGCCTGCAGTTTATCTGTCAGGCTCAGCTTACCCAAAATGATATGTGCCATTAATGTGTAAATTGCTCAGAATTACATTGTTGGGGGCAAACCAGATTCCTGGTGCTTTGACAAATTGAAATTATTTCGTAGAAAGTTTTCAGCAAAACCTGTATGAAATGTCAGCTCCTTTGCAAGTCTAAATCTGTAAATGAGCCTTCATGTGCTTAGACCAGAGATTTTATAAATCCTTGCTATCCTGAAATTTCTTTTCTATTTGGTTTATTGTAGCTCTTCTGCTACAGTTGTTTTCTCTGTTTTTGATTGATCTGCTATTATGAAATTCTCTCAGCATAAACTGGAAATATCACATACCTTTGGAGTCCAGATGAAGCTGCAAATTTGATGTCTTTATTGATATAGGCCTGTTTCATTAAGGAAATAACCTGATAGGCCCCCAAAATGCTTTTTTTGTGCTATTCTTTCTGAAATAATCCAGCAATGTGAAAATCTGGGATGAATCTGTATCAAGAATTCTCATATATTTGTAGATTTTTTCATTATCTGACCATTCACTGTGTATCCATAATATTGGCACTAAAGTAATGCTTAAATGCTTTGTGTTTTTCAAATAAGCTCTCGCACTTCATTTCTTCTTAGAAAAGAAATTTGACTGAATTTCATGTTAGAAGAGCTAATTCTTGCAAATAAATGTAAAGAATATATATCATTTTTATGATGCCGAACTGTAAAATAAAAATCTCAGTAGATGCTTTAAGGATAATTTATTTTCTGAACTTAAATATATCTTGAGATATAACTGTTGAACAAAATTAGCAGTTATGTTTTTTTTATTGCCATGAACACAAAATTATGTCAGTGAGAGAAGACCGAATTGCATGCTGGGTGGAAACTGACTGGATGCTTTAATCCTTGTTATAACCAGAGGCTTGATCTGGTTTTGGAGGGTTGTTGTTGTTGGGGCTTTTTTGTTACATAAATTAAGATTGATTCAAAATAATTTTCTTTGCTTATTATTACTTTTAATACCAAAAATTTCTCCAAAGCAAAAATAATCTGATAGAAAAGCATAGGAAAATAGTCAGAAGTAAAACTACTGGGCATGTAGTCACAGCTGGATGAGTGGAATGGGAACTAAAATTCTCATTTGCACAAACAAGTGCAGAAGTCCATTAGTCTTGAGGTTCAGAAAAGTACACGAATGAACTTTTTCCATTGTATAGTGTGCAAAGCATGTCTTTGTGATCAAAGGTATGTAACAGTAACTCTGTTTATGCAAACAAAAATAACAGAAATCAACCTAAGCAGATTGTGTGTTGCCAGAACAATCACTAATTTTTAACTAATATATAAATTTTATATGCAATATATATAATCTAAATCAGAATTTCTCTGTTTTCCGTAGTTTTTTATATTACCAGTTTAAGAATTTCTAAAGCAAAAATAGTATAAAGTCTTTTTTAAACGCCTTGTGGACAAAAATGATATAATAAATTTTGTTAAGTTGCACATTTTTAAGGTAATGTATGTGTACGTTATTATTTGCTCTTCAATAAAATATATATTATTATATTATTATATTTATTGTGTTATTATCATAGTTTGATCAACTATTATTTAAAAACTTTAGACTTTCCAGTGTATGCACTATTGTAATTTTTCAGGGTGTATTGTGGAATAGGTTATCAGAAAGTACATACTAAAAAAATAGTAAGTCAAATTATTTTGTATTGCTCATATCCAAATAACTGAATTTCATTCTAAGCTGGAAGGAATAACTAGGCAAAGCTTCAAATTGTGAAATCACCACTATTTTTTACCAAAACAGTATTTTTCTAAATCATTTGCAGTTATGGATTATCAAAGAAAAATTTGCTCAGTTTTTCTTTGGGATAACTGGACCATTTCTTATTTTTCACTAATTAGCCAAAGTTCTTTTAATCTAAAATGAGCCCTACTGGTTTCCACAAACCAGAAAATTAACTGCACAAAAAACTTGAGAGCCTACATCTGTGTGAAGAATGCAATGTATTTTTTAAAACACCCCATTGTTACCATTAGACTAATTTATTGCCCCTTTTCTTTCCCCTTCACTTGGTGCCTGCTCTGGGTGGCACTGCAGTCCAGAGAATTCTTTTCTGTGGTGGCTGGTTGTAACTGCAAAGTTTGTGGATTTTGTGGGCTTCCTTTAGAAGGGCAAGTAGAGGGATCACCAGAGCAAGAAGAATAGAGCTACTTCAGACAGGACCTACCAGGGAAAATGGCTGATTTAGTCTGCATAACTCTTTAGTACTCAATGTCACTAAATTTCTTCTGTCATTGTTCTTATAGCTTTGTTGCCCATCTGTTACAGTGTTAATATTTTTTGAAACTTAGGTCATAATATCCTTCCAAACTTAGTAACTGGAGAACAGTTAGACCCAGGAAGGATTCCCATTGATTTTAGCTTTAATGAGAATTGGATCAGCCCATAAATGAACAATTTGCATAGCCTTTTATTAACTGAAGTGGCCAAGTTAGTCATCACAACAGAATCACAGGACTATGCATACAATTGGTGATTCAGTTCGCCTAACTGAAGGTCTACATGTGCTATTAGAGGATACAATTCATGTTATCAAAGTGTAATCTGAACTATTATCTGAATCAATAATCATTTGAAAAGAAAGAAGACCCTTTTTGCCAGAGTGCAGAGAACCACAGGTTCAATAATGAAATGATTGACTATGCACTTCCAAGAAAAGGCAGTTAACTGCACAGTGTGCTCTGTACTTGGACAAAACATTAGAGACTGGAATTATATTTACTCAGATTGAAAATAAACTTTAATAAGGAATGGATCTTGGTTTGGTACTGTACCAAAACCTTTCCCCATGTGATGGAAAATGGGTGCATAAAGCCATTGTCTATCTGGCTGCTTCATTTTACTGCTACGTTTTACAGTCCAGCTTTTGTATTTTAAGGACTACAATGTATATACAAGGCTTAGAAATTCTTTGACACTTCAAGACTGAGTCCCCTGTACAAAGTACACTAGAGTTAGAAATTGCTTTAGTTAGGAAAAGATAGTGGTTGTCAGTCTTAGCTATTGAATTCAAGTACTTTATAATGATTTTTGTAACTAGAACAGCATTAGTAATAATCATTCAATTATTATGAAAGTATTTAAAATAAATTATAAAATAGAAATATTGTAATTATTTTTTAGTTTCCACTTCCATGAAGAAACTACAAATTACAACAGTGAGAATATAACAACTCTGAGAGACTGCCTCTTGAGCTGCAGTCAGAGTTTTAAATTCCAAAAAATTTCAGCAAATACCTGAAGTAAAATCATCAGCTTTTCCTCATCAGGAATTAAAGACACTTCAAAAATCTTTTGAGTTTTGTATAGGTTTCATATTCGCCATTCAAATGAATGGTGAATTCATTTCTGATTCACCAAACACCTGAGGTGCTTAGCCACAAACAAGAAGTAAGGTATATAAATAACACTAGCCAACCCATGAGTTGGATTCAGATTCTAAATTCTGCCTGAAGTGCTATAATATAATCAGATGATTATGTACTTATTGCTGTAACTTTTAATACATGCAGAAATCAATATTTTAGATCTACTGATATCAGTGACTTTTATTGACTCCAGGGTGAATGGAATTAAGCCTAGAGCATAGAAGATGGTATGAACAAATATTTATCTCATATAAGATGTTGTTAATCTTGTGGAACAAAGTAGTTCAAGTACTGAGAGATTTATGAAAGTCAGTGCTTTTTTTTTTACATGTAAACTGTTTGCAAACTTTATATTGCTAACTAGTTTTTTGAGAAAAATAGAAAGTAATTAATAAATAAGGGACTAAATTATAACATTTGCAGGGAACTAATTGTCTCTAACTATTTATTAAAGTACCCACAAAAAAAACCTAGTGAGTTTAATTTCTCCTTGAAAACAGAAAGTAGATCTGAAGTGCAATATCTTTTGACAGTGTTTTTTCAGGGTTTTTTTCAGGTGTTATTCCACTAAGTACAACAATATTATTATATTATACAACAAAAAACATTTCTTAGTGCAAGAACTTGAGTTTCAATGTTTTATGTTTTTTGTTTAAGTTGAACATTCTGTATCTTATCTGTGTCAGCAAGCATTTAAAATAACTGATGCAAACCAGAGCAGAGTGGGAAAATACAAACTAGTGCATAAAACCCAGGCTAATGCATAATATAATGATCAGAGCACTTTCAGTGTGAAGTAAGAAATTCAGATATAAATCCTGTCAATCTGAGAAGAAATCCCAAGTGTTTCAGTGTGCTGGGTGATTCTCTGCCTTTTTATAGGTACAGGAGAAGCTGCCACCATCTCTTTCTGATTTCTGAACTTGAATGTCTAGTCCTTATTTCAATTTGTTTCATATAGTTTCAAATGTATAAGATGGAGATAATAATCTTCCTAATTTTTATTGCAATGACAACTTTTCAAGAAGATCCAGATCTGGTTTTCAAGAGATAAAAACTGAAAGTGATCTTTAATTTTTTTTTTGTCCAAAAGGAGAATGCAGCTTTAAGATAATTTCAAGGCCTAACATCATATTAATTGTTTTAATTGCAAGATCATCTTATGTGACCATGAACATAAAAAATCTTTCTTTTTGCTGTTAAATTAAAAAGCAATAGGGCTCAAAGCTATGTTGCTCATACAGCTAGTCATCCCTGGTTGAGATTCAGAGCTGTGTATCACTAGGCTTGAAGCCAAATTTACACTCAGCCTACTTCAGGAGGCACATAAACATCCTTGTGGCATGGTCACAGTAGCTTGGCTGAGATACTATGAAATTCAGTATTATATACTAAAATGCTCCTTCTCCCATATATAGCTGGTTTGCCTCCAACCCCTGTGTTGCCTGAAGAGGACCTCAGAAAATAAACCAAGGGCTTCATTTCTTGAGGAGTTGACTCAATTCTTTCACAATCAAGTTCTATTTTCTGTTAGTGAAACATAGGATTAGATGCCTGATTTAACATCCCTAAAGGCTATGACCTTTGGCCAGAAATTATAAGTACTTTTTTGAAATTCTGTGTACCAAATTTATCTTCATGACATCTACAAGTTCTCTTTTGCTCCAAAACCAGAAAGGGAATAAATATTTTAAGTGAGAATTTTTTTTTCTTTTTGCATGTTCTAAGGCTATCTATCACTAAAATAAGCTGAACTAGGAATTAATGGATTCAAAAATACATTGTCTTCTAGACAAGTCAGATTTTTCAGGAAGCTCTCTCAAATGTATCTCTCCATTACAATTTTATAATATGTGGTAAAGGATATACAGTAAAAGGAAACAAAAAACCATTCAAGGCCGACTTGTGTTCCAGAAAGGCTCCATCCTATGCCCATTTCATATCTTCAGACATTTTGTCCAGTGTATTTCTAAAATAAGGATAATAATGTTGAAGAACATAAGCTCATACCTATAGTGTGGTTGGATGTCTTCTCATGAAGAAGCACATATGCTGTAGGTAACCAAAATAGTTTAAATCTTTGCCTGTATATGAGTCTTTATTTTATTTTGTCATTTGTGGTATAGATTTTAAAACACACTATCGTTTACATTTGCTTGTTCAATGGAATGGTCATTCTTCTTATCCACAAAGTCCAAATAATGAACTAATTTATTTCACATCAAACTGACCATGCTATGCAATTAGTTTTTTATTAGTCATCTAATATTAAGTAGTGTTAGTCATCATACTGATACAAGTTGTTGTTATGATAGCATGCATTCCAGACAAAATGATCTAAAGGGAATCATAAAACTCAGGTGAAGTATACTAGATCTCCTAACTCATCCCCAGCTGGTGAAGTACCTAGTACAGTACGTTAAAGGCATAATTGAGAGTAGTAATAAAATATTAATAGCTTTGTTTTTCACTTCTGAAGTATAGCATCCATTTATAAATAGGCTATGCATTGATATTACATATTAAATTTCCCCATGTGTACTTGTATCTTTAAGTAAATAATGAATTTAAAGATAGGTAGAACTTGTAAGGAAGAAACATAACTGGAGAAGGCTAGTTTAAATGCAAATATTCCATGACTATAAAGTAATTATAATTTAAGGAATAAAAATGCTACTGCTATTTTTTATTGGACCAAAATAAAATTGGGAAATTCTGTAGCTATTACTTGAGGTCAGACAAGCAGAGGTTTTTTTTTTACTGCTTCCCCAGCATATTTACTAATATAAAGTTAGAAGGCTTTGAAAAGGAAGTTAAAAGTCTGACCACTTTTAAAAGTGGTCATAATATAATCTAATTGAAAATATTTAAGCAGAAAAGACATTACAGAATCTAAGTCCCGTAGTATGCAGAAAATGCATACTATGAAAATGTTTTAGCAATCCAAGAGGCAGAAAGTGCTTCAAGAATTTCTACATTAATTAGAAATCCTAAATTACATTGGCATATATATTATTTATAACAAGACTGCTACTGTATCATCTTTAGTTACTAAAACGCAGCTGAGCATTTTGTTATTTGTGTAAACATGAACAATGAAAAGATTGTTTATTCCCAGAATGGGAGAGAAAAGTATTCTAATTACAGTTTGCATTGTTTTGCCTGTGGGTTCCCCAAGAGCCAGTCCCTGATGGGAAGCTGCTGTCTCACATTCAGTGATGCATGAACTCAGGCTCTTTGTTCTGCAATAGGAAAAAAAAGTATCTGTGCAGTGCTATTTCTTGACTACTGCATGTAAAAGGTTATTGTACTTGATTCCTCTGCATCTGCACAGAGCTGACACAGAATCTGTCCTTTTTTCTTTCTGCTTCTGCGTGTAACTATTGTTAGTTTCTTTCTTCTGTTGTCAAAAGGTATCGTGAAAATAGGGTAGAATCAATTTTTACTTTCTCTGGCAATGAAAGAAAAAGTTTCTGAATTTTATACATTGATATCTGAATAATTGCTTATTATGTAGACTGTTCAGAATATGTAGATGAAGGGGAAAGTAAGCTTATAATCACCTGTTCCTTTGGGAAAAATACAAAAGCTAAAGCAAGTGCTACCTAGTGTTATCTTATTTACAGGTCATACAAATATATTTTCATTTTTGACAAAGTATTGAATTCACTTGTGAGCATATAAAAAAAACCCTCATACTGAAGTTCTCTTGTAAGCTATTCTCCAAATAATTAAATAATATGGAAAAATGTCAGAAGACAAAATAAAATGTATTTATTCCAGCCATATCTTCCCACAGCGTGACATGTCGTGTGAAAACAACATTAAGCATTTTATGCCATCTGTGCTGGTTGGGGATACATTTACAAGCATGTCAATGTGGAATATTCCTTTTCAAGTTAGACACAGTCATCTTATAGCAATAAGCACCTAAATAGAGTGATCTACAAAAGCAGACAGCCATTGATTGATATTTGGTTCACTTACATTCACTCCTTGAGCTTTATTCCATCTTTGAGAGATGGAGCTTGTTCATCCTGCTGTCATTCACAGCTTTATACAAATACAGTGATAATAAAAAGTGTTGTTTCTGTAGTGAATAGATTTTAATGATATAAATTCTGAACACTAAATATTAACAACATTTAAGTAAGATATTAATGTATCTTAAAAGAGATGCTTAATAATTTTTATAATATTTTTCAATATTTTGCTATAATATATGCAGTAATTTATTTTATGCATTATTATAGATACTATATAATGTGTATACTATTAATTTTTGTAATATTTTTAAATACTAATAAAATCTAGGAAAAAAAACCCAGAAAAATGCCATAATTTCCCAAGGAATGTACATAAAACGTTTAGTAGATGTAAGAAGTCTTAGCTTCTAGTTGAACATTACTGACTGCGATTGTATACCCAATCTCCATAAGTGTTCTGTAGAATCAAAGACTATATTGTTTCATTGCACATGTTGTGTAAATTGCATCTTTCAAGTCACTTTCTCAAGCAAGCTAGTGTGTATTTGAGACTTGTTACATGCAATTATTACCAATGAAATCACAATAATTGGATGTCTGCGGTTTTTCCTGAATTTGTTACCAATTAAGAAATAGTTTAAAAGAAAAAAATTGCAGATCAAAATGTCTTGATTCTCTACTTTGTGCAAGCAGAGCTTTCATGCCTCTTTTCAAAGATCTGCTAAAAAGTGATTTGAAGCTCCCTCACTCAGGAGGTCCATCTTCAGCATAAGGTCTGTCCACAGAGAACAGAGGATGACTCTGCTGAGAGAATTTATTTTTGTAATCCTACCCACAGAGTCCCAGCATGAGCTGGTAGGACTATCCCCTTTCATGGTGGAGATTCTTTTCTCACCTACCCTGTTTATTGTGCAATAAATCTCCTTTATTAATTAGTTAGGTATAATGAGTTAAATATTATTTTTCACTTAATCTTCATTAAGCATTTGGCTTTTAATCTCAACACTTTTCTTGTGTAAACTGTGCTGAATAATTTCACAGTAAAGATGCATGTTTCCATAGAAAAATAAAAAAGAGTCAGAAACCTGCTGTGTATCACAGGAAGAATGTATGCCTGTTGATTTTTAAGAAATACTCTTTGCTTTTCATGGCATTAATCAATTGTTTCCTGTTCAAAAATTCCTATTACCAATGCTTATTTTTCATGCAATACCTTCTAAAGAACATTCAACTTTGAAACATTTCAGAAGCAAAATCTTGGACACTAAGGAGTAGTCAGTCTTCTGAGGAGAAAAAAATAAACAGTTAACAAAACAGGACACATTGATTATTCTACTCTAAATGAATTTATCACTAAAATTTTGTATTCCCTCCTTTCTTAAGTTAGAAAAAGTTTAGGGTGGTTAGTAGCTCTGTTATTTTTATCTTGGTGTGGACTCTCAGCATATATATACTGTGCATGCTGTCTATAATATATGTGCTAATGTCTGAATAAGAACATTTACAAATGAATTGTGAACAGTTCCATCTGGTGGAATGAGCTGTCAAAGTGACTTTTTTTTAATTAGACTTGAGAGAAATTGCAAGAAATTATGATGGGCACTGTTTGCAGAGACAGACCTCTTTTATTGAAGTGCCTGATAAAATTGAAGGAAATTATATTTTCAGATATTCAAACTCCAGGTTCACTTCAGAAATTTATGAAAATGTATTTCTTGTTCTACACTGAAGGTTCAGATATTTCTCATTCACTGTATTTCATAAAGATTGTTAATTATTATGACCATTAAATATTTCTTCTTCCCAAGAAACACTCTAGTATATGCAGTTTTGCACACAGTTTGTATAAACAGTCCTTGCATGTGGCCAGTCTGCCCTTCAGCAATAACCTTAAAATCTACCTTTCAGATCTTTATACTGGCTTATTTCAAGAAAATGTCATGCTTCTTCTGCATCCCTGTGAGCCTTCTATGAGGAAAATTATCAGCCTACTGCATTCCAAGTGGTGACAGTAGCATGTTGCTGTTCGCTGTTGTTTGGAGATTGTTCAATAGAATAAAGCATATTCCAGACAGATTTAATCTCAAAATATGCAGTACTAATTGTGAAAAAGGCAGGAGGAAGATAAAATCAGTGGCAACATGATAAACTCCTGGTAGATCTCCGTCAGCAGTTTTCTTTGAACACAGACACAAATAGACATTAAGCTTTGTAAACGTGGTAAAAATTGGAAATGTGCATCATATATCAAAGAAAGAGACATGTTGGCCAAAGTGTATTTTGATATGAAATAGCATTACACAATTACCTTGTACTCTTTATTTAGCAGTTGTAATAATGGCCCCTGGAGATCAAACGTGCTTTGTTCATGTAGGAGAAAATAAATCTGAGTGATGAAAAACTGAAGATAAATATCAGATTAGACAATTTAAAGCAATGTAGGCAAGGTACAAAAAAATGCATGTTAGTTAAACTACCTTCTAGTTGTAAAAGAGCTTCATTGCTTCAGTCTCTAGGTAAATACTGTCCATATCCAAAGAGCTAATTGAAAATGGGTTGGTTCAGCTTTTGGCTCTGTAAAAGCATGGAGAGGATAGTTTACAGCAATACAAATCATATACAATAGGAGGAGGAGGAGTAACAAACACAGTAATTTACTTATTCAGAAGCAATTTTGCCTTTTTTTTTTTTTTTTTTTTTTTTTTTTTGCTGTACTGCTGATTACATGCAGGAATAGAAAATAATTTTCATCCTCGTAGACTAAGTCCTGTATTCCTTAGTAACATCTGTCTTTCTCCCACATTAATGTTTTTAGATTGAAGGAAGCATTTGCACTTCTGAGTCACCAGTCAGTGGTGACAGTATGCTCATGCCTCAGGATATTGAGTCCGATGGTTTCATGTATATTAGTCATCTCATTTGCAAGATTCTGAGCATGTCCTCTTCAGGCTTACCTTAACACACAGAATTTTTGCAGATACCAGTTTCACAGGCTTTCAAAAACCATATAGTGAAAGAATAAATGCAGTGCTGTGAGAACCTGCACTTGACAGTATATGAAAAGTAATTTAAGGAACTTGTTTTCTTTTTCAGTTTTGGAGAGCAGTTCCTTTCATTTCCTTGAAAAATCAACTTATCTAGTTTCAGCTTTTATTATGCATACCTATTTACTTTTAAACTCTCAATTTGTACTCTTGAGTATTAAAATTAACAGAGGTTTTGCTATTGACTTCAGTGACACTCAGTTTCCTCTTCACACTTCTCTGTGCCAAGTCTTGTTCGTGATGCAATCAGATGACATTTGCTATTGTTAGGATCTGGCCTTCTGCAATTATTATATTTATTTATTTATTTATTTATTTTCTTTGTTATTGAAACAACAGGTATGTCTGGATTTTGTACCAATTTTTTCATGTGATTTCCTTCATGTGAAGGAAAAGTGAGTAGAGAATGTATTTGCAATCTTCTGCTATAAGGCATTTTCTAACACATGTTAACATGACATGCACTTGAAGACTACATATATGTGAAAATTATGGTGTATTATAGAGGCTGGGAAATATATTTTGAAGCTTCTTTACGTAGCTTGCTTTCTGCAGAGTTTTTTCAATGGCAAAAGAAGTTACAAACACAAGAACTAGGCCAAAAATACTACTACTAAGAAAATAAATAGTAGAGAAACAGAGTTATTTTGATTCGGTTCTGAGAGCTGATAAACCAGTTCTACGTGTGGAATTGCAGGTTTAGAAACTTAGTTTTAGCTGATATACCTTCAGGGCTTCCTGACTACTCAAGAAATTTCACCAAGACCTTGCACTGAAAAGAATGCTGTAATATCAAATAAAAACTTCATTCCATTCAAAGAACATGGTATGTGACAACACATTCTCTTAATTTTCTTTCTACGTGGTTTACAAATGAATCACTAAGAACAGAAGTGCAGGGAATCACATGTTCTTCATTATTGATTTAGGTATCAAATGTTTTGAGTGTGTATTCTTAAATCAGCATCAAATAGATGATATAATCTTGATTGAAATTAAAATATAGATAATCCATTGTATTCTGATAATTCTTCAATATTATGGGAGCTTAGTTCTCTAACATTGCTTTGCTATGTTAGAACATTAATTAAAGAAGTGAGATTTTACTAGAAATTTCATTGTGAAAATTTTTCTTTGACAGAGTTTTATTATATTCTTATTGAACTTTGGCCTCTGTGAAATAAACCTTCTCTACATCCTTTGGATTTAACCACAAATATTAAGCAAAAGACAGAACCAGTGACCAAATTTGCATTCTAGTTTTGCTGTGATTGCTACAACTACAGAAAACATGCTAATATGTGTTAAGGTTGCTGATACAAAGCTCTAAATACAAACATTAAAAATCCAAAGCATCATGACTATGATTCATTCACCAGTTTAGAAATCATTAACCTGTAACATATTTGCACACATAAGTTCAAGTAAACAATCCAAATTTATAGAAAAGTCTTTCTTGTGATGGCAAGTATATAGGTGCAGGGGTGTGTTTTAGGATGCCTGTGTGTATATGTATCTCTCTGTATGTACACATCTACTATCATACAGCACTTTAGAGCATCAGGGACCAGACTGAGGACAAGTGAAACATCTGACAAGTAGAAAAGGGAGCTGGAATGTGTGACACTGGTGGGAGTAAGGGAAGAGTGTGTATTTGGCCATAAATGCAAGATAATTCTGTACATTTTTTGTTTTCTCACAAGTTTTAAGATAAGTAGGGAGAAATATGGATAAAGGGTGTAGAAATGCTTCATGTTGCTAATTAATCACAGCTTTTCTGGAATATTTTAATGGATAGTCACATGTATTGTAAATAACATATTTATGAAGTTTTAAGTACTTGAAGCTAGAGAAACCCAAGGTAGCATATTATGCCACAGTTTTGTTCTGTGGTATTTTAATCAGTCCTATAAAAATCCTCCTAACTTTGAATATTTTCATTGAATCACAGAAAACCTTCACAAATATTGAATAATTAATTTGAGTTAGGGAAGAATATGTATATATATATTTTTTATCTATTAAAAATCAACAGAATTAATCTTAACCACATTTTTAATGCATCTGTTGCTACAGATTTACAACTAGCATATCCAAAATAATACAAATTATTTTATTCTATTATTCTATGGAAAGATGATTTTGACAAATGAAAACTAGAATAAACAGAAGAAGTGAACTCTACCAATTAATATAAGACTGTTATAACAGGCCGTTTAATGATGTGTGTTGACATGGTTTACATGGATCTTTCAATTGATTTATTTTGACAGTGTATGACACTGAAGTGTAATGCATGGAATTAATCAGTATACTGTGTGTATTAAGGAGAGCCTCAGAAGCAGATATCAAAATGCACTAATTTCTGGGAAGATACCAATGGCCCCAAGAGAAGGGATCTCTCAGAGGGAATTATATTCTCGTTTTCTGTTCATGTATGGTGTGGTTGATCACACAAATAATGTTACAAAACTTTTGCAGGTAAAGTTGGGTATGAAAAAATTAAAACAAATCAAAAGTTCCCTTAATCCCCATATAGTAGAGAAATCGGTTTGTTTTAATATAGGTAGGTGCAGCGTAGTAAACTTGGAAACAAACGTTATTGAAGATTACTGCCTTCACAGGAATTCTCATTGCTGTGTACGGTCAAATGGGATAATACAATATTTATAAGAGAAGGACTATCAAGTAGAAATAGAACATGTCTGTGCACATCTCATTAAAATTATTGTGATAGTGCTGTGTTTAAAGCTGATATTCACACTTCAAGGAGAACATGAAATATTGGAAAGATTTCAAAGAATTGGAAAAAAGATGTCCTGAAACATGAATTTTACAGTTTTCAGTTTAGTCCTTTATACACTACAGAAGCAATTGAGGAAGAACTTAGTCATTTGACACAGACAGCCACTCATGATAAAAAAATTATATAAGCTCTTGATAGCTCTTAATTTTGTCAACAGAGGGTTAATACAGTTGCCAAAGACTAAAAGTTGCTAGCTTCCAACTCAACTTAAAGTTCCAATTGACAGCGTAGTTATTATGCCCTGGAACAATTTATGTATCGTATTCAGGATTCTACAATGGCCTTTAAGATAGAACTGGATAGATTTATTAAAGAGATATTTTACCCAGTTCTTAGGGGAGGAAATTGTCATGTATTTATAGCCTTAGATTCTATGGCTATGTCTCTATTAGCAAATAAAATGTCCTGAGCCTGTTCTCTAGTGGTTCAGCATTTGTGCTTGGAAGCCTGCTAATAATTAAACACTATGGGAAGTACTGGAGCAGAGCTTGGCCATGGTCTAGCTCTGTTTGTTTCATTAATGCAGTTGCAATCTGCATTTTTTTCCTGTGGGAGTGATGCACCAAATGTCCTGAAATAACCTAGACTCGTATTTCTAAGTTCTCTTGAAATTCGTCACAAAATTTGTAGTTATTATATTCATTGTGATGAAAAGAGCCTATTTTTGCTAGTGATCCAATCCCCAAAACCTTAGCAAGCAACAAATTTCCTAAAGTATCAATGCTTAGTAAGTTCTATAGAAACTAAGCAATAAGAGGTAAGTAATCTTTCTGCTTTGCTGCAGTTTTGAACAGAGGTCTTGAGGCTTCAGAAGAGTTAATTATATTTTTACTCAGTACTACAAAAGAATCTATAATAAACAGCCAGACATTGCACAACAACTTTGAAATCAGGAGAGCACCCAGGCAAGATTGGTAGAACTGAGGCCATGGAGTGGCTGAACATCAGGAGATACATAGATTTCAAAGCCAAAGAGATGAGCAGACCATCAACGCTGATGTTGATGCCTGATAATGTGTGTTTGTATAAAACGTGACTCTTATTGAAGAAAAGGAGAGCTCAAAGATTGACTGAATTTTGACTTCCACAAAAGCAAGCACACCTTGCTTGAAGCCCTGTTTGGTTTGCATTTCTTCCAGTAGCCAGATGTTCTTATTGTTGAAATTCCATGTCTAATCTCAATTGCATTTTCAATTTGCATTTGAATTTTACTTCAGTGCTCAGCATTTTGTTTTAGTGATATCCCTCTTCCTAAGATCAAAGAAAAATTTAGTAGGTAGTATTTTATTCCCATAAAGATATTTTTGTACTGTTACTTTTGTGCAAGTTACTTTTCAGTCTTCTTTCTAAATAGCTGAAACACTTTGGAAGTGTTGCACATTGGAACACTCACAACTCTGTGGTGTTTTCTCAGACCTTGTGATTCTTTGCTATACCTTTCTCAGTTTTTCACCCTTTTTTTTTAGCAAGACACAGGATCAATACATATATTCAAGACTTAGCCTCACCAAGACTGTAAAATTCATTCTGCTTCTGTCACTGCACTATTTTAGCACCCCATAAATAAGTATTTGCTTCTTTGCAGTGGAGATCTACATTGCCCATAAAGCCAAAGGCTTTACAAAGAACTTAAATATTTTTAGAGAATATTTCATTAAAAAAATGAAAAATCCATATAGAAGAATGAGTGAAAGAAGAAAGAGCAGGAAATGGGAAAAAGCTATGTCTGTAACTGAGATATAGTATGAGCTAAAACAGAAAAAAAGCTGAAATGAACAGAATCAGAACAAAGATGGGTTGATTAATAATAACAAATAATCTGATGTCATCAGTGGCTAGAGATCCTTCTTCATGCTGGTTGACTCCTTCCTGCAGAATGTTTCAATAATAGGGAAAGAAGAAAGTGCCATATTCAGGCATTATGTCCCATGAAGTCAAGTGGTCTCCTCTGTAGAGTTTTGTAGATCCCTGGGCTCCTTGATCCTTACAGTAAAACATGCTAGAGAGGGACAGTCCTTACTCAAAACACCCCACAATCTAGAGGGCAACTCTGCCATTAACAGGGGAAGAAAACACCTGGACAGGGGAAGCACAAGAGATCATCAAACCAGTATGAAATCAGTATGTTTTCATCAGTATGAAAACAGCAGCCAGGAAAACAGAAACCTAGCAGTTGTGTATATGAGGTTTTCATGGGTTTTTATCATAATGGCAAAGGATTTTAAATAGGGATTTGAAGGTGGACAGTGAATGTGGCTCTGTGACATTTAGAGTGCTCCTAGTTTGGGTAAAGGCATAGTGTAGCACATATTTCTACATGTTTCGACAGTTTATTTTTGGAGACAAAAATTATTACTTTAAGTCTGGACCTATGTATTCTTTCTTAAGTTCACTGGCATCATTAAAACAGGACAGAAATTTTGGTTTTGCATTTGAATATTTGTATTAAAGTCTACAGTTTATTAAGGAATTAGTTTTAAATAATGTCTTGGAAATATTTTCAATTTTATATTTCAGCAGAATATACAAAATCTTAGAAGATCAACATTGGAAGGCTTAGCTTCTTTATATGTCGTTGGTGTTCCACAGTAGCCCAAGCTAATCTACGTCCTGTTTCCCCTTTCTCTCCCACCAGCAGTTGTATGTTCCTTCCCATTCTTTTGGGCCAGGTCCAATACTTGCTTCATCCTGCTGTTTTCCTACTAATGAATATGATCTGACTAGCGAATATGAATCTGAATATGATTTGCTATGAAGCTAGTGTGGTGAAATGGCCTGATACAGGATGAGATGATCAAGTCAGAGTAGATAGAATGAAGATGGTGGGAATAAAGTGTGAGTTGGGAAGAACAGATAAAGCCAGAGACAAAAAGAAGTCAAGAGATATTATTAAAATGGCAAATTCTCTGTCATGAGCTACAAACCACAGTCTGAATGACCAACAAGAAGGCAATGAAACTGGAGAATTTCATTGGCTAAGGGATAAAATTCCTTCACTGAATCAGACGCAAACAATACTCCCTATGGTATTGAAGGCACCCTGTGCTTTCAAGTATGTTTAGTTTCTTATGAAGCTGAAGAGCAGCTGTACTCACCTCTAGGAGTTCATAGCAGAAACTGTCCAGCATAAAAGCTTAGCCAAATTTTCATTCTGGAGATGCTAATGATGATAATTGCTATTCACAGCCTTTATTGTATTTTTCAATAATAGGTATCAGAGCTGTTTTATCACACTTTACTGTGATGCTGTGGTGGTTGTAGTATAATCCTCTGACAATATTGTGGTATTTCACTGTGTAATCTGTAACTGCTTTGAAAGATAATATTGACCTACTTAAATATGAGAAATTGAGTTTCTGATATAAATATACCTGCCTATTGACTGTGTCAAAAATCCATCTCTTGTTGTGTACTCCAACCACTAAAGTAGTTTGTTGTTATTATACCTGCCACCCTTAATTTCTTCTAAAGTAAAAGAGGTACAATATAGATTAATTTTGTTTCATAATACTCTAAAATAGTACATCCTTTGCTTGTGGGTGGTTTCTACAGCTTACTGCAGAAATATCTATTCTATGGTGCCAAGGGTCTGCAAATCCTTTAATTACTTAGAATGGCATTGTTTAGTAAGTTAAATAGTATGGTTATATTTATGATAGATCAGCAACTTTTCTCTTTTCATTCATCATTTGAAACTGAATTTAGTTAAATATTTTTATGTAAAAGCTGAATCACACTTGATTTTGGTTTTCCTTATTCCCAGGATCTATATTTCAGTATCTCATAAATGGGAGCTGCATCGTTTATAAAGGTGGAATTTTTTTGGTTTTTAAAAATGAAAACCTATAGATTCAATTAGATGTTTACCTCAGTTTAGTCAAAATGCATATTAGCAATTCTATCGATTTCCTATTTTTCTGCTATGTTGTATATCTAGACCAAACCAAATGTACTGTCAGACTAATTTTGATGGGGCATGTACCACAGTAGATAATTACTTCACTTTGCTTAATGTATTAGAAATCCATAAGTAGACATTTGTTTTATGTGAAAAGCAGGCAGCCTATTAGAGGTCAGGAACAAATAACAAAGAGGAGTACTCAGTGACAAATACAGACTAAAGAACAAAAGCTAATTAATTCAGAAATTTTATGAGCTGATTATTCATTCATCCTGTAGTTACATGTATTGTACCAGAATTTCTTTTCAGCTCTGTTTGGTTGTAAATCAGAGTTTCCTAATATTGCTTTCTTCTACTTTTATTTTTCACATACTTTGTATGTTAATATTTTTTTTACAAGAAAGTGTTATTTGTCCTGTATGTTATTTCTGTAGCATAAAACCACCAACAAAACTGAGTTTGAGTCTAATTCACATTTTAGTGTGTATGTCATTAGCATCTGGCACTATAGAAAAGCTTTTTCTGGGCTAAACTGTAGAAACCACCCAAAATATGTATTTCTTCCAGTGCTACACGCAAGTAGTAAATTTACAAAAAGTAGCACGCATTGTCATTCTAAGATGTTAAGCACAGCTAGGCTGGCAGGTCAGTGATTGTATCTTGCAATGTCAAGTACTTATTTCTAGAGCCAAAATTTGCCAGCGGTAGAACATCTGAAAATCTGAAGCAATACTATTTTTGTGCTGCTAAGTTGTTACCTTAGGAAACATCAGGAAATTCCACTAATCTCCTGAAGACAGATAGCATGAAATCTGGTTTTCTAGGGCTGTCCAACTCCCAGAGGCCCTGGTGACACCAGTGTGTATCTGACTTCTTAAAATTGCTGGGGTAAGGCAAAAGAAGGAAGAAGCATAGCACAGCCAGTGGTTCAACACACTAAATATCTGAAAAAATGGCCACTGTATTTTTTTCCGAGAAATCAATATCTCAAGTGGCTTGGTGACAGAAGAATATAGTAGTTAACCTTGCAAAAAATGCTCCTCTCTGCAGAATTATCAGATAGATGTGCAGTGTTAATATAAGTTACAGAGCTACCTAAAAATCTTGATCACGATATTTGGCAATGTCACTCTGGAGCTTTCCAGTGCTAGCAGACTGAGGGAACCATCTAGAAGAGTCTTTCCGCTGTTCTTTCCAATTTTTGTATATTACATCAACATACTTTAAATGCTACATCATGCTGCAGTAATAGAAGGGCATTCATAGGCCTTTACCAACCAAGCCCATTTGCCATGAAACATTCTTCCCAACTTCTGTCTCTGCATTACTTTCCCTCAGTGCATCCATCCACTTTTACAGCTAGAAAACATATGGTATAGATACATTGCTTAAACATATATTTCATAATTAATAACTAGTTTAATTAAGTATAATAACAATCTATTCAGGCAGAGAAGTGACAAATGTAGGCTCTATAGACTTGATCCTGTCAGAATGCCAACATGTTCTCAAGACCTGAATTTTTGAGGCTTTGCTTTTGAAACAGGGGCTCTAATCCTCCCGTATTTCTTTTAAGGATAATTTGATTCAAAATTTGAACTTCTCTCAGAAAAAAAAAAAAGGGAATTTGTAAGATTTTCTAAATCACAGCTAAAAACTTAGGCACCATGAGATGTTTTCGTTAATTATTAGAATCATCCTTTTGTGCAAAAGTGTATTTGACTGATGGATCAAACACAATATTTGGTCCAGAAAGCAGCAGCAACTTTTAACTTTTTTTTTCTAATCTTAATTTCTGAAATTCAAACCCTGAAAAAATTGACCCTAAATTTAAGATCCTACATCACTCTTCTCAGATTAAAGATTTCCTCTCTTTACTTAATCAATCAGATGTGGGTTAACCTGGATGTTTGACGAAGCTTCTCTCCTTCTCCATTCATTGATTACTGTTTCCAGTAAGTTACCTTATCTGTGAAATGTTCCCTTTATGCTGATCCAAAGTAGCTTTATTCTCAACATATTACAAAATGCTGCAAAGATGCCTTTTGTGATAAATCTAGGATTAATTTATGGCACAAATATGTGGTGACAGTAAAGTCATAATAACACTTTACTTCTCAAAAGGAACTGGAGTAATTGTGGGAGTTTGAAGTCCAAACAGCCTTCTTGTTTCCTTATATAGCTTAATTTCTGAAGGATACTAAGGAACTGACAATTTAAACATATATCAGATCCAACTTGGTATTTTGGGTAGATGTGCCCTTTGTTTAGAAGTTTTGTCATCTGCAACAAATGTACTTTAAAAATAAAAGAACATTAATAAAAGTATATTCTTTTTTAAAATGCATCCAAGAAAATTCATAAATTATTTGCGACCTTCTTAAGATCTCTAGCATTTAAGGGGTATAATTACTATCTGAAAATGCAAGAAATGCTGCTCTCACTTTCTGTCAGCAGATGATCACCTTTCCTGTATTTGTTGAAGAGAACGAAATAGCATGATATATGTTTTGTGACTTAATGCTCTTCAGATTCTGTTTCCTATGAAAAAGCATTTCAAAATAATTTACATTTAATTTATGAACAAGGTTTAGTTTTCCTCACACTGGATTTAAATTGTCTTATACTTGCATTTACATCATAACAATTGAAGTGTAAAACACCCTATCAAAGAAACATTTCTTTACCTTGTGATATGTTCACTTTCAACAAAACCTCCTATATTTTCTTATGAGTTTCTGAAGTTTCAAAGTTCCATTGCAGATTGCTTATTAAGAGTTCATTGCCTTTCAATACTTTGTAAATCTGAATCACCAAAACTAACAGAGTAGCTGTGAAAACACAGCTTTGAAAAGAGTTCCACAAAGAAGTAAAATCACTAAAATGAGAATTTTTGTGTGGTGGGAAATGTTAAATGCAAAAATCAGGTGTATTCAGTTAAAATCAATCTTTGGACAACATGCACTTTGGATCATGTATTAATTTGGAAATTTTACTTTTTTCTACCTTTTCTGCTCTGAGCAATTGTTTTCCTCACTGAATCTGTCTGTAAGATGAATAGAAGTTGTCACAGTACACAGAGACATTCAGGCCCAAAACACAAAAATGTTTATTCCATGTTTTTCTTCTCTGACAGTGAACATTCTCTGTAGAACATGAAAAGTATTTGTTACAATGAAACTTATTCTTAGGATATCTTTCCTGTTGCCAAACTAACATTTGTTCATCTTCAGAAGCCATCTAGCATTTAACACACTTTGGGTGAACTTCATTTATTTCTTCCACTAACAGTTTCAAGTTTTCTGAAAGAAAGAAAGGAAGCAATACATTTTGGAAAATTAATTCAGTAGCTACCTCGTACTTATTATGAAGTCATGAGTTGATAGGGGAATTTCAGGACTAGATTGCTGGACTAGGATTGCTGTACAATTTCTCATCATGGACATTAGAAGAAATTCTTAGTTGGAGTGTCATGTGCTGTCTGATTGCCTATGTTCATTAGTGGGAGGTCAGACACTTGCCTTCTTGGTCAGAGAGCACAGCACTTGCAGCTGTCTGAAGAAAAGTGCTGTGCATTAGAATATGTTCAAATAGTGGGGGTACTGTTTGTCAGACCAGGTGCAAGAACAGAAAAAAATCCATGCCATGCCAGAAAGAAGAGGAGGATAGACAGAAGAGAAAAAGCACAAGGAAAGAACAAAAACATTCCTTCTGCTCAATACTATAGTCATTGGAAAGAATACAAGAGGTTATTCCAGCTCGCTTGTTGACTAAATTGTATGTTCTTCCTACAGATAGTTCCTAAAAAAGAACCATTCTTTGTTTTCCTATGTACAGACACAGTATCTGTTGTTTATTACTATAATCATAGCATGCATAGTTTAAAATGTGGGACTATCAGGATAGGCTGTGTTTCTCCTTCTGGTTTGCCAGATACTAAAAACCATACTCTTATTTATTACAGCTTGTTTGTGATTTATTAACAGAATTTAAACTAATTTCTTACACATTGCTTCTACTAGCCTGATCTGTTTCATAAACATTGGACTATATCCTTTTATGCCTTGTATTTCGGCCATATGTTTTTTGTCCACCATTTTTTTACAGATGAAAAAGTTCTCCCAAAATTCATGGAAATAAAATATGTCTAAACTCTTGGTGTCTGCTTTTTTGAAACACTTTGTCAAGCTTTGGACAGGTGCAAACATCTGTGGCTTTATAAAACTCATGGTTGTCACAGGATTAGCTGTTGTAGAGAGCATCTCAAACTCTCTTAGCTCCTGGAGTCTCAATTTACTGATTCTGCCAGACTACCCACTACCCTCTAGCTCAAGCCTGTGTACAGAAATCCAAGACAGGAATGCATCATTAGGAATTGAAGACAGTTGAAAGCTTGCCTATGAAGGAATCATTCTGACTCCTTTGGCAAAGATCAGATAGGTGATACATAGTGCAGTGTTCAGGTTTTCCTTTTCTGGTATTTTGCTTAACAGCCACTGTACATCTGTGGCTCTGTGCATCAATGTATACCAGACCAGTGTTTTAATGCAGAAGCACATTGAAATAATACACACAGTGATTATCGGTGAAAACTCTGCTTAGGTTTAAGAACACGCATGATCCTGAAAGCATTTTATTGTAGGGTTGAAGACTACATTCTGACTTCATTAATGCCTTGGAAAAAAAATTCTTTCTATTGTTCTCTGTCAGCAATCCTCATGTTCGCTGACTCCATTAGTAGGATTATGGTCAGGTTACTATTCAGTACAGCACTGGAATGTGTTGCTTTCTTTTGTACTGAAGTACAAAAGCTCTTGTCATTTTTTTTTAAATTGTGGGCTAAGCAATTTTGCTTTGCAGTTGTCAGAAAAGTGAATGTGTGGCAGAGCTCTTCTTGACAACTGATTATCTAGATATTTGCCAGTAGCCACAGCAGTAGGTCTTTATGGTTTTGTGTTCATTTGAATGAAGGAAGAAAGAACCATAGATGTGGTTATTTTTAGTTTATTTTGGGGGGTTTTGTTTTTTTTTAAATTCACCTATCTTTCAACATTGCCCTTTAGAACATCAGATGACTTTTGCAATTTAAGAATTTTGACAAAATTACATCAAAAGAGCAGGTAACTAAAGCTGTGCCACTGCAGCTAGGAATAAAGTGTTATACTTGCTTTATGTAAACCAAGAGAGAGATTTCAGTCAAAATAGTTCAAAACAGGTGAGAGTTCAGTTCATCCTTTCAAGTAGCTCCTCTTAGATACAGTGGAGAAGGATATCTTTAAAGAGTATGTCTGATCTCTCAGCTTCAATCAATTGGCCCAGCCCACAGACAGAGTTTTGTAGCCTACTCTCTATTAAGAAAGGGTATTGTGTGGTTAAAATGGTCTCTTTTCAGGAATTTCTCATATTTAGGAACTATAGGTTTTCAGTTCACTAAAACTTTTGTTATTTTAATAGACCTGTTAACTCTTTTATAACTAGAAAGCCTAAAAACATTGTCACCCAGAAAGTGTCCTGAGCTTCAAGTGCAGTGTTAATATTCATTTACAAGGGAGCAAAAGCAAGGTCAAATCAGCTGTGTAGCAGACAAAGGTGCATGGATACAGGAGAGTACCATGGATGAAGGGGGAAAAAAAGAGCGGAGCTCAAAAGGAGCAGGAAGAGAACGCAAGAAGGCATGTTATAACTTTCTGTGAGGTCTGGTTTCTGAGCTTCAGACTGGAGAGATTTGAAGACAGTCGGTACCTGAGGAAAGCAGCACAGCTTTCAATCATTCCTAGTATGAAGCTCATACGTGTGATTTCCGAGAGAGAAAAAATGATCTTCAGTTCCGTCATGCATTATGAGCTTCAAAATAAAAAGGTATTAACTTTGAACTACAGATGGCAAGATCACAAGCTAAGTTGTGTTCATATGTCAAAAACTTGTGTGCTTGTGCATGTTTGCAGAAGCAGGACTCCATGACTGGTACCAAAGAAATGCATTCCATGTATGCACTTCAAGATCCCCTGATAAGAGCAGGGCTCAGCAGCAAGTTCCAATCACCAGGATAGATTTCTCAAAGGAAAAAAAAAGAAATCAAGATCTAGTTTTGGTATGAACTTTTAAGCGTAACAGACTATGTCTTTCCAATATGAATGAGTTAAATATAAAAGTATATCCATATTTTTTTTAAAACTCATCCTTTAATTTTTTCTCCCTTTCTTTGTTTTTCAAAATTTGTCTTGGCCTTGGATTTTTTTTGTGCCCTCAGTGATTAACTCCATATCTTAAATAATAACTTTCTGGATCTCCAAAGCTCATACTGAACAAGAAGTCTTCACTGTGAGCCAAATCATTTTGCAATACACGGAATAAACAGATGAAAAATAGTCTTGAAAAATTAAGTAGTGTTAAGCATGCAGGCATGGGCAGAGCTTTTAAAGACTTAAGTACCTTATTACACTAAAGCAAGCTTTGACTGCATGAAACTAACTGGTTTACAAAACATACACATCCAAATACAGAAGTGGCCAAGAGGGTTTAGAGAAAAGAAATAGACCATGGCTATCTCAAAACTTTGGGGTTTCTCTGAGTATGTCAGCTTTGAATTTCCAGCCATCTTGATTTGGGACAATTATTACACCTTTTTTAGGATTACATTTGAGAAGTATACTCTCAGCTTTATCTCAGCCTGAGAGAAGGGTTATTTTCAGCTGTTATGAGAGGATATTTATTTACTCTAATATTGCCATAGATCTCTCCTTAGGCTGGTTCCTGTTATCCAACAGGAGCAACAGCGTTTTCCAAACTTTTTGTGATTGCTGAGTGATTTTTCAACATTGAAACTGAGACTTCACTGAGCAAGTGAAGATGCAAATGCATGTAGTTAAAGAACTACAGTTGTAGCCAGACACCTATCTCGGTCTGATTCTCAGAAGCAATGCATTCAGGGAAATAAATCAGGATTTAAGTGGCATTTGAAAAACTCAGCAGTCAGTTTTATAGGTGCTTTTATATAATGATTTAACACTCAATGAGTATTGTTTTCTTTACTGTATGAAACACAGTTGAATGACTTCTAAAATGCAGTTATCTGGGAACCCATTCAGTGCCCTGAATTTAATCTAGTCAGTGGTGTAATTCTCACCACACTGAAAAGGAGGAAATAAGCTGGTATAAAATTAAAAACCTCCAGTTGGATTTATCGTGTAAAAATAAATTAATAATAAATTATATTTTCATTTAGAAAGAATTTGATTTTTAAGTGTACATTAAAACACTTGGCAAGCATCTTGCTTTCCAGCAGCTGACAGACAGGAATATTTGCTACACAAAGCAGCTGAGAGCTCTCTCCGAACAACCTGGTTCAGGTATTGGGACCACTAAAGCCAAGTAAGCTGGCTCCAGGAAGCTAACCTTGCAGGAAAGGGAGACAAAGCCTTGGGCAAAATGCCATGATAGTTTGCAGAGTTCAGATGCCTTCATGGCATTTGTGTGCCATGTAGTTACTGACAGATATGCTAAGGACTAAAAGGAGGCAGGTGTTACTGACAAAGCAGCGAGACGGAGCATCAGTGGAGAAAATTTCTATTTACATGCCTATGCTTTAACAATAGCAGTCTTCCCATTTTATCAGTAGATACTCTGAAATGAAAGACAAAATTAATTTTATCTGGTATTCCTTGATTCTCCAATTAAAAAGCAACTGTTGCTTTAATTTGCAAGCCTTTTCAGTAACATTTAAATGATCATCTGTATCCTGAAGCAGCCTCAAAAGCCTGCCTACTCTCTGAATTCTTGCCATATTTATAGTCCTTTAAGCATTCTCTGATCTCACAGGGTGCTGCTCCAGCAATGCCAGCGATGAAGGGAATGTTGCATGGGCTGGCTCTCCATGGCGTCTCCCCAAAGCCAGCCGAGATGTGTGACAAAACATCTTATGACCTCTCTGCACTGAACTTCCCACTGCTATGTGACACTGAAAGAGCCACCGTGGCAGATCTTATGAAAGAGCTATGTAGTCAAGGCTTGACTGTTCTGTTATCAGGGAATTCAAACCTTGTAGGTGTTTAAGTCAATCTGGATGGAGCTGAGGAATGACAAACATCCATCATCCAGGTGTTTTGTAAATGGATATCTTCCAGCTTTTTGCAGTGGCTTCTTTTAGGTTCTGGTACCACCAAATACTACTTTTACTGACCAAAAGCCTCAGCATTACGAGTTCCATTTAACAAAAACATGAGTTCTTAGAATATACTAGGAAAAAGAGTCTTTTATTTGAATAGTCTGTGAAACCAAATTATTTGATTTTAAAAATCATATTATTAGAGTTGCTTAGGATGAGAAGTAAAAAACTCACTCTGGGTATTCAGCTAGCAGGGTGTCTTCTCCACCCTGCCCTCCTGTGACCTGGAAGGACACCAGTCCTCCTGGTAGTACATGCTCATTTTGGACCTGCACTTTTGGCAGGGAGAAGTGAGAGCAGCACAGCTCCATGGACAGGGACAAGACAGGAGCCAAAGGTGACCCCAGCACAGGCTGGTGATCCTTCCCAGTTGTCACTGTCCCATATAGGATAGCTGGTAACAGGGACTTCCAGCAGGCACAGCCAGCAGTGTCCTGAGGTCTGTGCAGTCCCTGCCAGCACTGAGAGTCCTCAGAGGTAGCCTTGCCTATAGGTGCATCTGGACCTTGACAAGCTCTGTGGTTAAGGTGAATTATGTGTGTCATAGAAAGTGACACACATAAGCTTGCTTTAGTGAAGTACGATCTACATTTTAAAACCCTGTTTCCACTGCTGTTTGTACATTGATGTCACAGAATCACAGAATAACCTAGGTTGGAAAAGACCTTTGAGATCATGGAATTCAACCTATGAATGTCACCTTGTCAATTAGACCATGGCACTGAGTGTCACATCCAGTCTTCTTTTTAAACACCTCCAGGACTGGTGGCTCCACTACCTCCCCAGGCAGCCCATTACAATGCCCAAGCAATCTATCTGTTGGGAACTTTGTTGGACTACTGGCACACTCTTGCAGTTATCTTCATTAGCTTAATTTAATTTAAAGTGGAGATTCTAGTAGTCTTACTTTTGTAGTCTTGGTGGAACAGGTAAGGAAATATGATAGACCAAATTAATAGGTACAGACTGTTGCAGTCTATTTGCCATTGTTTATTACCCATTTGTTCCCCATTCTATTTCATGATATCAAGTAAGTTCTTCATGTTAAATTTAAAGGGTGTTTATTCACCTTGTTTTCATAAAATGGCAGCAAGAAGTAGCTAATAAAGATAGGCACACATAAGGCATTTTCAGTGAAATATTGTATGCACAATTACTTGTTCTCTATTTGATTCTGTTTTGATACATTTTATGTCCCATATTTAAACCCTGTATTAAACTGATCTGTAGCTTTTCCTTAGTCTTCTCTGACTTTTTCAGTTCTTTGGTTTTTTCTCTTGAATTTTCTTAGTATTTCAACATTTAATATGCACTCAGAAGGAAGAAGCAACATCTCTGGCTTTTCGACTTATTGTTTGTACTGTGTATATCATATAATGATCTACAGCTTAATTAAGTCAGAAACAATTATTGTGGCTGTCTAGTAAGACTTGCATATAATTTTATTTATACAACTTGATTATAAGAATTGACAATATCATAATGTCTGTGTTATCTTCATGGCTAGCCAGCAAGGTCATTTCCTCACTCACATTGTGGGAAAAGGATATGCTGTTCCTGTCTGCCAGTGACAATGGATGGGATACTGAGTTCTGAAAACCTGTGTGGTTTTGATTCAGGGAAATTCCCTGTGCAGTGGGTACCTTCATAAATTAAAATTTTTCATCTTGTGATGCAAAAGAGACATTTTCAGACTTAGAGAATCACTAAGTGGAGTTCTTGAAGGGATTAAGAAATCATGAGATCTAGGAGAAGTATAAAGGATGCAGAACTCTTTTCTCAATGTACACCTAAAGCTGTTGTGACTTTGCACTCAAAAACCAAAGCCCCAAGGAGAGTACAACAGTGGTCAAAGAACATTCCTTATAGTTAATTAGTAGAAAATTCAAATCAGTTTGTGAGAAGCAGGAGAAAGTTAATTTCTAATGTAAACTTCTGTATGAAAGCAGGGAGAAAGTTAATTTCTGATGTAAACTTCTGTATGAAAGCAGGAGAAAGTTAATTTCTGATGTAAACATCCTTGGAGCAGGCAAGCATGGGAGCAGATTGTCTACAGGTGCTCTGGAGTCTCCATTCTAGGAGGTTTTTAAGATCTAACTGAACAAATATCTGAGCAGCCTGATCTGATTCTTATAGCTGATCCTGCTTTGAGCAGGAGGGAGGATGAGAAACCTGCTCTTGTCCTTTCCAACTTGAATGTCTTGTGATTTTCGTGACTCAGACAACTTTCTTTGCATCAGGAACAAGCCCACCACAACATATTTCACACCAAATGTAACTCTGAATTTCTTGTGGATGTATGCTCCACAGCATTTTTATTTTGGAATAAAATATCAAATAGAATTGACAACTGCCTAATGCAAAAAAATCAGACCATAGCTTTTACTGAAGGGTAATGTCAAAGCTCTGCATTCCATATGGATGTCACCAAAAGGAATTGTGATTTCATCAACACAGCTGCTAGCTTTATAATGACATATGGGAGTAAATTTTTTTTTGATGACTGTTCTTACAGCAATGTTTCCTCTACCTTCTGCATTTTTCCTGACATCATGACTTTAAATATGAGCCCAATTTAAAAGGCAGTAGTAATTTCTTACAAACCTTTTGTATTTGTATTAGCAATCTAATTTATCTCAAGAATTAACATTGTGTCAAATCTATTATTTCCTGAAGAACCAGGTATAACTTTAATTTATTCTGGAGCTGTGAGACAGATATTTTATTCTTGGATCCATTTTGTCTTGTACAGTTCAATGTGGACTTAGACTTTTATACACACCCAGATGAGTGAAAGTCTTTGTGGAATTTACTTCAACAGGATGGATTAGTGAAGAAAAGTAATTATAAAAAAATAATATCAAGGACCTAGCAAGGGTAACAAGGATCTTTTGTATTGATCCTATTTCAAATATAATATTATATCAAATCAATAAATATGATGGCAAATGCATAATAACAGCATAACTTTTCATATGCTGTGCTATATTTAATGTCATCTTGGGCTATGCAGGAGTTCCTGAACTAAGAAAAATCATTACAGAGACAATTTTATACAAACAGAAAAGGCCTCTCTACAGAAGTGGATCTGTGGATCTTTGTTCTATGAGGAACAAATCAAGTATTCCAAGTTTGGAGGGTTTTAAATTAGAAAATATAGTGTGATATTTTGTTTTGTTGATCGACTTAATGTCAAAACACTTCAATTATCATCTTTCAAAATGTATTTTTTACTGCAAGAGGATGAAAAAGAGAGGTGTTACCTTTCTAATTTAAAAGCAGTGTATTTTTTTCATTGGGGGTTTTTTAGTGCGTATTAAGAACTCTTATATGTGGACATAAGACTTTTGTTTTATTAAGATGAAGCAGGCTTGGTTTACAGGTAATAAGAGCAAGAGACTGTCTTAATTCACACACAATCAATTTGCAGGCTCAGTCACTAGGTAAGGCTCAAATATTGCAGACTTCTGATATCCTTCCCTTATGACAATAATCTAGGTGGATTTAATGGAAGTCGTAAATAATGAAATGTGAAGTATTTGATGGAGTAATTGATAAATACATAATTATTAGCATTGATTTAGGAAGAGTTTCCTATTTTATTCTAGTAAGTAAAGCTCAGTGAGAGTAAATAGTAACATTACATTTAAATTAGTAGCAGAAAAACAGCTTTCAATGGAAAAGATAATTTATTTAAGACTGATACACACCTTTTAGAATATAAAATTTTGTTTAACAATTGTACTTACAGTTTTATGGTATGCATTTTATTTGTATGAAGTTTTTGCTTTGATAAAAAGATGGTGTGCATGGACATATTTGTATTATGCTGAGATCTACCATAAATCTTGATAAGTTATGAAAGCTGCATCCATTAAGTTATCTTCCATAACTGAAGGTGAACAAGGAAATATCTAACCACTGCCCTAACAGGACATCATATACCTAGCATTTTAAATTTTTTTTCTGTATTTTGTACAGTGGTCATTAAATAAACCCATCTCCAATGCCTTGTTGGCTATTTCATGGTCACAGGGCAAAAGCACCGAATCTTATCAGTCAGAGGGAAAAATAGTGAGGGAATGCTTTTCAAAAGCCACAGATGAGAAGGCCTTGTGAACATAGGAATACTAAAGAATGCAATCAACAACACAGATATGAAAATGTAAACTGACATAATAAATGAATAAAATATATGCCTATATTAATGAATGTAAGTTTAAACATTTCAAATTTACCTATGAAAGTTCTAACTTTTGAGAGGGTATGGAGACAGGGGAAAGTAGTGCTGACTAAATATAAACCTTTTACTTGAAAAAATAGCTCTATATGTTTTAAACTCATGCAAACTAATAACTTTAGGTCATTATGCAGTGTCACAATGGATGTCAAACAAGTTCAATTCAACCAAAATACATATTAAAAGAGTGGAAATCTTTCTCCAGAAAAGAAATCAAATGTCAATAAAAATTTACCCTCTATCAGGGAAGAGGTTAATTTCATTCCTTCCCTGGGACATTCCTTCTTAAATCCTGGCAACCCTAACACTTGAGCTCTCGCATCAGTCACTGAGACAATAAAAAGTCTGATTTTTTTCCTTGTTCCCCAGACTCCTTTATGGTACAGAGAGGAAGAGCAGTTTATCTGTGTAAAATGGCTCTTTTCTAATATTTTTTTCTAACTGGGTCCATAAGAAGTCTTCAGAAGGGTCTGGTAACACTAACAAATGCATTTCAAACAGTCCAGCAAATGTTGCATAACAGGCAAAATTAATTCATTTTTAGCACTTTTTTAGCTGAGCAGCAGCCTTCACTGACTGGTTTAACAGCTATGTAGCTTGCCCTTGCTATCTGCAGTCACTGTTAAACTTCCTACAGCACATTTATTTAAATTGGTTGTTCTAAATGACACTGCCCCAAGTTCCCTTCACCAATGTCAAGAGAGACTTGTAAGCTCACCTTTCTCTGCAGCAGTTTCTTCATCAGTTTCTTTGTGGAAGAATCTTTATCCCCACTTGACACCTGTGAGAGCATGATTTGATAAGGAGTCAAAGACGGCCTCTGGGGAGCTGGAATTGAGGTTGAAGGTCTCACATTAAAAAAGTCATTTACTTCTGGTTTCGTTTTGCTCTTAGGCACTATTCACAGCTTTGCTCTGTCTTCAAACAACAGGAGCCCTTGGCCTCACTAAAAGAAAAGAAATCTGAAGCTATTGAATGTGCTTGGAGTTAGTAAATATTAACTTGGGCTTTCAGGAGTCAATCCACAGCATGTCTTTAAAGCAAGAGAGTCCTCCCTTTTCATTGCCATCAACTTATTGTTGATGTACTCTTTTTTTTTTTCTTACCAGACAAGGTATTTCTAATAGTACTTTTACACAGCATATGTTTTTGTATGCTGCTGGAGTAAAATTCTTCTTCCTTAGTTGATTATTGTTGTGCTAAGTTGTTTTATTCGAACTAACTAAAATGCAATTACTATTTACAAGAAAATACAGAAGAATATTTATTTGAATATTTTGTCATTCTGGGACAGACAAGCAAAGCTTCTGTATGTATTTTAACATATCTGGTGCTGAGTGAAAAAAGTTCCAGAATAGGTTTGCAAAAATCACATACTCAAGCTTTTTATTGAACTCACAGAAAAGTCTTACCATATGCTTTTGATTCTAGAAATATCAGTCTATTGGCTTTATCATCTTCACATTATAGTATTTTTTCACCATATATTTCCTTGTATTATTTTCAGAGTTTTTACTTCTCAAGTAATATAAAACTGAATTTATGTAAATGAGGTTTATGTGGCAAATAAATAGGGACAGGGTGTAGTCATCTCTGACAAAAGCATTTTGATAAGAAGGGTGAATGCATGTCTAAAGAAGCTCAAAATAGCTACTGATTTCAAAAGGATTTTTTTTTGTCTCACTGTAAATTAAATTTAACCCCAATAATTTAAAGCTGTCAAGACAGTGCAGAGTTAAAGTCAACATAACTTATACACTGTGACATTTTTGTTATTATTTTTAATTTTCAATTAAACAAAGGGCTGTTAAAGAATTTTAAAGGGCAAATTTAGCACTTCAGTAACACTGACTCAGAATGAAAATCTTCTCAAAATTAAACTCCAGTAGGAATTTCTGTTCTATTCTATTATTTCTATTCTGTCCTATTCTATTCTACTCTATTCTATTCATTCCATTCCATTCCATTCCATTCTCTTCTCAAGATATTTTTATCAGCTTCTTTCTTTATAAGGTGTGCATAAATGTGTGTAGATATGAATAAGGGAATAGCCCAGCCACCTATAGATTATTGTGTGCTAGCCATGGTCTCTACAGTCATTACCAGTAACACAGGTACTGGCCTGAAAGCTGCCTTTGTCTGCTGGCTAATATTTGGGAGATGTCTGCCCTGTAGCAGCACATTGAGCTGTCCTCATGAAGGCCAAGCCTGCTGGAAGCACAAAACAGTCCAGGGACAAGCAGATGAGTATAGCTGAATTATTTCATGCTGACCTAGGCGGGGGTCTCTGCCCTGTGTTCCTGTAGGGTTCCACTGCCCTCTGTGGACATAAGCAAGTGATCTTATTTGCCACTGTAGATATTGCTAATGGATTCCCCTAAAATGCCTCCCTTACATGGTTGCATATATAAGTAACTTTAAAGGAAATTAAATTTCACTAAGGACAGTCACAAAATTTGCCATGCATACTTAAGTGTTTGTGTGCTTCCAGAGTCAGTGTTTAAATGTCTGTGGAATTTAAGAAAAAAGAAAAGATCTTTTAGTTCTGTCATATTGAAAGCTTCGTCATTACAGTATCTTTGTGGCTCTGCATTTCAGTTTCTCAGGTGAAATCTTGCTGTAAAAAAGGAGTATCTTGCTTCTGAGGTAGGAGAAGGCAGGGGCAAGGGCAAGGGCAAGGGCAAGGGCAAGGGCAAGGGCAAGGGCAAGGGCAAGGCAGGGAAAAGGAGAGGAGAGGAGAGGAGAGGAGAGGAGAGGAGAGGAGAGGAGAGGAGAGGAGAGGAGAGGAGAGGAGAGGAGAGGAGAGGAGAGGAGAGGAGAGGAGAGGAGAGGAGAGGAGAGAGAGAGGAGAGGAGAGGAGAGGAGAGAGGAGAGGGAGAGGAGAGGAGAGGAGAGGAGAGGAGAGGAGAGGAGAGGAGAGGAGAGGAGAGGAGAGGAGAGGAGAGGAGAGGAGAGGAGAGGAGAGGAGAGGAGGAAAGGGAAAAGAAAAGAAAAGAAAAGAAAAGAAAAGAAAAGAAAAGAAAAGAAAAGAAAAGAAAAGAAAAGAAAAGAAAAGAAAAGAAAAGAAAAGAAAAGAAAAGAAAAAGAAAAGAAAAGAAAAGAAAAGAAAAGAAAAGAGAAAAAGAAAAGAAAAGAAAAGAGAAAGTAATATTCTTTTTCATATTTTCTTAATTCTTTTTTTTCATACTTCACAAAGGGGTCAGCTTAGACCTTGTTTATTCAGAGGGTTGCCAAAGCAATGCAGGCATCCTTCTGTTGTGGCTTGTCAGGAAAGGATATTTTAAAGAAAGAAATGAAAAATCGAGATATCTTCACAAATATTTTTCCCTTTTAGTCCTTTAGTAAAGCAAAGAATTCTCCAATTACAGTTTCTACTATTATTTTCAGAAGTTTAAATATTAGGTGATAACCTGGTATTACAGTGTCTTTTGTCAGAGCACCAGAAAAAGCATTAGCCGCGCTTAGAATTCCTTGCCCGCTGTCACTTGCAGATTTAATATCACTATAAAGTACTACAACGTCTTCCTTCAGTTATCCTGTATCTTGCACGTGTTTTTAGTGAACACAGGCAAAGAATCTATTGCTGTACACAGCTGTGCTGTACACAGGAGTGATCAGGTCAGCTCCAAAAGGATTTTATGGGCTAGCTGTGTCCATTCTATAAATAGGGCTTGTTGTTATTACCCAGTAGTTAATGTCTAGCATAAATATGGGCTGCTTCCAAGAAGAGAAGTCCTTTCCTACCACCTGCCCTCTGTCCCAGACACCAGCAATTGATTCCAGCCGCATTCTCAGCGCTGGCTCATGGGGTCCTGCAGGGAGTCCAGATCAAAGCAATGGAGGGGATTATAACTAACAGTTCTCTTGGATTAGGTTTC